>CM055957.1:76479098-78879098 GCA_029490685.1 Schizonepeta tenuifolia | reverse complement strand
AAGTTATGAGAGTTTCCGTGAAATGTCGCAAAACAGTCCGCGCGAAACCCTAATGCTCGATAAAACTCGACGCACGATTCCCTAGGTCTTTTATTTTCACGAAAATTCCGTCCTAAGGCAGTCTTACATGCATGTCACTTAATCGGGTACACATTCACGTCTTTTGATTATTCAAACGACGAGCATTTCCTCGTCTATTTCAACTAACCAATTTACTAAACCAATTCAATTTAAATTTCTATTTCATTCTTCGACTTCTTAGTTCATAAACTAAAACTTATATTATCTCATATCTCGGACGGAAATGTCAACTACAAACTCGTTCCTTTATCAATAACAATCATTAATATCAAATTGGTTTTCCTTATTCGACTTTTCTATCAGCATTTAATCTCGTTTCTTCGTCTCTTAACAAAATTTCAATCTTCTTAGAATTCGCTCAAATTTTCCGGTTACGATCATTAACTAGCAGGATTATCATATAATCAAATCACAAATCTAAATCATTATCTAATCTCGACTTATCGATGATTCCTCGTCTCTTAGCGAAAATCCGACGTTCTCCGATTTCGCTCAAACTTTACAACATCGTTCCTTATCTATCAAGAATTACTAATATGTAAACCATATACTCATATCATTAACGAATCTTGACTTATCGATAGATTTTCGTCTCTTATGGTTTTCATTTTATTTTTAGAAAAATTCCAAATAATTATATAGTAAGCCTCATACATACTACATACAATTTCGATTATCATTTCATGCAATTCATAACATATACTACACCAAATCATCGATTCTTCTTCTCTTACATTTCTATTTTTATTTTTAGAAAATTCTAATTTAATTCATGTAATCATCTAACATCACATAGAACACTAATCCATCAATCAAACATCAAGAAAATCGAACTACAACAAACCCCTAATTCCTCTCAAAATTTCGGTAATAACATATTCGGGGGGGGAGGGGGTGATTTCTTCATGATTTCAATTCATAGAATCATTCCTAAGCATACTATATCATATATTAAACATGGATTCATCATGCTTCTTCACCTCCAATGTTTCGAAAAAAAAGAAGTTGATGGAAAATGATTTTTGTTCGGTTCATAACGTAGAAGAAATTCCTGCCTTGTCGAATATGAACTCGGAAATAAAATTGATCGGTAGACGAGAGACTTGTTGATCTTGAAAAAGCTTGGAAGAATGTCTTCAATGGAGGATTGAGAGAGAAAAATGAGAGAGAGAGAGAGAGAGAGAGAGAGAGAGAAGAGGGAGACGGTAATGAGGGAGAGAGGGAGAGAGGATGACTAAGGCTTTACTATTCCATAAAGTGTAAAATATCTCCAAAGGTGATGACTCACATGTTAAGAGGCGGTTTAGGGGGGTTTAATTTAACCGAAATATCGCGTTTACGGGTCTAGAACGACGTTATAAAAGTCGAGAAATAATTTCTTAGATTGTTACGAATTTGACGAAATCTAATTCGACCGTTAGATTAGAAATAAATCAAATACTCAGAAAACCTAATTCGTTTCTCAAAATCCGATGAAAAGTCGGGATAAGACAGTCTAAAATTTGCCCGGAAAAATCATTAAAACTGGCTTTCTCCGGTGAACTCGTATCGAAGAAAAAGTGAATGTAAATTCTGACGGTTTTTCGATTTGAGTTTTTCGGACGAAAATTCTATCGGACGCGAAAACCCTAATACAGTAGTCGTTCGACCGACTTCTGGAATTTATTTTCAGAAACGGATTTCACCGTTAGTCTTAGAATCGAAAATCCTTAATTTAGGCGTGCAAAGCCTTAATTATTAATTAAATTTTTATTTTTACGACGGAAAAATTATCCGGGGTATTACAATTTAAGGCTGCCGGCCGCCAAATACAACCACCAATCAACACGGTTGTTGTTTGCTCGAGGTTTTCAAATTGTCAATAGTGTATGAGGATGTTGCATTTAAATTAAGTAGTTCTCCACAACAATGTAGGAATGGATTGAAGAAGAGAAGGATCATTGATGTTGCTCAAGACATATGCAAGCTATTCAATGATTAGAGACATTTCCTGAATGACCAGAGGCTGAAGCACTTGGCATGGGCTCAGCGATTATATGTGTAATTATGAAAAGAATTCTTTGTAGCCATATTATGGCTTGCCATAATTTAGTTCAAATAAGAGAAAAAATTGATTTATTTATAATTTTAAGTTCTAATGACTTCTAATAGTTTAAATATTCAGTTTATACAAATTTATGTTGATAGTATTTGAATTTTGAGGCAACAAAAATCTCGATATAGATAATAGGATGAATATAAAGCTTTTTGTTGAAAGAATGAAAGAGTTATATATTTACACTACTTTGACAAAATTTAAGTCAAGAATACGATAATAACGTAAAATATATGTTTATACTTCTTAAAATAAATAAATAAATTATCAAAATCGGTTTATTTTCACATGATTGACTAAATTATGGCTAGCTATATTATGGCTAAATAGCTTGACTGAAAAAAGTATAATTATTCAATCGATTTATCTACTCTAATGGATACATATTTCAGTATACACTTTCAACTCAATAATATATAGCTTATAGATTCTCATATTATTATTTAGAGTAATTTACTTATATTTTTTCTTACAAAGTTTTTTTTTTAGATCAATTTTTTCCTTACAAATTTATACATGTTAAATAGATGGTAATATTCACGATTCTATAAAATAATACAATTAATATGTTATTTATAATGATGAATTACCATAGTTTAGGTAGTCCATATAATAATATAAATACAATGTATTAGTGTGTATTTATCATGTCATATAAACTATATTATAATTAGGAAAATATGTATAACCATGTCTCATGACATTCTCTCCAAAACCAAAAGGCTCGACCTTGACGCATGAGTTGGTGCTGCTGCCGAGAAGAGGCTCTCTGAAATCTATTAATATATGAGTTAAATATTTATTATCAATCGTGCAAATAAAAGTGGTGTCAATAAATTATTAGTTGTGAATCTACGTAGAAAACAAATGATTCATGTTAATATTTTCACAGAAAAAAATCTCACAAATAAAAGTAGGTGGAGATAAAAGCAAAAGAAATCATAGAATAAAAAACTCACAAATAAATTATGTTTATCAATAATTAGCCACACTAGCTAAAAATGATACAATAAGTTTTGGAAAATGAAATATACTTTGGGAAATAGATTTATTGTTTTGTAAATTACCTAAATTATTTTAGGCTTATTTCCTATACTTATGGTACACAATATTCTCATTCTATAATTAATTATACATTAGACAGAATATATGTGTTTAATTTATGTGGTGCCATGTTTGATTTATTGGATCTTATACATCATGTTTTTCCATAATTGGATTCAATTGATAAACATAATTCGACATATGAGAGAAAATTTCCCTAAAAAGAAAATAGAGAGAAAATTAATGATATACTACGTCTTATCTAAACATATGATAGATATCATTCCGAAGATATGATATTTCTAATATTATTTAAATACATAACAATATAAAATCTATTACTTAAAAATGTATAATAGGAGGATTTAAGATAATTAAAATTAAGGGGAGGCTTCAAATGTGTAATATTTTCAATAATATATAGATTTTATGCCCTTACTCCAAGAGGACTTACTCAAACAAGCCAGATAACAGTTTTAAAATTTTCAAATTTTGGAAAACAAGTCTAACCTTAAAAATGCAGTACTCTCAAGCATGGTTTGAAGTTCAACTGTGGACATGCCACAAAGATGTTTGCACCCCCTTTTATCTTTTTATTCTTATTTTTAACAATATGAGAGAAATATAGGAAGTAATATCACTAATATTATTTTAATTCGTGACTAAATGATCAAACGTACACAACAATTAACATTATTTACGATAAATCTTAAACAAATTGTGAGGTAATTACTACAAAGCTAATTTTTCATATTTTAAAGTATGTTTAATTTGTTCAAAAAAGATTAGTTTGATTTACATTGATTTACTGCAGCTAAAGAAAGTGCAATAAAAGCAAAGAAACACTCTTTTTTTTTTTTTTTTATCATTTGTCGAAATATTATCGCTCCGATAATATTAAATTACTTATATATTTCAAAGTAATATAATAAAAATAATATTTAAGTATTTATTAACGGAAGTAGACTAAAATAGAAGAAGAAACTTTATATTCACCCCTAGGAATTCTTTAATTAATTGTTGAAATGACTTTTTTTTCTAAATATTAAATTACTTTTACGGCTACATACTTATAAATTAAAACATAATGTAATGTCCCGTCTACACTAGTGTTATATTATACTATTACCCTTAATTTAGATATATAATAAGAATATTTTAGGCAAATCAAATTTTATAAAACAAGACTCCTTTTATATAAATATATATATATATATATATATTTATCGAGAGATATAATCAGATAAAAGTGACCTCAAATGTATTATAGAAGGTAAAACACTTAGGTATAGTAGTTGTTAGATTTGAGCAGGTGGCTCATTGAAGATTGACAAATTTATGTAGAAGCAAGATTGACTGAAGTGTTTTGAGTTGTGCGAAAAACAGAGTCTGGTGACTGCGCTTCAGTCTGAGCTACTTGGAAGTGGAACAGCATGAAAGATTTCTTTCCATAATCGGGCAGATTCTGCGAAGGTTTTTACCTTATCCAGTTAGATACGGAGAAGATATCTTTGGGCGAATATATCCGATTATTCCACTTGTTCCACAAGGCACGTCTCCAATAAGGAAGGGTTTCATGCATAAGGAAACTAGGGCAAATCGATGGAGATGAGATCTAGGGATTCTCAAGACCTATATATATCGACATCAAGACATCTTGGAGACGGCCGCAGAAAGAGCTATTTTTATTGTTTATAGCTTTAACACTATTTCGTGAGTGAGTGTTGCTTTGTAATCTTGAGAGTGTTTAATTCGTTAAACAAACAATTGAAAGAGGGTTAGGGGTCGAATTGTTATTCGAACCTAGGTTGTAAGGGTGCGGCTTTTGCAATCACAGTTCACGTAGATCGGGAAGGGTGTGAGTGGTGAGATTTCATAAGGTGGAAGACCATATGTGTAAGATCCTGTAACTTCGACTTTCAATAGTGAATTGTTCTCTCTTGGGCGTGGCCCCCCAGACGTAGGTTGTTTAACCGAACTGGGTTACCATTCTGTGTGTCACTTTACTTAGTTCAGTCATTATATTCTGTGCTATATTCTGTGCTATATTCTGTGCTAAGTTTCTGCAGTAACAGAGTTAATTTATAGTCATAAATTATCTAGTTGGTATTTTCAATTGGTATCAGAGCGGTACACCGACCATACAGGTGTTGATCCCGGGACAAAAACCATCTGTTGTTGCTGATAGTGAGCCAATATGTCGTCAAGTGGACACTCCATGACGAAACCTTCCATTCTGGATGGGAAGAATTATGGATACTGGAAGGTGAGGAAGATGTCGCACATTAGACACCCATCAAAGAAGGAGAGGGAGATGCCAAGTGCTCCAATCACTACAAGAAAAATGACTATAGACAACGGGAAAATCGCGTCGTCTATAACGAAAAATCCCGTCGTCTATAGCCTCGTAGTCTATTGGGCGCGGTTATAGACGACGGGAAATTCGCACCGTCTATAAGCTTATAGACGACGGGAAACTGCCTATATAGACGACGGTAAATCCCCGTTGTCTATATACCTTAACGGTAAATCCCCGTCGTCTATAACTAAATATTCCGTTGTCATTTTATATTATAGAATACAGTTTTTTAATATAGACAACGCTATTTTTCCCGTCCGTCTATAGGATTAATAGATATCGATTTTTTCTGTTGTCTATTGTATTACCAGGTGCTGTTGTCTATTAAATACATTAATATTGATTTTTCCATAAATAAAAATATCATAAACATCACAAATCATAAAATCAAATATATTGTTATAAATTCAAAGTCATACAATCACTTTCATTACATGTTATACAACTAGCATTAAAACAATAACAATGTCTCCAAATAGTCTTAAATACAAAAATATAAATATTTATATTGTCTTACTCTCCAAAATAATAACAATGTCTCCAAGAATTTCGTTATAAACTCAACCAAGCCATCCATCCATTCATGCATCCAAGTGACTTCCATCTACATGATCTAAATGAAAACCACTACTTCATTTTCATATATATATCCAAATTTCATAAAAGATAAAAATGATTAAAAAGGTAAAAGGCTAAGAAACTTACCATCATCACTCGGCAAATTCGTTAACAAAATCAGCCCACTCCATACGCACTTCATCAATTTCATTTCTTGAATAATATCCTTTGTTAAACTAGAAATAAATAAAAATTAAAATAAAATTAGATCATAAATAAAATTGAACCTTGAAAGTAAATAAATAAACTTACAAGTAAAGACATTGGGATGGGGGAGTTAGATCCTTCATTATCATGCAACAAATTTGCAAATATTATAACATTATGATGCAAATTTACAAATTAATCATCTCAAGCATAAAAATCACATAAGCATCTAGTCTCTTAATCTCCGACTAAAGATCTTTGAATGAAGATTCTTACACTTAGTTCCTTAATTTCACACACATTGAACATGATACAACACTAACACACATACAAACTCATGACAAAAAAACTGTATTTCACACACATTTAACATGATAGTCATAGCACCAATCAACACCCACACACACACAAGAACTCATGTAAAAAGAAGAACAAGGATCAGCCAACATAATAAACCAGATTCCAATTATATAAAAGCATGAACTTTTAAATATTACAATCATGTCATATACACAACTTTTGAAGAGCAGAACTTACCTTGTAGCAGCAAAAACAAATACACCAGTCAAGAATTCAACACCATCCAACTCTGTCAGAAACTGGCATATAACAATAAACATGATGAAGGTATTGGTGGCTGAGACCAAATATGTACTGAGAACCAAATAGCGAACGCAATATTAGGTTGGACAGGATAGAGAAACTAACCTGATTGACAACTCTATCAGTTACTCCAGTATTATCGTGTCCTCTCTTTGGAGCGATAGAATCAAACTCATCAAAAAAGAGAAGGCAGGGAGCTGCTGCAGCTGCTTTTGAGAAGATATCCCGGATCTACAATAGTTTATTCATGTTAGCCAGTTGCTTCTCAATACCTCTCTCTAAGAAATCTGATTAAAAAAACATGGTTTACTAAGACCTAGCCCAGCTATGATATATAGCATACACCAAATGGTTTCATAAACTGATTTACATCTGAATGCATTTTATGTAGAACCCTAAACTTGACAATTAACAGGCCCTTGAAATATCTAGTTGGTCAAGTGTAATAATCCTAGTGAACGAAAACAATTAGAGCCCTCAGGAAATTATATCAGTGAGCATATTTTTCCTCAAGCAACAGATGCATCATTTTCAGTAATACATACCTGGCAACTACATCATTAAGACTCTTTCCTTTATCGTTTTCTATAATTGATATTTGCATACCTTCTGTGGCTCTATTTATCTGCTAAAACTGAATAATGGTGAAAACATATATAGCAAAGATATTGACAATGAAAAGTTACATCATCTATTCCAACTCCCCAGAGTTTCAAGAAAGCAGTACTGTATATTCTCCACTAAATCTGATAAACACTAAAATCTGAACATCAGAAACAATCATTCCTATATCAAGGGAAACTCTATTTCATAGAAAAATAGGGCCAGGTAAATAAAATGCTTAATAAATGCTCATGATGCATGTGTGGAATGAGAGAGAAAAAAAAGTGATAAATAATTCCTAGTTGAAACCTTGCTACAACAGTTGGTTAATATTGAAATCAGATAATGTAAAAAAATGAAGGGAAGATGCATGAACCTTGAGATGGTGCATCAAATGGCAATTCTAAGTGGGGCCAAATGTAGGACTAATCATCTGCAAGCAAGTTCTAATATACCAAATTTTTTCCAGAAACTTAGTGACTCATTAATCAAAAGATACTCCCAACTGTTGGAATGTCGTCAATCAAACTTATTTCTAACGTGGGAGAAAACTACTTATTTCACATTCCAGTCAATCAACTAATCTAATCATCTTTAGTAGCAAATGGGGGCATAGTTAGGAATTCCTCAAAACCCCATCACAATAAACACAACTTTTTTTTTCGTGACTCTAAATCCTATTTTGAGTAACCCATTTCCATGAATGCTAAATTATGATTAGAATCAAGAGGCACTAAAACTTGCTTCAAATTAATCATTCTGAACAAACTTCTTCAGAAATTTTATGAGGTATTAAGTGGACAACTATAATAGTATTTAGTCGGATGAAATGAGTATTAAGGAAACATCTCAACAGATCAGCAAAAATAGAAGAAATTAGAAAGACAAAATTGAGAAACGAAATCTGGAACTAGGGAAGAAAGGAAAACAGAGTTACCTTCTTATTCAGAGATGAGGCGGGCTGGTGGTTGCGGAGGAGAGGCGGGTTGGTGGTGGAGAAGAGGCAAGAGGCGGCGGAGTCGTCGAACTAGAGATAGGGGGAGGAGGAGGAGAGGCTGCGGCGAAGGAGGCGGGTGTCGGCGGTGGAAGAAGACAATGTTACAGTGACGGGAGGCGGCGGCGAAGGAGGCTGGTGTCGGCGGACCGAAGGTTGAGCTACAGAGGCTTGAAGTCCGGTGGTCCTAGTCTTTAGTTTTGCATCTTTGTTGACGAAATCAGTACCACGTCCTGTGCGCGTAGCAGGAGAACAAGATGGAAGCGCGCCTGAAGGGGAAGCGGTCCGGCAGGTGGGCGAATCACCATCCGACCTCGCCAATCGGACTTTTAAGAAGAATACAATGTTACAGTGACGGGAGGCGGCGGTGGTGACGGTAGGCGGCGGTGGGAGAAGAGTTTGCCAGAGGAAATTAGGCGCGATGAAGAAGAGAGGCGCAGCACAACGGGAGTTCAAAAACAAATTAGGGGGTATTTGGCTCCAATTTTTTTTTAATTAAGAAAGAAATTATAAAGGGTAAAACGACGTCGTTCGATTTTTTAACCACATCGTCTATAATTGAGGTCAAAAGAGACAACGGGGTATATACCGTCGTCTATTTCATAAAAGACGACAGGATAATCATCGTGTCGTCTATCAGCGTACGAAAGTGGTAATAGACGACGGATTTGTGTACCGTCGTCTATTTAATTGCTTATAGACAACGTCATAAGCATCTCTCATCGTCTATTATTTTATAGACACGCGAGTAAAATTTCCGTCGTCTATCAAGCGTAGTCTATTACCATTTTTCTTGTAGTGAATGAAAGACAAAAGCATCAAACCTCGCACAGAAAAGACTGGACCAAGATGTTACGAATGTGAAGGGTTTGAGCATTTTCAAAAGGAATGTCCAAGTTATCTGAAGAATCAGAACAAGTCCTATAATGCCATTACTCACAGTGATGAAGATACGGATGAGAGTGGAAGTGATGATGAAGGCAAAGTTGCTCATGTTGCCATAGTAAACATGAATGAAGAAGATAAATTCCCAAAGTGAAAGAAGTTGAAGAAGAAAGTGATGATGAGTCGGTTGATGAGAATCACTTGATTAAGCTTTATGAAACACTGAAGGCAAAGTGTGAAGAAGTTGGGAATACTAATGAAAATTTGAATACAACTTTGAAGGAGATAACAAATGAGAAAGAGCTTCTTAAGTCTCAAATTGTCGATGTATGCGAAGAGAGATCAACTAAAATCTCTCAATACTGCTCTTCTAACTGAGATTGCCAAGCTTCAAGAAGACAATGTGCTAAAGACCAGTGAGCTCGAGCACATTAATAAGGTGGTAAGGATGATGATCAATGCAACTCCCAAGTTAGATCATATTTTGGAAACTGGTCAACCTTCTTCAAACAAAGCTGGTTTGGGATATCAAGGGAGTCGTTGGCAAGCTGTTGATGAAAGAAAGGAAAAGAAGTTCGTTCCTGCAAGAGAACAACAAAAGAGTGAGCAGTCTCAGATTAAAGAACAGAGACGAAATTATACGGCTGTAAAGCGAACTGTCGCAAGGCAGCAGACTCACAAAGCACCCTAGTCATCCAGATCAGTGCCAACAAGACAGGTTCAGTTTTCAAATTTCCAGTCAGAATACTATCCTCCCATATGCTATTATTGTGGTCGCACTGGACACATTAAACCAAGATGCAGATTTTATCTAGCTGATAAACATTAAGCCTTGATGAATGGTAATAGAGGACGTGGCAAGAAAGGCACTGGTAATTCTGGAGGAAAGACCAATCAATCTTGTTCTAATAAGGTGAGAGCTCGGTATGCGACACAGAAGACATAGTATATTCCCAGACGTGAAGATTTAATGGCCAGAAAATCTCATAGAATATCTACAAGTACATGGCGTCCAATAGGTCACTATTGTAACAGATCATGTCATATTAGACCAAATTGCAAATCCTATCATAAGGATAAACGAGAGAAGAGAAGAAGTCAAATGAAGTGGGTACGCAAGCATGTACCTGTTCCTATAGTTGTTCCTGATAATGTTGGAACACATGCAGAATCTCATCTCAGCATGATGCCGTTGCTGCTAAAGTTCAAAATGCTTCAAAGAAAAGTGTTTCTTCTGTAAGTATTTCAGATTCCAAGTATGTTGATGAAGCTTCACAATTTTTAGATGATGGTGCCCCTACTTCAACATATGTTTCTTCTTCAGAAGTTACTGTGTCAATAGTTGATCCAGTTTCTACTGGAAATAATCATGCATCTGTTTCTGTTGTTCCTGAAGAACGTGTTTCAGTGAGTGTTCCAAAAGTCGTTCCTCATGTCGTTCATAAGATAATTTCTTGGAACATGTTAGGGAAGGTTCTTGAAGCCCATTGACATTGATGTTGAGCCAGAATCTCAGCTTGGTGTTGCTGAAACAGATTCTGACAAATAAGAGGAAGACATGGACTTGGACGAAGACGATGGTAATGCTCTCGATATTTTGTCATTTCTGTAAGACAAAAAGGGGGAGTAAAAAGTTGAAGTTAATTGCAATCATTTGCAATTGTTTTGTAATTCCGCTGCGAAGATAAAAGTTTGAAGTTCTCTTTTTGTTTGAGTTGAGGGGGAGTTGTGATCCAAGTACTAATCCAGTTCGTTTGCCTCAGTATCAGTTCGAGGGGGAGTTGGGATCAAAGAAGCTGTTTTGTTTAAGTCTCTATTTCGGTTTAAGGGGGAGCTTCATCAAGATCTTCATATGTGCTGTCATGATCGAAGTCTAATATGAAGATGCTTATTACTCTGATTTTTGTTCTAATGCTTGGATGATTGTTTTGTCTACATAAATGCCAAAGGGGGAGATTGTTAGATTTGAGCAGGTGGCTCATTGAAGATTGGCAAATTTATGTAGAAGCAAGATTGACTGAAGTGTTTTGAGTTGTGCGAAAAACAGAGTCTGGTGACTGCGCTTCAGTCTGAGCTACTTGGAAGTGGAACAGCATGAAAGATTTCTTGCCATAATTGGGCAGATTCTGCGAAGGTTTTTACCTTATCCAGTTAGATACGGAGAAGATATCTTTGGATTAATATATCCGATTATTCCACTTGTTCCACAAGGCACGTCTCCAACAAGGAAGAGTTTCATGCATAAGGAAACTAGGGCAAATCGATGGAGATAAGATCTAGGGATTCTCAAGACCTATATATATCGACATCAAGACATCTTGGAGGCGGCCGCAGAAAGAGCTATTTTTATTGTTTATAGCTTTAACACTATTTCGTGAGTGAGTGTTGCTTTGTAATCTTGAGAGTGTTTAATTCGTTAAACAAACACTTGAAAGAAGGTTAGGGGTCGAATTGTTATTCGAACCTAGATTGTAATGGTGCGGCTTTTGCAATCACAGTTCACGTAGATCGGGAAGGGTGTGAGTGGTGAGGTTTCATAAGGTGGAAGACCATATGTGTAAGATCCTGTAACTTTGGCTTTCGATAGTGAATTGTTCTCTCTTGGGCGTAGCCCCCCAGACGTAGGTTGTTTAACCGAACTGGGTTACCATTCTGTGTGTCACTTTACTTAGCTCAGTCATTATATTCTGTGCTAAGTTTCTGCAGTAACAGAGTTAATTTATAATCATAAATTATCTAGTTGGTATTTTCAGTAGTCAATCGCACCGTGTGATCAGCTGTAATTTGAGAATAATTAGTGATTATATTAGAGTAAAAATGTAGTATGTGGCATGGTATATTAATAATGGGATATTAGAGTACGTTTATCAATCTGAATGAAAACTTATTAAGTTTAATCAATAATTAATTAACATAAAAAAAAAAAAAATAGGGTGCATCGCACCAACGGTACCTACACCAAAAGAGTGTATTTACATTTATTAACGTAAATAATACTGTACATGCATAAGAATACATTGATTATGGTGCGTGCGTGTGTGTATGTATGTACCAGCAAGGAGATGAGAGAGGAGATGGCGACAACAGAGAAACAGCCGAGGAGTGAATCGGCGATGACGGCTCCGATGAGAGGGACGCAGCCGTCGAAAAAGTTGTTGATTTGGGCAGCATCCAAGCTTTTTATGTTCAATTTTGTGATTATAAGAATACGATTAGGTTGTTTCCCAGACCACCTGCTGCCAGAGTCAGCCCAGTTATGCATGCTGCCACCAAATTCATTTCAACAAACAGCTTAATTACTTCTTGAGAGAGAGAGAGAGAGAGAGAGAGAGAGAGAGAAGATACCTATGATGAAAGGGAAGGTGGTCCAGCCACCCCGGCGGTGGTCTGTGGTGGAGGGTGGCGGCGGTTCTCCATCTTTGGTGAGAGAAGTAATGCACTCATGATGCTTCAAAGCAGCCATACGTATATATAATGTGTGTGTGTGTGGCCGTTGGGTTTAGATCAAATTGGCTTACATGTATGCAAGGTCTTCAAATGTTTTTATGAGGAAATGTGAATGCGAAGATTAATGGAATTCTTCTATTTCTATTCTCTAGCTAGCATTATCGAACATAATCATTGACCACTATATTCGCTAAGAAGGAGTTGAGATTATGAGTGATCTTTTCATCTCAACAACTTTGTAGGCCTTAATTATTTTATTTATAAATGATACTCTCATGAAAAAACTGTCTGTGAAATAAATTCCTATTTAGAGTTCGGCATTAAGATTAAGAAAGTTGGTAAAATTATTGCGGATGGAATAAATTAGTAGAGTTTGATAGTGTTAATAGCTCTTTTGACTTTGATAATCAAGCACTAAGAAAAGCTGCTCTAATATAGTTTAAAGGCCATTTAAATTGTTTATGTGCATTTACAGTGTATAGTAGTGTTAAAATACCTGTCCATTTAAATTAAAATGAGCTGCATCATTTAGATTAAAACTCTTCATTGTTTATTTCGGGATTTACTTTGGAGCCACTGTTAGAGTAATTAAAGCTCAATAAAATATGGAAACAGTATCAAGTCGGATCCTCTACTCAATATATTGTTTCATCCTCTATTCCATTTATTGGATTTGATATTTGGATATTTGAAGATAATTATATACCTTATTTGGGTGGAATAAACCCTAATCAATGTCACATGTCGTTCAAACAATGAAAGGAATAGAGTAGGGGTGAATAAACGGGTACCTGTGGATACCATACCCGCATTTGCGGGTACCCGTACCCAAATAAGCAAAAAATGAATACTCATACCCTTTCCATTTTAGCCGAACGGGTACCCAATACCCGGCCGGGTATACTCGACCCGGGTATAGGGTACCCGGAGTACCCATTTAGAAAATAAATAAAAAAAAAAAGATAAAATATGGTAATTTTTCATCCGCTCGATTTTTCGAGAATTTTCAACGACAAATTAATCACCAACTATGTAGCAACAACTAGACGACAACAACAAATCAATAATAAACATAGTTTAAACATTTAAATTCAACAAATAAAATACTATGAATATATATTATTCATAGGTTATGTTTCGAGTTATGTTTAGGTTTAGGTTTAGCTTAAAAATGAATATATATTATGAATATATTTATAATTTATAGTATAAAGTAATTATATATAATAAATAATTGTATATTGTTGATCGAGTGTTTGATCGGGTACCCAATACCCTAACGGGTAATTTATAGTATAAAATTAGTAATTATATATAATAAATAATTGTATATTGTTGATCGGGTGTTTGACCGGGTACCCAATACCCTAACGGGTATACCCGTTAGAGTATTTTCTAAAAATCTCATATCCATATCCATCCAATACCCGCAAATTACGGGTATTGGATACCCAATACCCGGCCGGGTACGGGTAGAGTATGGGTAACCTGAAAACCCGTTTTCCATACTTTCACCCCTAGAATAGAGAATGAAACACGAAATGGGAGTAAGAAATCTTATTTGAAACACATGTAAAAAATATAGCACAAAAGAGGATGAGAGCTGCAGAAGATGATGAGGATCTACGGGCTGAGGTTCCTGGTGGTCTTCGCTGGAAATATAGCGCCGGTGGATCACTAGTATAACTAGCACGGCCTCAGAGGGGAATTTGGGCTGGCTAATGGGGGAATTTGGGTTGAGTAATTATGCTAGGATTAGTGGGTAAGTGGGTTGGGTTAATTGATTGGGGTAGGTACATTAATAGCAAAGGGTAGTAAATAAAGTAAAAATAGGTTGGTGTGATTGTACAAAAAGGAAGGTATGTAGAGATTTATTTCATTGACAAATTTTTTTGAGATAAGTACGGATTTATTTCGTGGACGGAGTGAATACTTCATTTACCATGTGGAATTAATATTTGTGATTTAATTTATTACTCCTGTTTTCTTATGAGAAAATTCGTTGTAATGCACTCACAAGCTCTAAACTTAGGCAATGTTTTCGCATAATGATTGAGCTTTTAAGAAGTTGCGCAGTTAAATAATTGCACACTTAGGGCTTCAACGATACTATCTAAAATTAAGGGATTTGTTGATGTTTTGGGATGTGTCTGTGGAATTATTATTGGTTGATTAGGGGATATGTAGCATGGATTGGGACAAGAAAAACGGGTGACTTGTTCTCAAATTGGTTCTCGCCAATTTTGGCATTCTTAGTCCAACGTTTCCGTTATTGGCTATGGTCTTTGATTTTATCGATATGGCCATTGGTGTTAGTTGGAATCTGTTGCTCGTTATCGGGGTTGATAGTTGTTGAGGAAGCCTCATTAGGTAGAGTTGCAGCTACTAATCCAATGCGATTTCCCTTGCTGTTAGGCAGGAGTGTTGCACTACGTGGCAGGTTGAGTATGCCATTGTTATGACTGATAAGTAGTTCCGGATACCAGGATTTCGTATATGTTACCGTCGTCAATGTTTTTAAAATCGGACCGGAAAGCGATCTGGTCACTTGATCGGATCACTGGGTCATCGGATCGACCGTTTGAACTGTTTTGAAAAAATCGAACGACCCGATATTTAGTTATTATTTTATATATTTCACATAATTATGATATATATATATATATATATATATAATAACAGCAAAATAACTTGCTAATGCAATTCCCGTCCAAAATCCATGCATATTGACTCAAAGCCCGCCTAAATTGCATGGCATCAATTGCCACACGACTCTTGGGCTGGTCAGCCAATATAATAAAGGTCATGGAAGCATTAAATATCTGTTGATTACTTTCTAGGGGTGGTTCGGTATACCATACCGAGATTTTTTGGTTATACCGATATCATACCGAAAGTTTCGGTATACATAATTTTGATATTGATACCATATCAAACTTTTCGGTATACCGAAATTTCGGTATGGTTCAAAAGGCATACCGTTATCGTACTTTATTTTCGGTATACCGTCTTATTTTCGGTATACCGTAAAATTACGGTATACCGAAAATATTAATGAATTAATATAATGAATAATTTCATTAATAATTTAATATATATACATATATAGTTATATAAATATATCAATTTATATATAATTGTTTAGAATTTTCGGCATATACCAAATCTTCGGCATATACCGCGATTTCGGTAAGTACCAAATATCGGTATTTATTGAAAATTTAGGTATACCAAAGTTTCGGTTCGATACGGTATACCACGGTATTTAAAATTCATATACCGTTATCATACCGAAACCTTTCGGTACGGTATCATACCATACCGAAAATACGGTATTTTTCGGTTTGGTTCAGTCGATATACCAATATTTCGGTATTTTAGTCCACCCCTATTACTTTCATCGAGAAATGAAACGTCCCTCTTAAAAGTGTTCCTTCTCCACACTACATAAATATTTAGCGGCTTTTCTTTAATGGACCTTTTTCTCTTATCGCTGTTTCTCTTCCATTTCCATTTTCCCAATCCCTTCTTTCAAATTGGAACTCCAATACTATAACTGCTCGCCAACATCTTGCACCCTCAATTGAAAAGAAGGCAATGTAATACTAGAAGATATTCTAACACAAGATCCATTGTCATTTGTCAGCCACCATCCGGTTGAATCTAATGACATTAATTCTGCAAGGTATTTTGCTTTCCTTTCCATATTTTACAATGTGTGTGCATGGGTTTTCCATAATTTCATTTTGTGTGTTCTACTCTTTTTTGTTTGGTATCCATTTATGTGCGTGTTTGGATTTCGGTTGTGTAATCACCGAAAACATAATCACCCTGGAAGAAAAAGCATGCAATTTTCATTATTTATCTGATACTACTTTCATTTAGTTTTTAAGTTTTATTTAGAGTGGAAAGTATGTTAATGTGGCTTGGAGTGCCTTGGAAAAAGAGACGCCTAATGAAGTGAGTCGTTCATCCTGTTGTTAGATCCTCTAATTTGTAATGTGTGGACTCCAAATCAAACTGTGGAGTATGATTAATGTTATTATTGAGACTTTATCAACTTTATGAGACATTCTTTTTTTTTTTGTTGTTGATGAAATCAGCTGGAATTAGACTAGCTAGAGGTTTTACTTTCTTCAGATTAAATAGCATGCAATAACTTTTAACTTTGGTACGACTTAATTGTTTTACACAATTGTTTTTTCATAGTTATGTTTGATTTAACAATTTTTAACTATATGTCTCAAACAATTTTGTCTAATATTGGGACTATTTTAACTATTGTTTTATTTACAAACTTAATGTTTCAAACTATAATTCTTTTATAGGATTTTTTAACAGTTAACGAAGTAGAAGAACATAATCTTATTTGTCCATTATATATCGGTGATATCAAGAATAATTGGAGCAGTTTTGGTGTTGGTGGTAGCCATTTTTATTACATTAAACTCAAATGTCTTAGTATTATTGTTCTCAGGTTCTATTCTATTTCTTCCTTTGTGTGTGTGTGACTGTGTGTGTATGTGTATGTGTATGTGTATGTTTTGTACATTTTTTGTGTTTAAACTCTTATTTGTAGCTTCAGACTGATTCTGTAGTATTTATAGAACTATTAAATTTGGGTATGCTTTATCAGAAATCAGAATTAAGTGTTATAAATTTCTAAGTGTTGTGTATGCCTTTTCTATCAGTCTTTAATTTATTTGGTATAATAGTCCCTTCTTTGTCATGGTTGTCTATATGAATCTTTGTCATGGTTTCTGCATTGTATGGAAAAAATACATGTAATGCAAGTAATTTTGAATACTTGAAAAGTATGGTTTTTTAGTTTTAATCCGGACTGACATTTCACTTGATTTCATGTAGAGGTCTTATTATCTTGCCAATTTTTGATGTAGCTCAATACACAGTGCACATAGATTTGTGGAGCTGTAGTTGTAGAATGTGGGGACTAAGTGGAGTTCCTTACAATCATGAGTATTTGTTCATAAATTTTACTTACTGTGTTTCCAGTGATGTATTATGTTATATTTTTAGAGATGATAGTATTATTTAAGTTATACATAAGCTGAAAATTTTATAGAATTGCTTATAAAAATATATAAAATATAAATTTACTCTTTATGTAATGGATATATATTAAAATTACAAAAATAATTAATATCTAAAGTTAATATTGTCCCGCGCAAGGCGTGGATGTTAAACTAGTTAGATTTTCAAACGTTATAAGTATATTTCAAATTTTCAAAATTATGCATAAAGTTAGGGTATAATTGCAGATTAAAGATAAGTTTCAAACAAGCTACGTGTAATTAGCAATTTATTCAACTACTTAAGCAAGAACATAAAGATAATACTTATGTTTCTTGTAAGGCTTGTATACGTATTTTCACGAAGACAAACCATACCAAAGATAGATGAAATTTGGTTGTTATGTTTCTTTTGTTTATAAATTCAAAATCACTTGAGGAGCTCTAATTATATACGCTAATTGAAAATTTGGAAAGATGCAAACCCAAATTTATCTATTTTTAGTTGGCCGGGTTGTTGGGTTTTTATGGATCATCGGGTCATTGGGTCGCCGGTTTTTAACCGTTTTTACCGTTTCGCTTCAGGTTGGTTCAAAATTTTGGGAGCTGGATTATTTCGGGATTTATGAGCTGATTGGTGCTCGACGTCTATGTTTGTTTTGCTTGATTGGAATCGGCATATTCCATCATGTTTTGACCGTTCGGCCTCATTGTAGACATTATTGATCTTTTATTTATGCAATTTATTTACTGATAAAAAAAGAAGGTAATATCATTCAAATAAGGTGAAGTACAAATTATGAGGCAAATTTTAAAGTAACCATTAGATATTGAGAAAAGGTTTTTTTTTCAGCTTCCAGTATATATATGTATATATATATATATATATATATATATATATATATATAGCTGCTCTTACAGAACACCCTTCTGTTCGCAACATTTTATACCTATACTATATACTAATCTAAAAAGGAATTTGTCATGTAAAAATTGATTTGTCCAGTATACCTCAACTATTATTATTATTATTATTATTATTATTATTATTATTATTATTATTATTATTATTATTATTATTAAGGTTTTAAATGTAATAATATATTATACTCCATTTATTGTTCATTAAAAATATTTATTTTTATTATTATAGGAGTATATGTTCTTACAAATTTTGATGTACCTAAACTTCATTATAAACTGTATGCAAACATGGGCATTCCAATTATAAGAAAAACCCACATCCAGAAGCATGGATTTAAAATAGAAAACATAATTACAGAAAAAATTCGGAATCACAGCCATCTATTTTGGATTATATATGTTAAGAACAATATCCATGTGCATCAATCACTATTAATATAATTAAAAAGTAATCTATCTCATATTCTAACAATTAATATACATAATAAAACACAACTAGCTAATTGAGAGAAATCATAGCCCAACTAGTTAAAGGTTTTAATATCATCAATCCATAGCCAAATTTAAGACACAATAAATTCTTAAAAAGAAATTAAGACAACCACGTATTATTATGTAAGCTGTTGTTGATGGCAAGTCTCTTTAACAGCTCTAAGCTCCACATTGTCTGGAAAGTAAATGCTGCATTATATGTACATCGTTCAAATGGCATAATTCATTTTGACTAAGGCAGTATAGTCAAGATCACATGACAACTGAAAATGCCTAACATTTTGAGCATGTAAGTGGAATGAAACATTGCTACCAAGAAAATAGCAATTCTTTTGTTAGATAATGTCTAACCTCATGCCAAAAAAAATTTGCCGTAATCAATGTTTCTAGATCAGGAACTAGACTTACAATTAGAAATGTGAATTTCTGGCTAACCTTATCCATTCAGTCAAGAGTCGGATGGCGCAATGAATTTTGTGCAGTCAAATGGTGTAATCTGATTGTTTTTCCTTTTGACCTGAAAATGAAAACAAAAACCAGAGAAAATAAGATTGTATGTCAGGAAATCGATTGCTATGTAAATTTCATTTCTGGCACCTTATTTGCTTATTCTACCAGACGAAGCTTGTCAATAAAACAGCTTGAACTAGACATAACAGAACAGTGATTGAAGAAGGATACTTGAAAAAAAGCCCATTTAACTTTCAGTTTCAGAAAACTTCTTTGGCGTAAATTTCCCTTTTTTTTGGAAATATGTGCATAGTCTAACCCATGGTTTTCAAGGATCTAACGCCTAATGAAGGAGCAGATTAGAACTGTGAATCTATCATAATATATACAGCATCTCAAAGGGGAATCTTAGTGAAACTATTAGTAATCTTTGCATGAAATCTTTTAAGCATTACACATGATAATTAATTCAAGAGGTAACAGAGTCCATTGTTCAGCCATATCGCTTTCTGAAATTTGTAGAACTTGCACTGTGTTCACAAATATTAGACAGTGTGTTTGGCAATGAGAGAAAACCTATACAAAAAAGAAATAATGAGAGAAGGAAAAAAATTAAGTTAAAAATTCTCTATAAAAACTCTGCCTTTTCAGATCAAATTTTCATGTTGGGCGCAATACGTATCCAACAAGGCCCTGCTAGAAGCCTAGAACTAAGATTTTCTTCTAGACATTTTTCTGGACAAACTCTGACTTTAACTTGTCAATCAAACAAAATTACTAGAAGTCTAGACCTCCACAAGATTACGGTTATCTCTTACATTCTTGATTTTCCTACATTATATTTACATTCAGGTCCAAATGTTGACGTTCATTATTAGGTAAATTAGATCACATAACATCCATATAAGAGATAAAATCAAAGGGATACCGGTGACCACGGGCTTGGCTCAGGTAGAAGTTTGTCCGTAGGTGAATTTTGAACTGCCCCGCTCTTCCTTGTGAGGATATCCTGCCAATAATTCCATGATTGACAAATTTAAAGACAAGGTATCTAATTCATAATCAAACAGCAACTCCAACAACAAACTTCAAGTATATGGATTTAAGGCAGGCAGAAGTATCAAGGTTGAGGAAATCATGATCAATTAGGTTTAGCACCACATATTTTTTCATTCAATTATGCAATTCCTATCTGTAAAAATGCAATTAATTTAAAACTCTAAAAAATCAGTTTGTCACAATGTATCATCAAATGAAAATTAAAACCAATTAAAAAAGAGTAACTGTGGAGACCATTGCCATAAAGAAGCAGAGAAGGGAAGAGAGAATGTAGGTAACCTTAATTTCGTTGAAAATTCAACCTAGAGTCCAGTAATCTATAGGTACATAGAATTCAAGCAAGATAACAGATTATTCAAATCCATATAAACCATGTTTTCTATTTTGAATTATAAAAGTCAAGTTACAGAGACAAAATTATTACTTATAGAGGGTAGAAAAGAGAATCAGAGTAATAATGGCAAAATTACACCACTTATGGTGACTAGATGAAACAATTGAAAAAAAACAATTTGCCAATTTGGTACTTGCTTTTCAATTACAGTTGAACTTGTAACACTTTTACAATCAATAGATAATAAACCATCTTAGGCCATACATTGTTCACTAGGAATTATCATCTATACTATTGAATGGAAAATGAAGAACTACTCCAAAAAAATTACATATATAAGAAACTGTGAAATAAGAATAGAGGATCCAACAACACTAGAAGTCTAGTGTATCGAACCAAGTAACCAACAATCTGAGTATCCATGGCCTTTAAGTTACCAACAATCATCGTATTTCTTTAAGCATATACCACATCCTATACTAACTGTTGGTCTAGTTTGAAAGCCTATGATTATGATAAAATTTAAATGCAATTTTCTTTGTCACAGGAGCATCGCATTGATGAAGCATGAACTTACCTCTCCTGCTGCTTCCATTGCAGCCAACCATTCATCAGAAAATGGGATTGCATTTGGAGGA
This sequence comes from Schizonepeta tenuifolia, assembly GCA_029490685.1. Taxonomy (NCBI): domain Eukaryota; kingdom Viridiplantae; phylum Streptophyta; class Magnoliopsida; order Lamiales; family Lamiaceae; genus Schizonepeta; species Schizonepeta tenuifolia. Next base: position 78,857,295 of record CM055957.1, on the reverse strand, counting down.
ATAACAAGCGAGATACTTTTCTTTTCTTCAAGACCATCCCCATGCTTATTACTGTCAAGTCGATAACCCAAAAACTTAGATCCAGGACAATTGTGACAAGAAAGATATAAACCTAACAAGAAGGAAAAAGTGATAGCACTTACTTCGGAAGCAATGTGCTTTCAACCTTGGCATGGTCCAACTTCAGAGGAAGACGACTGAGAAAATTATCAGCGACTTCAGAAACTTCAACCTTCACAGAGTCGGAGGAAGGTTCAACTCTTGAAGGATCTGTTATTGCATCTGCAATACCACCCCCAGTTTTATATTCAGTTTCATGTTGAAAAAGTTCCTTTGCAGGAGTGGAGTTGCTTGTTTGCAATATTTCAATTTCACTTGTAACAGAATCTTTTAGACCCCCCACAACCTCAACTGCAAAGAACACATCAGGAAGATGTTTTTCTTCCATACAATCATCAATATGCACAAGATTCTCCACAACAAATTCATCAACACCTAACGACAAGCATTCTGATTGTCGAAAGCAGCCGTTATTCAACATATTGCATTCTGATGACTGCACCAGCAGAGTTTGTGCGTCCTTAAGATCTTTAAGGTTATCGATTTCAGATTCACAATTCTTTACTGACATTGTTGATGTCACCTCATTGTCTGCAGAACTAAATAGTCTACGTGGGACCTCCTCTGTCTTTTTAAGAGTATCTTCTGGGCACAATTGACGCATCGTGTTTTCAGACAGTGAACTATCATTAATTTTTATGCTCCGAGTGTCCTGATGAGGGCAGTGATCTGACAAATTTCTATACAAAGTGCTGGCATCCCTATCAAAAATATCACTGATTGGACTATTGCAGCTTTCGGATGAAAGGGAATTAGCAACAGAATCACACTCCACTGTTCTGAGAACTTGTGCACTAGCCGTCTTATCTAGGTTGCTCTTATGTGTTATACCCATAGATATAGATAATGGGATCTTGGAGTCAATCACTTTTTTTCTATCTTTTCTGTCAGACACTACAAGCAGATGATCATCAACATTTTCTTCTTGCTTCGAATTGTGAAGAGACAATTGTTTCTCAGCCAACAACCTGTCTCTTATATTCCCAATTTGTTTCGACTCCATTTCAACTCTTCTTTGAAAATCTTGAACCTCTGGACTCTCACCGAGTTGGTTGATGTCATTACCAACCTCAGACATTATTTTCGTATCATTCTTACAGCCCTCGCTTATTGAAGCAGATACAGAATTCTGCACACGGGGCTCTACTGCAGGTAAATCATCTGTCAATAGCTTAATATCATTAAACTGCTTGGACACAAAATATGGACTTTTAGCCATGGCCTGCCCCCGTTCCAAAGCTTTCAAGTAAATTCCATTTTGCTGAGGATCATTCAGTTGTTCACTCGTTCTTTCCTTTTCATTAGTACTGTTCTTATCAGTTCTTTTATCGTTCCCTCCCAGAGGTGGGTTAGTTTCCTCCATGTGAGCTCCATGACAATCTAGCTTGCTGCTTTTTCTCAAATCACTAGGCACTGCTGGAGTATTCTGCACTCTGTCATCAAATCCATCTGTGCGTTGCGTATTATCATGATCCAAGACTAAAATGTTGCATTTATTTTCTATTGCATGTCGTTCATCAATTGCACTTAATGTTTGAGATTCCAACAAAGCACAACTCTGTTTAGATACTAGTTCTGCATTTCTCCATTCACTTCCACATGATTCACTTTTTACTAGGCAATCATCTGTAACATTCTTGAGAAATTTGTCCCTGGCTTGTTCACAACTTCTATTTTGTGAAGGAACTTCAATGCCAATCTTCTGCAACTCAGCCTCCTCGTGAGATACCCTCACAATTATCTTTTTCTTGTGAGGACCTTGAATATGTCCAGAAACATTATTGCTGTCTTCAAAATTCTGATCACCTATGAGATGAGAACTAGAAACATCAGAAAGGACCTTCAATCCCACCTCATCAATAGGATTCTGTTCCAAGTTTTGTTTAACTAAATCACTGCTACTGACATTAGATGATGCAGTAGACTCTGATCTGGAGCATATGACCTCACTGCAGCTAATTCTGCTATCAGGGATCTTATCATACAAATTGGTTGTTCTCAACTTGTCTTGCAACCTCAAACTTCCAGGGTTTTGGGACCCAATACGATACGAGTCTGCATCTCTCAACGGCAAATCCCAGAATACAGAAGGTTTAGGCTGCATTAGGTAAGAGAATTAGCACTACAAAGGAAAACACAAAATACTTCTTTAAACTACTTTTAAGCCGCTACTTGAAAATCAAAGTCAAAATACCTGACTGAAGAATGACAACGATGGTGACGGCATTCTCAAACCTGATGGTTTCATTGTTAGATTTTGCGAAGGATGCAAATTTCTACCATCTATATGAGCATTCTGAGAATAGGAAGCAGCAAAATCTGCTGAAGCATATTGTTGGGTCTCACATGAGTTATCTGGCCTGATTTGAGTCACATCAACTGGAATGGTCTTTGGACCTGAACTATAGGCTTTGTCAACTGCCATTGGACTCATATTGATGGATAAATGCCTATTGAATGGTGAACAGCCCTGCAAAATCAGTATTTAATAAACTTGAAAGCAGGTAATCCAGCAAAATGGCAAGATTCTAGGTGCTATTTGCATGGTGACAACTGCTGCCAAGTTTCCAAGTATTTAGCTAAAAGCAATGAACTAGCTGGAATATTTTCGGTGTCACCAATGCCCAAAACAGCAGTCAAGTTCTTACCAAATTTCCATTTGAACGGAAAGCTGGCTGGGGAGTATTAGCTTTTGATGTGTTGTCAGTGTTCTTACGACTTTTACAGAAGCTCTTCAGTTCCGCTTCTCTCTGTATGCTAAAATCTGCATGAGAAATATAGGAATGTGATTTTGTGCCATGATCTTAAATACAAATATTTGTCAATAACTTGATTGTTCTGAAGGGATCAATATATCTGAGATTCAATATGCAGTTACCTGGTTGTATTATCTGATTTTGTTTCACATGGCTTCCTCTGAGTATAGTACTCCTAGTTGTAGCACAAGTTGGACTAAGTCCTGGCTTAACTCCAGGAACTTTAGGCAGCTTTAATTCCTTGTTTGTAGCTTTTCCAACATTTGCATTTGCCCGCCTTTTTAATGTACAGAATAATTAAGGATAACCTACTTGAACTTTTGACAGGAAATGAGTGGAAAGTAAGAAAATTCCCAGATTTGTTCAGCATTATAATTAGGATTCAAAGGATATGATGGTGAAGGTAAAGGTCGAGGACAGTCGCTAAAGTTAGACCCCATTTTTCTTCCAGCACTAGTTGGGACTTTGTGTGAAGTCTGAAATATAGCACACATGACAAAATTCAAAAAGCCGACTTCCCACCATTACAAAGAGAAATATGACCAATTGAACTGACCAGAAAATTCAATGTCATATGGTTGGAGGAAGACAAATTAAGCCTTGGTGATGAATGATCATTTCTATTATCTTTACGAAATTCTTCACCTTGGCCGGAACTAACAGGAGTTTCTTCACTTATGAAAGGTAATACTCCTCTGCAAGATGCATCACTTATGGCAGAGAGTTCTAGAGGATCCAAAACACCTACGGATAGAACAAAGGAATCATAAAACATTAATTCATTGCTAATTATCTAATTATATAAGATCAGTATTCAGCGGAAAACTAAATACGTGCATTTTCAAACTTGTCACCTTCATCAGTGAAAAAGGCTTTATCCCATGCTTGGCTTTTCCGTAAATTATGTTTCCCTCCCTTTTTCTTCTTCTTCATCTGCTGCGGCTCCAATGAAAGGTTAGAGACTCCAGATTTGTTTACATTGATATTATCTTTGAAGCAACTCTTCTCCGTAGATGCACAACAAGGGCTTGCTAAATCGGGTGCAATTTCTAAAGCCTCTGCAAAATAACAAAAAAAGTAATAAATCAATAAGCACGCAGACTACATCTCAAAGTAAGAAACTCAGACCAGCTAAAATCCACGTAGAGATTACAAATTGTCAAATTCCTACCACGTAAACAGTGATTAATTATGTTACACAACTAAAATAGAACCGTCGTTGCACAAAGTTTCGATCCAATCTTTTCCTCCAAACACTGAGGCAGAAAATGGAAATTCTACTCGAGAGCTCTCGATTATCTCACTCCAAAAGAAAGTTATCACTACAAAATCAATCTCAAATGCACCAATCCCAAATGTCACAATTAGCAACTCTCCGATGAACGAAAAAAACAAGTAATTGAAACCCTAACAGTTAGAAGCTACTATTGCATCGGAATCTAAACCGCCAAGGCTTACAAAATATGGAAATCGACATTGGAAAACGAGAAATAAAAAAACGGAAAACAGTACAGAAAAAACGGAAATCTGACCGGCGGATGGAGCAGGCGCCGTGGAGCTGACGGTGATTCGATTTTTGGAATCCGAACGCATATTTTCCCCTTGCTGCAGCGCGTCGTCGGAGCGAAATCTGATAAATTAAGAGAATATTCATAAAAGTAAGGTATGAAATTCCGGAATTTTTAGTGGACAAGAAGTTTGAGATCCGGTATTCAATTCCGAACTCGGAAGCTGGGAATTGATTTTGAAAATAAACGCGGGCGGGAATGTAAACGGCGAAGCGCGTGAATGTTACTCGCCTAGGATTCGCCAGTTCTTTCGTACCCGTTTCCGTTTGTATGAATATCGAGTATCCAAAAACAATATACAATTTTTTTTTTTAAATGTTTTAAGTGATCCTTCCTTATCTTTTTATTAAGTTGGACGTATTATTTTATTAAAAATTTATTTTCTAAAATGGAAATGCATCGTATGATATCTCATTATAATTTATAACTAATAAATTACACCTATATATGTCAATAAAAAATTATTAACTTCATTCTCTTTCTCACTTAATATGACAAAAATACCCCTTAAAAATTACTTTATTTTTTTAATTTTATTATAAATAATCTTTTTTTAACATGTGTGCCGACCAAATTGACTTAATTAAAAGATACGGATGGAGTACGTAATAATATCATGTTCTTAAAAGAAAATGAGAGTACCTCAAAAAAAAAAGTGATGACTGGGATTTTACACTTCTTGAAAAATCTACTGTAACTCGAATTGCAAGAAGAAGAACTAAGAAAGAAAGAAAAAGGGCTCTCAAAAAAAAGGGGTTTTACGCCTTTATTTTGAGAAACAAAGAGTCGTACAGTACTATATTTGAATTAAGAGTTGTATTATTATTATTTTTTTTTAAGAAAATGTGGTATGCAACCACCATTCAAAACCTATATATCAATTGACTTCAACGTCCTAATTGAACAAATTCAAATTCCTTTAAGATAAAACTAATTCTATCCACAACAATCATCATAGGCTTATCGTTGCTTTTGCGGTCACAAAATGGTGATCACTCATCATTATAGATCATAGAGATCGCAGCGAGAAGATCGTATTTGATCTCCGCCAAGAGGTGACTGGTGTGCTATGGAAAGCTTTTTGGGCCATGTGCATATATAAGATATTTTAAGAAGTGAACATCTTTCTTAATAGCGGGGTCGGGGGAAAGGATAGGAAAGGTGATTTCACTATATTTCTAGCCGGGGGCAGGCCCTATTACAAGAATATTTTTTTTATTCCCGATATCGCTACTAAGTGTATGGATGCCCTATCTTACAAAGATATACGAGGGGTCTCAGTAATATAATATCAACAGTTTGCCTCACCCTCTCTTTGAGATTGTCCATGGGGTTCACAAACATTCCGAATACAGGTTTTGGAACATTGATAAGCCGGGGTAGGAAGCTTATAAAGATTGGCAGGAATGATTCCTTTAGCAGTTAATGATTGTCTGGCTATTAGGATGTTTAGATCCGATTCCGATAGATAGATTCGATGGAGCTACCAGTTGAGTTCCTTGTCTCATAGTTTATGCATCTCCCTCCTTGGAGTAACTTCCCCTTTGGAGGCACTGGAAGTTTCTTATCCGTAGTGACATGCACCCATGACAAATAGGTTACATGTGAGATTGCTAAACCAGGAAAGACTAATTCCCGGTAAAGAACTTGGTATTCTTAGTCTATATATTCCGAATTCCTAATAGAAAGCGAAGATCTCCCCTTCGGATTCAATTAATGAATTCTATATTAATCTTATGATAATACTAATTTATTATAGGTTTCTTTAACCATATACGGATCCAACATCAACTAAATGTCTTATATCCGGGATTGAATTAGATCCAGAAGTCTTTTAATCTATATTAATAGGATATCTTTCTCTTTCAACTCTTCAATGAGTGAATTTTCAAACTCAACCAAGCTGTTTTTTAAAGTTAAAATCGATGAATAAAGATCTTAAGAAAGTTTTTCATTTATCTATCATTATAGACAATCCCATCTATATTATACAAAATAGAATATGGAATTCGAACCCAAACTCTCTAACATTAACAGAGTCCCCCAAATTTTTGGATAAAACAAAAAAAGATGTTGCGGAGACAGGATTTGAACCCGTGACCTCAAGGTTATGAGCCTTGCGAGCTACCAAACTGCTCTACCCCGCGCGGAAGAGAAGAAGTCAAAACTAGTAGACAAAGAAGGATTGAATGCGCCCCTCCACCATATCTGTACAAATAGAATAGTACATTTATACAGAATGGTAAAGAGGCCGTTTATGATTGTCGACTATAGAAATGAAAGGTTAATCCTTACCAACTCGATCTTGTTGCTCCTGGCACCAAACATGCATGAACCATTTCACGAAGTATGTGTCCGGATAGTCCAAAGTCTCGATAGTTAGCTCTCGGTCTTCCGGTCGAAAAACAACGGCGATGCAGGCGTGTAGGTGCACTATTCCGTGGTGGGGATTGTAACTTTCCATAAATTTCCCATTTGTCACTTAACGATGGAACTTTACTTATTTCTTTTTTTGAGGATCGACGAATCAAATGATATTTATGTTCCAATTTTTGCCTCTTCTTCTCCCGCTGAATCAAACCTTTCCTTGCCATAATGGTTCAGGTCCTATTAGTATCCATGATACAAGTCGACTCCTAGATGTAGAAATATAAGAAGGCAGGCCTTCTCTCCATCGAAAAAACGAGATTATCGCGAATATAACACATTCAAAAATTAGCCAAATTTTCCCGACGTAGAGGCAATCAAGAAAGCTGCATAAGTGAATATATAACCTACAGAAAAATGGGCTAATCCAACCAATCTTGCTTGCACAATAGAAAGGGCCACGGGTTTATCTCTCCATCGAATCAAATTGGCCAAAGGTGTGCGTTCATGAGCCCATGCTAAAGTTTCAATCAATTCTTGCCAATATCCTCGCCAGGAGATTAAGAACATAAATCCAATAGCCCAAACAAGATGTCCAAATAAGAACATCCATGCCCAGACCGATAAACTATTCATCCCAAAGGGTTATATCCATTGATAAGTTGTGAAGAGTTTAACCATAAATAATCTCTTAGCCAGCCCATCAAATAAGTGGAAGATTCATTAAACTGTGAAACGTTACCTTGCCATAATGTGATATGCTTCCAATGCCAATAAAAAGTAACCCATCCAATAGTATTTAACATCCAAAAAACTGCTAAATAAAATGCGTCCCATGCCGAAATATCACAAGTACCCCCTCGCCCAGGGCCGTCGCATGGAAAACTATAACCAAAATCCTTTTTATCTGGCATTAACTTGGAACCCCGTGCGTCTAAAGCACCTTTTACCAAGATCAATGTAGTTGTATGTAAACCCAGAGCAATAGCATGATGGACCAAAAAGTCTCCCAGCCCTATTGTTAAGAATAATGAATTAGTATTCTCATTAATAGCATTTAACCAACCCGGCAGATGCTTCGACCCCTTTTTGTTTGAGATGAATGCATTCTCTTTTATTTTAGTATGTCTCGGAAGATCACATGTCCCACAGGGTATCTTGTGGCCAAAGGTAACCTTGTTTGCTCTTGATGGTGCGCTCCCATTCGACTCAATTTCTTTTTGTTTTAATATTACTTTTCTCCTATAAATATAAACGCAAACAATATATTTTTACACCTTTATCTAAATACACATGTTATTCAATTAATGTAATATTTTTTAGTTAAATTTAATAAACTAAGTTTGTATTTAAAAAAAAATATATTGTTATTCAAATAATTAAATTAAAATAATTGTAAAATGAAAATGTAAAAAATGAAGAGGTTATCATGGCATACTTTTTTTTTATTAATTAACAATTTTTTTTAATTAATGTAATATTTTTAAATTTGAAATTAATAAAATTTACATTTAAAAAAATAATTGTTATTCATATTATGAAATTAAAAAAATGTAAAATGAAAAAGAAAAAATAGAAGATGAAGAGATGGTGAACTCTATTGTGGGAAAAACAAAAATTGATTATGGTTGGCCCATATTTAGACTAAAAATAAGGGCAGCGATCACACCCACTGCCCATGATTTAATGCTCCAAATGCATATTTCATTATTGCACCCTCACCTCACACAAAACGTATAAACCTAAAACTTAGAGATGGGTCAATTTTCTTTTAAAAGAAGAGTTTTTTGTTTTTTTCTTCTAATTTTTAACATTTTGAGCATTAATCGAATAAAGTTAAGTTGACTAATTTCAAGAAACTAAATAATTAATAATGGACCCACAAGTCACAACACTTCTTTTCCAACCCCATAATAGCAGTGTATAGTTGTATACGTAACTACAGGTCACTCTCGTCGTAAATAGGAAAATAAAAATAAAAAATACTGTAACGTCAATATGTAATCATACACTCAAATTATTAAAATCCCACACAATTTACATATTGTAACATAACAAGGGAAACCACAGCAAATCCAAATATTTCAACTACAAGTAGGTATGAAATATTTTTTTCTGAAGTTACGTAAAAATGACTGCAGCAGCAATCAAGCATAAAAACTCAAAGAGGTACAAAACTACACATCTCTAGCTAATGTTACATTCTCTGGGGTTCTCATCATCTTCATCTGCAGGATCGCTGTCTGAGAATCCTAAGAGGTAACCCTCCCGATCTTGATCCTCGTCGCTCTCTACATCTTCTCTATTGTATCTTCTTTCAACATACACATGCGCTTGCCTCCGGTGGAGACGGAGAACATGCATGATCACATCAGGAGTGAAGGACACCCGAGAATGGTCCTCCCGGCCTTGCTTATTAGCTTCAATTATCTGCAGATCGGGAATGGAAGTAATATTAATAGCTGAGAAACTTAAATTCGAGAAATCGGGGAAACACGTACTAGTGCCAATACCTCTTGAGCATTGTCAGGCAAAGGGCTGGTATCATTTGAAGACGGGGACCAAAGCTTTATATTCTTCTCTATACCACAAGTAGCAAGCATTGGGATCAGTGGATGGGATTCCAGCTGGTTAACGACATGCATGTCGCCAACCATCATACGAACAACTTCACAGCTCTTCTTCTTCCAGATAAATATATGACCGCAGTCAGACCCGCTTATGACATACTCATCATTTGGACCAAAGAAGTTAACTCCTTTGACTGTTCGGAAGTTCCTGTGACCCGAAAAAACTTGAGCTTCTGTCGATTTAGGCAACTCTTCTGATGGTGAAGATGCAAAAGTTGGGCCCAAACCCATATTCCTTTGAAACAGATATATGAGCTCATCATTGTATGAGACAAGCAGCTCGCTGGTATTGGAGTAAGCTAATGCTGTAATGCGAGCATCGTCTTTCCCAATTAGGTGAGGAGGGCAAAAATAGTTGGCAGGGCTTCCTTCTTTAGTTGATGCACTTACTTGGTATTTTCTAATGTCGTACATACGTGCATAAACATCACTACCTCCTACAGTAAAATGATTAGGATTTCTTGGGTCAATGACCATGGAATTCAGCCCGACACTTGAAGACCGGCTGTTTTCTGCAAATGAAGAGCAATAGAAAAGCTTGGTAGCAGAGCAACTTCGTAGATCATACTGCAAAAGAGATAAGGAGTTCGGCATAATGAAGGATTTAATGGAAATTTTTTATGGATATCAGCGCTCAGAAAGCCTACGTGTTGGACAAAGCCATCCTCTCCACAGCTATAAAACATGTATGGACTGCCTGGTTCTATAGCCAAGCTGTGAACACGTCCTTGGTGCTTTGACAATCTCTTAGTTTCTACTGAACCATTCTCCTGTAAGAGGCTAAGCCTGACCTGAAACAGGAAATGATGTTTGTACGACGTGATTTGATCGTCGAACATATTTCTAAGGTAACACTGTCTTATTGCATTCAAGAGTCTTATCCTGTTGATACTCTAATCTTATCACCAACCAAAAATTTCTCCTAGAACATGTCAAAGTGATAAGACTCTCAAATGCACTCGTTGGTAAATTACCTGGCAATCAGCAGAGGAAGATATTATTTTGCTATCATCCGTGAATGGCATAAACTTTGCCTGGAAAACATTGCCTGAATGGCCAGATTGATATGACAATTTAAGTTTCTCTGCTGCCCAGTCCCAGAGCATAATTTGTCGGTCATCAGAACCTGAAACAAGCAGCTCGCCGGTACAGTTGAATGAAATTGCATTTACACATCCCTGATGACCATTCAGTTTCCCGTACAAACCAAGACGCTGAACCAGAGTCTGTATTAAGCATAAAAAAAAAAGCTTGTGACATGATTGCCTATGTCAGAGGTTTCATAACCAAACTGGAGAGTGAACAACCTGGTCGGATACGTTAAACCATTGTCCAGCCCGAATACCAAAATCTAATATGTATCTTATTAATTAATACATGTGTAAATTATAGTTTAGCACATGGAAAACAATAATAAGTCATAAATATCCATTTAATAAAGCCTTATATACCTTAAGTTAGAAATATACATTATATTATAAATGCATGCATTCACATATCTATATTGAGTTAATTGCTTCTCTTGCCTCTTTTCCTCGGGGAGTATTTATTTTCTCTACTTTTCCCCCTATCTGCAGTCTGTCTACCATATTCTGCATTTCCATCTGTCCCTCACCTACAAACTATGTCTTATCCAGAAACTCAAAATAGGCTACACATTCTTCATCCCTTCACGCACACCTTGGTAAACTGCTTACACTGTAAGACTTCAATGAATTTTTTTGTGCCTAAAGCTAAATACATTATCACTCCCTGTTAAGAATTATTGGCTTCAAGAAAGGACCGAAGCTGAACATCTGCTCGCTTTTCTCATGAAAAAAAGTCCCCCGAACCTGTTCTCCACTTTTTTCAATTTACAGGTTCCCCGATTTTCATGGTTTTCAGTCCTTCCTGGTTCATTGGTAAATCCGGTTAATAGCATCAACTTAAAGGCCAGTCAAACTGGTTCATCCAGTCATTACTATCTTATGTCATGATACAAGACCACGCCAAGAAGAAGAAGAGGGGAAGACACACACCCCAAGGACAATGCAAAATACATGTGCCATATACAAACAAGATATTCAGTATTACACTGTAAAGGAAGTTTCAACATTATATGCACAGATGTCGTGTGGATCTTGAACTCTTGATCTTGTTACAGGAAAACTATTTTCACAATAAATATGTGTATATTTTTTTGCATTTTTTTTCCTCGCCCTATACACTAAAAGAGTATAAATAACAATAACAAAAGCAATTGTCTCTCAACCTTAGTACATGTGACTTGGTTGGACTTACGTGGTTAAACAACTGTTTATTAATATTTATATGAAATTGTTTACTTACCGACAAAGTTTACGTAAAAAAAGTCTTAGTAACTGTAGACATATGTGGGTTGTATTCCCATAATTATAGAATCCACCTTGAAAATGGCTAAGACTTTTCAACAGGGAATCAAAACCATACATGGTTTTACCTGACAGGTTGAGAATGATTCTGAGATAACAGCTTCTGATTGTTAATTAACACTGATGATTGAAAAGGAATATACAACTGTAGAGCCTAAATTGATAAAACATGCTTATATCTAATTCCATTAAATTTTAGCTACAACAAAAACTGTCGATGGAAATGTGCAAGAACCTGAAACATAAGTGCAAAGAAATTTGCATCTGAAGATACCACATATAGGAATGTATTGCGGAAGAACTGTTTCAGATTTTTCACGTAGATAGCAAACGATGGCAGGCTCGAAACTGCTATGGGTCTTAAAAGAAAAGCGGAAATATCTCCCTAAACTAGTTGGAACTGATTTCTTCTACCTTAAATGTTTCCACACAGCACTAATTGGAACAAAGCTTATTATTTTGGTAGGAAAAACTGTGTAGCGCATCTGAGTACATCCTCTAAGGATATCCCGATAGCAAGTTACAACTACATTGACTGACAGATGCCATTCTATTCTAAACACTGGTGAAGCCCCAGATAGTTGGTAAGAGAAAATCGTAGATAGTCGTTAGAGCTCAGATTTTAACACCAGCAGCTAGCAACATCTTCCTTTATGATAGAAAAAACAAGTAGTGCCGACAAAATTCAAACCGGTGAGTGAATTAGTTAGATAACTTCCACCTGCTCATACTCCATCATCCACATCATGGCACTTCAAAATGCATTACTCGGATTGATCGTTAATGTTGTCTGGGTGGCTACATGAAGTTCTTCACTATGCAAGGCACTAAGGCTCTAGTTTATCTGTAGGATGTCTCTAATTGCCCACTACCAAGACCAGCCAGGGAGAACCCACCAAGTTTTACCTTTTCATCTATCTCAGTCTTCTTCACTTTCCGTTCATTTGGTTTCCACATGTCGCAAAAGCTAGCTTGCAGGGAGAGGGTGTACAAAACTTAGACGAGTAGGATCATAACAACGGCATGGCTAATACAAACCCTAACACCTTCATAATATACTCCATTTAGCCTTCACCAATGACAGAAATTCAAAAGAACACCTTACTTTACACTTTACAGTACAACTTTGCAGCTTTTGGTTTGCAGGCGTGGGCGAAGAAGCTCGAGACCAACAACAGTTACAAATTAAGCTCTAGATACCAAAACCTACTACCATCGACACAGTCAAACATCGCAATTTCTTGCTTCCAATCCAAAAGCAAGCTCCCTCAACCATTCTCATAGATCATTCCCATCAACACATAACTACATGATCAAGTCCCATAAAAATAAACGATAACAATTTTGTCAAAATTAAGCAACAGATCACTAACACAGTACTTAACTCGTCCGAATAAACCTACTCAATCATCACCAATTTTACTCATCAAAACGCACAGATAATATAACTTAGCGAAACGGAATACAAATATAAGTGAGCGAGGGCGTACTTGTGAAGCCGAGAGGCGGCGAGAGTAAATCCTAGGAGGGAACAAAGTCGTCTCTCTCTTGTGTAGTTCGTTCAGCCAATTATCGGAATTCCTGTACAGTCTCTCCATACCAGCTCAATTTCAGCTCCCAGAGTTGAAAAAGATAATCAAATAAACAGTTGTTATCAAATTACAGATTTTTTCACACTTAAAAACGCAGTAAAAATCGAAGAGAATAGGAACAGTGAAGTGAAGAGTGAGGAGTGAATGATGTAGGGTGTGGCATCCGAAGAAGGTACGGAAGCGTACGCCACCATACGCATACTAACTGCAAACACTCCGTGGGAATTGAGAGAGAGAGAGAGAGAGAGGAGAGAGGAGATTTTCAATGGCGGTTTCGGGAAATGACAGGATTGATCATTGATCGGAAGGGCTTTTTTTTTCTTTTTTTTTTTTTTAAATAAGATTTCATGTCACTGTCAGCAGCCCCTTAACTATGCGCGTTTTTCACTCTTCCATGATCTATCTTATACGGTAGAAGGCCAAATTTTGTGACGTTTTACATTCTCTTTTTCAACAATGTTACATTCTCGTTTTACATTCTATAATTTGAAATAGCCATTTTCAAACTTAAAACATGAATTATGTCACCTTATTAAAATCTATATGTTGTAATAATTTTTTGAATTTTTTTGTGACTTTTATACCCTTTTAGGTATATAAGAAGGTTAATTTTAATTTTAATTTGAATCATACACGAAAAGTTGAAGACTAATTTTATGTATGAATTCTCAACGATAAAATTTTCCGTCGCCGACAATAGCGCGGCAGTGCAATCGCAGGCGAAAAATTTTCGGTAAAAAATTCCGGCGAAAATTTGAATCATACACGAAGTCTAACTTCATGTATGCATCATACATGAAAACTTATCTTCGTATATTCATCATATATGAAAACTAATCTTCATGTATGATTCAAATTTGAAATTTTTGGTGGCGAAAATTTCGTGTATGATGCATACGTGAAAATTAGTCTTCGTGTATGGTTCAAATTTAAAATTTTTGATGGCGAAAATTTCCGTGTACTATGCATACATGAATGTTAGTCTTCGTGTATGATACATACATGAAAGTCAGTTTTCGTATATGATGTATACATGAAATTAGACTTCGTTTAAGATTCAAATGAAAGTTAGCCTTCTTGTATACTCATTAAGAGTATAATTAACATTTCACAACTTAGAGTGTTATTTTAAAACTAAAAAGTGGAGGTGACATTTTAAACTTTTTGTTTAGAAAAAGGTACATTTCACAATATTCCCTCTTTTAGTTTTTGATAAGTTACATATCATTTCAATATCTTTTACAAAATTATTGCAAATCAAATCACCATAAATATTTCCAAACTTCGCCGATGATGATTTTATTTTTTATGCTTCATATTCTCGTCTCGATCCACACATTTCACAATATGCATGGTGTTGTATCCTATGATACCACATTAGATTCGGAATGTTTGTGAATGTCAAATTTCAAAATTTGACAGCATTATTGAAAAAATATAAAATATCAGCATGCGAATTTGCCAAAGATAAAAAATGTTGAACATCATGGAAAAAGTCAAATATTAAAAAATTCACGAGGCACACTATATCTGGTTTGGGAAAACATGTATGGTGTCATAGGGGTGGCGCCCCATCTGATCTGACGATTCGACATGCCACGTGAATTTCTTGATGCTCGAATTTGGATCTTGTGATGTTATTGACAAAATTGGGAATTACAATTAGATATAGTATTTTGCCCAATGTTATTGCACTCAATATCTACATCTCATTTAATTCCAAAATTTATGATTTTCTCACTAATTTGCAAATTATGGCATAACTAGATGCAAGTATTCCGCAAAGTACGATTATATGCTTACTAATTATTCATAACTATTCATAGATAGGTATGTAAATTTCTCAAAAAAAAAAGGATAGGTTTCTAAATAGCACAACCTCAGTACACTGGTAAGGTTCAAATTTAATGTGTTGGGTTTTGCTACTACATGCAAACATGAGACGTAATTATTTCCAACCCTTGTCACCTAAAATCTAAATATCGAGAATTTTGAAAATCAATTCTCTTGATTCTATAAAAACATTATTCAATATGTTTGATATTTACCATAATGTTTGTCATTAACTTATTCATAAAAATACCTTTTGTAACGATTTTGCTGGCATATTCAATGTTGAAGTCTTCTCCTCAATTGTGACAGACACCAATCTACTCTTCTCCCCAGTTATCAAACAAATACTTACTTTCTAATTTTTTGTTATATTATCTATTATAGCTCAATTAATTTATTTATTTAATACTTATATAAGCATACTTATACAGAGTAGGATTTATTATTATTATTATTATTATTATTATTATTATTATTATTATTATTATTATTATTATTATTATTTGGAAAAGTAGAGAGTTAGGAAATTGAGTTAGAATTTTTCTAAGAACTTCTGCCCAACCACTAAAGGTTGGAACGAATGCTCTTCTTAAAGGGACTAAATTAAAAAACTGTTAGGCAAAGGGATAAGTCTGTGCAAAGTCATCGAAAAGGAACAAATACTGCAGATGCACCAAATTACATCGTACAATCTCACAAGATTCTAAAGTAAATTATGTGATCCGTTCATGCTTCTGGAAAGAATGAAGTGTTGTGCTTAGAAAATTTACAGTATACATGGCGTTTTAGTAAAAGCGGTATTCAAACATATCAAGGTTCGATTCTCAATTTTATTTAACTGGATATCACCGATCGGTATCCTTATTTTGGATGTCGGTATATTAGAACATACAAGTGCACGTAGTGTTATATAGTGTGTGGGAGAAAAGAATGATTAAGATAGTAACAGTGTACTAAAATATGCATAAGAAAGTTATATATACGGCATCAAGGATCAAGCAAGTTTAGCATAACCCTAAAAGTTGATGCTCGTCGCTCCTTAGAAATATTGACTCTCTTCTGGATGAAATTCACAACACAACCATTGAATTTATTCCTTCTCGTGCACCGTAAACAGAAAAACCGACAAGAAAAAGGCAGACATGGAGAAAGATGAAAAAGATAGATAAGTTAAATAGATGGAAGAAGTCAAATATCAGAATGAATCATTTAACAGAACCAAATGAACAGAGAAAAAATAAAATCATGTGGTTATAAAGTATTTAAGCAATAGTTTCTGTATGAAAAACTTGTACAAATATAGCTCGGTGCTAAGAACAAAAAGGCTGAAATTCTACGTATAGAAGGTCCTCTTTACAACAGCTCAATCCCCTAATCTCTGGTTTTCGCGAGAGGCTTTGCATCTAAAGAATATTTGAGTCAGGACTTACAATTAGAAGAGTCTATTATAAACTAGTATCATGTTAAAAACGCCATACTTGTCGTCCATCGTAACTGCAAAATTTCTCCATCTTCCTGTGACCTCCAAAATTCTCAAAAATAAGGGAAAAAAAAAAAAAAAAAGGAGAGAAAGAAAAGGACTATTCATCGTCATCTGTTAATGAGGAAAAGGAGAAGGGCTTGAACTTATATCCATCCCCACTGTAAAACTTATTTTGGAATTCTACCCAGTGTAGACGTAAAGCATGGAGGAAAGCGCTGAGAGTTTCCATCATAAGTAGTATGAATGCTGTTGCGAAAGCAAAGACTGCAAACCCCACTAGACGTATGAATACATTGTTGTACCTGCATCATGAGCATGAGTGCGACTTAAATTTAGAAGCTAAACATTCGAGAAGAAACATATTACGGAAGCTGCAGTGATTTTTATGCTAGCAAGTTAATCATAGAAGTGATCTGATTCGAATATTATATGTCCGCTCCGTACTTCATGAACATTATGTAAAAAAAATATTTTCAGTCAGGCTGCTACATAAGATCAAAGCAAGATCAACTAGGTTACTTAAAATCCTAAAATCAAATTCAAACGTATAAGATTGCCAAATTATTCTATTCGATTTTCATCTGATGAAGTTATGACATGGATTTAAGGAAAGTGAAATCAGCATAAATGCAGGAAATTTGATGTAAATATTTTTTTATAGAAATTGGTTTTTGTGCATGATCTAGGAGTTTATAGAAAATTCAGAGTTATTTGACTTGCTCAATTTATAGAGGATTGGCAGGGTGCGCCGTGCAAAAACTTACCCCCATGCGAGCAGGAGAACCTTCTCGTAAAAAACAGTTGATAATTCTGAGTGGGCCAAACTGTAAGAAAAAATACAAGATGGAATCAAGCCATTAATAAACTACGAGCGCAACAGCATGTTGAATTGACCCTACCTCAATGCCCACAGCCGAAGATACGATGCAGTATTAGAAACTGCACCCAGTACAAACTCAATAGAGTGTATCATTTGATGCACAAAGACCTCACTGAAGTTGAACTCCTCCTCACCATGAGGATGTCTCGCAGAATCAGGCTCCTCATCATTATACATGTCAGAGGTCCCAAGCATTCCGTATGTCCGGCCTTGGAATCTCTTAGATAAGCATAAGAAAATAGCAAAGTTAGTCAAGCTTCAAAGGTTACTACACACTCAGGACAACACTGAGCCTGGTTGTATATAGAGAGACAAAGCCCACATAGTTGAGTACGGAATACGGTTATGTTCAGACATTCAAAAGAAGTTCAGCAATGTGATTTAGTACTGCATATCAAGTTGCTGGTTCTCTGACGAATTGTAAGTTGTAGCATGCAGAATCATGCATTCAATTAAATACAGTCAGGTGTTAAAAAGCTAGTGTAAGGCACACAAGTTGCATATTTCATGGAGAAAAAAGGTGAACAAACATTTCATATGACTGACTCATCCAATTTCATATAAAATTCTTAATGATTCCTTTTATATTCACCATATTTCATGGAAGTTAATCGCCTGCAGATATAGCTATATCCTCAGTATGCTTTAGCTGTGAACCATTATGAGGGAACAGGTTTAACTAAGATCTTTTAAATGACAAATTGAAGTTCAAGTGGATGCGCGTACAGTACCCATTTTTCTGACTGTCGCTCTATTTTCTTTTCTTTTTTTTTTTTCCTTTTTTTTTGGGGGGCCGGGGGTGGTGTTGATAAGATACAGCAGAGATGCAAATGAAAGAAATAGAATATAATCATGAAGTATAAGAACAGGTAAGGTAACTAGGTAAGATATGAAAATCAGTTGGAAGGGAAAGTACACAAACAATGAGTGCAGGGGATACCTCAGTATGAAGTCTCTTTAAAATAAAAGGTTTTGGAAAGAGCATCCACGGGACAGCAATAACAGCTATGAGCAACAATATAACCTGTAAAATTTTATCAGTGATCTCCATTAGTTTAACTTTGCATTATTGTATTTACATGCATAGCATTAATCAAAGGAAAATTGAATAGCAGTCATGCCTGAAGCACGCCCTGACCCCAGAACAGCTTATTGTCCCCCAAATCTTCAAAAGGGCTCAGAAACATATAGATCATCACATGATACAAATCTGCTTGAGAACCGGTGCACCATTTGATAATAATGAGAAGAGAAAGATATCCAAAGAGGCTGTTAAGGAAGATCATCTGCGGCACAAATTGATATCTGCGAGCAAAAAGCAGAACATTTAGCATCTATAAACCAGTATGTCATTCACAATATATAGGAAACGGAGGGAGGGTGAGAGATAGAGACCGAGAGAGAGATCATACTTAATATCAATTGAGTTGCTGAAGAAGCGTGCATTGAAATAACTTATTAAGATTCCTAAATTCATCTGTGATACACCAAACAAAATAGACATTTTCATCTTCAGAGAGTTCAGGAAAGGCAGCTCAGAACGACTTCCACGCCAACTTGGGTCCACGCCAAATGGATATGTATCTCCAACTTTGATTAAACCAATGGTACGTGCTTCACTGTTAAGGCATAACAGGGAGGAGAATGAATTTAACAGATTTTGCAAGTAAAACAGACTGACCAGATTTTATCATATACAAAAAAGAAATCAGTCATTGGTATAGTGAAAGTAAATGGTAAAGATCCCAAAAAAGTAAGGAATTATCAGAAAAAAGGCATGCAAATTTTTGATACAATTAACACGGTCAGTTCAGATCTAGCAAACAATGTTCAGAAGTTGATTTCTGGAATTAACAAGCTTCGAGTAGTATTTGGCAAGTAAATGATTGGTTATAGTCCAATAACATAAAAATGACTCCTATAAGAACAATGATAATGTAATTCAGTATTTCAAAATGAATATCCCAAATTTCACAAAACAAGGAAGTGTATTACCTATTCAGCTCTCTACATATCAATCTCAATCTTTCTAGTGAAATGAGAATGATTCCCCCCCCCCCCCCTTTCTATTTGTTCCTATTTGTTCACAAAGACGGCAAATTTGAATACCAGCCAATAAAATAATGACAAGAAGTGTCACCTCAATGACCATAGAAACAGCTGATTCTTACCTGCATGTAGCATCTCTGCATTTGTAGGCAGAACTACCAAATATGTGAAAAGGAACGGAAAAGAATTCATTGTATACGACACCACAGTAAATTGAAAATAGAGACATCAGAAGGAGCACATATCGACCGCCAAATAGCATTTCCATGAAGCTGCCAAGTTTCTGAGGAGCAAGAAGCACAGCAGAAGACAAAATAGCCACGTGTTACACAAGGAAGCAGCATTGGCGTATAGATGAAGAAACAAAGCTCAAGAAAAATAGCCACATGTTACACAAGAAAGCAGCATGCACATATCGATAAAGAAACAAAGCAGAAGAAAATAGATGAAGATAACTTTGTCCCACCATCGTAAATAACTAAAATATGTGGTCGGTCAATCTTTCTAATTACTTCTACACTTTCTATTCTTTGCAAGGACCTTTGCCTTCTTTACAATTGTACATATTCAACCCTCACCAGTCACAATAGGCATCAAACTGCTAACTGACAGTCACCAAATCCAAATTATAACAACTAAGTCTAAAGACAACTAGAGTGATTTCTTGCATCTATTACTTGTCTATTTGATAAACTAACTTGGTTGTGCAGAGCTTTTCCTTTGAGTTAAACACATACCTTATAATGCACCAGACTTAGAATATTTTGAGCATGTTACGTTTTTTGACACTTCACTTGGAGACTGGGTGAGAAAGATTCTACTGTTTGCATCCTCTGATGTCCCTCGGAGGGATGACTGAACCATCTTATATTCTTCCACTATATGACAGTTTAGACGCATCTCAATCGAGAAAATTTCATTTTTACTAACTTCAGCTACATGGAAACATCTATATGCCATATCTTTGTCTGATGATTCTCATGCAACAACAGCATATCCTGTTTTTCTTATGACATTCAGGAAATGGTTGGCAATCTATCTTTACTTATACTCCCTACGTCCCGAAGAATTTGCTTAGTTTTCCTTTTTCGTCCATCCCATAAGAATGTGCATATTCTATTTATGGTAATAACTTCCTCACTTATTACCTTTACAATGTGGGACCCTTTCTCCACTCACACTACATTTCCCAGGATTTTATCAAAACCCGTGCAGCCGTGCCATCCCAAACCATGCACATTCTTATCGGATGGAGAGAGTATATCTTAACCTAGTTGCAGGCTATTTCAAGCAATGTGCTCAGACTACTCACCCAAGTTGTTGCAATTTGAAAAGTATAAACTCAAATTCCCTACTGACAATACATAAAATACAATAAATTTAAATAAGCCTAATAAAAAAAAATTCTATTATTTTTTGGTCAGTAGCTGCACCTCTCTATGTATGTCTACAAAGAATAGTTGGTTAACTACATGACCTAATCAAGAATAGGATAAGTAGCTGTTGGTTAAAGATTCATATACTGTCAAATAATTCCTGAAACTGAGGAAAATTTAAGATTGACTTAAAGAAAAAGAATAAGAAAAGGAGGTAGCTAGATTATCGATAACATTGCATCCATAATTTGTGCATTTGTTATGTCTAAACAGAAATGCATCCTTTTAAAGAAAAAAGATATGTAAAAGTGGCATAACATACCTGTGAACCTAATCTTTTCTCACGTGCTATAAGGACTAAAGCTCCCAACAGTAAGCATATACCGTGACCCCAATCACCAAACATCACGGCAAAAAGAAATGGAAATGTGATGACAGTATAAACCGCCGGATTTGCCTCTTGATATTTTGCAACTCTGCAAACGTAACTTTTTTCTATCAGTGCCTTGCCATTTTACAGTTAAGACATATATAGAGTTAAGTAGCATTACATGTATTGCATTGAGTTCCTAAATAATTAGTAAACAACTGATGGTCACCTACCTTAAAGCAATAGCTGATATCATGTAAAAATAGGTCAGCATTCAAACAATTAAATGTTGAAAACCCTCAGCTATGAGTTATTTTCTCTTAAAGGGCAACTTTTATCTCTCTCACAGGTTTGAATAGCAAGTGGAGGCGCAAGTTCTTATATTTTATTATCTAATTTAGGAAGCCTCGTGTTGTATGTTGACAACCCATATCCCAAATACTGAAGGAGCATATCTTAATACATCAATCATAGCTTGCAATGGGTTTCAATTACTGCAATGTGATGCATCTCCTATAAACTCAGCATTCTTATTTAGTGAGCGTACAGCAGTTAAGTGTAATACTGCTAGAAATCAAGCAAAAACACCTGAACAGCAAGCCCATATGTTGACAACAGCGTTTGGATACTCAAATATGTTACTCAAGTGCACTAAAAAAAGATAACATAACTGCATTTCAGCAAAACCAGTATGGTGATTAAGTGCCCAACTTTCTGGCTACCATCTTCAAGTGCACTCTCTATTGAACCTAGCTTGATAATGAACACACCGATGACAGAAGTGATTCATGTCATCAGCATAACATGACACAGCCATCAAGTCCCAAATTTCCACAAATCAGAATGCAATCAGGTAATCTTTATTTAGGAAATATACAGTTCCTGTTATGCCACCTTAAAGAACCTAAAAGTACAGACATGAAAATTGGAATACCAACAACTCAACATCTTACAGGGACTGTTTTTATGTTGTCTATTTTTGGTGCCTTAGGACAAGAGCAAGAATATGGCATAGATCTAGAGCACTGTGAGCTAAGGCATGATTTATAAAATATAAATAAATAGAAAATGCTTGAAGAGGGTGTGTACTTGACAACTCTATCAAGAAAACAATATTTCAAATTCTAGATATCACTTTCCAAACATGATTATCTAGAGTAAAATTTGTCTCCTGCTTTTTAAATTTAAATATTATTATTGAACAAAAACATGATTTGAGTCAAACTTCTCCCCCCAAATTATAAAACGAATGCTGATGTTAACCATCAAAACAAACTCTCCCAAAACTAATTTTCACAATTTCCGAAGTCTCAATACTCCAAATTCCCAAACACGGCCTCTTGTATAATCACATTTACTTTACTACATTGATGAAAACATAGCGGGGGGTGGGGGGGAGCTGGAGAAAGTTTACACGTCCAGAGAAGTATGATAATGCATGACTTACCCATATGCATCAACAATTTCTTGATATGCATTTGTAAACTGGTTGGTTCTGAAGAATGTCGGAGGTGGTTCGATTGAGTCCATCACATGAAATATTATACCCACTTGTGAATTACTATCAAAAGTTGCACGTTGCAGAGCATCTTGAATCTGAAATATTATGGAATATATCAATTGAATAAAAAACATTAGGTACTCTAGATTCATCTCTAATTCGTAATATACTACAGCATAAGTATTACCATAGTTTTTGCAAATATCGGACACCAACCCTCACCAACCAGGCACTTCTTGGTGACATCAAAGTTCAGCATATTCAATGTGTCATAAATAGCCTTTTCCCTTCTTACCTAGAAAAGTAAGTCAAGAGGTGTCGAGTCAAATAAGTTTCAAAAAGAAGAATAACTAAACAAAGAAATCAGACCATATTAATCCACTTTGTGATCTGAAACGCAATAGAATTCAGAGCCGCATCTCGATGTCGGAGACCAGCCTCTAATGTTGTTTCCAACTCAGACAAGCGTGACAAAACCTGAATATGAGGAAACAGTAAGAATGGGTGTACTTCTTTTCAACTACAACAAATAAAGCTGCAAACGAGCAGTAGTTGCCACTTAACATACTAAAGTCAGTATGCTCGACCTCTTGACTAGAACTGACTTCAATATATGCACTTCCAGATTGTTACAAGTACCCATTAGTTATCAAACTGCCCAAATTATATTAATTGCTAAACCAACATTTTTCCCCATAAGTTTTATTGCAGCGTAATACGCTAAGGATTAAACACGGATATCGTGCTCTCAAAATGCAACAACAAAAGCAATCTATTTGGAAATATACATCTCTAGTTATTTGCCTCCGCTTGATTGTGTCTTCAGGAACTGGATAGCAGTTCGCACCAAATGCTTCACAAATCTTATGGATTTTTATCCTTGCTTGCTCGCCTGAGAAGAATACCATAAAAACTGTGTTCTCAACCTGCAGTGCAAAGGTGCAAATCAATTATTAAAAACATGAAGTGATCGTCATCAACAAAGATGATCCCAACTTTGAAGTACACAAGATCCTGCCATTCAGGATGTAAAAAAGAAGTAATTTTAAATAAATAAAATCAATTAGTTTAGCATATTTGCTTTATGATGGGAACATGTACTACTTTTTCATTTCTGGAGTGGCATTTCAGCTCCTTTATCGTTTCTATTAATGTAGTCAGTATTCAAATAAGAAAAAGTAGAAATTATCAGAGGAAAGAATGAATTAGAAAAGTGACCATTTCATTTGATGCAGGATCTACAATTAAGTCATCAGCTGGTGCCTGATTGAAAAGCATGTTTCCCCTGGTTGTACGAAACAACATCCTCTCAAATCTTAATGCTTTAGATTTACAAATGACACCACTAACAAACTTTACACCAGACTGATCTGATATTCCAGGTTGCATCTCCTGAAATTAGAAAACCTAAATGAATACAACAGCAGAATAGTTGCCGCGTCATATAAGTATTTAAGCTGCAACTCATCAGATTACACATTACCTGTTCCAGCAGTGATGCTGAATCAGCATAATCATTGCTTATATGGACATTTTCGTCTAATTCTGTCTCTTGTGCTGCAGAATGATTCCCATCGGGCATAAGGAAGTCGCCTGCCTGGAATCACCCATTAAATGCTTACACATAAATTTAACACTGAAGATACTGCAGATTTAAAGATGACATAATGATAGTATATTCCTTCATATATTCATAATGCGAGGTGAGGAAAAAAAAAAGGTACTAGATTAAATGGTTCTAAACAGTCCCAGACTCCCAGCTGAAAGATCGTGAAACCATGAACAAAGAGGACGTTAAATAACCTAATCTAATTACATTATGTGGCTCTAACAGAGAGGAATGATCCAGTAATTTTTTTTAATTCTCATTTAGCTTAGCCACATGTGACAAGTTACTTATTTAGTTTTAGCTTTTTCCCGTTTTGTGTTGTGTTTGTCAATGGTTATTATCTTGTCCTCTAGAGTTAATCAATTCTTCTTTGGTGCAATGGAAAAGAACGAGCAATTTGCTTTTTACCTGTAAATAACTACATATTGCATAAAAAAGGAGAAATATCAGTTTTCCTTAACAATTGTTCTTTTTGTCTTCTATAAGTATTGCTCATCTCTATATAGTGAGCATTAAACATGAAAAGGTATTGATGACCCTCTTTCAAATTGTGAAAATTATTAGGTTGATGTAAGAGTTCCCAACAGGATGACTACGTGGAACATTGTAATTTCAGAACTACTTTAAAAGCAACTTAGTGATATTTTCTTGATAAGTTTGATAATTTAACAGTTCATACCTTGTAGATGAAAATGATTTTATTAGGTTTAAAATTTAAAAGAAAACTCTTCATATTACAAAGAGAAAAGGAAGGATAAACTGTTTGCCAATGTACCTTCTGTAGGACCATCTTGAACTCAAGCAACTCATTATATGTTTGCTGCAGCTTCTCACTGTTGTGATTCATTTCAATTAACTCGTTTTCGTGCTCAGCAAGTCGAGCCTAAAGTCGAAGAGTTAAGAAATAGATGGAATGTATGAGCATGGGAAGAGAAAGAGAAAAATGTGATTCTGGAGTATTTGAAGCTTATATGGTTTTTTTGTTTTTAAATGACAGTAGAATCACCAAAGTAACAAATAGTTATTGCAATAATTACAATAGTATGAACAATGACAATAGTAAATAGATGATGGTGATGGTGATGGTGATGGTGATGGTATGGGTAGAAATAATAGTAACCAGAAAAAGAACAATAATAACAAGAGGCATGGAAATGGAAAGAAAGAACAGACCTCCAATTCTTCTAATTCAATATCGGTTTCAGAAGATGGATGAGGGGATAACACTAGACCAGCTTTATGTATCTGATCTTTGAAGAACCGCAATTTTCTGGACATCTCAGCACATCTTTTAACCTATGGGCAATCACCAAAATGAAATTTCAACATAAAGGACGAATGGTAACAGAAATTGACTTCAGTTAATAAACGAGCAACAAGCAACTAGGAGTCTAGGATAATGAAAAGATCACCTCAGGTCTTTTATAAATAAATTGAAGAGAATACTTTAGAAGGGACTAGAAGGGTCTCAGTAGGTTTTTCATGGCTTTTTCCTTTTTAAATTTTAAATAAACTACGAAGGCATCTAGAATGCGCCAATAAGACATGATAATCCAAGGACTGAAGATGGGTGTGACAGGATATACCTAATAACCTTCAACTTGGTGAAGGCCAGATGACCTTGGAAACAGTCCAAAAATATTATTATGGATAACAGTCTTTGTCCTACTACATTGCATGTAACATAACATCAGAAACTAGAGTAAAAATATCCAGGCAAACCTAATATTCCACTGCAGAGTGCAGACACCTTTCTTGATGACTAGAGTACTGGTTACACATCTTTACTACCATACATAAGCACACCTATTCTCCTGCAAATGAGTCTTAGGACAGTACATGCAGCTGATGGGAACCAACCACCTCTAACCCCAACCCAAAAGGCAAACCATTCTAGCCACACAAGATGCATCCATCAACTCTTATAGATCAGGGAAAGGGAAAGCAGGCACTATGTTTATATAGGATGGCAAATGAACAAATACAAAACCAAATCAGTCTCCAGAACCCTCAAGCAACAATGCTCGCAAATCTAACATGCTTCAGGCAACATATTTTAGTGGATTTTTTTTCCTACCAATTAATTTGCAATGTCACATTACATTTCGTAGGGAAATCACTTTGTTAGAGAGACTAATTACCATGAAGTTGAACTATCTCATGTCCTTTTAATGGAAAGTCCTTTAATAATTGGAAAATAGAATGTCATTGCCTAAATGACTTTAGCTGATATCCAAATGTAAGTTATCAAAATCTAGAAAAGGAATAAGCAGCATAGATATCTTACCACCAATATGAATTCATGAACATTACCTGGTTAACAAATGTCCTCTGGAAAGGGCTTTTATCATCATTTAACTGCCAATAGCAAGACCTATGTAAGTGCATTTATTGTAACAAGAAAAACATAATACTATTAAACAAGATCTACTTTATGAAGACTTCTATCAAAGTACGTTGAACATCAAATCAGGAAGAATCCAGAGCAGTTGCCCAATTACATCTCAATATGCCGTGATTCTTATAACAATACCGTCATGCGCCTTTTCAAAAATCATAAAATAGCTCATTAGTACTGAATTTTTTAAATTATCCTGAGCATAGTAATCCTTCCATGAAACCATTTCCTAGTAGAAAAACCCAAGCAGTCTAGCCATGTGCAGATTTTATTTAGCTAACAGCCTAACACGATGACAAATTGAAAAAAGGTGAAGAGAATGTAGCAGTTATGAATTGTGTCACTCTAGATCAAATTCTTGCGCTAAGAGGAATTAAATATCTATCGTCTTAAGCCCTTCATGATCAATCGTTTAACTCGATAAGCCTACCCCGCAATCAGCGATGAGAGAGTAGTTACAAGCACAACTTAATCAAAGCAAAAACCCAATCCGAACAGTACAGGCCAGACATCTGTGGCAACACTAGATCACTCCATATTCCCCCCGCATAAAACAGCGGATCCAAAAACTAAAATTCAAAGACAACAAATAGCCGGAAACCAACTAAATACAAGTGTAAACAGAAATCAGAGAGGCAAATAGTCA
The DNA here is from genome assembly GCA_029490685.1 of Schizonepeta tenuifolia. Taxonomy (NCBI): domain Eukaryota; kingdom Viridiplantae; phylum Streptophyta; class Magnoliopsida; order Lamiales; family Lamiaceae; genus Schizonepeta; species Schizonepeta tenuifolia. Next base: position 78,829,727 of record CM055957.1, on the reverse strand, counting down.
AATAAAAGGATCTGAACTCACATCACGGAATTGTAGGAGACCGAGTTGGCCGAGATAGGAGACGGCGCGGTGAGCCGACTCGACCGGAATAATAAGCTGAGTCAGCATCATCTTCTCGGAGCGCATCAGATCCATGCTCGGCAATCTGTCGATGTACTCCATTACGATCACCTCGAGACGACGCTCTGTTCGGATCACAATTGGTCGCTCTCACTCCTCGTTCAGATCTGAATTCGATCAGATTAATGTAACAGAGAGAACGGTCCAGTGCGTGTCAGTGTGTGTGAGAGATAGAGAGAAAGTTGGTAAGGCGGGAGATTTGAGTTATACGTATATGTGTATGTATAGGTTGATAGTGAATTGGATGGCAGTGGTGGTGGAGGAGGAGGCAACTGCCATGGGAGAATTTCTGGTGTCGTTTTCCGTTTTTATGGGGGGCGGGGGCGGGGGCGGGGGTGGGGGTGGGGTGGGGGTGATGAGTAAATTGGAAGGAAGATTGAAATGCTATTACTATCACACGCCACGCTGCTAAAAGACTTTTTTTAAGTCGTCAAAACGTGGAAATTTAAGGGGGTAATTTATGTAATAATAAAAACATTTCAATACACTAGAAATTAAATATTTGGATTGGGTTTTAATATATAGAAATTAAATTAAATATTTGAATCTTCTAAATTGTTCGAAGATATTTTGATTTAATCTTTAAGCTAGTTATCGAAACAATACAATATTTACTTAACTTTGCAAATTTTATATAAATTTTATTATTGTAATTTACTAAAACAAAAACTTATTTGCAGTCCTTATTCAGTAAATTATGTCCGGTGGGTTATTCCAGTTGTTTGACCTTATTTAGTAAATTATTTCAGTAAATATTCTTTTGCATACATTTTTAGTAATTACATTGCATTTATTTAATAAAATATATTAATTCTACTGCTTCTTATTTGTATGGAGTATGTTTGATACAAATATTTTATATAAAAATTTTATATGTTTATTATTTAAATGAATATTTGTGGTGCTAATTTTTTTTGCTTATAAAAAAATTGTTTAAAATAAAATAATTATGTAATGGGTATTCGGCAGGTATTCATTGTCGAGTAATCCTCACACCGCTCCTGCCCCTATTTAAACTGGTATGGGGACGGGACGAGGACAAAATTTTGAGGCGGGTATGAGGATAGGGAAGCAATATCCGCAACCGCCCCAACCCATTTACATCCCTACCCTAAATTGCTTAAGTCGTGAGCTTAGTTAGTTGTTCGTTTTGCACATTAGAGGAGTTTTGGTTTGTTTTGAAGTGGTTGTTCTGTAAATGCAACACTCTTGCTATTTTGATAAAATAAATTTTTTATTTACCAAAAAAAATGGTATTGTAATTACAATATATAAAATTGTGTGAAAATAATAAATTTGAAAACTTGTAATTTCAACAATTGCAATAATATAAAATTGTGCGAACAATGAATAAATTTGCTCTTCCGTCCCGAAAATAAAAATAAAAATAAAAATAAAAATTGATACGTCCCAATAAATTCAGATTAAGTTTTAAGTAAGAGTATGCATCACTTTAAGTAAATATGTACTAATCAGAGTTAGATAACTAAGCTCTCCATATGTAATGCTACTGTACCTTATTGAATGAGAATTTACTAAGAAAAATCTCGTACATATAACTTCGTCTATTAATGTGTGATTCTGTGAATCCAACCAACCAGGCTCTACATTATATCGTATCTAATTTTTTATAGCATGTTAGGGTGCGTTTACTTCGATAGGAAAAAAATGAAAAACAAATATTTTTATTTTTATCTTATTTTTACATGTAACTACGGTTGTTAATTTTCTTCAGGCGGTCTCATTTCCATTTATCCTTTTCAATTCAATTGAAAAAAATATTAACCTAGGAGATAGGTGTGATAATATTATATAATAAACAAAGGCTTTAAAATCTATGTGATAAAAATAAAAGGCATTAAAAGCATTAACAAATATCATAGTAAAGATGTGATAAAAAAAAAAGAATAAAAATAGTAATATTTTCTTACTTTTTTTATCACTCATCTTTCAGCTATAAATTTACAAACATAAGTTTAGATTCTCCGCTGAAAACCGATGGTTTAGAAAAGATAATGTATGCTCTTTATACACACCTTGAAGCATGCTGGCATGGCATCCACTCAAATGAATCTATGCTCTTAAAATTGATGCTCAACCAGTCCGTAATTCTATAAATTGTTTATATTTGCTGAAGATAATTTACGATCACACTATTAAGAGGGAGTCTTGCATGCGACCTGCCGCAGGTGACATGCGACCGGGTCGGGTCGGGTCGGTTGACCTGTTGATCCAGTCATTTTTTTTTCGATTTTTTTTTAGTTTCAATTTTTTTTTCGGCTCCGCCTTCGCTCCGATTACTAATATAAGGATAATCGTCGGGCAACAATTTGGACCTTTTCGACTCACTCTGAGGCCTTCGGCTCCCTTCGCTCGAACCTTGACCAAAGAAGAAGCGGCAAACAAAAAAACGAAGAGACAAAAAAAAGAGGAACAAAAAATCTGGAAATTAAAAAAAAAACTGAAAAAATAATTAAAAAATAATTAAATATTGTGGCACAAACAAAAATGCTAAAAAACACTTATTAGGACACTTCTGAAAAGTGTGAAAAGTGTCCTAATACGTTAGAAAAAAAATCGAAAAAAAAAGGCAGGCACGTGTACTCCACACGCAATCGCATAAGGTACGACCTGCCGCATATGAGTATTTACGCACTATTAATATGTGAATTTACCGTATTCCATTTGTAAGTTTTAGCTTTTAGCCAAATAATCTTGAGAAATTTGGTGACCAGTGAAAACTAGTACGTAATCTCCAAAAGTGAACACACGCACTTGATTAAGCTTTTGAAGCCATTTTCAGTTAGAAACTAAAATTAAGAAATTTTAAAGTACGAATGAATACAATACAACAATTGGACGTATGAAATGTAAATCTTAACTAGAAATTCTAGTTCCATTACTTAGGGGTGTATTTAATCAGGATTTCCGTTGGATTTTAAATATTTCAGAAGTTTGGGTGTATTCAATTTAGATTTCTGTTGGATTTCTGAAATCCTGGTATATTCAATTTGGAGTTCATTAGGAATTTAGAAATCCAACAAAAGTTTAGGTGTATTCAATTACGGATTTCTGAATTCTTGGTGTATTCAATTACGATTTCATTTGGATTTTTGAATTCTTGGTGTATTCAACACTCCATGAATTTTGCAAAATCTGATTTATGTTAGACTTTCGTTGGAGTTTGAAAAAGAAAAAATACTGAACGAAATCCGATCGATATCGATGAGATTTGAAATTCAATGCATCCCCAGTGCCGGGTGAGAACGAGCGGTCGCTCGGCACTCCCAGCTGGCGTTGAGAGCCACCGAGCGCTGGGGATGCGGTGAAGCTGAAACGTCGCCCGTACTTTTATAGGCTTCACTTTGAAAAACTTTACCATCTTTGTTCTTTTTTTTTCTATTGAAGCTGGATCATTGGAGCATTCTCACAATCTCATGCATTTTCACTCACAAGTTTCTTTTCTACAAGGTACTATTCATATATCTTTTATTTGTTCTTGTATGTTATTCTTTGTATGTTATTAGAACAAGTTGTTGTTATGATTTTCTTTGCATGTGGATTAGTTTGGAACATGGAAATATTTGTCTAATGCTATTTTTGAAATCTTGAACTTTTATATGCATTTTGGAGTTAGAGTATGAATTTTTTATATACATTTTGCATAATCTTGGATGTATGGAGTGTTTCTGAACTCGTGCATGTTCTTCACTCTTAGCTGATGTCAGCGCTCGCTGGGACTTAGCGACCGTTGACATTACAGCGGTCGCTGGATCTGAGCGGTCGTTGTAGTGCTCTGTTTTGTACTGTTCATATTTTTCATCAACTAATATATATTTTCATTAACTAATATATTAATATAGTAATACAAGCATGGGGGATTCACAACAACATGATACACAACATGATATCAAAAGAAAGACATCCTATGAAGCATGGAGTAAGACACAAAGTGATGTGTTATTAGAACTTATGGTTGATGCTGCGCGTCGGGGATGGCGTGATAATAGTAGCATTTTTAGCAAAGCAACAGTGGAAGAAAGAATACTACTTGCTCTTAATCAAAGACTTGGGTGTAATAAGAATTATAACAATTATCAGAGTTGCCTTAAATGGTTTTAACTTCGTTGGACATCTTATTCAAATCTTATAAAATTTAGCTCCGATTTTGGGTATGATTCAATTACTAAGAAGTTCACAACTCCAGATGAAGTATGGGAAGATTACTTAGCAGTAAGCTTTTTAAGCATAAATATTGTAATAGTGTAATAGAATAGTTTCATTTTGATAGTTAATAATTAATTTTTCTTTATTTATGATAGGCTCATTCAAAATATGCGAACTTGCACTATTCGGAATAACCAGATTATGAGGACTTGGAAATTGTTATAGGAAATGGGGTTGCGGTAGGGAAAAATTCCATTGATTTAGGTAATGGTACTGATGCAAGAACATTGCAAGAGGATGAAAATAGGTCTCCACGCATAGAAGAGTTAATTTATGATATTAAAAATGAGATGTTTGTAGGACTATCTCAAAATGATCCACTATCCAGTTCCACACCACCTTCGGTGTTTCCTGAAGTGCCCGAGGTCTCCACTAAAAAAAAAAGTCAACCGAAGAGAAGTAGAGCTCAATATGAAACAAATTCTAGCTCTACTGAGAATGTGTTTGTGGAAGAGATTAGAAAATTAACACACGTTTCATGGAGTTCATAGCCTTTTAGAAAGAAGAGATAGCATGCTAGAGAAAAAAGAAAGAGAAAGATCGTATACAACTTGGGATGCTATCAAAAAGATCCTAAATTTGGATAAAGACACTCGCCTCAAGGCACTTGATATGCTTGACACCAAGTCAAAGAATGATAGTTCTTTGAAGATGACCGTTGAGGAGAGAGCAAGTTAGATAGCATATAAGCTTAGAGGATAGTTTGTTGTGTATTTTGTAATTTGGAATTTTATTGTTGCATTTGTGTTTTGGATTTTGGACATGTTGCCTTTATGTTTTGGATTTTGGAAATGTTGCAACTGTGTTTTGGAATTTGGATATGTTGAATTTATATCTTGGAATTTGGATATGTAGAATTTATGTTTTGGATAATGAATATGTAGTTTGTGGATTTGATTTGGAGATATTGTGTTGTGAATTGGATCTTTGAATTTGAATTGGACTGCATGTACATGAGTTGTATACGAGGCAGTAGGTTTTCGAGCGGTCACTGGAATCCAGTGATCGCTCAAATATGTTACTAGACTCAAACCCAGCGGTCGCTGGATTCTAGTCCAGTAACATATTCAAGCAATCGTTGAATTCCAGCGATTAGTGTGTAGTCCGAATTAAAATCTATAAAACGATCTTGACCATCTTATTATTGTTAATATGCAGCATAGACTATCGCGAAATAGTAGAAGAAGATGAAGAAGATGAAGAAATGGAACAAGAAATACACGAAGAAGAGGAGACAGACCTATACGAAAACCTCAAGGGCTTGATGTTGGCAATTAAGGCAATAATAATTTTATTGGAAAAGTTTGCTACAATGCCTTCGTGTTTTGATCGTTCGTTGATGCGACGACCTAAAACTAGAAATGGTACTCGTTTTGTACGTAAAATGATCGAAGGAGGTCCACAAGATTTTCGATATTTGCATAGAATGTATCCGGATGTGTTCGTAAAGTTATGTTGTATCATTAGAGAAAACTCAACTACAGGACACAAGATTCATTATTGTTTAAGAAATGGACTTCACGTGCCTCAAGGTACCATTTTTAATCTTTGTATAATTTTTGTATTACATCAAGTTTCTTAATTAAAGATGAAAAATTTTGTAGGTAAATATTTTTTCATGGATTGTGGCTTTGCTAATCGACGTCAATTTTTAGCACCAATACGTTCGATATCACCTAAAAGATTTCGGGGGTCAAGGTCGTCACCCGAGAAATGCAAGTGAGTTATTCAATCTTCGGCATGCATCATTGAGAAACGTGGTTGAGAGAATTTTTGGTACTTTCAAATCTCGTTTCACAATTTCAAAACCGCACCTCCGTTCCTATTTCAAACACAAGTAGAATTAGTATTGGTTTGTGCTGGATTACACAACTTTATTCGGAAAGAGTGTCGTTCTGATTAATTTCCTGACGAAAATAAAGAAGATCAAGCAGAACAATATGACGACATGGAAGATGAAAACTTTGAGTGGCTTTCACAAAGCCAACTACAACAAAGAACGGAAGCTAATGCATGGAGAATGAACATTGCTAATGCTATGTGGGTAAATAGGCCGCCACAAAACGGTGATGAAAATGAAGATGATGGGAATGAAGACGACAATGCCGATGAGTGCATTTTTAGGAACTAATGAAGCTTGTTTGATATTGTTTGGTACTTTGTTTGAACTAATGGATCTTTGTTATTGTTTTTGCTATTTTGTTTGGTACTTTGTTTGAACTAATGGATCTTTGTTATTGTTATTGTTTTTGCTATTTTATCATTTTGTTGGCTCATTTGCTATCAAATACGAAATACAAAACAAAAATTAAAAGTACTTCCTAAAAAATGGAATTAAAAACAACATTGTTTAACATAAATAAATGCAACTGTTCGACGACATAAACGAAATAAAACACGACGTTGTTTGACGCCACAAACGAAAGTAAAAAATGAAACTGTTCAACTACATTCCCGAAATAAAAAAACAACATAAATGGTTCATTGTTCAACGATAAATAAAATGGAAATTAGAAAAACTAATTCCAGCGATCGTTGCACCCCAGCGCCGGCTGCAAAAGTTACTGGACTAGCTCCCAGTGACCGCTGCACCCCAACGACCACTGCAAATCTTCTTCTTCACTTACTGGACACCCAATCTCCTCCCTTATCCAGTGACATATTCATCAAAATCATCAACATCATCAACAACACATTCATTTAAATTGACAAACGACACAAATAACATACCAAAAGTCAATGCTTATCATGGTTAGGTGGTGGTTACTCATCATGGCGAGGTGATGGTTGTTGTAGCGGGTAGAACGCAGACCAAGCATTCCACTGTGCTTGTAAAGATGCAATTTGTTGATTGTGGTAGTAAAATCTTGAATTAGCATCTTGTTGCCATAGCGCAAGCTATTGGTTCTGCGTATCAAACCTCGATTGCACATCCTGTCGGAAGCTTGCAAATTGATCGTTCACGTCCTGCCGGAATGAAGCAAAAGTGGTGTCGAAATGATTCAGAAATTATTGGTAGCCATCAGCAGTCGGTTGAGTTTAAGAGTCTTCAAGCCCAGTTCGCCAAGCTTGAAGATTCCTTAACCGAAAAGGACGATCTGATCAAGAGACAAGCTGAAGAAATTGACCAGCTGAAAAGTCAACTGAGTATAGCCAACCAAACTGAGGCTTCAACCGATGAACAGTTGAAGGAACAGATCAAGGCATAGAACGAACAGTTGAACAAGCAAGAGGCTCAGATCGACCAGCTGATGAAGACATCAGATGCCCAGAACGAGCATATAGCCGTTCTTCTCAAGGATCTTCAAACTGAGAAGGACAACCTGACAAAGCTATATCAGTTATCCGAGATCATCGAGAATCTCATCAGATACAGACGGCAAACGAATGATGTGTCTGGACTCGGATACGACGTGGCAAAGGACATTGGAATTCCACCAGCTACCTTCACCAAGGCTGAGGAAGTCATGGTTGCCAAACCTAACACAGTTGAGGAAGTCATGGTTGCCAAACCGACAAAGGCAACTGTGGCTGAGAAAGGCAAAGGAGCTGCAGATGGAGCACCAACGAAACAGTCGGTGGAGTCTACAACCGAGGGGGAATGTTCCAAGACTCAACGGAGGAACCGAAGACGTCGGAGTCGCAATCAGAACCGAGCTCAAAATCGACAACATAACCAAGCTCAGAACCGACGTGATAATCGACCAACAAACCAACCACAACAGAGATGGAACCAACAGAACCGACCAAACTTCAACCGACAGAATCAACAACGGTTCCATCACCACAACAGCCAGAGGTTCCAACAGAGTCAACCTATGTGGAACAGTTACGACATCTATGGTTACTCATGCCACAACATGAATCAACATCCGGGCATGAACAGCTATCGTCAACAGCCAAGGCAATGGAATCAGAATCAGCCAAGAAGATTCCACAATGGCGTCCGAATCACAAAGTCTTTTAAATACCATGTTATAACTGTGCTAACCCTTTGATGTTTTATCTTATAGACTGACTAGAATTTGAGCTGAGATTTTAGGTCAGTTAGAGAGGATTAGATCAATAGTGGTTTAAAGTTGTAAATGGTTTTGGCATCATCAAAAAGAGGGAAATTGTTGGGAAATTTATTAGTATAAGTTTTGATGAATTCCAAAACCGGCTGACCCCAACCGAGTAGATGTTGCCAGAACCTAATGCTAGAATTTAGGCTCGCTGTTTGAGCAAAGTTAAGATTTTATCTTTACAGGTCTCCAGCTGAAGATGGCAACAAGGCGTCACTCAGACAGAACATCAGTTGTGAAGAAAGACAACTGAGAGTTCATTTGTTCAGATGCAAACAAAGGGAAGTCTTCAGAACATCAGTTGAGAAGGAAACCAACTGAGCGTTCATCAGATGAGAAACAGTTGAAAGGAAGAGAACATCAGATGAAAAGGAAATCATCTGAGGGTTCAAACCCAACTGAGTAAATACAAGGAAGACAACTGAGTGTTCAGTTTCAGAACCTCAGTTATAGAATCCGAACAAGGAGTTCAACTGTTTGAAGTTCAAAGTCAGCTGAGAGCTCGACAGATCGGAACATCAGCTGAAGATTACTCAGATGAAGGTCAAGACTTTCAACCGACAAACCGAAGTTGACTGTCAAAGATTTGAATTTCAAAAGGAAGTCACATGAGGGTTTGACCGTTCAGTCATTACCCCATCTGGCCCAATACAAGGCTGTCTCAGATGGAAAGCAGAAGAGCACAGATGCCATATCGGGAAAGTCTGCAGAGATGAGAGACAAGCCATCACTTTCAACCGATCAGAGATCAACTGCTCCTCCAACGGCTAGTTGATTCTCTCCGCCTATAAATAGAGGCATTCTCTCATTCGAGAAAAATATACACAAGAGACACTAAGACGACGAAAAATTCAAGAGCTTTCTCGAGAGAAATCAAAGCAAAAAGCAAATCTGCAAAATCATCATCTAAGAGCATCAGCAGCTGAGAGTTCCAATTTGAGAGAACATTAGTAGCTGAGGGTTCCTAGAGATCGAAACTGTTTTTGATCTTAGGTTGAGTGTTTATTCGTTCAAGCCTTAGATCCAGCTCTCATTCGTGATCGAGCTGTAGTTGGAAATCCTACCCATTCTCACACCCTAAAAAGTGTGCTAGGACCTTACTCTTCCTGTAATTGAGTAGTCAGGTCGTCAAGTACCTGCAAACTTGACTTAGGCTGTTTAGTGCCCGGAAACTAAACTGTAACGGTTGCTCAGCCCGCGTAAGCTGAGTGGAACTGTCCAGAAGAACTTGGACTGAGGTGTGTGGACTCACATCTCCCCGTGGACATAGGAGTTCTCTCCGAACCACGTAAATCTTGTGTGTCGTGTTTATTTGTGTTCAGTCTCTTTTTGCATATCTCATCTGACTAACTAACCGCATACAATCTGCATTCTTTCACATCAACAGTTTTGGTTTTGACCAACCGTGCACAAAAGCGTGAGTTTGTTTTTACGAGTTCATTTTCCACCACATTCCGCACAGCACCACTCTTCCAGCTGAGGTTGCTTACTCAGCTGTGAGATCCCAACTGAGTCCTTTTACTCAGTTGAAGTTGATTTCAAGTGTTAAGTTTTTAGAAAGTTGAAAAATCCTAACTGGTGTATTCCCCCCCCTCCCATACACCAGGAACTCATATCGGGACCATCACCAGGAGTGCAACTAGAAGGCGGTGGAGCGCGGCGGAGGTGGGGCGGTGATGGAGCATGGTTGCGTCGAGAGAGTTGGAGTGGGAGTGAAGAGGGATAGAAGAGAGTAGGGTTAGGGCATGAGGAGTTATTGGTGGAATTAGGGCATGATATTAACCCCAATTCACGTGGCTCCCAACGAACACTGGCTGTAAGCGGGTGCTCACTAACATGTAGCGAGTGCTGGGATGATGGAATTCAACTCCAACAGAAGTCGAGGTAACTCAACGCGAAATCAATTATAACTCCAACAAAATTCCGTCTGAAATCCACGAAATCATCCTGAACTCCATCTGAAATCCATAGACTTTCCAAATTTATAGACTTACAAACTCCAATGAAAATCCTGATTGAATACACCCCCTTAATTTTAACAACAAGCTTTTTACAAAATACTCATAAGGTGATGGTTGGTACAATGAATGAAATGAAGTTTGAATAAAATGACCTTGGTAATGGAATGAAGATGGGAATTGAATGAAATGAAGAATGATATTTTTATGGTTGGTATACACAAGGAGAATGAAATTTTTTTAATTATTTTTTCATAATTAATATAATTAATTTTAATAATTGATATGTATAATAATATTAATTATAATAATATTAATAATAGTAATAATAATATTTTTTTGCTAACTACAATAATAACAATGATAATATATAATAATAAAAATAATAAGAATTATTAATTATTAATTTAATATTATTATAATACCCTTAATAGTTAATTATATAATAACCTTAATATTATTTAATTAATAATATTAATAATAATATTTAATTTTATTTAATTATAATCATTAGAATTATGTTTTAATAATAATAATAATAATAATAATAATAATAATAATAATAATAATAATAATAATAATAATAATAATTCCTAAAGATGTGGAATAACTAATAGGGAAAACTCTTTATAAATACCTTTTGATAAAAAGTAGAAGTTTTTTACACTCTTTTATAAGAGTATAAGTTTTCTATACCAAAATCACTTAAAAGACTAAAATACCCTTATTTTTAATAAAGAAAAAAGAAAAGACAAAAAAAATTTTAAAAACCCTAAAATCTATGTGGTCCCCCACTTCCCCCACCACACATCACTTTCTCTCTCTCCCTCCCTCTCAACCCACGACACACACACGGCTGCGAAAAAAAACACACACACGACGGCAATATGAGTGAACAAGCCGACCACGATGGGGAGTCAAGGGCGTCGGCATCTACCTCCGGCGAGGAGGAAGTACGACTCGTCGTAAACGAACCACCGGTTAGTGCTAAAATTCCACACGAAATTGAATTTTGGATTTGCAAAATATATGCTTCTAAGTGTGTGTTTATGTTCGATTTATTGAATATGAGAACAATGTACTTGATTTTATGAGCATTAGAAGTGTTATATCTAAAATTTGTTGATAAAAATTGGGATTTTAAGTGAAAAACGGGCTGCCCACGGTGGGTGTTTATGTACCCACGATGGCACCCATCGTGGGAAGCCCCATCGTGGGCACCCCGTCGTGGGCACCCCATCGTGGGCACCCAGTCGTGGGCAGCCCCGTCGTGGGTAGCCCCATAGTGAGTTGCCCCGTCGTGGGTTGCCCCGTCATGTGTTTCCCCATCGTGGGCAGCCCCATCGTAGGTGTCCAGGGACTATTTTATAGGCTTTGGATTTTGTGGTTTTGTTTGTTTGAGTGATCGAACTTCTATCCTTATACTTTATGTGTTTATATTGCAGCCCGGTTGTGATTGGATGAGACCTGGATTGCGTCATCATAATAAATTAATAAATATATATTGTCGTGAGATCCTATTTAAAGATATACCGAAGGTATTTCGGCACTTCACGTACAATCCTCGACGGTATCAAGAAGTGTATGATGAATTTAAGGCGGGAATTGTTGGCCGTTTGATCAAACATAAGAGACTTGGAAGTACAAATAGTGCCCTGCATCATTTGTTGGCCCGTCAGTTGACTGGTAGAGAGATCCCCGCGGATGAGATGTGGTTCCAAATTGCCGGGAGAACCCTCCGCTTCACAGCACGCGACTTTGCGTGCATTACTGGATTGAATTTTGGGAAGATGAATTTTGATCCAAATGAGAGACATCTTCTCCGGCCTTACAGTCTTTTCCATAGAGTATTCAAAGGCCGCAAAACTAAAGTTATAGAATTGCATAATAGGTTTAAAGATTTAGATTTGGGAGACAACCTCGAAGACTATGTGAAGGTAGCTAAGCTCTTACTTTACTACCAGTTTCTCCTGTGTCAGGACCATAATATGGATGTGGAGGAATGGGCATGGGCATTAGTTGAGGATTCGGAAAGTTGGGAACAGTTTCCGTGGGATGATTACACATATCAGGCATTGACTTACTACATCAACAATACCGCCAAGAATCCCAACCAATGTGATATTGGAACTTATCACTTTTACGGACCGATTTGGGTTTTACAAATTTGGTCTTACGAGTGTATTCCACTGTTGGGACGGAACTGTGGAACCCGATCATCCACCGTTAGAGTTCCTCGATGTTTTATGTGGACTACGAGATGTCTTAAAGCAGATTTCAGCACCTTCTTCGAGAGAGAGGTACGTGTCTTGCCTTTATTTTTATAATATTTTATCATTTATATTACATGTTTAATTTGTAATCTAATAATAATAATTTTACATAACTTGTTTAGGGTCTTGTCATACATAACACGATTCCTATTCTTGCGGAAGACATGGACGAGCTGTATTGGTTCAGTCTTGACTCGGTGTATCATGTACACTGGGAACCTCCAAGAAAATTAACAGAGAAGAATACAGAAAATGTTTCCCCGAAAAAGGTGAAAAAGAAGGAAAAATTGGCGAAGGCTGCGGAGGTGGTGGGGAAGATAATTAAATCGACCTCATCGGCACAGAAAATCCCAAAACGACGCCGACAAAGCACCCCACCATCACCACCACCAGTAGATACAGCTGAGACAGCAGAGCCGGTCTATCAGGAGAGACCCGAAGATAGAGTGTGTTGTGTCCACGGACGTCCTTGTCCTGACCACGCGAAGGACGACACAGACGACTACTTCGATCGCCGGCTGAGGGCGGTCTTGATGGACGAGTCTGACAAGGGCTTCTTTGCTACCTTTTCCCGGAAGCTCTTGCTCAGGTGAAGGAGTATTTCGGTCCGAGATACATACGGTCTAGGAGCCCTCCACAGCCGTCTGTTGGGAGCCACAGGAGGAGCCTTGAGCCACACCGTCACTCTGCAGAGGTTTCTAGCACACACCGGAGGTTTCCGGACCCGCCTCGTCACTCTGCAGCTGCAACTCTACAGGGACAGCACAGTCACCACATCCCTGAGCGTACCGAGCAGCCGATGCACCACCTGCTAGGGCAATCATTTGATCTTATACCCCACCAAAGCGAGCCACCTGAGCAGCCTTGGGGGTATCAGCCTGCCCAGCAGCAACAGCCGCCGATGTTCTTCGGCTACAGTAGTAGACCGCTGCATCAGTACGACCCTCCGACGTGGCAGCCTCCGATGTTTCGACCTCCTATCTGGCAGCAGCAGTCAGTGTTTCCAGGCGACGGCAGCAGCAGTCACCATTTTCCTACTGCCGAGTTCACCCCACATGAGCAGCAGATTCCCTACCAACCTTAGTACCAGCAGGAGCAATCATTTTTTCCTACTGTGGAGGACACCACACCCGAGCAGCCCAGACGGCAGGTTTCACCTGTTAATATTCAGTGGTCGTCATCCTCTGATGAGGAGTCTGCTGAGCAAGATTACGAATTGGCGGAGCGAGAGGAGGTGCAAGGTCGTCGTAAGACAAGACCGTCTACCGCCATGCAGACGCCTTACCAAGCCATGACTCAGCAGGCCGTGAAGAGGTTGAAGCGTATGTATAGAAGGCATAGAAAATCAGGAGAGGATGCTGTGATCACAATTCCGATGCTTGGCCATGTTGTGGTGCAATATGTTTTTGATCGTCTGGAGGATCCTCGACAAATGATGTGGGCAGAGGCACAATTCTATCTTAAATTACAATAATTCAAACTTCTTTGTATATTATAACTAACAAAATTAAATAACAATGCAGGAGATAGAGCTGTACCTAAACTATATGAAATTCAAGGTGAGACATTTAGATAGGTTGACAGCTGATGGAGTATGTGAGGCAACCACCATTATAGTCGGCACTGGCTTCTATGTAAGTATTTCTCTTCGATTTATGTAAATCTTGATTATATTAATATTCTTTTAGATTTATATAATTTTTGGTTGTATTACTAGAATGGTTTGCGAAATGAGTGGGATAAGTTGTTCCCTATTAATGCACGAGGAGAGAGAAAGAAAATTCCTCCAGGGCTTAGACTACATACTAATTGGCGTGTACCCGATGCTCTTATACATATGGTTGATGGCACAGAAAGTGAATTAGCAACGGCTTGGTGGCAAGCTAACCATGTAAGTTATTATATTTTAAAATAATTTCATATTTGTAGTTTACTATAATTTATTTTTTTTAATGTAGTTAAATTGTTAAATTATTCCTTGTCGTGTACAGGTCATAACAGTGTGCAATGTCGGGGGGAATCATTGGGTCACCATACGCATTTATTTGAAGGATTGGACTATCGAGCTGTATGACTCGACCATGATCCATCACAGGGAAACGAACGTGCGCGAGGAGCAATTACAGTGTGTGACCGATCTCTTACCTCGATTGTTGCTTGCATCAGGATACTAGGAGCAAAATTCCCATAGACAAAGGTTAAAAAACCCTCCGCTCTTGATTAAGATGCGTGAGGAGGAGCAATTCATCCACACCGACGGGACAAATTGTGGCCCATACTCTCTTATGTATGTTGATCGCCTCATCAATTTAACATCGACACATCGCAATGTGTCAATTGATGATAGATACATTGAGAAGTATAAGTATTTTGTTGGAACTAGAATATTTTGGTTAGGAGTAGAGGGTTCGTTATGGGAGAAAAGGCATAGCTAAAATATCATTTTTGTAAATATTTGAACTTATTTTATATGATATTTGAACTTGCTTGTCATTTTTGTAAATATTTGATCTTGCTTGTTTAAGATGTGAGAATGATGTTGAAAATAGCAGGTGAAAAAGGGACTCCCTGGATACCCACGATGGGCAAACCCACGATGGTGGCCATCGTTGGCAGCCCACGATGGGCAAACCCACGATGGTGGCCATCGTTGGCATCCCACGATGGGCAAACCCACAATGGTGGCCATCGTTGGCAGCCCACGATTGTGGCCATCGTGGGCAGCCCACGATGGTAGCCATCGTGAGCACGGTGGTGAGCAGCCACCGTGGGCACAAGAACATGAGTGAATTTCATTTTTTGTTCGATTCCTTCTTCGATTTTGTTGTTTAGTGCTTGTATAATAGCTTATTTTTCAATTTAAAACTACTTTACAACATAATTCAAACACCCACACGTGACCTTCATCTAATTCATTAGTAAATCAGGTACTTCGTACGAACGTTGAAGTTAGTGATACATAACCATTATCTGCACATTCATAAATTCATCTTAAACAACAACAAAAATAACATATTTACGTTTCACGATAGGGACATTTCCTCGCATCATGATCATCAAGATGACAAATGCTACACTTTTTCTTCCGCCGACGCCTTTGCCTTACCTGTTCTCCTTCGGCCTCTTCTGTATCTTCAGGGGGGTTATTCAAGTCAACACCACTGAACGGGATGGATGCTGTGCAAGTCTTTTTGTTGTGGCCCCTTCCATGACACCTACCACATACTTGGGGACGTCTCACCAAATTTGCTACTGCGGATCGTGCACGACTATCTTTTGGCCGCGCAGCCTGACATACCTCATCCATAGGAAGACAAACAATTGCGGAGATCTCCGGAGGCACAACCCATTCATCTGGATGCGGTATTGGGTTAATATGCTCCATATAAGTCTCTCTAAATGTCTCCTGTTTGAAATAACGACTTACAAAATCGTACACAGACAAACCGTTACCTGCACGCCTGTTAAATAAGAAAATGACGACAATTTCAACATATGGATAGGCTAAGTTAAATGAAAGTTCGTGCAACCAAACAATATTTAGTAATTGAACATGTTACCTTATAGCGGCAACAGCATGGCGACATGGAATTAAATCTAAATCCCACGCTCGGCACGTACATGTCCAGGTTCTTAAATCAACGTTATAAGAAACATTTCTTTCTTCAACCCTGTAAACATGTGTGGTGGTGTTACCTCGAGCTGCAAGACGGGTACCGTGTTGCACGGATAAAGAAAGTTTTTCCAATGCGTTCTGTGTCAACTCATGATCTCTCGATGCAGCTTCTTCTCGATGCTCATCGGTCCATTTCTCTACAATGAAACGGTACATCTCAATCATCGAGTGCACTGGGAGACGCCGCGCCCATAACATACGAGAGTTCAAACATTCGGCATAATTGGAGGTCAAGAAGTCATAGCGTCGGACCGGACACTTACACTTAGCCCACCTCTCCGGTCCAATGTCAGAAAGCCGTCTGTGAGCTCCGTTGGGGCTCACTTGATGTAGTTTTGATAACAAATCTTCAAACTCTTCATGTCGATTACAATATGCTGCAGCTTGGAAGATAGTGGCTACGTGCTTTCCATAGGGCGTGAGATTTTTCTGAAGGTGGTGGTAGCACAACCTGTGGAATGCATTCGGGTAAACGGCTCGAACTGCATTCCTAATGCTCAAATGCTGGTCACTCACAATCAGTAAATCATCTAGAGGGTTGTAGCATCTACGGAGGTTGGAGAGAAAATATACCCACGACTCATCATTCTCCTTGGGACCGAGGCCAATTGCAAGGGGGAAGACATGGTTGTTCCCATCCAGCGTGACGGCTACAAATAAAATTCCCCCTTAAGATGGGTCCCGTCCACTACAAGCACCGGCCGTAGACACTTATCAAACGCTCGAATACTCTATCCGAGCGCCACAAATAAGTGACATAGCGAGCCCTCGACGGTCATCTCCAAGTCATAAACAGTTCTCAGGTTATGCTGCTTCAACAAATATAGATACGACGGGATCTTCTGATACGACGAGATGTGGTCGCCATACGTATTTTCTATGGCTATGTTTCTCGTTCGGAGAGCAAAACTGTATAGAATGTTAATACCAAACACTCTACGCATCTCTTCCATCATCTCCCTTGGCTTCAACGTAACCGCCTCGCCGGTCAATCTCTTAGCAAAATAAAATGCAGCAACATCAGAAGATACCGATCGTGCAGCAGCACGATTCAAATCGTGGTGACATGTGTGATCTAGGAATAACTTAGTAATTCTCCAAATGGTGCCGCCCTCAACAGCACAAATTCTAAAGCTGCAATTCTTTCTGTCAGTCTTGCATAGGAAGGTCGTACGATTGCGAGCCGAACGTTTCGATCTACACTCCAAAAAGTTCTCCAGATGATACATTCCAACAGTGATCCTCAAGTCTTTCTTCGACCTAAATAAGGCCCCCACTTCGAGTTCCCCACGCACTGGTGGTGGTTGCTCAACCCACCCTAATCTCCCTACGCTGTCAAGATCGGGAAATGGAATGATCCAATTGCGCATTGCGCGCAAATGCTCGGTCTCGCGTTCGGACTGATGGTGCGATGTGAAGTTTCGATGACCAAAAACCCTATCCATTTGTTCCGGCTGTCGCATCCAAGCAAGAAAATCAATAGATAGCAAATCAAGCAATTCTTTGCGACGATCATCTGCTTCGTCTTCGGACGAACTCACCTCATCTTCTTCATTTTGTTGGTAGTCACCATTTTCATCCTCATCTTCCTCATCTTCATCATCTTGTTCATATTGCTCATATGAGTGGGGCATGCGGTTGTCAACGTCGTGGTGCTCAAATCCAGAGCTGTTACCACCAAACTTAACCCCGGGGGCGGATGAGCCGCCGTAATCAACTTAAACCTCCGGATCGTCTTTCTATTCAATTAAAAGACGCAGTAACTCGATATCATTCCGCAATAGAACTTTTACTTTGTTTCCGTTGCCCATGCGTGTCAAGTACCACAACGTGTAGTGGGTCGGATTTATATTTCCCAACCCTTCTCCAATAAGTTCAACAAGGTTTGCATGGTTCACTGTGGCACTATCGATGAAGACAAAAAAAGAATCCCCATCTATATAATTCGATCGATCCCAACGACCGCTGTGACGTATCAACATATGTTGCCACAACATCTGAAAAATAAAAAATAGCCCAAAAATTATAAAAATCCGATCGAACACGCCCAAAATTGAAGATCCTATCTACCCACGATGGGGATACCCACGATGGACCATCGTGGGTTCCACGGTGGTAACCATCGTGGGTTCCACGGTGGTAACCATCGTTGGTTGCCACGATGGGGCAAACCACGGTGGGGCAAACCACGGTGGGGCAACCCACATCGTGGGTAGGCCATCGTGGGTTGCAGAAACGGGCCCAGAAAATGCAGAATTCTCATACACACGACAGGGATATATTTTTACGGCTATTTTACTTCTAAAAATATTTCTAAACATGCAAATATACTCTCTTATGACTAAATATCAACATATAATTCATGTACATGAAAATTTTCTACCATCGTGTGAAAAAATACATCCACCGTGGGTTTGCCATCGTGTGTATATAAACACTCGTCGAAAAAAATCATATTTTACGTGGTGAATATAGTTGCATACCTTCTTTCTACCCCAGAAACACGAAAGCCTTCCGTTTGAGCTTCAACTTCGTGTGTTTGAGAATTTTACGTCGTAAATATAGTTTTTTTTTTGAAGACCCACTTCTCTCTTATTCTCTATGTCGTGAGTTTCAAGTTCGTGTG
The DNA here is from genome assembly GCA_029490685.1 of Schizonepeta tenuifolia. Classification (NCBI taxonomy): domain Eukaryota; kingdom Viridiplantae; phylum Streptophyta; class Magnoliopsida; order Lamiales; family Lamiaceae; genus Schizonepeta; species Schizonepeta tenuifolia. The sequence goes on along the minus strand of CM055957.1, from coordinate 78,810,783 downwards.
TGTGACAATTTTGCATTACACAATTACATTAGTTGTTGTGTGTTTAATGAGTGCAAACAACCTCTCTTTCAAAACATAAATGAGCATTGTTCAAATTTAATGTCATCAAGGTTGGTTGGTGATATTGTTTGGGTTTAGGGTTTATTAGAGGAAGAAGAAAGAGAAAGAGAGAGAGAGAGAGAGAGAGAGAGAGAGAGAGAAACCAGCGTGTATATAAAAAAAACAAGAAAAAAAAAGTTAATTTTTTGTCTTTTCATATTTGTTTATTAAAAGTAAGGGTATTTTAGTCTTTTACATGATTTTGGTATAGAAAACTTATGTTCTTATGAATGGGTGTAAAAAACTTCTATGTTTTATAAAAAGGTATTTAAAAATACATTCTCACTAACTAATATCAGGGGGAGGGAAGGAATGACTAAACCCATACTTATGAGATTAGTCATTCCTTACGAAAAAAATATACTAGCCGTGGAATTAGGAATAGAAGCAGTAATGATCATTACATTCTCATTCCATTCCAACGTACCAACCATAATAATAATAATAATAATAATAATAATAATAATAATAATAATAATAATAATAATAATAATAATTTTGCATGCATAGGAACATACAAATAATTTTAATAAACAAGTTGACCTCCCAATCCCAAATCATGCCTCTCTATTTTTCACTCAATCCATTATGTCTCTTTCCTCAATTCGTTCTATTTTCTATTTGTTATGAAGGTTGATAAAAATATTACCTAATGTAACAAAGTAATGAATAATAATAAAAAAAAATGTGTAATAGTATTAGAAATTATACCTCGATTAGGGGTGAACAAATTTCACTAAAAATCGAAAAAACAAATTGAACCAAACCAAAATAGTATTAAGTTCGGTTATTTTGATAATCAATTTTAGATTTATCAATTTTTGATATTTCAGTTCGGTTTCGATTTTAGAAAGAAAAAAAATGATTCGATAAATCAGAAAATTGAAATAACCGAACTTGTATTAAATTAATTATTGTTATTATTAATTAATAATATATCTTGTTTTAGGTTTATAGTTGAACCTGGAGTGTTATTTGTTATTTTTGAGGTATATAGTTGAGCTTAGGATTAATAGAGGTTGTAGAACATTAATGTTTTTTTCTACTTTAATTGAGTCATGCATTAAATGTTGGGAAAATTAGTAAAAGGTTTCAATTGATATCAAAATCCCAACTCATCCTAATTGAGTAGATGAATGTCTTCAGTCTGAACTTAGCTAGAGCTCACTGTTTGAGCGTAGGGATTTTATCTTTACAGGTTTCAAGCAGAAGTAGACAGTCGGACTGAAGAAGGCAGTTCGTGAAGAACTCAGTTGAGACCCAAACTCAGCTGACCCTCAACCTCAGTTGAACCACAGACGCAGTTGGACCGCAACTTAGTTGATTCCTTAACTGACCCATGCGGCTCAAAGCGTGAAGAGAAGTTGTGTCGAAGTCAGACGTCGCAAAGCTGAGAAGAGAAGACTTTGAAGACGTTACTCGGAAGCACAAGTCAGTTGGAGAACTTACCATAAATGGACCGGCAACACCGACGTGCATAAAGGGAAGGTCGCAGTTACCATTTTAGGAAAGTTTCCAGAAAAGCAGGTGGAGAGTCATGCTTTTGGCAGAGATCAAACGACTCTTTCCAACGGCTAGTTAGATCTTTCTCTATAAATAGAGGTATCCACATCAAAGCTCGTGGGCAGATACAAGCACGCAGAAGTGCCAAGAGAGACAAAATCAAGAGTGAAGTAGCAGCAGTAGACCATCTCTCTCTCCAGCAAGAAGACCTCAATTGAAGACTAGTAGAAGTTGAGTGTTCAAGCCTCCTCCTGTTCTTCCATCTAACCTCTTAAAAAGCACCTTGTTTGATCGAGTTGCATATTTTGTGTCTGACCAGAATCTTCTTCAAAAGATCGAGTCTGAAGCCTTAGGACGAAGCCTCCACTTCTCTGTGTAGAAAGCAACTTAGTTGGAAAATCCCCCCAACCCCCAAACTTTAGGTCCGACTTTGAACCCACAATCAAAGTCATCAGGTCCCTTGGAACTCGCAATCCAAGGCTAGGTCCCTTAGAACCCGCAATCTAAGACTAGGTCCCTTAAAACCTGTAACCTAAGCACAAGTTGTGCACTTGCCTGTAAAAGTATTGTAAGGTCTTGTTCGAACCCATAATCGAACTGGTTAGGTTGCTTGGTACCTGAAAACCAAGTGGAATGTTTGGTAAGAACGTTTAAGCTTATCTAGGGGATTACTTCCCCCAAAAGGAAGTCGTGGACGTAGGAGGCCAATCTCTGAACCACGTTAAAATACTGTGTCATTTACATTCCATATTTACATTCAGTATTTTATATTCAGTTTCCTAACCAACTGACCCAGCATACAATTTGCATACAATTTGGACTTGCACACAAACTGCACTAACTTTGGGAACTTGACCTTCCCCGTTTTTACAAAAGTTTCAGTTGAAGTAATGAACTTAATTTCTACCAACTTCCGCATACGCTAAACTGTTTAAAACCTCAGTTGGTCTACACAGCTGACCCTCAGTCAAAGAAGTCAATTGTGCACCCAACTATGTGATCCGCTCCAACTGACCATCTCAGTTGTTGAGCTGCTCCAGCTGGTTTTTCTAGTTGTAGAGCAAACTGACCTGAGCAGTTAACTCAGTGAAAAGATTTTAAAGGAAAACGAAAATTGCTACTGGTATATTCCCCCTACACCAGATACTCGTTATCGGGACCATCACTAAAGTTGCAACATCAAAAATTGAATGAGTTGTTTGGAAGATTAGAGCAGACTACTAGTTGCTGAAATATATAATCTAACAATTTATGCATATAAGTTGTATATGTCAATGCATTACTTAGCACAAAAAATAACAATTATGCTAAGCAAAGAACACACAAAAATGGTGACCCAGTTCGGTTAAACAACCTACGTCTGGGGGGACATGTGCCCAAGAGAGAATCAACCACTATTGTAAGTTGCAGTTATAGGTTCTTGCACATAGAGTTCGTCAACCGTATGAAACCTCCTAACTACCACACTTCCCAATCTAGCATGAACTAATTATTATTTAAGGCGCACTCAAACAATCTAAGCTCGAGTCACAACCCAACGCTCACCTCTCTCCCAAGTATTTTTATATGAACAAACACTCTCAAGTACAATACGAAATATAACTAATGCAGCGGCGACCTCCAAATAATGTAGGTTTAGATATATATAGGTCTTGAGAAGCCCTAAATCTTATCTTCACCGATTTGTCCTAATTTTCTTGTAGATAGAAACTTTTTTTGGAGACTTGCCTTGTGAAACAATAAAATATATTCGCCGGATACGATCTTCTCCGCGTCAGGAAAGGATAAGGAAAAGATCTCCTCAAAATCTGCATAAATATGGAAAAAATCTTCCGAATCTGTTCCAATTGGTTTCACAATAATCTAGCTCAGACAGAATAGAAACACCGTTCTGAGGCAGCACAACTTATAACACTTCAGTCAAAATAGCTTCTACATAAACCTGCCAACTTGATTGAAGTGCATGCTCGAATCTAACAATTACTTATCCATTAAAAATTATCTATTTGATTTTTATTAAAATCGATCTAAAATTATCGTTTTGATTCTAATAAATTTTGGTTCAATGGAATAACGCATGTGATTTAAAAAAAAAAACAAAAATATATTGGTTCAGTAACTCAGTTTTGATTAATACTTGTGCATTCGATTATTTTTCGGTTTTAGCCATTTGATTCGGTTTCATAATTGAATATTCAAATTCCTATGCATTCGTTTGAGCGTTGCTCATCTTGGCCAAGACTGCACATGTATGTTAATGAGGATACAAACACTTGCAAAAAAAATTGGTTGCACTAATGGATTGCCTAAGGGCGAGAGAAGCGAGTACAAGAGTATCGCGAAATCCTCCATTTCTAAAAGGATCTCGAAGAATACGGCGCCGAATGGGAGCGACAACGTTGAATCGCCACAGAATCTGTAGCCGGTTCCGCTTGATTTCGATCAATGTACGCTGGTGAAGGAGCAGCCACTCTAGTGCCGTTAAATTCTTTGGAAATTTCCTGATGTCTTCGGCAAAGAGAGAGAGAGAGAGAGAATGGAAAGTGGTGCTACCACGGCAGTGATGGTGTTGTGTTATCGAGAATAGAAAGGAAGATGAAGTGGCCATTAGTGATGTCTAATTTAATTTGATTTATTTTTCTACTTTTAAAATTTAAACAACATTATTTTGAGTACCACGTCAGTTTGAATTGAACATGTCATCTTCGAATTTTCCCCAAATTATTTATGGATATAAAATCGTGAATTTAGTGTAAATTTAAAAAGTAAATGAAATAAACAAGAATATTAATATGTCGGCACATTAAATTTAGCTAAACCTTCTAAGGATTTTCTCATTAAATATGTTTGATATAAACCTCCTATTATTGTGGATGATATTCTTCATACTTCATGTATTTGCTCGTGATTAATACAACTTATTTCCAAAAATAAAAAATAAAGCCTGAGTATTTTAATGCAATGTGTCCATTAAATTGGTATAGTTTCTTTTCATTTTCTACTTTAGTAACAATATCATCCGTCCCTTTGGCTAGTTTGTGGCTAGTTTGTATTGTTATAAAGAAGACACAATTTAATAAACCATCACGCAGGATTCGTTGCAAACTAGTTACACTATCAATCGACATATATTCATGTTAAACCCAAGTACAAAGGAAGATAAAGTGAGAAAGTAATCGATGAAAAAAAATTAATGAGGACAATTACATAGTTTAACTAATTAATTCAACAATCAACATCTATTAGTTAGACATTTATGATTCAAAATTTAAGTATTACTAAACAATTAATTACTCCTTCCGTCTCAATAGCAAGGTCTCACTTTCCTTTCTCGTCTATCCATTAGCATAGTCCTATAAAAAAAATGGAAACAATTAACCCTTCAAAAGCTATAAGACCCATCACTTTCTATCTTTTTACTCTTATTTTTTAATAACCGTGTCCAAAGCAAGTGAGACCTTGCTATTGGAACGGAAAGAGTAATATTTAATACATTATAATTGAAAATTATTAAACAATATTTGAGATTAATAGCCCCTACCTGAAAAATAGTTAAGAAAAATTCAAATTAAAGAAAAAAAAAATTAAATCAAAATAAAAGACCGGCACATACATGCCAATACCTACTAAACGTTGCTTATGCACGCGAGATCTTTGCACTAATGCATGTCGGAAAGCGCGGGTCGCACAATTACTTTATTAATCATAATTAGTGTGTAGTGTATGGAAAATCGATGTTAAATTATCTAATTCTTAATAGTAAAGTTGATTGGGAGCACCATAATCATCCACATGCTTAGGTGGATTTTTATGAAATTTTAATTTTTATTTATCTAAAAATCTCATTTTTTTAGTATGTATAAAATAAGTGTTGGGGGTTACAACATTCTAAATGGTATATTTTAATTATTCATTAATATTGACGATTATACAATTAATAAAAACCGTTACAAAATTTAATTTAATGGCAATAATTAATTTGTTTCCTTATTTTATTGTTTTTGTGCCTATATAATGTTGAATTGTACACAAAATTTACTCACAAATTTTAACTTTCTCTCTTACTAGCAATAGGTTGTGTCTATATATTCATTGTTCTGAAAAAGAAAAAAAATCACAATTCAACGTTCTTTTGTGTAGAAAATTTATTTATATGTACATGGATCATAAATTCACGTTCAAAAGCTTGCAAAGAGAGGCACGGAAGTTCGTTACAACGGATAAATTGAAGATGAAGCTAGAGATCCAGAGTTTCTTGAGTTTATATAGATGTAATAGTATTAATTAAATTATTTTGTTTGTATAAAAATAATTATTAGTTGTTTTTTAATTTTTTTTATTTACAAAAGTAGTCATGTGCAATAAGGTGGTATAAGAAATGGGTCATATCTATACGATTATTATATAATGTGCGATATATTTTAGATGATGACAAATATAATTACATAGACTAATGATGACATCCATTGGGAGCCGATAAAGTAATGGAAAAGTGTAGAACCCAAAAATTCAAGCCTAAAAATTTCGTTTTAAGAATATAAAATAAGAAGAATAAAAAAATTTAATATTAGAATGATCACTTATTCCCGATCAACTTTTAATCTCTAAATTATATTAACTTTAGACATTACATGTATTGCATAAACACGAGCATTCATATTATGTGAGTTAAGTGAACAATATCGATATAATTGTTGTTATACAATATTGTGATTAATTAGAAATAATAATCAAAAGATGAAATATAATATATATATATATATATATATATATATGAAATACTTGTCTATTAAATCATGAGAGAAATTATTTTATAAATTAATATCGATATTGGTCTCGTTAAGATCGGAATAATTAACTCTATTCGTATACTCGATCGAAACTTCGATCCGTTAAATAAATAACGTATAATAAAAGAATAATTGAAATACTATATAAAAGGAAATTATATAATATAATAATATATATATATTAAATAGGTAAGTGAATGTGTGTGCGTGAGGTTGTGTGTGTACGCGTGAGTATGTGTGCGCGTGTGTTTTGTGATTAGTTAGGATAAGTTTAACCTATTATCTAATTAAAATAAATAGAAAAATTAAGTAAATAGGGATTGGGGAAAAGGGGAATAACAGCAGAGAATAAATAGAATTAGAAGTAGAAAGAAAAAGATTTGGGAGAATAACGTGTTGTCAGAAAAGAAAATACGATCTTCTCTTTTCTGCTTCTCCAACGCAGCCGCTCAAATAAGCCAGTAGATGGAGATTAGGGGTAATCATCTTGTAACCTACGCTATTCACTCCTATGTCTTCTCCTCATCAATAAGGATCTGCTTCTCCACCATTCCTTCCATCACCAATCTTTATTCAAGCAGAAACACAAAGAAAACCCTAACCCTCAAAACCACCACCATCTATAACTGCTGCCACCGGCCACCACCGGAGGAGAGGAGGTGATCGGAATCTCGTGAGGAAGAGGGCCAAGAGTTGGGAAGTAGGCTGGGAGAGGAGGAAACGTGAGAGAGAAGGAGGAGAAGGAAGCTAGGTATAAATCTTCATATAGTTCTTTTGCTTTTCCTTCTTTTATGAACAAGTTAGGTTAGTAATGAATGGTTATAAGGGCTGTAAATCTGTGTTAAAATGATGCTAATCACGCTTTTATGAGTTGTGAGGGTGTTCCATGTGTTAGAATCTAGGTTATGAATGTGTTTGTATGAAAAAGATGTTTGGCAGTTCGTAGGGCTGCACATGTATGTAAATGAACGAGTCATATCTCCCAATATACTCCATGAAAATGTGTGAAATCACCTTCAAATGAAAGCCTGGTATGTTGGCTACAATGTATGTGAAAATGAGCCCTCAATTTCAAGTATAAAGGTGTCAAAACATTTGAGTTTGTAACTTACTCGAATCTATCAAAAAACTGACAAAGTGTGAAAGACATGTTAATATCTTGAAAACGGCTAATATATTGATAACATGGCTTGTTGGAGTGCGTTATAGACTTCTTATGGTTTCTAAAATGATAAGACTCACTGTCATAGGATGAGTTTTCGACTTTAAAATGATTTTACCGTGAACAGCTACGTGCTGCAAATTTGCAAAAATATGATAATATGTGTTAAGTCATGATGTTTATACTTAAACGGTTTGGGATGATTATAGATGTGTTGTCTATGTGAAAAACATGATGAAATATGATTAGTTATGTGTTTGATGATGATCTCATGAGCTTTGAATGTGGTAAATGGATTCATGATGGTGTGAAGATAAAAATGATTAAGATTATGCTTGAAAACTTGATTAGTTAATCTGCCACCTTGTAAGAACCAAATTATTTAGGATATTTGAAGGCATGAAATCAGTGTTTTGATAATGGATTATGAATCTAGAAGTCCTCTAATATTTATGATTTTAATATCATAATTTTCTTATCAAGATAAGAACCCTCAAAAGATTTTTTAAGAAAATTCAGTGGCAAATTCCAGCTTTTGTATAGATGTTGGAAAATCGGTTATGAAATCTTTAATATAAAGAATATATGAATGGCTTTCTGTATATGAAAATAGACTTATTGAGGTTTCTGTAATGATAAAAAAATTATAATTTGATTAAGTACTCGAGCCTAGGTGAATTAATCATATAGGCCCTTGTGCAGTCCAAATTTAAGAACTCCAGATTTTTGTCATAAAGTATGGATTAAATTGAAAACTTATGTGTATAATAGTTCGATGTTAGTATTTTTAAAATGAAATTTTAAGATGTTAATTTTGTTCAGTTAAAATTTCAAGTCCATATATTGTGTCTAACTATTTTAATAAAATCGTGTATGGGTACACTGCTACTAAGGATAAATATTTCAAAATTGGGCTTTGGTGTGGACACTTAATTAATTTCAATTGGGCTTGGACTAAAAAAAATGATTTGGGCTTGTAATTTAAATCCGATTTGGCCTAATAATTGATAGGTTGGGCTCATTCATTTATTTATTAGACTTGTATGATAATAAAAAAAGATTGGACTTATTGTTTATAAGTTAATCGAATGTTGGGCTAAATTATCCTAAACTAACACAACCCCCAATTTACTTATTGTAGCTCCCGATTTATTAAAATAATAAATTTAATTACAAATATACTGTTCTACCCTTATAACTTCAAATTAAAATTTCAGATATGAAACCCACATCCATAAAAATCATATAGCCACCGCTCATACAAAAAAAATCATAACCTCAAAATTTCAATTCTTGTCGAAGAACTCATCGAAAGAAAAAATACAGTCAGTTAAATTTGATATGCATTGCGCGCTTTAATGAAAAATAAAAAGTATTCTTTCACTATTAAATTGTTAAATGTTATGCACTGCATGCTTAAATTTCATACTATCACTCTGACTTTATGCGAAAATAGGTGTTGAAATTAAAAGCAATATTTAACATATTTTGAGTTTCTCATAGCGACGAGCGAAAGAAATTATTTTAAAGTGCTGAATAGGTAGACTTTAATTCCCGAGATGTGATCCAATTCTTTGACTTATTGAAATAAATTTGTTGGCAACAACCGTTGAAAAGGAATAAGATGAATGAAATTTGTTTTCTTGTATCTCTAAAGAGATTGAAGCGAAACATGTTTTTTGGAAAATCATGTTTGCCTCTTTGGAGTATGATTCTGGACTTTGTTCTTCCTTTTCGTTTTCGTTCTTCCATGGCGAGACAAAGGATGTGAATTTGTTATTCCTTAATTTCTGAATTGGAGGCTACATCGACAATCTTTATAAATTTAGGGACAAAATAGTACATTTAGTATTTCTTTTTATTATTTTATTAAATGTGGGCTATAATAAGTAAATTGGGGGCTATATTTAACATTACCCTTGGACTTAATCTTGTAAGAGATTAATTAATCATAATAGTTCAATATAACTTATTTATGTGTGATATGAACCCCTAGTCCATATATATATGTAATTAAAAGTGGAGTTGTATAATATATGATTAATGTTTATTATTATCTATGCATGATTAATTATCTATTATTTATTTATTAATTGAATAAATAATTATTTATTAATAACTATTAATTAAAAATTAAATTAAATAAAATACTTTCATAATTAATTAATTATATATCTTTAATAAATTAATTATTTATTTATTAATTAATTATATGTCTTAATTAATTAATTAATTCTTTATTAATTAATTATATACCTTTAATAATTAATTATTAATTAATTAATTATATGTCTTTATTAATTAATTAATTTTTTTAATAATTAATTATATATCTTAAATAATTAATTATTAATTAATTAATTATATGTCTTTAAGTAATTTATTGATTTTTAATTAATCAATTAAAATGATCTAAAGACAATTGAATAATTGTTATATATATTCAATAGTCAAGTATGGATGTATTACATGTTTTAAAGTATGATCTTATGACATGAGATATGTGATTACTTAAGAGCACATGCATATAGTAGGATACGATGTAAAGTATATAGTATGCATAGGACATCTATGTGACTCATGTGACATAACATGCATGACATACATGTTATAACTCGGGAATAAGCTTGACCTAGGATGCTAAAAAACTCTAGACACATACATGCTTATGAACCTAAGTGTTTAAGGCAACTCTTGTAGGACCAATCAACCCTTAAGTTCGAGGACTAGTCAAGTGAATCCGAATCAAGGTGGGTTTCTATTTTCAAACTGTGGGATTACAAACTCCCACTCAGGTAACTTTAGGGTTATTAAACCCAACGCTTTCCAATGTGATATGCATGCTAAATATTTTATGCTCAATTGCTTGTGGATTACCAATGTTGAAAGTCTTTATAATACGATCGGCCTTGTGCTCTGTACAAGCCAAGGTAGTGTACACAGGAAGTTATGACGGTTCGATTGGAGGGAGTGGCTCCCCTTAATTGGACCGGGTGATAACCCAAGAATGTGAGTTATTTTATGGTTCGAACCGATTATCCTTTTAACAGTTTTAACTTATAAGAAGGACAACCATTTTCACTAAAGTAACCCCTTCCATAAGAAATAAGCATGCTATATCTTTTCAAAATCATTTTCAAAATGGGGCACGGAATTCATTGAGTGCTTTTGTACTCAGCCCCCTGCATTATTTTCCCTAATGCAGGTTGATCAACGTGGAGGCGGAGGAGGGGGATGTCGTTGTTGTCTACTTATTCCATTCCAGTACTTGTTGTGTTGGTCTTTATGACCATTGTCTTTATTTTCAATAAGGCTTATGTCAATCAAACTCAAGTTACCTCCCTATGTTATAACCATCTATTTTGAGATGGTTATCTTTTGAAACGGTGCGGGACCGATCTCCTCATACATCGACCCCAGTTATGTTATGCTAGGGTATTCATGTTAAACTAATTACCCACCTTACCTTTATTATTCCAAATACTTATCTTTTGATGTTTTCAATAAATAACATTTTATTGTTACCTATTATTATGATTTCTATGGTTTCACCCTACTCCCGCGTGGCGGCTCGGACGGATCCGCATAGACCTGGGTCGCGGGTCGCCACAAAAAGTACGAGAAATGATGCCAGAATATACGAGAATGACAATAGAGAAGGGTAGAAAACAAGTATGGTGACCATGCTAATGATTTGGAGAATGAATGAGTTGTAGAGAGAAATAAATAAGTGGCTTCTTTCTTTTCTAATTTGTCAGTGTGTATATACGTAAAAAATATAATTTATTGTCATTTTGGGTAATTCTTGGATAGAAAATGAATATATATTGGGAGAGAGGCCTAGGGTGTGAAAGGATTTAAAAGTCATGTAGGAAAGCTACTGTATTTTACTCAAATTTCTCTTAAATTTTTTATTAGATTGTTATGAATTAATTGAAAAACTATATTGATGTTTGTTCTAAATTTTTTAAGTTGGGTAATGCTATTTGGACATACTATGTCCAGACATACAATGGTAAAAATAGGGATTTGACGGAATTTTTTAACTAATAATTTAATTTCATAGTTTTGACAGTTTGAGTATTAATAAACATACACTTTCTAAATTTTAATTATGAAGTTTCATCCCAATTTAAATTCACAAGTTTAGGAGTTAGGTGTGAATGAGAGTAAAATTTGAGAACGGGTGTGCATGAGATCAATATTTCAAAAGGAGGTCTAAGTAGGAAAGAAATTTTGAAGGCAATCGGACAATTTTTTTCCTATTTCAAGCACGTATGTCCAGACATAGTATGTCCGAATAGAATTATTGATTTTTTAAATATGTATTTTACAAGTAATATTAGTTATTTTGATAAGGTTCACCAAAAGACAAATTCTTAATAGTAAAGTTGATTAGGAGCACCACAATTATCCACATGCTTAGGTGATTTTTTATGAAATTTTTATTTTTATTTATCTAAAAATCTCATTTTTTAGTATGTATCCAATAAGTTTGGGGGTTACTACGTATTAAATGATATATTTTAATTATTCATTAATATTGATGATTATACAATTAATAAAAACTGTTACAAAGTAAATTTAATGAATAATTAATTTGTTTCCTTATTTTATTGTTTTTGTGCCTATTTAATGTAGAATTGTACAGAAAATTTACTCACAAATTTCAACTTTCTCTCTTACTAGCAATAGATTGTGTCTATATATCAATTCAACGTTCTTTTGTGTAGAAGATTTATTTATATGTACATGGATCATAGATTCACGTTCAAAAGTTTGCAAAGGGACGCACAAAAGTTCGTTACAACGGATAAATTGAAGATGAAGCTAGAGATCCAGAGTTTCTTGAGTTTATATAGATGCAGTAGTATTAATTAAATTTATTTTGTTTGTATAAAAATAATTATTAGTTGTAAATAAAAAAAATAAAAAAACAACTTATAATTATTTTTATGCAAACAAAATAAATTTAATTAATACTACTACATCTATATAAACTCAAGAAACTATGAATCTCTAGCTTCATCTTCAATTTATCCGTTGTAACGAACTTTCGTGCCTCTCTTTGCAAGCTTTTGAACGTGAACTTATGATCCATGTACATATAAATAAAGAGTTAAGTAGTAGAAAAGTTACTTTAAAGCTAAATAGTATAATTTTGTACCCCAACTTAATTTACAATAAAAGAGGTCATATTTGACTTGATGAAACGAAAATATCCTAATAGGGTAAAGGGTGATTATTTTCAGTTTTTACTTTAATATATATAAGATAATTACTAGTTTTCCCCACCACTTTCTCTCTCTACATTTCTCTCTCTCTCTTTCTCTCTCTCTCTCTTTCTCTCTCTCTCTCCCATCGATTCATCCGCCACCACCGAATCGCCGCCACCGTCTTCTCTGCCTCCCCACCCTACGCCTCCGCAGCCATCGTCTTCTCTGCCTCCACCACCACCGTCTTCTCCACCTTCTCTTCTCTCTCTAGCAACCACCGCCACCAACCGCCGCCAAAGTTGAAGAACACCGCCGCCACCAACCCCAAGTAGTAGAAGAAAAATACACCGGAAACAATGGCAGACGATAAAGCTCCGTTGAAGCGCCAAAAAACTGCCGGCGGCAACAAACGAAGACAACCCGCCGCCGCCGACGACGAAAAACCGGCCGAAATTGCTCAACAGGAGATGGGCGACAATCCTTTCAGTGAAATGCTAGTAATTTCACATCCATTCACATAAAAATTTCCAGATCTGGAAATCGTTTATGGTTTTTTGCTCAAAATTTTTGAATTTTTGAATTTCGCGAGCTTGGTACGATTTGTTTCTCAATAAATATCATGAAAATCGTACATGAAATCTCGTTAGGTGCTTGTATTGTGGTTGATATGGAAATTTGTTGCTTGTTATATGCAGAATTTGAAACAATTTCTTGTATAATCACTCATTTTTGTTACGATATTCATCGGCATAGTACGATATTCATTAATATTGTTATGATATTGCGAATATCGTACTTATTTGCATATAATTGTACGATTTGATAAAGTTGTGACTATATGTATCCGAAATATTACGATATTGTTTGAGATTTGTCGCTTGCACCATTGAGGATGATCAAATTTTATCATTTGGTTGAGATGCCATGTGTGAAAAATAATGTTTCTGTAGATACGATATTGTTAATATCGTACTTAAGGATGAATAATTGATGCCATAAAATAAGGATGCATGATTGTAGTTTGTTACGAGTTGCATATATATCATACGTGAAAATGATTGCATGTGGGTATAATGTTACGATATACCTAATACCGTACTTAGTATGTTACAATTTTATAATGTCGTACATGAGTGCAACCGATTTATGGCACGAAATAAGAATGCATGTGTTTAATATGTTACGAGATGTGGAAACTCGTATCAGAAGATGATTGAATATGGCAAATTTGTTACGATATTACTCAATATCGTACTTCGTTTTGTTATGATATTGCCCAATCTCGTACATGAAATTGTGTTTAACCACTTTGTATCTACATGTTTTCAGGTTGTGTGGAGACATGTCCGACTGACACTGATAAAACCACCTCACCACAGGGTCCAGTGTTACGGATATGAGAGTCTAATTGGAGATATACACAAGGTGCTTGAGTTCTTTGGAGATGAAACAAAAGCTGAAGTGAAACATTCCGATTTAGGAGCCTTTATGCGACTAAATAACTTCAACGTACGATCAGGCCTATCGCTCAACTACATGTTTTCGCATCAGGTGAAGCCAAGTGAGAAATCGGCCAAAAATGTTGACACCACTGCCCTATGGTTCAAGGTGGAGGGCAATATATTACATTTTTCCCGAGCAGAGTATGCTTTGGTGAGCGGACTCAAATTTGGACCAGTTGTTTTTAATCCATATGGCAGGCTTGTTCTTCCCAATGATTCAATCTACGCGAGGCTATTCAACAACAACCAGATACTCACTGGAGCCATGCTCCATACTATTTTTAATGACAAAAAGTATGAAGATGCCGAAGATGCCATCAAAACGGCAAAGTTGCTGTTAGCCGCCCACTACGTAATGAGGTTTGAACAAGCACGCAACAAGATCCCATTGTGGATGTGGGTGCCCGTGGAGGACAAGCAAGCTTGGGAGGAATTTCCCTGGGGAAGTATTGATCGCTAATTAAACTAAGCAATATAAACCGTACTTTGAACGGGCAATTGTAGTATTAGAGATCGAATATCGTATCCATAAGGACTATTGGCTCGAGTTTATATTGAGAACAAAATCCATGCATCTTCCTACTATTCAAGCTCTTCAAACAACATGATTGGTCATTCATTCAAACATTTAAACACAAGATCAAAGCAAATAAGCAAATAAACGAGTAAATTCAATAAAGCAAACGATTAAAGAGACGAACAAGGAACAAATTGGGACAAAGGTTGGTTCTAGGGATTCAATCCGATTCTAGATAGTTTGATCAAGACTTCATAATTCATACAAACCATTTTAATCTTCTAATCAAGAAGCAATCACCAAAATATTCACTAATCTCTCTCGACAATTAGCAAAAGGGGATTATTCTATCGACTCTCTCGGCTAAGACTCGAGACGATAAAACAACTCCAAAAAGCTCAAGAATCACAAGCTTTCCATGCATTAGATCATCACCTACTAAGTCTCAAATTAATACATGATGTGCAATTTGATTTCCATGTATGTAAAAACCTATTAAGAATTTCTACAAGCACTTGGCATGCAAGAAAGGTGATCAACAATTCCCACATGAAAATAAGCACCAAATCCATAATTAATTAGAAAAAGGCAATGAGAATCAACAAAATATGATCATTCCATCATCAAATCATCATAAATCCTCAAAACCAACAAGGAAATTTAACTAGACATGAATGAAATCAACACAAAACAAAGGAGAAATGAGTGCATAATTGAAAAACTAGGAACCCAATAATGAAATCTTCAAATATTCTTCAAATCCAACCTTAATCCACTAATACAGTGATAAAATGTGTTTAGAACTCTAATTGGAAACTATTTGAATGAGAATCTAGGCTAGAGATGGAATGATACACGTTTTGGGGCTGAGCCCCCATATATATAGCGAGGAAAAAGTGCTAAATAGAATAAAAATGCAAAAAGGGCAAAATTGTCAATTTTGGACAAAAATACAGAAATCGGCGGTCCGGGAGGCATAAATCGGCGGTCCGGGCCTTGGGCGCCGATTGAACCGCCGATTTGGGCTTTCTACATGAGATGTAATACCGCCATTTCCAGCGGTTTGGCCGGCGGTTCACCCCTGAATCGTCGGTTTTCAACCCCAAACCGCCGGTTTTCACTTTAGGGCGCCGATCTTCGATTTTTCTCCTCTTCGCTCGGTTTTCCACTTTTCTGTCCCATTTCTTCAACTTCGCTCTTCTACACCCCTTTCATTCCGGCTTAGCATCCCTTGCTTGACCTACACACATGCACAAACTCCACCAAACGTGAAAATCTAAAATAGTGAAATCAATTCAAAACATGTCACATTTAAATTTAAACCAAGGCAATTAATGATATAAAAATACGTTTAGTTGCTACAAAATGGATGTTTATCAAGTATATCATATCAAGCTGTGATGGACATCATTAACAAGGTCACAACAAAGAGATCCCCCAGAATATTGCCTAGATATCATCTGAAAGGCAACACACTCGCCTTCTTGGTAAGTTTTCTGCTATTCATAGTAAGATTTACTTGAAAATCGTACACTCATGAGATCAAAATTTCTTGGTATTACAGGCATGGATTTTTTGCACTCTACCAGCCGTCGGGAAGAACATCGGCATGAAGAATGAAAAGAATAAGAAGAAAATACCTCGATTCCTGAGGTACACTTATATCAAGAACAGCAACATGCTAGAAGGTCTTCAAGCCAAGGTAAAAATTTACTGAGTTGTTGAGCTTGCACGTGTACGATATTCTCAATATCGTACTCATTGGGTTCAAAAATTGATATTATACTACGAGTTTAATCAGTTGTTGAGCTTGCATATGTACGATATCAAATTTTGACTGAGTTTTTGAGTTTGTGTGTGTACGATATTCATAATATCGTACTTTATTTGATTTAATTTTCTAATTCATGCTAAGAGTTTAATAAGTTTTATTGCTTGCATGCTATGAGATTAAAAATTTTAGCCGCTTCTCTAGTTCTAGAAGTCTATACGATGTTACGATATTGGAAATATCGTACTTTATTTGAAGCAAATTTGTTATGTATGCTACGAGATTAAAATTGTTAGCCGCTTCTCTAGTTCTGAAAATGTATACGATGTTACGATATTGGAAATATCGTACATAATGTATCATTTGATTTACGGTTTATGATTGCCCCAATGTACGATATTCATAATATCGTACAAGTGAGTAAGTGTTGGTATAGTACGATTTATTTAATTAGTATCAGTTTTATGCACAAATAACTTATCTAATCTCTCATGTAGGACCTTAAAGCCGTGTTGGAACTAGGTAGGACCGAGTCACAGTCTCCCTACTGAAAATCGCTTGAGCACGATCATGAAGGAAAGCCATTTGCCTTCACTTATGATGCAAATGACACGAAGAAGAAGAAGAGGCCTCGCGAAGATGGTGGTGATGATGATGAAGATCAAAGTGATGATGCTCGGCATGTGGCTCCCATTCCGCTGCAATAAGTTCTAGAATTCAAGGCGCACTCACCGATGCAGACAGAGCTTCATTAATTAAAGAGATCGGTGAATACGCAGGTGAGGTTGTAGCAAAGCGGGCTAGGTTAGAAGCAGAGGGATTCTTTGAGGCCATAAGGGACGAGTTGGTTATTGGAGTTGGAGAGTATATTTTTCAGAAGATGCTTGAAGCATGTGGTCTTCCTCCGGACCAAGACTACCCGGTGAGGATGAGCCAGCCATTCCAGCACAGAGACCGTCCACCATACGAGCATGATCAGCAGCAGCTATCCACACATTCGGGCCATGCAGCAGTAGTGGAGCATGAAGCACCAGTGTAGATTGAAGAACCTGTTTTGGAGGATGCAACAACGAATCCAGCTGCAACGAAGGGTGCAACAGCAGAGCAAGATGCACCAACGTCAGATCTAGCAGCAGACAACGACGAACAGAAAGATGTCGGGGATGCCAAGGATGCACCCGAGGATGCCGAGGATGCACAGGAGGATGCTGGAAATGCCGGGAATGGGACTGAGCCAAACAACGAACAGGTAAAGGAAATGCATGTCGAGAAATAGACAATGCATAAACATGTATCTTCTGCGTGTGTGATGGTGAAAAACAAATTTCCTTATTTCTATTTTTTTTTCTCACTTAAACAATGGATAATAATCTCGGTATTTAGTTTAAAATTTGTAAATTTACCGATACGAATAATGTTACTTCGTACCACTTTTAATACGACTTTCATGAATTTCGTAACATGATCATTGATATCTGTTGTCATTCTTGCAACGAGATTAATATAACTCGTAGCAAGAATGACAACTTTTGTCATGATATTGATATAAAATCGTAACACGCGCAATCATTTCATTACAACAAGAGCGATGTTCGAAAAAAATTTGTTACGATTTTCATGAATCTCGTAACAAAAGTCCTCTAATATTGTTACAACTTCGATGAATATCGTAGCACAAATTAATCATCATGGCATGGCGGACAACCGCTCTTGCTACGATTTTCGTATCATGTTACGATATTCACATAAATCGTAACAAGTTTGGTTGTATCATGTTACGATATTCACATAAATCATATCATATGAAACAACTAATAGTGCCATTGATTTGCATTTTTACATCTTTTCCAAAGATCTACCTGACAAAAACAACTTCCTGAGACAGAAGATGAGAAAATACTACACATAGCAGCAGCATCGGAAGCTGCAGCACTTGATATTCCAGACGATGGTCTGACCTTTTATCTACACCCGGTACGACTTACATAAATTCGTAGCATACGAGTTACATAAAATTATAAAAATATTAGAGTATAATGTTTTATAAGCAGGATTCTACACAACATTAACCCCAACAAGATGTCAGTGACACATAAATAAATACGGCATATAACTCTTTGTTGGCGATCACATCTGCGCCTTTGCTGCATACTGTGACGCCAACAACAACGAAGGCTCGAATTCTTCCGCCAATGGGGTCGGTGACCACATCTAGGGTCTCGGTTCAAGCTCCACAAGTGCAGACACCAAATTTGAATGCCAGACCCATTCGGCAGAGATTTCCGTCAGCAGCTTGTAGGAGTTCATTCCTAGTCAATGATGTACGCCCAAGGCGTGATGGGTTCGAAGCATTCTTGAAAGCTAAGACTGAAAAGTAAGTTTAAATTTAAAAGTCTTATGTTACAAGTGTAAATTATGCATTTCTAAATATAACCAAAAACAGGAAGAATGTCGGATTGCTATGGGTAGTCGACACTGAATTCTTCGAGAGCTTAATAAATCTAGAAAAATGATGTACAACGATCACATAAACTGCTACTCATCTTTTATGGTCACGAATCCAACCTTCGCCGGCTTGGGAGATATTCACGAGAACGTTGTCATTACGTCGACTGATTTCATGGTATGTTACGATTATAGTAATATCGTGCATGCTTTAAACTTTTATGAGCGGGTATGATGTTACGAGATTTATATAACTCGTAACATCATACTATAAAATTTTAAACATCGTGTCTGATATCAATGTACGATATTACAATATTCGCAATATCGTACATCCTCTAAAGAATATCATCGTGAACGATGTTACGACTTTCCTTATATCGTATCATCTTGATGTTTAATTCTTAAATCGTACCATCTTGACGTTTTATTTCGTTATGTCGTTGTAAACACAAATTTTAATGTATTTATAACAAACACAATAAATAGTGTACAAATAAATATTTGCGGATTTGAAGTAAAATTTGGGTTCAATATCTAACTTTTATCCTCTAATTCGTCTCTTTCACTTGTTTTTGAACGATCTTCAAGCAGCTTCCGGGATCCTTGGAGATTTGGCCTCCTTGATCTTGATCGATTTTGATACTTGATTTGATAATGTTAATCCGGAGGGCGGACACCTTATTTCTGGATCAAACGCTGATTTGGCACGCTTTTGGTGAAGAACTCCTTGAACTCCACGAAGAACGCCTTGAATGCCGCGAAGAACGCCTTGAATGTTGTAGAGAATTTTCCTACAACTCTTGACCTCTTCAATATGATTTGTGGTGTGTTTTGACCTCTCCAATCATCCCTATTTATAGGTGAAAATGTAGTGGACTTGGTTGGCTTTTGGACTCCAAGACGGACTTTAGGGCTGAGGTGGCACAATTCTATTAGCTCCTCAATTTTGGTAGTTATCTCCATCAAATCTTTGACTTAATGACCAAGAAATGACACTTGTCAATTTCTAATTGGTCAAAAATCTCCATTTTTAAATATCAATTTATATTTATTTAATTTAGAATTTATCTTTAATAAAATTCCTAAAATATAAATAAAATATAAAATTAATATTTATTTATTAATTTTTATGCGTCTACAAATGCCCCCTTGAGTTTTGTTCGTGGACAATTGTATTTGGGAATGAATAAGTCTCAAGACTTGAAGTTCATTAGATAGTTTAAACTCGTATCAAGGAGCTCTTTAATTTGAAATATGGAAATTTACACTCATTTCATAGAGTTCTTCAATTTAAAATTCAAAATTATAAATAGTTTATACTCGTATTTAGGAGCTCTTCAAGTTAAATTTGTAAATAGTTTAGACTCGTATTTAGGTGGTTTTTTTTTGTGAAATTTGATTTTAGTTTGGATTTAACTTCTTTAATTTGGGGAGCCCAAATTAACAAAAGGGAAACTTGACACGATCAAACATCAAAAATTAAGAAGCCCAAAATATGTCATCAAAAGTTGACGCCATCAGCACAAGTGAAAAAAAGGACTTCTTTTATTCCTTTCTTTTTAAATATATATGGGCCCAACCCTAATATACTAAAACAAAATTCTCCATTTCCTTTTGTCGAGTATATAGCCCTGATCTCCTTTTGAAAACTTGTGCGGCAAGAATCTTTTTTCCTTCTAGAATTCACACGTTAAAGGAGATCAAACACTTTAAATACTACAAGAATTCACGCGTTAATTGGACTTCAAATTCTTCCTTATCAAGGAACTTGTTTCCTTCAAATCCTTTTAGAATTATGAAAGAATTCCTTACTAAATCAAACACTTAATGAGCCTATAAATACATCCCCTCTCATAATT
This sequence comes from Schizonepeta tenuifolia, assembly GCA_029490685.1. Taxonomy (NCBI): domain Eukaryota; kingdom Viridiplantae; phylum Streptophyta; class Magnoliopsida; order Lamiales; family Lamiaceae; genus Schizonepeta; species Schizonepeta tenuifolia. The sequence goes on along the minus strand of CM055957.1, from coordinate 78,789,916 downwards.
GATTTCTCACGCACGATACAAAGCTGAGGAACATGAATAACTCTTAAGCTTCGAGCTTCTCCATCTGCTGATTTTTCTCGATTTTGGGGTGAGTTTCGCCCTTCATACCTGCTGATCTCGCTTTACTATATCATGCGCCCCAACTGTTCGATCATTCGCCTATGTGCAAAGAAGCAATTTTTTTCGTCCCCTTTTATTTAAACTAATAACCCTTTTTCCGAATCTTGCAGAGTAATACCAGAATCAGAGAACTTTCGTTTCACCTCCTGTGTATTGATAAATGTTTTTTGGGTAAGTTTCATCCTTCAAGTTCATCAATTTATATCCTTTTACACGCTGCACGCCACCTGTTCGTTTAAAAACTTGAACGAAAACAACCCTTTTTTCTTTGTTTTTCTCAGTTCTAAGCCAATTCCTTCTACTTTTTTTCTTCAATTCTCGCAGAGGAATACCAGCAGCAGAGAAATCACATCATCTTTTGGGTTAAGCCTCAACCTTTAAGTTTACTAAATTATGTCCTTCTACACGCCTCACACAACGTGTTTGACGAAAAGTCTGAACGAAATTTAAATTTCTGCCAAGTCCTTCTTTCATGCATACACACCACGTGTTTGATAAAAAACCTAAACGGGTAAAATAGATTTTCTTCTTTGTTTTTTTTTTTCGAAACTTTGAACGGACTCTTTTTGTGACTTTTGCAGGAAATCAGCAACCAGAAGAAGTACGAAGATCATAAAGTAAATCTTTCAATCTTGTTGGCCCTCAATCCTTTTATTATTTTCCATAAATATAGTTGTACACCATAAGTTTGAGAAAATTCCTGAATGAAGAATTTTTTTCTTCTTTTCCTTGCATTTATTCATGCATACCAGTTGTTTGATTATTTGCCTTCTCCCTTCTTTTGCTGTTGTTTTGTGCAGATCATCATGGTTTACTTTAAAGATATCACCGAAAGCAAGAAGACTTACTTACTTACTTTGGACAACGAGCGACAACATACGGAGAAAGGGACACGCTTAAGACTTACAAGTCGGTACTTAGCGATGATTGGCCCAAGTTTGTCAATCCACTTCATACTAATGGATGGTGTCAAGACAATAGGTTAAAAGGAGCTATGACTTGGATTCTTCAATCCACTCATCATCACGGGCCGGCTGATTCAGACCCACTGCCTACTTTGGGGAGACGTATGATTGACGAAAAGCTTTCGTGGGGAAGAAGCACAGAGTTCGTTGGAGAAGCTCATTACTTCAAAGGCTATTGGGAGTGGACCGAGGATGTACTTAGCCGTTGCAGAGATGACCTTCGCACAACCGGGCTCTACGATGCTGTATATACTTCACTTTTTACTTACGATCGAAACACGGAAGTCATCAAGGCTTTTTGCGAGTCTTGGTGCCCTTCCATCAATACTTTACTTACTTCTTCCGACGAGCTTTCAATCTCACTTTGGGACTTACATACTTTGTCCGGACTTCCCATGAATGACATATTTTACGATGAGGTGGTTCCGTCCGCGGAAGAGTTGCTTGGTGCTGATGGAGGAGGAAGATCTCGTATCCCAGCAAGTTGCAGGCACTTACTTCATGGATATCATATACTTCGGAGTAGGACGAAAGCTTACAATACTTTCCATACTCTAATACTTCCAATACTTCAGTCCCAGTCGAAGAGTGGATCCGATTTTGGTACAAGGGTAATTTGAAGTATCAAAGACCTCCTGCCCGCAAAGAAGCGAAGAAGTCAGTGCGTCCAAAGCCAACTTACAACCCCAATGGAAAGCTTGCGAGTCACGTGTCATGGACTTCTTCCCAAAAAGTTCCATTTACGGAGACAAGTGTTAGAGAAAGATATTGGCATGAAACGTATCTGGTTGCATTCCTTGCTTGTTGGTTGAACACTTTTGTTCTTCCCGAAGATGAAGTAGGCGTAATTCGACCAAGCACATTCAAGATGGCTAGCACCATGGCGAGCCAACAGAAGGTTGCTCTTACTGTCCCTGTTTTGACAAGCATTTATAGAGCTCTAAACAAGATCTCCAAACTTCGCGATCTCACTCGAGTTCATGCAGTATTCCCTATTCACTTTGTTTATGGTTGGCTAGCATATTACTTCAAGACTTACTTCCCTCTTAATCACATGCCCCGCATACCCTAAATGATTCAATACTCAGGCGAAGGAGGAGCACGATATTATAACGCTGAAGATGCTCGCAAACGAATCTACAAGTGGGATCAAATTTGTTGGAATGCTACCATGATCACCAAGAATGAGAGTACTTTATACAGGGATGATGGGAATGCGAATGAAGTTGATCGTGCTTTCTTCATGGCCATCTGCTCCAACTACTTAACTTGGAGGCTTGGTGATGAGTTTGTCGTCGAGCCCTATAGTCCACATCGCTTCAGTCGTCAATTCGGGTTCTACCAAACTCCTCCAAGCGTTCTTAATAAAGATGTCCGCCGAGCTAGCCTAGATAAAGGCATTCAATACTGGCGTGCCTGTTTGCTCCAAAAATCTTATAGCAAGGCCATAATTCCAAGCTCGCTTCAAAGCTCCAGAAAGCTCCACTCGCTTGCGTACAAGAATTGGTGGCAAAAAGTCTATGAAGAGTCCATAGGAAAGCATTTTACAATCTTAAAACAACTCCAAGGGCATGATACCCCAAAGACTGTGAAAAGAACATACAAGTCAAATCCCATAGTGTTAATGAGGAAGCGACTTCGGCTCCGTTGAAAGATTCAAGAAAAAGAAAAGCATCCTTGGATGAATCCTCTAATGGAAAGCGAAGATCATCTTCAAATCACTTGGATGGCTCTCTTAGCAACAATGCAAATCTTTGTCGGCAAAGTTATGTCAGTCTACCTAAGGAAGCTTCTTGCGAAGATAGTGTCGATCGTAAACGCAAAGCTACTCTTGAGGTTTCACTTCTCCATTTTTACTTTCCTCTTTTTCATGTAAGTAGTTATTTCTAACAAACTTTTGTTTTATCTGTTTTGTAGTTAGAGAAAGTCCTTGGCATTGATAATCTTGAAGACTCTCAAAGCTGGCATCAATCTTGCGGGTCAAGTCAGTCACTTGGGACGCACCATTCCAACAGGCAAATTCCACCAGTCGGAACTAAGTCTGAGTTCAATAGTACCGCTCTCTTTCCCGATCGATGTAAGAGACTTTTGCAAGAGTTTTGGAGCGATCTTCAAGCTAAGATAGTAAGAACTTCGATTGATGACTTGTCATCCATAGAGGATGAAATTCGCAAGGGAATGTCATGCATGCAAAAGTATTCTTATGGCTTTGATATATCTCATCTTGAAGAGAGCTTGAACACACTTTTTGATAAGGCTGGTGACTATGACAAAGACCGATCGACCTCTCATGACTTTGAAGGATCTGTTGCACAATTCTTGAAAGAAGTCCAAAAGAAGTTCCATGATGCAAGTGAAGAGGCAAAGGAACAAGCTGCTCAAGTCGAATCCATGAAGGAAGAGGTTGCTAAGCTATCATCAAAGATGAAGCAACTCCAAGGCACACTCCAAATTACCCAAAACAAAGTGCTTTGATTCAAAGAAGAACTTGACAAACTTATGGATGCATCTTTAGTGAATGATGAAGTGTTGAAGAACTTGAAGGACTTGAAGGAACTTTTGGAGGCCGCTCAACAATCATTGAAGGACCAAAAGCCCTTTGCTTAGACATAGTTTTTCTTTTTGTTTCGTACTTTGTTTTACTTCTTTTCTCTTTTTGTTGCACTTTTGATGAACACTTTTATGCAATGAAGTATTTGTTTCTTTTTTTTTCTTGCTTCTCGTCATTCATGGATGTCGTTTTTTTATCTTGAATACTTGCTTCAATTTTGAATTTCAATTACTTGCATTCATCTAATTTAAAGGAAGACACAAAGCATGATTGACGTAAAAGCATGACTGAACTTAGAATCTATCCAAGCTACCTACGTACCTCTTTATATAAAAATGATCAAGTCAAAACGTAGTTCAAGAAGTAAAACTAACTTGAGTTTTAGGGAGGGGGGGGGGGAGGTGAGAGCCGTACACAGTTTATACTCATGCGGGCCAGGAGTGACTATTTATTTAACCACTATATAGACAAAGTGGAGTAAATAACAGTTTAACCACATAACTTTACCTTTTGGTAGGATAATTAAGTGTAGCTACGTTAACTTAACTCTTGGTGGAGAAGTTTGCAGTTTAACCACATACACTTTCATTGGTGGGTGCCTTTATACAGTTTATACTCATGCGGGCCAGGAGTAATATGCAGTTAAGCTCGTGCGTCATGGAGCGGACTTCTTTCTCTTTCTTTTGGTGTTCTGCTTTTTTCTTTTTTTTTTGTTTTTTTTTTTGCTTTTTTTATTTTTCTTTTTGTTTTTTTTTTGTATTTTTTCTTTGTACAGGTACGCTTCCACCTTTCAAGGATAGTAGCGCTTCAAGAACTTCCCATTGATCGAACCAACGTTAATATTGTCTTCATCAATTAACTTGTAGGCCCCGTTGGTGTAGACTTCTTTGACGACATAAGGACCATCCCATCTCGACACAAACTTGTTTCCAACACGATGAGTGGTGATAATTAGCCTCCTCACAGCTAGCACCAAATCTCCAACTTGAAAAGAGCACAGTCGTACATTCTTATTGAAAGACTTTGAAAGGCGAGCTTGATAACATTCCAACCTTTGTTGCGCTTCCAATCGTTTCTCATCCAATGCTTCTAACTCTTCAAGGCGTAAACGAGCATTCTCTTCTTCGGTCAAACCTTCTTGGATAGCAATCCGCAACGAAGGAATTTGTTGCTCTAGGGGATTCACAGCTTCCACACCATACACCAAGGAATAAGGGGTCGCTTGTGTTGAAGTTCTATATGTCGTTCTATACGCCCACAATGCTTCTCCAATCTTCTCATGCCAGTCGCGCTTCATCTTCGCAACAACTTTCTTTAACAAATTGCACAAAGTCTTATTGAAAGCTTCGACTAATCCATTAGCTGGCGCGTTGTACATGGATGACTTTTTTTGCTTAAATCCAAACTTCTCAGAGAGCTTATCAATGAAGGAATTGCTGAAATTACGTCCATTATCAGTGATGATGTAACGAGAAATCCCATGGCGATAGATGATATGACCTTTGATGAAATCAGCAACATTCTCCTTCTTCACTTCTTTCAAAGGGATCGTTTCAGCCCACTTGGAGAAGTAATCTGTTACAGCCAAGATATATAGATGTCCCCTTGATGATTTTGTCAAAGGTCCAACGAAATCCATGCCCCAAGCATCAAAAGGCCAAGACGCAACTGTGGGGTGTAGTGGCTCGGGCGGTTGATGAATGAGATTTGCGTGAAACTGACAAGGTTGACATCTTCGAGCATACTCCATGCAGTCATTCATCATGGTTGGCCAATAGTAACCCATCTTCTTGATTCGAAAGTGTAATTTCGGACCGGACTGATGAGCCCCGCAAACTCCAGAATGCGTTTCCTTCATAGCTTTTGCAGATTCTTTCTTTCCCAAACATCTTAAGAAAATTCCATCAAATGAGCGCCTATAAAGTGTGCCTTTAAAGTAGATAAAGCGAGCTGCACGACGACGAACATCCACTCTTCTATGCGGATCACTTGGCAACTTCTCATACTTCAAGTAATCAACCAATACTTGGCCCCAATCTTCTTCTTCTATCTCGAAGACCTCAACGACATTGCTCTCATCATCTTCACAATCTTCTTCTTCAAAAATAGGTGGAACAACCCAACTTTGGCAGACTGGTAGCGAAATCTTATCCTCGGACAAGGAAATTGTAGAAGCGAGCTTAGGCAATGCATCAGCTTGTTTGTTTTCACTCCTCGGGACGTGTCCAAGTTCTACGTCTCCAAGCCATGCAATGATAGTTTGGGCGTACTTGACATAAAAAAGCAACTCTGGCTTCTTCACTTCGTACAATCCAAGTATTTGGTTTATCACCAACTTAGAATCTCCATACACCTTCATGTGCAGTCTCTTTGCATCTACTGCCATCTCCAAACCAAGGATGAGTGCTTGATATTCTGCTTCATTATTGGAGCAATTTTCCGTCAAAGTAAAAGAATATGGCAGTACTTCTTTCTCGGGTATGACGAACACAACTCCAGCTCTGGCTCCTTCTTTATGAGATGCTCCATCAAAGTACATCACCCAAGGAGGGCAAACATCAATCAAAAGTGCGTCTTCATCCGGGAGATCATCAGTTAACTCCCATTCGGCAGGAATCGGATGATCGACTAGGAAATCTGCTAGCACTTGTCCTTTTACCGCATTTTGAGGAACGTAAACAATCTCGAATTGTTGCAATTGTAGATACCAACGTGCAGGTCTATCCGATAGAACAGGCTTAGACATGACATACTTCAATGGATTTGCTTTGGAGATAAGGCGCACCGTATGAGCTTGAAAATAATGCTTCAACTTTTGGATAGAGAATATCAAAGCCAGACATAACTTCTCGACCGGAGAATAATTCAGCTCGTTGGGCGTCATCATTCTACTTAAGTAGTATACGGAATTCTCCTTTCCTTCGTCATTCGTTTGCGCAAGTAATGCCCCCATAGAACGTTCTTGAGCGGCGAGGTATAAGATCAACGGACGACCCGCAACAGGTACAGCCAAAACAGGAGGTTTCATCAAATAAGTCTTGATACTTTTGAAGGCATTTTGGCATTACTCATCCCATTCAAATGGTATGCCCTTCTTCATAATCCGGCTAAAAGGTTGACACCTTCCGGCTAGATTTGAGATGAACCTTCTTAGGTACGCCAATTTCCCTTGCAAACTTTTTAACTCATGAATATTCCAAGGTTCAGGCATCTTCATAATAGCATCAATCTTGGCTTGCTCTATCTCAATACCTCGATGACGGACGATGAAACCAAGAAACTTCTCCGACTTCACGCCAAATGCACACTTTAACGGATTCATCCTGAGCTCATATTTCCTTAGTCTTTCGAAGACTATCCTCAAGTCTTGGAGATGATCCTTTCTTACCTTTGACTTTACGACCAATCGTCCACATAACACTCAATGTTCTTGTGGAGCATGTCATCAAATATCTTTTTCATGGCTCTTTGATAGGTAGCGCCAGCATTCTTTAATACAAATGGCATAACAGTGTAGCAAAGTATTCCTTTTGGAGTGCGAAACACCGTCATTTCTTCGTCAGCCGGTGACATGCGAATTTGATTGTAACCACAAGATCCATCCATAAAAGATAATGCTTCATGTCCGGTTGTCGCATCAATCATCAGTTCGGCAATGGGTAGTGGAAAGTCATCTTTAGGGCATGCTTTGTTAAGATCTCTAAAGTCGACACAAACACGGATTTGTCCATTCTTTTTCCTTACTGGCACGATGCTGGAGATCCATGTCGGGTATTTTACTTCCCTAATGAATCCAACCTCAATGAGTTTGTTTACTTCAGCTTCAATCAACGGGATCAACTCGGATCGAAATCGACGTTGGGATTGGTTGACAGGTTGCGCCTCTTTTTTAATAGCTAAGTGGTGAACAGCTATCTTTGGATCCAATCCTGACATCTCCTTATATGTCCATGTTAATATATCTTTGAATTATTTTAAGAGCTCAACATATTCATGCTCCTCATCCGGCATCAATGAAGCGCTAATGTAGGTAGGTCGTGGATCATCAACAGTACCCAAGTTAACTTCTTTCAACTCATCGACGGTGGACTTCACACCGTCTTCAAATTATGGGGGCGCTATGTCCGCATCTTCTTCTTCAACGCTCCCTTCTTCACAAAGAGTAATGTGATGTGATGAGGCGACCTCTTCAATGATCTCTTCATTCCTTGGCACAGGGCTTTGAAAATCTATGCTCAACCTTAATGTTCCATCTCTTTGCCTCATTATAACGACCTCTTTTATATCACTTACTCTAATAGTGCCGCTTCTAAGTAGACGAGCGATCTCTTGATGTAAATTAATTTGAGCAGCTTGATTTTGAGTAGATTGACTTTGAGCACTCTCGATAGTGTAGTAAGACGATGCCACACTTTCTCTATCTTCTTCATCGTCCTTTTAAGGGACTTGTGTATGAATGATTGTTCTCATCTTGGCCTTCAACACATCTTTACATGACACGGTCAGTATAATACTTCTTTTCATGCGAGACGGGACGATACTTCTCAACCTTTGGTTTGCCCCTTGCTTGGTTTTCTTGTCTGTGCCAAGTCTCTTGAAAACAGACACTCGTTTCGCCTATCCTTCTCCTAACCTCTTGAAGGCTGATACCCTTTCAACCGTCTTTTTTTTTTTGGAGACTTGATGTAGATGACACCTCTCTTTCAAAGATAATGGTTGGCAGTCGCCCTTATAATCGCAATATGAATTGGACCTCGTGAGACAAATCCCAAGCCTGCTTTAGTTCCTTGGACCGTAGGACCATCTTTCTTTGATACTTTCGAGCTTGTCTTACGTTCAGGATCATGTTGGCTCGTAACCTTCGAATTCTCCTTGGGATCGTATCCGGCTTTCACAAGTAGCTCATATGCCTTTGGTCCAAAGCATTTAGCAACATTAGGGCTTGTAAGTTCGCCATGCTCTGTAGCACTACCTTGTTTTGGCCGAACAAATCCTCCAAATGATTGTTGAGTGGGTTTCGTAGTATCAATCTTTGTTAAAGGCACAGTGAGCCCGTCCAGAGACTCCTCCTTAGCGAGTGACACCTCATTCCCCTTTCTTTCAAGTCCTTCTTTGGATTCGACTTGTGCTTCTTTTGCAGACTTTGGCTTTACCATGTAGTACTTTGCTTCGGCAAAGTATGATTCGGTTTCCGCAAAGGGCTTATGATCACCAATCACTGTCTTTACCGTACCATCTTGGTAATATTTGAAGCATTGATGCCATGTTGAGGGGATGACACCATATTCATGCAACCATAGTCTACCAAGGAGCATGTTGTACGAGGTTTTAGCATCAATTACTTGGAATAACGCTGTTGATCTCATATCATCAATTAGCAAGTCCAACCTTATTGTGCCAAGAGCTCTTTGTCCTTCGTAATTGAAACCATGAATCAGCAACCGACTGCTTGCTAGCTCCTCAACTTGGATTCCTAACTCCTTCAAAGTACTCAACGGCAATATGTTTACCGCAGATTCTCATCTATGAGTACTCTATTTACCCTTTGCTTATTAGTATAACAACTCATGAACAGAGGTCGATTATGAGGCTCGGCTCCAAGCTGCAAATCTTCATTGGAAAATGCCACCATCAACACATCTTCATTCTCTTAATTTACTACTCCGCAAAAAGCTTCATTATCTTCTTCTATGCTTTCGGGAGTGATGAGGTTTGCCCCAGCATTGTCTTCTTCGAGCGTTATCTTTCCTTGTCTAGCCAGTTGCATAACTTTGTCCTTGAAGATGAAGCAATCATGTATGGGATGACCCACTAGCCGATGGTACTTGCAATATTTTGAATCATTAGTTTGCCCCGCTTCATTCGGTCGCTTCATTTCAGGTAGTTCAATAAGTCCTTCCTTGATTAAGTCATCAAATATGCTAGAGACATCCGAATCCAAGAAAGGATAGTTCTTTTGTTGTTGCTCTTTCAGAGTCGCCCTCCTTTGCCCCATGTCTTGAAAGGCATTCGGCTTATCATCCGTATTGACTTCTTTCCTTGAGAACTTAACAGAAGTTGCTTTCACCGTCATTGATTCTTTTCTCGGGGATTTATCAAAAGAGTTGGTTCCTTTCTTGAACTCTTGCTTCTCCTTAAACCGACGAGGTTCTTGAACAGGCGGTCATCCAACTCTATTGGATGCCATGCTCAATTTCATATCATGTGCTCTTATGGCTAACTCCTCGAACGTTTTAGGTTGAATTCCACACAGAATATATTGCAGGCCCCAATGCATCCCTTGAATACACATTTCAATGGCAGACGACTCGGACAACCGATCTTTGCAGTTAAGACAAAGGTTCCTCCATCTATTGATGTAGTCAATTACTGGCTCATCTTTGAATTGTCGGGAACTTGTGAGCTCCACCATGCTGACCGTCATTCTAGTGCTATAGAATCGATTTAGAAACTCGTGCTCAAGCTGCTCCCAATGATTGATTGAGTTCGGCTCTAAATCCGTGTACCAATCAAAAGCATTTCCTTTAAGGGAACGAACAAACTGCTTCACCAAATGATCTCCAAAGGTGCCGACATTATTGCAAGTTTCGATGAAGTGAGCTATGTATTGTTTCGGATTACCCTTTCCATCGAATTGCTGAAATTTGGGAGGCTGATAGCCGAGGGGCATCATTAAGTTATCGATTCTTTGAGTATATGGTTTTGAGTAAACCAATGAAGACTTGGAACTCCCATTGAATTTATCTTTTATGGTTCCTTCAATGAGCTGCTTGACTTGTTCAATTGAGATGAGAGTGCCTGAAGCGGATTTAGACTCTTTACCATCCGACTGCTTCTCTTCACGTCTTTTGGACATATCATCATCATCATCATCCTCGTCTTCATCTTCATCATCATGCTTGGATACCCATTTTCCTTTTGCAAGCTTTAAGATCATGGCATCTTGTTTGATCATACGCTTGTCCATAGCCTCCATCATTGTCATTAGACTCGCTATTTGCTCCTCTAAATTCGTAGTACCGGTTGTCATAACAGACACCTCGGATGAGTAATTATTCGCTGAATGGTTTTTGGGTGATTCGAAACCATCACTTACGTCTTCGCCATCTTCCTTGACGTGTGGCTCCTTCTTCGTGGCGAGAGTTGACTTGGCAGCTTTGGCAGCTTCCACAGCTTCTTGCAATATCTTAGCTTTCCTTCGCGTCATCATGCCGCTACCTTCGACAAGGTTCTTTGAAGTGAAGTCTTTAGCACCTTCCAAAGGCTTCTTCGAAGTAGAGTCACCAACATCCTTAGCTTTCGGAGACATTCTTCAAGATTTTGGGAAGAGTTGAGATGAGAGGTAGAGAGGTCCCACTAGACGTGCCAAAATTTATAAACACAAATTTTAATGTATTTATAACAAACACAATAAATCTTGTACAAATAAATATTTGCAGATTTGAAGTAAAATTTGGGTTCAATCTCTAGCTTTTATCCTCTGATTCGTCTCTTCCACTTGTTCTTGAACGATCTTCAAGCAGCTTTCGGGATCCTTGGAGATTTGGCCTCCTTGATCTTGATCGGTTTTGATACTTGATTTGATAACGTTAATCCGGAGGGCAGACGCCTTATTTCTGGATCAAACACTGATTTGGGACGCTTTTGGTGAAGAACTCCTTGAACTCCATGAAGAACGCCTTGAATGCCGCGAAGAACGCCTTGAATGCCGCGAAGAACGCCTTGAATGTTGTAGAGAATTTTCCTACAACTCTTGAGCTCTTCAATATGATTTGTGGTGTGTTTTGACCTCTCCAATCACCCCTATTTATAGATAAAAATGTAGTGGACTTGGTGGGCTTTTGGACTCCAAGACGGACTTTAGGGCTGAGGTGGCATAATTCTATTAGCTCCTCAATGTTGGTAGTTATCTCCATCAAATCTTTGACTTAATGACCAAGAAATGACACTTGTCAATTTCTAATTGGTCAAAAATCTCCATTTTTAAATATCAATTTATATCTATTTAATTTAGGATTTATCTTTAATAAAATTCTTAAAATATAAATAAAATATAAAATTAATATTTATTTATTAATTTTTATGCGTCTACAGTCGTACTATGATATTCTTTCATCTGTATTCGTAGGATGCTCTGGAAGACGTATTTGATTCAATGCATAAGGCAAAGAGTGTAGGATTTAACCCATACGAACCTTCTGTATTTGATGTTCATAGAGAAGAGATTGTTCCAAAAAAGAAGCTCAAAAGGTTGGTCCACTTTGCAGAGTGCATAATACCACGTTGGGAGCCAAACATGAAAGCATGGATCAACTACGAAAAGGTAACAAAAACTAATTCTGCATGATGTTGTTACGATTTACCTAATCTCGTACAATCGTAACATAATTTGTGGTACGATTTGTCGAATATCGTACTATCATGTTCCCGAATACTAATGTTATTTGTGTATCTCTATATCGCATCCACTTCTAGGTTATCATGGTTGTGTACTTCAACAACCACTGGGCAACGATTGTCATGGATCTCGCAGCATAGCAGTTGTGGCTCTACGACCCCAAGTCGTGGCAATTTGAGAAGCATCACAAGGACAATAGATTACAACACTTCCTGCCCATGGCCAGATTGCTGCCCCAAATAATGAAGAAAATTGACTACTATGAAAAACATGGAATAGCTAATCCGAACTACACGCAGTGGCTGTTGTGCTTTCCAAGCGCAAACGGGAAGGGTGTCTACAAGTAGGAGGATGATGTCAGTTGTGTTCTATACTCATTGAAGTATGCGGAGCGGTTTATATCAAAGAAGAAGCTGCTAAAGAGTCTGAAGAATCCAGCCGAGCTCAATAGAGATGGATTTGGAGTGAACACTTGTTAGGTTATTTTGTCTATATTGCTATATTGAACACTTGTTTTATTTGTATATATTGCTAGTATTTTAACCAGGAATTCTCTATTATATGTACGCATTTTGTAAAAAATACCTGGTAGTATGATATATCCTGCATTTTGTAAGTATGATTGCTACGACTTTTCTTTAAATCATATCACTTATTTTTGCTATGACTTGTACGATATTACATAATCTCGTATACAATTGTTCAATGTTAGATAATCTCGTAACAAATCATGTACGATTTTCAGAATATCGTAACAAGATACACATGTAGAATTCAATCAAAATGAGTACGATTCTGCATTTATGTACGATTTAATCAAAATCATAACACATCATGTACGATATTAAGAATATCGTATCAACTTAAGCACATACAAAATATAATTGTTTGTATGATTTTAAGAATATCGTAACAAAGTACATACAACATTCATATAAATAGTAGCTCTCTGACTACAAATTCTAAAATTTTGTTCCAAATAAAAGTCGTAGCAAAGAAAGATGGCAAATTTCAAACTAAAAAAATAAGTACGAACATGATCATTCAAACCTATTTGGATCCTTGCATGTTGCACGAATGTGGCCAAGTACACCACAAATGCCGCATTTCTTCTGTTTGCGAGGTTTCTTCGCACTTGTTTGGCTGCTATTCACTTCTTCTTCTACAATACTTTCCAAAACAGTTTTGCATGTATTCATGTAGTGACCCTTCTGATGACATCTCAAACACATCTTTTTCCCTATTTTGCTAACTCCAGATGGTATTCTTCTAGTACGTGGACGTCCAGCTTGCCTTGGATTTTCCAACGTTAAGATTACCCTTGCTTCGACCTCAGGAGGGACATGTCAATCTTCTTTAACAGGAACATGCATCACCTCACCCGCATACACATCTCGCCACGTCCGAGTGGTATACAAGTGGTCCACGTAAGACAATGATGATTGCCTCTTATGACTACAAAATTAACACAATAAGCAAATGTATCAAAATGAACGTACAAAAAATGCATAAACGTGTTACGAGATTTCTCTATATCGTAACATGCAATGCAAAAACGTGCAAATCTTGTACTAAAAGAAAATTGTGCCAGCATGTTACGATATATATATATATATATATATCGTATCATACATAATCATATATGAAATAATTGTAGTCACACTTTTGCTACGATATTCCTATATATCGTAATATACGATGCTAAAATGTACTAATCCCGTAAAAGAAAATGGTGCCATCATGTTACGATATATATACGAGTTGCATGTTACTCGTATCATTAAGTGAGGAACTCGAAACGCCCTCGGAAGATTACGTTTGATGCAGATCGTAAGTCTTGTCTCGTTAGTCCCATTGACTCGTACCATTGACACAATCACATTGCTACGAGGTGATAATCTCGTCTGTGCCATCATGTTACGATATATGTACATCGTAACATATATAATCACTTCAACAACGAGTTTAATGATTATCATATTAAAGTTCACCTTATAGCTGCTGACGCATGTGAGCATGGGATCATGTTGAACTGAAACATGAGCATTCATTGGCAGTAACATCAACAAGGTAACTCCTCTGTCTAGAAAAAACCTTAAACAACACAGAAGAAATTGGTTCAACCCTCATTGATCGGCCAACTTCAACTGCCTTAATCTCGTAACAGTCCACGAAGTCAACTCCTTAGTTGAATCTCCAGCTAGAGTGTGGCGCTCGTAAAACCACTTCTGGAGCAACGTACGAACACTCTCCATAAAAGGACAAACAGACAATTTTCTAGCCCATCACAATCGAGCATTCAACACCTCGCATCCATTAAAAGTTCCATATTTATATCGTCGCACCAGACATTTCGAACGAGCCCATCTACAAGGATCCAAATTCAATAGTTTTTTATAAGCACGGGGTTCCATGACCTTCAAATTTTTCATATGCTCCTCAAAATCAACAATCTTGTAGCTACTAGCAGCAAGCTTGAACAAGTCAGTAACATCAATACCCCAAATTCTCAAATTTTGCTGAATATGAAACGTACAAAGATCATGATGTGCTCCTGCAAAGACAGAAGACACAACATTCTTGATATTAAGGTGCTGATCGGACACAATCAATAAGTTATCCGGAGATCTAAATGATAGTTTAACACGACTAAGGAACCAAGTCCATGAGGAATCGTTCTCTTTGTCCCCGATTCCAAAAGCTAAAGAAATTATCTATTCATTACCGTCCTTTGTCGCTACAACAAACAACACGCCTTAGTATTTTCCCTTCAAATGAGTCGCATCAATGACAATTGTTGGGAAATTTATTAGTATAAGTTTTGATGAATTCCAAAACCGGCTGACCCCAACCGAGTAGATGTTGCCAGTACCTAATGTTAGAATTTAGGCTCGCTGTTTGAGCAAAGTTAAGTTTTTATCTTTACAGGTCTCCAGCTGAAGATGGCAACAAGGCGTCACTCAGACAGAACATCAGTTGTGAAGAAAGACAACTGAGAGTTCATTTGTTCAGATGTAAACAAGGGGAAGTCTTCAGAACATCAGTTGAAGGAAACCAACTGAGCGTTCATCAAATGAGAAACAGTTGAAAGGAAGAGAACATCAGATGAAAAAGAAATCATCTGAGGGTTCAAACCCAACTGAGTAAAGAAGTGGAAGACAACTGAGGGTTCAGTTTCAGAACCTCAGTTATAGAATCTGAACAAGGAGTTCAACTGTTTTGAAGTTCAAAGTCAGCTGAGAACTCGACAGATCGGAACATCAGCTGAAGATCACTCAGATGAAGGTCAAGACTTTCAACCAACAAACCGAAGTTGAATGTCAAAGATTTGAATTTCAAAAGGAAGTCACATGAGGGTTTGACCGTTCAGTCATTACCCCATCTGGCCCAACACAAGGCTGTCTCAGATGGAAAGCAAAGGAGCACAGATGCCATATCGGGAAAGTCTGCAGAGATGAGAGACAAGCCATCGCTTTCAACCGATCAGAGATCAACTGCTCCTCCAACGGCTAGTTGATTCTCTCCGCCTATAAATAGAGGCATCATCTCATTCGAGAAGTAGGAGATGCAGATAGACACATAGACGACTAAAAATTCAAAAGCTTTCTCGAGAGAAATCAAAGCAAATCTGCAAAATCATCATCTAAGAGCATCAGCAGCTGAGAGTTCCAATTTGAGAGAACATTAGTAGCTGAGGGTTCCTAGAATTCGAAACTGTTTTTGATCTTAGGTTGAGTGTTTATTCGTTCAAGCCTTAGATCCAGCTCTCATTCTTGATCGAGCTGTAGTTAGATATCCTACCCTTTCTCACACCCTAAAAAGTGTGCTAGGACCTTACTCTTCCTATAATTGAGTAGTCAGGTCATCAAGTACCCGTAAACTTGACTTAGGCTGTTTAGTGCCCGGAAACTAAACTGTAACGGTTACTCAGCCTGCGTAAGCTGAGTGGTTCTGTCCAGAAGAACTTGGACTGAGGTGTGTGGACTCACATCTCCCCGTGGACGTAGGAGTTATCTCCGAACCACGTAAATCTTGTGTGTCGTGTTTATTTTTTGTCCTTATTGCATTTCTAACTGACCGAACTAACCAGCATTCAAACCTCTTTTGCACTTTTTCAACCGAGCTGTTTTGGTTCTTGACCAACCGAGCTGATTTGCGTGAGTTGTTTTTAACGAATTTATTTTCCACCACATTCCGCACAGCACCGCTCTTCCAGCTGAGTTTGCTTACTCAGCTGTGAGATCCCACCTGAGTCCTTTTACTCAGTTGAAGTTGTTTTCAAGTGTTAAGTTTTTCGAAAGCTGAAAAATCCTAACTGGAGTATTCCCCCCCCCCCCCCCATACACCAGTAACTCGTTTCGGGACCATCAAGTGGTATCAGAGCAGTGGTTCAAAAGACTGCTGACTCTGTTTCACGAGGTGTGAATTCGAGAATTTTCTTCAGTGGTCCACTGAACAGATCTTTTCACGCTAGTGCATTCTTGCTCGCATTTTTTTGTTGTCCTGTTTTTGTTTGTGCAGATGGACGTCAAGGACAAGATCACAGTCATGTTCTCTGTTGTCAACTATACATCATGGAGAACTCGAATGAAGAAGATCCTTTTGTCCAAGCATCATAGGATGCAACAAGTTCTCACATCTGGACCTATCGTCATACGAGACAGAATACTTCGTACTCCCACAAATCCCAACGATGGAGATGCAGTGGTGGAGTATGTGGAGAAACAGCCAGAGGACTACACTCCGGAGGAGGCTAAGGTGAGCCAGCTGGATATCTGGGCTCAGAGCACAATAATGTCCACGGTTGGACAAGATTATCTGCCCTGGATAGAGGAATGTGAGACCGCAAAAGAGATGTGGGACATCCTGGCCTCGCTAAGTGAAGGAAGCGACGAGACAAAGGAAAACAAGTTCTCGCATGCATGTCAAGATTTTGACAATTTCAGTCTGCGACCTGATGAGACTATAGATCAGCTAGAGCTCCGGTTTATGGACATCATCAGAAGAATCCAATCCATCCGGAAAGGAAAATACAATCTAAGAGAGATAAACCTCAAAGTGTTGCAAGCTCTACCGGTTGAGTGGGATACTTTCACAAATATCCACGAGAGCCGAGCTGACCTAGGTGAAATGGGAACTGAAAGATTGTTCTCAATCTTGAAAGGAAATGAGTATAAGGTCAACAGAAGGAGGTCGCAGCCCTCAAGTCAGACAAATAGAATTGAGGACGTCGGCTCAGCATCAAAGTCAGTTGCCCTCCGAGCTGACTACTCAAAGTCGAGATCGTCAAGGCCAACCAGGTCGACTGACATGACTGCAAAGGAGCCGAGCAGAGAAGAACTGCAACAGAACATTGCAGCGTTGTCAAAGAAGTTAGCCGATATGGATACTCGGTTCGGCAAATATAAACGTTTCTATAAATCAAACCGAACTCGAGACAATTCGAAGTCAGTTACCAATGGTTGCTTCGAATGCGGCAAGGAAGGACACTTCAAAGTTGATTGCCCAGACCTCTCAAAGAAGGAAAGAGAAGCACTGAGGGCGAAGCAAACTGCAAAGAATAAGGCCATGGTAGCTGAAGAGGCAGCTGACGATATGGACATCTTCACAGACACTGAAGATGAGGATGATCTGACCTCTACCAACAAAGTCATCAGTCCGGATCAATGCCTCATGGCACTTGGAACCGACCAAGATGATATTGAGGTACAATCTAATCCTGCTCGCTTAAATTCTTCCAATACTTCTAACATGCAGGAATCTATGAACGATGAGTTGGAACCCTCCTGGAATGATTTTCAAGAACTCAGTGAGGAACTGCATCAGCAGTCGGTTGAGTTTAAGAGTCTTCAAGCCCAGTTCGCCAAGCTTGAAGATTCCTTAACCAAAAAGGACGATCTGATCAAGAGACAAGCTGAAGAAATTGACCAGCTGAAAAGTCAACTGAGTACAGCCAACCAAACTGAGGCTTCAACCGATGAACAGTTGAAGGAACAGATCAAGGCACAGAACGAACAGTTGAACAAGCAAGAGGCTCAGATCGACCAGCTGATGAAGACATCAGATGCCCAGACCGAACATATAGTTGTTCTTCTCAAGGATCTTCAAACTGAGAAGGACAACCTGACAAAACTATATCAGTCATCCGAGATCATCGAGAATCTCATCAAATACAGACGGCAAACGGATGATGTGTCTGGACTCGGATACGACGTGGCAAAGGACACTGGAATTCCACCAGCTACCTTCACCAGGGCTGAGGAAGTCATGGTTGCCAAACCTAACACAGTTGAGTATGCAACTGAACAAACACCCTCACAACCGATAAAGGTAACTACGGCTGAGAAAGGCAAAGGAGCTGCAGATGGAGCACCAACGAAACAGTCCCTGGAGTCTACAACCGAGGGGGAATGTTCCAAGACTCAACGGAGGAACCGGAGACGTCGGAGTCACAATCAAGCTCAAAATCGACAACATATCCAAGCTCAGAACCGACGTGATAACCGACCAACAAACCAACCACAGCAGAGATGGAACCAACAGAACCGACCAAGCTTCAACCGATATAATCAACAACGGTTCCAGCACCACAACAATCAGAGGTTCCAACAGAGTCAACCTATGTGGAAAAGTTACGACAGCTATGGTTACTCATGCCACAACATGAATCAACATCCGGGCATGAACAGCCATCGTCAACAGCCAAGAAGATTCCACAAAGCCGTCCGACCTCACAGACAAACTCAACAGGATAAGAATCGCCATCAAAACAGGGGGGAAGCCTCACTTCCTAAAGCCCAACATGGGAGAAATCCAACTCCTCCCAAGAAACAGAGCATCATTTCAAACAACAAGCCTAAGGATAACCGGGGTGTTGTTATAATTGATGAAAATGGGCAGATCATTTGGAATGACAAGGGTATTCGAGTGTACAGAGAAAAGCGACGCACGGTTCCAGCGGGAATTGGTTCTAACCCTCCAGGACCCAACTGAAATTGGGGACCTAAGCGAGTTTCTCCTTGCAGGTACAGGAGAAACAGCTGAGGAAGAAGAAGGCGTCTACAACAATGTGGGTGATGGATAGTGGATGCTCGAAACACATGACAAATCTGAAGGATTTGCTTGGAAGTTTCGTGGAGAAAGAAGGTCCATCAGTTACTTTTGGTGATAACTCAAAAGGTTATACCAGAGGTTACGGTACCCTTGAAACCAATCATGTTTCAATTTCTAATGTTTCTTTTGTTGATGGATTGAAGCATAACCTGCTCTCCATCAGTCAATTCTGTGATAATGGGTTCTCTGTCAAGTTTGATGCACAGGGTTGCAGAGTTAAAGATGTCGGATCAAAGCAGGTGATATTGTTGGGAAATCGATCTCCAACAGGGAATGTATACTACGCTGACTGGAACAGCAGCCTCCCTGACACTTGCTTGTTGTCAAAGAGCAGTTCGGATGTGAGCTGGCTGTGGCACAAAAGGCTCAACCATCTGAATTTCAAGATGATGAACCGACTTGCCGGACAAGAACATGCAAGAGGCATACCTAACCGAGTGTTTTCAACAACACACATGTGCAGTGCATGCCAGCTGGGAAAGCTCGCTAGAACCTCCTTCCGGTTGAAGTCAACTCCTTCAACCGACCGAGTGTTGCAGCTGATCCATATGGATCTCTTCGGGCCAGTTACACCAAAAAGCATTAATGGAAACGAATATACTTTGGTTGTAACTGATGACTACTCAAGATATACGTGGACCATCTTCATGCGCCACAAGAGTGAAACCCGAGATGAGCTGCCGAAGTTAATGGATCGGATATCGAACCAACAAGAGATGAAGATCATATCTATCAGATCAGATCGTGGAACGGAGTTTCTAAATGAAACCATCATTGAGTATTGCGAAAAGAATGGCATAACCCATCAAACATCAGCCGCGCGTACTCCACAACAGAATGGCGTAGCTGAGCGAAGAAATAGAACTCTGAAGGATGCAGCCACATCCATGTTAGCGAGCTCAGCACTACCTAAGAGA
Source organism: Schizonepeta tenuifolia (assembly GCA_029490685.1). NCBI lineage: Eukaryota > Viridiplantae > Streptophyta > Magnoliopsida > Lamiales > Lamiaceae > Schizonepeta > Schizonepeta tenuifolia. Next base: position 78,769,852 of record CM055957.1, on the reverse strand, counting down.
TTTTGGGCTGAAGCGATCAACACAGCATGCTACACACAGAATCGATCTCTTCTCACCAAGCGGTTGGGAAAGACTCCCTACGAGCTGTGGAGACGCAGAAAGCCAGATATTTCTTATTTTCGTGTTTTTGGATCTAAGTGTTATATTCACAACAATGGGAAGATTCAGTTGAAAACTTTTGATGCCAAAGCTTCAAAGGGCATATTTCTTGGATATGCAGCTCGGATCAAGGCATATAGAGTTTTCAACAACAGCTCTCGTGTTGTGGAAATAACACCTCATGTTAGTTTTGATGAATCTACCTTTGAGTGCAGGGAACAGGTAAAGGAACAACACGCGGATCCAGCTGTTCTACCAGTTCTCACCAGATCGCAAGCTCTTCGGGAAAAGAACCGAGCTGAACCACTGGTATGGGCAACTGAGGATGAGGACCCATACTCCTCTGAAGATGAATGCGAAGACCTCAGCTCGTCCCTAGGGGGAACTTCAGCTGATGTCCATCCAACTGTATCAGCATCCGATGCCCAACCGAACTCAGTTCAATCTATTGTAAATGTTGAGGATCCAGACTCAACAGCTGATCAATCACCAGCTCTGAAGACTCCAACTCAGATGTCTGAACAGCCACTATTGGAAGAAGAAGGAAGACGCAACCGAAGATGGTATGAAGTTCATTCCACCAACGACATCATCGGAGATCCAACCGAGGGTGTGCGCACACGGAGCAGAGTTGCAAATCCAGAATCAACCGAGGAAGAATCCAACACTTATGCCCAATATGCTGAGGAATTGGCAGTTCTAGAGGAGTTCGAGCAAGCTGGAGATATTGCCATGATTTCTTGCTATGTAGCTGATGTTCCAGAACCGAAGAATGTTGGGGAAGCTCTCAATTGTGTCCACTGGACAACAGCCATGCAAGAAGAATTGAATGAGTTTCTACGCAACTGTGTATGGGAGTTGGTAGAAAGACCAAATGGTGTCAAGGTGATTGGACTAAAGTGGATTTTCAAAAACAAGAGAGACGCCATTGGATTCATTGTGAGGAATAAAGCAAGGTTGGTAGCTCAAGGATACTGCCAACAAGAAGGAATTGACTTTGAAAATTCCTTTGCACCAGTTGCAAGGCTTGAAGCCATCCGGATCTTTCTAGCTTATGCCGCACATCACAAGTTCAAAGTATATCAGATGGATGTGAAGTGTGCATTCCTCAATGGAGATATAAAAGAAGATGTATATGTTGAACAGCCTCCTGGTTTTGAGACTGGAGATGGAAGAGTGTACAAGCTGAAGAAAGCTATCTATGGTCTAAAGCAAGCACCAAGAGCATGGTATGACACTCTTTGTGGATTTCTTCTGGACTCGGGGTTCAAACGAGGTTCAGTTGATAAAACTCTGTTCACCATCAAAGTTGGAAAAGATATACTTGTCGTGCAAATTTATGTCGATGACATCATTTTCGGGTCCAAGTCGGAGGAGCTGTGCAAGAAATTCTCCGATCTTATGAAGGAAAAGTTCGAGATGTCAATGATGGGCGAGATGAATTATTTCCTTGGATTACAAGTGAAGCAGTCACCTGAAGGGATCTTCATCAACCAGTCCAAATATACAAGGGAGCTCATCACCAAGTTCGGATTGTAGACAAGTAAGACAACCAAGATCCCTATGAACACGAACTGGAAGATCGAACCAGGAGCTGAGGGAAAGCTCATTGATGCCAGCCAGTATAGAGGGATCATCGGTTCGCTGCTCTACCTAACTGCCAGCCGACCAGACATTTCATACGCAGTTGGAGTGTGTGCTCGTTTTCAAGTCCAACCAAGAGAAGCACACATGTTGGCAGCAAAGAACATCATTAAGTATCTGAAGGGAACTGTCAATGTTGGATTGTGGTACCCAACTGATGACAATATCCAGCTGACTGGATACTCAGATGCTGACCTAGCAGGAGATCGGTTGGACAGAAAGTCTACTTCTGGACACTGTCAGTTCATGGGAAGCAAGCTGGTTTCATGGTTCTCCAAGAAACAAGCGTGTGTTGCTACTTCGACAACCGAGTCAGAGTACATGGCTGCCGGAAGCTGTTGCATGCAAGTATTGTGGCTGAAGCAGCAGCTGAGAGATTATGAAGTCTCAACTGGACAGGTTCCCATACATTGTGATAGCTCGAGTGCCATAGCTATCTCTCTAAACCCTGTTCATCACTCTCGGACTAAGCATATCGATATTCGTCATCACTTCATCCGAGATCATATTGAGAAGAAGGATGTGTCCATGGAGAAGATCCCAACTGAGATTCAGAGAGCTGACATCCTCACCAAACCTCTTCCTGAAGCCCGGTTCAAGATGTTGTGTGATCTTCTAGGACTTTTGGATCCGAGCTAAAAACTCATCCGAGCAGAAGAATCATCCGAGCTGACAAGGATTCATCCGAGCTGAAGAATCGGATATCGACTTAAGGGGGAAGCTCAGATGAAGGGGGAAGCTCAGATGAAGGGGGAAGCTCAGATACGAATTGCCAACTGAGGACATCAAACTTCAGCTGAGGAGATGAACTTGAGTCAGCTAATGGTATGCTGCAATAATGGAACAGACGTCAGCTGAACAGACGAACTCGAGTCAGCTGATGGTATGCGGCAACTGAGGAATTCAACAAATGAACACAGCTGATTCAGACATCAGCTGGCAGGTATCATTTATGACTGAAGGTGTTATGATATTAAATGAGAATGTTTGAAATAAATTCAAACATTCCTGAACATGTCAGCTAGACTAAACAAGCCATCATATCGCATTTAATGTAAAGTCTGGCTGAACACCTATAGCCTTACTTTATAGTGCGACTGGGCTGACACCTCAAACTATTCACCTTCTCACTCGCGTGCGTGGTATATCAGTCAAAATTACTCAACAGTCGCGAAATCACAGCCGTTAATAGATTCGCGCGATTTAACCCCAGCCGTTGATTTTACCCGAGTCAAAGATTATATAATACGGCAAATCAGGAAGTGATCCTTACTTTCTCTCTTCGTGCATATCTTTACTCACTATTCATCATCTTCTCAAATCTTGTTTCGCCATTTCCAGTAAAGTCTTTCACTCTTTCTTTGCATATATATCTCCTCGAGATGGCGCCCAAGTCAAAAGCTTCTAAAAATATGGTTTCCTCAGAGCCTGCAACGTTCCAGGAATCGTTCGACATGGTGATGTCGAAGATTCATTTCGAACAAATATTATCCAGAGCGGCTCTCTCCTCGCCTGAGCTCGCTCCAATCGCCGCCATCCTCTCCGACCACCATCTGCTTGATTGGGCCACCCTCTCTCCGGCACTGTTGCTCAGGAAGCAGATCGTACATTTCTACCGTAATCTGCAACGAGTCGCAAATGACGGGCTTGTCACGATCATCCTGTGCAAGCAACGCCACAGAACCTCCCGAACAGTAGAAGACTCCGTTGTGGAGATAAAGGTGTCGAAGGAGCTGATGCCTTCCTTCAAACCATTCTTCTTGTTCCCGAACCATTGAAAGGGAGCATGCAAAGGACAAAGCTGAAGCCGGAGCACCGACTTCTTTTCGATGTAATCTCCAAATGCATCTTCGCATATGGTGGAGCCTTCGGGGACATCAGCCGTCCTAAGCTCAAGCAGCAGAAGGCCCTGGAAGAGATGCACCAGGTCGACTGGTTGAGATATATAGAGAGCCAGCTGGTGTCGGAGAAGCAGAAGATATCCGAGACGACAGCTGAGTCCGGGGATGTTCTGTTGAATGTCAAGGGGACTCTCAATTTCGGGACAAAGATATCAGCCCTCATCCTCCAAGCCACAAAGGGTCTACCGCTGACATGGGAAGGGAGTGAGGACACTCCAGTCAGCAAGTTGTCACTGTTCCCCTCAGCCAAGAAGGCCAGGGATGTTGTAGAAGCTGTCTACACCCCCAAGGGTGTCCACAAGCCAGCTGTGGAGGCAGCTGCTCGTCGCCCTTCGAGGACCAAGCCGGCGAAGCGCCAGCTGGAAGAGGTAGCTGAGGAGGAAGAAGACGAAGAAGAGGAAGAGAAGGAACCTCTGCAGAAGAGGCCAAGGATAAGAATCATTCAGCCAGCGGCTAAACCATCCACAACAAGACCAGTGGTGGTCAAGCCGGCTGAGGAGAAGGAGTCAACCGAATCCAGTCAATCGGTTGACCCAGCTGGGTTTATTCTTCAACCTCGCCAGGAGGACGTGGCTGAGGAGGCAGGTGGAGACGTGGAGATCCAAGTGGTGGATGCCAGCTCCTCCTCAGATGACTCTTCTTCATCTGAGGAGTCCCACGACAGTCGGTCTACACTGATGCCAGCCAGGTTAACCCGCCTGTGACTGAAGAAATCCTCCAGCCAGCCAACTCTCCATCCAAAGAGGATCCGGTTCTCTCAACTGGTCCCCAGTCAGATATTCCGAGCCTCTCGCTCGATGCCAACGTTGTGACCACTTCTTCGGCCAACGTTGATGAAACCATCGAACCCTTAACCTTCGATATCGACCCCCCCCCCAGATCGATGAAGAAGCCATCCGTCAGGCGATCCTGGCTGAATATGAAGGAAGACTCAGCTACTGCTTCTGCAAGCTGATTGGTATGTTCCCCGAGGCAACATCGATGCCTATTTTCTCTGTTCTCGGGACGGAGCTTCTATACCAATTCAGTGTCATATTCAGCTACTGGTACGTGAAGGAGGAGACCCTCAGGATCCATGGCTGGGACAAGTTAAAGGTCGAAGAGTCCAACCTGAGGGAGTACTTCGACTACCAGAGCCTGGAGGTGGCCTACAACCAAAAGGTGGCTGTGCTCCGACGACGTCTGGACAAAAGCATCCAAGAAGGGACAGACACCAGGGAGCTGTGCAACAACCCTGAAGCTGTTCACTTTCTTGATGACATGCTCGCCAAAAATGCCTCCTGCATGGACGACATCGACGCAGCTGATGAGGCGGCCAAGAGAGAAGAAGAAAAGCTCAAGGCCTACCTCGCCAGCCGATCTGCCATGGTTGTCCTGGAGTCAGCTGCCCAGCCACAACCACCGCTCCTGCCCGGACCCTCCGATCAGCCAGCTCTCTCAACCGACGTCATCTGCGAGCTGATCTCGGAGAGGGTCAACCAGCTCAGGACGGAGATGCTGTCCAAAATCCAGCTGGGCAAGGAGGAAGAAGCTGACAGGATGCAGCAGCTGATGGCAGAAAATGTCAGCCTGAAGAATCAGCTAGATCACCTCTCCTCTTCTCTGCAGCACAAGCTCGAAGATCTCTCCACTTCTTCCAGCTCGGAGGTCTCGGCTCTAAGGAAGGCCGTTCAGAGCCTCAGCTCGGATTTCAACGTGTTCAAGACCGTTGCTGAATCTGACCTCGCAAAGTCCCAGCAGACTCAGGACCAGGAGTGGATGGCTCAGTTCGCCTTTTTCCGAGCTGAGTTCGTCTCCCTTCACAAAGAGGTCTCTGCGACCTTTGCAGCTGTGCAGCGAGCTGAGCAGGAGCGCCAAGACTTGGAGTTGGCAAAGAAGGTGGAAGAGAAGGACGCTGTTGAAGAGCTGTTTTCCCGCATTCAACAAGCTGAAGCTAAGTTGACCTCTCTGGATGGCACTGTTGCCACCCTTTTGGATGATGCCAAAAAGGGGGAAGACAAGGAGCCAGCAGCTGGGGAAGACAAGGAGCCGGCAGCTGGGGATGGACAAGGGAAAGCTGTTCTCCAGCAAGGAGAAGGAGTGCCAGCTGAAGCTGAAGGGTCGCAGCCCGAACTGGAAGTCTCCCACGACCTTGTAGCCGAGCTCACAGCCGAGCTCGATGCAGAACTTGACAGGATATCCGTTGAAGACTGTATCGAAGCTGCCAAAGCTATGGAGGTGCCTAAGGAGAAGTACTTGAATCCCTCTTGGATCAAGAAGTTCGCTGCCGATCAGGCCAAGAAGGTGGCCCAATTCGAGAAGGAGCTCGCCAAGGTGGAGAAGAACGTCGACAGAAACAAAGCCAGCCGGAGTGTGCGAAGAATCAACAAGCACCAGATGAAGGCTGAGGCTAGAAAGTCGACGCATCAGCTGCAGAAGAACGCTCCGCTCCCGTCTCGATACCCACATGTTGACAAGTGGATGAATGCGGAGTGGAACGATGACTGGGAACAGTTCAAACATGAGTTCGTCAATGACTTCTATTACAGGAAAGTCTACTCGACTGAAGACCCAAGGCTAGCCTTCAAGGAAGCCCTGTGGGAACTCAGCTCTGGAGACCCTGGAATGTTTAGTCAGTTCAAGCGAGCTATGCTGAATGCTCAGCTTGATCCCAACACTGTTCCAGTTCCAAAGAAGTGCATATACCGCCCTCCGATGATCAAAGGCACAAGCACGCCAAATAGAAATACGATCTTAGCTGAGGCGAGGCAAGTATGCAAGGAACACGGCGTCAACACAGGGATTGAGTCGGAAGCGAAGAAGGAAATCTTCAACCGTATCTTCAACAAGTACGGTCAACAGTATTTCTGAGCTGTCAAAGTTTTTGAGCTGATAATGTTTTTGGATGTTGTAGTTTTTGAAGCAACTGTTGTATGTTTCTATGTTTTGCGCTTAACTTTGTAACCTTCAGATGTAACAAAAACTTCAAAGTATATAATACGATTCACCTTGATGAACAATTCCTCATTGTCCAAGCTCTGAATCACAAAGTCTTTCAATTTCATGTTATAACTGTGCTAACCCTTTGATGTTTTATCTTATAGACTGTCTAGAATTTCAACTGAGATTTTAGATAAGTTAGTGAGGTTTAGATCAGTAGTGGTTTCAAGCTGTAAGTGGTTTTGGCATCATCAAAAAGGGGGAAATTGTTGGGAAATTTATTAGTATAAGTTTTGATGAATTCCAAAACCGGCTGACCCCAACCGAGTAGATGTTGCCAGCACCTAATGTTAGAATTTAGGCTCGCTGTTTGAGCAAAGTTAAGTTTTTATCTTTACAGGTCTCCAACTGAAGATGGCAACAAGGCGTCACTCAGACAGAACATCAGTTGTGAAGAAAGACAATTGAGAGTTCATTTGTTCAGATGTAAACAAGGGGAAGTCTTCAGAACATCAGTTGAAGGAAACCAACTGAGCGTTCATCAAATGAGAAACAGTTGAAAGGAAGAGAACATCAGATGAAAAAGAAATCATCTGAGGGTTCAAACCCAACTGAGTAAAGAAGTGGAAGACAACTGAGGGTTCAGTTTCAGAACCTCAGTTATAGAATCTGAACAAGGAGTTCAACTGTTTTGAAGTTCAAAGTCAGCTGAGAACTCGACAGATCGGAACATCAGCTGAAGATCACTCAGATGAAGGTCAAGACTTTCAACCGACAAACCGAAGTTGAATGTCAAAGATTTGAATTTCAAAAGGAAGTCACATGAGGGTTTGACCGTTCAGTCATTACCCCATCTGGCCCAACACAAGGCTGTCTCAGATGGAAAGCAAAGGAGCACAGATGCCATATCGGGAAAGTCTGCAGAGATGAGAGACAAGCCATCGCTTTCAACCGATCAGAGATCAACTGCTCCTCCAACGGCTAGTTGATTCTCTCCGCCTATAAATAGAGGCATCATCTCATTCGAGAAGTAGGAGATGCAGATAGACACATAGACGATTAAAAATTCAAAAGCTTTCTCGAGAGAAATCAAAGCAAATCTGCAAAATCATCATCTAAGAGCATCAACAGCTGAGAGTTCCAATTTGAGAGAACATTAGTAGCTGAGGGTTCCTAGAATTCGAAACTGTTTTTGATCTTAGGTTGAGTGTTTATTCGTTCAAGCCTTAGATCCAGCTCTCATTCTTGATCGAGCTGTAGTTGGATATCCTACCCTTTCTCACACCCTAAAAAGTGTGCTAGGACCTTACTCTTCCTGTAATTGAGTAGTCAGGTCATCAAGTACCCGTAAACTTGACTTAGGCTGTTTAGTGCCCGGAAACTAAACTGTAATGGTTACTCAGCCCGCGTAAGCTGAGTGGTTCTGTCCAGAAGAACTTGGACTGAGGTGTGTGGACTCACATCTCCCCGTGGACATAGGATTTATCTCCGAACCACGTAAATCTTGTGTGTCGTGTTTATTTTTTGTCCTTATTGCATTTCTAACTGACCGAACTAACCAGCATTCAAACCTCTTTTGCACTTTTTCAACCGAGCTGTTTTGGTTCTTGACCAACCGAGCTGATTTGCGTGAGTTGTTTTTAACGAGTTTATTTTCCACCACATTCCGCACAGCACCGCTCTTCCAGCTGAGTTTGCTTACTCAGCTGTGAGATCCCACCTGAGTCCTTTTACTCAGTTGAAGTTGTTTTCAAGTGTTAAGTTTTTCGAAAGCTGAAAAATCCTAACTGGTGTATTCCCCCCCCCCCCCCATACACCAGTAACTCGTTTCGGGACCATCAACAATTACAAGCCGACATGAACGAAACGCTCTGATACATGCAGATAGAGCAAAAAAATAATATTTGAAGGTACCATCCGGACATGTCTGTAACTCGACCACAGAGCCAGGATTTGCACGATCTAGCATATTAAAATACTTCCCCAGCATCTGCATTGACACATACAATGTGTACGTATAAGTAATATCGTACTACGGTATATACGAGTTAATTAAGCACTACTACATGAGATAAGTAACATTGATGTAACAATTTATATAAATCGTAATACATAATACGACATTTCATAGTACGATATTCCATATGGTGAATGTGGATAAAATTTTGTTAAAATCGTACTCGTACTTCATAAGATAGTACAACTCTCTCTGTTTTGATTATTCCATGACTGCACAATGTTACAATTTACAGAAATTCGTACTACACTACATACGAGTTAATTAAACTCGTACATGAGAAAAACAATTAGATCCTATCCATCTTTACACGATGTTACGAGATTTATAACTCGTAACACAAAATGCAAGCAAAATTAGGGCAAAGAAGCTATCAAACAATAAAAAATAAAAAATAAAATTACCTGAAATGACTCGTCTGCATCACCGTATGTCGTGCTAACTGTCTGACTCCTCTTGGACAAAGCTGCATGATACTTCACATGAACACCATGTTCCCTCAGCAACTGTCCTTGAATTTCTCTAGGTCTAAGCTCAACTACATCATCCAACTTAGGACTAAAGTATGAAACTATGACTTTAGCAGACACTCTTGGTGGAGGATGATACCTCAAATCAGCCTCACATGTATGAAGTGACCATTTGTAGATTCTCCATGCTTTCCCAATTGCTTTTGCTCGCATAATAAAATTACTTCTCTCTTCATATTTGCATCGAACATGATACCTCCGCTTATTTGACTTCTTTGTAACAAACTCCAAATTATTTTTCAGATGATAGATGCCAAAAACTTCTTTCATACGTGGCTTATTAAAAAAGAAGCCACCCACAACAAGTTCTTCACGAGCCAAATGATCTACTACAACTAAATCAGATGTTGGAAGCGTCGCATGCTTTGAAGCGCCTGCATTAACACACTATAACATAAGAACAAGTATAGATAGATAACAATTAATATTGTCTCTATGTTACGATATTCATAATATCGTACTTCATTGTTATTGAATATGATAAAGTCCTAGTCGAGATTCAAAACATAGTACGATAACTTTTTTAGAGTCTAGCATATGCGTACGCTGCTACGATATTAGGAATATCGTACTTGAACATAAAAACATACATAGACACATAAAAGTATATACTGTCGCTGTGATATGATATTAGGAATATCGTTCCTTGATATTATTGAATACGATAAACTCGTACTAGAGATTCAAAATATAATACTATTACTTGGTATTTAAGAGTTAACATGTAAGTATAATACTACGATATTATGAATGTCGTACTTTATTAGCGACCATTTTATTAAAGTCGTAAACGAAACACGTATTAGGAATGACCCACAACTGGCTTGGATGTGAATTTTCTTCATTACATTCATTCGAAACATCTAATGGTGGCATCAAATCACGATCTTCACTAATATAAACTTCAAAATCATCCCCACCGGGTAAACACCTTCATCCACATCATTATCCAAGCTCATGTTTGTATCATAATTAGCAACATCATCACCGAATCCTAACCCCAAAACTGAAGAATCTTCATTACAAACAGTGTGATCAAAAGACGCCATCTCCGCACGCGCTCTAAGATGATTCCTATGAGACACCTTCGGTAAGGTTTCGATATCTCTAGGGCAAACACTTACATGAATTGTAGCAACTCAAAATCATCTGTTACTTTCATCCTCATTATTTCACTAGTAGGAGATTTAACTAGAGCATCAACCTCATAAATAAACATAGTCTTGTCTTTCTTCAATCGATTCTCAAACTTACTTAATAAATCTTGATACGTTATACCACAAGGTGGTGTAGGTATATATTCTTTCCTTCCACCCTCATAGATATTGTGATTTCATATGTCACCATGAGCAACAATTAAATAAAAATATCTCGTCTGCATGAAATATAAGTTACAATATATATATATATATATATATATATATATATATATCGTAACACAAATCAGATACGACATACCAAAATCGTAGAATGAATCGTAAAACACATAATCATTTATGAAATAATTGTAGCTACGTTATTGCTAAGAGATTCATATATCGTAACATGCGATGTTAAAACGTGCTAATCTCGTAAAAGAAAATGGTGCCAACATGTTACAATATATATCGTATCATACATAAACTCCTGCATGAGCACAACAAATATTTGTTGCGACTGTAGGACTTAAACAAAAATCAGACATGACTGTAAATCGTACAACTGCGACGAACAACAATTTTAACGATCTAAAACATCATACCTAAGCGAAATTCACCATCAAATTAAATAAAAACAACCGGAATAGTATTCAGTACCTCCATCGTCGTCTATAAACGGACAAAAAGCATTCGATCGCCGGCGTCGGAGAAAAGCGATGAAAAGAGAGAAAATAAAGACGACGAAGAAAATGAAGAAGACAGAGAAAGGAGAGAGCAGAAGCACCGTTTATCAAACCAACTAACACGACAAAAAAAAACGCAGCAAGAAAAACGAATTCAAAGAGAGAAAGAGAAAGAACAATGAAAGAGCTAGAAAAGAGAGAAAAAAAAACGAGAGAAGAAGAGAGAGAGAGAGTTATGGGTTTATGAAGGAGAAAATACAAAAGAGAGAGTGGGTGGTTGGTGAAAAGTAAGGGTATTTTGGTCTCATCAACTCAAACTTGGCCTCTATTATTTTAAATTAAGTTGGGGTACAACTTTATTGTTTTTATGTAGAGGGGGTTCATTTTTGTTAATAAACTCTATAAATAAATCTTCTACACAAAAGAACGTTGAGTTGTGATTTTTTTTCTTCTTCAGAACAATGAATATATAGACACAACCTATTGCTAGTAAGAGAGAGAATTAAAATTTGTGAGTAAATTTTCTGTACAATTCAACATTATATAGGCACAAAGACAATAAAATAAGGAAACAAATTAATTATTACCATTAAATTAAATTTTGTAACGGTTTTTTTAATTGTATAATTGTCAATATTAATAAATAATTAAAATATACCATTTAGAATGTTGCAACCCCCAACACTTATTTGATACATACTAAAAAAAATGAGATTTTTAGATAATAAAAATAAAAATTTCATAAAAATCTACCTAAGCATGTGGATGATTGTGGTGCTCCCAATCAACTTTACTATTAAGAATTAGATAGATAATGGTGATTATTAGCACGATACAAAATATAATTTTATACACGTAAAGTTATTCAATTATGAAAGAAATAAACAGGACTAATGGTCCCCTTGGGGATGGCCTAGTAGTAAAATTGAGCGCCTGAGACTAAAAGGTCTAAGGTTTGAACCCCATGACACGCCTCTATAGGTCGAGTCTGCCACACTTGTACTTGGAAAGTGTGGTTTACCTGTCCTGTATGATTTGCAGGCTACTGCACAAGAGACGTGGGTTTACCCAGTGCGCACCGAAGATAGCAACTGCGGATTCCCACGATATAAAAAAAAGGACTAATGCATATGTCTTTTACTATTTTAATTAAAAGTATTGATATTTGGAGAACAGTTGTCCGGGCACCGATGGCATATTCATAATTAAATACTCTTTCAATTTTTTCCAATAACTAATATAATTAGTGTTTTGTCTATAACACCCGTTTCAACTTAATTGTATGCTAATTTCTAATATTAATTAAAATAAATTAATATCACGCACAAATTTTTGAAAATTTGAATTATTAATTAAATTTAAAGATTAACATATAATTAGGTGGGAAAAAGTATTATAGACAAAACACTAATTATATTAATTATTAAAAAAATTAAAAAATTATTTAATTATGAATATTACATCGTTATCCGGATAACTGTTGTCCAAATGTCTTTATTTTTCAATTAATGAATAACTATTTTCATCCATAGCGAGCATACAAAATTAGTCTAATTTAACTATATAAGTGGCAAAAATATAACAAATCTATTAATTTTTTTAAACATGTACATGGATTTACTTACTAGCATTAAATATAGAAGTACAATAAATTTTTGGAAAAAAAAATTGTGAAAAGACTTAGTAAACTAGTAAAGTTAAAGACAAAAACTCCCGTGGAAGTCTCCACAGTACAGATGCCCATGACCCGACCCGATTCCGATCCGGTTGATCCGAATTTGACTCGGGTCAACCTATTTCTTTGACCATTTTTTTTTTTTTTAATTTCAATTTTTTTACCCTTTTTTTGTTTGTCGTTTCTTCTATGGTCAAGATTCGAACGAGGGAAGCCGAAGGTCTTGGAGCGAAAAAAAAAAAAAAAAAAAAAAAAAAGTGAGGCGCTTGAGGCACGCACGGCAGATCAGTTTGGGTGCTTGGGCGGGTCGGGTCAAGTCACGGCCCATTTCTACCATACAGACGTTTCCAAATGAGACCTACTCAAAGTTAAAAGTAGAAATACATGACTTGTGTGATTCCGTTGGGATTGAGAGAAAAGAAAGGTAGAACCCACACAGTAAAAACGTTTTTCTCACCGACTTATCTCTGTTTTCCTGTTCTGTCGCCGGCTACCGCACGCCGCGGCCGCAGTTTCTTTTTCTTTTCCACCACGATAAATAGGCCACACGATGGAATGAACATTGAGCCATGCTATCAAACTGTGTGAAAACAAAGACGCTCGCGGTTCCTCACCCTTGATCTCGTCGATTCGCCGTTGCTGAAGACTGAATTTGCCTCTCTCCTCGTCGCGGCGCGCCTTTCTCGCTGCTTCTTCCTCTTTCTCTCGCGGATTCCTTTGTTCTACTCCATTAGTCTATCGCACTTTGCTGCACAGTTCCGCCGGCAGATTACAAACTGATCGAAATTATCGCTGGCTCTTACTGTAAGATATCGTCTCTTCACAGAAAATTTGCTTTAGTTTAATTTAATTCATTCAAGCAAGGTATCACTATTTTGTTCCACTTCACCGAGTTCGAGTGATAATATATTAGTTTTTTTTAGCTTCAGTTTGAAGCAGAAATCATGTTTACTCCTGCTCATGAGATCTCTTGTTGGTGATGTTGTTTATATGCTCATTTCGTTATTGACGCAATATGTTCGGCAAAATGACTCAGTCTAATTTTACAATTCCCTTTTATCGTGAATTGGAGTGTGAAACTAATGTTGTAATTAGTGAAATAGAGATGAATCCTTTGATAGATTGAATTTCAGCAATTCCAAGCATCTGGTGAACTATACTAATTATCATAAAACCTTATCCTTGTTTGTTAATTTTTTTTTAATAATATTAATACCTTATACTACCTGCTTATACACATGATTTTTTTTAATTGTTTGTTAATGGATAATCGATTTAGTGTGCATTTCACCAGCTGTCTTAATCCAAATTTCAATTGTATAACTGCTGTTGCTGAGAGCAATTACAGTTGAAGTATCTGTAACAACTTTGGTTCTAGGTCTGCAGCAATGGATCAACTAAATGCTAGAAAATTCATCTGGTACCATAATCTATATAGTATAAGTGTTCTATAAAATTTACACGGCCATACAAACCTACGGCACTTAACTTGAAAACTTAGGCTATTAGAGTTCTAAATTCTAATAAGGAACTTGTGGAGCATGGCATCAGAGTTTCCATTTACCAGAGCGAAGCCACTCGTGATTGCCTCGTATTTTCCACAGATCTTATTTTCATTAGCATGATTTATGGATGAAGTTACCTATTGTGTAGATCTTTTTAGCAAGCATATTTTTTCATCTATTTCAAATGATTACCTGTTAACAGATATTAATGCTGTAAAAGTTTGTAGTTGCATTTCGACCTATTTGTCTGTGGCAAGAATTTGGAGTTACATTGATATCGTAAAATAATAATTGCTCTTTGGGAGTGTCCTTATGTCGACGCATGCTGTGATACGATGTCTGTCAGTAGTTGGATTTTGAACTGGGTGAATTAACCTAAACATTAGAAAGTACTTTTGAAATGCATTTATCTCCTTACAAAATGCAAAATTGCTGGTGTTTATGATTCCAATATTTCCCTTTAGAAAGTCACAATTCTTTTCTTTATAGAGTTTCTGGGATCCAATAAGATAATGAGAGTTGATAAAATTTGTTGTTTAAGAGAACTAATTTGGTCAGGGTTTTGGGTCTGTGATGGCTATTTTTCCGGTTAAGGGATGACTAATTTTGGTTGATGAGGAGATCAAATTTTATTTCAAATGATATAGGTTTCTGCTGCACTTGTATCTTGTAGTTGAACTACTCAGTCATGTCTATAAAATGATACTAAATACAAAGTGATAACTTGTAGAAAAATCAAAATTGCTATGATGATGGCTTCTTGTTTTCTTTTACGAACCAAATGCAGGGAAGAATGAGAAGATTTCTGGAACAATGAATTTTCTACTTTGTATGTGCTGGGCAAAATTCTAACATTGGATTTTAACTGTACTTATGTTTCGTTTTTCATTCTCATGTGGAAGACTTACTATTTTCTTTCAGGTTCTCTTAAAAAATGGAGAAAGAAAAGCCCAACGACAAAATACTCAGCTACAATGATGTTGTTCTGAGGCGGTCAGATCTTGACATTCTGAGTGGTCCGTATTTTCTCAATGATCGCCTAATTGAATTCTACTTCAGCTACCTCACATCCCGCTATCCTTCCGAGGACATCCTCCTGGTACCACCTTCAATCGCTTTCTGGATAAAAGAGTGCCCCGACAGAGCAAGCCTTAAGGATTTTGTGGAACCCCTTCATCTGTCTTCAAGAAAGTTAATAATATTCTCAATCAATGACAATGAAGATGTGACTGTCGCAGAAGGCGGGAGTCACTGGAGCTTACTTGCACTCGATGTAAATGCTAATGTTTTTGTGCATCATGACAGCAGCAGCTCATGCATGAATACTACAGCTGCTAAGAGGTTGTATAGAGCTGTAGCTTCTTATGCAGCACGTGGTGCCACTTTCATCGACTGCCCCAGTTCCCCAAAGCAAGTGAATGGATATGATTGCGGCCTGTACGTAACAGCCATTGCGAGGTCAATCTGCGAGTGGTACTTTAGTGAGGCACCTAAAGATATGGAGGATTTGTGGTTTTCGACCATCAAGGACCAGGTAACGCCTTCTCTCGTCTCTAAAATGCGACAGGAAATCCTTGATCTTGTGCGAAGCCTTATGGCTAAGCAATGAAACCTGTGTGTTGAGAAGGGATGTCAGCGTTCTGCAACATGTAATTTTTGCTCGTGCTTGTGCATATTATGTTGTGAAGTGATTTGGTTGCTAAATTCACGGCGCAGATTTTGTTGAAGCTTGAATTTGTTTTGTGGTAGAAACTAACGTTTAGTATCATTTTCTTGAATATATGTTGAGTTTCAATATTGAATTTGCTGGTGATATAATTCAGTGTTTGTAAAACTGCGTCCGCTCATTTTAATCATTCGTGAAAGCTTTCATCGATGGGCCACACTTTGGTGCGGTCGGTTTCGGTCATTTTTTGTTTTACTATATATTAATTTATTTAAGGTTAAATGTTATATATATTTAATTGGTGAAAAATAATATCTATTTGAGAATTAATAAATCTAATTGAGATTATTAAATTAAATCCTAATTAAAATTACTAAGCTGAATTGAATATAAATAATAATAATTAATGACAGTAAAAAAGAATGCTTGACGAACCCGATTCTTATTAATTTTGAATGACAAATTTAACAACCCGATGCAATTCTAGATATTCCATATCCATTTGAAGCATTAACATACTCTTTTTTGTGTGTGTGTGTGTGTTTGTGTGGGGAAAAGAAAAAAACTACCTGTGAATAAGTATAATATGAAATGAAAATCTATAAAATTGGTTAGATAACGGTATAGTATAAAGTTTATTTATAAATATAGTATATTATGAAATCATACTACAATCCTTGTAATTTGTGGCATTTAATTTATTTTCCTCGTCTCGCTCTGTTGTAACTAACTGCTGGACATGTCTTCCCTCTCTTAAAAAAAAAAACCAAAAAACAACAACAAACAAACTATTAGACATGTCGTGTAGCGCCAACAAATAGTGATAATGTTAAACAGAAAATTATGGCCTTATTAGTCTGATTTCTTGTCCTATTAAATCAGCCCAACCAACTTGGGCCGTTTTAATGTGATGTCTGCAAAATGGGCCGCTAATTCTTCGATGATGATATCATGTGTGTCAAATAAGATCCTTTATTGCATTTCCATATTACATTTTTTATTATATTAATAAGAGAACGATACATAGCATAATTAAGGGTTTAAGATTTAAGATATATATGAAAAATATATTTTTAAATTTTAAATTTATAATCACGTCACATGTCGTTCTCTTATAAATATAATATGAGATGCAATACGGAAATGCAATAGAGTTCAATCTGGTGTGCGCACTCTACTCTGCCCACCATTTGACTTTATGCGGGTTATGGATCTAATAATTTCCGAGTTTGAGATATTGAAAAGTTAGTTCCATGCAATTAAATTTGATTGTGAGGATCTGTACAATAATTTACACTATATGCTGATCATTTGATAATTTTTTGATAGTAAAAAAATTGTTCGCTACGAGCCTAATTTCATTTATGAAAAAATCATCATGCATACCCACTTTGAGGATAGTATGTATTCCATATACCTATTAAAATAATTTATTATCCTATATACCTATTTGGCCCACAAAGTGTACTTTTCACCATTTGTTTAAGATTTTTTCTTTAATTTTAACTTGTACAAAATTGTCAACTCCTACCTTGTATTCACCGAAATGACTTATCACTCAGTTTGAATACCTTTTTGAATAAGGCCAAAATGTGTTGAATGGCAGATATGTGTTTCACGTGAATAAAGTCTATTATGCATACAAAAATTGTACCAATTTTAACAGTAATTTTGCATGCGGGTAGATTCTATATTGAATGCATTATTGAATTGGAATTCTTTAGCCTATATATTTGTAGTGGTCAAAATCCGTCGACTTGGCCCAAGCCCAATAAGCATTCCAAGTTGGTCCGATCAGTCAAACAACCTGGTCCATCTAGCCCGACAAGATACAGATCGACTTGGACTTGTCCGTCCAGCCTGATAAGTCAGGCTGGAGATTTCATATCAAGACCAGCCTAGGGCTCTAACCCAGGTTGGATATTTCACTTCCAAGCCAGCTTGGACTAACTGTCAGGTTGAAGATTCACATTCAACCTAGACCAAAGCTAGCTCGCCAAGTTGACACGGTCTAGCAAGCCCAATCAGTCAGATAAACTTGTCAGTCTAACCCGATAGACTACGAACTAACTTGGACTGACATCATGTTCAGGCCAAACATTTCATCAAACCGTCAACCTAGTTGACGGGGTCAATAGATCTAGCCGTCAATCCTAAGAGGCATCATGATCTAATCCGCCAAGCTGACACGGTCAAATCACCGAATCATCAACTCTAAGGAGCATACCAAACCGATCAGCCAAGCTGACTCGGTCAGAGAGCATATCTTAACGTTTCCACCAAAATAGCAACAGGCTGGAAGAGTGGAACGGGTGGATAAGGCCGACCTGTTAAACCCTAACGGCTAGTCATCCTCTATATATATAACCCGATTAGGTTACAGCCGGGGAGGCTCATTCCAACTCATACACATTCAACCTTTACTATCTATCATCTCTCTATATTCCACTACATCCGGCTACAGCCGCCACTTAGCTACGGCTGCCATCCGGCTACGCCTTATCCGCTACGGCCGATCCGACTACGACCTATCCAACCGTAGTTGCTATTTGGCTACGACCTTAATCCGACATTGACTTACATCCGCTTACACTTATAATACATCTCTCATCAATCATCCGATCTCCATCTAACTACGCCGGTTGACATCTGGCTACGTTTACTTATACATCAACGTCGGCCTAGCCGACTACGGCCGCCTTCATCAACCTAGGTTGATTCGACTTACACTCATTCACACTAACCATCCGGCTGCTTCCATCTAGCTTCGCGTTTGCCCCATTTGACATCCGACCACCCCTCCGACTACGACGTTTTCCCGGCTACGCCTACTTATTTCCGACTATGTTTGTTTATATATCGACAACGGCCATCCGGCTATCCGACTACCATTTTCTGAAACTCTTTGTTCGCCTACATCCGCTTACATTTGACATCCGGCTACGACCACTCCAGCTGCATTTGATATCCGGCTAGGAACTCTATCCGACAACATTCACCATCCAATCCGTCCAGAACGTCCTAGCCGTCTTGCCGTCATCATTATCGTTCTCTATTAACGATATACGTATTTCTATCTGTTTACTTATTGTAATTAGCATCCATTTATTTCTGGTCGATTACATCTATCATCTACTTACTTGAGCGTCGGAGGTCCTTCGGCCAACACCCCCACGGGTGCTCTCCGAAGGACTCTAACGTGTTCTGTTGATTTCAGGTTGCTAGTGCCCGATCCATCCGGACGTGCTTGACGTCATCATCAATTGTAGATTTAGCCTCTACAATATTCATAGTTTGAAGGATCTGTATGCAAACATAAAAAGGAAAAAAATAGAGAGAAAACTTGAGTGAATATTAGATCGAAGAGTTATAGTAGTCATTACCGTTGTTTACATACAGGTGAGCATAATACAAATTTTTATTATTTTGTAAAAGAAAAAAAAATTATACAGATCACTCATATTCTGTACAGATGGACAGAAATATATCCACCACCTGTACAAAAATGAGTCGATCTTTATATTTTTTTAATCGAAAATTGTATTAACTGTGACATGCTTAACTTATATTATTTTTCTAACATTATTGTTTGTATTTTACAGAAAATTGAATCAGGCATCTTTCAAACCTCCTTAATCGAAACTAGAAGCGAACTAACATTGTTTTTGCAATTTCCATCTCCAAATGTAAGTCTTAAAAATTTAAATTAATTTTTTAATCAATTTAAAACTGTACAGATAAAAAAAAACTGTAAAGGTTGGTCGAAGTCATAACTCGACCTGTATACTATTTATAGGATCTGTATAGTTTTTTTTTTGAATTACATTATTTATTTAAATGTTTATGTGTTTTTATAGCATTAATATATGTATTCTACAGGAATACAATCTAAATTCGAAATCTCATATATAGGCATTCCTTCAAATGGGGGTGAATCCAAATAAATTGTGTGTTTTCATTTCCAATTTACAAATTTGAGTGTTTAAAAAATTAATTGAAATTTTGTAAAAATAAATAATTGTACAGATCTAGCAAAAACTGTATAGGTCCGGATTTATTTTGTGCGACCCGTTACAGTATATTTTATATTTGTACAAAATTGTATTTTGTAATAAATTAATTTTATTTTATTTACATATATTTAATTATTAAAATTTAGTTTTGTTTTGGCAGATGGAATGCAAGATGTTCCGCGTTAAATTCAACGGCGTTTGGGACGATTATGTTTATAATGGCGGAGAAGAGCGCACATTCTATCCTCCGTTGGATATGATATGTTTTTCCAACATTAAGGAACAAACAAATTTCATAATGATGTCTAGATCGTTAAGTGAGACTTTTGAAATATTCTATTTTTCGAAGTCTCAATTCGGCGTCAAAAAATATAAATTGAGTAATGATGATCAACTTCGTCGATTGTGTGGTACTGAGTCTGAGCCTACGTTGTATATCGGTGATTCAGTGTATAGACCTAGCTTTGATTTGAATGTTTCTTCGCAATTTGTCTATGATGATGTGTATCCGTCTCAGTACTCGCAGTACGACGATTCCCTCGCACGTATGGCTTCATGAAATTGGCTTGGCGAGACGCAAATGGGTTCTCAAAGTGCAGCGATTGTTATTGCTCAGGGGCAATCACAAGCACCGGAGCTGCAGCCACAGCCTGTGCAGTCCTATGCCACTGTCGTAGACGATGATGATGATGATGATGAATATTCTGCTGAATCTGAGTCTGACGACACTGATAACGAAGAGGAACAGACAGCCACTCTGCAAATTGGAACTCTGGCTGAATTTGTTAATTGGGTGCATACTCAAGGCGGTGTGAACAAGCTCCTAGCAATGCTGATGCAGAAAAGTCGTACACCCCTTGTTGACGAGGAGACGGAGCTCGCCACTGAAGCGGTCGACCTACACAAAATTGGTTAGTTCCCATGATTCCATTGGAACCTACTGATTTGCTTGTTGAAACTGTTCTAGATAACATGTCTGACGGTCCTTTGAGTATGAGCTCCCTATTAAAAGACAAAGAGCAGTTGAGGCTTGCAGTTGGGTTGTGGCACTTGGAACAACGAGTTATGTTTTGTACAGATCGATCAGATTCAAGGCGTGTTACTTACAAATACAAGTTTTGAGATGTGTGTCCTTTCGAATTGCGCGGTAGGAGAGAGGGTAACTATTGGTATATTCACATGTTCAACCCGACGCATACTTGCACAACCGATATGAACCATCCTCTAATGGAGAGGAAGGTCGAATCTAGTGTGATTGCAGCTCATTTTGTGAAAGGCATGAAAAATCAGAAAGAAATCATCACACCGAAGATGATTATGGCAAGTCTTATGCGGAAATATGGCATGGCTGCAAATTACAATGTGTGTCTGCGAGTACGGAACAAGGCCCTAGAGATGCTGTATGGTGGATATGTCAATTCGTTTAAGATGGTTCCTCAGTATCTCTACATGCTCCAGAAAGAGAATCCAGGTTCGATTGTTGACTACAGTTTTAGCCCTGATGATTTCCGATTCGAACACTGTTTTGTGGTGTAGTCAGCTTGTATCGTTGCATTCAAGTACTGTCTTAGGCCGGTGATTATATTGGATGCAACGCACTTAAAGGGAAAGAATAAGGGAGTTATGTTCGTTGCGATGGGAAAGGACGGGAACGAGCAACTTATACCGCTGGCATGGGGGATCAGTCCAATTGAGAATGACATCTCGTGGACATGGTTTGTAAGTCGTCTGAAGCTGGCATATCCTTCTCGCTCTGATTTGGTGTTCATCTCAGACACCCATCTTAGTATTGTGAATGCAATTCGGGACATCTATCCTGGCATATTCCACGGCATGTGCTACTTTCACATACTGAAAAACATGATGACTTATGGAAAGTCTATCACCAAGTTGTATCATAAAGCAGCATTTGCGTACCGGAGAGCAGCCTACGAGAAAGCGATGAACAATATAATGTCGGCAAAACCCGAAGCGCATGTCAAGCTGATGTCCATTGGTCCGGAGAAGTGGGCTCGATGAATGTGTCTGTGCCGACGATATAGTAACCTGACGTCGAATGTCGCAGAGCAATTCAATAAAGTTTTGAAGTTTGCTAGATGTATACCAATTTGTTCGTGTTTGGAGACCCTTAGAATGACCGTCGAGAGGTGGTTTGATGAAAAATGACAATTATACGCATCTAGTACTGCGTTTGTCATGAGCACGACAGATGCTAAACTTGCAGCTGAGGTTGAACTGTCAAGAACGAACATTGTCATTCCCTTTAAAGATGGTGTATTCAAAGTCCATGACGGAAATTAGACTCTCAATGTCGATCTCAACGCGAGGAGTTGTCCATGTCGAGTGTGGGATTTGGACTTGATACCGTGTTCTCACGCCGTTGAAGCAATTCAGTAAGGATAATTAGAGTTTTGTTTTCTTATTTATACATTTTTGTATAACTTATTCTGCGTATTAACTGTTTCATGATTTGCAGGCGAAATGGCCAACACCCATACAGCGGTGTGGCAGATTACTACACGAGAAATACCCAACTGCAAATTTACTCACTAGAGGTCAATCTTGTCCCTCCCAGAGATGAGTGGTTTATTCCTCCCCAAGTTGCTGCTGTGGAAATGTTGCCTATGCTTCCGGTTAGGCAAGCGGGTCGCCCAAGCAAGACTCGTCGACGATCGTTCCTGGATAACTTGACTGCAAGAAGACGTCAGCCCACCGACGATGTTGCCTCAAGCAGTAAAAAACGAGCACCGAAAAAATGCTCTATATGTCACGTGAGTGGTCACTCGAAAAATAAATGTCCACACAAATGAGGGGTTTTTTTTTTATAATAATAATAGATGTATTTTATTAATATTATTTGCTAGATGTGTATTATTAATATTCACATGCTAGATGTCCATCCCCAAATGTAAGTCTTAAAAATTTATATTAATTTTTTAATTTAATCTCATAATTTCAAGTGTGGCTTCTCAGATACTGTGTGGAGGAGTGTTATTGCATGGGTTGGAGCTATGGAGACTCAATGTTGTTCAAAAACTAGAGCTCAAATGCTATACAGATTGGCATTGAGTGTGGTATTGTATCACATATGGAAGGAAAGGAATTTTAGGAAATTCCAGCAGAAGTCTTCTTCAGCAGATGAAGTGGTGAGAACTTGTCAACTGCAAATTGCTATTTGTTGCCAAAAACATCCCAAGTTGAGGACTAGACTTCGTAGTTAGTTTTTGGATGCTTGTAGCTCTTTTGAGTTTTTGGTTTTCTTGGTTGTAGGTAACCGTTTTGTAGTGCTGGTGAAATAAAAGAATTTTTATGTACCAAAAAAATAATAATAATGTAATAGATGTATTTTGATAATATTATTTGCTAGATGTGTATTATTAATATTCACATTAGAGGTGTTCATCCGAACCGGAACCGGCGGGTTCGAACCTGAACCGGAACCGTGGTCAACGGTTTACAAACCGGAACAGTAGTCAACGGGCCGGTTCCGAACTGGAACCGTATGTAGGACGGGCCGGTTCCGGTTCAAATGGCTAGGAACCGTGAACCGGCGGTTCCAACGATTTTTTATTATTTTCTTTCTTTTTTTAGTTTTAAAATATGTTTTGTATTAATTCATGTTAATTGTATGTTTTAGAAATCAAAAATGACAATTATAACGATAAATGGAATGAAAAATATCAAAAAGAAAATAAATATTTATATAAGGTTCAAATATGAACTAGCGGTTCCGGTTAGGAACCGTTGAACCGTGTGAAAATATAAGGTTTTTAATTTATCACACATTGTATAAATGAAGATATATTTTGTTTTATATCAATTCTATACATTATATTGAAGATTATGAGTTTGAAATACAATATAATTTATATTTTCAATGATTAAAAAAATAAAAAATAAATAAAAAATTTAGACGGTTCGGGCCCAGAACCGGAATCGGAACCGGAACCATGACTACGCGGGCCGGTTCCGAACCAGAATCGTGACTATGGCGGGCCGGTTCAGGTTTCAACATTCCCGAATCGGAACCGGCGGTTCCGGGCCGGGTTCCGACCCGGAACGGGGCCCGTGAACACCTCTAATTCACATGCTAGATGTCCATCTCCAAATGTAAGTTTTAAAAATTTATATTAATAATACACATAAATTTAAAACCGTAAAGATCGACAAAAAATTGTAAAGGTCGGTAGAAGTAATAACGAGACCTGTATAATTTTTTTAGGATCTGTATAAATTTTTTTTAATTACATTATTTATTTAAATGTTTATGTTTTTTATAACATTAATATATGTATTTTACAGAAATACAATCTAAATTCGAAATCCCATATTAATGAGTATATTAATTATTCGATCACATTATAATTAAACTAACTAATTTTCACAAATTATCTTAATAATTGTATAGAGATTAATTCAACAAATGTAAACAAAAACAAAAGCATACATGTCGATAACAAATAATAATAATAATAATAATAATAATAATAATAATAATAATAATAATAATAATAATAATGTAAACAAAAACGTACAATAAAATATAGAATAATACTAAATACGCTACTGGCCAGCATAAAACAGACAATTTTTCTTCTAAATACTGCGGCATTCCCAGGTCGGTTACCCCATGCGACACTCGGGGTTCCGCTGATCATTCTTTCGATGGCCATGAGCGCAAATGGACCGCAACTGTGACTGCCGTCTTGTATAAATTGTCTAACAGGGTCACGATCAGTAGGCTTAGACGGAACAACTATAGCCAGGCTATCACTCCTATTTTTCGCCTTCGGTTGTCTGTTGGTCATCCAATAGCCTCCACTGTCCAGGATTGTCCAGAACTTCATAGCAAACGATTTTAGTGAGTCTACTCGATGTTTCCGAGCATTTTCTAAGTGCGACTTTGAGTCCCACACCTCCATCACCCACTCAGACATGTTAATGCGGAGAACAAAGAAATGCGCACCAAGGATGACTGGAACTATTATCTGTAAAAAATAATCAGAATTTTAAAAAGAATTTAAATGATAACTTCAATTTTAGTATGCAGTGATTTTTTACCGTGTCAGCTTGCCGCCAATTTTTCACATTAACACCTACATCAATTTCCATTGTGATGCTCGCACTCAAGCTCGTCGATCTCCGCATTTGGTTAAGTTTGTGCATGAATGTCGTCTGCACACGAAAAATATTAGTAGATGTAATGGATTGCAAATAATAATAAAAAATTTAAAATAAAAGGTTGCTCACGAAGAAGTCGACGTTCAAAATAACTGTGTTGGTGTCAGTAACGCTGTCCAAGATGTGCACCCTTTCTCTCAAACGCTGTTGCAACAACTAGACTGCAAAGACAAAAACTTGAGAAGAAACACAAAAAAGTTGTATTTATTAAAACAAGTTAAAACTAATGATAACAAGTTTAAATTTTAGAAACTTACTGGATGATCCATGTCTTGAGTTGGGTCTTCAATTCGACGAAAGTACCTATCTGTGCATGATATTGTTCCCATATACACGCATGAGCCTGTGTTTTGCAAAAAACAAGTCATATATGTACCATTTGTCTTCATCGTCAAGATCGGCAGGAGGAATTTCCTCTCCTGGCTAAAATAGACTCGTATATCGGCGTTGACTTATTCTTGGCTCATCCGGTCGTGTCTGCGCGAGCGACTTCCTAGCAAAATCAATATATGCAGCGGGATTGTACAACACATTCTGAGGGTTCCCATCAGGAGATCTAGCAGCTAGGGGTTGCGCCTGAATGGGCTGAAAATCATCTAACAGAAAGGGGACTCTGCACTACGGCGGCGCTGAATGACTGGCTGGCACAAAGGGTTATTGGTGTCTTACTGGACTGCCGTGGGCTGAGGCACTGGGCGGTGGACTGCGAGAACGTCGGCCACTCTTCTTAAACAAGTCTGTGAAAAAAGACTTGATCTCCGGAAAAAAAACTTCCCTCTACTATGTAGCCAATTCAATTCTCACTAGGCCTTGCAATTCCTCCATGAACTTGTTTCTTCTTCCCTGTCTCCGACTGTCGGTTTCTATGCCGCTGCTCGATGATGACGACTACACTACGCGAGCAGGTTTTCGTTTACTCTTCTTAGATTTCGTCACATCTGTACGTGGGGGGCTGTCTCTCATATCATATACGTTGGGCTCGACGCTAGGCTCTGACACCGGAGGGTTCACAGAAGGCTGCTAAACTGGGGCACGACGTTCAGGATGTTCACCCTCGGATAGCAAGTTGACGGGCTTCACATAATTCACTGCAAGCGGGTTTTTAGCATTTACCAATGACAGCCAGTACCACGTCCCTTCTTCTTCTTCTTCAAGGTCCAGGGAATCTCTACAATTCACCCCGTCGAGAAAAGTCCCATCCAAATTGCGCTACAAAGACTGATCCAGCTTCCATCTCACACAACGAGAAAGAGCATATTCGTCCACTCTGTCGGCAGTAATCGCAGACAAATAAGGTATAGCCTCGTTAATCCACATCTACAATGCCCAAACTAGCCCGTAAATGTTATACCTGAAATTTTTTCCAAAAATCGATTTGTGGCGCGCTACCGCCGAGACATAGTTCTTCAACACTTTGTATGAATATCCGCCCCAAGGAAATTGGTTCCATCGGTTGAGATCATCCGCTAATACCCAAAGCCACGACTGTATCTTGCCTCTAACGTCGCAACCTAATAATATTGTTTGTGCGATGAGCACATGGGCTACTAGAAGATACAAATGTGCATCTAGACGATCCACTTTCAAAAAATCCTGCAACACGTCCTTGAATAATCAGACGTCCCCAGAAAAGGCCCGACATGCTTCCACATTCTCCGTTGACAAATCTGCACTGTGTAGATCAAATGAAGACGCTCCAAGCATTATTCCTTAAATAAGAGCGTACTCACGGGGTGAAAATCTCAAATTTCTTTCACCAATACGAAACCATATATCCATCAAATCAGCACCGACCACTTTTACCTCTCTAGCGACGACCATATGAAGCGCTTTCGCACACGCTTTACCCTGATATATTCTAAAAAATGCCCTAAAGCACCCACAGAGAATGTTTGAACGAGCTCTGCACCCCCAACTTCGAACTGTCGTTTCTCTATCAATCCCAACATGCTGAGCTTGTTGTACGTGTTCACTGTACAAGTCACTTCTTGTAATGTTTTACATACCCAACACCAACCATGCTGAAACACAAATAAAATTAATTACAAAACAGAACTAAAAAAATTAAAAAAACATATGGCAAATTCTTTTCCAAATGTGACAAATTATAATTAAACTAACTAATTATAGAACATATACAACGATAGGATAATATGCACTCATAATTTTTAATAATCATCCTAATTATTGTATGGAGATTCCATGTATACTATTTACACGATCTATATACTTTTTTTGTAACTGGGGATTTTATCTCATTCGAACTATATTATGATTAAACATAATAATTATATTAAATTAATAAATATATTAATTATTCGATCACATTATAATTAAACTAACTAATTATATAACATATACCACGAATTAGCATAATATGCAATCATAATTTTCACAAATCATTCTAATCATTGTATAGAGATTTATTAAACAAATACTAACAAAAAAAAAGCATACAGATGTGATAATTAATTATACAGGTCGATTAATACTATGCACGCTCTGTATAGTATTTACACGACCTGTATAGTTTGTTATAACTGAGGATATATCTAATTCGAACTATATTATGATTAAACATAACAGTTTTATTAAATGAAACATATTCTGCTGAATTATTCGATTAATATATCATTAAACTAATTAAAAGCCTCCACATACCACGAATTAACATTATATTTATTCATAATTTACGAAATCATCATCATAAGTTTTTAAACTAATTTAACTAGTGTATATGAAAAAAAAAAATCATACAGATCGGTATAAAAATGATACAGGGCGTATAATCATGAAACAAATATATGCACGGGCTGTATACTTTTGGCACGATCTGTATAAAAAATTGACCTCTTCTAGATGTTTTTTATCCACTTCGCTTGGTTTTGCAGTGCTATTTGATTTTTTTTCCTTTCGTGCGTGATGTAGAAGTCATAATTTGTTGAAGGATTTGAAGGATTAACACCGAACGGTAAAAATGGATACAGGGAAGGAGTATGTGTATGGGGAAGGAGGATCTGTATGGATGTGTATGAGAATGAGTAATCTGTATGATTTTAAAGGGACTCTTTTTGTTTTTTACCGTTTCAACATTTAGTGCTCGAGAATAAATTCTCTGTCTGTGAGGTGGAAGGGGGGGTTAAATCGTATGTGAAAGGGTTCAGATTTCATGCAGAAGTTGAAAGTGTGAGTTAAGGTTTATTGAATAAAAAACTGATCAAAGTGGGGGCCCATGAGAGGAATAGCCGATCAAAGGAAGAGAGAGAAAAAAATATCTGTCAAAGTACACTTTATGGGCCAAATGAATATATGGTACAGTAAATTATTTTAATGGATATATGGAGTACATGTTATCTCCATCTAATATGATACTACGTCACACTTTTTTATGGAGTAAATTATGTGATGTGATGGTAGTGCTTTTTGTATTTGTACACTACTAGAATGTATCTTTAGGGAAGCAATTTTTTTGATTTGATTACCGATTTAGTTAGTGGTTGTGTTTGTAAGCTCGTGATCAAAGAACAGGGCTTCAAATCTTTTTCTCGCTACCTTATTTATATTTGAGTCTGTCAACAGAAAATAATAAATAAATAAATAGAGATGCTTTCCTTCACAAGGGAGAGAAGTCAGAAGAGTTCCACAAACAGAAATGGGAGCCCACCCACTACGGGATTGATTTGGACAGCGTCGTTTCCTCGTAAAACTCAAATATTCGTCTGCTTCGCATGCCACGTCTGCTTTTCTTGATTTGGCATCATATTGTGGGTCCATCTCCCGCCGACCCTTCACTTGATGTGGGGTCCCTTCCTTGTCTGCTACTCTTCTCTTCCTCGCCCCGCCTCTCTCGCCATCAAATTTTCAGTTTATATACTAACGGTGAGCATTCGGATTACGGATCGGATTTTTGCTCAATCCGATTCGAATTTAAAATCCGAATTTTTTAAAAAAATGGATCGGATCCAATCCGAAATCCGAACAAATTCGAATTGAAAAAATTCGAAATCCGAATGCTAAATCCGATTCGATCCGAAAATTCGAAATTCTAATGAAAAATAAATAAACAATTCCAAAATTCAAAATATATTAAATTTAAAATAATAAATAATAAATTGAATAAATATATTAAATAATTCATAATTCATAATAAAAAATATTATTAATAAATTGGATAGAAATATTAAAATATTAATTATTAATAATAAAAATAATAATATATTATATGTAATTCGGATTTTGGATTTGTTCGGTTTTTTAAAGCACCGATCCGATCCGAATCCGAAATCCTAATTTTCCCAAAAATTGAATCCGATCCGATCCGAAAACCAAAGAAATCCGAACCAATTTTCATATTTCGATTTGGTTCGGTTTGGATTTTCGGATTTCGATTTTTTTGCTCACCCCTATTATATACGTCCTCCCCCCCACTAATATAGTTCGACTAGCTATATACTTTCTACGTCCCATTCGATAAGTTCAGTTTATTATTTTGAGTGTCTCATTTAATAAGTTTTACTTTTTTATTTATCAAAAATTAATACATTCAAACACGAACAGTGTTATTTATTTTATTATACAGTATTTTTTCACTCAACTCATTTTAATATCAACAATAAAATATTACTTTAATCACATTTTAACTCTTTTTTTTAATCTACGTGTATATTTCAAATAAGACTTGTTGAGTTGGACGGAGGGAGTATATGTGTCACCAATTTTAATAAATTTTTTGGTTTACTATATGAAATGAATCGAGATTGAAACCTATCTTGGTAAGAGGAGAAAATAATTTGGAATCATATTTTAAAATAATATAATCATTCTTGCTATGAAGAGACGAAAAATAGAAAATAGTATTACTATACCTAGGGCTGTTTAAACGGGTGATGGGTAATCGGGTAGTGTTGTACCGATCCGACACTGGACAGGTATTGGGTCTTCGATACTTGCATGTTCGAGTAAATAGGTCGGAATACGGAATGAGAATTTTATTATATAAATCTCGTATATGTATACCCTAGTTTTTCTAATATGATTTTACTGATTAAGTTGCTTATGGTTTTATGTTTATAGACTAATGGTGTTGGTGATATTTTTGCTAAATATTAAGTTGCATTATATATTTTTTCTTGATTGCTTGGTTATTGATTGTTACTTGTTATTTTATGGTCTTTTTATTAATTTTTTGATCAAATTAATTGTTAAGGATCATTGAGACATAGTTTTATAGCGTTATAATTTAAATTTTAATAATGTCAAATAATTTTTTAGCATAATATGTATTTACTGCCCCATTGACAAAAAATATGCGTTGAACATATCTTAGTTTGACAAAGAGTTCTCCTTCTCAAAAAAGAGTTCTCGCTTTTTTTTTCCACAAAATATAAAATGACAATGGTATAGACAAAATTTGTCCATAATGAGTTATAGGGATATCGTAAAATCATAATCCCCATAGTAATTCTTTTGATAAAATTCTTGAATGAATGATTGTTTTAAGAGCTTTAACGTTTGTTTTTCTACTATATTATAAGGCTATCACTAACGCGCCTCGATGGAGGGTGCTCGAGCGACTTTCGAGCAGGGGGTGGCTCGAGCACGGTGCGTGGCGGGGAGCAGGAGCTCGAGCACGGCTCGAGTGTTCGAGCATGGCTTGGGGGAGGAGGGGAGGAGGGTGGTGGTGGTGGTGGAGAGAGCTGGGTTTGGGGGAGAAAGAAGAAGAGGGAGAAAGAAGAAGAAGCAGAGAGAGAAAAAGATTTTTTTTTTTTGTAATTTTTATTTATTTATTTTTGTTTGGTAGAGGGAGAAAAATAATATGGTGGTTTTATTTGTATTTTTTTTAATTTTTTTAATTTTTATTAATTAGTGTATTTCAATTAATGTAATTTTTTTTATTTGAATTAATGTAATGTTATTTTTATTAATGGAATTTTATGAATTAATTAAATGAAAATGGAGAATTGTTTAACATTGTGTTGGAGCACCCTTGAAGCACCCTTGAAATGCAGGAGTAGAGGTCTCTAAGGGTGCTCTAGTGTTGGAGCACCCCTTAAAGCACCCTAATGGTCTCCAAGGGATGCAGATAGTCTAAGGTTTCTTGAGGACTTCGATAATGTAAAGGAAGCTTGATGTTGGCACTATAGTAATGAGAACACCTCTTCAATATTTGCCAATAATTAATTAAAGACTAATTTCATAACTTTATTAGACTCCAAAAAATAAAAAATAAAATTATTAGACTGCCGATAACATAAAATCAATATTGATGGCTACTAATTATGACGAAGACAAATATTAAATACAATTAGGTATTTATGATACGCATTCATTTTATATACATAAAAATACACATATATGTCAGGTGCAAAACATGCAGTCCACCACAGTATTGGTAAATATATGTAGGACGAGTGTATGTTAGCATAGTGGTAATGCGGTTAATGTTCGGGTCAAAGGTTATGGGTTCAAATCCACCGTCACGTGATATTTAAATTTCTTTGTAATATAGTAGCACTCGCTGTTTTACGATCAATTTTCTTTCCTCCCTAAAAAATATAACTTTATTTCTTTCATCGCTTATTATAAATTACAAAGCCTTCGTCAATGAATTTACTCTCTATGTTGTCTCACATGCTTCTACAAAAATAATTCTTAATCACTAATGAAATATTTAATCTAACAATTTATGCATATAGATTGTATCCGTTACTGCAAAACTTAGCACAGAGATTAGCACAGAATATAACAAATATGCTAAGTAAAGAATACACAGAAATGGTGATCCAGTTTGATTAGTCAACTTATGTCTGGGGGACCTTCTTGGCCAAGAGAGAATGAATCCACTATTGTAAGTTCTAGTTACACACTCTTACACATATAGTTCGTCAACCATATAAAGTCTCCTAACTCACACACTTCCCAATCCAGCATGAACCAATGAATGTTCAAAACGCACTCGAACAATCTAAGCTTGAGTCACAACTCAACGCTCGCCTCTCTACCAAGTGTTTTTATGTGAATAAACACTCTCAAGTACAATATGAAAAATACTCTCTCACGAAAAGTATACTAGCTATGAACACAATGAAAATAGCTAAAACGACGGCAACCTCCAAATGATGTTGATGTTGATATATATAGGTCTTGAGGAAACCCTAGATATGATCTCTACCGATTTGCCCTAGTTTTCTTGTTGATAGAAACTTCATTTTTAGAGGCTTATCTTGTGGAACAAACAATATATTCACCAAATCAGATCTTCTCCGCGTCATGGATGGATAAGGAAAAGATCTCCACAAAATCCTCATAGATATGGAAAGAATCTTTCGAATCTGTTCCAACCTGTTCCACAACACTCTAGCTCAGACTGAAGAACGGAAAATCCATTCTGTGTTAGCACACCTTGTAACAATTCAGTCTCATCACCTTCTACATAAACCTGCCAACTTGATTGAGCTACATGCTCGAATCTAACAATCTCCCCCTTTGACATTTATGTAGACAAAAACACAATCCAAGCATTCAATCAAATCAGAGTAAAAATCATCTTCAAGCTTAGCATCAAACAAACAAGCACATATGAAGATGGTATGGAAGCTCCCCCTCAAACAAACCCTGGGTCTACGAAATAGCTTCCAGAATCATAACTCCCCCTTAAACTGAACTTGGGGGATTGCTTGGAAATAAACTTCCTTTAACTCCATCAATAGAGAATCTTCAAAAGAAACTTCATTTCATTAAGGAGATAGAAATTCCTTATAGCAGCGGAAACATCAACATAAATGACAGAAAAACATAGAAAATCCAGAATACCAAGAAGACTAAAAACAGCTACTACTCTCCCTTTTTGTCTCACATGAATGACAAACTGACAAAAGGAAGAGCATAAGACCAACATGAGCAGCTATATAGAAGGAGATTCGGATCCATCCTTCTTGTGTCGCTTTGTACTACGCTCCAAGATGTTAGCAGCTGAGTCTTCTTCCTCATCTTCTTTCTCTCCGTCCTTATCTTCAGCCTATACTTCCTCAGCACTATCACCATAGTCCTCCACTTCCTTCTGCATCCTCTTAAGCTCATCATCAAACTGAGCATGAGGATATGGTTCTTGCTCAGCATCAGTAGTTTTCGTTCCAGAAGGTTCACCAACCTCAGTAGCTAGAGCAGAAGCATCATACATCAATGATGTTATGGAGGCTTGCCTCATCTGAAGAGACTTGATGATTTTATCAAGTGACTTGTACTCTCTGGTCGGTTCTCGATGCATCCTTACAGTCAAGGCATGTGCCCGAGCAGGGGGAAGCTCAGTAACTGCCACAAAACCTTGTATCATGTCTTCATCTTCTGAACAAGGCCCTCAATGTCACGAAAATGATGCACCTCATTAAACAACTTGTTGTTGAAGATGAAAGGACTTGGATCCTTTGCCCAGATATCGCCATCACGAACCACTTCAGGCATTTGAGATTGGATTATCCCAAAGATCAAACCAGGGTACCCCAGACATCTCTCCTTCTCCAACTCCTCAGCATGGTTAGTCACATGCTCAAACACAAATTTTCCAAAGCTGAACTTCTTTAACTGACCAATATTGAACAGTGAACAGAATGGTGGTAAGATGTTTTCCCACCATTGATGTATGACCGGAAGGAAGCTAATTAAACACAACAATCTTGTGCAGCACTGCAAACTTCATAGTGAGATGAATCCCACTTATACTATCATTGTTGGTAGGCCAACGACGATAGAATCCTCCAGTCAACCCTTGTGCCACCTCATCAATCGAAATCTCCTCAACCTCATCATCATAATCATCGCGATTCACAAAAGCATTGATAATTCCAGGAAAAAAATCAATGTATTGACCCCTCACATAAGTCTTGAAACACTTACTCGAAGTGGGATTCGTGGTGATCTTGGAGAGATTGCAGTAGAACTCGAAGAGATTGATGGCATGAACCTTTGAGCAGGAAGGATGGTCTGATCCCACTTTGCATCATTCAACAACTTCAACAGTCCAGTAGCTTCCAGCGATTTGGGCTTCACAAACTTCTCCACCACGAACTTCTTTTGCAGCACCGTGCCTCATCTTTCTTGGTGCTCATCAGACTTGAATTTCAACGCATCTACAACTATAGGATAGCGAATTCTTGGCGCCTTTGAAGCCTCCCTGATAGACTTAGGAGAATCTTGCCTTGAGTTCCTCGCATCACTATCAAAGGCATTATTAGAGCCTGAATCAATGTCGATAGGCTCCTTATATCCTGGTTCATTACCTTTTTTCCTTTTAGCTGGGGCCTCATGCATCTTCCCCTTTTCTTTCCCCATAACTGCAGTAGTTTCTGCTGCTTGTTTCCTCAACTGAACCCGTGTATGCATGACTGGATTGGGCTCATTGATAATCATGGGTGGCAGATTAGCTCTCTTCTTTCTTTGAGTGGTCTTCTTGACCATCTCCTTCTGTTTTGGCTTTTCAGCCACCTTCTTCTTCTCTGCCTCCTTGGCAGGCCTTTTCTTCTCAACCTCCTTGACCGGCTTCTTCTTAGAAGTATCAACAGTTGCTTTCTTTTTCACCTCAGCATTTTTGGCTGCCTTCTTCT
This sequence comes from Schizonepeta tenuifolia, assembly GCA_029490685.1. Classification (NCBI taxonomy): domain Eukaryota; kingdom Viridiplantae; phylum Streptophyta; class Magnoliopsida; order Lamiales; family Lamiaceae; genus Schizonepeta; species Schizonepeta tenuifolia. The sequence continues at coordinate 78,735,281 of CM055957.1, read as the reverse complement.
TCGCAGCATCAGCAGAAACAGAGATGTCCCTCTGTTGCTCAACGTCATAGATCACGGTGTCTTTCTTCTATGGCTCATCCTCTTGATCTCCTCGAGAAGGAAGCTTCCCTTCTAGATCCGCCAGCGGATGCGGCGGATTTCGGAATAGAGATCCCTTTTTTCTGAGGCGTGGGATAAGGGGTACCCCCACGTCGAGTTCTCTTCGCCCTTACTCGTTCCAGAGCTTTCTCCTTGAACTTGATGAGTGGCGAGTTCATGGTCTCTCTTTCACTGTTTCTGCTTCTTTCTCTGAATCAGCAACCACCGTGTGCGACAAGGTTTTCACTGGAGATGGTTTCGGAGAGGCTTCCGGTGTATAGTCGTATAGCACCAGCTTCTTTCCTGACTTTGGATTTGAAGCGTGAGGTGGTCCAAGATCAAGCACAAAAGTATCTCCGCCATGGGAATCATCGAAGAGTTCTTGAGAGGGACGAGAGCCTACTAAGTCTCTTGAATCCATGGAGAATATTATGAAAAGAGAGGATCGAGTTTCAGAGAGAGAGAAAGGTTATAGTAGCTAGGTTTTTGTAGATGAGATAAAACCCTCAAATAAGCTGATGAGTATATATATATGGCACGAACAAATCTTCTCTCTTTAGGGATAAAATCAAATCCCTTGAAAATAGGAATAAGATAAATCACAAAATTTGAATTCAAATATATCCCTAACGGCCGGAATATTCAATTCTGCTAAAAAGAGAGCCGGAATACGCAGGGACTCTGCATGAAGTGACCGTTGCAGCTTTATGACGTCATCATGCGGTTGCCCAGTTTTAAATTTCTGTTCTACGTACTAAGCTACACCATCTGGCACAGATGCAACAACATAAAACCAGAACTTATAGAAAATACCAGAAAACCAAAGAAATCCACACTACGCCATGTTTGCCACCCAGAACCCCAAGCGGAGGGTCTCCCTCTGAAAATAAATCAGAGGGAACAAATTCCCAAGGCTATTCTCAATGATTCAAACTTCGAATCATCTAGAGCCTTAGTAAACACATCAGCCAATTGTTTCTCCGTAGTAACAAACTCCAAATTAAGAGTTTTATCTTCAACCAACTCTCTTATGAAATGATGACGAATATCAATATGCTTAGTTTTAGAGTGGTGGACATGGTTCTTGGATATGTCAATGACACTCTTGTTATCATAGTAGAGAGTGAATCCCTCTGCTTCTTCCATAATCCTCTAGCATTTGAGCCATCCACATAAGTTGAGTACATGCTAATCCAGCTGCAATATACTCTGCTTCAATAGAGGATAGTGAGATGCTCACTTGCTTCTTGTTGTGCCACCCAACAAGGTTGTTACCCAAAAAGAAACATTCTCCCGATGTGCTCTTTCTATCATCAGGACTTCCTGCCCAATCTGTATCACTAAATCCAACAAAAGATGTAGTGTTGTCCTTTGCATACCAAATACCATAATCACTCTTGCACTTCACATATTTGATAATACTTTTTACTGCAGGCAAGTGACTTTCTTTTGGATCAGCTTGAAATCTGGCAAAGACACCAACGTTGTAACCGATGTCCGGTCTACTTGCAGTCAGGTAAAACAGATTACCAATCATGCTTCTATATAAGGATTGATCTACTGAGGTTCTATCCTTATCTTTACTCAGTTTGACTGAAGTTCCCATTGGTGTCCTTCGAATCTTAGCATTCTCAAGGCCAAATTTCTTGACCAAGCCTCTGGCATACTTCGATTGAGATATGAATATCCCCTCCTCGGATTGCTTAATTTGAAGTCCCAGAAAATAATGCAATTCGGCAAACAAGCTCATATCAAACTCATTAGTCATGTGATCCACAAATTCCTAGATCATTTCCTATGACACAGACCAAATATGATATCATCAACATAAATTTGGATAAGAATTATACATTTGTTGTCTCTTTTGTAGAACAGAGTCTTGTCTGATCCGCCTCGTGTATATTCTTTGGAGATGAGGTATTTGGACAGAGTCTCATACCACGCCCTTGGTGCTTGCTTAAGACCATACAAAGCTTTGTTGAGCTTATACACATGATCTGGATAGTCAGGATCAACGAACCTTGGGGGTTGCTCTACATATACATCCTCATGAAGAATACCATTGAGAAAAGCACTCTTGACGTCCATTTGATAAAGTTTGAAGTTTAAGCAGCATGCCATGCCCAGCAACAATCTGACAGCTTCCAATCTTGTCACCGGAGCAAATGAGTCTTCAAAATCAATACCTTCTTCCTATGAGTATCCCTCAGCCACAAGACATGACTTGTTGCGAATAATAACATCTTCTTCATAGGCCTTGTTGCAAAAAATCCAATTGGTGCCAATAACCAATACATAAATGGGACGAGGGACCAATTCCCGCACGTTGCACCGAACAAATTGAATAAGCTCCTCTTGCATAGATGTGATCCATTCTTTAATCTGCAAGGCTTATTTCACATTCTTTGGAAGAATAGTAGAGACATAACAAACATATGCTAGATTTGCCACCATCTTAGCATAATATCATTTGACATTGCGACTCGTTCTTCCACCTCTAGGATCACCAAGGACATTTGATAAATATGGATTTTCTCATCTTTATAAGTTTATTTGATGGCAATTTGTATTGGGAAATCATGTTTATAATGAGTTTTGTGTTTAAGTATTGTTATTTTGTGAAATATGATGCTCGTTCGTTCTTTGTTTGATTTTTCAGAAATTTGGAGTTAATCTTATGAAAATTGAGCAAGATAGGATGAAAGTACAGTTCGACAGGAGTTCGTTAGTTAAAATGAATCCAAAATCGAAGCTATAACGAAGGAGAACGGGCTAAAACAAAAACGTTGCGCACTGGCCCAGTATGCACGCGGACAGCACGCAATTTTCCAAATTTCCTATTTTTGGTTATTTTCTCCTATTTTGGTTATTTCCTACTCCTATTAGGATACAACCTTGTACTCCCCACACCTATATATACTCCTCCAAAACACATCTAGACAGCTCTAACCATCACAATATCTCTCATCTTCCCTTCAATCTTTTATCCTTTTCTTTTATTATTTTAGATTAGGTTAGTTTAGATTTATCTTCTTGGAGGAGTTTTGAAGATTGGAAGAAGAGAAGAAGAGGCATCAAGAACAACGGATTCGCCTATGATTTTTATGTTACTTATTGGATATTGTCTATGATGTCTATGAGTAACTAATTTCTTTTTATCCTAGGGTTAGAGAGTAGATGAATACTTGGATTTGATCTTGGTTTAATTAATTGATTGGGACCTTCTCTTGCTTTCTTTATTCTTGATTTGTCTTGCATGTTAGTTGATTGATCACCAATTTAGCATAATTAGTTGTGTTAACTCAACAGTCGAGAGATGAGGGTTAATGCATGAACTGGAATATAGAGCTTTCTTTATTCTTGATTTGTCTTGCATGCTAGTTGATTGATCACCAATTTAGCATAATTAGTTGTGTTAATTCAACAGTCGAGAGATGAGGGTTAATGCATGAACTGGAATATAGGACACGCATTGCAAAATCATCGAGATGGAAAGGCTTTGTGTGAGGGCATTAATCTTAGGATCTTTTTGGAGTTACTTGCTTATGATGTTTGTCAGAGATGAAAACCCTAGTGAGTAATCCACGGTTGAGTAGTACGAGAGTATGCTTTAACTAATTTTGTGATTGTCTTAAGAAGAGTTGAGTCCCTTGTTAATTGGTTGATTGGTAAGAGTTTAAGTTTGATTATCCATTGAAATCGAAGCCTTATGATATCTTTTTATATTTGAAACTTTAATTACTTTTGTTTTCTTTTTGTTTGCTTTTGTTTGCTTGATTAGTCTAATTAGAAACCCACAAATTAAAGTTCGGAGTCTAAATAGAGGATGATGGTTGAAAGTAGTACTTGTTAGGTTATTACAGTCTCTGTGGAATACGACCTTACTTCTCTGTACACAATTACACCCGTGCACTTGCCGTGTGAAAGAAATTAGCGAACAACATTGGAGATGGGATGATCCTTTACGACTTTTCTGGACGGAGTAATAGGAACGATGGCATTTTGAGTGGAGGGAGCAGGAGCAATGCCTTGTTCGTAGGTATCTGAGGCAGTTTGTAGATTTGAATTCCCCTCCTCAGATGCTGCTACCTGTGGATCAATTTGCTCTGAAGCTTTTCTTGTATGTGGATCAGTCGTTGGGTCAAAAGATTCCAGCTGGTCTTCTTCTTCTTTTTCTTCTTCTTCCTCAGAGATGATATTTTCATCAGTGAACACTACATTAATAGATCTATTACAGTCTTTGTGGTCTTGTTAAAGACTCTGAAAGCCCTGTTATTAATGGAATACCCCAAGAATATTGCCTCAACTCCTTTATCATCAAGCTTCTTTCTTTGAATTCTATCATTTAGAACGTAGCAAACTGTTCCAAATACGTGAAAATACTTGAAGCTAGGTTTTCTGCCTTTCCACAATTCATAGGCAGTCTTATCTGTTTTGGGTCGCAGGTAGACTCGATTGATGATGTAGCTAGCAGTGTTCATTGCTTCGGCCCAAAACCACTCAGCAATATCTTGAGCATTCATCATGGTTCGCATCATCTCTTGAAGAGTGCGATTCTTTCTTTCTACAACTCCATTTTGTGGAGTTATAGGGGCAGAGAATTCATGAGCAATCCCCTTCTCATTGCAGAATTCCTCGAAAGGTCCCTTTTCAAACTCCTTGCCATGATCACTTCTTATACGCTTTAAAGAAGTTTCCTTTTCCACTTTCAATTTTAGACAAAGGACTTTGAAATACTGAAATGCCTCGCTTTTATCACGCAAAAACTTAACCCAAGTAAATTTTGAAAAGTCATTTACACATACTAGAATATACTTCTTCTTGGCGATGGTTTCAGTAGGCATGGGACCCATGAGATCCATGTGCATTAAATCCATAATTTTGAAAGTAGTAATACCTTGCACTTTTTTATGACCGATATGCACCTGTTTTCTAGCTTGGCAAGGACCACATACATTGCTTTGAAAAATCTGCATTGAGAAAGATCTCTTGCAGCTTCAATCTTAATCAGTTTCTCATGTTTCTGAAGCTGGAGTGTCCCAATTTCTGATGCCAAATTTCTGCAACTGATGAGCTGGCACGGAGACACACCGACTGAGCTCTGTCAAGATAGCATCTATCTGCTGATCTATCTCCAATCAAGTAATTCTCTCCATTTGATGTGACAATACAGTGAGATGAGGTGAATCTCACATCCAGGTCTTGGTCACATAGCTGCCCAATGCTTATCAAATTTGCCTTCATTCTGTCCACCAGAAACACGTCCTTCAATGAGGGAAAACCTGGAACATCTAGTGTTCCTCTGCCAATGATATTTAGTTGAGATCCATCACCAAAAGTCACAGTGTCAGTAAAGCTCTTCTTAACATCTTTCAGGAACTTTGAATTGCCAGTCATATGCCATGAACATGCACTATCTAAATACCATCAATTATCAGCTCTAGCCCATAGAGCAGTTAGAGATACATAAGCCATATAGTTTCTTCCGTTTCCTGGCCTTCTAGTGCTATGATTCATGGTTCTTCTTCGATCTGCCATGTAGAACTTGCAATTAGGTCTAATATGACCGGGTCTTTCACAGTAATGACACACTGGAGAATAGTAGTCATTATATATTCTTGATTGTTGAACACCTGATTCTGTCTCTGTGGAACATTGTGAGATTTCCGAGCTTGTCTTTGATGTTGTTTCTTTCTACGATGATTCTTTTTAACAACTTGTTTTGGAATCTCCTCCTCCTACTTCTTGTTGTCAAGAATTCCTTCAGCTAGCTTTTCTTTTTTAGGAACAAAGGATGTCTTGGTTCCTGTATTCACTACCCAAGCCAGTTTTGCTTGTGTTTGGTTGACCAGCCTCAAGGATTTGATCAAGTTGTGTAGTACTGTTGGTCATCATCCTTACAATCTTGTTGATATGAATGATTTCATTTGCTTTGAATGCATTGTCTTCTCTGGGATTTGAATTCTCCAGAAGCAACGCATTATTTAAGACCTTTAGATTATCCCTTACTTGACAAACATCAACCAGTTGAGATTTAACAATTTTGTTTTCCTCTTCCAATTCCTTGATCTTAGAATTGAGTTCTTTGTTGGCACCTCCAACCTCCACACATTTTGCTTTGAGATCTTTATAGATTTTTACTAAAGTGTCCTTGTCCACTTCTTCATCACTTTCTTCATCAGCATCTTCTGACTGGGGTGGAGGTTGTTCGAAGACTTCTGACAAGATTGCTACGTGAGCTACTACATTTGATTCTTCCTCACTAACGCTGTCATCATTTTCCTCATCGCTATGTGTGGAAACATAGGATTTGTTCTCACGTTTGAGAAAACTTGGACATTCATTTTGAAAGTGACTATAGCCATCACATTCGAAGCACTTTGGACCAGATCTTTCAGTGCGAGATTTCACCCCTTTGTTCCTTGAAGAGGTGTTGGTGGATTCTTTTCTGGACGAGCTGTTGTTGGAGCTCTTTTTCATAGGTCTCTTGAATAGCTTGTCAAGTTTTTGACAAGAAGAGCCAAAACTTCATCTCCACTGGTTTTGTTGGAAGCCTCAGATGCTGGATCAGAATTCAAGTTATGAGCTACAAAGGCAACTCCCTACCTTTTCTCAAAACTTTCGTTCTGCTTTCCCATTTCAAAAGTTCTTAGAGAGCTGATCAACTCATCCAGTTTGAGTTCAGAGACATCTTTAGCTTCCTCTATAGTAGTTACCTTATATTCAAATCTTTTTTGAAGGGATCGAAGGACATTCCTAACAAGTTTTTCATTGGAAATTTCCTCTCCAAGATAAAAACTTTCGTTGGCAAGAGCTAGCAGTCTTGACTGAAATTCACCAATGTTTTCAGTCTCCTCCATTCTCAAATTTTCAAACTGTGAGGTCATTTGTTAGAGCCTTTGACCTTTCACCTTCTTGTTTCCTTTGAAGGCTATCTCAAGAATGTCCCAAGCTTTCTTAGCATAGGTGCAAGTGAATATTAGAGCAAATATCTCTACACTCACAGCCGATTGAATTGCATTCAGGTCCTTTTGATTAATTCCTGACCATTTGATCTAAGCGTCGTCCCAATCCTTCCTTATTTTGAGATCCGAGGAATTTTCCTTGACTGGAGGTGTCCATTCTTCCTCCACCGCATTCCAAGCAGTTTCATTAATGGATCTGATGTAAGACATGATTCTTACTTTCCAGTACTCGTAGTTCTTCCCATCCAACAATGGGGGTTTCATCATAGCATGACCAATGGTGGTCATTGTGGATCAGATGCAGCAAGAGAGATTTGCGGTTGTCCCGGGATCAACACCTGTGAAGTCGGTGTACCGCTCTGGTACCAATTGAAATATTTAATCTAACAATTTATGCATATAGATTGTATCTGTTACTGCAAAACTTAGCACAGAGCTTAACATAGAATATAACGAATATGCTAAGTAAGAACACACAGAAATGGTGACCCAGTTCGGTTAGTCAACCTACATCTGGGGGGCCTTCTTGCCCAAGAGAGAATCAATCCACTATTGTGAGTTGTAGTTACAGACTCTTACACATATAGTTCGTCAACCATATGAAATCTCCTAACTCACACACTTCCCAACCCAGCGTGAACCAACGAATGTTCAAGACGCACTCGAACAATCTAAGCTTGAATCACAACCCAACGCTCACCTCTCTCCCAAGTGTTTTTATATGAATAAACACTCTCAAGTACAATACGAAAAATACTCTCTCACGAGAAGTATACTAGCTATGAACACAATGAAAATAGCTAAAACGATGGCAGCCTCCAAATGATGTTGATGTCGATATATATAGGTCTTGAGAAACCCTAAATATGATCTCTACCGATTTGTCTTAGTTTCCTTGTTGATAGAAACTTCCTTTTTGGAGGCTTATCTTGTGGAACAAACAATATATTCACCAACTCAGATCATCTCCGCGTCATGGATGGATAAGGAAAAGATCTCTACAAAATCCGCATAGATATGGAAAGAATCTTCCGAATCTATTTCAACCTGTTCCATATAACACTCTAGCTCATACTGAAGAATGTAATCTCCATTCTGTGTCAGCACACCCTTATAACAATTCAGTCTGATCACCTTCTACATAAAACCTGCCAACTTGATTGAGCTACATACTCGAATCTAGCAACTAATAAGACGAGCACAACAACAATTTGCAAGCAGATAAATAAATGACCAATTTCAGTGTATGCATGAGAGATCACGAAAAAAGTAAATAAAAATAAATTAAAAGGAAGAAACTAGAAAATTAAGTCAGTCAAATGTCCGTCCCACAACATCGATCTTATCTTATGAAACTACCAATAAAGTAGTATATTCAAATAATTAACTGAGTATTTTTATCGCATAAACATTATATATAAGTTTATAATTACATGGGTTTTTCAAATAGTTGCTAGTTATTTTTTGTTAATTCATTTTAAAAAATATATGGTTTGGGAATTAGAGATTTATTACTTACTCGGCATCTCATAATTAAATTGTATTAGCGGATTATAAAATAATTATACGTCCCTATTATTATAAGTACTAACATACTTTATCAATATTTCTTACTAGCTTTTCTATACTCTAGTGATAGGTCGACGATTGTATTTGCATTCTTTTTTTTTTTTTAATCTCATAATAATAGAAATACTGACATGTACTTTAGCAGTAAATCAAGTTAAATATTTCGGCCAACTCATTTTAATAAAATACATAATAAATAATACTCTCTCCGTCCATGAATCAAATTCATACTTACCTATATTTTTTTGTCCATAAATCAAATCCTTACTTACTTTTTTATACAACCATACCTTTCTAATTTCTTACTATCCTTTGTCATTGATGGTCTCACCCCATAATAACTTTATTCCTATTTTTTGGTCATCACTACAACTTTATTTCCACTTTTTGATCAATACCATCATTTTTTTGTCATTACCATTATTTTTTTGTCATTATCTTACTACTCTTACATTCTAAATTTTATTCCACTCAATACCATCATTTTTTTATCATTACTATTATTTTCTTGTCATTATCTTACTACTCTTACATTTTAACTTTTATTCCACTCCAAATAATCTTATCAGTTTTCTTATTTTTCGTATCGAAACTCAAATGGAGATTTGATTCCTGGATCCGAAGGAGTAATTATTATTATTATTATTATTATTATTATTATTAATGTTATAGTATTATTATGAGGAAGTGTATATATATGTTGTCTCGCACAGTTTCCAACTCAAATCTCTCCTTTTCACCTTGCCCCTCAATGTTTTATTATCATTATTATTGACTGAAAAAAAACGTTGACCAGTCAACCAATTTTGATTGATGCTGATAGCCCAATATGAATGACCATGGTCCTAAGTTTCCAACATATGGACCCCACGAATTCGACAAATTAATGCGACTTTATTTTGTAATCAATATTTTCATTGATACAAACTTTGAAAATCAAATTCTGTATATTTCGATTTGGTCATCCCATTGTATGGATTTGTACCTTGTAGTTAGTTTATACTTCTAAATTGTTCCTTTTTATGATAGTATTCTGATTATATATAGTATATAGAAATATTTGGAATATCAGGAATATATTGTCTGACAATATAATTTGCATCCATCTAAAAAATATATGAAAAAACATGATTCCATTGAATTATTAATTTTAATGAAATCCAGTTTTGGGTTTGCATCATGCAAACCTTAGTCAAAAATCAACCAACATGGCATTATTAAGGGTTATTCGGTTTGGTTGTAATATGAAATTCGAATTCAAATTGTCCCATTAAATTTGAATTTAAAACAGGTAAAAGTGAAACGAGGGATAATGAAGAGATAAGTGGAATCAATGATTGTCTGTTTATATGATATGTACTAATCTTTGAGAGATGATGACATGCTAGATAGAATATTTGTTGGGGTCACATTGATTTTCACACCTTCTCAAGAATCTTTGTCCCTTTAATGGTAAGAATTGGGAATGAGAAAAGAAGAATTTAGTGGCAAAAGTAATATTGGGGCTGGGTGGGGTTTTCTTGTTGGCTATATATATATATATATAAAAGGTTTGAATCTTGTAGTAACTTTATCTTTAAATGAGTGTATAGGAATTAGTATAAATATTATTTATGTCATGCATGAAATACTGTATTAATATATAAATTACATTAATTTAATGCATAAATAATAATAATAATTTAATGTATTAATTAATTTTGATCGTAAATTTAAAAAATCAACAATTCAGATTAGTTTATAGTTCTTACCTAATCACGAATTTTTATTAGGGGTATTTATTCGGATCCGATTTTTCGGTTATTAACAGGAATCGGTGCTAACCGATTCGGACCGGGTACCCGATAACCGAATTTATCGGTTTGGGGGGAGGGGGGGTGGTATCGGTTATCCGCTCTACACATCTTCGGTTATCGGTTAATAACCGATACCCGATCGCGTACCCAAATAACTGGCTACCCGGCTAATCGAATCGGCCGGTTAACGGGTAACGGCAAACTACCTTGGGTCGGTTACGGGTAGCATTATTTGTCTAATTTGATTTCGGGCTGAAATTTTGGGTTGGGTAACCGTCGGTTAACCAAATAAGTAGTTCCTATGTGATCATCTTCATATATTGTTACAGCTCATGAGAGATGTCAGATGTTCTGTTTCATAATTGAGCAACTTCCATCAACAGATGATTATTCTGTTAACTATTTTGTCAAAGAAGGTGAAATATCTGTTCGATTTTGTTAATGAAAAATACAAATAATTGTGTGATTTTGCATTGTAGTGTGCAAAATAATTGAGAATATAACAAGTACTAGGAAGCTCATCCAACTCGAAATTTCTTAAGAGAATCAAAGTTCAGAGAAGGTTGGAAAGTGGTACGCCCGGTTCACCAGGTTCTACCACTGCAGGGCCCAATCATAGTCAAAAGAAGAGTTTGATCCTGGCTCCTCATCGATCTCATACCAAATCCCATCAATCGAATCACTTTTTCGAGAAATACGAGACATCTAAGTCATACAAGTAAAGAGATCTATTCATTGATAAGCTGGATACGGGATCCTCTTAGTAGGCTGGACCAACATCCATCCGAGCTCTAAAGGTCATAAATCCTCTCCTAAGCCGCTAATAGGAATGCCACGGAACACGAAAACAATGTCCGATTCTTAAAAATAAGTAACGAGTCAAATCGAAGAGAAAAGAGGAGCTCAAAACAGATGAGTACGGGTTTTTTTGGTAGTTTAACGTATGGTCGCCCCTCCAACAAGAAAAGGTATAAATATGGAAACTTCTCTGCCATTTGGATCGGAGAATTTATGGAGGAAATCGGGTTTTAAATTCCCAGAAACTAACACTGATGAGCTTGCTCTAATGAAACTACTAACACTCAGACTAGGGACAGGGACTCCATAAAAGGGCACCATAGGAGCTCACAGGTCATACCGTTCGTTCGAGCTTGCTTGAGTTCGTACACATGCGAATGACTGGGCTGTATGAGTGTTGGATTAACTGCTCTACCACGGCAGAAGTAGAATCGCTTAGATTTCCGACTTCTTTTAACACGTGACAACATGCGTAAATGCCAATATTGACGTTGTGGTATTCATGAAATCAAGTGTCTCAAATTCGGATATTATTGTACAATTTATAGATTGAGCTTGTCATATTTGATTTTTCAAGTGCAATTTTAATTGTTCTCTCATTCTGTTTTCATACTATTACAAAGAAAAGAAATTTATGTAGTGCACACCTTAAATGTAGAGGTTGTCAATTTACCCTTGTCATAGAAAAGATGTTATTGCAATCGACACAACCCATCTACTGGTATTCTATTAACCAAAATAAATCCAAATTCAAATCACACACCTTAACTTATAAATCCAGTATGTGTATTATATATGTTTTTCTAAAAATAATTTACATCATATATGTGCGGTATATTAATATACACATCAAATAACAATTGCAGTTATCCTTTTAAAAGAGAAAAGAACAGAAACCGTATTACTTATTACTAAGATTTCGCTCGACTAATACCAAGTCGAAATAACGACTCCACCTCTCTTAGATCATCTTCCAAAAATAGACACGTCAACAAGTAATGATGTAGCATATGCATGGTGCATGGAGACACGTGGATTTGGAGAGCCATTTATTATGCTACAGGTTTGCAATTCGCATTTGAAGAATGTTTTCATAACTTCTCATATTTTTATTCATCTTGAAATGAGAGGCCTAATATATGTGATTGTATATATTGATTTCGCATTTGAAGATTGTTTTCATAACTTCTCATATTTTTATTCATCTTGAAATGAGAGGCCTAATATATGTGATTGTATATATTGATTTACTCTGCTCCAATAAAAAAAAATTAAACGCAACACAATATTCCAATATTAATTAATTGAGCTAGAGGCTTGTTTAGGACATTTAAAAACCCATTTTTCAAATTCAGGACATTAAAGCAGCGGGTTTCGTTTTGCAGCGCATTAAATTTTTTTTGTTGGGCCGTAGGACTTTTTTTTGCCCGAATCTACAAAAATCGCATGTAAGCCGCACGGGTTGGCCAAGTGGAGCCCAAATGCGCTCGTAGACGCCACATCATGCCACACCTCACTCTTCCCTCTTTATATCGAGGAACCCTTTAACAGAAATCAAATTTCCCAAATCGAAGAACCTTAGATTCCTCACTTCCAACAAAATGCAAGGGCAATGAAATGTGTTTTGCTCATTGATGAGTCCTTATTTTGTGTCTTTTTAGTGTCTGTCTTAGGTAGTTTAGATCGAGTCTTTGTGTGTGTTTTGTCTAGTTTTAGTGTCTTGGAGGACATATTTTGGACAGGAGGTGGTTTGCTGCCTTGCAGGTGGAAACTGGGCAATACAGGGAAAGGAAGCGTCATTTCTGGAAGCAGGTCAGGCAGAGCGTTATTGGTCAAGATAAAGATAGGCGTAGTGCTTTGATCAGCTGGCGAGTTTCTCTACTAGGTCTAGAAGGATAAGGAAAAGATGATCTAACTTAAATATTTTTCCTTATCTGACTAGATTTAGGATCCGCAAGGGATCTCTTGGAGATAGACGTGACTTACCATGTTGGGGTCGTGCTTATCAAGTATTACTTGCATCCCAAGGTAGCTCGTAGACTCCTTTCATGTTAAGGACCGAGGGGCCCAAACCCTAAGTGCTCGCCTATAAATATTGAAGCCTAGCTACTACGATATATATGTCGTCTTTTATGCTTTCATTCCCTGTTATTTACTTGAGGGATTATGAGGAGAAAAATAAGTCCTACGGACAAAGTTTATTTGTGTTTTGTTCATCGACACTTTTGGTCGTATTTGCTTTTCACGTACTTCGTAAGTTTTAATATAGTTCTTCTTATGAGTTCCTTTAATTATTGTGTTTGTAGTTATATTATTATATCTAGATAAATCTTTATACTTGATCTGGGCAAGATAGTTAGGTGATTACTTATGCTTGAGAGGTCTAATTTGTGCTAAATAATTGTCTGCATGTGTTCCCGATATGTTAATGAACTTGTTCCAATATGAGATAATATGATCAAGAGATTAATAGGCCGTTAATCACTTAGGACATATTAGATCACTAATTAATTGAGAAGTAGGAGTGTTTTCCATAACTAACTTAATTAAGATCGATTAACATTAGAGGAAGGTGTCTACCCTATTGGGCTAGACGTGATGATTCCTTGTTGGAGGCGCCTGTTGGAGGCGCATGAGAAGGATCAACAGGCCTTAGCGCGCTTGCCGCCCAAGAAGTCAGCCAGCTTGGCCAAGAAGTCAGTGATCGATGAGGAGGAAGAAAATGATGAGGAGGAGTTTGAGTCTTCTTCTGCCCAGCTGAAGGAAGTCTTGGAAAGGCTGGGCAAGACTGAGGAGTTGCTCAAGGGGCTATGGAATGGGCAACTGATCATGCAGGCTACTATCAACAGCCTTGCCCGCCACTTGAAAATAGGGTCAGCTTCTGATCCTTCTGCTTAATTATGTCCTACTATTTGTGTCGTAGTTATTTTTGTTTTGGTGTCTTTATTTTTCGTTTAGTGTCTTATTGTTTTATTTGTCTTGTGTCTGTGGAGTGATCGAATACCTCACCCATATTTTGCCCTACAAAATGTGTGGTGAGGTAGGCGAGTGACTCATGTTTGTTTGCATTAGTGTCTTGACCCTTTTTACGTCCACTACTTTGCTATAAGCAAAGTGTGTGCGTAGGGAGGCCAACTGTTTGTAAAAGAGTTTGTTAAGTCCAAGGTTGAGGCCTCCATGGATGGACTTTGCTTTAAGTATTTGAGTCGATCAGCATGGAGTTGTTGGGCAAGATGATATGGTGATCTGTGTGCTTAATTGTTGCTTGTTGAACAGTGTTAAGTTTATGCATGCTAGAAGATGACTTGAACGATGGATTAAGTTGTGAGCATATCCTGTGAGGATTTGAGCTTAATTGAATTCATTCCTTGTATGATTGAAGACATCTTGATTAGGAAGAACTAGAACTTGCCTGTACTTTGGTTTATAATCTCTGAACTTAGATGATTTAGGTCATTCTTTTATTAGCCCATTGAGCTTGAATTGATTACTTGGTATCACTATCCTTTGAAACACCCCTTTGAGCCAAATTAATTCTTTCTACCACTTAGATTTTGCCTTTGAAAAGATTTTTATCTGGTTTTGGGAACCTGGACAGTATAAAGAAGAAAATGGCAGGAAAGAGATGATGGGGATATATCTTGGGCAGAGATACGTTGTGTGTTGATAGTTGGGTTATGCCCCAATTAAAAGAAAAAAATGAAAGAAAAATAGAGGGAACAGAAAAAAGAGAGAAAAAGAAAAAAATTATAAATTTCCTAGAAAGAGGTTGTAATTTGAATTTTGTCTTGACTTGTTTGATGGCATTGCAATTTCTTTTCCCTTCACTTGCAGATTATTTCGAAAGGTGGTTGTGTTGTTTTGACTAACTCTTCTGTGTTGATCATGTTGGAATCTTTTTGTTTGTGTCTTGGGCAAGTTGTTTGTGCACATTTGAGGACAAAGTGTGGGTTAAGTGTGTGCGCATGATGAGTCCTTATTTTGGGTATTTTTTTTCATAAACTAGGTTTAGGTCGTGAATTTTGGGGATTTAGTTAAATGAGCTAATTTCCCGATTTTAGATTTAGGAGAGGGAATAGTGGGGGAAGAGTGAGGTGTGGAGTGATGTGGCTTCCACGAGCGCATTTGAGCTCCACTTGGCCAACACGTGCGGCTCACGTGCGATTTTTGTAGATTCAGACCAAAAAAAGTCCTACAACCCAGGAAAAAAAAATTTAAGGACCGCAAAACGAAGCCAACAACTTTAATGTCCTGAATTCAAAAAATAGGTTTTTAAATGTCCTAAAAAATCCTCTTGCTCTTAATTAATTTATCAATACATCCCCCAAAGAAAAACTAATTTATCAATACAAGTTTGCAAACAATATAATAATTGTATATAAAAATTAAGAATAGAGGATTGGAATTTGGAACATGAGGTAGGGGCATCTTTGTCTCACCAAATATTTATTATCCAAAATCAAAGTTTATATTGTGAGAATCTGTTGGTGGATTGCATGTGTTGTGGATTTCGTATCTTAGTGGATAAGGAAATAATTGATCTACTCATGTAGTTAAATATATTAAGTGGGCGCCTCGTTTTGAAATTTATAATTAGGGGACAACTTCAATGATAGCCAAAAAAATAAAATGGAACCAAAACGTATTAAAAATCAGTTAATGCCAAAATAAACTAGGCTAGGTAATATGATCGCCATCTTTTATTTCCAACCTATTCGTTACAACTTTAAATATTCTAAAGCCGATTAATGATTCATCCCATGTACATTTTGACGTTCGATTAATAATGGAAAATAATAATTAAACCCGTGTTAGCCTCAAATTAATACTTAAGCCTAAAACGACTATCTATAGGTGGCTGAACATAGATTCTTCTCTTATCATGAGCAAATCACGCACGAAAATTTATACTACCAAAGTATTTGTCTTTCATAATAGAGTTCGTGCTTTTATATTAAAATTAAGAATTAACATAGTATATACATATCTATTGTTTACAATTTACGATGGGAGAAAATTTAACAAGGCATTATGTGGCGAGAGACAACGGTTGGAGTATTATGGACCATTCTTTAGGGTGTTTTTGGTTTGTAGGAATATATGATAGATAGATTGATGAGACTGATAGGATTGTATGAGTGATAAATAATCCAATCAAATTTGGTATGATAAATTATCATTCAATTGGTGGATAGGAGTACGCGCTATGTTTTTCGATAATCATGAGTTTAATCATTCAAACATAATGTGATTATATTGGATTATTTATCAATCATCCCTTATCGAGCAAACCAAATGAACCCATCACCCAAGGATTGGACCTTCTAGGCTACTCACAAGCATATGCCTTCATTTTTTGGGTTGAGCTAGCCGAGGCTGATCCCATGACTTTTTTTCCTGATCTCTATTAATTTCGGATCGAACTATTTTTATATCTCTATACATGTGAATAATGATCTTATCTTTTGATTGCAGCAAATAAATGTGTGCTAATTTTTTTGACAAGTAAAAAAATTAAATTTTGTACTCTCTCTGTCTCCACTTAATATGGTGCGAGGGTCGTGCACATATTTCAAGAAACAGTAGATAAATATTTGGTAGAAATATTTTAAGTGGAGGAAGGGACCCATTTAGATGTATTGTTAATTTCTTAATGGATGAAAAATTTTTATAGGAGTAAATATATTGAAATTTTAAGAGTAAAAAGGTAAAAAAATATGTCATAAAAATGAAACACTATACTAAGTTGGGACGTTAAAAATAGAAAATAATCATACTAACTATAGGAGTAAATATATTAAAATTTTAAGAGTAAAAAGATAAAAAAAATAAATCATAAAAAAGAAACAATGTACTAAATTGGGACCTTAAAAATAAAAAATAACCATATTAACTCGTGCTGGAGAGAGTAATATTTTTGATAAAACGACGCTAATTTAAAGACAGAGTGAAACGCGCAACACATTGAGAGGAGTGTGGAGCCCACAAAAGAAACGTCTCTGCTAATAGCCTAAGTTTGGCCTACCTTTAGTTGCATTCTCATACTATTGGCGATGGCACCCACACCACCATTACTATTACCAACACCAACACCTCTTGCATATCTCAACACAAAATTCTTGTCTACTCTCTCTCTCTCTCTCTCTCTCTCTCTCTCTCTCTATTCTGCTAACTGAGATTGCTTTTGCTCTGGCGTGCCAAATCCTCGCATATACAAACTACATAGACATACACTGTCTATCACGCATCCCCAGTAGACAATCTTGTAATCATTACTTTCTCTCTCTAATTTCGAGAGCCCCACCAGTCTCTCCTTCTCTCTCTCTCTCGCCCCCCCTCTCTTTATATATACGTTCAGGCTGCTCATCACCTTGTGCCATTTACACACAGAGATAAAGAAGAATGTTTTAATTTGCAAGATTCTCATAATCAGCTCATCTTGTACTAGCCATTTCTCTCTCTCTCTCTCTCTCTCTCTCTCTCTCTCTCTCTCTCTCAACGCTTATCTCAAGAAAAAAATTGTTGGATATACATAGCTATTTGAAGCTGAGGTGATCTGAGAAGATCGATCTGTTGCATGGCTATGAATTCTGCAATGGAACAATCTCATAACCAGGTAGGTAGATTATCCTTTATGATATTGGTATATTTTCTAGGGTTTTTGTGGAAATTATCTAGGAATTTGGGGAAAGTAGTTTACTTCGTTAATCAAGAGCTCTCCTTATTTTCAAATAAAAAAAGAGCTCTCCTTATTCACCCTTCTCTTCTTTCCATGTTTTCTCATCCATATTTTGTTTGTTAATTCATTCATTTTATCAAGGATAACAGACAGGAAGGAAGGGATTTTAATTTTATTTTTATCTTAACTGATAAACTTTAAGTCAGATTGATTTGTATGACTTAGTGAAAACTCATATTTGAAATTACTGTAGTCTGCATACTATATCTGTGCTTCAATTTTCCATTAATTACATACTTCAGATTCCACTGCGTTGTTAACCCCATCTTACTTGTAATTAAAGTTTATGCATAATTTGCGTATTAATTATAAGAAATGATATAGTACTATGTATCTGGAGAAATGATAAATTAAAACTGTTGTCTTTGAGGTCCTTGGTTGAATCCAATGATACAAAATGAACATCATATCATTATATATTCCTAGCTATTTCTTTTGTAAATTAATTTATAGTTATGATAATTTCTAAGAAAAATTAATAATTACTAATGACAAATCAAAATCCCAAATTACTAATATCACTCATCCACTTAATTCGGCGTGCCCTTAGTTTCTTGCATTTTCTTGTTCTTGTTTTTTTTCATTTTTGAGAAGTACTGCAATTTATATTAGACAATTAATACTGTTGTTTTCGTAGATAAATAATTAAACATGCATTCATCGTGACATGAATTCTGTCTTATTAATTTTACGTACTAAAATACTAGTAATATTTTTGTTAGGAAGTAAATTCACAAACGCTAGAAAGCATGGTGGCGAGCACAAAAGCACAGCAAGAGAAGAAGCCCCGGCCAGCAGAGAATTCCCTAAAATGCCCTCGATGCGATTCCGGCAACACCAAATTCTGTTACTACAACAACTACAGCCTTTCGCAGCCCAGATACTTCTGCAAATCTTGCCGAAGATACTGGACCAAAGGCGGCACTCTGAGGAATGTTCCCGTGGGTGGCGGGTGCAGGAAGACCAAGCGACCGTCCTCCCATTCCCGCCGCATCAATCACGACCACCCCATCACAGCCGTTAACCCTTCATCCTACGACCAAAGCGATCTCTCCCTGCCGGGGGGCTTTCAGAAGCCGCCACCTGGCCCCCTGGGATCGGACGGCCCCGGCCCCGAGTTTATGAGCGGTGGCCTCATTGATGCTCTGAGGGGTGGCTTTCTTGACATTCCAAGAGGCTTCCACAATCTCTACGGTGGGAATGGGAATGACAATGTTGCGGGTAGTTTTGGAATGGAGTGTGGGTCCGGATTCGGAATGGGAATGGGAATCGGAATTGGCATGCTGAATCAAGAAATGGGATTGATGGGGTTTGAGGATTTGGGGAGTGGTGGGGCGGCCGTGGTGAAGCAAGAGATGAGCAACGGAGAGAGGTGGGGTTTGAACCCGTGGCACAA
This sequence comes from Schizonepeta tenuifolia, assembly GCA_029490685.1. Taxonomy (NCBI): domain Eukaryota; kingdom Viridiplantae; phylum Streptophyta; class Magnoliopsida; order Lamiales; family Lamiaceae; genus Schizonepeta; species Schizonepeta tenuifolia. The sequence goes on along the minus strand of CM055957.1, from coordinate 78,715,940 downwards.
TGTTGGTGCAGGGGAGGCAACCACGGGGGATCTCGATTCCACTAGAATCGGGAGCTGGAACGGAATTGGCTCGTCGTCTAGTTGGCACGGGCTTCTCAATAGTCCTCTAGTGTAATTGGTTACGGGCCGGCCGGGCCGGGAACGTTGCCGTGGTGCAAGACTAGTTGGGATAAAGATTTCAACAAAATATTAATGATATATATATATATATAGAGAGAGAGAGAGAGAGAGAGAGAGAGAGAGAGAATATTTGTTGTGTTTAGGAGAAGATGTATGTTTCTTAATTTGGTTGTGTTTTAATGAATGGGAAAAAAAAGAGATTGTTTTATATGGAAATAGTTGAAGCTATCCAAACACAACTTAATGTTTTGAGGAATTCTTTTTTGTTGGGGGTTTGGCCGAGCTTAACTAGTTACGTATATATATATAACTTTTATGAATCTTTAGAATTAATAGATTTTAACAAGAAGTACAATTCTATTGTCACATGTTTACTTGGAGTCGACCAAATCTTTATGAACAGAAATTTTCTCGGTATCATGTCCTGAAAATTTACCTTATTTAGTTTAATGTTTGAGAATCTTTAGTCACTTGTTTCGTTCCTGTCGGTTGCTGTCCCTCTTGTCTCTCTGTGTGTGTAACCAGTTTTTGACCCAAAAAACTAATGTGAATATGTGAATGTGAGTGGAGTGTAGCTTTTCGAAAACAATAAATATGCTTGTAGTTTTTGTTGTTTTACCTTTTAAATCGTCTCGTTCAGTCCAGTCAAAAAAAAAAAAAATAGAGAAAAATCATTGAAAAGAGAAAATTGTTATTTGTAAATTCTGCTTGGTCCCTTTCTAGTTAATTTAAACACAAATAAAATAAACCTAGTTAAAGCTCAGATAAATTAATATCGACTCTACCTGTCACATCCTAAAATAGTTAGGTTTTTTAACATATACTGGTCTGAATTGGTCTGAATTTCCTATTATAGATAGAATCCATTTTTCAGACTAGCGAAAGGCGACAAAATAGAGAGAAATCAATCTAAGCATTAACAATTTGAACTGACTGTTCTTCGTTGCAGTAGTTAATTATTTTGGTTCAGTCCCTTGGCTATGGCTTTATCTATCTTTACTATATTCATTTGCATCCCATTTGTCGGATTTTTTTTTTATTTTTTTTGTATTTAACTATTACTAATGGAGTAATTTATAATAATAACTAATTAGAAGAAAATTGATTATTTACTATAAACGTTAATGAGGTGGAACTGATAGAGTATTTAATAATAATTAAAACATGTCTAGTAAGGATTTGATTTTTTTTTATTTATGATTTATGATGAGGATACAAATCTTGCTAGCTAGATAAGTAAGCATACTTGGAAAATCAAGTGACGCGAACTTTCCATGTAGAGATTTAGTAGGGTAGGGGGGGTGCTATGCTGCCAAACATTCTTGTTTTGTTTCTTTTCCATTTTACATGTGAATTCGTCTAATTACTGACTTTTTTATGTTAATAATTAAGCAAAAGCCGTGATATAATTAGAAATTTAGTAAAAATAAAAGATTTAGGTCTTTTCTGTCTACACGAGTCTCGACTCTATCATACTATATTTAATTCCTATATCATGAATTGCTATGCATTACATGATTTTCTACATTTCGTTTAAATCGACATTTTTTTTCATCTATATTTTATGTACAGATAGATTGAAATTCAATTGAATTGAGAGGCTCAAACTAGCATCGAATTTAATAGGGATGGTTGTGGTGTATTGTGATGTTTGGCTATTCAAAGAAGTGTGGAAGGAAGAAAATGACATGTGCAGTAAATTTGAAGACAGGAGAGTATCAATGTCGTGACAGTTGAAAATTTGTGGTGTTATGTTATTACCATTAATCGTAACGTCTTCTCGAAGTAAGTTATAAATTATTATATGTCTTCTTTAGTTGTTGGTTTAGTGTTCTTGTTCCTCTCTCTTATTCAATGGATGAAGTTGGCATTTTTCCTATCTTGAGTGTGAGTTTCTTTTATGTCTTCTCTTTATGTGCATTATTTTTACCTTTTATGTGCAAAAAATATCAGTCTACTTAATATTAATCTGCCTTATTTAATAGTGATTCGATTCGATTTTTTATAGAATAATATAATTTCGGTAGAGTGAATTGTAACGACGATTGTCCAAATTAATCAATGTCTCTATTTATACCAAATAACATTCTTCTCATTTAATAAATAAATACTAGTATTATATACAAGGTTGAATTGACATGAAACCTCGTCTTTACAGTAGAAAAATGATACTATTAGGCGAAGTGAGATGTTGTACGTTGAATCATATTCTATAGTTTAGAAGACTAGTTAACTTAGGAGTAATATAATAGGTGACCTAGTTGATTCAAAAGAGATTCTACGTTGATTGTCTCTTATTTTGAGGTAGATATTCAAAGCATAATATGAATAATTAAACATAATGAGGCTATTTTAGAATTTCAGCGAGCTTCAGCACTTTTGTGCTATATTCACCAATCACCAGACCAAATCATGCCACAGATTTGAGGCGTGATTTAAAGTTGAAACACTACTGTTTTTTTCTTGCTTTTCTTTTTTGGTTTCTGTAGGCTTTAACTAAAAAATAAAAATTGATAAATTTCCAACATAAGTGGGCCTATAAAATTATTTCAATCAACAAACCTAATTAAATTATATTTAGATGAACTCGGTCCACGAAGCCCACAAATAATTACTCTAGTTTAAGAAAGGAGCAGGGCTGAAAGATTAAATTTTTTTCGCATAATATCAGAAATATTATTGAAACAAATTATAACATTTTTACCTTCCTCAAACTAAAAATCAATATGTTTATTATTCATCAAAAAAGTATCTTTGCTTATAAAACACATAGTAAAGTTTATTATGATTTTCTTTAATTAATCGTGAACGTTATCATCCTCTAAAGAAAGATTCTTCGTGGTACATTATTTGGGAAATAGAATAAATCTCCTTCGAAATGTGTATTGGTGTTAGACTGTTACGAATATGTGCTAATCGAACTGTTAGAAAGTGAATAATGGATAATTTGTTAAAAGCCCAAAAAAGATCGATTTGAAGGAATAGAGAGAAGTAATTGTAAGCATATCGCAATAGAGAATTACATCAATATCTACAAAATCCTTTTAGGTACAGTATATAGTTACGAATTGCATCCGTGAAAATGTTATGTTACTAACTCATTCCTCACTAATCATAGTTCATTTCTTTAATAACATAACATAGTATTAAAAATTTAAAAGTTATTTGTTCATTAAAAATTGTTTCGCAATTTCCTTATTAGTTAAGTCAACTTTTCTTCAGTAATATGTCATTTGTTCTCAAGCTTCGTTGAGCCCAAAACGTAGAAACAGCGAAAAGATGAAGATGATAACTCCACACTCGTCCGCATTAGTTTCTCATATTTTAACTTTTTCAAAATCCATGAAGGTTAACGGAACCAGTCATTATCTAGTCGGGTTCGGGTCAAAATGTTATTATGGATCTATGCCCAAATGATGTTGGTTAGCAGAAAATACCATTAAATAATATCTTTACCTAATTTATTTTGGAAATATATCATTTATTTATAATCCGAACCGAAAATTCGTCAACCTTCAAAACAAAACTAAAATAGGATTCCACCACAGTTGATATTAAATAGAAGAATCTACCAAAAACCAATGAAACATAAAAAATAAAAAATAAAAAAGATTTTAGAAAAACTGTTTCATCTCTACTGATCTGCAACTCTACAGGTAAAGAAGCCGAGAACAGTTTAGAGTGACATTTAATATTAGTCCATTAGCATTCAAAGCTGCTCATAGCCCTCCCAAAGAAAAGCTCTTAGCCTTGCCAAGAATGGACTACAAATTCTACTATATTAGCAAAAGAAATCCTTCAAACAGTACCTTGAAATGTCTATATGAATATAAACACGAAACTCAAAATCAGGAGCATGAAAGAAATATGAAAATAACTAAACGCTACAGATTGCGGCAGAGGATTGTTTGTTTAGTGTTTTTTCTTTCGCAGCTTATTCAAAGAAGCTGCAGCAAGATCTCACTGAGAAAGTTCAATGAAGGAACCCTAGAATAGCTTCGTATTTTATAGAGATGGTTTGGGCTGGGCTTTCATATTTCTGGGCCTAAAGTAGATAGATAATTTCGAAAGGTGTAAACTTATGATTTTGAGAATTTAAGAATTTGAATTAGATATATATGGTGTTAATTCAGACATTAAGCTAGAATTTTCGACTTGGGATTTTTTATTTATTTTTTAGAATAATTATTTTTTACATTTACTTGACCCTTTTATCCAGCTGGTTAATGGTTTCTAGTATTCGTTCTGTATACTTTTATTTCAATTTATTACGTCTCTATATGTATTTAAGTATAAAAGTTAACCATATTCTAAATCGATTCTTAGGGGTGTATTGAATGTAGATTTTGTTGGATTTATCTATATATTATTTATCTTTATAATATTGTTATATCTCAATGTTATTTATCTCTAAGTATTATTTTTAGCGAGCTATATATATTTTTAGGTGAGGTTCCATGCTAACTAAATCATCCGGCCCAAAGCTCACACACGTCTTTGGGTTGACCTCCTCTCCCGAGAATGAGTTCACAATATCAATTTCCATTCCCACCGCTTGTGCCAACTCCTGTACTTCTTTACTTACATGAGCTTTAGCGGCTCTCGCATGGGCCTTACGAGCCCTTCCTGAATCTCCATTAACGTTTCCCCCCATTGATCATATTAATATTTCCCCTCTTAGAGGGAGGCTCTTCCCGTCGGGGAGGAGTTCTCTCCCGTTGGTCTGGTTTTCTTTGCCCTAGTTCTTTTCTCTTGTATCCTTTCTCCCTTTCCTTTTTGACAAACTGAAGCAATGTGTCATCCTTCTTCAGTAGCCGCTCAATGGCGTCTTTAAGGTGCCTACAAGAGTTTGTGTCATGACCGTAGTCATTATGGTATTTGCAGTACAACTCGGATCGAGGGTTACGAGAAGCTTTCTTATAAGTACTTGGGAACTTAAAATGAGGAGACCTGGCTGCGGCCTCCATGACTTCTACCAAAGACGCGTTTAGGGGCGTGTATTGGTCAAACCTCTCCTGAGCTCTCTTAGGTTTCTGCCCTCCTTTATCCTTTTCAGCTCTCGATGCTGAAGACGACCTTTTCTCCGAGGTCTCCCTTTTGGAAACAGGGGATTGTTCTTGCACCTTTCGAGCCTCCTGAGCTTCTTCGAGATTGACATATTTTTCAGCTATTTGCAGCAATTCCTCGAAGAATAGGGGGGCTCTCTTGTTCAGCGAATTAAAGAATAAGCCAGGTGTTAATCCCTGTATAAGTGCCTGCACTTTCTCATCATCTGAAGCCAGAGGAACTTGCAATACCTCAGCGTTAAAGCGTGTTACATATTCTCGTAAGCTCTCTGAGGGTCCTTGCCTCAATGCCATGAATGAGGAGGATGTCTTTATGTGCCTTCTCGCACTAGCAAATTGGTGGAGGAACATAGACTTGAACTCGATGAATGATTTTATACTGTTGGAAGGCAGCTGAGAAAACCATTATTGAGCTACTTTCGATAGAGTCGTAAGAAAAACTCTACATTTAACTCCTTCTGTGTACTGGTGCAACATTGTGCCATTTTCAAATCTCATCATGTGCTCATACGGATCCGTGGAACCATCATACTCCAATGTCAACGTTTTGAAATTTGCAGGCAATTGATCTTCTCGAATGTCTCTGGAGAAAAAAGATTGATTATCACTTATCCTCACAGATTTTTTGGGAGATTTCTTTGGCGAAGAGGCCTTAGTCTGCAGATCTTTGAGTTGCTGTTTGAGAGCTGCAATTTCAGCTGCCGCAACTTTATCTCGGAATCTCAACATCTTCTCTCCTTCCTCTGCATTTTTCCATAATAACAATAGGAAAGAACAAGTTAAAAATCATTAACTCGACCATTGCTAATATTGTTCAGACATCTCATCAACACTACTGACCGTTCTCAGATTCAGTGTGCGGGCTTTCATATCCTTCTCCTTCACAGTAATCCTCATTTTCAGGTTCTTCCTGCAATAAGGTTTTCAGATTATTTATTGCTTGAATAAAGCTCAGTTTGCCTTATGAATGGTTTGTCATTATTACAGTCAGACTAGAGAGATTTATACCTCTCTTGGTTTCTATCTAGCTATACTGCTAGCTTTCTTGTTTTGACTTTCTGGTGAAACCATAGCTTTAGATACTGATTGCTTTACCATGGCACTAGTTTGATCCATTGAGACCATGCAAGTAACATTCTGCTGTGAGGGAGTTTGGAACTCGTCCCCTTGATCTTCCGCGTCTTTGCGAGCTTTCTCTTTATGCGGACTCAGTAACTTAGAGGGCCCCTCTTTCCGAGATATGGCGGGCTTCTACGCACTCACTTTCAGGGCATCGTGATTCCATTCATCATCTTGCCCCTCCGGGGAGCTATCATCGCGTACAGCTTCTTCAAAGGGAGGTCCCAGGTCTCGGACCACCGTGTCATCCATGGCTGCAGCACAGGATTATCAACAGTTAGTTGTCTGCAGCTATCAAAGGGAACTATAAGTGTTCAACACTTTGTTCTTTTCAGAGAAGCTACAACTAAGCTTTCTGAAACCCAGGATAATCGAAGGGCATGATTCACCATGCATCCTCTTCCCATCTCACTTCCTCAGCTTCTACTGAGGCCGCGCGTAACCTACTTCAGGAGTTTCACGGTTTTCTGCACTTTGCTTTCTCATGCTATGAGATTTTTCAAAGTTTTTGCTTCAAAGTCATTGAATATTTTCTAACCCCACTGAGGGATATATTCAGAGCTTGAACCTTTATCCCTCCAAGGTTTTTACAGTAAAAACAGAAGAATGAGGAGTAAAGAAAATCAGAAGAGGCTACACTGGTTTTTTAATATTTCAAATTCAGCAGCACCAACTTTCGGAAACTAGCAATAAACTTCGAAGGACTTTCGAGTTTCTTTTTCAAAATGGATCAAAACACAGAACATGTCAAATGCCACCTATTTTTGAATAACCCAGAAACTTTTTCTTTCACCTCATTTAACTAAAGATTTTCTTTAGGAAACAGGAAACAGAACAGAATTCACTTGACACCCCCATAATTCTTTTCAGTAACGTTTTAAAGAGAAGGAATCTTAGAGGAAATGTCATTTCCCACAGACGGCGCCAAATAATGTTACCAAAATGATACATTATGTAGAACAGACATGGAAATAAAGGAATGCTTGAATAACTACCTAGATAATTCCCCTTCTTCTTCTTCACACGACTGGAATTACGGCCTTCACGTCGACTTCTCACCAGGTTCTACAATAAAAGGAAGGCCGGGGGTGAATTCTGGCGAACCACCTCCGACGCTCAAGTCAATTCTTCTTCTTTTAAAAAAAAGGAATGAATGTAACAGTAATGTGTGTGTGTAGAGTGTTTTTTTTTTTCTGTATATATACTCATCCCTTTACTTGAGGATAAAGTTCCCTTATTATCGCATCTCCAGCTATGGCTTTTACACGTGTTACTACTCCATTGATTGAGACAAATTGTACCTTCCGACAGTACTGGGCTGGCATTAATTAAAGTACTCCAGTCAGTCAGGTGCATAGACGGTGACAGGAGACCTCAGTGAGGGAGCTCAGTGGAGTCCTCTCTGCAGGTCTACTGTAAAAGCTCATTAGAGGTCTCAGTGGAGACCTGAATAAATGATAGCTAACGTTTTTCCCAGCAGTTACGAATGAGAGCTTTCTCAGGTCTTTAGGAGGGACCGGAGATATTTTAAGCCATATCATCTACTCCCCCCTACTCTAGATTTCAAAATTTTCCTTTTGAGATTTAGAGTAGAGATCCAATGCATTCACAATGATCGAGAGGTCAAGGAAGAGACCTGCTTAATTTGAATGAAATAAGAATCTTAGCAACGTCCGCTGTCAACCCCTCATTTTATCATTATTTTTGGGGAATAGTGGGACTCTTCGGTTTTTACCTTTTTTCCAACCGCCTCTACCTTCCTTTCATCCCCTTTAACCTTATCTTTCATTCTTCTTTTCATTTTTACTCTTACCGTCATTTCCTTTCACTATTATACGCAAATGGAAAAATCATCTTCCCGCACGGATAAGGATACCATCTCCGATCATGCAGATACACAGGTCCCTATTATACCTACTCGCTCTCTTTCTCACACCGATTCTCACTCTGGAGCGTCTTCTTACGCGCCAGAGACGGGAGACTGCCTTCAGTCTACTCGCCGATCTCGCAGAATTGCTCTGAAAAATCCACCCTCTCCGGTACGTACTTCTGGGCCCAAGGTAGTGGTGGATCTGGTGGAAGAGTCGGCTTCTCCTCAGAAAAGTGCGAAAGGTCCCAATTCTAATCTTCCGGAGGCCGTCCCTTCTCCTCACGTGGAAGACCGTAGGCCTTGTCTTTACGCACCCGATGCCATTGCAGGTGAATCTTCTTTAACTGATGACGAACTGTCCTTAGTAAAATCTTAGTTGCAATGTGATGATTCTTTTTAAGTAAGATTACCCAAAGTGTATGAACGACCGCATTTGCTAGACTATCCTGTTGTAGCCTTTTGGTACCACCAAATAGAAGCAGGTTTATGATTTCCTTTACCTGAGTTTGTTACTGAGGTGTGTGACCTTCACAGTTTATGGCCCAACCGTTTACTCCCCTCTGCTATTAAGATACTCCTTACCTTTTATATACTCCTTCGTAGGAATGGAGGCCATTGATGAACCCATATTTGTGTCCATCTTTTCTTGTGTTTTTCTTGTATTTTTAGTGTTTATCGAGTCAATATGTGTCTGGGAGAACACGCAAGTCGAGAGATAATGTGCAGGGAAGAATAGGTGGATGCTGGGCAAATCCGATGAAAAATCTGTTGTTGAGATGGCGATACGATGCGAATGGGCATACGGCTGGAAGCTTGTAGCTGGGCAACATCAGAATATCCAATCTACAAGTCAGGAAGCACCTCCCCATATCTTTAAGCCAACAGATAGAGTACTCGGAGGAGCCAGGATCTTGGTCAAGACCGGAGGCAATTTAGGATGCAGACGATGAAGGGCAGGATGCGAGTCGGACCAGCAGTAGCAGCAGAATTCTTTTCCTTCAAGGAAGAGGATAAGGGTTGGATCTTTCTTTCCTTATCCTAGCCGAGCCTAATCAAAGGAGATATCCACCATGCAAGGAAAAAAGTATCGTGCATGCATGAAGAGAGAGGGCGGATGAGATATGCATGGAAGAGACCTTCATCAACAAGGAAACTTCCCTAAACCCTAATTTCCATTGCCTATATATATGGCCGACTCCATTGTGTATTACACGTTGATTTTATTATTAGTTCTGCATTCTAGGTTGAGAGAAAGGGAGGAAGAAACAAGTCCTACGGGCAATTTACTTTTATTTCGTATTTTACTGCTTTAAGTTTAGTTGTTAGCGTGAAGCCAAGATCCTAGTTGCTGACTACGCTTTTGGGCAGCAACCCGTTTCCAGATTTATGCTAAGTATGTTTTTCTTTATTTGCTTTGTGTTCTTATTTAATATTATGTCTAGCTAAGTTTATTGTTTGGGTTGGATGTAGATGAAGTGATTCTAAATTACTCGTTCAAACTTGTGAGGTCTAATTGTGTTAGTTCGTTAATTGATTTTGTTCCCGAAACACTTATGATTAATTCTAGACTTAATTGATATTGAAGTTGATTGATCACCATCTAGATATTGAGATTAAGTCATTAACAGAAATTGGGATTAACACGAGAGTATCTTTCATGCCCAAGAAGGTAAAGGGTGTTGGAGAGCAGTCGGTATTGACCTACCTCTTGGCTGTCTTGGGTCTGTTTATTCTTAATGCCTGTTGGGCAGCATCGTTACTGAAGTGTCTTCGTGACGTTGCTGATCAAGAGAGGAGATCGCCTTCTGGTCAAGATCTGTAAAATTGATTAGACATAGGTTAAGTGTGTTAGCATCGTGACTTCGTGACCTTAGGGTGTTAACTAATCTTTACCTTAAACCAAGTGATAAAATTAGTTAATTGAATATCTTTGCACCAATGAACGAGTAAAGAGTAATTAGGATCATGGATTCGAAACTCAATCCAAACTCTTTTGTTATTTGATATTGTTACTTGTTGAGTACAGGTTATTTAGATACTTCGTGACCAAAACCCTTTTGTTGAGTAACATCTGAAGAACAGATTACACCAAGTCCCTTGGGTACGATCCCGCTTGCCGCTGACTACTACCTTGTTGGGCAAGAGGTGTTTATAAATATTATTTGTACGAAGTGTGTGACGCAGCGCTCCGCCAGCCATCCCACCCCCTCCCTATTTCAGGTCGTTTATGATTTGAAGTTTACTGATAATTTCTACTATATAAGCGCTAGGCCGATGGGTCCCGCCCAACATTTGTGTGTGCCCTGCAGTTCGGGAAAAGAGTGGAAAAACAAGTACTTTATTGTTATACCCAATAGGGGGCAATGGCCTTTTTCTTTCAACCCATGGCAGGAGCTCCGGCTGAAAAAGCCTCGCCTGGCTATCAAAGATATATCCCCTATTGAACGCAAGGTGTTAAATAAGTTGTGTGCGAAGGCTCGACTGAACGCTTTCAAATTCAATTCCTTCTTGACTGATCCATCAGTTCTTTCTTTCTTTGAACTGGCCCCCTGCGGAGAATGCTCCTTTAAGCGCGAGGGTGGGTTCTACATGTCCCTTTTTTTCCTTTTCCATTGACCACTTTGCTTTATTCTCTCACTTACATATCCTACTTTCCTTCTTTTTTTGTTTTTACACACATGCCCTGGATACAAGATGTGAAACTCCCTGGCGATGATGAGTTCGACTTTGACATTCTGTTACAAGAGCAAGCAAGCAAAGAGTTCCAAAGTACCAATCTTGTGGAAGTTCCTGCCTTCGTACCTCCACCTCCTCCACCTGCTCTCTCTGCCGAGAGGACTTCTCTTGTCCCCTCGCATCATTCTTCCAAGCTTAAGGCGGTAAAAAATGCTAGCAAATGGATTTCTTTTAAAGATCCTCGCTCTGAAGAATTTTCTCTCAAGGCACTTTCCTCTGTAGAGGGTAAGGGCAAAGACAAAGTGGATCATGGTACCAAGAGGAAAAAAACTTTTCCCACCAAGCCTCCCACTGGAGCGCTCAAGAAGATTAGGGAGACTCCCAGCATTGAGGACTCTCCTGTCCCATCCACCGAATCTCCTGGATACGTGTTTAGGGGCCAAACTTTCAGCTCTCTGCGTCAACTTCCAGCTTCAGAATGTCTTTTATTGCTGCAATCAATCCCCCCATCTGAGGAAGATGCTAGGGGAAAACCCCTTACTCTTGTACAGCTTCAGGAGGATAGTGCTCACTGCCTCATGCAGGTATCCTTTGCTAAATTTGCTACGAGGATAATCTTTGCGTTTCTTTCCATATTGATTGCCTATTCTTTTTACTCTTAGATGATTAGTGCCCATGGAAGATTACTGCAAGAGCTGTCCAAATCGCATGAGGAACTACAACTGCAGAACCACAACATTCTTGAAGCCAGCCATCAACTATCTCTAGCCAACGAGGATTTGAAGAAAAGAAATCACGAACTTTCGCAGTCTGCAGAGAAGTTGTCTTCTTTTGCAGAAGAAAATGCTTCCCTGAGCTCAGTTAATGCAGACCTCAGTCATCAGCTTACTCAAACTACTTGAAAGCTTACCGAGACTGAAGGTATTCTTAATGCTGCCAATCTTTCTTACCAGTCGGGCCATGCTGATGGGCTTCAAGAATGTCGCAATCTCATTCTGTGAACCTCTATGGGCCAGCGAGCTTTGCAAATCCTACATGAGGGCATCCTAGAAGCTTACAAGACATCCCCTGAGTATCTAATGACCATTCGTCAAGACATTGCTTTTCTGGCTAAGAGGTGCGGCATGACAATGCTTGCTAAAGCTCGTACCATGGGTTTTCTAGATCCTCTTGACGTGGACCCCATAGTGAAGCATTTACCACTGTCTTCTTCGTTTAAAGGTGATCCCACCACTCCTCTTGGCGATCAGTGGTGGCTTCCTGTGATGCGTACAGCTTTCGAGGCCTTGACTGCTCCCTGTGATCTTAATAAGCTTTCTCTAATTCGTCCAAGCCTTTTTACGACTGCTTCCCCAAGGACTTCAACCAGCCCTCCACTCATCAGGGTATATCTCCCTGCTTATTCTTCCTAACTACTCCCTGAGGATTCAAAAATACTAACAGTTCTCTCTCTCTTTTTTCTCTCTTTTATACCCAGATGTTCCTTCCGTTGGTGAGGCTTCTCAAATGTCTGATGCTGCTACCTCCTCAAGCTATGGATGAAGATCCCACTCACTACTTGGCCTGATTTCTCTTTGTTAACTTCAAAACAGTGTTGTTTTTTATGTAGCTACTAGAGCTTGACTCACTTGTTCGTTTTGCCCTTATCTTGTTTATCTTCCGAACAACTAGTATCTTGTCCATTATTATCTACTCGTTTTATTCTGTATCTTATTACGTTTCACTTGTTTTTCGATGACTTTTTATTACTTCATTTTGCATTTTCATGAGGTATTTCGAGACCCCCTTAGGGGTGTAGGGTACACCCCTACTCCCCCCTACTCTATATGGTTTCATTCCTTATTAAACTATTTAGAGTATTTTACTTTTGCCCCCCATTTTTTTATTTGCGAGAATGGATGAGTTCTTCTTTTTCCAGTTATCATTTGAACGAGACTTGTTTTCAATCAGTCTCCGATTTTCGTAGATTTATTTTAACAACAGAAAAACAACTTCTCAGCCTTTATTTACTTTCAACAAGCTCTTTGCGTGCCCTTACGGGAATACTTGTCTGGCTGCACAAGTATTCTACCAAAAAGGAGGGATAGGAGACCTGGCACGTAGGTCCCCTCCCTTTAAGACAGCTTCCCAAAACTCAATCGTAAAAGCTAAAGCAAATTAGGAACAAAATTAACACTCTAAACATAATACTTCTTCATGTTACTTATATTCCATGGTCTAGGCTCCATCTTTCCCTCATGATCCATTAACTTGTATGCTCCACCTACTAGGACCTTAGTTACTACGAAAGGTCCCACCCAGTTTGGCTCAAATTTCTTCACCGGGTGCATTGTATCAGCTCTCTTGAGCACAAGATCTCCCTCTTCGAGCTTTCTAGGTCTCACCTTCCCATCATAGACAGCTTTTATGTGGGCTTTGTAGCCTGAGCTCTCTGACGATCTCTCTCTCGAGCTTCTTCAACTAGATCCAAGCTTTCCATTCTCAGCTCTCCATTTAACTCTTCATTGTAAGTCAGGATTCTGTGCGTCGGGACCTCAGCTTCTACTGGCATAACCGCATCTGCCCCATATACCAGATAGAAAGGCGATTGACCAGTAGCAGTTCTTTGACCAGTTCTATATGCCCATAGCACTGAATTTAGTTCCTCCACCCATTGAGACATTTCTCTCTCTAATCTAGTTTTTATACCATTCACTATGGTCCACAAGTCTCCGGATGGGCCACAGCAGCAAACCTCTGCTCAATTCCTCTAGCTTTACACCATGCCTGAGTTCTCTTACCAAACAATTGTGTGCCATTATCTGATATCAGCACCCTTGGCAACCCGAATTTGCAGCAAATATTCTTCCGCATGAACTTTATGATGCTTTCCTCGGTTATCGAAGACAGAGGCTCTGCCTCCACCCATTTACTAAAGTAGTCCACAGCTACAATAACATGGCATTTTTTCCCTACTGCCATTGGCAGTTTCCCAATCAGATCGACACCCCATTTATCGAAGGGGCATTCGGAGTACTGAGCTCCCAATTCTTCTGCTAGTTGGTGGATTAACGGTCCATGCTTCTGACATCTTGGGCATTTTCTTACAAAGGCTTCTGCATTATTTTTCAGCTGGGGCCAACAGTACCCAGCTCTCAGCACTAGTCTAATCAGGTCCCGATACCCTGAATGGCACCCTGCTTTCCCCTGGTGTACTTCTTAAATTATCTGGAGACCTTCTTCTTCAGTCACATATCTAAGCAATGGTTGCGAGAGACCCCTTTTAAACAGGCATCCTCCTATCACGCAGTACTTCACGTATACTCTTTTTCTCGCAGCTCCCGCTCCATCCTCCAGCTCTCATGTTCTCAGGAAATTCAAGATAGGAGCTCTCCAGTCCTCTCTTTCTTCTATCTCTTGAACGTTTCCTGCTGCATACTTGGATGTTACTTTCAACAAAATTACCTTTTCTGGGATCACCTCTCCAATCAAGCTTGCCAGTCTGGCCATGTGGTCTGCTTGGGTATTGAGATCTCTGGACACCTGCTCTACTTTCAAATTTTGCAGACTGCTTTTCAGCTTCTTTACTTTTTCCACATATTCCATCATCCTTTCCTCCTTTACTTCGTAATTCCCCAGGACCTGCTGTGCGACCAGCTGTGAGTCAGAGTACATAGTAACTTTCTGAGCCTCCAACTCGATTACCATTTCTAATCCTCTCACAAATGCTTCGTACTCAGCCTCGTTATTGGATGTCTTAAATTCAAACTTCAGGGCATAGCTTAACTCCTCCCTATCTGGTGTTGTTATAACAATTCCTGCACCATATCCTTCAGTTGTTGCTGACCCATCCACATGAACTTTCCGTTCAGGCCATTGCACAGGTCGTGTGGTCTCTTAGATGAAATCTGCGAGAGCTTGTACCTTAATTGTTGTCTGAGGCTCAAACTCTACATCGTACTCTCCTAACTCCACACTTTATTTCACCATCCTCCCCGAGAGGTCAGGCTTACTTAGCACTTGTTTGAAAGGAAAATTGGTTCTCACCACTACTTTATGAGACAAAAAATACATTCTCAATCTCCTTGCTGCTACCATGACAGCTAGCGCAGCTCTCTCAATGTCTGAGTAGTTATATTCAGCTCCTTGTAAGGCCTTACTGATGTAATAAATGGGTTTCTGAGACAAATTTTCTTCCCTTATGAGGACCGCACTTAACGAATGATCCCCTACAGCAATGTACAGGTATAAGACTTCCCCTGCAATAGGCTTCGTCAGTATTGGGAGACCTGCCAAATGCTTTTTCATATCTTCAAAAGCTTTCTGACAATTTTCATTCCACTCAAACTTGCTGGCTTTCTTTAACACTTTAAAGAATGGGGAACTTCTCTCAACAGAAGCCGATATAAACCTGCTCAAGGCCGTTATTCTCCCATTTAGCTGTTGCACTTCTTTGATACTTGTTTGAGCCGCCATTTCCACGATAGCTTTCACCTTGTCTCTGTTTACCTCAATTCCCTTCTGGGTCACTATGTAACCAAGGAACTTTCCCGATTTGACCCCAAAAGTAAATTTTGCTGGATTCAGCCTCAGATTATATTTCCTTACTACCGTCATCACCTCCTCCAGGTCTCTGGCGTGGTGTTCAGCTTTCAAGCTCTTCACAAGGATATCATCTACGTAAACTTCCAATATTCTTCCTATCTGATTTTCGAAAATTGCATCCATCATTCTTTGGTATGTGGCTCCCGCATTTTTCAAACCAAAAGGCATCCTTATATATGCAAACGTGCCACATACCGTCACAAAAGCTGTCTTGAGCACATCCTCGGGAGCTAGCTATATTTGATGATACCCCTGATACACGTCCAACATAGAAAGTAGCTCGCAACCCGAGGTTGAATCTACTAGCTGATCAATGCATGTTAGCGGATAGTGGTCCTTAGGACATGCTTTGTTCAGGTCTCTAAAGTCAATACACATTCGCCAACTGCCATTGCTTTTTGCCACCATCACGATTTGATAACCACTCGGAGTATTGGATTCTGACAATATGACCAACATCCAACAGACGCATGATCTCCTTCTTTACCTCCTTGTCCTGCATTGGGTATCCCATCTTCGGAACTCCCTTCACGTTCTGCTTAGCATGTTTAATAGATTTCACATAAGACTCCTTTGAGGTCTCTTGATCTCCGACCACTTCTCCTACCAGACCATCCTTCTGAGCAGGGAACTTCATTTTCATGTGATATGTGGAGACCACTACCTGAAAATCATTGACCTCCCCAAAATTATATTATAGGTTGATGGTGTCTCTACCACGAGAAATTTCACCATTCGAGTATTGGTGGCCTCTCCACTTTCCAAAGTTACTAGGAGAGTTACCTCTCCTTTAGGCTGTATCTCTCCTCCTGCAAATCCATACAGCGCGGTATTCACTGGTACCAGATCAACATTGATTTTCATTTTTTGGAAACAATCCTAGAAAAGCACATTGACTGCACTTCCTGTATCCACGAAGATGCGTGCCACTTTCCAGTTAGCTACCTCTGTGTTGATTACCAAGGCATCATTGTGAGGTTCCATGCTAACTAAATCATCCGGCCCAAAGCTCACACACGTCTTTGGGTTGACCTCATCTCCCAGGAATGAGTTCACAACATCAATTTCCATTCTCACCGCTTGTGCCAACTCCTGTACTTCTCTACTTACATGAGCTTTAGCGGCTCTCGCATGGGCCTTACGAGCCCTTCCTGAGTCTCCATTAACGTTTCCCCCCATGATCATATTAATATTTCCCCTCTTAGGAGGAGGCTCTTCCCGTGTGGGAGGAGTTCTCTCCCTTTGGTCTGGTTTTCTTTGCTCTGGTTCTTTTCTCTTGTATCCTTTCTCCCTTTCCTTCTTGACAAACTGAAGCAATGTGTCATCCTTCTTCAGTAGCCGCTCAATGGCATCTTTAAGGTGCCTACAAGAGTTTGTGTCATGACCGTAGTCATTATGGTATTTGCAGTACAACTCGGATCGAGGGTTACGAGGAGCTTCCTTATAAGTACTTGGGAACTTAAAATGAGGAGACCTGGCTGCGGCCTCCATGACTTCTACCAAAGACGGGTTTAGGGGCGTGTATTTGTCAAACCTCTCCTGAGCTCTCTTAGGTTTCTGCCCTCCTTTATCCTTTTCAGCTCTCGATGCTGAAGACGGCCTTTTCTCCGAGATCTCCCTTTTGGAAACAGGGGATTGTTCTTGCACCTTTCGAGCCTCCTGAGCTTCCTCGAGATTGACATATTTTTCAGCTCTTTGCAGCAATTCCTCGAAGAATAGGGGGGGGGGCTATCTTGTTCAGCGAATTAAAGAATAAGTCAGGTGCTAATCCCTGTATAAGTGCCTGCACTTTCACATCATCTGAAGCCAGAGGAACTTGCAATGCCTCAGCGTTAAAGCGTGTCACATATCCTCGTAAGCTCTCTGATGGTCCTTGCCTCAATGCCATGAGTGAGGAGGATGTCTTTATGTGCCTTCTCGCACTAGAAAATTGGTGGAGGAACATAGACTTGAACTCGATGAATGAACTTATACTGTTGGAAGGCAGCTGAGAAAACCATTGTTGAGCTACTTTTGATAGAGTCGTAAGGAAAACTCTACATTTAACTCCTTCTGTGTACTGGTGCAACAATGCGCCATTTTCAAATCTCATCATGTGCTCATACGGATCCGTGGAACCATCATACTCCAATGTCAACGTTTTTAAATTTGCAGGCAATTGATCTTCTCGAATGTCTCTGGAGAAAGAAGATTGATTATCACTTATCCTCACAGATTTTTTGGGAGATTTCTTTGGCGAAGAGGCCTTTTTCTGCAAATCTTTGAGCTGCTGTTTGAGAGCTGCAATTTCAGCTGCCGCAACTTTATCTCGGAATCTTATCGTCTTCTCTCCTTCCTCTGCACGTTTTCATAATAACAATAGGAAATAACAAGTTAAAAATCATTAACTCGACCATTGCTAATACTGTTCAGACATCTCATCAACACTACTGACCGTTCTCAGATTCAGTGTGCGGGCTTTCATATCCTTCTCCTTCACAGTAATTTTCATTTTTAGGTTCTTCCTGCAATCAGGTTTTCAGATTATTTATTGCTTGAATAAAGCTCAATTTTCCTTATGAATGGCTTGGCATTATTACAGTCCGACCAGAGAGATTTATACCTCTCTTGGTTTCTCTCTAGCTATACTGCTAGCTTTCTTGTTTTGACTTTCTGGTGAAACCATAGCTTTAGATATTGCTTGCTTTACCATGGCACTAATTTGATCCATTGAGACCATGCAAGTAACATTCTGCTGTGAGGGAGTATGGAACTCGTCCCCTTGATCTTCCGCGTCTTTGCGAGCTTTCTCTTTATGCGGACTCAGTAACTTAGAGGGCCCCTCTTTCCGAGATATGGCGGGCTTCTGCGCACTCACTTTCAGGGCATCGTGATTCCCTTCATCATCTTGCCCCTCCGGGGAGCTGTCATCGCGTACAGCTTCTTCAAAGGGAGGTCCCAGGTCTCGGACCACCGTGTCCTCCATGGCTGCAGCACAGGATTATCAACAGTTAGTTGTCTGCAGCTATCAAAGGGAACTATAAGTGTTCAACACTTTGTTCTTTTCAGAGAAGCTACAACTAAGCTTTCTGAAATCCAGGAGAATCGAAGGGCATGATTCACCATGCATCCTCTTCCCATCTCACTTCCTCAGCTTCTACTGAGGCCGCGCGGAACCCACTTCAGGAGTTTCACGGTTTTCTGCACTTTGCTTTCCCATGCCATGAGATTTTTCAAAGTTTTTACTTCAAAGTCATTGAATATTTTCTAACCCCACAGAGGGATATATTCAGAGCTTGAACCTTCATCCCTCCAAGGTTTTTACAGTAAAAACAGAAGAATGAGGAGTAAAGAAAATCAGAAGAGGCTACACTGGTTTTTTAATATTTCAAATTCAGCAGCAGCAACTTTGGAAAACTAGCAATAAACTACGAAGGACTTTCAAATTTCTTTTTCAAAATGGATCAAAACACAGGACATATCAAATGCCACCTATTTTTTAATAACCCAGAAACTTTTTCTTTCACCTCATTTAACTAAAGATTTTCTTTAGGAAACAGGAAACAGAACATAATTCACTTGACACCCCCATAATTCTTTTCAGTAACGTTTTAAAGAGAAGGAATCTTAGAGGAAACGTCGTTTCCCACAGACGGCGCCAGATAATGTTACCCAAATGATACATTATGTAGAACAGACATGGAAATAAAGGAATGCTTGAATAACTACCTAGATAATTCCCCTTCTTCTTCTTCACACGACTGGAATTACGGCCTTCACGTCGACTTCTCACCAGGTTCTACAATAAAAGGAAGGCCGGGGGTAAATTCTGGCGAACCACCTCCAACGCTCAAGTCAATTCTTCTTCTTTTAAAAGAAAGGAATTAATGTAATAGGAATGTGTGTGTGTAAAGTGTCTTTTTTTATCTGTATATATACTCGTCCCTTTACTTGAGGATAAAGTTCCCTTATTATCGCATCTCCAGCTATGTCTTTTACACGTGTTACTACTCCATTGATTGAGACAAATTGTACCTTTTGACAATACTGGGCTGGCATTAATTAAAGTACTCCAGTCAGGCACAGACGGTGACATGAGACCTCAGTAAGGGAGCTGGAGTCCACTCTGTAGGTCTACTGTAAAAGCTCATGAGAGGTCTCAGTGGAGACCTGAATAAATGATAGCTAACGTTTTTCCCAACAGTTACGAATGAGAGCTTTCTCGGGTCTTTAGGAGGGACCTGAGATATTTTAAGCCATATCAATAACTAATTCAAATATTCAATACATGCGAATTTCAGTATTTCACAATTTTGGCGAATTCCCATTATAGCTATCGACCGCCCGAAATTTGATCTGACCTAAAATGATGTCATCCTAAGCCGGCCAAAAAAATAGGGTTCGGCTCACCGCAGAGTTACTTTTTCAAACAGAATTGAGCCCACGGGCTAAATGGAGTTTTGTTCGGACCAATTAGTCCAATCCGAAATTCTGTCGGGCCCACATGATCAAAAAACTATGCAGGGCACATGCTTTCACAACGAAGTCAGGAAGGGGAAATCTTAACCCTGCCTCAATTTGATGGTACCAAAAAACTACCGAAGGAAAATCTATTGAGTGGGGGCGTTCATGGGACAAAGGCATGCGAATGTTAAAAGTGTCACAACAGTTCAACCCCGCCTTCACTAACTCTAATTCCTCTAAAGTCAGAAGAGATTCACGTGCGAAAGTGTCGGAGGTAGGAAGAGAAGCAAGGGATTCACCCCCAGCAGCAGTAAGCGAAGTAGATCTCCGTGAGTTTGAGCGAGGAGATGTCGAATCATCTACCAGATCCACAATGTCTTTCACACCAGAGCCGCGGTCAGAAGAAATAGTGTGCCTGGAAGAAAGGCGGCGAGAACGACGGGTAACCAATTTCTTTCTTTGAACTTGGGTATGAGAAGACGTCTCAGAGAAGGAGTCATCATGGGGAGGTGACTCGAGAGGAATATCCCCTGAGGGACACTGTCGTTGATCAGAGAGGGTATTGTCTTCAGAGAGTGAGCCGGAGTTTGCCATATCGGAATTACTTTCGAGAAAACGGAGGAGGACAAGAACAGTAAGCCTGGAAAGTGAAAATGAGAAGTTATGATGGTAGAAAAGTAATACATTAAAGGTATATGGACGGTTGAGAAAAAGAGGGGAAAAACCGAAGAAGCGGCTGTCCAATCCTCTCTGAAAAGGCGAGGGAGGGATGATGTCATCTCGGATAAAGGCAATTTTTTTTCAAAATAGGCAGGTCTCATCAAAGGCCCTCGCTCTACACGTGTACATAGTAATAAATGCCTGTCAAATCGCGTTTTTAATCATAATCACAACTACTCTACGTTTAAAAAGATAAAAGATCTTTTCCTTTTAAACTAGAGTAGGGGGAGTAGATGTTATGGTCTAAAAAGTTCAGGTCTTTTCCTTTTATTTACTTACAGAGGGCGTGGAGATGGCTCATCAGATATAGGTCAGGTAACTGAGAGCTAGTAAAGAAGGAGGCTGATGGGTGAACCCGTGAGCTATCTATTTGGATAGCTCAGAGAAGGACGCATTTGGCCAAACATGATCAGGTGTCATAAGGAACCCTTACTTGCTATAATACGGGTTTAGCAGGTAAATGTCAGAAATATCGACCAATGGAGTGAGTTTGTACCAAAAGTGAATAGCAGATCCTTAGTCTATTTACCAATGTACCCCTAAAAGGTGGAGATATAAGTATCGTTGTATTCATCTTTACAACACAGATTATTCACAACACACACAAAATACTCACGCACTCATCTCTCCATTTTTCTTTCCGTTCAAGAGCTAACTTGAGCGACGGAGAGGGTTCGCCGGAAAACCTCCGGTCCCTTCATTTTTTGCAGGAGTTGGAGAAGCCGTTTCGCTGAGTTTAAGTCTGGATTTCTCTCCCTTACGTGGTTCCAATAGGTGAGCAGGAGTTAGTTCGTTAGAGGTGTGTTGTTCGTGAGGCTCAAATGTTGAGTCACGATTTTGGACGCAACACACAATTTTGGCGAATTCCTATTATAGCTATCGACCGCCCGAAATTCGATCTGACCTAAAATGATGTCATCCTAAGCCAGCCAAAAAAATAGGGTTCGGCTCACCGCAGAGTTACTTTTTCAAACAGAATTGAGCCCACGGGCTAAATGGAGTTTTGTTCGGACAAATCAGTCCAATCCGAAATTCAGTCGGGCCCACATAGCCCACCGCACTGTCGGATTGGCCCAGCAGACCCACTTTGTCAACTTTAATTTCCATATGCAAAATTTGTTAGGTTTTTTAAATTTCTCTCATCATTTGTAAATGCAATTGTAAGTGTTCCCCAATGATCATCAACCAATGATATTTCTATATATATATATATATATATATTGAGAGAGAGAGAGAGAGAGAGAGAGAGAGAGAGAGATTTACCAGTTCCTTTTGACTGAAGATAGGATATAATGAAAATGGATGTCATGGTTACATAGAATTATACTACATAATATGGTTCAAAAGAAAATCAACCAATAAACCAAAAGCATAAGATGATAAGCTCGGCCTTCATTAAAATCAATGCACGAGTTAGTGCTATTTCTGTGGCTTCTTCCATAAGCTCAGCCTCCTTAGCATGTTGGCATTTTTCTTCTTCATTAACTCATCATCCAGTTCATCTGCACAAGGCGAGCTTATCTTCCCCGTTCGTGGGCTGTAGTGGCTGTCCATTGATCCCGTCCTCTCCATCATCTGCCCGTTGTTTCCCGCTGAAAGCATCGCTGCAGCTGCCTCCGCAGCCTTCCTCCATTGATCCGATTGCACTTTCAGCCTCCTCAGTTCAGCTTCCATCTCTGTATTTGCTGCTTGCGCTGCCTCTAGCTGCTCGCCCAATCTTGCTGCCTTTATGTTGCTCTTCTCAATTTCCTCGGTCATGTAGCACACCTCCATGGTTGCAACTGTCTCTACAGCTCTTGCCGACTCCGTATCAATATCATCGCTCATTCTGCCATTGTTCGTCTCCTTCGACCCCACCTTCAGCTTCTCGTTTTCCTTTGATGTGTTCTGCCACTCTGCTTCTTTGTCTGTCAAACTAGCTCTCAGATTATCTATCTCTGTTTTTGACTCATGAAGCTTCCTCTCCAGCTCGTTCTCTCTCTGCCCCGATATCGAGCTTTCTAGCTTCACAGTGAGGCCCTCGTTCTCTTCACATATGCCTTGCAGTTCTGTTTCCTTGTCCATTAGGTTCGCCTTTAGCTCCTCGATTTCATATTTGGATTTCCTTATCTCAGACTCCAACTCGGCCTCTCTCTGACTCGATACAGACTTGATCTTCTCCATCATTTCCATAGCATTCCGTATCTGCTCTGCATTATGGCTCTGTTCTTCGTCGTATCTTAGCTCAGCAGCTTCTAAAGCCGATCTCAATTGCTCAATTTCAAGTTTTAAAGACTTATTTTCTGTTTCTACAGTATCCGGATTACTTTTCTTCTCCATTATCTCGATTTCACCCTCACCTTCACTCCGAGCGTCTTCGTTCCTACCACTACCGGTGTCAGCCTTGAGTTTGCTCACGAGATCTTCCAAGAACTCAACACGAGCTCTCGACTGATCCAGCTCAGAAGCAATGGCATTATAAGCATCGGTGGCTTTTAGTCCATCCGACCTAAGTGTCTCCACCATCGTTTTGGCCGCTTCAAGTTGCAACAGAGTTTCTCCAACAAGCGCCTGCGCCTTAGCTTCAGATTCTTTGCTATGCATCACTTGTTGCTTCATGTCTTCCACAATCAAGAGTGTCTCAGACAAGTTTTCTTTCAATTTCTCGAAGTCCTCTTGCTCGGACTCCGATTTCTTAGATCTAGCCTCGGATTCAGCTACCGTCCCGAACTGGACCTTAAGCTGCTTGATCTCATCCAATGCAGATGCCAATGCAGCCGAATCATTAGAGCTCTGCTCCCTGACAGCCTCGAGTTCAGATTGTAAGGCCAATTTTTGTTCCTCTGTGTGCTCAGGGACGACTTCCTCCGAAGCTGACTGCTTGGAGTGTTGTTTCTGCAACTCCTCGAGCTTCAAAGAGAGGGACGAGAGCTGCTGGTTAGATTCCTCTGCATCTTTCTGGGCTTGCTTCTTCTGTGCTTCAGTAGAGCATAACTGATCCTTCACAATTTTCAGATCCTTTTCTAGCTGAGAAATTTGACTCTCGAGTTCGGGAACTTTGCTAACGCGTTTCTTCTGGTATTTGTACAGATAAATGTAGTCAGCTAATACACAGACTGGTACAAATCCATAATGCAAACAACAACAGAAACAAAATATATTCAAGTTAGGAATGGACATGCAAAAGGCATAGAGCACATTAAGATTTTAGTTCTTTCTCTCTTGTACCTCAGAAAGTGGGCTTCTGGGGGATTTGTGATCGACTATTTTAGGACTTCTCTCCTTTGGTGCTCGGCTTGCTTGGTTGGATGAAGAGGCGGTAGGGTCTAGAAAACGGGGACCTGTCTTGAGCTGACGTGCCACTCTTGGAGAGACCTTTTGGGGAGCTTCTGAGGAAGCAGTTTGAGGAGAGGAACCCTTTGGAGATGCCTCTGAAGATTTAGATCGAGGCGAGCTCTTTTGGGACGGTCCCGAGGGGCTGCATCTGCACTCAATCAAATTACATGAATTCAACAAACATTGAGTAGGATAATTTAGCAATCTTCTCAAGAACAATATACTAAATAGGGCAATGATGTAGACATAAAGTATTAAGCATAATGAGCCAATGAGGAATGCCAACAACAAAGCAAGTCGAATAATGTTATGTCGACAAAATCGAAAGTTCCTCCTGAGTTTGTTTTCCAAATCGATAAACAGCCACACCTTGTTGAAATTTTCTGGAAAAGATAACCACAATACACCAACATACACATGGAACAAATACAGAGCCTTTTGCTGTTGTATAAAATCAAATCGGGATATACACGACCTAAAATAAAAAATAAAAAAAAACCAACTACGTATTGCAAGAAGCTATAAGTAGATTCAAAGTGGAAACAATACAATAGTTGCTACTTCTTGATAGCAAGGAGACTAGATCACACGCACGAACACACACACACACACACTAAACATAATTCCTAAGCAACCATCAAAACTCATAAATATAAAAGCAAACTACTCTTAAGCAGCATAAGCAGAAGCCTCTTCCCCGAAATCTCACCAATTTCAAGATTACATTTAGAGATTCCACAAATGAAAATGATGAAAACTGTGAAGCTACAAAAATATTGAATGATGAAAGAGGCAAACCTTCCTTTAGGGGTCTGCATATTCTTAACCACTGGTGATAGAGTAAATGAGTGTAGTAAAAAAGAAAAGCCTTCAGCTCCTTAAATGCTTCCTACCACTACCTGCAACACTGCAGCAATTTCATAAGGTAAGAGCCATAAAATAGGATAAAAGATAAAAAGATTAAAAAAAATATAACATGGGAATCCAATGAAAATAAATGCAGTAGGACATCCAAAATCCATACATTTAAGACACGCAGTTTCATCAAATGCATCTACCTAGTCATCATCATATATATTCATACCAACCGCAAATGAAGACATTATTAAGAGGATTCACGCAAAATACGGACACAACAACGGTGTGTGATCAAAAGGGAGGGTGGGGTAATAAATCCTGTGTGCAAGAACTCAATGATCAAGAAATGTAGGCGTGCTACATATGCAGTGTGTAAATGCAGTCACGAGGCAATCACAGCTATAAATAAAAGGGAGGAGCAAGTTGTGGATGATATTTTGGAAGAGTGGGGACAGGAGTGGAAAATGTCACTTCATTAAGGGCAGTTTCGACAACCTACACCATCCTCCATTGCAGCCGAGATTGATGGGGCTAGGCTATGTGTAGAGAAAAAAAAACTAATCTTGTTTTGACGAAGAATGATTATAATAATGACGATGATGATGAAACAAGTCAAAAGTGACTATTTTTAAATGAATAATCGATGGCTAAGTCAAATGTAAACCAAACAAGACGACTTCTATGACTATTCGGAGATGAAATAATGGCATTTCTGCTCAGAATTATTCAAGCTGAGAGATTCTCTTTTTTTTTTTTTTTTTTTAACATATGGAGAGAGGGGAGAGAATCAAGCAAAAATGCACATGGGAAGAAGACGAGAAAAGAAAATTAGAACCAACAAAAAAAAAGTACATCATACATGAATCAGAAAGAAATTTTAAAAAGATACGAATACTGTTTTTCACATCTCACCAGCCTTATTTTTTCCCAGAAAATATAGTAACAACTTCCAAGTCCAAAACCCACATAACTGAACTCATAAATGAAGCAGCATTTTCAATTTTCTACCATTACCAGTTACTTTAAAAAACAATATTTCTCAAAACATATTTTCCAAAAACAGAGGAGAATGACGAAGACCCAGAATAGGACGTTGCGGTTTTGAATGTTTGCTAGTTTCAAGAAGAGAGAGAGAGAGAGAGAGAGAGAGAGAGCAACAATGCGTGTAACCTTACCAATAAAATCTCGAAAAAGAAAGGGTAGAATTAATGTTTGCGCAGCAGCAGAAGAATTAAGAGGCATTTTAGAAGAAAAAAGAAGCCATTGATAGTGGGGAAGGAGCTCGGTTTTCGAGGCGAATGGTAAGGAGTAATTTGATAATGGAGGAAGGTAGTGGGTGGAGGGAGTGGAACATGTGTGCTGGTTAGCCTAAGTTTTATTTAAGACAAAAATACTATTGCGATATAATACGGCATTCTGACTTGTCGTTTTGCACGTACCACCCTTTTAAGTCTTAAGTGGGGGAAATTTGCAATTATCTGTCCATTTATTTTTCTCTAACGTTCTTTCTACGTTATTGGCTTTGTTCCTTTTGTTTTTCATGATTTTGTTTTTTAAATGATTTTGTTTGTTTTCTCAAATATAACTAGACTTTATAAAAGATTTCATGAACGACTCTTTAACTGTCCATTTTTGTATAACGATAGTAATCCGCATGTGATATCAAAGTGTGCATTAGTAGACTGCTTTGTGCAACAAAATAATAAATCACACATAATAAATTATACTCATAAAAAAAAATTTGTCACAAGTTGCTAGATGTTGTTGAGATTATTTAGAACCTTTTATTATTTGAATAATATAGAGTCGTGAGTAAGTTTACATAGAGCTTAATTTAGATCGTCTACATCTCAATTTTGAAATAGAAACAAAAATTATTACACCAGCATTTGAGAATTTAAGGTTTAAAATATGAGCGGCGACGCGAGATTTGGGCATTTTACAGGTGATATCATAGTCCTAGTATATTTAATTAGGGTAATGATATTCAGCCACACTGTGGCCGGCCACACGAGCTAAAAATGGTAATATAGGTTTTTAAAATAGAAATATACCCTAATTGAGAAGGATAAACCCTAAAGGGAAAATGTGATTATTTCCATTTTTATAGTCAACTTTCCTTTTTTACGTGTGTGGCCGGATATCTTTATTCATTTAATTATTAGGCTTGAATTTAAATAACACGTTAATCAGAATTATGTTAAGAAATATTTGTTAATTTTTTTAGTAAAAACAATAAAAAGAGTATTGAAAATGCAAGTTTTCAACAAAACTAAAACTTTATTCATAAAGAGAGAGTACAAGATAAATTTGATTTACGGAATACTACACACTGTCACACACAAAGGAAATTAAACAAAAAAACACGTGGGAGGGAACTAAGTTTCCCTTTTCAATTCAATAATAATTGGAAAAAAAAAACAAAAAAAAAAACAGAAATCAGACTCAGATAGAAACAACAAATAATAATAGGAACCGTTTTTTTCTTTTTTAATTATATAAATATATATAAATGGTAGAAAAAATAAACCTTCATTCTTTTTCTTATTTATATAAGCACTCATCTAATTAGATGGTGGATGCATCTACTGTCTGGGACCACTTCTATAACTTTAATCGGAATATGTTATCAACCAAAAGCAATAACGATTCTTAAAATTATCTCTTAATGAATATTTGAATTTGAAATTCATTCAGAGATATATACACTTTTAATTTTTTGAAGATTACACAGTACTCTTTAGTCACAGTTAAATTATTTTCTTTTTCTTTTTTGAGGGAAAAATTATTTTCTTTTCTCCTGAAGTTCTACAATGATTACTAAACATATGCGAACTAAAATTGACATGATACCGAAATTTGTGACATCATAAATGAAAGTTATAAATTTGAATTCTTTGAAAATTACAAATTGAACCACTCTCAAGTCAAGTCTGAATACACAATAAGATTTTTCTTTTTCTTTTTTTTAATTTGAAGAAAGAGAAACAATGTTACTATAGACTGAAGTCACACTTTAAATGTTCCAATGAAGACTAAAAAACAAGATTGAAAAATAAATAATGATATAGGTAATATATGCTACCTTGCTAAAAAAAAATTAATTATTCGGTAAAAATTTGAAGGGCGAATGGGGCCCAAAGAGAGCGCAGGATTCTTGTAGTTGGTCACATGGTGGTCTATGTTATGGCCAATTCCGTCGATTTCAGGTCAGTGTCGTTTTTTTTCTAATTTTTGCCGCTCCCCTTATTTATTATATTTACTATTTGTCTTTTCTTTTTCACCCATATTTCTTTTTTTCTTTTTTGTGTATAACAATAATAATAACAATAAGAATAATAATACTATTTGATTTCTCATGTTACACGGACACTTAAATCTATGATGACAGTCATTTCATCAAAAGCAGTACATGTGTAATTTGTCGTCGTTGAAATGAGAATGAGATAAGTCAAGAGCATCCACTGTGGGGTTCGAGCTCCAGGATCGAAGTCGGTATCAATTCCCTTTCGATAATAGTGAGCATCGTATATTTTCAAATAATTCTTTGCAAATCTTGTTCAGAATCAAAATGAGTATAGCAATAAGTCGAGTCGAACCACAGAGAACGGGATAATCACTTCTTTTTCCTATTAATCGATTTTGGCCACGCCTTAAATTTGAGTTTTTAATTATTAACTAAGAAAACAAAGTAATTAACTAAATTGCAAACGAGATATTAATCAAAAGGGAAGTAATTCGGCTTCGAACAAATCCACACTAGTCTAGACTCTCATCATCAACGTAAAGATTAATTAATTATCTAGGACTAACCAGTTATAGGGTACCGTGAATGCAGCGGACATACCTCAATTCCTATGTACTTTATCGATAGTTATCTGTAGACGTCATACCTAACTATTTCTCTTATTAAAACATAACCTATCTGAAAACGTCAGACCTCGATTTAATGCTGTAATAGTTTTTAGCTTTGAAGGAACCTAATTTAAACGAATTACCCAATAACGCAAGTAATAATCCATTTACCAATTTATTCCTACTACGAACACGGTAGCTTTATTACTAATTAGCCCTATTCCAACCATTACGGATTGGGGAACTAATTGACTTTAATCCAATTTAAATCTAAGTTGATCAGACTTAAATAAAATCTGAATTAACTCTAAATATAAGAAATAAATTGAAATTCTAGCAACTTAATTATACGAACAATTAAGTCTCACAGATTATTAGACTAGTGCTTCAATATTTTCGATGAATCGAAAAATTAACTACTCATATTAAATGGATTTAACACAATCAACTAAAATAAATAAGAAGTACGGAAGAAAATAAAACTAAACCAAAAGTAATCTGCTACGAGATGTTCGCTACGAATGAAACTAATCAGCCGCCAATTTATATGTAAAAAAATCAGCCGCCAATAGGGCCAATTTATATGTAAAAAAATTAAAACTAATCCTAGGCGGCTAAGAATGAAACTAAAATAAGGGAAGTAAATTCCTTTTCCAAAATCAGCCGCCAAAGCCTAAAGATATATCGAGGGATGTGCATCAGATACAATTAATGTATCATTCAATTCTCCATACGTAATTCTAATCGGCTGAGAACCACTTTCAAGATATCATTCTCAATAGGGCCAACGCCAATCTCTAGAGGAAAGGTATGTTCGTTGGCATCTTTAGTGACAACGACAAATAAGATACCTCTATTCTTGCCCTTCAGATGAGTGCCATCAATTGCAATCACATGCCTCATATTCAGTGGATAAGCAAGCCTACATGCGCCGAAAGCTACAAACAAGTGTTCGAACTTCCCATCAATACCAACTTCTAAATCAGTAATTGTACCTGGATTCCATTGCCTTAGCATGTGAAGATAGCCTGGCAACATCCGGAAGGAATTAACATATCCTCCGTAAATGCTTTCTATCGATGCATGTCGTGCTCGCAGAGCCAAATCATAACGAATGGTAAACTCAAAATCGCTTTGCACCTCTTCTATAATGGCCTCTGTCTCTATTATTTTACACTCCCTCCGTATTTTCTAAGCAACGTATGCTGCAATCACATTCATGTGAACTTTTCTATGACCAACACGTCCTAGCTGGCGTGTGCATGCGTGATCGCCCGTAAACTTGGTAATTCTCCAAGCTTGTGATCTTTTACTTGATCTTGCTTTCAGCTCGAACGGACAAGATTCCATACGCCTGCATATCCATCTGAGACGTAGACTATCAGAGCCATCAACTTTGTATTTTGCTCCAATCTCCATGTGCCACAAGTCTGCTGCTACATTTAGAGTTGCTTTACTTTCAAAAACAGAACTAACAGATAAATCACCATCTTCTAGCGGGCATTTTTCACGTACAACGATTGAATTCGTTGCATTCACGGAAATCACTGGAACTAACCAACTGCATACATCAGCGGCTTCGTCATCTTCTTCACCGCGAATCCATGCTTCACGCTCCAATATAGCTGATTCTATCATGGTGTCCTCTGTTATCTCTTCTGATGCATCACTGTCGGTTTGCAGCTCATATTCTTCATCCTGAGGACCAACTACCTCTTGATCTTCGTCATCACCAACTGTCTCTTTAGCATCGTCAGCACCATCTGCATCTTCATCATCGTCATAAGCCACTGCTATCTCTGAAACTTGAGTCGACGTGGATCTGAAATAATGTGTGGATGTCGATGCATAATTGCCCCAAATGAAGTATGCATCATCACAAAAAGTGAAGGAAAGCATATGTGTTTGGATATGATCCATTTCTTCATAATAATCAGCATCAAACTCACGCACGTATACGTTCGTGTATTGGTGAGTCACGTACACAGTTGTTTCTGATTGCATCGCGCACAAATGATAAAATTCAGCATCGGTGCTTAATGGGCACTTTACAGTACGTCCCCTCTCATTCTTCGACAGATAATGCAACTCGTACTGTGTGCTGAAGGAGTTTGCACTCAATTGACAATCGATGATGTACCTCAGGCCGGCGAGATTTCTTTCGACATCTACGAATTCATATCTGCCCGAGTACGTACAACCGGACCATGTTCCTCCGTATTTGATAATAAAATAGTGATCCATCTACATAGAAGTATAAACACGTAACAATTAATAAAATAACACAAAAATATGAAATCCCGCTTGCCAACCACATCAATTTCCCGCTCGAACGAGATCTAAATTCACGAGCAGGAAGTATTAATTTCGAGCGGAAAATGATATATGCAAATTCTATAATTTTTTTGAGTCCTAATATACAAAATCCATCTCGGCAGACCTAAATCCCGCTCGAGCGGGATTAATATTCACGAGCAGGAAATTTCAATTTCAAGCTGAAAATATTAAAATCCACTTGTTGTGTAATCTATACGGCATTCATATAAATTTCAATGTTTTGAATATTAAAGAGTCTGATTTTCTAATTTATCACGTACAATAAAAATTAAGTGGACACTAGAGGAAAATTACAAGAGAGGAAAAATACCTCAAATGATGAATTTGAAAGGATGTTATTTGAAAGATTGCTTCCCACTATCGAATGTGATGAATTTGAAAGGATGTTATTTGAAAGATTGCTGCTAGGGTTGTATATGAATCGAATAATTTTGCTCGATTCGATATTCGATTCACATTTTCGATATTCGTATTCGAAAATTTATGAATCGAATACAAATATGAATAGTTTTTATGATTCGATTAGTTATCGAATACGAATTTGAAATGATGATATTCGATTCGCTATTCGAAAATATTCGATTCGATATTTTAAAAATATTAAATTATATATATTATATAAATATTAATATATATATATATATCTAAAAACTAATATTAACATTTATAATTGAATTGTGTGTTTTATTATTTCGTAAGTTAAATATTGTTAAAGAAAATTCCACTCGCGAATAGAATCGAATAATATGTTTATAACAAATTTAAAGAAAAAATTAAACGAATATTCAATTCGATTCGAATATTCGCGAATATCGTAACGAATCGAATACGAATCGAAAAAATTATTCAAAGTAAATCGAATATGTAGGAATTTATGTGAATATGAATCGAATACCACGATATTCGATTTGATTCGATTCGTATACAACCCTAATTGCTGCCCACTTTCGAATGTGATGAATTTGAAAGGATATTATTGTGGGTGTGTAAAAGAAGCGTGTGAATGGTAAAATATATAAAGTTGTGAATGCTATAGTACAATTTTTTTTTTCCGCATTTCACGTGAAAATGTATTGTCTCATGTCTGCACAAACAAATAAATTCATGTCAGGCACCAATCAACCATCATTCTGTACATTGACCAACTTTTCTGCCATTTCCCACTCGGATAGAACAAACGAGCGGGATTTGACACGTGTCGAGCGGAATTTTTTTCTGTCCGAGCGAGAACTCCATTTAGGTTCGTTTAATGCCTATTCATAATTTTTCGACTGAATTTAGTACCTACTGAATCATGATATGTTTCAGATAAAATAATTAAATTAAATAATTATTGGCTAATGATTGTCAAATAATCACATAATTATCACTAAATCATTGGAATGTCATATACTTTATATCACATCTCTTACACATCTCTTACACATGTGTAAGAAATGTGATATAAAGTGTTTGACAAGATGACATATTATATTTAAAATGTTTAAAAGGGTGTAAAATTCATTGTTTTTTAGACTATGGTGTATTTTTCATTTTTACATTGTCAAATGGTGCATTTTTATGGATTGTCACAAAAAAGATTATAATTATAATTATAGACCCGAGGTCTTACTCAACCCTACCATAATAGAAATTTGTACCAAAGTCTTACTCAACCCTATCAATTATTGAAATTATGCTTTTCGGTGATAGACCCGAAGTCTAACTAGACACCCGTAATAAATACTCTTATTAAGTATTTTTGTTTTATTGCGAGTTGTACAAAGTTTTGATAAAACTAACTAACAAAAACTAAACTGGATCTTGAATAGAGAGATCTAACTACTACGAATATTACTTTTAATGAGTTGAGATATCAATGCTTAAGTAGGCACCTGCATGTGATATAAATATATGATTTGTATAGTTTACCACATGACAAAAAATTGATGTACTAATGATGGAGTTGTTAACCTCTCTGACAAGGATAATTGTACACCGATTAAAAGAAAAGCCATATTCTCAAAAAATAAAATAAATAAAATAAAATAAAAGCCATATAAATCTACTTAATATGTCACTATATATATTGATAGGGCTGTTTTCTTTATATTTCACCTCATGATTGTTACTTATAAAAATAAATGATATTTAATCCCTATTATTTTGGAGATAATATAATAATGGCTTCACAAAGTTTATTGGTGTATGGATTTTAAAACGACTCGTATCCAATATTATTGTGAATAATAAGCAATTCGGCTTCAAATTAAATCCTCTAATTAATACCTCTAGTATCACATAGAAGAGTAAATTGTATCCAAGAAACTAGATGGAAATCTCAAATTTGGGAGGAACCTATAATTGGAAGCTTAGCTAGAATTCTTATCTAAGCTCGTAAACTCTCTAAGAGCATCTGCTACGGGCTTCGATCGGCAGTGGCGAAGGGCGATGTCGAAGGCCTTCGACACACCTCCCACTCGACACAGGGTGGGTCAACGCCGTAGTGGGCGTTCGACATGGGGGGTGTGTCGAAGGAGGAGGCGATGCCGGTGTCGAGTTTTAGACACACCCTTCGACACCGGCGTGATGCAATATGAGGACACGTGGCGTGTCCCCATTGGTCCGTTCCTATTTTTTTTTCTGATTAAAAAATTAATAATTAAACAATGCAGCAACGGTTGTATTTTCTCTCTCCAACGGATATATCTCAATTGCGACAGATAAATTCCCATTTTTTCACTATATATATTCCTTCATCATTCATTCATTCTCCACATAAATTTCTTTCTTTATCTATTCTTCTTCACAAAAAATTTCACTCTTTCAATTTTATTTTGTGCAAAAAAATGGCTGATGACGGGTTCAATTCGTGGTACTCGCAAACTTTTGGTTCAATCCCACCGAACCAATCTCCAAATCTGGCGAATCAAACTCCCAATCCGGCAAATCCAAGCTCTTAATTCTCCCAGTCTCCCGGTTTCGGCCAATACTCGGTCCTTTTAGGGTTTGCAGCTTTTTCGCAGACGCCGGATTTCTTCCAATTTTCTCCGTCGACGGGGTACTTACTCACAGACGCCGGGGTTCTTCCAATTCCCTCCGGCGACTGGGTACTCGTCGTACTCACAGCCGCAGGGGTTCTCACAGTTCCCCCCGTCTGCTGGGTTCCCGCAGACGCCAGGTTTCTCCCAATTCCCTCCGTTTTACGGCTTCTCGCAGTCGCCAGGGTTCTCTCAAGTACCCCCGACATCCGAGTACTCCCAATTCTCGTAGCAACCAGCAAGTACTGCTCGATTCAGACGTTTCAACCTCAACGACGACAACGACGATGTTGAGGTGGAGGAAGAGGAAGATGAAGAGGCATACGGCGATTCCCAACAAGAGGAAACGGATGAACGCGAGCCAACACCACCGCCCCCGCCCCGCCGCAAGGGGAAAGCTCACGCGACCTCAATCATGGCCACTTCTCCAGTCAAGGGGAAGGGAAAGGCACGTCGCAAGAGGAAAGCTCCCGCGGCCTTATCCGGCGAGCCTAATAAGCCACTGCGAGGTTCTAACTACTCGGCCGCTGAGATTGAATACCTCGCACGGTGCTACATTGACTACGGGATGGACGCGGTCACCAGCAATTACCAAACTTCAAACGCGTTTTGGGAGAAAATAATGCACCAATTCAACCAGTTCATAGCTCCGGCCTACCCAAGAGAAAAGGGTGCGATGAAGAGCGCATGGGGCCGCGCCAAGAAACAAATCCAGAACTTCGCCGGCATCTACATCCAAGAAGAAAACCAGCTCGAAAGCGGGCAGAACGACCTCGATCTGTACACAAAGGCCCAAGATCTATACCTTGCCAAGCATGGAAAAGAGTTCCCTTATAGGGCTGCGTGGGAGCTCTTGAGGCATATCCCGAGTTTCACCAACCCTCAAAAGCCAACTGCTCAAAAGCGGACGAAGATAAATGAAGCCGGCGAGTATACTTCGTCTGCTAGCGGCACTGCATCCACCACATCCGCGAGCGATGCAAACACTCTGCAGGTTCGACCCGAAGGAGTGAAAGTTGTGAAGAAGGGGAGGAAGGGCAAAAAATGCGCTACGGGAGCAAGCGGCATAAGAGTTGTCAACACTCAACCAGAACTACGACAAGGACCCCGCTCAATCGAGGGAGGAGTGGGCGTTCAGTGTCTATATTGCAGACACGTCGAATTTTACTCCCGAGCAAAAGGCGAGGTACGAAAATGTTCGCCGCAAACTTGCAAGGGAATTCATTGGGAGGAGTAGTTGTCGTAATTTTTTTTTCTTAATTATTGCAATGTTGCAGTTTTTAATTATTGTATTCTTTTTTAATTAGTGTATGTTTTAATTTTTTTAAATTCAATAAAATTATCATTTATTAATTTTTGAATTTAATTAAGTAATTTTTTATAATATTTATTACAAATAAAAAAATAACAACGAAATAAAATCTATTCAATCATTAAAATCACGCTTCCCAGTGCTTCAACTTGGTCTTACTCAACCCCATTGTAGTGGAAAAATCAACATAGTCTAACTCAACACCACCAATCATTAAAATCACGCTTCTCAGTGCTTCAACCCAGGTCTAACTAAAACTCTGTAGTGGATACTCTAACCAGATTTTTGAAATTGCGTGTGATATGATAATCGCTCAATAAAAATGATTTATCAAGTCTTTCACTCGAATGTATAATTAAATCTTATGTGAATTTTAAAATGTTGCGTAATTATAAGGTTAAATTGCATATAAATTTCTAATCTTTTATCAATTTTTCGTTTATATCCCAATCTTTTTAAATTAGGTGAAATTCTCCACCTTTTAAATTTTCGCAATTCGATACTTTCGACCATTTTCCCCCAAATTAGTGTTGACATGGAATCTATGCTTACATGGAAAAGTTCAGCGGAAAAACAAACGACGTAATTTAAAAGCACAAAACGTTGTCGTTTCCTCAAACACAAACACTCATATTTATATTTATTTTTGTATATTAGAGCACCAAACGAAGAACAAAATAAGTATTTTTTAAACTATGTCATCTGTTTTGCCATATGAGCATTATTAAGCTGAAGAATAAAAATTGGTTAAATGGTGTGACCCACTACTGTTGAAGGGTTCATTGTTTCCTTAATTGTGAGATGCCCCGATATAGAAAACGAACCAGCAGTAAAAATTACTCCCTCTGTCCCGCCGAATACGGTATAGTGCATATAGATACAGAAACTAAGAAAAATAATATTGGGTAGAAAGAAAGTATTTAGTGTAGTGTGAATGCAATATTTTATAATACTAATAAAGTTATAGATGAGACGGTTGAATGTGTAGTAAGAGTAGGTTGAGGTCTTAAAACCAAAGGCCCAAGAATATCAGTAAATTGGGGTCGACTTAATGCGTTACGGCATCATTAATATCGTATGTATGTCCAGCTAATTCTTTCATACATTTTGGCACCTTTTTGTAAGTTTGTAAAATGTAAATGAAACCACTAATTCAATTTTTTTAATCTACGGAAAGAAACAAAGGCAAATTCGAGACAAGATACGTAAAATAAAGGGAGCATGAAACCTTAAATTTATTCCGTGTTAGTATTAAATTTCATCGGTAACATAATAAATAAAATTCGACACTTAGTGTTGCAAGCGTGGGAAGTAGAAGCAGTGGGCCAAACTGGATGCAGGCGGAGTTGCCGTGGCGTCGCAGTAGCCGCGAAGCACATTGCTTTCTTGAGAAGTGATGCCGAGGGTTCCGAGCATGGAAGGCCAGCACTGACGCTCAATAACCGTTATGGCGCTGCAGCAGCTGGCCCCAAGTTGAGTCTCCCCATTAAGGAAGAACATCACCACTTCTCCGCTGCATGATTGAAGCTCCGACAACGCATCCCAGCAGGTGCTCGACCCCTCCTCCGCCACTTTGAGGCGGGCAGCAAGGCTCGATCTCGACTCGATTTCTCTTGCGACAGCTGCGACTGCGAGGAGAACTAAGATGAACTTCGTGGGAAAGGCCATTGTGTTTATTTTGTAGATTTTTGGAGAGATGTTAGATGAGAGAGGGAGGGAATTGTGTGAAATTTGGTTTAGGGAGAAATGGGAGTATTTTATAATTAGTTGTGTGGGGAGTGGAAAGGGCTGGGAATTCGGTGAGTTTGTGTAACTCATGTTATGAATTGATGATCATGACTTTTCATTTCATTTTTAGTCATCATCGGTTATTGTACTCAAGTACTATACGTATGAGTGAAATTAACTGTGTTATTACTTATTACCAACCATGTTTATTAGCACTATTATTAAATAATAATTATATAAAATAATATTCTAATTTTTAATGATATTGAGGTGTATGCAAATGAATTGATCGGAGAATTACTCGTTACTCGGGACTAATAGTTCAGTGGAATTTTAATCAGAGGAAATAAGAAATAGTAAAAATAAAATTCACTATCAATTCATTTAAGAAATTCTGACCACAAAATTTTATCGAAAAATTGTGAATAATGTAATTCAAAAAAAGTATTACTTTATATAATATTTTAAAATCATGTAGTAGTAAAAATTACTACTCTTTTTGGATAAACATTGGAGTACCATGAAAAGTTAAAAGGTCTTCAATGGGCCCAAAACAACACTTTGGAGTGTTTAAAACTAAAAGCCCAAGAATATCGGTAAATTGGGCCGACTCTATGCGGCCCGTAAGTAATACTACTAATTTGAGAAAAATTGAAAAATAATAAATTAGAGGTCGGAAAATAAAACAGAAAACGGTTAAAAGGCTGCCTTTCCACAATTCCTATATATCTCTATTATACACTCGCCTCCCACTGTGTTCATAAAATAACCTTTCAAACAAGAATTTCACAGTCATCATAAAGAAAAGGAAAAGAAAAAAAGTAAAAAGAATTAGAAATGGCAAAGAGCAACAACCTAATCGGATTCCTCAACTTCGTGAGCTTCCTCCTCTCCCTTCCGATCATCGGCGGCGGCGTGTGGCTGAGTAGCCGTGCAAACAGCACCGACTGCATGAAGTTCCTGCAGTGGCCGCTGATCCTGATCGGCGTGGCCGTGATGGTGGTGTCGCTGGCGGGCATCGCCGGCGCCTGCTACCGCAACACGTTCCTCATGTACGTCTACTTGTGGGCCATGTTCTTCCTCATCGCCGCCCTCGTCTTCTTCGTCATCTTCGCCTACTCCGCCACCGAGAGGGGCTCCGGCCGCCCCGTCATGAACCGGGTCTACCTAGACTACTCGCTCCAAGACTACTCCGGCAGCTGGCTCGCCGACAGGGTCGCCTCTCCGGCCTACTGGGGCAAGATCAGCGCTTGCATTCACGACTCGCATGCATGCCGGAGGCTGCATCGCTACGTCGGCGGCGTTCCTGAGTCGGCCGAGCTCTTCTACCTCAGGAAACTCTCCCCCATTCAGGTAATCAATGTACGTGTATTGATAAAATAAATTACAGAACGTGACATGAAAAAAAAAATTAATTATTATTAATTGGTGTTTTTAAAATTAATTATTTGAACTCCATTTTCTTTTACTCAATTAATGGTTTCGGCAATTACATTCTATATTGAGGGCTTCGTACTTGAGACCTTTGCATGCTGATAAAATATATGGTCCTCGATATTAATTTCTTCATAATTCTATGTGACAAATTAGGTTATAATTTGCTCTAAAAAAATTAGGTTATAGTCAAAAATCAACCGTGAAATTAAATGAAGATATACAAGAACTTTAGTGTTCTTGACTAGTAAAGAGAGATATTATTATTATTATTATTATTATCATTATTATTATTATTATTATTATTATTATTATCATTATTATTATTATTATTATTATTATTATTTTGTTCCTTTTTTCGGAGTACGTATTGATTGGGACAAGCATGTTGGAAATAAATTTTCAGAAATACGAATTCGATTATGAGAAGAGAGTCTTCTCATTTTAGCTGGTCTAATACGTGAATGCTTACGAGTTAAGAAATTTCTCCTTTTTGGGCATGCAAGTTGATATAACCTAGGATCAAGTAACAATAATTCATTATCATATGAGGAGTGGCCATTTAAGGAACGACAAACGAGGCGAGCTATGTAATTAGTTTATTAGTAATACTATATAATAAAATACAATATCAAAATAAAAAGTGTATATACAAAATAAATAAAATAGCCATGTTTTGTTGTCGTTTAACGAAAAGGTGGTGGCATTTTTATGTTACTTTTCAGTTTTTTAATTGATTCTATGAAAATGAAAGTACCTTGATCCTAATTGGCCACTTCATCCGTGCCGAACATAGCTATGAACGAATCAAAAATCACGCTTTATACTATGAATCTAACTATAAATATATAGATATAGATTGCACCATTTGATCTATTATCTAGTCGAATTACATATATATATATATTTTAAGATTTGAATTGGCTACATGCATGATTTTACTAAATTGGGTCCATATATAATAAATTTTAAAAATTACTTTATCTCCGTTATCGAGTTATGAGTAGTCCGTCAAATAACCTTCTCACTCGTATGGTGTGAAAATAATGATTTACATACAGTTTTTTATTGGATGTGGCACGAACCTTTTCTGAATGGGATGAGCCCTTTTGCTTTTAAGTTTTAATTTTAACCCCTTTGATCACAGAATATATATGGAACTTTCTTTTTATTTTTTTATTGCTCGCTTCTTCTAATGAGGCAAAGGGTAGATTATTAGAACCTTTTATGTTTTTGTCTTTTTCACTTTTTTATTTTTCTCGCTTTATTCCCTCCCCACTATAAAAACCACTTTTTTACTTGCTTGAGAAGGTTGGCATGTATCTCTGTGACCACCGTTTCAATCTGCAGGTATTTCTTTTTTCCTTTTTCGCCCCCTATGCTTATGGATAATATGAATATATATTAAACTATATAAAGAAAAAAATAATTACACACTACTGATAAGTGATAACATGAATCAATTTAAACGCATGATTGAGCGTCCATTA
Organism: Schizonepeta tenuifolia; assembly: GCA_029490685.1. Lineage (NCBI taxonomy): Eukaryota > Viridiplantae > Streptophyta > Magnoliopsida > Lamiales > Lamiaceae > Schizonepeta > Schizonepeta tenuifolia. The sequence continues at coordinate 78,675,993 of CM055957.1, read as the reverse complement.
TTGTTTTCACTAGTTATTGTTCTAAAATTATTGCAGCACTATTCTAATTGGTCGTTCCACAATCAAAAGAACATAGAGTTTTATATATATTTTTGAAATTGTAGTCCGGATGCTGCAAGCCACCAACATCCTGCGGCTACACTTACATGAACGAGACATTTTGGAGCTCCGGCGGGGGGATGATGGGGTCGGACCCCGACTGCGTGCGGTGGAGCAACGAGCAGCAGGTGCTCTGCTACAACTGCGGCTCATGCAAGGCCGGCGTATTAGCCAGCCTCAAGACGAGCTGGAGGAGGGTCTCAGTCATCAATGTTATCATTCTCATCATCTTAGTTCTAGTCTACGTTGTTGCTTTAGCTGCCGTCAGGCACAACAATCGACTCGATGAGGCTCAAGGTGAGACCCGAATGCAGAAAGCCCGCCCTAGCCGGCTCTTCTGAGACTCGCTATGGATCATCTATTTTAATTTGGCCCGACACAATCCTATGTGTCGGATTGTTGATACTTGTTAAGGGGACGTGTACGTATTGCTTTAGATGCATTTCTACTGAGATTACGTAGTGTGGAATAGAAGATGAAATACATTAGGGATCATGATCTCAAGTGCACTGCTATTTGAAACTTTTGATAATTGCAATAAGATATGTAATTTGTATGTTGTTGCCTCTCTTCATGTCCTGTTTTTATTTTGAAACTTTGAATATAACAGCTATAGTAAACATATTCTATTTATCAAAATCTTTTAAGGAATTTAAAAACTCCAAAATTATTTTTGTAATTGTTTTCGAGTGCTTACAGTGTCCACCAAATAACCCCTAAATATTAAAACATTGATCAGAGGAGAGGCTAAATCAATTGTTTACAAGAGACAACATTACTATAGCTAGTGACAAAATGAAAAAAAATACTAATAAAATACAACTAGGATATGATTCAAATACTCTAGAATGCATCTCCAAAAACGTGGTAATTGCCAAGTGTTGGAATCAAAGTAGCAGCTTTTCTTATCATATGTCTAGACTAATTTCTTTTTCAGCTTCTAACCTTTCTAACCAAAAACAAATAACTTTTTGAAGCCAACGTTGTATAAATTGGCTCTCTTTAAATTACTTAAGGAAGCAATAATATAACAGGTAGAAAGGAATTTGACCTTTTAATACATGCCGTTCTCTGCCTAAATTCTTCTACAATTGAACATGCTCCGGTGTCTTCACGAAATGGGAACCAACTTTACATTCAGCTGAGCAAGATCACGAGCATCAGCACTATCTAGTAGCTCAGCTACTATCCTATACCTCCCCGTTTGCCACTAGACAAGGCCGACCTAGTTTCTGCATCAGAACGAGCGTACGAAAAAACTGCCATCAGTTGTTATACAAAGTTATCGTATATAAAATTAAGATTTTCAACAAAGTATTTTCAAGTAGTACAGGGACATTCCCTCAAGAAAAAGAGAAAAAGAAGTGGTATAGGGACATCAAATAAATAGTAACGGGGCGTATCAACAGATAACTTCAGACATAAAAATGGGAATTTTTTCCTTCGATAGGAAGCGTATTCAAGAGTTTCAGGTATTCTAAATTCCTAGAAAGAGGGATGTTCCAAATCCTCTTTAATTACCTCGTTTAATGTAGAATCACTTTGTTTCTCGAGCTCACGCATCATATCCACAGTCAGCCCATACCATTCATCAATCCAACCGAAACAATTTCTATGACTTTCAAGGAAAAGAGCCTTTTCACCCTGAAATGATATTATGCGGATACTCAGACAAAGGCCGTAACTGGAAATGCCAAGTCATGGATGATATTGCATTCAGTTAAGCTAGGTAGTCTAAACATAGGACTTATGAATAACTGTCGAATTCAAGAATACCAACACACTGTATCTACTAAATAATCATATTTTATGGCTATTGAAAGAGAAAAATACCGCAAGCAAAGCTTGTTCAAGTTTACTTCCGAAGCCCCAGTATGGGGCATCTATCGTCACCAACTTGTAAGCTGTCATAACTGGATTACATTGTTCCTGCAATTGTCAAGGAGTTTCCACGTCAGTAAAGCTGAACAAACCACCGTTCCATTTTTAGACCATGGTGTAGATTTGTCGGCAAAAGCACATAACACAAATATTCATAGCACCAGAAAAGCACAAAATTGGTTTCTAAACTCTCCGGCAGTATAGAAAGCTTGAACCAGAAGAACAAGGCGGAACATTTCTATGTTTAGATCTCCATATTTTAATAATGGTTTTTGGAAAAACTCTTATGAATTAAGATATAAGCCAAGACGAAATACGAACCTGCCATCCATCTAATAATGGACCACGACCAGTTCGAGCTGAATGAAACTGAGAAAAATCAATATTGCTAGCCCCAATCATATAGCTCCAATAATCATTTGAATCTGAAGCTATGTCAAGGGTCTCCACCTGCCTAATTGCTAATTGCTCTTTAGTGAGGCCATGTACCTAAATATCCAAATAAAAAACCAAAGAATATCGCATTACATACTCCTCGTCCCCGAAATATCATGAGACGGTATAGGCAGGTGTGATGTGTAACTTACATTTTCAGATAGACCACAGTCAGCTATGTGAACTGTTTCTATAGTAAGAATAAACCTTGTGAAATATAGGCACTGCAATATGTTGAAACCAAACACTATTAGAATCCACGAAGATCGCCTGTAGTGTAAACAGAACATAAAAAAGCTTACAGTATCAATTTACCTTGATAACTGCTCGAGTTGGATTGAAATTCACAGCCGACCATGAGCAATGATAGAAACATATTAGATGAAAGACGACTCAAACGACAAATCAAATTCCAACAATAACATGATTAGAAACTGAGAATGAACCTGATTTACATCGTGGATATGCATTCCAAGCTTCCTCTTGCATCACAAGAGCATCTGCCGGGGCGAATTTAGACAACCAAGTAGGAGCTTTGCTGGGAAAAACAAATAAATATTTCCATAAACCGTTAATTGAAGTAAAATTCTTCCTAATTGAAACAAGAACAAATAACAACTAAACCACTGCCAAAATGCCACCACTTAAATAAAAACTAGCAAAAATGCAGAGGAACGGGGTATAAAGATGAATATCAACATTAAAAAGGTAACAACATTTTCCAATAAACTAACAAACTATTGGTTAAAATTTACCTTTGCAGCCTATAAATTTTCAAAGTGTATTGGCCTTTTCCGATTTCGTCGTCTTCGAAAGGTCTGTTCTCCAACACCTCCACCCCTTCCGTTGATGTGGTGTTTTGTTGCTGCATTTTCATTACCATGTACATCTGAGCTAATTGAAACTGCCACACACAAAATAAAAATCAGACAGAAATATCTTCAGTGCAGAGATGAGCATTACCATCAGTAATATCAAATTCCAAACATTTTCCTCAAAACATTAATTGCAGTTACCTCTTCCAATGATAACGGCATAACAATCCGACTTTAAAACAACCCCAGTTCGAACAAGTATGATGGTCAAGGAAACAAAGAAATTCAAAACATCCAAATATTATGATGATATGGGAATGCAAAATTTTCCTTAAAAAAAAAAAAAAAAAACTTGTTTTGGAAAGCACAGAAATCAACAAAAAAACGCGCGACGTTCAGATATTGCATCAGGATTCATAATAATGTGATGAATTCAAATGAAAAGAAACAAAAAAAAAAAAAACAGAACAACGAATTGATTTGAGAGAATAAAGGATACAACTCTTTAATCTGAACCATTTTGAATTGTATGTGAGTGTTGCCCCTCCGTTCCTTGAAATTTGGTGGCCCGAACTGCAAAAGAAATTGCAGGCGCGCAAAGACAACAAATTTCTTCGAAAAGAATAAAAGAACGGAAGCGGCGAGGAATTTGTTGATATGGTCAGAAACAGAACAGAACGTAGGAATGGAAAAACAAAATGAAAATGTGTAAAGAAAATCGGTGGCAAGGTTATGTTATGGAGAGTCACGGCGAAGGGAAGGAGGGGTTGAACGCGTGTCGATTGCCATACTTTTTCTGCGATTCTATATTTTCTTGGGAAAGTCAAAAATGGGAGGTTTCTACGTTGGACACGGTCCAACCACAACATTCCTATTCGGACCGGTTCGACCGGACCGGCCGACCTCCTTTCTTGTTTTTTCTTATTTTTGTTTCTAATTTCTAGGTACTTTCCATTCTTGGCTCCCATCACATGGCTGCAATTACGTTTTTTTTTTTTTTTTTTAATTAATCGCTAAGTAATACTTAAATTTTGCTGTGTTTTGTTTGCAAAGCTAAACCTTTATATTAGTTTATTTGATTTCAGACTTCAATCATGCAATTAACAAATGATTATGTTATCATCATTTGGAAAATAATAATCATCAATGATAAGCTCAATTATTCTCGTATAGAAAAAAGATTTAGATAAGTATCAATAGAAATTAAAAAATAATGAAAGAATACCGATACTGTGAGGATGTGAGCTGCCTATGCAAGGTGCAAGGTGGGCCTTTATGTAAACTGTCAATTTTTCTTATCCATTCTACTTATAGTTGGTCTATGAAAAATTCCTTTATACATAAATAATACTTTCAACAAAATATATTATACGAGATGGAAGAAATCTAGCGTTAAAAAAGGTTAATTTACATGTGAAGAAGACAGAATGATAAAGTAACTTTTTGTGTTATATATGTGTATCATTTATGAGTTATGTTGAGATTATTTGTTCGATGTTGATTTCTATTTTGTGAAATAACTTATTGAAATCAGACATTCAAATAACATAAAGTGACGTATTAAAATAACATAAAGTGACGTATTGAAATAACTTATTGAAATCAGACATTCAAATAACATAAAGTGATGTATTAAAATGGGACAAAATGAGCATGACAAATAAATTTATTGTAAATGAAAATATTGAGTTTTATCTCTCATTAGACAAAATATTTGAATCTGATTGTAAATTAAGTATTGGTAAGTCATATAGGGAGTTAAGTCGCTCGCTAAATGTTGGATTTTGAAAACGTTAAATCAAACTATGTTCTGATAATATATTATTTGAAAAAAATCTTGGTCATATCCCTTGCGTGCCTACGAATGATGAACACTTTTTACCTCATAAAAACAAAAGATCAGTGAGGATTTATTTATAAGCTAATGTTTCTATATAAACGACCTACCAACCAAAACTTACATTTTTATATTTAATTTATTATGAATTTCACAAAACAAACGTGCATAATTCGGACTTACGATTTTAAATTTGTAAAGGGAAACGTCTTACTAAAGTGCACTTTATTGCCAATACTTAACCCTTTAAGCGTTTCGGAAGTCCCAAAGTTACAATAAGCTTATGCAAAAGTAACAAGTTAAAGGGGTTTGTCGTTAATTACCTAATTGAGTCGGTTACTCGATATGCTTAACTGCCTAAACCCCCAAAAAATGAAGATGTAGGCAACGCCGTTGCCCACATTACTTAATTATGAGGCCCAACATTTTAAAAGATTAAGAAGCCCAACAATTGTCCCCTTAGGAATGACCTAGTGGTAAAAGTGAGTGCCTGAGATTGAGAGGTCTCAGGTTCGAACCTCATGAAGTGCCTCTATAGGTCGAATCTGTCACACATATACTTGGAAAGTGTGGTTTATCTGTCCTGTATGGTTTACAGACTACTGCACAAGGAACGAGATTTTACCCAGTGCACACCGAAAGTAGCGGCTGCGGATTCCCACGATATAAAAAAAAAAAAAAGCCCAACAATTAGTTGAGTAACAATAATTAACTAATCAACTTTATCTGTCTCCCCGAAACGGCGAAACTCGTAGCTATTAAGTTCCGTGCATTACTCTTGGTGATGGTTAAAATCTACTAGTCGTTTACCACGGTGATGATTAAGCTCAGAGAAATTAAAAGTTCAATTCTCAATTTTTGCATGTAGAATTCGTTTTATGTTTAATAAATGAGCTTATATGGTCCATTCATGTCCTATAATATTAAATGATTATGCGAAAAGTAAAAACAAACTCTTGAAAAAAAGTAGAGATAAAGAACTCTTCTGTCTCATCATGAATAAGACAAAAACTTGGGTACAACTGTTCCACCGTAGAACACCCGCTCATTTGACCCAACCTGCTCCTGACCCGACTCGTTTGACCCGGGTTTCACCCGGTCAAACCCCCTTTGACCATTTTTTTTAATTTCCAGTTTTTTTTTTTTTTTGATTTGTCGCTTCTTCTATGGTCAAGACGCGAGTGAGGGGAGCCGAGGCCTCGGAGCGAGCCGTAAAAGTCCAAAATATTGTCCGCCGATTATCCTTATTTTAATAATCGGAGCGAAGACGGAGCCGTAAAATCGGTGCCGAAAGCTCCGACCGGGAAAAAAAAAATAGGACGCGTGGAGCCCACGCGCGGGTCGGGTCGGGTCAGGTTCTGTGCAGACTTGGTGCAAAAGTCTGCACAGGAGTGTTTCTCCATGAATAATGGTTGTTCTCTCATCCCCCGTGATATGAATAGATGTATGAACGAGAATTGAGATTTTCGCTGCAAATATTTTAGGTGTTGGATATATGCTTCATTTTTATAGGCAAGCCCACCCAAGTAGGATTTACTGCTTCGTCAATTTTTTTGACAGCCCATAGACACGTCAACTATTGGCCCAATCATCCATTTTAAAAAAAAAAATACTAGCAGTAGATAAATTGAGTGCAAAACATAATTGGGTAAATCGATGGGCGGCTCCAGCTCAGTTTCGTTGGACTTTTCATACAAACCCACTGCTTTGTTGGGTTAGTGCCTGTTTGGTTTGGTATGGTACATAAACCCCCACTAAATTGTTAGTGGGGGTTTATCTTGTGTTTGGTACACCATACAAAATAATATTGGGGGCCCTCTTTATGGTGAAGCCCGACGCAAAATCTCGTTTTCTCCACATTAATTTGTCTCACCTCTTCCCCCAATTTATTTTTCCTCTCTTTTACAGTACCCACCGCATAATTCAAAGCAGACTAATATACCCTCCACAAGATCGAGCTCTCCGTTTGAAAACCCTATTATTTGCAGCACCACGAGAGAAAATAGCTGAAAAACAGGGAAAGAGGAGGCAGAACGGCGACGGAGAAGAAAAGGTTATAACTTCCGAGCACATCAATCTATTCCCAATTCGCGATTATCCTCATCCATTGCTTATTAGTTTTGTTCGTGATTTCTTTAGGAATTTTAGTATGCATCGAATGATTTGAGAGAGCAAAGGCCTTTTAGCTTCACAAGAAACTGGCGACGTCACCACCGGCAAACTAGAGCAGCCGCCGTTTCCCCCAAGCTCACTCTTTCGCTCTATAATTCAGCCGCCGTTTCTAGCAGATACTGTCTACGATTCAGCTTGTTTGGTAATTTCTGCCCATGATTGATATCGGTAACAAAATCAGATGTAGTTGTAGCCCTATTTTATTCTGTCTGAACCCGATTTGAAGATGGCATCAACTTGACAGTACGTACGTGCTTCAACTTCTTAGAAGTGAAATTCCTCGATTTATTTTTCCTTTGTTGCCTTAATTTGTGGCATGGAAATTATTTACAGACAATAGTTGAAATTAAAAAGGTTTATACAGACAAAATCAGTAAATATTGTAACCACCGATTTGTTAAAGTTTGGAGGGAATGACAATCTTGATGGATGATCCTCAACCTTTTATTTGCTTTCTTTGAATTTATGCCTCTATTTGTTTGACTCGAAATTGAGATTTGGCTTCACTGAAACATGAACATGTTTTTCTATATAACAAAATAAACAGCATGAATTTTGCTTAATTTGAGGGGAATGACCAGCTTGATGGATGATCCTCAACCTTTTATTTGCTTTATTTGAATTCATGCCTCTGTTTGTTTGACTAAAAATTAAGATTTTGCTTCACTGAAACATGAACATGTTTTCCTATATAATAAAAATTATGAATTTTTTCTTTCAATCAAACAATAGATCAAGAACAAAAATTGCTGATATTTACTGCCCTATTATTTCTTGATATATGCAGTTCTTACTTCACTTGGAAATCATTATTAAAAAAGAAATAAATTAAATATTGGAACTGTATTATCAAATTCAGATTCATCTTGCATCAGTTAATGGTAGTACTTTTTTGTCATGTTAATAAACATTTTGTTGAACTCTATGTGTGTGTACTAATTTCCTCTTTCTTTAATCATGTAATAAAAATGGAGTAATTAAAGAATTAATTCAAGATGTGTCTTCTATTAATTCTTAATCAAAGTCATTATTTATGATATCACTTGAAGTATGCCTCAGTAGAAATGAGTTTTTATGACAAGTATTTCCCAGTGTTTCTAATTTCTGCTTCAAACTTTTATATATTTTATGTCATGATTATTTATGATATCAGGCTGAGGACGAAGAAGACACAGAGTTCATTGCTACAATTGAATCGTCTCCCGGGTGGAATGGAAAGCGAGATCAAATAGCCCAAGCAATGTAGTTGGGGACGGGGGGCAGTTTGTAATATTAGGATCCTAAATTTTCTCACTATTATCTATTTAATTCTCACATGTTATGTACTTGGATTTATTGTAATTTTATTTAATTGTTGACATTGATCTCATTTTGATGCATACTTCTTTTGATAGTTACTTTATTTTTTCCTGTCATAGATATGTGAGTGGTTTATTAATTAATTCTGCCTTGGCCTTATTTTATTGTATTGTTTTCTGCCTTGGCCTTATCACACTGTATTTTATTTCTGCCATGGATATGTCAATGGTTTATTAATTAATTCTTCCTTGGTTCATATTTCTCTAATTTATGAACAATTAAATCTGTGTTTGATAGAGGGCTATTGGGATGTATATATACAATGGGTAAATTGTAATTTATATTTTAGGTCAGGGGTAAAATTGGAAATATCAAAGTTAGTGTAGAGTTTTAACTAACGTACCAAACAACAATACAAAATAATCACATCTTTTATCTAACCTACCAAACAACCAAGTTAACATCAATGAATACACCTTTCTCTACTATTTTGTCTTGAGATTATTTATTTTACACTAACTTTCCTAACCTACCAAACAGTAGTAAAAAGTATAAATAAATAAATATCTAACCACAACCCCAAGCCCCGACTGACTGGCGGCAAGCTGGCAACTAGTTTAATCGTGTAGTATTAAGGGTAATTTTATACATGGTCCCCAAATCTCTCACTATAGCCATATAATTAAATTATTAATAAATAAAATATTAAATGTACAATTATATTTTTATAGCCCCAACTTAATATTCTAATAAAAACATTTATTTCATAGCCTCCAACTTAATTCTTATTCTACAGAGTCAACTATGTTGAATCTACAAAACCGATATCTCTTTCCCTCTCTGGCCAACTATAAAATCGGCCAATATTTTTTTCTCCCATTTTGGAGTTTGGGTTACTTTGTTCTTCAACTTATTTTATACGTATAAACAAAACTTGTTAAAATCTAGAGAAAATTATTTTGTTGTAATAGGCTTCGCGTAAAGGTTGGCGTAGGAGAATTAACGAATATTGGGATCCTTGTTTGATTCGTCCTTAGTCAACTATTGGGGCTTTGCCTTTCACTTATGAATTGCCAACTATGATTTAAGCTATTCTTTTTCACAAACTCTTCCTTTCCTCGCAAAATCAACTCAATATTGTGAATTGATTACTTGTATGGGTTAATTCACCATTGCCGCCGGTTAAGAACTAAAAGAGAAATAATAAAATCTTTCATTTATTTTATTCAATACGAAAAAGTTCGTAAATTTCACAGGTTGTTTACAAGGAAGAGAGGGTATGGTGTTATAGTTTCATCATCGGCGGCTCTTTCAAGTCCGAGTTGAGGGCCTATATGTATGAAATTTTAATATAGTATATAATTAAAATTCTAAATTGAAGGGTATAATAATATTGTTATTTTAATTAAGGGGCTACATTGAAAATTTGGGGGTTGTATTTAAAATTATGGGGGTTGTATTTAAAATTACCCTAGTATTAATTATGTCATTCCATCTCTTTTCACCAAAAAAAAAAATGTCATTCCATCTCAGTATTAATGAAAAAACAAATTAAATATCCAAAAATAAGCTCAAGTTTTAAAACCTAAATTTAGAGTTTTCTTTCAATATTTCTATCTATATATCTAGAATATATTGAAATATAATATATACAATTATGAATAAACTAATTATTTTTATTGGATCAAATATCTGTTCGAAAAATTTTAATCATTGATTTAAATAATTTGTAAAGTATAAATAGGGGTGCATGTTTGACATTAGAGTTCTTCTCTCACTACACTAGTAGTCACTAGTGAGTATCCTTGGTTATCGCTTACATAGGTTACTTGCTCACATCGTATAAAACTATCTTAGGTTGTTAACTAAACCGAGTTAGAAATACAAACCTAAATTTGGATTAATAAATCCAAATTGATAATACATAATATTCTAATAAAACTTAAAAATTTAATAATGAGTAATTAATCTTCATTGGGAGTAAATGATGAGCTCATATTTGTGTTCATTTTTCGTGTCTTTTTTGTTGTCTTTTGTGTATTTTTCAAGTCTTTATGTGTCTGAGAGGACACAAGTAGGAGTAAGTGGGTGCTGAGCTAAACAGGTGCGATTGTGGACATAATCAGGTGGAAAACTGATTTTCTGGCGTTGGGCAACGATACGATGCAATATGGGCTTAGGGCTGAAGTCTGTAGCTGGGAATGAAGAGATATATCTTGAGCAAAGCTCTAGGTGAAGGAGGACCTCCCCATTAGGGGTGAGCATCGATCGGTCGGTTTGACCGACCGACCCAAAACACAAAAATCGACCAATCGACCAAACCTACATAATATCAACCGACCCTATCGAATTTGGAATTTTGGACCGAACCGAGCTGACCCGAAACTTTTCGGTCGGTTCTTAAAAAAATTGAAGGTTTAAAAACAAACCTGTTGTCAGCCTAACAAACTTGTTTTCAGTCTATTGTTGAGTGTGAGTATCTCCCTTCAAATTGTTATCTGCCGCAGCAAGCACTTCAAGAGCTGGAAGTCTTGTTAATCTATCATTTCCCCAGTCAAATTGTTTTTAGCTATACCTAATTTCAAATGAGGGAAGAATTTGATAGCGAAGTTGGAAGAGGTTCAGTGAAATGATTAAAGGCAAAACCAACAATTCTTAGCTTGGGAAGTGTCAAGTGTGAAGGAAGGTATGGTTCTATGGAGTTAATTGAAAGAGAAATCGACATACTCCATAGTTGAAAGGTTAGAGAGGCCAAAAGACTGACGAGAATTGAGCGGTGGTGGACGCTGGTGGCAGAGGCAGTGGGCCGGTGGCTGAGTGTCGAGCGGTGGTGGCTGTCATAACGGCGATGGAGTAGAAGGTGGAATCGGAGTCGACAAATGAAAATTGCAAAACTGAGAAGTGAGAAGAGAAAGTAGGAATTGGGATTTGGGAATGGAGCAGCGGGGGTAGTGGAAAACTAGGATTAAATAATATATATATATATATATATATATAATTATATTAAATAATAATTAATTAGGAGTTTCGGTCGGTTCGGTTCGCCGACCGACCCAAATCTGCAAAATCGCGAACCGACCTACCTTCTTTTGGTTTTTGAACCGATTGACCGAACCCCTTTCGGTTTTTAAATCGACTCGACCAAAACTCACAGGTTCGATCGGTTTTTTTGGTCCGGTTTACATCTTGCACACCCTACTCCCCATAATCTTATGGCCAAAGCAGCAGAGTACCTAGACTAGTGCGCGTTGAGGGCAAGATTGAAGCTGATGTGACTAAGACAGAAAGATGAAGCAGAGGACAACGGATAATACTTGAGCGCCAAGGAAGAGGATAAGGAAGAAAACTTCCATCCTTATCAAGAAGAGATCGGTCAAAGCCAAACTCAACATGGAAGGAAATCCGATGCGAGCTAAAGAAGGAAATAAGGCCAAAGAAGGAAGGAGTCTAGCCCATGAAGGGAACCAACTTTACTTCTCTTTGATGCCTATATATATGGCTGCTTGTACGCTACAAAAGAGGTCATTCAACCCTAACATATTTTTAATTCTGTCTTTGAGAGTTTGGAGAGGAGAAAAACAAATCGTACGGGCAAAGCTTAAATTCTGTTTTAGTTTATTGCTTTAGTTTTCTGCTGGCGTTCTGGCCAAGACGATTTACTTGCTGCATGGTAATATAGTTCTTATTTTAGTTCCAATTATCTTTGTCTTTATTTCTTTTATTTTGTTTAAGTTTAAATTCATGTCTAGCTAATTCTTCATACTTAGATTGGATTAGATGATGTGAATTATTAATACCTGAATTACCCGTGAGACCTAAGCGTTTTAATTAAACCGTGTTCTTTTATTCCCGAAATACTTAGGGCTTAATATTAGATTTGGGCAAGAGAACTAGTTGCTTGATCAACAATAAGTTAAGGCGTCTAGATCATCAATAGAGTCGAGGTCAACACGAGAGTGTCTCTTGTGCTCGAATAAATAATAAGGCTTGGAGAGCAATCGGTGTTTTGGGCTCCTCTTGGCTGATTTGGGTCTAAAAGAAACTAATGCCTCTTGGGCAATACATATGTTGAAGGGTCTTCGTGGGTGTGTTAATCAAGAGAGGAGTATTGTCTAGAGTGTCTCTGACATACTCAAATTTAAAGGGATAGATATAAAGGTAAAGTATTCTTAGCCGTGACTTCGTGATCAGAGGGCATGAATTAATTTATCCTTTAAACTGAATAGTAAAGGTATGCATTTGAATATCATTGTGCCCATGATCGAGTAAAGGTATTAATGTTCATTGATTCGAAGTCCAGTCCAAGTCTTTTTTATTATTGATTAAATCTACTTTTAGTTACAGTTATAGTTTTCAGTGCTTGTTGACCAAGACAAGTGAAGTTCAGACCAAAACCCTTTTGTGACAACAGTTCGTGGAAGATAGACTACACCAATTTCTTTGGGTACGACCCTGCTTACCGCTGGCTATCGCCTACTGTCGGCATAGGAGATTGCAAATTTATTTGCGCGAAGTGCAACTTTAATTAACAATTAATATAATTAATCCTAATTAGAAATTATAATAAAACCCTTGAATATCACCGATCACTACTTAATCATCCTCATTAATATAGGCTCCAAATGACTAGGCCAACATCGTGTCAATAAATCTTTTATTTTTTCGGGTTCGAGTCCTCCGTTATGCGGTATCTAAATTTTCTTGCAATGTTGTTCAAAAAACAAAAAATAATCTTTTACTTTTCTGTGTGTGTGTTAGCCTAGTGGTAGTGAGGTTAATGCTCGGGCCAAAGGTTACAGGTTCGAGTCCTCAGTCACGCGGTATTTAAATTTCTTTGTAATATTGTTCCAAAAAAAAAAATCTTTTACTTTCTTGTTTGCGGTTGATTTCGACCCGCAATCTACAACCCTAAAATTCAAGCAAGAAAGTTGGTTTTATTGGAAAAATAATCTATAAATGTCTATGTGTATTACTTCTCATTGAAGGAGTGAGAAAAAAATATCAACTGAGATATTAATCATGCTTCAAACGACTAATCAAGAATTATGAAGTAAAGAATATAGAATCAAGGAAAATTAGTATCTAAATTACAAGTCAATGGACATGAAACATTTGGGTATTAATAAGAACAAGCTAACTGGCAAGATAATTTCGATTTTGTTGTTGAGAGAATTATTTTTGTTAACAGATAATTGTTTACTTGTCATAAGCACTATGGAACGCTTAAGTATTTTATGCTACTACGCACAATTTTTTGTATTTTGAAATTGTATTGATGTGAGTTTTTGGTATTAGTTAGAACGAACTATCTTCCTTGAAAAATGAAATAAACTTGTAAACAAAGATAATTAAACTTTATCAAATCACATTAATTTAGGCCATCCACAAAGGCAAGGGCTTCACGCGGGCGAAAGAGGCGGCGCCCGGGCGCGACAAGGGCGCCGGCCGTTGGAGCAAGGACGGGCGGGCGAAGGAGGAGACGCCCTGGCGCTGTGAAGCCCAGGGGCGAGGCGCTGCAAATGGAGGGGAGGAGGGACACGCGTCGCCTCCTCCCATTTTCTGCTATTATTTATTATTATTTTTTTAAAATCTGAAAATAAACGGCTATTTTTTCAATAATAAAAAATTGATGCAACGGTAATTAATGGCAAACGGCTATTTTTTCATTTTGCCTATAAATATGTCACCTTTCTCCCCTCAAACATCCACACATTCTTTATTTCTTCATTCTCATTTCTACATTCCAATTAAATTCTCTTTATAATTTTATTGTTCTTCAAAAATGGGAGATGATGAATTCAACGAGTGGTTCTCCACACATTGTCCACAAAACTCTCGTCCCTCTTCCCAATCGCCCAATCCAATTCCCTCACGACAATTATTCACCGGTAATAGTCAGTCGTTTTCATCCCAGCAAGGTACTGGATATCCACAGTACTCCTCGCCTTATGGATTTGGGCAATACTCGCAATCACCGGGCTTCAGCCACTTCAGTCATTCGCCGCCGCTGTCGGGTCCATTCCAGCAATTCTCGTCGCCGCCTGGTGGCTACCAATCTTTCCAGACATCGCCCTCTGCATATCGCCAGTTTAGAGGAATCAACCTCAATGACGAGGACGACCATGTCCCTAAGGATGAAGAAGAGGGCGAGGAAAATGAGGAGGCCGAGGAGGACCCGGAGTCGGAGCCGGAGCCGGAACCACGTCGCAGAAAGGGAAAGGCACCGGCCAAGGGCACGAGAAAGGGAAAGGCCGCGGAAATTAACCACGGAGCTCGAAGCGGGAACTACACGCCGGATGAAGTTGAGTGGATTGCCAAGTGCTATGTTGATATCGGGCTTGATGCGGTAAATTCAAACTATCAAAAGCTTGATAAATTTTGGGAGAGAATTGCCGACAAATTCAACGAGTTCATAGCTCCTCAACCACCTCGTGGTGTAGAAGCCATTCGGTCGGCGTGGAAACGCACCAAGACCGAAATTGTGAAATTCAACGAGCAATACATCAACTTCGAGAGAGAAAATGCTAGTGGGCGGAGCGACCACGACCTCTACAAGCTGGCCGCCGCTGGTTATCATGCAACCCGTGGGAAACATTTCATCCATCGGAAGGCGTGGGAGGTCGTGAAGGATATTCCTTCCTTCTGCAATCCGGATACAAAGACCCAATCGAAGCGCTCCAAAACTAGTGAAGACGGTGGCTACACAAGTCATTCCAGCAACTCCACATCTGCAAACGAGGCCTCGTCGATGCTAACCCGCCCGACCGACATAAAGGCGGCGAAGAAGGGAAAGGGAAAAGTCAATCCGAAGGTGGAGGCCGTGCAAACAATGGGCGGCATCCAGGAACGTATGGTCCAAATGGTGGCTAATCATGAATTTAAGCAGGCCTACGAGATCTACACGAGAAAAACAAGCGACATGGACCTGGAACAATTGATGCGCCACCGTGAAGTGTGCGCATTTCTCAAGCAAAAATACCAGTTTCCGGATGTTAATATGTAATTTTTAATTATCAGTATTTAATTTGTAGTTTTTAATTTGTAGTATTTAATTTGTACCTTTTAATTTGTAGTTTTTAATTTGTAGTATTTAATTTGTAGTTTTTAATTTGTATCAATTGTATTGTAATTTTTCAATGTTTCAATACAACTTCGTATTTTATTATTTTTATTGTATTTTAAAATAGAAAAGTTAAATTAAAAAAAAAATCAATCATTGGATAGCCCTAAGGGTCGGGCTTCACCATAGTGAAAATTTCAAGCCCGGGTTATCAATCATTGGGACTCCACCAAAATACCCATAGCCCTAGGGCTTCGGAGCCCACTGTTGTGAATGCTCTTATGGGTTGCGGATATGAATCGTGAGAAGGAGACGTTTGAAAATGGGATTTGATGTGGCGAAGCGCAATCACTTTCATTGGAGCTGTATTTTTATGAGGTGTATCTTCTTGTATTGTATTACACGTGCAGATCTCATGCACTCACTTCTGTCAAATATTTTCTTGCTTGCATGTCCAATTGCCCAGGTATGCTACTGCAAGTGACGGTCTTCTTCTGGTTTGTGGTGGGAGGGATGCTAATAATGTGGTTAGTGTGGCAACCAAAGTGTTTGCTTCAAGTTTTTTTTATCATATGCTTGTTTTCTGCAGTCTCATGATAATATGCTTACATCTCTTAGTATTATAGATTTGGTGTGTCTAGTGCAACACTGACACATAGTTGTTCCTTCTTTAATTTGTTATAGTTGCATGCTTGTTACCTTTGTCATTCACAATCCAATGCAGTGGCGGAACCAAGCCCCCAAGGTGAGAGGGGGCAACATATTTTACCCTTATATATTTTAATTTTTGGTAGGGCAAGATTTTAATATTGTTATTAAATTATACATAATTTTTGCAGCTTTGGACATAATTAGGCTTAAGAGAGAAAATTTGAGGTGGGACAATAGCCCCACCAAGTTAACATGTAGTTCCGCCCCTGATCCAATGTGTCTTTCAAACTTAATTTCATATGTATATTTATATTACATTAGGCATATTGTTAATTAGATTATATTAAAACTGAAACTCAAATACAGTTACAGTAATGGCAGCTGTCTTTCAACTTCTATGTTGTTTTGATGGAAAAGGGTGAAAATAATACTAGTATATTTTCACTCTTTCTCACTTTTTTTCAAATGTTCCTTATAATTTAATTTTTCATGAGCATGATGGAATTTTTCTGCGGATATCCTCTTTTCCTCATTTCACTCTAATTCTTAATAAAATTAGCATGGGTATTGCCGTATTGGTGTGATAATATTGTCCCACAAAACTAGTGTATGAGATAACGTTAGAGAAGTTGATCATAGAAAAGGCGGGATCATATATATATATATATATATATATAAATAAATATTTCTTTTTTATTTTTGCTTATGATAAATTGGCAATCAAAGAGAAGGGAACGGACCCTTGCAAGTTATCCCGTAGTATTTACATAAAAAGTCTGCAGATTAGATGTGCTTCTTCGGATCCTGTGGTTGGTGGTTTATCATCTCTGTGTCTGTTGTATGATTTATATATAGGTGTAGATATCATAAGGGTAAAATGATTTTTTAATCATCCATATTGAATTCAAGGATTTGCAGTCATTGTTTATTTAATTAATAAGTGGAATGAGATGGTTTGTTTGGTAGTTTCAAAAATATATTTATATATTACAGGAGGACTAAATTAGTTGCAACTTCCAAACGCATATATACTAGTATCACAATGGTCAAGATAAACCTAACTCAACTAGCCATCAAGACTTTGAGAAGATGAGGTCAGTTAGTTTGATTAAGATACATAAATACTTCATTTTTCAGACTGGTTGTAAGCCTCAAAATAGATGTATTAAAATTGATCATGGAGTGTACAGTAGCAGTAGTACATTCATCTCTCACAAAAATATTTTATTAATATCACCCACATTTCACAATGCTAATATTAATATACTAAAATGATATGAGAGGTTTGTGCAGTAATATTGTAGGTGCTCACAATACAATTTCTGTAATGTGGGGGTGAGGATTTAAACTCAAATATTTCAAGTGTTTTTAAACTAAGAGCAAATTTCAGAATACATCTCATCCTTTAAATAATAGCAATTTGTACCCGACTTTTGCACACAATAGCAAAAGGTTGATCTTTTTGGAAATTCACTCAAACATCTACTTCGAAACACATATTTTCTCTTGTACTAGAGCTTTTTATTTGTTTTATTTATTTTTTATTTATTTTTATTTTTTGAGAAACTCTTGTACTAAAGTTAAATGGTAGGTTATTTTAAGTTGAATTTTGAACCTAGACATTGGACTTGTTTAGCTTTACTTGGATCCAAAAGAGTTGGAGTCTAAGTTGTCTTATTTGAAATAGAAAAAAAAAAAAAAAAAAACTAATTATAATCTTACTGATAAGTCGCTGAGGAAATTTGGATTGAAATTTGGAACTTTGATAGCGTAGAAAATTCTCTCATTGGTAGAAAGTGTTAATTTGTGGAAAAACCAGAGCGACTTTCTGTATTAGAAATGCATTGTGCTTCTAATTTCGACCTTTCTACTTTTCTTTTTCTTCCTCTTTTCTGTTCCCTACCTTTATTTTTCTTTTGAGTTGATTAATCTTTTTTTTTTTTGGAATAAACTATCAATTAAATTTAAAGAAGACTTGTGGCCTAGAACATAAACCACTCTACGATTAAGCTAATATACAAACACAAAATAATTTGTAATTGCTTAAAACCCATCCTTTTATTTGATTAATCTTTTTCTTGTGTCTAACTAGTGTCACAGTATAAACCTTATAAATCTAATAATATTTATTATAAAAGTAAAAAAATATTAATAATAAAAGAATCCTAATTAACACTATGAGCTGACAAAAATTATGTACCATAATTATAAATGGTCAACCAAATAAATTATATATCCAAACTGGGGACAGACTCTAATTAATAATTAGTAAAATAAATTAAAATGTCAAAAACACAAATGGTACACAATTTAGAAAGTGAGGCAAATGATCTCAAGTAGTTAATTTTTTTCCCCAACGGACCATCTCTAGTCTTCTTGATGTCAAAATTGTGAAGCACATGAGGTTTAAGTTTTTTTTTTAGGTAAATAAAAATTCATTGATCACGCACGAGGGTGCAACCCATAAATAAAGTACAAAAAAGATCAACAATTACACAACACACAACAATCACAGCTCAAGACAATACAAAGGATTACAAATCCAAACACCCAACCTAAAATAAGCAAAGCTAGGGAGCAAATTTGACACCCAAAACCAAAACTTCACTTTGATCATTTCAGTGAGATCATCGCTACAACTTGTCGTATTTCTGAAAACTATCCCATTTCTGTGATTCCATAAGTTCCAAGCAACACATATCCAAAGAGCTTTCCACCATTCAAATGAACTTTTCTTCCTTGCAATTCCCAAATGTTGTTGAAAGTGGCATAAAGGATCAGCATGGCCAATGTAATTTAACTCAAACCAGCTATAGCAGTTACTCCAAACTCTATATGCAAATGGACAAGAGAAGAAAATATGCTCAGTTGATTCAAAGTGAGACAAGCAAAAGGAGCACCTGTCGTCGTCGAGATCTCGTAGCACTCCTCTTTTTGCAAGATTTTGTCTAGTTGGTATTCTGTTTTGCAGGAGTTTCCAGCAGAAAGATGTTGCTTTGCTTGGGGCGAGTCTGCACCAAATGCTTCTCAGGCTTTCATGCGCCAACATTCTTTGACTTGACTTTTTCTCAATCTCGTTGTAGGCTGATTTCGCTGAATAAACTCCGGTGCTTTCTGCTGCCCATTTCCAACCATCCTCCATAGTTTGAAGTGGTTTGATCCTGTTAACAACAAAAAGTAAACAAGAAAATAGCTCCTTTTCCCACTCAAATAATTCCCTTCTCCACCTCCAATCCCACTCCCATGAATCTTCAACCCATTTTCCTTTATCTTTGATGTAAGAATCTTTATCCAACGCTATTCTAAATAATCTATTGAACCTGACTTCAAGGCTGCTCTCCCCTACCCACTTATCATGCCAAAACCTAATCTGACCTCCATCACCTATTTTTCTATTTACATTTTCCACAAACCAACTAGCAGAAAGAACATGTTTGTATAAGTCTTTCCACCAAATTGATCCTTTCTTCAGAGCCCACTTTCCTAAATCCTCCGAGATTCTTCCACGTTCCCCCCTCACACCATATTTTTATTGGAGCACCTTGACCCATAGGGTATCTCGTTCTACATTTAACCTCCAACCCCATTTTCCCAAAAGGCCGTTATTGAACCAATCTATTCGTCTCACCCCTAACCCTCCTTCATTTTTTGTTTTACAGATCTGATCCCATGCCACCCAAGCAATTTTTCTGTTCCCTCCCAGCTTTCTACCCCAAAGGAAATCTCTTTGAGTTGCAGTGATTTTGTGAATCACTTTAGAAGGAGCTCGAAATAGCGAGAGGTAATAGATCGGTAGATTGGACAATACCGACTTCAGCAAAACAATTCTTCCGCCGAAAGACAAGTGCTTATTTTCCCATCTGTTTAATCTTCTACGGATGGTTTTCAAAACGGGCTGCCACATAGCTTCTCTTCTTGGATTTGCACCAATCGGGACACCGAGATATTTAAATGGAACAGAACCGACTTTGCAGTTTAACTCCATTGCAAACTCCGATAGGTCGTCATCTGAGATATTGATTCCCATCAAGGTGCTTTTTCAAAAATTCACTTTCAATCCGGATACCAATTCGAAACTTCGAATTATTCCTTTGATGCTTCGAATATTATCTCTTGTAGCTTCTCCAAACATAAGCGTATTGTCCGCAAATTGGAGGTGTGAGATTTCCACTTGCTGTTGACCAACCTTGACTCCGAAAAATGTACCAGTTTCTCTGGCCCTATCCACCAACAAGCTGAACCCTTCTACTGCCACTAGAAACAAGAACGGAGAAAGAGGATCCCCTTGACGCAAGCCCTTTTGAAGTTTGAATTCTCCGGACGGACTTCCATTGACTAGAACCGAAGCTGATGCTGTTGAAATGCATTCTTTTAACCACGAACGCCATTTCTCATTAAAACCCAATAATTCTAGCATATGCAGCAAGAAATTCCAATCTACTGAGTCGTATGCTTTCTCGATATCAAGTTTCAATAGCACACACATTTTATTCTTGTTCCTTGCCTCCTCCAAAGTCTCGTTGGCTATTAATGCGATGTCCAGAATCTGTCTACCTTTAACAAAAGCTGACTGATTAATTGATATTACTTTGCTTAGCACTTTGCTCATTCTATTCGCCAGCAGCTTGGCCAAAACTTTGTACATGCAGCCGATGAGTGATATGGGTCTGAAGTTTTCCAGCTTTGTCGGATTAAGCACTTTAGGAATCAGCACAATGAAAGACGGGTTGGAACCCTTTACCAGCCTCCCGTTCAGATGAAATTCTTTCACAAAAGCGATGAAATCTTCTTTCAACACTTCCCAAAACTTTTGAATAAATTTGAAATTGTAACCATCTGGTCCCGGACTTTTAGACCCTTCGCAATCCCAAACAGCAGCCTTTATTTCCTCCTCAGTGAAAGTTGTTGTTAGAAATTCATTCTCTTCATTCTTTAACCTCTTCGTTGGTGATATTGAAAGAATTGGTCTTCTCCAATCGATTGAGGAAAAATGCTTAGAGAAGAATTCTTTAACCTCATGTTTCACCTCGCCAACATCATCTTTCCAGATACTATTAAAATTCAGCCCAGCAAATCCAATGTTCTTCCTGTTTCTTTCGACACAAGCGTGAAAAAAACCTGTGTTCGCATCTCCTTCTTTGATCCATTTTGATCTTGATTTCTGGACTCGAATTGATTCTCTCAATTTCAGTTGTCTCTATATTTCAACCCAATTTTCTTTTCTTTTAGCCAATTCATCCAAGCTAAATTCTCTCATTTGCTTGTCCGCCTTCTCATCATCTTACTTGACTGCCAGTATCAACTCTTTGATCTTAGTCTCAATATTTCCAAAAGTAGATGAGTTCCATTCTTTTAACTTAATTTTCAGCGCTTAAGTTTCTCTTTGAGACTAAAACATTTCCATCCATTTATTTTCATGCTGCTCCATTCTTTCTTCACAAATTTATCAAACTCTGGATGCGTCAACTAACAATCTAAGACTCTAAACGGCTTTGGTCCCCAGTTGACACACTCATCTTTAATCAGAACTGGACAATGATCTGAAACACTTCTCTCCAGCGCTAATTGTGTAAGGTTTGGCCAAGTTTTCATCCAGTTTTCTGAAAATAAGAATCTATCAATTCTACTTGCGCTTCCTCCATCACTCTTGTACCAAGTAAATTTTCTCTTATTCAGCGGCAAATCAAATAGCCCCGCATCACAAATGAACTTATCAAACTCAACATTGTCAAGTTTTTCACAGTTCTGATTTTTTCCTCTTCTCTCAAAATTGTTCCTCACTGAGTTGAAATCACCAACGATGCAAAAATTCCCATTTGGCCTTGCCAAAATTAATCTCTGTATCCTATCCCACATAGCTCTCTTATCCACAAGATAACAAGATGAATACACATTCAGAATTGAGACCTTGATGAGATCTTGTCCCCAAGTTCCTTCTACAGCCAATATACCATTATCTTCCCATGAATTTTTTAAACTGAAAATTTCTTTATTCCACACATGAGTTTAAGTTAAAGTCATGTAATGATCTTTATATTTCTTTCTCTCTCCTTTTTTTTTCCTTTTATTTTTTATTTTTTACAGTATTTTTTATTTTTTATTTATTTATTTATTTTTGTAGAGGAAAAGGGTAGGTGGAGTTACAATGATTGACCACATTCTTTTAATAGAAGAAGCAACACATTTAGCCCTATGGATCCAAACTACTTCAATCTTGAGGAGTAGAAATTTATCTATAATACTTAATACTAGTAATTTTTAGATACAAATTAATGTTTTTCTATTTATATATATATACATCATTGTACAGTTCAATTATTATTTTTAAATTTTATTAGTTACATATTTTGTTTGCATATCAAGAGACAACATGTGCATGTGTATTCCTCTAAACTAAAATGCATGTTATACAATTTACAAACATACACATAATATAGAAAGTCAAACAAAAAATGAATGTGGATTTCCATGACATTAAAAAATGTTAAAGAAAGAATCTAATCCAGATGAAGCCCTACATCGTCTTGAATGGTTGAATTGCCTTTCCAACCCAAAAAGTCCAAATAGTATTTACTGTAATCTCTAGTTTCACATAGCTTTAACATACAAAAAAAAACAAAATAATTATAAACGTTAGTATTATACACAAAAACACACACACATTTCAACCAAAAAATTCTTCCGGGGCGACCTGAACCCCCAACTAACTCTTCATATTTCTTACTAATTTCGCACCCCCAAATTTAAAATTCTGGATATGCCACTGCACACACACATGTATGTGTGTATATATACATACATACATACACATAATTCATCATAACAAGTCAACAATGTAACCATTAATTACATATATTTCTATACATAGAAAACGACTCTTCCCCGCGCCTCTACTTTTCTCTATAAATTCTGACTCTTAACGAACCACTTAGCAACGAAATCACATTAAATTCCAACCTTTATTTTACTTATTTTTTTGTAAAACCCGCATAATTTTTACTTCATCACTTAGTGGTATAACATTAATTAGTTCAAAAATGGAGGGCAGTGACACAACTGCAACGTCACCTTCTTCGTCGTCATCTCTTCCTCCTCCTCCTCCTCCTCCTCCTCCTCAATCAATGGTGATCAGCCCCTGCGCTGCCTGCAAGATTCTACGGCGACGATGCGTCGAAAAATGTGTTCTTGCTCCTTATTTTCCTCCTCATGATCCTCTCAAGTTCACCACTGCTCACCGTGTGTTTGGTGCCAGCAATATCATCAAGTTCTTGCAGGTATAAACCACAAAACAAAACAAAACAAAACAAAACAAAACACACACACACACACAAAATTAACGAGTATGAACTCTGAGAATATCTTGCATATATATGTATCTGATCATCAAGATTCATAAACATTTTGATCGATCTAAGAATATTTTAATGAATCTTGACTTGGCTTACATTTTTGGCAATTTGCTATGTTAAAATAAATTGTGGAGTATCCATTATATGGTTTATAGTGTGTGCGGAGAAGCAAATATTATTAACTTTAGTACGTGTATACGCATGCTAGCTATATATAAGGAAATATTGTACTTAATAGTTAATAGAGTAGCAGTGTGAATGAGAAATGGACACCCCATTTTACTACAATAGTGTCCTAATTTTCTTTGACGAACATGATACGATCATAAAGATACTTAGTGTTAGTATTTAGAAAAATTTTAATTATTATTATTTATTTAATTGATTTTGGCTTATAGCACCTAGTCGTATAATTAGTGCGCGCTCTCTCTCTCTCTGTCTGTCTCTCTCTGAGTTAGTTTTGAGTCAACATGTAGGAGCTTCCGGAGGCCCAAAGAGACGACGCGGTGAGTAGCATGGTGTATGAGGCGAATGCAAGGCTAAGAGAGCCGGTGTACGGATGCGCTGGCGCGATTTGCCATCTTCAAAAGCAAGTCAACGAGCTCCACGAGCAACTTGCTAAAGCACGAGCTCAACTAGTGAACATGCAATGCCAAAACGCAAATCTTATGGCTTTAATTTGCATGGAAATGTCATCACAATCTTCACAAACATTTATTTTTCAAAACGATCATCAACAACACAATATTTCCGCTTCCAATATGTCGTTTTTGGAGGAGGCCAGTCTTGGGTTTTCGTGTGATCACCAACCTCTTTGGACGTGATCTGGCCGTTGATTTTTCTTGGTGAAAATCAAATCAAGAATTATATCCAAGAAGATATTGTGGTTTTTTTAGCTATGAGCAAGCATTATGAATAAAAGGCGATTGGTTATTCAAATTGTACTATATTATTTAATTGGTAGTTGGAGCATAGTACAAATAGTTAGGGTGATTAATTACTCATGATTATGTTTAAGGCAGACGAATTAGATTAATTTAATATTACTCTTATTTTAATATAATCTTTCTATCATTTCAATAGGAGAAGTGTCTTTTTCCAAGTTCCATCTTTTACCTTTTAGTTCAACTATCAGGTTACCTAATGTTTTTACTTCAACAATTCAAACATTTCACACACACACACACACAGTGTGTTTGTTTGTATACTATATTTATATTTGAATTGAAATTCGGACACGCGAGGGAAAAGGGTCGCAAGACTTTCATTTTTCCTAATTCGAATATTACTTTCTTAAATATTTCGTTCACACTTCATGTGTATAATGTTGACACATCATTTCATTTGTTTTAAATTTGTCCGATCATGAGATCCTAATGATCGATGTTTATTTTTGTAAGAAAAAATAGAATTGTTGTAGCTAGGCACATCATATTTTATCCTAAACTTAAGCCCTTTTTTCATATTTATTTCAAACTTTTTGAAAATAATTAGACTTCACTTTACCAACTTTTCAATAAACTCTTTTAAACCCACAAAAAAAAAAAAAAAAAAAAAAACTACTTGTGAATATAATATTGTATTTATCACATTCATGACATGCAATGTAGTTTTTTCACCCAAATTTGGATAGTAAAATATTGTTTCGATGTAATTGGATTAGAAGATGTACTCTTGAGTGGTGGATCGTACTGTACATTCCATTGGTGCAGTCGATTATATATGTTTCTATAGATTATTTAATTCTAATTCAAGCTTAATTGATCTAATTATTTATGTCTTAATAAACTTTAATCAAAGTTGAATATATAAATCCTAATTAATTTGTATTATTAGAGTCTTATTAGGATAAATAAATTCTAATTATTAATAATCATCCATAATTACACTAAAACCCCAATTCAGTTTAACGTGGATTGGATGCAAGGTTTTCATCTGAAATTGAAATATTGATTGGTTTATAAACGCTTTTACAATGTCGTTATTGTTTTACGAGTCCCTATAGTTGATACCATAATTACTCATGAATCATGATTAACCTCTCTCAAAGCTTAATTACTACTAATATAACTGCAAGACATGATTACAAAGGGGCAATATGAAAAGTGCATTAATTTAATTAGAAATTACAACCTACAAAATTTTGCCGACACATTATATAAAAATCTTAGCAGATTACGTCTCTAATATAAATTATTCGACCCAGCATCATGGTCATCAAATTTTTTTTATTATCGTTGCATGAAAAAAGAGCTCGATTATACTTTATACTAATATTTATTTGTGGTTATATTTATGGAAAACATTAATTTCTCGATTTGAATTGATTTGATTCCCGTTCATTCTCCGCCGAAATTTTCAATGAATTTGCATTATTAATTTATGAGAAAAACAAAATATCATTTAACGTGGATTTTTTTTTTTTTACTTGTTTGAAGTCGTTAATCGAAAGTTGCACGTGATTTTTGACGTTTAAGTTGTTTCCTTTTTCCCTAAAATTGACTACTCCTTTTGTTCCTTCCGTTTGATTAGTCTCTCGCTCTTTGACTCTATGTCATCCACTATTATTATTATTATTATTATTATTATTATTATTATTATTATTATTATTGTTGTTGTTGTTGTTGTTGTTTACATATATTTTAGATAGAGTAAACGAAACTTAAATAGAGAAAATAAGAATCGGGAGGGCGCAAACGTTACCCGTCGGCAGCTTTATTGGGTACTTTAAAGATAAATAAATAAATAAATTTCTGAAGAATTTAGCTGAGTTATGAATCTTGAAACTTTTTAATAATATGCAGGACCGGATTATGTTTGATTGTGCACAAATTAAATGGGACATACTTGTCAATTTGTGGGCCAATGTGCTCTTATTTTTCTAATCTTTTGGCTTAACAAAGTATGAAACGGCTTGCCTCATTAATACAACTGCTAATTTAGTCAAATTTCACCATCCTATAGTTCTCATCATCACTCCTCCATGCGGCTTTGCGCAAATATATCATTAAAATAGTCGATCCATCTCAAAAAATTTAGTCTCAAAATTTCAGCAGATATGTTAAGAAATGAACCGTTTACAATAAAATAGGAAAGATAAACAGTTTTTTAAAGAATTGAGAGAAGCAAGAAAATTAAAATAACTTTTGTAGTAACATGTGTGTAAGTTAAGAATTATGTTGAGGATGTTAATATGTGTTTTTGATAATGCAATTTTTATTTTGGGTATAATACTAATTTATTGTGATGGTTAAATAACGAAATTGGAACTGAATTTTTGAAACAAAGGTATGTCATCATTCCTCTACTTTTAATATGTTCAATTAGCTCTTGTTTTAAGATAATAATAAATAAATTAAGCTCTTGTAGTGTATCTTATATAGGTATGCTATAATTAGTGGAATCGAATGATCCTGATTTTTCAACGTGACCTATGATTATTGTCGCCAAATTTATAACAAAAATAAAATGTATTTTTGTGTTTCCCTTCATAATTCTGAAATCTGGTTATGGGCTTATGGGCATATGCAAATAATTGGACTTAATAATGATATATACATACATGTTACCCGCAACGGCGGCAACGGTGCATTCTGGCTCTAAGTGAAGGATGCTACAACGCGAATCAGCCCGATGTAACTGTGCCGAGGAACGATGCAAAGTTTCATCACCACTAGGGCCGAGTGAAGAATGCATGCAGCATTTTTCACGGTTTTTAGAGAAGGACCGTCCAGAACGCTCCTGCCAACACTCCCCTGAAGACAATCATCGCATTGGCCAACAACGGATACGCTTCTACTTGGGGTGGTTCCTTCAAGCACTTTGAGATATGGAGGATCCTCAAGGACCACCCCACATCTTCGAGTAGGGTTTTTCTTTTTAGGTGTTTCATTGCATTCCTCCGTTTCAATCATTATAGTTGGCCATTTTTAATTAATGAAGTTAATATTTAATTAATTGTCTATTTAAATTTTTACATTAAAATAAGTAAAAATAATTGAAAAAAATAGCGATCGGCATTGTACCTGATTTTTGAGCGATCACACGGATCCACAAAAAAGTTGTGCGGTCACCATTGGCCATGGTCTAATACACCAACTAATTGATATATCATACAAAATGTTAGGAAGTACGTACAATATGAAAAACACACGAAATATGCACAAAATGTAAACGGATTAATGAATCATTATTAATAATTATTTAGCTACAACACAAGAAAATGAAATTGAAGAAAACAAAATTCTAAAAATTATATTGGAATGTGGGACGGATAATACCAAGTGAATTGTTTAAGAAATAAAAAAATACACCGTCAAAAAATGTTGCCTTAAAGGCTATCAGTTGATGATAATCATGATGATATTGACTGTAATTGAAGACTTTGCTCAGCGTTCATGTTTGGGTGCATAATTATATTGTAACCTACAATGACATTATTGCTGATAGTACAAAAGAATTCCAAACAATTATTCTAAATCATAAAGATAAAGGAACCTAATGATAACGGAAAGCAGGACCCTCTTCCATCAACTTTTTTCCTGTGCCAAATCATTGTTAAAATGCTTTATTTATATCTGAATACAGGTATTATGATGAAATTTTAAATATCAAAATGATAATTTTAGCTAAAAAAAATATTTAATTTAATTTATCTTTTTTTAAGGGGCATCTTTCGTTTTTCTTTACTGTTATGTATGGTTTTTCTTACACTTCTTAATACGCATGGAATGTTTTAGGGTGATAAAGACTGCTAGTTTAGAGAGTTGAAAACTAAAAAATTAATTAGGATAGACTAGTCATAAAAATATAGTAGTAGATTGGACGCTTGATACTGAAAGATCTTATGCTCGAAATTTACTAATGCTTCTGTGAGTCGAGTCTGTCACACTTGTATATAGAAAAATATGCTTTATTTATCATGTGTTGTCGCGGGCTATTGCACAAGACATGAGTTTATCCAGTGTGCATCAAATGCAATGGCTACGAGCTCCCACGATATCAACAAAAAGTAAAAAGTAGAAAAATGTATAATAATAACAGAAACAAAGTTTGATATTTTTCTTCAACTGAGTTACTTTTGAAGAGTTTTTCGATCGAGTTCGAATTTGGTAGGAGATTTAATTATTGGACTTGGTTGAATGCCGTCATTTCAGCTGAATGAAATGATGCATAGTCTAAACATAATGATTTTTGTACACTTAATATTAATTATGTTGTTCGAGTATATGTACTTATTTATAGTTTTTTTTCTTTTAATATATAATTTGAATTTATTTTATATCTTGAGAACTCGAAATCGCAATGTACTGGGTAAATCAGAAAAAGTCCCACATGGCTGAGGTGATCAACTTAGTTTGCATGACATATTCTAAAAGGTCTAAAGGCCCAAAAGGCCCAAAAACAGAAAAAGTCCTTCAAAAATAACTTACGGTCCAATATCATTTTAAGTAGTAATTCATATGCATCGCAAAAACTTGAAAACGAAGCATCGCATCCCATGCGACCGCGTATGGGGCGCGTGGGGTGCACGTGCTCCACCCATGGATAGCGCGTGGGGTGCACGCACCTTTTTTTTCCTATATTTTTCCGATTTTTTTTTTTTTTCTGTTTTCCAGTTTCGTCTTTTTTCTTTTTTCTTTTGTAATTTTCAGCTTTTATTTTAACTTTTTTAAAATTGTACTTTTTTTTATTTGTCGTTTCGTTTTTTTGTTTGCCGTTTCGGTTTTTTGTTTGCCACTTCTTCTTTGGTCAAGATTCGAGCGAGGGGAGCCGAAGGCCTCGGGCTCGGAACGAACCGAAAAAGTCCAAATTGTTGCTCGCCGATTATCATTATATTAGTATTCGGAGAGAAGATGGAGCCGTAAAATCGGAGTCGAAGGCGGAGCCGAAAAAAAAACTGAAATTAAAAAAAAAAAAAAAGTTGACCGGATCAACAGGTCAACCCGACCCGGATCCGGTCGCTTGGCATGAGACCTGCTGCATGCAAGTCTTCCTCCATATGCATATATACTTAAAGGTTCAAATTTCATTCCAATATGTTTTTCGTTTTTACTGGGGGTGTTATTGTGACTTTGGACTCCCTCGACTCCCTAGAACTTACAAGAGAGTAAAATGAAATAGAATCCTTCTTAGTTGACAATAATACTTGAGCTCTCTCATTTAACTAAAAAATTCTTTACATAATTTAAACATAAAAATGGGTCGTTACATATATGGTCCATCAATTAATTTTCTTTTAAAACCACTATTCCAAGTGTGTAATGATCCAGGTAAACTCCTTTTATTTGTAATAGCATGCAAATTCAACAATAGATGTAAATCGATTAACCTATAATATACTGAATCACTGATGATATTCAAACTTCAAACTTTGATCACAAAAATACCTATTCTTTCAGCATATCATACCCAAAGGGACGCCAATCAAAATATTAAGTTTATATCTGACATAATTGATAGGATAAAAATCGAAAAATCAATATATTAGTCTATAGTATAAAACCTTAAATCACTAGAATATTGAGTTCTCGTATTTGTAACCCTTAAAAAATCAAACGCATATCGGCATATGCCAACACTCGTGAATATCGTATATTTTTATCATTAATTAAGCTATTAAAATAATTCATCTTTGAGGTAATTAATCCCTTCAATAATTAACGTACATAAATTCATTTATTGGTTTTTATATCATGCAAATGGGCCTCTTTGTGTAAACTAAAGCTGATTTGGACAAAATTAATGTTACAGAGTTTGGGCCTCAACCTCATCAAAGTTAAGGCATTTGGCAGACCTACTTAAATATTTATTTCGACGTTTTCTTTAATCAAGCATTGGAAAACTTCTCAAACAATCAATAATAATAAAATAAAATAAAACCTTGTAAAAAAAAGTTAAATAAGTGAGGTTGTACTTATTAGGAGGATGTAACCGAGCCAAGCAGTTCAAAGTTCAAGCCAATTAGAAAATAATGCTAGGTTTAACTTTGATTTTTTTGAGTTTACACACGCACACATGTTTCGAAACTCGACCTCTTAATTGAGGGAGAACGTCTTATCACTTGAGCTGCACATGAGTGCAACTCGTTTATCTATTATACAAAATATGTATACTATTTATTACTATTAAATATGATGGGATTGACTATTCTTATCTCTATTTTAAGGATTTCTTCAATCACATTGTTTTGGGTTGGATACATGTCGACCCAATAGTACTAAATATGAGCAATAATTACGGGCTATAAGATATTCATTGAACTAATCCTTAAAAGTAACGTTAGATTAACATATACTAATTTTATTTATCCGGCTTATCCCGTTTAATAAACGGCCCACTTAATTTATACTAGTATTATAATACGGATCGAGACGATGACAACACGACTCAATTTAACAAATTTCAAGAGCATACAAGTTTCTTTGACTTATTTCTGCTTGTACGAATTGATTGCGATTATGTACATATGTTCTAATATAGAAGGTGACGGGGGAATTAAATACCTAACGTTGTCATTCTAGCTGAGAATGAGCGAATCGCGCAAGAAAATATGTAAGAAACGCGTATTTTATTATTTAACAAATAAATTATATTAATATTTTATTGGCTAATACAAATATTTCCTAAATATTTGTCCACAGCCATAACTAGAAATTTAAATAAATAAATATTTATGGATTACAAAAGCTTTAATATATATATATATTTTTTAAAAAGAATATTTTAGCGAAACCGATAGAGACTGGATTTTCTGTTTCTAATCCAAATCTGTGAATTCTTCGGAAGCAAAGCACAATACTAGTACTAGTAATACCTTTGTGTTTCATTCAACACTAAAACAAATATTCACTGAGTCTGATGTCAGTCCCCACGGCGTCGTTTAACTTCGGATTCGACTCCGACGCCGATGACCTCCATGCCATCGCCGCCGAGCAACGCGGCGAACTCATGGCGGCGAAGGCCGTCGACTCCGACCTCGACTTCGCCTTTGACCTCCAACTTCAGGAAGCCATCACCGCTTCTCTATCCCTCCAACCTCAACCTTCCACCTCCACCTCCTCCGCCGCCGCTGCCGATGCTATCGCCCGACTCCAACCGAAGGAGGAGGAAGAGGCATTCAAATTCACCGACGTCCTCTCGGACGAACTCATCAAACTCGAGCAGGAACTCAGTGACCAAGCCCTTTCTGAGAGAGAATTCCGAAGATTGAAGAATGATCTCGACCTCCGGCTCCATGATCATCAGTTGGCGCTCGAGATCTCGAAAATGCCGGAGGACGAGTGGGGGGACTGGGGGGATGATTTTGAGCGGCCGTTTGGGGAAGGCAGCTCGAAAGGGGGAAGCAGGGAGATATTTAGGGTTTATTTTAAGGGTTTGGTGGAGAATCAGTCGCCCGGGGGTACCTTTCTGGGAGGAATTGGCGTAGCGATATGCGATTCGAGGGATGATTTGTTGTTTGAGATACGGAAGCCCCTTGCGACCAATGGGACGAACCGGCGGAGCGCCGAACTCCGGGCTCTGATCGAGGGGCTCAATGCTGCATTGGAGCTGCAGTTGCAGAGGCTTGTTTTTTACTGTGATTATCTTCCGATTTTCAATTTTGTGAGTTTCAGCTTTATCTTCCATTGGAGCTTCGTTTTTTCAGTGTTTTTTTTAGTTCTGCATTGTTTCGGTGTTTATGATACTCTGATTTGTTTGGGATGTACTTTGTCCGAATGGAAATTCGGTGCTATGATCGTTGTATGAATGTGCTGAGTTGTTGAATTAGATGAACTGAATTTGGCGCCTTCTGGTTACCTAGTTGACTGATCATCACGGTGTTGTATTATTTTATTATTTTCTTTTCAAGATAATGGATTCATGAAAATTGAAGAGAATGATGAGCATTTTCTGTTGACTTGTATTACTGCCGTGTTTAATCATTCCAAAGTATCATCTTCTATTGCTGTGAGTTTAATTTCAATTGTGGTTGTTAGAGCATTCCAGTGCATCAAATAGTTTTTAAAATATTGCAGAGTAATTATTAGAATCAAGGAAGTAGCTTCATATTGCATCATCCTGAACACTCTGTCTTTGTTAGAAACGGGTGGATTGGTGATATCGACAGTGGGACAAATTGAAACTTGGAAGCGATTCTCCTTAGTGTTTAGAGATTGACTCCATGAATGCATTGTGAGAATCATACGTGACTGATTCCTCAAGTTGTAAACTATGATTCTATTTTCTGAGTTGGGTTTTCCAATTTTTATTGATCTTAACTCAACTGCTTTATGGTCTACACTCTACACATTTGCCTTTCTCAGCAGAAAATTTACATGCTCTCTGCTTTATCTTCATATAGAGTTGCAAGCCCATTACTGCTTGAACCTTGATGTTAGGAGGAAAGGATTGCTGTAAGGCTTTCTGTTGCTTGTTTCTTTCTCACTCCTTTTTTTTAATAATGTTTCTTATTGATTATATATTTTTTAATCCCATATTTTGAGATGTTGTGATTGACGATTGTTGTTTATTGAGTAGAGAAAGAGCTATCAGCTATTGAATTAGTAAGATTGATAAATATGATTATCAGATTATCAACATGTGTGTGTATATTTCTTTTCTATTTGTACTTGCACATTAATTGTCTTGTTGGTGGTTTACTAGGACCTTTCTTATATATTATTGCATACACAGACTATTCTCCCCCCCCACACAAAGAATACTTGTAAGACACTTGCACAAACATGAGAGAAATATGTTCTGGGTTGGCTTGGGTTTGTATTGCATTGTTTCTATTAGAAAAGGGCTACTGTCACTTAACTTAAATCCACCAGTCCTTGAAACATTGGTGATTGGTTAAAATACTACAGTTTAGTAAAGTCATTTCATTCTCAACTGCAAGTGATTATCTATATCAGGATGGTTCTGAATTGCTAATAGCTAAAATTGGCTACAATTTTAATTCCAATCGCAGGTTACTGGAAGGTGGTCACCCAAACAGAGAAAAGTTGCTGCATTGATAAATCAAGCAACCGACCTTGCAAAAAAGTTTACGTACTGCCAGCCATCTCTTGCAGCTAGAAAAGACATAAAGTTTGCATTCAAACTAGCTAGAGAAGCGATAGATTCTCAGGCGAATAAGGCTGTAGAGGCAAGTGGCTCTAATAATCCAAAGGAGACATGTGTCATTTGTTTGGAGGATTCAAATGTAAACCAGATCTTCTCCATTGACGATTGTATGCACCGCTATTGCTTTTCTTGCATGAAACAGCATGTGGAAATGAAGCTACTCCATGGCCTGCTGCCAACTTGCCCCCATGAAGGATGTAAATCTGAACTGGCAATTAATAGCTGCAGAATATTCTTGACACCTAGGTTGTTAGAGATTATGAGTCAGCGTTTGAAGGAGGCTTCAATCCCAGTGACAGAGAAAGTTTACTGCCCTTACCCAAAATGTTCGGCTCTAATGTCTAAGAGGGAGGCTCTAGAATATTCAAAAGCCATAGTGGGAGCAGAAATATCAGGAGCCAGAAAGTGCTTAAAATGCAACGGCCACTTCTGTATTAATTGTAAAGTACCCTGGCACAACAGCATGACTTGTATCGAGTACAAACGGGAGAATCCTCATCCCCCTCAAGAAGAGGCAAAATTGAAGAACTTAGCAGCGACCAATCTGTGGCGTCAGTGTGTGAGATGCAACCATATGATTGAACTCTCTGCTGGATGTTACCACATGACTTGCAGGTACGCTTTTACCTCATTTGTTTCCATTATGTTGATGTCATATAAACTTGCTTATAAACTTTATTATCAAACATAAAGATTGGTTGATCATGTTATTACTTGAAATGTTATACATGCAACAACTGACGGAGTAAGAACTAAGAACCATGACTGTAAAACTCATGATTTTTTTCTGGAAACGAATTGATTTTCATTTTTAAGTGATTTGTTAAGAGAGTTTATTGGTTTTTCTTCATTGGCTGCAGATGTGGCTTTGAGTTTTGCTACACATGTGGTGCTGAGTTTGAAAACAAGAAGGCAACTTGCTCCTGTCCACTTTGGGATGAGGAGAACATTCTAGAAGATGATTCGGAAGATGACGATGATGACGACGATGATGATGAAGATGACGACGATGATGATTACCTTGATTCAGATTCTGATGGATATTGGTAAATTGTGTATTCTTCGGAGTTTAGATTCTAATCTTAAATGACTTATCCTTTGGGTATATCAAGGAGTTTTTAGAACCATTTGGGCTTAGGATTGTAAATATAGTTGGAGTCAACATTACATTTATTCCAGCATGAAAATCTTGGTATTTTTTTTTTTTTTTTTCTACAGAAATATCAATGGATTACAAGTAGAAAATCAATTTTCTACAATGTTTCCTTTTTTACTTAATATTTTCTCTACCTCATTTTGTGATGTAGTACGGTGAGAATTTGAGCTAAAACTCAGTGGAGTGACTAATATGATGTAGTACGGTGAGAATTTTCTACTTAATGTTTCCTTTAATTTAGTTAAGTGGAAGAATTTCGTCACTTGACTCACTTCGGTGAGAATTTGAGCTAAAACTCAGTGGACTGACTAATATGATGGAACATAGCGAAAGATATAGTAGTATTACATATTTATAAGATTGGCCAATAAAAAAATCTATGTATATGGAGTGCCGGAATTAATTGGCAATAAGAAAAAGGAAGAAAATAGGTTTTGCTCTCAAATATAATACTACCAACAGCTTTATGAATAGTTCTTAGCGTTTAAGAAAAGAACATATTAAAATAGTTTACGTCTTCTCACAAGTTGTCGATATGTCCGAGTGGTTAAGGAGACAGACTCGAAATCTGTTGGGCTTTGCCTGCGCAGGTTCGAATCCTGCTGTCGACGATATTCCTTCTTTTTTTTTCCGTCATTTTCATTTTTTTTTTAATATTTTGCATTTTTGCTGCCTTGTGTTGTGTCTGAATTTAAGAGACAATAAATTTCGAATCTCCAAACTATTGCTCCCTCCGTCCATGAAATAAACTCCCATTTCATGGACGGCACGAAGACTAAGAAAATTCAAAAAGGTGTTTTGAGTAGGGTAAAAATTGAAAAGTAGGGGTAGTGTTAATAAGATTACTTTTGTTAATGACAAATTAAGAAGGAATGCGGCTGCACACATGGTTCCATTTCCTGTTTTTCCTTTCATTTTTTTTATTAACAGCAGATTTTTTCTTTTTTTTTTTGCTATGATCGAAATTTTTCCATTTCCTGTTTTTTTTTTTTTTTTTTTTTTTTTTTTTTTTTTTTTTTTTGCAAACAACTTGTTCACATTAATTAGGTTGCATCACACCTAATCTATTCCAACAAGACAGATTGAACCATGAAAAAAGAGAGGGAATTTCAAAAACAACATGGCATTCATTAAACAAAAAAAGAGAGGGAATTCCAAAAACAACATGGCATTCATTAAACAAAAAAAGAGAGGGAAATCAACACAATTTGGAGCCAAAATACAATTTTATTCATTAAATAATCCCAAGAAGTACAACTGATTTGACCAAATAATTTGGGGGGAATTTCAAACTGGACTAACACCTTACAACCACGATAAATAGAGCATTCAATAGGCAAATCTGCTCTCAACTACTCAAAACAGTACAGGTTCATCACAAAAAAAAATGGCAGATGCAAGAGCAAGGCCAAAACTAACAGATGCTGAGAAAAACACCATCGCCCAATGGTTGCTACAGCACATCAGTGGGGGGAAGCTCCTTTATGGTTGCAAAAAAGAGGCTGCTCAGATTTTCCATGTGGATTTGAGGACCATATGGTCCATATGGAAATCAGCATCATCGCAGCAAGCTTCCGGAGTACCTATACAGTTAAAGTCCATGAAGAAAGGGTCACTGCATAAGGATAAATGGAAAATTGATGCTGACAAAGTGAAGAAATTGTCTACTTTACAGAGATCTTCCCTTAGAGTTATGGCAGGCAACCTTGGAGTAAGCAAATCACTTATTCATGTGTGGGTGAAAGACAGACAACTTAAACCACACACCAATGCCATCAAACCATTTCTCACCCCTCAAAATAAGTTGTGTAGGCTAAGTTGGAGCCTTTCTCAGCTTAGTTCAGTCACTGAGGGAGGTTTCATCAAATTTCAGAGGATGTACAACACCATACACATAGATGAGAAGTGGTTTTACTTAACCAAAGTCAAGGACAGATACTACATGCTTCCAGATGAGGTTGAGCCTTATAGGACATGCAAATCAAAGAGATACATACCCAAGATAATGTTTAATAGTGCAGTCTCAAGACCAATCATAGATGCACAAGGAACAGTCATATTTGATGGAAAATTTGGCATTTTTCCATTCATAACAGAGGAAGCAGCTCAAAGGAACTCAAAAAACAGAGATAAAGGCACTGTGAAAGTCAAAGCAATACAAGCCATCACAAAACCAATCACAAGGGACTGTCTAATCAAGCAGGTATGACAACTTACCCATTTCCTATCAGAATCTGCTCAGATTCATCATTTAGACAGTTAGTTTTCATTCATGCAGATGCTGCCCGTTTTTAAAGCTAAGTGGCCAGCTTGTTTAAGCAAGCACATATTTATTCAACAAGATAATGCGAAGCCACACATTAAACCAGATGATCCAGAGTTTTTAGCAGTTGCAAAAGCTGATGGATTTGACATCACATTAGTCTGCCAACCTGCTAATTCCCCGGACACAAATGTTAATGATCTTGGCTTCTTTAGAGCCATACAAACCCTCAAAGATCAGAAACCAGCCAAGAATGTGGAAGAGTTACTGCAAAATGTCATAGCTGCATATGAAGAATATCCAGCAGACAAGCTCAATCATGTGTTCCTTACACTGCAAAGATGCTATGAAGAGATAATGAAAGATAAGGGAGGCAATAACTATAAAATTCCCCACATGAACAAGGAAAGATTGGCAAGGCTTGGAATTCTACCAGACTGCATTGAGGTTGAAGAGCAGCTTGTTAGGGACAGTTTAGACTTCCAAAATTCTCAAGGAAGTGAGGGAATTCAAATGTACAGTTTGGATGATCTTGTTCAGGGAATACAGCATGTGGCAATTAGTGATTAAGGCTAGACATTCTCTGTTTTTTGTTAAGGTTTGCAGGGACAAACACTATTAAGGTTTTTTGGGATTGTGTTTGGAATGTAAACTGGATTTTGTGGGCATTTTACTAATGAAATTAGTCTCAGCACAAACTTTTGCATCATTGACTTTATTTTGGGCCTTTTTAACACTTAAATCAACCTCTAAAACTAGGTAATGGATCATCACCTAGTGGTGGCATCATTAAGTGCATGAACATCTAACCCCTCAGACAAATAAATCACAAACCAATATCATCACAGGGAAGAAACAATCAAGTGTAGTATCATGTTCAATCAAGTGTAGTATCATGTTCAATTAAACACGTAAACCAGCACTAGAGCATTGAAGAGGCAAATCTAGTCTCAACAACCAAAAACAGTACAGCTTCATTGCATTTAAAAAATGGCAGATGCAAGGGAAAGCTCAAACATACAAGGCATCACCAGCCAACCATTCCAGTCAAGTGTAGTATCAAGCTCAATTAAACACATAAACCAGCACTAGAGCATCGAAGAGGGAAATCTGGTGTCAACAGGCCAAAACTAACAGTTTCATTACATTTAAAAAATGCCAGATGCAAGGGAAAGCTCAACAGAACAAGGCATCACCAGCCAACCCATTCATAACAGAGCTTAGATCACCAATCACAAATCAGAGATCAGCAAATCACCAATCATAGATTAAACAACAGTAATCATAAATGAGAGGTCAGAGATAAGAACACAATCACCTAGATGAGAGATAACACAGAAGGGACGAAGATCCCTAGAGTCTGCAAATATCGGACTCTCTCTGCTTCGCTCTTCCACCCCGCCGGGATAAATGGCGGCATATCGGAGCATCCAGGTGTTTCCGGCACCCAAGTTTCAGGGAAGACGACGAAATCTGCACAGATCGGAGCAGATTCATCGTTGGTGGACTCGAAATCAGAGAGACCAGCCACCTCCTCCGCCTCAGATTTCCTTTCCGAATCATCAAGAGGAATGAAGTCCTCCGTATCATCAAGCCGCACAGCTTCGTCCTCCGCTTCCATCACCGGAAAAGTTGTTTCCGGCACCATATCGATGGAGTCAGTCTCCAACTCCCACGAATAATCAGGAATCGGAGAGAAGTGAGTTGCAACAGGGATTGTTAAATCAGAAATGAAGGAAGGAATATCATTTACATCGGGAGGTGCAGAGAGAGAATCAGAGTGAGAATGAAATGATGCCATAGAGGGTTGCAGCGTGAGAGAGAAGAAGTGAGCTAGGGTTTGGGTGTGCCGATTTGGGGGAGGGATTGGAGAGATTTGAGGTGATTTGTCTGTTAAAGGGTAGTGGGTTGTGGGGTATCTCAGTTAATTAGGTTGGGTGATTAGTGGGTTTAATTAGGCAGTAATAATAATGGGTTAATAGGTAGTGGTGGGCCCATTAGTGGTAAAGGGTAGAAAAAAGAGGAAACAATAGAGGGTATAATTGTCCAAAAAGCAGAGTAGGAGTTTATTTTATGGACAAAAAAAAGTGAACAAACAGGAGTTTATTTCGTGGACGGAGGGAGTACTATTTGTTACGAGAAAGGAAAAGTAGCTCTATGAACTATTCTGCTTAGACTGCTCAGATAGAATTAGCAAATTGATCCCCCATTGAAGTTAGGAATTGGGTGCTAGCTTCCATAATTCATACTCCATCCGTCTCACTCAACAAGTCCTAAAAGTTAGAGGGCGATTAAAGTAGTATTTTATTGTTGATGTTAAAGTTGGTTGAGTGGAAAAACATTGTACAATAAAGTAAACACCACTGTTCACGTTTGAGTGTGCTAAGATTTGCCAAATAAAGAAATGAGACTTATTGAATGAGACACCTAAAATGACAAAATGAGACTTATTGAACGGAACATGGAGAGTATATTAATGCCGTGTCTAAACAATTTAATTTATGATATGCATTTATATTAATTATCTTTTGGGCATTGAAAGTCGTGCTTTTTTTTTTATTTAATTCACACTCACAATTTCTGCACAAAAATTACTAAATAGTTAGTTGCTCCTTTTTTGAGACTTAGGTGGACTCTGGATCAAATATAAATACAAATTGAAATATTTTGTATTTTGTTTTTTTTCGAAGAGATGTAGTGGTTAAGGAGACAGACTCGAAACATGTCTAGGAAGATATTCGAACCAAAGCAAGCAATGAGAGGAATATAAGTCGATATGTCCGAGGAACACAACAACATATTCCTCTCATTACTTGCTTTGGTTCGAA
The DNA here is from genome assembly GCA_029490685.1 of Schizonepeta tenuifolia. Taxonomy (NCBI): domain Eukaryota; kingdom Viridiplantae; phylum Streptophyta; class Magnoliopsida; order Lamiales; family Lamiaceae; genus Schizonepeta; species Schizonepeta tenuifolia. The sequence goes on along the minus strand of CM055957.1, from coordinate 78,636,038 downwards.
TATCTTCCTAGACATGTTTTAGATTTCTAGTACTGTCTATGTTCACGGTTCCGGGCCTTGAACCATCGTTCACGGTTCGTCAAACCTTGAACCGTAACTGGCCCGACAACATTGTAGACGATTCTGGGCTGATTTTTTTAACCGCCGGTTCCGGTTTTAACCGCCAATTTATTATTTTTATTTTATTTTTTTGCTTATTTTACCTCAATGGTAGGAAAACGAAACATAAATAATAGAAATTTAAATTGAAGTGAACATTACCAAGAAATTCTAAACAAACAAGTACTTGATAATTGAAATTAAGAATACACGTTACAAACAAAAAAACAAAATAATTAACTAACTTGAAGTCTTGAATTGAAAGTTGAAATTGAAAATAAACACTACAAACATTACATAGTCAAATCTCAATTGTGATTGCCTATTTGACTTACAATTGGATGATCTCTTCAATGTGACGAATTAGAACGTCATAACCTCCACAGGCTCTCCACATAAAAACACAATTGCAATAATTGCAACTAACAAGATAGGTTGGCTTTGCATAGTCGGGTAATGGTTCACTACCACGGGTGTAGTGTTTGATGAAGAACTCCTTATAACTTATGAGTGGATCTTCTAGGAAGCATTATTTTAAAGTTGAATTGCAAATCAAGACTTGAAGTTGAAGAGGAGAAGAAGAAGAAGCAAATGAGAGGAATAGAAAATTGAAAGAGAAGAAGAAAAAGAAGAAAAGGTGAGGAAAAAAAGAGAGGGGATGCATAAAGTGGGGTAATGAGAGCAGTTTATAATAGAATATAGGGTTTACATAAAAAAAAAATAATTGCCGAAAACCGTCAGTTTAGCCCGATTAACCTCCGGTTTCGACGGGTTGACCGTTGGGCCCGTCGGTTTTCAATGGTAATATATACTATATATATATATAATTTTTTTTATTTATTTAATACGTAAACTGGCGGTTAACCGTGGTTACGGTTCAACACTTTTCGAGCCCGTATCCAACCCTTCTCTAGCCAGTCCCACTTTGGGCCTATAGAACGACGGGCTGTTCCGGTTCAGGCCCGCCGGTTCGGCTAGTTTGGGCACGACTAGTATTGTGTATCTTTCTTTTTAACAAGAATACATTTCCAGTGTGTGTGTGTTAGCCTAGTGGTAGTGAGGTTAATGCCCGGGCCAAAGGTCACGGGTTCGAGTCCTCCGTCATGCGGTATTTAAATTTCCTTGCAATGTTGTTAAAAAAAAAAAAAGAATACATTTCCAGTCATTATTATTATTAGTGAATGTGTTATATATATCTTTATTCATAAAAAACTTGGATATTGACAAAGATACACAGCAATTACTCAGCAACAAGAAACCAACATATCCTCCTCATTTCATTTCATCTTCCAAAAGATAAATATCTTCTACTTTTCAGCAAAACTGCACATAAACTCTCAGGAAACAAAAAACAGGTTTTCATCTATGCAAAAGAAGAGAGTCGGCCCTGCAAAAAACTGAACAAACTAGAGCTTACCAAGAAACGAGGAGCACTAAAGCTTCCTGCATTCTGCTCAAACTGAACTAATCATATTCAATATTGCGCTCGTCCCAGATAGGACACGAGCACGTGGCTTTCTTGTTTCTCCATTCTGCTCCACATGTATAGCAAAACTCGTGCCCACATCTGCATAATCAATTTAAATAATTTGAGTCCATAACAAACACAACACAACAGACTAAAATCTCAAGACAAACATGAACAAATGTTGATAGTTCCTACAGCTGAGAGTAGCTAATCAAGCAAGAGCCGTACGAATGAAATTACAATGGAACTTAATGTGTGGCCTGCAGAGACAAATAATAGAGATATATAAACTTGAGCTTCTAAAATATCCTCTGCCTCATCTTAGGTTGCATCAGTAGATGAAATATAGCCCTCGGTAACAAGAAAGCAAACCTTGCTAAAGGAAACTAAGATTATAGGTTTATTACAACTCTCATTGCCAGCAATACCTTGATGATTGCATAAGCCAGTAACACATTGGACGTATTAACTAAAGATCAATAGGATTATAGGAATACCATACCATAGAACAGAAAAGTTATATCATGCTTGAATATCAAACCATCTCTTAAAAAGCAAAACTATAATATGCGATTATATTCAAGTTTCAACGGAGTGAAAAGTATACCTGCAGTGAATATGGTAGCATCCTGTGGAAAGTGAAACCATATGGTTGCACTTAGGACAATTACGCCAGAGATTCTCAGTAGCCAAGGACTTCAGTTTCTTTTCATCTTTACATGAGTTGGGATTCAGCCTTTTAAAATCAGAGCAACTCATATTACTATGCCAAGGGACTTTGCAATTGATGCAAAAAAGGCCAGCACAGTTTGGGCACTTCCTGCCACCCAATACTCCAATAGCATCAGCATCGCCCTTGGATCCTTGAAGCTCGGTTTTCGATAACAAAGTAGAACATCTTACATAGGGACAATAAATTTTCTCTGCTGGCGGGATGGATGCTTCCTTCACACGTTGGCACATTATCTCAAATAATTCATGAGTCAAGAACTTTTTGCAGCTGTCAAGTTCCAACAAGGACTTGCAGTGTTCATCGGGGCATTTAGGTAGAATCCCGTGAAGCAACTTGAACTGGACATGTTTTGACAGACACGATAAGCAGTAGCTATGCAGACAACCAGCAATTTGGAGCATCTGATCCACATGTGTATCTTCCAAACAAATAGTACAAGTCTTGGTAATATTCTTTGTACCGCTGCTTCCAGCTAATCGATTGACCTCAGTAGCAATTGCCTTCCTTGCAAGTTCAGCAGCAAACTGAATATCACGATGATTCACAAAAGATACACGAGTATCACTTAATTTTCGCAGAAGAAGGGCTATCTGGTTACGTAACACCGCAAAATTTTCAGTCATCTGCTGGGTTTTGCCAGTGATCTGCATTCAGAAAGATAGGATCAACCATATAGAAATTAAGTTTAAATGCATCAAATCAACTACGGGGCGCTGAAAATAACAAGAAAACAGAGTGCTTGAGTTCATGCATTGCCACCCTAGCCTTGCATTTTTAATACCCAATTCAACAAAAAGGGTTGGGAATACAGACAAATTGAGTGCACACGACGCCTCAATCTCATCAATTATAAAGCTAATAATAGATAAAAGACTCAAACTAGAGAGACAGCAAAACAAGAAAAGCAGCAATTCAACGAAAACAGTAAAATCTTCATATATCAATAATCAGATATTAATCTATCATGACATAGGGAATAAATATTATGAATAGTGTTTGACAGCCTTCATAAAATAGAGAATGTTAATTCATCACTGTTAATAAAAAGCCATGCCAAATTACTAACATGTTGGTACAACAACGGGTTATCAGTAACAATGGTAACCCTCTTTAACTCCAGCAACACGGCGGCATCAAGCCCTTCAATCAAAGCTTTCAACTCAACCATATCTTCATTCACATTCTGATCATTCCCGCTCAATCCCTTGCTCAATTCAAACACCAAACCATCGTTGTCATCGTGTATCGCAACCGCAACACCAGCCACGATCCCCTCCACCAAGCCCTTGACATAAACCCTAAACCCCAGTCCTTTCCCATTCGACGACGAGGAAGAGGAAGAGGAGGAGGAGGAGCCCTCGCTGTACGGGCACGGCCTCTGCAGATTATTCCCGTCCCTCGTCCACTCCTCCACCGGAATTTTGGAAATCTCGCAAGCGAAAGCGCGGTCGTGGACCTGGCGGATCAAGTCGAGGCGCAGGCGCTTCGCCGCCGCCTGGGTCTCGTACTGGTCGAGGAGCTCGCGCTCGTACTTGAAGAGATCGTCGCTCTGGAGGGCGTTCGACAGAGCGGGGCCGAAAACGGCGTCGTAGGGGACGGCGTCGGCGTTCGGGGACGATACGGCGCCGTCGAGGAGGGAGGCGGTGAGGGCTTCTTCCATCTGGAAATTGAAGGCGAAATCGGAGTCGTCCGCCATTGTAGTAGTAGTATCTATCAACTTGGGTAATTCGCGCTAATTCTTCGGGAAACAGATAAAAGGGTTTTCAACTCTCCGTATTTACATTTACTGTGAAAATTTTTACAGTGAGCCCTACTTTGGTAATTGAATAGTCTGACGACGACTGTATGTCTTCCGTTCTACTCTCTGGAGATTGAAACGATAAGAAAGGGGACAAATTTTTGTGTGAGTGTTACACTATACCAAAAAAGTCTCATACTTACATTATTTTTGTTATTCGGTCGTGTTTTTTTTTGCTGTTCAGTTATTCTCATCCTGTTTTAAATTAGAAGATAATTAATTTATTAAATAATTTATTTTACATTTTTTATCATATTTTTTTACTTTATTTTACTTATTTCATTCACTATTCTACTCCTTTCTCTATTCACTTTATTTCACTTTATTTCACTATTCATTCTCTCTTTATGTACCCACTTTATTTTATTTTACCACTTTATTTTATTATTCACTCTCTTTTTACCCACTTTATTTTACTTTAAAAACTCCACTAAACATACTTTTTATTCTTAATTATTTTCTCCTTAAGCCATGTGCCCAAAAGAAACATGACAAGTCTGGTGGAACGGATGGAGTTTTTTTTTTCTTTCCAAAAAACGTATTTTACGCACATCAGATGGGACCTCATTCTATTACTAATAATTTACACTCTCATTTTACTTGTTTCATTCACATTAAGTAAAATTTTTATTTCACTCGTAACAATTTTAACTTTATTTCATATTTTCCGAGGGGACTTTCAGTTCACGAACAATAATTTTAATTGTCAAGATATTTTTTCTACTCTCAACAAATAAGATCTTAATTTCACTCACAACAATTTTACAAGCTAGCTTAAAACCCGTGTCAACAATAACACATTTTTTTTATGGACAGAAGGAGTATTTCCTTTTTATTTATTGTTTTTGTTTTATATTTTTAATAACAGTTCACTTAATTCTTTTTCCCCAAAACTACTTTACTTTGTAAATCACACAATATATGGCTATCTGGATAGTGTCACCACCATTTGTGCATCCCATATTCCTAATCTGCCTACACGTATAGCTGATATTTAGAGGATTAAAATTAATTCAAAAATTAAAACTGCAAACCATGGTTTGGACTTGCCTTTTGAAATTCACTATTAGCCCTTTTTATTTGAAAACTATAAATATAATTTAAGTATCTTTTATTTATGGAAGTGAATTTGTGAATACTTCTATTTTGTTCTCTCCTTACACTTCCTCTTCTTCCCACCCCTTTTCTCCGACCCACCACCACACAAATTCCGGCGGCAGCAGCAATGTGGGGTACCATCGACCTCTTTTGCAGTTTTTTAAGAGAAAGAATTCCCCTTTCATTCTCATAACAAATTCTATGAATAACCCTAAAGGTCAATGAACTTTTACGAATTGATTGTTTCCATTGTTAATGGGTTAAGAAGCTTGAGAAGAGGGGGTGATGGTTGTGGCAGGGGGGAAAGAATTCTTTGTTGTGGAGTTGTGGGTGTGATGTGCCCACATCGTCACATTTAAATTTTTATTTTATACTACTCCTCTTTTCTTCTCAACGTGGTCACTTTTAAATTTTCACTAGTATTAGATACATGCATTAAAAAAAAAATCGCCTCATATATTACTATATGATAGGAACGAAATTTAAAGTAAATACAATCTAAATAAATTAATAATGGAAGAGTATAATTAAACAATATTTAATATTTTTTCAATAATATCATGTTTTTAGTATCGTGGGAATATGCCGCCGCTATCTAGAAATCTAAGGAGTAAATTTTCATCCTTTGTTCAGTAGCCTACAAAATAATAATATCACATTTATATTCACAATGTCCACATGAGATCAAAACAACGTCTATTTGCACTAGAGAAATATGTAGATTAATTGAATAATCGATATATCGTCTTCACCAACCCGTCGTTGAACCACTATTGTGAATAAAAATATTTTTCATTTTGTTTTTCTTTACTTGTAAAAGGTAAAATTTTACATCTAATTTATATGGATAAAAATAGAGAACATTTTTTTATCTTATAATATAAATCTTAATTTAAAAATTTATTGATACAAGGTATTCACAATCAATATTTAAAAAAATTGAAAAAAGTTAATAGATTGAAGAATTTATTAATTATTAATATTATAAATTCCAACTAATGTACATCAAAAGTTTGAGCCAATCACAATAATTATCAATGGAGCATCTATTGCGCAAAATTTTATGTGTCACGATTTCAAAAAATAAAATATTTGTATGATCAATAATTTGAACTTTCATAGAAACACAATTTAGTGATTACGAATTTAAAAGAAAAAATTATTCAGGTGAAATGATACATTGGCTCAATCATTTCTGAAAGACAAATTAATAAGCTCTCATTTGGTGCTATTCTTGTAGATTTATTTACTCATTTCACAAAACTTATGCTTATAGTTATATGGTTTGGTATGATTTCTCTATTTTTGGAATTATGTCATGATTTTGTGTAATTTTGCATGTGTAGGTAAAATGAAGGTTTAATGAGGCGAGTGCCAAAGAAGATCGTATCGAAAAAATCAGGGCTAAGAAGTGAAAAAAAAATCTAAGCAAACAAACAAAAATGGCAAACCGGCAGTTCGGGAAGCTAACCAGCAACAAAGAGCATCAAACCAGCGGTCCGTCCGACGGTCGCCAGTTAGACTGCTGAAGTTCACTGGATTCCGTCGAAGGCTTAAAGGTGACCGGCGGACGTAAGGACAGTTTAGAATGAAGACACATAAATAATGTGAAAAATGGATAAAATTAATTGTAGAATTATATACTTTATATGTAGAAAAATAATATAAAAATGGAAAGTTAACTAATATTATTAAATTTTTACCATAAATTATGTTTTTGTAATGTCCAACATTAATTAGTTGATTGATAAATATTAATGAACAATTAGAATTATATAATTATGAAAATTATATCCAAAAATGAAATAGGAAGAAAAAAATTGAAAAGAATTTTCTTTGAAAACGGCAAACCAACTTTGCTATTATAGTTTATAAAGATTTCATGTGTTGGTAAGTTACTTTTAGGCAGATCCTCATCCTATAATATCGAAGTTAATTGTTACTCCCTCCGTCCACGAATCAAATCTCTACTTACCTAGGGCTGGCAACTTTCGACACGATACGATAATCCGACACGAACCGACATGAAATTAACGGGTTTGGGTCGAGTTTTATGGGTTCAGGTCCTTATCAGGTCGACCCGATAAGGACCTGAAAATTTCAGGTCGGGTTCGGGTTGGGTTCGGGTCGGGTTCGGATTACCCAACAAGGGATTAATTTTTTAAGCATTATATATATATTATCTATGTCAACTTTTAAAATGATGTTATACATATATATTTCTTTCTAATTCATCAAAAGGTATTAAAATTTTATTTTTCTCTCTTATTAAATTTTATTTTAAATTATTTTTTCTCTAATTAAAATCATTTAAAATATTGTTCGGTTCATTATCATGTCGTGTCAACCGGAATAAATTCGGGTCAATTCGGATTCGTGTCGGGTTTGAGTCATGTTCGAATTTAGACTTTTCGTGTCGGGTTCATGTTCGGATTTGACAATTTCTTAACGGGTTGGGTTCGGGTTTGACCTTAACAGGTCGGGTCGTTATCAGGTCGACCCGATAACGACCCAACCCGACCCAATTGTCAGCCCTGTACTTACCCGCATTTTTTTGTCCATGAATCATATCCCTACTTATCTTTTTATACAACCATACCCTGCTACTTTCTCTTTATTTACTATCCTTTATCATTGATGGTCCCACCTCACAACAACTTTATTCCTACTTTTTGGTCATCATAACAACTTGATGGTCCCGATACGAGTTCTGGTGTATGGAGGGGGGGGGGGGGGGAATACACCAGTTAAGAAAATTAAAAAACAACCCTCTGAAAATTATCACAACCGAGTAATGCAACTCAGTTTGAATCATAACTGAGTAAGAACACTCAGCTGGAAGTGTAGTGCTGTGCGGAATGTAGTGGAAACTTAACTCGTAAAAACAACTCACGCTTTTATGCAAGGTCGGTCAATAACCAAGTCAGTTGAGAATGTAAAAGTGCAGAGTGCTGGTTAGTTGGTCAGTTGAATATGCAATAAATAACTGAATTGAAAACACAACACACAAAGGATTTACGTGGTTCGAAGAGAACTCCTACGTCCACGGGGAGTTGTGAGTCCACACAACTCAGTCCAAGTTCTTCTGGACAAAAACCACAAAGCTTACGCGGGCTTTGCAACTGTTAGGATAAGTTTACGGGTACTTATCAACCTTACAGATAAGTTTACGGGTACTTATCAACCTATCTACTCAATTACGGGAAGAGTAGGGTCCTAACAACCTTTTTAGAGGTGTGTGTGAGGGTGGGTTTTCCAACTACTAGCTCGAACAAGAAAGTGAGCTAGGATCTAACACTCTATGAACTCTCAGCTAGTGATGTTCTCAAGGTTGGATCGAAAAACACCAAGACAGAATCTAACACTCTAGGAACTCTCAACTAGTGATGTTCTTAGAGATTGATTGCAGTTTTGCTCGTTTGCGATATGAACTCTCAACTGGTGATGTTCGTTCGTCTAACTCTTTTCTCTCGCACTTTTCTGTCTTCTAAGTCTTGGTGAATGAATGAATGCCTCTATTTATAGGAGAAGAGAATCAACTAGCCGTTGGAAGAGCTGTTGATCTCTGTTCAGTGAAAGCGATGGCTTGTCTCTCATCTCTGCAGACTTTCCGGATTTGGCAACTGTGAACTTCTGCTTTCCATCTGAGACAGCCTTGTGTTGGGCCAAATGAGGTAATGACAGAGAGTCAAACCTTCACGTGACTTCCTTATTTGAAATTCAACCTTTAACTCTCAACTTTGGTTAGTCGGTTGAGTCGTTTGATCTTCATCTGATTGGTCTTCAGTTGATGTTCTATCTGATCGCTATCTTCATCTGACATTCTGTCTGGAGCGGAACAATTGAACCCTCAGCTGCTTTGAACTTCATGTTGTCGATATGATCGGTTCGAGTCCTTCAACTGATGTTCTGTATCTTGAACGCTCAGTTGTCTTTCTGATGTTCTGAATCTTGAACGCTCAGTTGTCTTTCTGATGTTCTGAATCTGATCAGTTGGCTCGAATGCTCAGATGACTTTCTTCCATCTGATGTTCTCTTACATCTTCCTTCTTGAACGCTCAGTTGTCTTTCTTGCAACTGATGTTCTGTTACATACTTCCCCCTTTAAACTCTCAGTTGTCTTTTTTACAACTGATGTTCTATCCGAGTGAAGCCTTGTTGCCGTCTTCAGTTGGAGTCCTGTAAAGATAAAATCTCAACATTGCTCAAACAGCGAGCTTAAAAGCTAACATTAGGATCTGGCAACATCTATTCGGTTGGGGTCAGTTGGTTTTAGAATCAATCAAAACTTTAATAAATTTCCCAACACAACTTTATTCCCACATTTGGTCAATACCACCACCTTTTTGTCATTACCACTATTTTTTGTCATTATTCTACTACCCCTATATTCTAACTTTTACCCCATTCAAAACAACTTTATCAATTTTCTTATTTTCCGTGTCGGAACCCAAATGGAGATATGATTCATGGACGGATGGAGTATTTTTATTCAGAACCCTCTTGTGTCTAAATGACGCTACTTTAGTACAATTTTGTCTTGATCTCTTATGTTTGACTGAAAATTATAATATATAATATATAATATATACAATATAATATAGTTATGAAGTAACCGGCCTTGTTGGAGGAGATTAATTTCTAATTCTTCCTAATTTTAATATAATCTTTCTTTTCAAAAAGAAATTTCTAAATTTTTAACTAGAGCATTGGTTGAAATTTAATTGAAAAATGAAAACGATATTTTTGAAATAGTTTACCCTACTTAAAATCACATATGAACTGAAGATTAAATATTTATAAACGTGTAATTATTAGATTTATATTATATTGCATATTTAAGGAAAAAAAATTAATAAATAAACTATGAAGTAATTAACTAAGGCTATTAAAATAAAAGTGACCAATTAAATTACCAACTACAAACCATAATAATGAAAAAATTAGAAAAATATGAAATATAATGAAAAAACCGAAGAAGAAAAAATGAAAGTCACAACAGAAAAAAAAAAAAAAAAGAAAAAAGAAAAAAAAAAGAATCAATCCACAAATAATTTATTTTGGCTACTAAATATACATTACCAGTTTTAAAATTCTACCATATAACAATTATTACAAGTTGCAAAACTAGATCATACTTCATCACATAAAATTGTGCATGAAAATGAAAATCATCGTTTTTATCATACTTTCAGCACATTTCTTAACTTTATATAATTAATTTTTTTATTTATTTAATTTTATCTTTATCTTTTAATCACATCCCATGAATCCATACTAGTGTCTTTTATTCAAGCCATTAAACTAAAAGAATAATTAATGAAATAATTAAATATATTAAAAATGATTCAGTAAAAAGAACAAAATGAGACAAGAGAAATAAATTGGAATGAAACAACAAAAGAAAGGAAAAAATCAATTTTGTGCCAGATACAATCTCTAACTTTACCATGATTGAAGTAAGGGTGAATAAACGGGTACCCGTGCATATCCATACCCGCATTTGCGGGTACCCGTACCCAAGTAAGCAAAAAAATGAATGCCCATACTGTTAGAAACCTTGTTGATGCCAAGCAAGCTCCACCTCAGCACGTTGCTCCACCTCAGCAGATTTCTCCATGTAGGATGGAAGCATGCAAGAGTGATAGAATATTATCAAGGAATATACCCATACAAGCTAGCACGTGAGAATTTTGGATAAGGATGAGCTAGCCATTGTGATTTGTTGTATACACAGCTGTGATCTCTTGTCCCTTTGTGTACTGCACTTTGAATAGCTGCTTTAGGGTTTTGATGTGTGGTGTTTTCAGAATATTCCCTAGCTAGTATAAATAGTGAGTAGTTGAATTTATAATGTAAGTAATTCATGTTATCAATGGAACAGAGCTTCAAGCCTATGACTTTACTTTCTTCTCTTATCATGTTTTTCTTCATGGTATCAGAGCAGACCGATTAGGACCTGTCTCTTGATACTCACCACTTTCTTATTTTTTTTTCTTGTTCTGTCTCTATCATGGCAGGAACAAACAGCCAAACAACTCAAATCCCCATAATACCTCAAAACAATCAAATTTCTTTCAAGTTAAATGACACCAACTTTCTTTTTTGGAAACAACAAATCGTGGCCAATGTTACATGTCTTGGTCTTGAAAAATATCTCACCCAGGATCCACCTCATTCAATTATTGTTGGTGAAAATGGCGAATCTTCTCCAAATCCAGAATATGTAGCATGGGTACGCCAAGATTAACTTCTTTCTGCTTGGATTCAGTCTTCTCTTAGTGAGAGTTCCATGATCTTGGTTGTCGGTTTGAGCACTAGTAAAGAGATCTGGGAATCTCTGCTTCTCAATTTCTCACTACAAAGCTAGGCTTGTTGCTCAAGGTTTTTCTCAAAACCTGGTTTTGATTTCACCGAAACTTTCAGTCCAGTGGTTAAGCCAGCTACCATCAGAATTATTCTCTCTTTAGCTGTTAATTTGGTTGGAATGTCACTCATATGGATGTGGATAATGACTTTTTAAATGGTGATTTACAGGAAGAGATATATATGAAACCACCTCCTGGTTTTGAGCCACCTAGCACAGGTTCTGCTCCTATGGTCTGTAAATTGAAGAAGGCTATTTATGGTCTCAAACAAGCATCTCGTTCTTGGTTTCTCACCATTAAATAAGTTCTTTTAAGGCTTGGTTTTTCTCAATCAAGGGCAAAATAATTCTTTGTTTTTCAGAACTAGAGGTGCATCTATTATCTATCTTCTGATTTATGTTGATGACATGCTAATTACTGGCACTCACTCCTCTGAAATTCAACAAGTTATTAAGCAACTCAACAATCATTTTTCCTTAAAAGATCTTGGTGAAGTTCATCATTTTCTTGGTATTAAAATTACCAAAATTGCTCAAGGTCTTCATCCCAGCCAAGGGGGATATATTAAAGATTTGCTACAGAAATTAAAGATGGAGGAAGCTAAAGGTTGTCCTACTCCAATGGTATCTTCTTGTCAACTTTCCAAGAGGGCAGACATTAGCAATGTGGATGGAAAGCTTTACAGAAGCACGGTTGGAGCTCTTCAGTATGCAACAATAACTAGACCAGAGATTGCCTTTAGTGTCAACAAGGTAAGTCAATATATGTCAGCTCCTCTTGACACTCATTGGAAGACAGTTAAAAGAATTTTGAGGTATCTAGCTGGTTCTAAGGATCACGGTTTACATTTACAAAGATCATCTTGTACAGTCACTAGTTTTTGTGACTCTGATTCGGCATCAGACTTGGATGATAGAAGGTCTATTACAGGTTATTGTGTTTACTTGGGTAAAAATCTGATATCATGGAGCTCGAAAAAGCAAGTTGTGGTTTCTAGATCAAGTACTGAAGCTGAGTATAGAAGTCTTGCTCAAGTTGTTGCTGAAATTTCTTAGATAAAATCCCTTCTTGGTGAGCTTTCGATTAAAGTGAAATCACCTATTATTTGGGTAGATAACATGAGCACTATATCTCTAGCATCAAATCCTGTCATGCATGCTAGAACAAAACACATTGAATTGGATATGCATTTTGTCCGAGATAAAGTGGCAGCAGGTCTCATTGATTTCAGACATGTACCCTCTAGAGATCAACATGTTGATATTCTAACTAAACCTCTTAGTCTGCAATTCTTCTCGCACTTAAAGAATGCTTTGGGAGTGTGTTCTTTAGCTGTGATCGAATTGAGGGGGCCTGTTAGAAACCTTGTTGATGCCAAGCAAGCTCCACCTCAGCACGTTGCTCCACCTCAGCAGATTTCTCCATGTAGGATGGAAGCATGCAAGAGTGATAGAATATTATCAAGGAATATACCCATACAAGTTAGCACGTGAGAATTTTGGATAAGGATGAGCTAGCCGTTGTGATTTGTTGTATACACAGTTGTGATCTCTTGTCCCTTTGTGTACTGCACTTTGAATAGCTGCTTTAGGGTTTTGATGTGTGATGTTTCCAGAATATTCCCTAGCTAGTATAAATAGTGACTAGTTGAATTTATAATGTAAGTAATTCATGTTATCAATGGAACATAGCTTCAAGCCTATGAATTTACTTTCTTCTCTTATCATGTTTTTCTTCACATACCCTTTTCATTTTAGCCGAACGGGTACCCAATGTCCGGCCGGGTATACCCGACCCCGGTATAGGGTATCCAGTGTACCTGTTTAGAAAATTAAAAAAAAAAAAAAGACAAAAATATGGTAATTTTTCACCCGCTCGATTTTTCGATAATTTTCAAAGACAAATTAATAACCAACTATGTAGCAACAACTAGACGAAAACAACAAATCAATACTAAACGTAGTTTAAACATTTAAGTTCAACAAATAAAATACTATGAATATATATTATTTATAAGTTATGTTTTAGAGTTATGTTTAGGTTTAGGTTTTAGCTTAAAAATGAATATATATTATTAATATATTTAAAATTAGTAATTATATGTAATAAATAATTGTATATTGTTGACCGGATGTTTGACAGAGTACCCAATACCCTAACGGATATATCCGTTAGGATATTTTCTAAAAATCTCATATTCATACCCATCCAATACCCGCAAATTACGGGTATTGAGTACTCAATACCCGGCCGAGTGCAGGTAGGATATGAATAACCCAGAAACCCGCTTTCCATACTTTCATCCCTAGATTGAAGTCTTACTATTAGAAAATAAAAAATAATCTACCAAGTTATAATTAATTCAAAATAAAAAATAACTTCCACATGTACGGTGGATACTAGAAGGATGCACTAAAGGATGCCACCATCCAATTTGCCCACATCATATCATAAGTGGGACCTATATTTCATTTGCAATCTATCTATATAACAAATAAGTGTCAACCAAATTATTAATAGTTACACGGGTCAAACATAAGCAAATAAGTTATGGATGGAAGAAGTTTATCTTTCTAATAATTGGTATTGAAATTTTAAAATGTTTTCCTAACAATTTAGTGATGCTAAGTTTTAAGAGAAACCGTAAATGGTGTAGATGTATTATATTCACCTCTCATAATATAATATTTTAATAATATAAAAATAATAATAAAATAATATTATGTGATGGGTGGGTGTAATAAACTTACACCCCTCTAAGAATTTCTCCCGATTCAAATAAACTTCGTAAAGTTTATGTAACACCCCGAAAATTTATTTGTTATTAAAAGGTTTACGTTATGATTTTCATTTTATTTTATGCAATTATTTATTTAAGTCCTATAGAATTACTTACAGAGCATGAATATGAGCATGAGCATGGGTACGAGCATGAGTATGGCATGTCAATTATTTATTTGCATGTTATTTTATTTATTTATTATTATTGCTATTTTTTATGGCTCTTGTTATACGTTTGGAGTCCGAAAAGAATTTTATACATGTCAGAGAGTTTTATTTGTTTTGCTAATTGAATTTGTTTATTTATTTTGTTCTTAAAGAGCAAGTAAGTTAAAGAGGATAACAATTGTAGGTTTACGTCTTGTACTTAGACTCTTTATGAATCATAGCAATTTCTTTTAAAAGCAAAATCTTTATGTTCTCTACAGACGTCTTAGAAGGATAGTTAAATAAATAAATAATTAGGTATATCTTTTTCTTCTGGAGATAATCTCCAAATAATTTGTGTATATCTTTTCCCTACTCGTCTAGTAGTATAAATAGGAGGTCTTTTGATTCATTTTCTGCACACTCCCAAATTACTCATAATAACATCACAGCAGAGATATTCCCTTTTTTTTCACTTCTCGATAAAATTGTAAGTCATAATTTTTGTTGTATTATGTTGAATTGTTTAAGCATGCGAAAATTAATAATTAATTTCATGTCCTTGTTTAAGATTACATGTGTATTATTGTCAACCCTTGGAGTCCAATATTATGTAGTCGAAACTTGTCAGATTTAATTGCTAGTTGCTAGATTGAGTCTAGGAATGAGTTCTTAGGCTGAAGTGATTAAATTGTTTGCTAATAAATTCTGAGCATCTATTTTGTTATCATCCTTTAGTATATGACTACGGGTATGGCTTGTTCTTCTCTTATATAAAATTAAAAATGTAAAGCATGAATAATAAATCAATGTTTTCCTGTAAGCAGATGCGTTTATATGTATATTATATGTTACTTTATGATAATTATGTAATAAGAAATTTTTGTTGTTGTAGTTTTTGTGATATAATTAAAGTTGTATAAATTGTGGGTAATGTGTTTGAGTTTCAAATTTGAGTCAGTAAGTATATATATATATATATATATTCATTTGAAGCTCATAACGTAGGTGTATACGTGGGCAATGTATATATTTTTCTTATTTATTTATATGAAATTTGTAAATGGAATTAGCCAGGCACATGTTCGGTTCAGAAGTATTTGTATTATGTGTTCTGTTTTGGGTAGATAATTAAGATAAGTAAAAGTTTTCTTTCTAATACTCTTACGTGTAAGTGTATAAAGGTATAAATATGTGAGTGTGTTAATTGTTGTGCAATAATTTAGATAGAACATAAGTAAATTAAATTAATACTTTGGTTGATGATTCTGTGAGGATATATGCATGTATGTAAGAATTAAGATTTATTAATTAAAGGAGTGATTATAGTATTCAGTAATTAAGTAAGTAATATACGACCCAAATTTTCTAGATCAAAGTAAGTAATTTCGAGGACGAAATTTTTTTTAATAGGGGAGGATGTAATACCCCGAAAATTTTATTCGTCATTAAAAGGTTTAAGTTATGATTTTCATTTTATTTTATATAATTATTTATTTAAGTCCTATACGTCGCGCTTAGAAGTAATTCACGAGCATGATGATGTGGCATTTATTTTATGTTGCATGGCCGAAGCATTTATAATTATATAATTGCTTGATAAGTTGTGTTAATACTACTTTATTTAGTTATTTTTCCTCGGTTTGTATGTATCACTTAGATTTGTAGGATGTTGTGTTATATAGGAATAATATTATTTTTTTTGTCACTGGTGTGAAGGCTCGAGCTTTCTTCCAATTATGTTTTATTTTTATTTTTATTATTTTACTTGGAAGGAAAGTTATTAAATTTCATAGTTATCCTTTTCTACCCTAATTAGTTGTATATATATATATAAGTTATCTGCTCTTTTAACCCCAAATCGTTCCTTTTGAGAAATAATTCCAGATCTTGAGTATAGAGGTATCTATCACATTTTCCTTTGCTTTTATTTACTGCTGAGTATGCTTGTGCGTGTGTATGTATATTTTAGTATGTGAATTAATAGGAAATAGTACTATACATGAGTTTATGTGATTGATATGTTTTATGTTTTATTTGTGTGTCAGTAGAGTGTACGTGTATGATATAGTTATTTTGTTTAATACTTTTGAGAATTTTTAATCGTATGTTTAGTTATTAAGACATATAGTTAAAAGTGGTTAGATTATTATTATTATTTTTTTGAGTGGTTGATAAATTGAGTTATAGGTGTATTCTGTATAATAATTGTACGTAGATGTTTATAAAATAATATAAGGAATTTTTGAACGAAGTTAGCAATGTCACAAGCTCTTGTTTTTGTAATTGATATATATATAAGTATATTGGCAGAGTTATGGAGTTCCTTATATCAAAGTAGGAAGATCGATTAATAATTGTTAATGTTTCTTGTGCGTGTCTTTTGCTGGAGAGAGTAAAAATTGATGAGGTTTGTATTGTGTGCACGTAGGTGTATATTTTTAGTATATGTTTGTTTGTTTGTTTTGGTGTGGTACCAAGATTAAATAATATAATTTTGATGTATGAAAATTTGTATGAGTGTATATGCATGCGTATAATATATTCTGTATATGATGGTAAATGAAAAGGGTAATGATCTCCTAAAAATAAATGTGTGGTTATAGTATTCTCAAGCATGCAAGTTTTATAATCAGTAGTCATGTTGGTCTAACTTAATTTATTAAAGTTCTTCCATCCTGCGTTCACGAACTCAATTATAAAGTGGTGAAGGTTAATCTTTTGATTAGTAAATATAAATGTATATAATTTTGTATCTAACTATCGTGTAGGATGTGTGATAAATACCTGTGTGTGCTTGATTTATAAAATAGTTCAAGGGATTTGTGAATAAGATATCAAGTCAATACATTCTGTCAAATAATATATTTGTATATGTACTATACGAGTGTGTGTAGAGACTCATAGAATTAATAGGTGTAGTTATGAAATGTTTAATAAATGATTTTATATAGTAAGGTTGCAAGATTAATGAATATTTTTACATGTTTTCTTTTGTCGTGTCAGTATGCATGTGTGTATATGTCAGCATGCTTATTAAAGAATTCATGGGTTCATTAACTAGATTTTAATTAGTTAGTTTTTGTTTCCATTAAAAAGCATGCATCGTGATATATATTTATTTATAGGATCAGCGCGTGGGACTTAACTAATTAATTGCAGTTTTTCCAATCGAGTCAAGGAAGATTAAGGTGGGGTGTTAAGTTGCAAATTTTGTTTATCCTTATTATATGTTTTGCACGATATATATTCATGTGATATATAGCATAGCCTACGGGCTAATCGAGGTACACGAGGTTAAGCCTACGGGCTATTCGAGGTTAAGCCTACGGCTATTCGAGGTTATTCGAGGTTAAGCCTACGGGCTATTCGAGGTTACGAGGTTATGGCCTTCGGGCTACGATGTTATGTTATATGCGAGTGTTTCCATGTTTATTATTGTTGTGAATTATATAATTTGGATAAATGCCCCCACTGAATCTAAAGTACTCACCCCAAACTTTTAATCTTTTCAGGAGAGGACTCGGGAGATGTGCGGTGGAACGAGTGATGATGGTCAAAAGTCAAAATGAGTTTTACTTAAATGTCATTTATGTAGTCTTCCGTTGTAAAAGTTTTTATTATTTTCATGATGTAGAAAGATAACGTTTCATGTTTTCATGATGTAGAAAGATAACGTTTTATTTTATTTATGAAAATTGAGGCGTTACAGTTTACTTCAAAGATCAAGGAGCCCTTCTCTCTCAGGTAGTTTTAGTTACAATAATACCTTTTCAATAATGCTTATATTACCTCAAAAAGAATGCTTAATTATATGATAAAAATGTTGAACATCTTTGTTAAGATTTGGATATTTCGAGCACTTTAAACTACTATTTAAACAGTAATTTGTGTCAACTAAACTAAGGGCTTGTTTATCTTTGTACATTTTTTTTTTCTTTTTTTCCCCATATGCAATGTGTGTATGGTCTAGATATCTTTGAACGGTCAGACTTCCTACTACAAGTTTATAGTACACAACAACGTTAAATACTCCACTCAAAATAAAGAAATACTCCAATTTTTTTCAGAATTATAAGGTCATATTGTCAAATAAAATATTGCATCACTATTTACATGACACAAAAGTTAAACCACTGCACCGTCGTAGGCATAAGGAACTACTATGCCCACCACATAAAGTGAGAATATAGAAATGGAAGACCTCTCATTAAAAAAAAATGCTAAATATTGCTTTTGTTTTTCAGAGAATCAGCCTAAAGAGAGAGAAAAAACGGCAAATTGTAATTTTGGGTTCAAACATTAGTGCAATTTCGTATTATCAAAATCGTTCCTAATAAATGAAACTTAATTTCAACGGTGTCTGAATACCGGGTTGGCAGTCGAAAAGTATTTGTTTGCCGCAATGCATAGAAACACCAAGCCAACAATTGTTAACATTTCATCTCTAGAACATTACTACTAAAGTGCCAAGTTTGCAACATACTTACACAGAAATTACCTATATAAAAAAAGGAATCTTGATGAGGCAAAATCACTACTCAATCAAGATGAACACTGTATGTACTTAAAATTCATCTAAAAACCCTAGCTATCCATCTAAAAAAGCCCTATTAAAACTACTTAAGAGCTCATAACCATAATGCAATCATCATCTTAAATAAAGGGCCCGATTTTAAATTTTGCACAGGTAGCTCCGCCCCTCATCATCTATCTGGTTCCCTATTTCGTTAGTCCCAGCGCGGACAAATGCAAGTCGCCTTCCCGTCTTTCCTGGCAGCTCCGCATTTATAGCAAAACTCGTGTCCGCACCTACAAGAATATATAATCTTGGTGAAACCACAAAATAGAGAAGAAGCACCAACATCTTTTTCTTTCGAACTCATTATAGAGTAGAATTTGAAGGAAAGAGATGAGATGGACTATTTGGCTACTGAAAGAAATGACATATAAAAGAAGAGTGAAATTCCTACCTGCAGCGGATGTGGTAGCATCCGGAAGCAAGTGAAACCATATGGTTGCATTTGGGACAGGGACGCCACAGATTCTTAGAAGCCAACGACGTGAGGAGCATATCGTCTTTATTACATTGCTCGAGGTTTCCTATCCTGTATTCGGAGCAGTTCAAGCTTCCATGCCATGCAACTTTGCAATCCATGCAAAAGAAAACTTTGCATTTGGGGCAACAGATAAATCTCGGATCATCTTCACTGCATATATGAAGAAGCTCTGTTTTGGAAAACAGAGCAGAACACCTCGGATTAGGGCAGTAAATCCTCTCTGCTGCCGGAATGGATGCTTCATGCACGCGTTGGCTCATCAGTTCAAGCAACTCACGAGTTAAAAATTTCGAGCAGCTCTCGACTTTCAATTGAGTCATGCACCCATGGTGAGGGCATTTAGGTAGCTTCCCTTTGCGCAGCTCAAACCGGACGTGCTTTGACATGCACGAAAAGCAGTAGCTATGTGCACAGCTTGTGACGATAAACATTTTATCCACATACATATTCTCCATACAAATAATGCACCCCCGAGTCTGAGTCTGAGTGGGGCGATTCGCCTGAACTGGAACTGCATTGCTTTCAACTTTGACAGACTTACTGTTACTGGAGGCGGCCAGAGTCTGAGTCTGAGTGGGGCGATTCGCCTGAACTGGAACTGCATTGCTTTCAACTTTGACACTAGAGGCGTCCGGAGTCTGAGTGTGAGTGGGGCGATTCGCCTGAACTGGAATTGCATTGCTTTCAGACTTACTGTTGTTACTAGAGGCGGCCGGAGTCTGAGTGTGAGTGGGGCAATTCGCCTGAACTGGAACTGCATTGCTTACAACTTTGACAGGCTTACTGTTACTAGAGGCGGCGGGAGGAACAAGACACTTGGTAAATATTCTCAGAAGAAAATTTACCGGCTTTGATAATGCTTTACCAATCTTCATTATTTTTCTGCAGTAACATGCGTGCATTTAGAAAAAACGAACAAGGTCTCTTTCATAATAAGAAGAGGCAACTCACAATTAGTTTTGGCGTAATAACAATAGCTCAACTTGTAATGACAAATATAAAAGGTGAATCAATAACAATACCTCAACTTGTAATGACAAATATAAAAGGTGAATCAATTTTATACTGATTTAAAAACCATCATACCAAAATAAATAGCAGTGCTAGTTTTATGAATAACAATCAATCAATCAAATAGTTATCTTAATTAATATCAAAAAATAGCTTCTGAACAATCAATTTCATACTCAAAACCTTGATAACCAAAAAAGAGCATTGCTGTCTGGATGAAGCCAAAACTGTAGAATCGAGAGAGAAAAACTCACTTGCCACTTGCCAGTGGTGATTTCGAGTTATTTCTTGTCGACCATGAAACAAGCAGAGAGAGAGAGAGAGAGAGAGAGTGCGCGTGATAAAATGAATATACTTATATATGTACCAAGGGTTTTCATAATTATCTAAAAATTAAAACACAAATGAGATTACTTACGGAAAAGGAAAACTAGATTAGGTTACAACTTACATTTTTATAATTTGGATTCTCCTAGTCTAATCAGAATTATATCCATTCCAACACATGAACATATATATATGCAATTAATCGGAGTATTTTGCCAATTTAACAGATCCTTACTTAACTCCAACGGCAGATAATTAGACTCGTACTGTTGAGTTGGAGCAATAGGATCTCGCGGAGTCTTCTTCTTCTTCTTCTTCTTCTTCTTCTTCTTCCAACTGAAGAGTGCAAGCGAAATTGGAGTCGTCCGCCTACGCCATTCTAATACAACTATCTTTCGTCATTCGCGCCATTTCTTCGGGGAACATTTACTGTCAGTTATAGCCGTCTCTCTCTCCACATCAAAATCTGATATTTCGAATATCTAATATACATTCATTCTATTAACGTAATTTTTTTTTTTTTTATAATGGAACATAGAAAATGGTCCGAATTATTTTTACGATAAATATATTTATAAATTAGTGATTTTTGATATACTGTGTGACCCCCACAACTCCAAAATGGGCATAGATTTTCTTGATATAACGTCCTAAGTCCTAACACACATTTATGTGTAACATTAGTGATTTTCGAGAATCAGCCTCAAGGTTAAAAGATAAAAAAGGAAAATAGTGGGACGAAGATCTGACTTATTTCATCTCTACAACATAACTAAACTCCAAATTACCAGACATAATTACCTAGGAAGCAAGATGATAAAATAAAAAGAAATTAAAAAACACTCAATCCGGATAAAAATACCTCTTGGTTAAACCCCAGCTACTCAAGTTTCTGTCCATCTAAAAACCCTATTAAAAACTAAGAATATACAATCTCTGAACCGTTATAATGCACTCCTCATCTACCTTGTTGTCTATTTTGCTCGTATATGAGATTGCGTTCGTCCCAGATTGGGCACTTGCAGGTTGCCTTCTTGTTTTTCCATTCAGCTCCACAAGTGTAGCAAAACTCGTGTCCACATCTGCAGAATCATTTTTGAGAAAAAGAATGAATGAGTAAACAGAATCGTTAGTGATCGATTACTGTACTAGCTGAACCGTTGGTTTTACAAATGCATGAGTGGATCATGGTAGATAGAAGAAGTATAGTAGTATATAATATTTAGGCAATGATAATATCAAATCGCACTTTTAATAACCATGGGAATGAAATGAACTATGATGAAGCAATTTTTCAGAACACCATAAAGAGAATATTGAATGAAAAAGATGGACTATATATACCCTTTGCTACTTGGAAGAAATCATCATTAGAGAAGTGCCAAACATCGATGACATATAAAAGAAATGTGAGCTATAATTTGAAGCATGGATAGTATTTGTAAGTTTTATCATCATGCATACGGTCTCAGACTCTCAACACGTTAAACAAACCAAATTTCGGAAGCCTAAAGAGTATACCTGCAATAGATGTGGTAGCATCCTGAAGCAAGTGAAACCATATGGTTGCATTTTGGACACTGGCGCCACAGATTCTTAAAAGCCAAAGACTTCAGTATCTTGTCCTCATTACATGGCTCGGGGTTTCGTGTTTTATATTCAGAGCATATCATGCCTTTATGCCAGGGAACTTTGCAATCGATGCAAAAAAAGCCACTGCATTTGGGGCACTTTCTGGACTTGATCAATTCATCAGCAGTGATACCAATGCGTACAGATCCTTCAAGCTCTGTTTTTGATAACAAAGTCGAACACCTAGGTTTAGGGCAATAAATCTTCTCTGCTGCTGGGATGGATGCCTCCTTCACACGCTGGCTCATTATGTCGAGCGATTCAGGAGTCAAAAACTCTTTGCAGCTTTCAAGTTTCAACTCGGTCTTGCACTTGTCGTGAGGGCATTTGGGTAGCATCCCTTGAAGCAACTTAAACTGGACGTGTTTTGACATGCACGAAAAGCAGTAGCTATGTCGACAACTTGTGATCAAGAACATTCGATCCACATACGTATCCTCCATACAAATAGTGCAACACTCGGTCCGATTCTTCCCACTGCTACTTCCTACTGAACGATTGACCTGAAATGCAATCGCATTCCTTGCAAGGTTGATAGACTTATTTTCATGAGAGGCGACAAGAGATGCTTGAGGCTGAGTAAATTTTCTCAGAAGAAGATTTATCTGGTTAGATAACGCTTCAACACCTTTCATTATGCCAGTGTCTTTTTCTCTAGTAATCTGCATTTACAGGCACTATATATGTCAACCACGTAAGAACTATATAAATGTTGAGAATGAACATAAGAATGATGGAATTCAAACTATGGAAGAAGCCCTTTTAGTTACTTAATTCAAGGAAGACCAATCAAAATAATCAACACACGAAAGAAATTAAACTCTTGGCTAACATGCTCCTGAGCTGTACAAATAAACAATACAGCTTCTCAAAAAGGAGATATGAAATGCTGAATAGATCATTCTCTCATAAATAGCTAAGTCTCGCGTTTGCTATCTGCATTTAGCTTATCCCATTACAATTCTCAGCTAAGGGTATGGAACTCAAAACAAGAATCCTTGTCACGAGCATAAATCAAAAGTAAGAGCAGCAAGAATCAAGTCCAAGACAGATAGTATATATAACTAACAACTAACAAGGCTTGCTTTTACACAAGCTGCTCCCTCACTACTGCCTAGGGAAACAATATCACAAGTACTATTCTTGCTAGTAATTAACTAAAAGAAAGTCTCAATCACAATCTTTGACTTTGAGTGTGCGTGTGTGTATGAGAAAGAACAAGAAGAAGGCAATTTATGCAGGTATTACAGTATAAACAAAAGAATTGAATTAAAAAAGACAGCGATCAGTATCAAACAACAACCATCAATTCAACAAAACACAATAAAACCTCAAAGAAATTAATTAATAGCCTAGGAAACACAAACTATCTCAACTAAAAGAGGCATTAATTTATAAATAGTAGGGACCATGAAAACTGAATAGATGGCAAGGCTCATTAATTAACAAATTAACTAATAAGTAAGCATGAGTTTATAAAGTATACCCACATGTTGATAAAGCAACGGATTATCAGTAACAATGGTAATCTTCTTCAAATCCAGCATCACCGCAGCATCAAGCCCTTCGATCAGAGCTTTGAATTCAACCAACTCCTTATTCGTTTGCTGATCTCGGCCACCCAAACCCTTACTCAACTCGAACAGCAGACCATCATTCCCGTCGCAAATCGCGGCGCCGATTCCACCCACCGCCCCCTCCACCAAACCTTTGACGTAAACCTTAAAGTTAAAGTTTTGCCCATTCGAAGACGACGAGCCCTCTCCGAACGGCCTGTGCAAATTATCGCCGTTAGTCGCCCACTCCTCCTCCGGCACGCTCATGATCTCGCAGGCGAGGGCGCGGTCGTGGACCTGGCGGAGAAGGTCGAGCCGCAGACGCTCCGCCTCCTCCTCGCCCATTAAATCTTCGATGATTTCCTGTTCGCACCCAAAGAGGACGTCGTAGGGGTCGCCGCCGGTGGTGGTTGGTGGAGGTACGGAGCCAGCGTTGAGAAGGGAGGCGGCGATGGCTTCTTCCAGTTGGAGGGTGTACGCTACGTCCGAATCGTCCGCCATTAGTGCTCTTGTCACGGTTTCGCGCCAAAGCGTCGAACTCGCACCTCTTTAACTCTCACTCTCAGTAGCTCGCTCCTCTGAATCTTTTACTATTTCCTTCTACGTCTTCGTCTTTTTCTATTTCCTTTTTCTGACTTTTTGTTGTGTGCAGCGCCTCCAAAAAAGAATCACAACTAGGGCTCTAAGCCCAGTTGCACGGGAGCTACTTATCGATCGATTCGAAATCGAGTCGACGAACTTAAAATTGAGCTCGATAAGTTTATCGTATTGAATTGAAGCATCGTGTTGCTTGATGCGACATGCTTGCATACATGCTGGGCTCGTAGTCGCATTTAATCGAATATGTTCGCAAGCCAACAATCAAATATGGCACGGACCTACAAATCGAGTTTTAGTTTAGCTTGTTCACGAGTTTTATGATTAAGTTTTGTATATAAAGCTATTGGACATTTGCTATCAAATATTATATAATCGAGTTTTTGACGAGTATGGCTCGAGCTCGAATTCGAATACCTTGTTATCGAGTATTTGACGAATCGAACTCGAGCTTGTTAATTTTGGATCAAGTTGAGTTCGATCGCGATGGCAAAAACTCCAGTCAAGCTCGAGCAAATGAGTGTTTAAACGAATCGAGTTTGAACAAACCAATACTTGACTCGACTCAACTCGTTTACAAACTACTGGAGATACAACACTCATTTCGCTCTTTGTCTATACTAGTTTTTGCAAAAATACCTTCTCTCCTACCCCAAATAAGTAGGCTCGTTTTCCATATATGAACATATCAATGCAATAGTCTCGAATCAAAATAAACACTTATTATAATATTAATTAATAAATAGCCTTAACATAATAGAGATATTGTATGATTATAGTACTTTAAGAAAAAAGATAAAAAAAAAATACTACCTACAGCATCAATTTCTAAAAAAAAAACATAGATCACTTTGGTACATTTTTACTTTTAATGACCATTTTTTTCACATGATTCAATTTATGCATATAATTCTCTAATTTTGAAGAATCAAAATTACTTATTTCTCTCTGTATAAAAGTGATGGGGTCTTGACATTTCTCCTTATTTTCGACGGTAATTTTCCGACAACCTCTCTCTTTCGGTGGTAATTCATGTAATTTATAAATACACGAATTAATTTTTTGAATTTGAAGAAGATGTATTTAATTTTATGCTTGAAATCACAAATTAGAATTTACAAATTCACGTATTAAAATTTGTGAATTCTCAAATTAGAATCTATGAGTTCATGCATGATTTTCAAATACAAAAAGAAAGGGTACATATGCTATTATTTGTGTTTTTAAAAAAATTATTGCAATTATTAGTTTTTTAGGTTTAAAAGTGTTAGTATCTTATTTTTCCTACATAATATATCACATATAAGACGATCCACAGCGGTGGTCTCGTCGGCGATCTTGAGACACCGCCGTCGATGAGACACCGTTGCAGGAGGGGCGTGCTCGAGACGGCCCCGCCGCGTTGAGATTGTCTCGATCCGGCGCGTGCGGGACACGCGCTCGACGCGGAAATTAAAAAAAAAATCGGCACATGCATTGCACGCGCCTAACAGAATTTTTTTTAAAAAAGATGGTCGTTCGGCAACAGCACAAAAACGGGCATTTTTTTTATTAATTCACACTTATAAATACCCCACTTCGTCACACTATTTTCTCCACACCAAATTCATTTTCTTCCTCTAGTTTTATCTTTATTTTTGCTCTCTATTTTTTGCAAAAAAATGTCTTCCTCGTCGGAATCCTCAATCGGCTACTCTTCTCATGGCACCGACGACAAGATCTTCTCGATGGTGACAAACCTCAAAGAAGTTGCCGCTCGACTCTTCCCCGCCAAGAAAAAGAATAAGGGGAAGAGGACGGTGGTACAGCGCGATCGGGAGGCGGCGTTATAGCAATTGATGCCCGACTACTTCAAAGACAACCCGACGTACGACCCTACATTTTTTCACCGGCGTTTTCGGATGCACAAGCATCTGTTCTTAAAGATTTGCGAGGCGTTGGAGCAGAATGTGCAGTACTTCAAGCAGAAACAAGATGCAATCGGCAAATGGAGCTTGACGTCGGTGCAAAAATGCACAATGGCCATTCGCCAACTAGCCATCGCCCATCGGTGGAGCGCCGGATACATTCGATGAGTATTTGAAGATCGGAGATAACACGCCGTCTATGCCTTCGGAAGTTCTACGAAGCTATCATCAAGCTCTTCGGTGACGTGTACTTGAGGAGGCCAAATTAATGCTCAAGACACCGCTCGGCTGCTGCAAATACACGATAAGAGGCACGACTTTCCGGGGATGCTCGGTAGTCTGGACTGCATGCACTGGTTGTGGAGGAATTGCCCGAAGGCGTGGGCGATTGCCTACACACGAGGAGATGTGGGCGCGCCTTCCTTGATTTTTGAGGCCGTGACATCTCAAGATTTATGGATCTGGCACGCCATTTTTGGAGTAGCCGGCTCCAACAACGATATCAACGTCCTCAATTAATCGCCCTTATTCGAGGACATGTTTGAAGATAGGGCTCCGCCGTGCGAATTCGTGGTGAACGAAAAGCACTACGACGGCAGTTACTACTTAACCGATGAGATCTACCTTGATTGCCCGGCTCTGATCAAGGCTCATCCGCTTGCAACGAACCCGAAGTCGGCGCAGTTCAAGAAGATGTAGAAAGCGGCGAGGAAGGATATCGAACAGCCATTCGGTGTTCTTCAAGCCCGATAGGGAATTATCCGGAACCCGGCGCGGAACTGGTACACAAAGCACCTCCGCAACATCATGTTTACGTGCATTATTTTGCACAACATGATCATTGAAGACGAAAGGGAGGATGCTGTGAACTAGAGGGAGGACACGGAAACAACAACGACCGGTGATGTGCACCGGGTCCCCACTCCGCTGTCTTGGAAAGATTATCTTAAACGGGACGCCGCGTTCAGAGATACAAGGAAGCACCATTGGCTCACCAATGATTTGATCGAGCATGTTTGGAGCCGATTTGAGCCGGTTGACGAGTAAGATGTATTTTATTTTTTTAAATTTCAATTAATGTAATGTTTTATTTTTTTATTTCAATTAATGTATTGTACTGGTTATTTTATTTAAATTAATGAAATTTTCAAATTTTCTTATTAAAATTAATATAAAATACAAATTCGGAAATTAGATAGAGACACCTCATAGAGATAGTTTCACTGCAACTCACTGTCTCTATTTTCAAAAAACTAAAGAAACACTCCTTAAAGACACTACCACTGGAGATAGTCTAAGCTACAACATTCACTCACTATCACATTTTTTTAAGATTTATGTTGTAATTGCAACCAACTAGCCTAATTCTCTCTTTATTTTAATTCCCCATTACAGTATTGAAAATAATGGAATTATAATCATATGCCAAATTTACTTACTCAATTCAACGAATCCATATAAAATGTCAACAAATCAAATTGATCGAGCCTCACGATTCTTGAGTAAATTGTAATTGACAAAAATTTGGGTGCAACAGTTCCATCGTAGAACACCCGTCCATTTGACTCGACCCGACCTGTCCGACCCATTTGACCCGGTCAAACCCTTTTGACCAGTTTCTTTTTTTTTCCCAGTTCTTTTTTTTTTTAATTTTCCAATTTTTTTTGCCGCTTCTTCTATGGTCAAGACGCGAGCGAGGGGAGCCGAAGGCCTCGAAGCGAGCCGTAAAAGTCAAAAATGTTGCCCGCCGATTATCCTTATTTTAGTAATTGGAGCGAAGGCGGAGCCGTAAAATCGGAGCCGAAGGCTCCGCCGGGAAAAAAAAATCTGAAAAAAAAAATTACTGTAGCGCGTGGATCTCACGCACGGGGCGGGTTGTGTGCAAATAGTGCATAAGTATGCACCCAAGTCCTTCTCATTCTAATTTGTGGACGTTGCATTTCTTTCCTCTCACTATTGAACTAAACATGCCCTGCATAACAGTACAAGATGTCTCATTTTCAAGAAATAAGGTACCTGGTGTTTTTGGTCAATTTATCATTGATTGTTACATATTAATTCGGGATATATTCATTTTCAACATTTTTTATAGTCGAATTTTAGAAATTTAGATCTTTCAAATTATATTCAGCATTCGCCTCTACTTTTATGTCCATGTAATCTCATAGTTGAAGGAATTTATGGCTGGCCCTATTCTGAACTTCAGAACTTGCAGTGGATCACATATTCACATTCAAGATGGGAAAAACTCATATATCTAACTTGACTCTATAGGTTCTTGTGGCAATTTTTATTTTTTTTTTATTTTTTTATTTTGGAAAGTGCTTAGTTTGTTTAATATTAAATTTATTTAGTTTCCAGTTAAATATTTTGAGATGGACTAAACTCAACTAATTTCTTAAGTCAATTTTAATTGTATTAGCAAAAAGTACTCCCTCCGACCCCTATATTTATGTATAGTTTTGGTGGGCACGATTTTTAAGAAATTTTGAAAAGTGAAATCTAAGTGAAGAAAAAATAGATGTAAATATATGGGGTCCTACATTGTGAGGGTAATAAGTGAAAAAGTTATTTTTTTAAAATGCACTAAGCATAATAAACTATGTATATAAATTTGGAGAGGGAGTATATACTTAGTACTATAGTTGTGCTCAATTTAATGATAATAAATTAATCTTAAAATTTGTTAATACTACTGGCTGACTCATTTAGTCATTTAGCAAAATAACATCATCATAAATCATAATTTTTGCGAGGGTTAGAAACTTAGAATTTAGAAAACATACAAAAACAAGCTAAAATCTTCTCAGCCCTCCGACGGTCCGACCGGTAGCATTCCGCTCTCATTCACAAAATCGAAATTCGATTCTAAACTCCAGAGAGAGAAAGGAAAAGAGAGAGAGACAATGAGCGGAGCAGGGAAGAAGGTGGTGGACGTGGCATTTAAAGCTGGGCGGACTATCGACTGGGAAGGTATGGCGAAGCTGCTGGTCTCCGACGAGGCGCGCCGTGAGTTCGCCACCCTCCGCCGCGCCTTCGACGATGTTAACCATCAGCTCCAGACCAAATTTAGCCAGGTTGAATTATCTTACGCCACTTTTTATGTGTATCTCGACGTTGATTGTTGGGTGGATTAAAATCCAGATCCGTGTGTGTGAGTGGTATGTCTTTTGTTTGGTGATATCTGGGTGAGTCGAACTTCATGTTCTGCTATTAGGTATTTGGATTAGATTCGGTTGCCTAGTGAAATGGCTCACATTTGGTGATGATTGGAGTGGGTTAATCAATAAGATTATTTTGGTTGTAGGTTTTTTTTTTTGGTGTTCTTCCAATTCTGTTTTTTATTTCTATTTTTTAGGTTTTAAAACCTTAATAGAAATTGCAGTCTGAATTGGGAACCTAGGGTTTGTAATTCCTCTATTCTTCATGTGTATAGTCAGGGGCGTAGCTAGGGGGTGGGCAGGGGGGTCACCTGGCATTTGGGAAAAAAATAGTGATATATACGTAGTTTATTCTTTAATTTGTACATTATGCTCACCATGTGTTCGATAAAATTCCCAAATCAGTTATCAATTTTGAACTTTAGATTTTGGATTTTGTTTGTTGTGGATAGTTTAGTTGAGCAGTGAAAGATTGAGTCTCATGGCTTTCATATTGCTAAATCTTATTCTTTTTCTATTTCTATTGGTATATTCCAAATGCCTAGAATTCTTCCAAAGTAGATATCATTAATCCCTCAAATTTTCATTTACCGAAACCATGAAACCTAAATGTTGCTTGTTTATTCTTGATGGCTTCAATAATTCTACTTCATACTCGAGTTTTCATATTATTATGTAGAAGAAATTGACTCATAAATCCAAAGTCGACTTTTTTCACGAAGATTTAAAAAATGGCACATATTATTGGACTTCCGAAAATTGGGCCCCCTGAACCGAAATCCTGGCTACGCCACTGTGTATAGTGGCACCGGGCATGGGTGGTGAACTCATATTTGAGTTTTGCAAATGTAGAGAGTGGAAAGATCTTATTCTGGAAAAATTAACAAAAAATGATTGAAATGCTTTAGAAGAGAGTTACACAATAGTCCATGCATCTGCCATTGTTAAGAAGAAAATAAGAGTGAGCTGTCTTTAAGATGTGGTCTCATCCATGATACTTTGTTCTCACACAATTTGTCGGCATGATTACTGTTCGAGTTCATGTCTAATAATCAATATAATAAAACTGCATAAGAATGGCCGTATATGTTATGATTTTCTGTGTTCAACTGGTTCTGATATTTTTTCTACATGTATCTTATTTCATTATCCGTCTTACTCCGACCTCCTTTAGTGAGAACTTATCCTGGTGCCTTAAGGACCAAGTAAAACTTCAGTTCTCCTTTAAAAATTGCAGGAACCAGAACCAGTAGACTGGGAATATTACAGGAAAGGGATTGGATCTCGTTTGGTTGATATGTACAAGCAAGCATATGATGGTATGTGCTACCTGCTGTCATATTTATATTTCTCGTGATCCCCTGCCTTCTGTTCATATAAGTTATTATTTATTGATTCTATGCGTGTTTATGGTTTTCACTATCCGCGAACCACCTTCTTTGATGGATTCTACAGTAAAGAACACACACACACACACACACATGCAAGCGCGCACGCACACACATAATATATAAGGATATATTGTGTTTTTAGGAAAGCTGATGGCCTAGTATAGATATATTGGATAAAAAGTTTCTTTCTGGAATTTTACTTAAATACTTTTACCAATATCAATAGGGGAGATCTTATAATACAAGTTGGGCCAACAATGAAGTATCACTGAAGTTTTGAACAATGTTGAAGAATACGAGCTATTTTAAGCATTTTAACTTATTGAAAAATATGAAACTGCAAGACAACCAATAGCAAATGCAAAAAATATTCATTATTTCCTACGTACGAAGGATGATAAGGATATCAATATTGTTTACATAAAAATTTGTTAAGTTAGCATTAATTTCATCTAAATAAAGATGATATTCCATCTAATTCATTTTAACATCAAAGTTACTTAGTAATTTTGTAGCAAATAATTATGAATCATATTGGAAATGCTTATGCAGTTAATTATCCATAGTTAAATAGTTGTCATCAATTTTATTAAAATCTTGAAGTGATGTTATGCATTCGAGTTTGTTCTAATTTCCATCAATTTCTAAATTTCACCAATATTCATAACAATATTCAGTTGTATCTCCTTAAATTGAAGTATTATATCTATAAACCATAATATGTATGATTTATGAATATATAAATATGTATCAAATATCCATTTTTATATTAAATCCTGTTATTCTCTCTTGCCTAAATTTTGCAAACAATATTGAACTTCAGTGGTGCAGAGGCACAAAAGTGAAAAGGCACATAATAGATGTTTTTTATTTGATATCATTTCCATTTGCTATTTTATTGCTTGGAATAGGGTGATGATTATATTATGAATTAACTTACAGATATATTTCCTCATACTACGACACAAATTGTATCTTAAGCTTCCTAAATGATGTAAACCCTGTCCCTCTATGCTTGTCAACGAAATTAATCCATGTCTGAGTCTGACCCATAGCTACCGTAAACTAGAATATGACTTTATAAACTTGCAAGGGTAGCTGAGGGTAAGGAAGGTAAGAGAAAGGAAATTGTCATATTTGAATGTAGGAATATAGTAAGTAAATGACCTAATATGAAACACTTTTTCCCATCCTTCCATGTTAATTATTCTAGTCCATCCATTCAAATGCATCATATGATACCTCGTGTTAAGCTAAAAGACATAAACCATAATTCTCATGAACATGATGGACATAATTGTAGCAAATGTGTTAAGACCCTCAAACCAATCAATTTCCTAACTTGTATTTTGGTTTGTTTAGTTATTTGTCATCACTGTAATTGTATGTGCTAGTTAAATAGTCTGTTTTTGTTTGTACATTTTCTTCATCTGGCAACCAGTTGTATCGCCATTTTCAAGAGTGTTAGTTACATGTTGAAATCAGGAGTATGCATTCCTGGTTATTTTATTTTTTTTATCAATGATCCAACCAATCAAAATCTCCTGACAAATTGACCTGTTATTTCATTTTACCTTTTTAAATTAATTATTTCAGTCGTCTGATTATATGTAAATGATTTCTGTACAGAGGTTAAAATCCCGCAATATGTTGACAATGTTACTCCTCAGTACAAGCCTAAGTTTGATGCCCTGGTGAGAATCTTCAATGCTACCTAAATTTCCTGTACTTTTCCTATAACTTGAAATTTTTCACTGCTTTAACTGTTTAACAGGATTTATGGCTTCATAAGTATTAAAATTAAGACACAACTAAGCATTGTCTAATTAAGAGTGCAAAAGATATGATGCAGGTTGCATCTGCTTATTTAATCAACAAACTATGAGCTTCTAATATACCAGAAATCCCTCTTCAAAGCAACCTTTTAGAATCACTTAACGAGCATTAGTATATTATCAGCAATATTTTAGATGATGTTTCTAGTACATTCTTTTAGAAAGTAAGTATATGTCAAAATGCCACTAAATGGGCGTTTCAACTGTGAATGAATGTAATGTTGCAAGTGTAATCCATCATCCAGCAGCAGACTGTAGACAATGAGAAAACCTATCTTACTGATTGAAGTTCTTTGTCTCGTATATGTAATTCCCATACTAAATTCTCTTGCATTGCAGTTGGTAGAGCTCAAAGAAGCCGAGGAGATGTCACTGAAGGAGTCTGAAAGTTTAGAAAAAGAAATTCTTGATGTTCAAGATTTGAAGGTGATAAACAATGAATGATTTTGTAGATTCTTCGATCCATATTTACCCCCGCCCCCCTCCCCACACACACACTGACACATCACGGGCTTGTCTGGGTTTTAATTCCTTGTTTTTGGTGTTAATAGAAGAGGCTTAGTACCATGACAGCCGAGGAATACTTTGAGAAGCATCCTGAACTCAAGAAGAAGTTTGATGACGAAATTAGAAATGATTATTGGGGCTATTAGTTTTGACTGTGGAACGTTTCTGCGAAAGACTTCCAGGTGAAATCTTTGAGTTCAACTCCAGTTTAGAAATAAAGAAAAAACAAATTGGTTTTTTTCATTTGATTTCTTGGTGTATTTTGAAGATTGTGTCTGATTCTGTCATGAATACTACGACCCAATCATCCTATTATCTTTTGTCTGATTCTGTCATGAAATGGCTCCCAATAACTAACTGCAACATTATGTTTATGATAATGTATAAATATTATGATCTGGCCCTTTTAATCATCTTTTTTCTTTTCTGAAATAATTTCTAGTGCGTGATTATTACCGTTTACTTTCTGAGAATAGAAGTCAACCTTTTGCCACTTTCTAACTTGTCTGTGATGATCGTGTTTGATAAATTTGAGCGTTTCTTGAGATTGGCCTCTGCAACAAATTCTCCCACGGTATTATTTCGCAATAAAACGTAGACGGACCCACAAATCAAGATTTTATAAAGTGGTATCCCAATTCGAAATTATATTTGATTGCATATATTTTGATTAATTGCATAAGAATTTAAGTGGGAGTACGGTCGTATGTGGTGAAGTATAGGGTTGCAAATGAAAAGCGAATAGTGGTATATTCGATTCGGATTTGTGACATTATTTGCATATTCGAATCGGCTTCGAATAATTTTTTTGATTCGTATTCGATTCGGAATGATATTTGCGAATATTTGATTCGAATTGAATATTCAGTTCGTCTTTTTAAGTTTATAACTATAAATATACTATTCGAATATTCGATTCTAAATTTTATAAAGTTTTTACACTATTCGATTCGCAATTTCGAAGGAATTTTTTTAATACTGTTTCACTGAAGAACAATTAAACACTCAATATAATAATAAATGTTATATCCTATACACTTGTCTAATAAACACTCAATAATATATATGGTTTAATTATTTGAGAAATATGTTATTATTTTTGTTTTATTTTAGCTTTTAGTTTAATTTTAATATATATAGATATATATATATATTATGAATAAAATATTTATTAATATATACTCCCTCAGTAATCTAAAAAATGCCCTATTTGCTCATTTCAACTGTAATCGAAAAAATGTACTGTTTCACTTTATACTCTTTTATACTCCAATAAACTTTTCATATTTACTATATTTGCCATTACTTTTCCCCATCCCTTTCTAATTAGCCTAATCTAATTAAACAACTAAACCCAAACTAATTACCCAGCCCAATATTGAACAATACCCAACCCAATAATCCATCTCACACCACTCAGCCCCAAATATATCACTCACCCCACCCCCAAGCCCTAATTTCATAATCAGCACCCTACATTTCCTGTTCTTCACCAAAACCCTAATTGAGAGCATCTCTCTCTTCTCCGGCTGCAAGCCTGCAACCCTCTTTTTCCCCTTTTCTCTTTTCTCCGACAGCAATCCTAATCGAGCATCTATTTTCTCATCTCCCTTCTCCGATTCAATGGCATCCAACCCGGATCGAGGGATACCTGCTTTTGTGCCGGAGAAATTGTGGGTTCCACCGGGGTGGGAACCATCACCCGACGATCTCCTCTACGATATGCCTAACTTTAGGGAGGATCTATGGGTTCCACCGGGGTGGGAACCATCCCCAATTCCTGAAGACCCGGCAAAGAATTTCTCCGAAATCGTGCCGGAAACCCACTTTACTTGGGAGGAATATGATGGATCGGTTATACCCCTTGGTGATTCTCAGCCCGTGGCCACCCTCGATCCATATCAAATATACTGTTCTGCGAAGATGGCCGACGACTTTGAACCAGATGCTGAATCTGATGATGATCCCGTTCGCAAATAATAGGTGATTGCGTTCTATTTTTTCTGATGCCTCATTTGTGTTATTTCTGAGCATTTTTTTAATCTGCAATGATGATATGCTTCTATGTTAACTGATTATGAACAAATTCTGCACTTGGTTGAGAGGGTGATGGCTGGTGATGCCTCATTTGTGTTATTTCTGAGCATTTTCTGATTTTGCAATGATGATATGCTTCTATGTTAACTGATTATGAACTGAAAATGAACTGATACTACACTTGTGTTTGGGTTGGCTGTTAATTCTGTCTTCTTGGGAGTTGTTTGCTGAATTCTATTAATGCTACCACTAGGATTTTTGTGTATTCTATGTTTGGAGGCATAAATAGGATAAATATTAAGTCAATGATGCAAAAAAAACTTCATTTAAGCTATTTGTGTGCTGTAGGAGCCATTGAGCCAAGCTATTTCTTTGAGCCTTTGTGAGATTTTATTTTTTTTGACCAATATGCATTGATGCAGATTTTGGGAAATAAATGTGGTGGTTGAAATGAATGTTGGGAGCCTTCAATGCTGCTATTTATAGAGTAGAATGTGGTGTTAGGTGTACTTATTCCCTCCAACTGTTTTAGAGAGAATTTTGAATCTGTGTAAAAGGTTTAATTTTTGGCACCAAAACTGATGTATTAACATTAAATGCATTGTACTTTTCCCTTTTAAATGAATAAGCTACAGTCGAATTTCATTGCCTTCAATTTTTTTGTTCATTTTGTTGAATGTGCTTCATTTAATTTAATTTTCAGTTTGCATTTAAATTAATTTCAGTTTGTCTTTATATCAATCAGTCTGTCTTTAAATTTAAAATTCATTGCAGTTTCATGAAATAAAAACCACATGCAATTCTAAATGAAAGTGAGAATAAAACAGTGCATGTGATTTTAAATAACGTCCATAAAATAAATGTAACATGAAATAAGCCAGTTGACAAACTAATGAAATAAATCACTTGCATAAGCTATTTCAATTGGAATGGATTTTTAAAGCACCAAGTGCTAATTACAATTAACAAACCAATGACATCACTACCCTTATTGTCTTTTTACACTACTTTATACAACTTTACTAACTTTTTTAATCTACGCGTAAACTAAAAATGAGACATTTTTTAGATTACGGAGGGAGTATATAATACCGAATTGAATATTTTCGAATATCAAATTGAATATCATGATTTTGAATTCGTATTCATTAACTAACCGAATAAAAAAAAGTATTCGTATGTGTATTCGAATCATAAATTTTCGAATTCGAATATCAAAAATCTGAATCAAATATCGAACCGAGCTAAAATTATTTGATTCATATATAATCCTAGTGAAATATGAAGCTTGAAGGCTGCATATAGTCCGTTTTCAGGTCAAGATATGTTTCCTAGTATGATTAGTAAGGCTTAATTAATACGTACTAAACATCTCTAATTTGTCATCAATCACAGATATAATTATACATCTTGATGAATTGAGTAAGTAATTCTCGGAAGTTTTTTCTTTATTGTTTTCGGTTTTAAAGATTAATATATAATTAAGTGAGAAAGAGTATTATAGATAAAACATTCATTATATTAATTATTAAAAAAATTATTTAATTACGAATATTGTCCGGACAACTGCTGTCCAAATATTTTTATTCTATTCTTGCATGTTTTGTTGCTTGTTAACAGTATGATTTAAATCCGTTAGTTATGTCATATACTACTCCCTTTGAATTATTATTGTGTCCACAATCTACACCTTTATCATAGACTTTTTGTTAAAGACTGAGGTTTTTCTTACGGTGAAGCTAAATTTGGTTTTTGACTTATTCTGATAATTATTCTGGCAGAGTAGGTGCTCAAATTTGACCTCCGTTCACGGCTCTAATAGTTAATTGAACATTTGTTTTTTAGGAATTTTGACAAGTTAACAAGATAATAAATAAAGTGAGTCAATTTTTTCTACCCAAATCCCTTTTGGCAGACCATTAAATTAAGCAGATGAATTAGAAATTATTATGGGGCAAGGATCATAAATTTGTTTTTATGAGGCAACAATTATTAACATATTCTTGATACATTCATTAATTATATTTGTTAAATATATATTACTTATGTTGAATTCTTGTTCACTCCCATTGCAAAGTTCATTGATGTCAATGCAAATAATATCAATAAAACATAAAATACATTTATTACCCGATATGATATCACTATTTGTTGGATTCACGGGGAGGGATTTCAATTGCAATTATGTAATTATTTTAGTACAAGCACAAAAAGCTTTTCATTTTAAAAATTTCATATGAGTTTGTATAGAATATTCCAACTTAAG
The DNA here is from genome assembly GCA_029490685.1 of Schizonepeta tenuifolia. Lineage (NCBI taxonomy): Eukaryota > Viridiplantae > Streptophyta > Magnoliopsida > Lamiales > Lamiaceae > Schizonepeta > Schizonepeta tenuifolia. The sequence goes on along the minus strand of CM055957.1, from coordinate 78,598,259 downwards.
AAATTTTAGTTGGAGCAATAACAATAAGAAATGAAAAGTATAAATTTTGGAAAGTAATTGTAATTTTTGAATTTCTAATAAACACTAGCACTAGTTTTTTAGTAAGAGTTGTTTTGTGAAATCTTAATTGTCACAACTTTTGAGTAAAAAATGTCTTTGATTTATCGTTAGAAACAATAATACCAGAAATGGGCGGTTGACGGCCGTTAAGCCCCGTTAAACGGCCAACTCTCCGCGGGTCCCGCCACGACGCAACCACCAATGTCGGCGGCGCGGAGGGCCCCACTTCGACGCCACGCCTTCTGAGATGGCGGAAATCATGAGGCCTTTGCACCACGTAGTCGTCTACCTCCTCCCCTCCCTCAAACCTAACCCCGCGACCCCTGCATTCTTGAAAATTGCATTCCGGCCCCCACCTCACCTCACCATCTCCACGCCATCCATAAATAAAATCCATTAATGGCAAACAGCAACAACTCATGCACAGATAGCATGAAAATATTGAATTTCTTTACCCATTTATTTTTCATTTATGTTTCATAAAATTCTGTAAGTTGCCGAACAACCCATATATATTCGCAATCAAATTATGGGATCAATAATTACTGTATAGTATATACATATCTGTACAGTGACAGCATTTGCTTGTCTACTTCGGTTGTCTTCTTCTGACTAAGATTGATGCAATAAGATTATAAGATTACTTCTCCACATAACTCACACATATTTGTGGGAATTTAGATAAAGACTGAAACTTTAGCGTTCCGGAATCTGGGTTTTGCACGATTGATGCTGATGGGTGTAGCCGAAGGCTGCTGTTGAAGATTCTTCGTCGCGAATTCCGTAGTAGTTTGTAGAATTCTGTTGATGTCTGAAGTCAACGATTTTACGGGTTTTCTTGATGAGGGCGTTGGTAGAGGTAATGGAGTCGGGTACGGTTCCACCTCCGTGGAAGTTGGGGACTGGAAGTTTCAGGCGGCGGAGTTCGCCAAGGGGGCGGCGGAGATGAGTGTGGAGTTCGGGAAGGGAGTGAGGGATGTGGTGAAGCAGACAGTTTTGAGGGACGATTCTGTAATTATGAAGAAGTTTAAGGGCCCTTGTCGGAAATTCTTCGGCAAATTGAGATTTTTGAATGATTATTTGCCCGAAGATCGCGATCCGGTCCACGCTTGGACCGTGATTGCCTGCGTCTCCATTGTTGCTCTTGCAGGTAACTAACTGTAAATGTCTCTCTGTGTGTGTGTGTGTGTGTCTCTCTCTCTCTCTTCTTTTTTCTGGTGGTGATTATATGATTATTTTCTTCTTGTTTCAATGTGAATTGCAGAAGAATAAAGACAGAGTAAAAGTTGTGATTGTGAATTTCCATTCAGAAATGTCTCATCAAGATTGAATATTACTGTAGTTTCTGAATTTATGTACTTTTTTGAAGAACATTGAGTAGGTGGAATTGTCTGTATATTGATGAAATTGTGTAACTAAAAGAAAATTATATGTCTAGCTATAAAATAGAGTTGGTTTGAAGTTATTCGATAATTAGTTGAATTCAGTTAGTCTAATGTTGTCTAATTAATGCTCAATTTCGATGAACTTGTTTATCAAGGAAAGGAATTCTTGAGCACAATGGGATTTTCTATTGCAATGAATTGTTTCCTCTGCAATTATACAATTTTGGAGCATTTGGAAATAGATTTAAGGCCTTAAAGATGATGATCTGTTTGCTTTATGATCAATATCATTAGTTTGTGTTTCTAACAAAGTGAATTGGTACAGTCTTAATTGTAAATAATACTCAAACTACAACTCCATTGGTTAACAAGATGAAGGTGCACCCTTCTAGTGCTACCCTTGTATTGCTTCCAGACGGGAGACGCTTAGCTTATCAAGAGCAGGGCGTCCCGTCTCATGAAGCCAGATATTCAGTGCTCGTTCCCCATTCATTCCTTTCATCCCGCCTTGCAGGTAGTCTTTAGTCTTCTTCATTCTCTTAAACTACACTAAATTATGTGCCTAGTAGAGCTTAAAGATGGTGTAATTTTCTTGGGAAGTAGGGGTTCCTGGCATCAAGGGTACAATACTCAAAGAGTTTGGCATCCGCCTCGTGACATATGATCTACCCGGATTTGGGGAGAGTGATCCTGATCCAAAGAGGAACCTTGAGTCATCAGCTATGGATATGTTACACTTAGCTTATGCCGTCAATGTCACTGAGAAGTTGTGGGTATTGGGGTATTCAGATGGTAGCAAACATGCTTGGGCTGCTCTTCATTACATTCCTGATCGGATTGCAGGTCGACTAGCTGCTTTTCATTGCTATATTGTAAAATAATATGAGATTTTTGTTTGTGAGACGATGATTATGACTGTGTGCATCTTAGTTCAAAGATTTATGGGATTGTATCATCAACATAGTTAGACATGTTATTGTTTGGTTGGACTTGAGAAGAGGAAGAGCTTCTTGGGTTTTTGAGGAAACTATTCGACTTTTCAGGTGCTATAATGGTTGCTCCAATGGTTAATCCATACGATCCAAGACTGACTAAAGAAGAGAGTCGAAGAATCTGGGGCAAGTGGACCCTAAAGAGAAGGCTTATGTACATTTTAGCTCGAAAGTTTCCTAGGTTTCTTCCGTATTTCTATAGGAGGAGCTTCCTTTCTGGAAACCACGGTGAAATAGATACGTTGTTTTCAGTCTCTCTGGGGAAGAGGGTGAGTTCTTTTAACTGAAAATTATCATCTTAAATTCCTAAAGTTTCTGAAATTTCTCTCTCAACATAAGCTATGTTTGTCTAGGATAGAGCTGTGGTTGAGGAGAAAACCTTCCACCACTTTTGGCAGAGAAATGTCGAGGAATCCGTGAGGCAGGCGAATGCAAGGCCGTTTGTTGAGGAAGCTGTCTTGCAGGTTTCGGATTGGGGTTTCAGCATTGGCGACCTCAACGGGCGCAGTAAATATAAGGGTAAAAGCATTCTTGCTTGGCTCAAATCACTCTATACTCCTGCGGAGAAAAGATTGGGCGGCTTTCTAGGCCCGATACACTTGTGGCAGGTAAGTAAACATCGTGTTTTGATATAAAACATGATATAAAACACGACGACTCTTATGGATTAGATCTGATATACACATCATGTTTTTCTTGAATTTGATATGTTATTCAAATCATAGATACGAAATACTATAGATAGGTTGATCAACCACATACTTAATTTTAAACTTGTTACATCGTCTAATCATTCAAAAATTCAATCATCCAAAGTAAATGTCCCCTGCCCTGACTGTTGGACTCATTCATATCGAGCAGGGTGCTGAAGATAGGATCGTCCCTCCATCGATGAGTGAGTTCGTGCAACGGGACCTGCCGGATGCCATCCTGCATAAGCTCCCTTACGAGGGCCATTTCAGCTACTTCTACTTCTGTGATGAATGCCACCGGCAGATCTTCACTACAGTTTTCGGTCATGCTCAAGGCCCTCTGATCGCGGATGGGAATCGAGCACCCGTTGAAGAAAATGGTGAAGCAATATGCAGTGATGCAGCAACAGACGAAGAGAATGTCTCTACATTAGCAGAACAAGATGATGAATTGAGGTAAAAAAGGTTATGTTTTTATAGGGAGAAGGAAAGGTTTTCTTTAGAGGATAGAGTATAGTGAAAAGCACATTCATTTAAATGACTTATTTTTGGATAGTGTTACAATTAAAAGTAGTTTTTTCATAGCGAAACTACGAGTATTAGACGATGCTGGTGATGGAATCTATACTTAATTTGTAATAATAATACGGTGATCGTCTATCATAACCTCTACTATTTTATACTCATTTTTTTCTTTTTGAAGATTTGTTGCAAAATAATGGTTTAAGTTATGGGGTGATAGATATAAGGCTGGCTGCACCGCGTCCCTAAGGACGGTCTCGAAGGGGTGCTCGAGACGGGGGTGGCTCGAGGCGGTGGCATTGCAAGCCACGCTGGCTCGAGACTGGCTCGAACGCACGAGACCGGCTCGATGCCAGCGCGTGCAAGCCACGCACGTCCATTTTCGAATAAAAAGAAAATGGGGCACGTGTGTTACATGCGCCCAACGGGTATTTTTTTTAAAATTCGAACGTTTTGCAACGGCTATTGCCGATTTTTTTTATTTTTTTTTTCCTCCACTATAAATACAACCTCTCATCCCTCATTCATCCCACAACAAAAATACCTCATTCTCTCTCAAATCCAACTCTAAAAAAAATGTCTTCGTCGAGTTTTTCTTCTTCGTCGTTCGAATATGTCGAGGGCGGCACCGACGACGAGGTACTGGAGATGATGGCGGATGTGGATCGACACATCCGAGCACACTTAGTGGCGCAGAAAAAGAAGAAGAAGAAGAAGAAGAAGAAGAAGAAGAAGAAGAAGAAGGCGCGGGTGTTCGTCGACCGCGACCGTGAAGCAGCGTGTGCGCTCCTATACGCCGACTACTTCGCCGACAACCCCACCTACGACGAGCACTTTTTTCGACGCCGTTTCCAGATGCATAAGCATATGTTCTTGCGCATTTGCAAGATGTTGGAGGACAACGTCCGCTGTTTCACGCATTGACAAGATGCACTTGGGCGATGGGGGCTGACGTCGGTGCAAAAGTGCATGATGGCGGTGCAACAACTAGCCACCGGTGGTGCTGCGGACTCCTTTGACGAGTACCTGAAGATCGGCGATAGCACGGGCCGACTTTGCCTCAAAAAATTTTGCTGAGCAATGATCGACCTCTTCGGCGAGCGATACTTGAGGAAGCCAAACGCTGCCGACACCACACGTCTGCTCCGAATGCACGAGGCGCGGCATGGGTTTCCGGGGATGCTCGGGAGCCTGGATTGCATGACTGGGCTTGGAGGAACTGCCCAAAAGGGTGGGCGGGTGTCTACACGCGCGACGATCAAGGCGTGCCTACCTTAATCTTGGAGGCGGTGGTTTCGCAGGATTTGTGGATCTGGCATGCGTTTTTTGGGTGTGCCGGCTCCAACAACGACATCAACATCCTCAACCAGTCACCCTTATTTGCCGACGTGCTTGAGGATAGAGCTCCACCGTGCACCTTCACCGTCAACGGCAACCGATACGACAAGGGGTACTACTTGACCGACGGGATCTACCCTACTTGGCCAACACTGATCAAATCAGCGAAGGTTGAAATTGACCCAAAGACGGCGAGGTTCAAGAAGATCCAGGAGTCGGCCAGAAAGGATATAGAGGGGGCCTTCGGAGTGCTCCAAGCCCAATGGGGAATAATCCGGGCTCCGGGTCGGTGCTGGTACACGAGGCATCTCCGAGACATCATGTTTGCGTCCATTATTTTGCACAACATGATCATCGAAGACGAGCAGGAGGATGCGAAGAATTGGAGAGACGACTCCGATTCTCCGTCCACTAGCGGGATATCCCATCGGCCCACTCCGATCGCCTTTAAGACCTATCTCGCTCGGGAAGCCGACTTGAGAGATGAACGAAAGCACGTTCGGCTTACCAATGATCTCACCGAGCACCTTTGGCGCAAATTTGGATCTCTACCGGAATTGTCCAAATTTTAATTAATGTAGTAGTTTTTTTTAATTTCAATTAATGTAATTTTTTTTTTTCAATTAATGTAATTTTTTTTATTTGAATTACTGAAATGTTTTTATGTTATTTTTATTAATGGAATTTTATGAATTAATTTAATAGAAATTGGGAATAATTTAATATGGTACTGGAGATTCCTTGAAGACCGTTGAAATGCAGGAGTAAGGGTCTCTAAGAGCACCCACATCGCATGGGCTCTATTCGTGGGCGGAAGACATGCGCCTTCCAACATCGATAGGCGCTGCCGTTGCAGCCATTTGAAGGGCGTGGGCGGAGGGCTGAGTTGAGCCATTTACATGAGCCCTCAGCCCACTGACGTGGCGGCCGCTCATTGGCTCATGTTGTAGCCGTTGCAAATTCAAACGGCTGCTTTTTTTTTTCCTCTTTTTCCTACTATATATACAACACCTCATTTCTTTAATTTTCACTCATCTCTCAATCTCTCAATCTCTCAATTCCACTCAATCTCTCAATTTTTATACAAAATGAATCCCAACAACGATTGGTTCGACTCCCCTCAAAATAATTTCGGGTCGAACTCGCCAAGTTATCGATCCCCCAACGTTCCAAATGTTTCGACGCCGACATCCCACCGCGGCAATTTGTTCGGAGAATTCGGTTCGCTGTCGCCGATGTTTGGGTCCAACTCGCCACAATTTGGAACACCGCCGCCGGGATTCGGAGGATATGGTGGTTATCGCCCTCAATTTCCCGATGGTATGTATGCGGGCTTTGACACCGCATCTCTTGACGACTTCTACTCCTCTGTCAACTTGAATGAAACGCAAGACGAGGTGGAGACCACTTCGACGCCGAAGAAGACGAAAGGCGTCGTACACGCGACGGAGGCCGCTCCGGCAGCAGAGGCGGCAGAAGCTCCGACGGCAGGAGCTCCGGCGGCGGGAGGAGCTCCACTGGCGGCGGCGAAGGGAGGAAGACGCCGGTCCACTACACTCCGACCGAAACGGAGGCATTCGCTAGTGTTTGGATCGATGTGAGTGAAGACCCCATCGTCGGCACCAACCAAAAATTAATGAAGTATTGGGATCGGTTGATGGAGCGCTACAACGAATTCCGACCCGAAGGAACATTCGCGCAGCACCAACCAAAAATTAATGAAGTATTAGGATCGGTTGATGGAGCGCTACAACGAATTCCGACCCGAAGGAACATTCGCGCGGTCGGCATGTCAATTGCAAGCTCATTGGAAGCGGGTAATAAAAGAGTTGACGAGCTTCCAACAAATGTACAAAGAAATTTACAATCTTTATCGGAGCGGCGAAAGCGGTGAAGACATGCTTCGAAGAACATTGTCGGAGTGGAAGACTTACCATAAATCCGATTTTGGATTTTTGGAGACTTTGCATATCGTGAAGGATACGCAGAAATTCTAAAGGCAATACGGCTCCGGTGATGTGGTGGAAAATGCCTTGAAGCGTTCAAAGAATGCCGAGGATGGGAGCTGCACTTCAACGGCAACCAAACCGGAAGCACGCAACGATCGGACACTCCCCTTTCCGGTGACTTCACATCGGCCAGCAATCGTTAATCCGAAAGGCCAATAGGTACAAAAAAGGCAAAAGAATTGGCTAGGGGAGCAAAAGGGAAAGGAAAAATTAGCGAGTTGGCTGAGCGTTTGGAGAAAAACGAGCAAACATTGTCCGTCGTGGCGGAGCGCTCCGGACTTCCATTCGCCTACAAAGTTCTCATGCAACCCACCGATGACTTGGAGGGAATCCGACTTGAAAATCATTTGGCTATGTGCGCCAAACTAAAAAAAGTGTACGATTTGTAGTAGTTTCTTTTTTTTTTTTTTTTAATTATCTATTGTATGTTTTTATTTATGAATGAATGAATTTTTTTTTAATTGAATTATAAATTATTAAAAAAAATAAAAAAAAAATTATAGTGCCCTCCAAATTTTGGTGGGCGCCGTTGTGCGCCATTTTAAGGTGAAGGGCGGAGGGCTCACGAAATGGTTGTGCCCTCCAATTTGGAAGGCACGGCTGTGGGTGCTCTAAGGGATCTCTAGTGGTCTCCAAGGGGTGCAGATAGCCTAACTAGAACTGTCAAAGAAATGCTTAGCTAGCCTCCAGCCTTTCTCGAAACAAAAATTATTATGTAAAAGGATGGGCTGGCTTGAGCCCATTGGGCCAACTGTCATTTCACTCGATCCTGTTGAAGATGGTGATTTAATTTTAATCATAATTCCAATTTTAGTACCTTATAGCCCTTTTAATTAGTAATAATTAAAATTATGGATTATTGTTAGATTCTAGCAGTTTTAAGGATAAAAACACAAATTATAGCAGTAACATTTTTAAAGCATTAATTATAGCATTTTATGACTTTTTTACCCTTATTTATATATTTTTTAATTAACCTGTGAATTCACATTATTTTTGAATTTGCAGAATTAATGAATTAGACATGAAACGATACAATTTTAAATGTGAATCCTCATTATTTTTCATGTGAATTCCTATTTTTTTTCATATGAATTCCCATTATTTTTCGTGTGAATACGAATTAGATATGAAATCACACAAATTATACTGTGATTACACATTATTTTTTACGTGAATTCCCATTTTTTTCCAGTGAATTCTCATTATCTTTCATATGAATACAAATTATATACGAAATCACACAAATTAGAATGTGATTACACATTTTCTTCCATGTGAATTCCTAGATTTTTCCATGAGAATTCGCTTTTTCATGTCAATTCCCAGATTTTCCCATGAGAATCGCATTATACATCAAATTAATTCGCATTATACATCAAACAAATGCCGACGAGAGAGATGGAGAAGAAGAAAATTACAAAACTAAAACTTTTCAGATGAAAATAAAAAGGATCTGGCTCGCCTAAAATTCACGTTAAGTATCTAATTCGGGTATTTCACCAAAATCACCACAATACTCAATGTGTATTCATCTACAAGAAGTTTTCTTTCGAGCAATTCATCGAACAGTTACAGGGCAGAATAACATTTCATCTCCACAACAAAACACAGCAATTCGTATAGTCAACAACATAAGGGTGGGGAGCAGGTGGTCGGCGGTGGCGACGAGGAGGACGAGCTTGTCGGAGATGCCACTCCCTCGCGCTCGTTGTTCTTCTTCCCACTTCCATTCCCCCAGAAATAGCAGCAGAAGCACGAGCAATCTAGCAGACCCTCTTCACCGGCTGCGCATCGGGGGTCGGGGTCGTAGATGGCCAAGATGGTACTGCATCAATGAGGCGGAGGCAACAGTGGGAAGTTGCTGGAGAGAGAGAGAGAGAGAGAGAGAGAGAGAGAGAGATAGAGAGAGAGAGAGATATGGCCGAGAGAGATTGTAGCGGCGGCGGCGACGACGGCGACGAGAAGGCAGCAGCGGCAGCGGCGGCAGAGAGGCTGTGGAAGGTGGAGGCTAGATTTTTTTTGAGAGAGAGAGTTAGAGAGATGTTGAGAGAAAAGTAGTATACGGTAAGAGAGATAGAGATATATGGCCGAGAGAGATTATGGCGGCGGCGGCGGCTGCGGCAACGAGATGGCGGCGGCGGCGGCTGCGGCAACGAGAAGGCGGCAGCGGCGGCAGAGAGGCTGTGGAAGGTGGAGGCTAGGGTTTTCGAGAGAGAGATTGAGAGATATTGAGAGAAGAGTAGTATACGGTAATCTTAAGAGAATTGTTGATATTTATGAAAACTAAATAAAGGGTATAAAAATCTACAATTGCTATTACTTACTAATTTTATAAAGTATTGCTATAATTAATATTTTAATCTTAAGAATTGCTATTTTAGCATTTTACCCTAAAATTATAGTGAAGTAAAATTTAAGGCACAATGATTTTAATTATTTTCTTAATTATAGGGAATAAAATACGGAGGATGTCTTCGTTAATAGATACCTTACCATGATGATTAGAACTGTCAAAGTGATTGGATAAAAGCTCACTCAAAGAATTTTGGGGCCGTTAAAATGATCGGTCGGCTTCAGCCCATTGCGCCAAATGTCAATTCACCCGACCCTGATGAAAATGGTGATTTTTTATTTTTTATATTTTTTTCAGTTAATAAATAATTGAAACTCCAGAATGTACAATTTTATCTTTGTAATCCCCAATAATTTTAATTATTTTCTTAATTAAAAGGGGCTAAAGAAATAAAATGGAGACTATATGTAAAATCAGTCAAAATAAAAACCTTATAATTCTTTTATTTTTGTGGATAAAAACCTTATAATTTCAAAATCCAATAATTTCTATGAAGTGAAGTTTGAGTTTGTGCATGATTTATTTAGTGTGCAAGAGAAGTACCCGTTAGGATTTTTACAACATTAAAAAAATTATTTTAGTTTATATCCTAGACTAGATTAATTGGTGAACATTTATTTATTTGTTCACCTAGCTAAAAATAAGAACAGTACTCCCCTAATAAGCTATATACTCCACAATAATTAATAAAACATGGCATACAAATAGTATTTAGATTTAATTTGAAAATTGAAACTTAATTTAATGTAATAGGTAAGAATTAGAGTTGCAAAATTTGTCTTTTCCTTGGAGGGCTTTTTTGCCAGGAATTATGGAGCTGTCGAAGCCTACGTACAAACTTGTTCAAGCAGCAGATGATAAGCATGAAGTTATGAGAATACAGACTTCTCCAAATTTGAATGCTATTTTGCTATCTTCCATCTCATTAAATAAAATATAATGCACAAGTAATGATAACCAGGTATCCAAATAATAAACTTTTTATGAAAATCGGCTTTCACTATTGTCTATGAATCAACAAATTAATGGAAAATTTTAAGTAATTGACCTTTTTAAAATTACGTTCAGACTTGAAGAAAATAACTATAGAAATTACATTTGTTGAATGTTTACCGTTCTGTCATGATCAAACGTAATTTTTTACGATATATAAAAACACACATGACAAACCAAATTGAATTAAATTGCAAAAATATAAATGAAATAGCTTAAGAAAACGTCATTTTGATGCTAACTCGTTTCTAGCATGCCGTGTGTTTTTTAATCGTCGGCAATTCAATTTTGATAATTTTAATATACGTATTTAATTATTAATTAATCTTCGTGATGTTAATATGCATATTTAATGAAATACTTCTGAAATATCAATAATTTAAGTGAAGTAGCTAGATAATTTTAAAAGAAATTCACAAACATGGTGTTATAATAATTAAGTTGGTAAAAAGTTACGTGTGTGAATGAATTTATAAGACCATTGCATGAAGTTGAAGAGATATACTAGTATTAGCATAACTCAACTCAAGTGTGTCTTAAGCAGAGACGGCCAGCGAGGCCAACCATTCATGCATGACCGCCACATGTTTCCCTTCTCTCTCTACATATACACTATTCCTCTCTCCTTCCCTCTCAACCTCCAAATCAATCGTTGCAGAAATCCACACACTAATTCATTTCATTTCATTTCCGGAGGAGAAAATCACTGATAGATCATAGATATATATGGGCAAGAGAAGCGTGGTGGCGGCGGTGGCCTTGGTGGCGCTGCTGCTGGTGGCCGTCTCTGGTTACAAAGATGATCGAGACGAGCGGCACAGAAGAGGCGGTGAAGAGGAGACGTGGTCGGAGCGCGGCAGAGAGGGCGGCACGGGGCGGAGGGAGGGGGATGAGTGGTTCTTGCTGCAGGAGTCGAAGACGGTGGTGACGACTGATGCAGGGAATATGAGGATGGTGAAGGGATTCGGAACCAAATTTGTGAGGACTCCCATGCATATTGGGTTCATCACCATGGAACCTCAGTCCATCTTCATTCCTCAGTATCTCGATTCCAGCCTTATCATCTTCGTTCGCAGGGGTAACCTCTCTCTCTCTCTCTCTCTCTCTCTCTCTCTCTCTCTCTCTCTCTCTCTCTCTCTCTCTCTCTCTCTCTTAATGTGTGATTATTCTTGCTGCATTTTTGTGAAATCTGGTAAATTCCACATGCATTAATTAATACTAAATTTACTACTGATTGCAGGGGAAGCAAGGGTAGGGAATATATACAAAGATGAACTGGTGGAGAGGACATTAAAGGTGGGAGATATATACCGAATCGCGGCGGGATCGGCGTTTTATTTGGTGAATACAGGTGAAGGCCAAAGGCTCCATATTATCTGTAGCATTGATACATCAAACAGCTTATCACCCAACAAATTCCAGGTACGTACTACTTAATATTCATATTCTTCCACTTAATTACTAGTACAGTAATTGGATTCTACTAACTTAACTACGCGCGCGCGTGTGTGTGTGTGTGTTTTTGCAGTCTTTCTACATTTCTGGTGGAACATATCCGAAATCAGTGCTTTCTGGGTTCGATCATCTAACACTGTCCACAGCTTTGAATGTGAGACTCCTCCATCATTTTTATTCATGCCATGTCTCCTCTGTTCTGTTTCTGAATGGTGAGAGTTTGAAGGAGGATGGTTCCCTTGTTTTTTAGGTGACAGAAGAAGAAGTGGTGGATATGCTAAGTGGGCAAGACGAGGGCCCCATCGTGTACCTATCGAACGCAACGCAGGCCCCACGATCGTGGTGGAGATTGTTGGACATGGATCACAAACAGAGGAGTAGTCGAATTGCAGATGAGTTGGAAGATGAAGAATCAAGATGGTCATTTAGGAAGATGTTGGTCTGTTTCTTAGATTGGAGTAACAAAAAGAGGGCGGACAAGAAGAGTGCAAGAATCGGGAAAGGGCCGGATGCGTACAACCTGTACGAGAGGAAGGCCGATTTCAAGAACGATTACGGGTGGAGCATTGCGCTCAATGAGAAGGACTATTCTCCCCTTGAACATGACGACATTGGAGTGTATCTTGTCAACCTTACTGCGGTAATGTCGCTTTGATTTGTTTGTTTGTTTGTTTGTTTGACTTGTGCAATGTGATGTAACGTGTGAATGAATGCTGGATGCAGGGGGCGATGATGGCGCCTCATATCAATCCGATGGCGATGGAATACGGAATCGTGTTGAGAGGAAGTGGCACCATCCAGGTTGTGTATCCAAATGGAAGTTTAGCCATGAATGCCAAGGTCAAAGAAGGCGACGTCTTCTGGATACCCAGGTTCTTCCCCTTCTGCCAGATCGCGTCGCGCACCGGCCCCTTCGAGTTCTTCGGCTTCACCACCTCGGCCCGCAACAACTGGCCGCAGTTCTTGGCGGGGGCCAACTCCTTGCTCCATGCAATCAGAGGCCCTCAGTTTGCGGCTTCCTTTCGGATCACTGAGGAGAGGCTGCACGAGATCATCGACGCCCAGCGAGAGTCCACCATCCTGCCGTCGCCCACGGTTTCTCCGCCAGATGAGGTGGCTCCGCTCAGGAGTTAGTTTATGGACAGAGTGAGTGGTGAAATGTGAATTGAATTGCTGTTTTTTAAGTTTGATGATTTTGTTGCTGTGTGTACCTTTTGTAAGTTGTGAATTACCTGGACTGGACTATCTTCACTTGTCATATGCTTGGATATTTAGATGAATCCTCCTCTGTCGCTTCATGCTTGTATTATATCTCATTTTCTTCAAATATAAAATAATGAACTACAGTATAAGTGGAGTCACTAGATAGTCAACAAGTTCATTTATAGCTCGTACGTGAATGTCGTTTACTAATAAAATTCAATAATAAAACTAGATGAACAAAAATGAATCCATTAATTCCCTCAAAAAATATTAGAAAATATGATTCTTTCTATTAATAAGAGAAATAGACTCGCACAGCAAAAATGACTTATTAATAAAGTAGCAGTAAGTTAATTATGGTGTTCTTTGTTTTTTAAAACAATATTATGGTGTTCTTTGTTTTTTTAGAACAATATTATGGTGTTCTAGAACTAGGAGAAGGCGAAATCTAGGAATTTTAGAGTTGGAATGCCAGTTTCAAATAGGATACGATTCTTATCATAGGATTCCTTTCAGATTCTTATCATATGATTTCTTTCTATTCTTATCATACGATTCCTTTCAGATTCTTATCATATGATTTCTTTCAGATGTGTAGTTTCAAATATGAACAATGACTATGTGCCATGAGATATTCTTGAATTTAGGATTCCTTTCAGATTCTTATCATATGATTTCTTTCTATTCTTATCATATGATTTCTTTCTATTCTTATCATACGATTCCTTTCAGATTCTTATCATATGATTTCTTTCAGATGTGTAGTTTCAAATATGAACAATGACTATGTGCCATGAGATATTCTTGAATTTAATTTTTAAAAGTAACGTTTTATTAGCTTATATTATTTTTATATATTCATTTTATCTTGAATTTAACTTTTAAAAGTTACGTTTTATTAGCTTATAATATTTTTATATGTTCATTTTATCTCGCTTAGTGAACGTTTGTGCGTCGCACGGTAAAATATGTATAAAATTACAAAAATAATGAGTAAATTGATTTTGTTAAGAAATTACACGTACCACAAAAATAATGAGTGAATGATTTTGTTAAGAAATTACATGTACAAAGGAGATTAATAATGTTTTATATTATTGATGTAATAATGTTTTATATTAGAATATTAATATTGAACATTTACAGGAGTAACAAATAATATTCTCTTTTGTCCCATTTAAAATTACACATTGTTAATTATAGGATATCTACGTATAAAATGATACATACCTAAAATGAAAATAATTGTCTCCATACTACTTTAACAATTTTATCTCCTTGATACTTGTGCCAAAAACAAATGACTCTTCTTAAATGAGAGAGAGAGAGAGTACATGTTAAGTTTTAAACATTACTAAAAATTTCTTTGTAAAATTTCTCATCACCATACACCAAGATCTTCAAATCTTTCGAATTTGTAACTCTTGATAGTGCCATATAAAGTTGTCCATGACTAAACGTAGGTCCTTTTAAAACAATCCAACATGTTCGCATATTTTTTTTTTTGGCAAATTTTAAACAATTGATAGCAATTAAAAAAAGTTTTGCAACAGTCAACGAAGCGCAATTCAGTGGTAAGACGCTTCTCTTCCAACAAAGAAGTTGGGGTAAATTTCAAAAGTAGGATATCAATTAAACACTTGCTAATTGTAATATGTCAAGAGTTGTTTAAAGGGTAAATTTCAAAATTAGGATTTTGATTCAAATTAAGTCTTCATTTGAGCCATAAAAATGAGATTCCCCAACTAAAAATAATTATGGATAACTGGATATCCTAAGTTTGTATTAACTGAAAAATATTTAGCAAAATCTTCTAAAAAAAATAGAAAAAGAACTGGAGAATGTTACAAATCCAACATGCATATCAAGACGTGAAGTTATTAGATAATACATCGGATCTTATTGATTAAAAAGCATCTAGAATAATTATTAAAGAAGAACAAAATAAAAAATAAATTATTTAATCAACCATTTCTGAACTTAGACAAGAAAAAAAAAACATGATCAGTTAAAAACTAAAAAAAGGGGGGACTGACTTTACTATGAAATGTAGAAGATCAGTCAACAGTGATTAACCATAATATTAAACATTAACCTTCAAATAACTTTAAGTCCATAAGTATTTAATATCCATCCAGCCGGATATGGCGGCAAAATGGCACAATTAAGTAAATACAATTACAATTAACCTTTTTAGTATAGTATAGATTGTCATTTTCATTTGTAATAACGGCAAGTAAAAATAGGATCTGATAGAAAGAAGTAGCTGCAATACTTTTAATTTTCTTTTTTACTTGCAACAAAATCCGAATCAATTAATCACGTTACAATTGCTCATTGAGTGAAAATTAGTTATATATTTTTTTTTAAAGTAATAATGAAATTGTCATTTCAGCAAACAAAGTACCATAAGTACTCAAAATAATGACATCTCCAACAAGCTGATAGCAAAAGGAAAGATGAAACTAAAGATCTGTCTGCATACAGTCGATAGGATTTGAACTCCAATCATATATAGAGGCAAAAAAAGATGATGGATAGTGAGACTTCAACCATTTCCATGAACAGAATTTAATACTCTCTACGATGTTCTCCGCAATCGGTATTGAGTTTTTGAAAATCTTCTCATTTCTCGCCTTCCAAATTCTCCATACAACACATTGTCAGATAAGGCCAAGGATACGTCTAGGGTTATTTAAAATTAGTTATGTATGTCTAAAGCAAATACAATTAGTTATATATATTATTACCTTATTACCCTTTCAATAAGTGAAAGGTGACAAAACACCTCACATCACTGTGCCAAATTAAATCTTCCAAAATTGAATCTGTCTAATTGTACATCGGCCGACTAATGTTTTTTATGGAAAATTGAAGCTCGGTTGACAAAGAAAATTCAGTTTGGTTTCACTGAATTTAATATTAAAAGGTAAATTGAATTATTGTGTTTGTGTAGGTGACAGACCAAATAAAGCGCCCAAAGCCAAAAACCATAGATCTCACCCTTATATATAATCCCACTTATCAATTCGCTCATCATCGCCATCATCCCCACTCCACACCAAAGAAATACCGCCAGCACCCCTTCACCAAAAAAATAATAAAAAATCACCAAATTCCACTCGAGTGTATTATTGGAGCGGGATTTCATTCCTTCCATTGTACATGTCCGGAGAGGTTAGTAATTTAATTTATATTGATTAGATTTGTTGAATTCCTTGTAGAAATTTTATGATAGGTTGAACTTTAATTAAAAAAATAAACTATGTTACTTTTTAGTTTCGATTATGTGTTTAGAAAATTAATAATAGGATTTTAGGTATATAAATTATCTCGTATTAACAATACATGAAATTCCACTCGTGAATTAGAACATCCCGCTTGGTCGGGATTTTTTTGTTTCCCTCAATGTCCGAGCGGAATCTTGTTATTCTAGGTTTAATTTCATAAAAAGATTATATGTGTACTTTTTTTGAATTTTAGTTGAAGAATTTGTTGGTTAAGGTATTAATTTGAAATTTGTGTGTAGAAAATTAATAATATGTTTTATAGGTTTATAAATTATCTCATATTAACAATATATGAAATCCTACTCGGCCATAACCACATCCCGCTTGGCATTTATGTAGATCCCGCTCGATCGAAATTTTGTGTTTCTATTAATGTCCGAGCGGGATCTTATTATTATAGGTTAAAATTTAATTAAATAATTAATGGAGCTCAGAATTCAGGCCCGCTCCTTCTATTTCTCATAGGATTCGAAATGGATAGTCGCTACAACCAAGCTACAAGAGCTACAGTATGGATGCCACCCTTTATCCCACTCGTCTCGTTAAGAACTTGTGAATGGGGTGGATAACAAGGAGCTACAGTAGCTACAGAGGAAGAAAGGAAATTACTCTTTTAGTAAATCTTCCCCTCTCTCCTCTGCCATATCCGGGAGAGTCTTCGACCTAATAGAAACACTAGGCAACACTGCTCCAGCTCTAGCTGCAGTTGAGAGAAGCCTTCGGAGCATATCAATCTCTATAGTAGGAGTTAAGACAAGAGTTTTTTATCGACAGTAAAGGGGGAGTGCCCCCTTGAACCCCCCATCGGTCGGTGCAATCCTCCCTTGTTAGTCACCTGCCGTAAGTATGATTTCTATCGATCATACTTACTCGGGCTACATGCTTATCGGTCGGATGCCTCCCTTGTAATTTTTTTGTATTTTAGTCGAATAATTTTGTAGGTTAAAATATTAGTTTTGATTTTGTGCATAGAAAATTAATAATTTGTGTTTTAGGTATATAGTTTATCCCACATTAATATTATATGAAATCCCAATCGTAATTTACATCTTTCCGCTCGCATAATATGTAGATCCCGCGTGGTCGGGATTTTTTTATTTCCCTTAATGTCCGAGCGGGATCATATTATTATAGGTTGAAATGTAATTAAAAAATAAAATATGTAATTTTTTTGTATTAGTTGTCGAATAGTTTTGTTGGTTAAATTTGCGTGCTACGTACTTAAATTATGCGTATTTAAATTCGTGTTCTACGTACTTAAATTATGTGTATTTTTTCACGTAATTGGCATGTACATTTTTATTGCTCTAAGTCAATTTGCCGGATTAGTATGTTATAAAAAGACGCGTATTTTTTTAGTGAAATACTTTTTTCAAATCTTTCGAATTATTTGCCATTTTATTGAAATGAATTGTTATTTTGATTTTGTGCTCATATTACATATAAGAGGCCCGACTCCATTAACCGTTCCTCGACGATTAGCACGTATTATAGGACTAGTATTTTGAAGATGTTAGAAGGATTTTGTATGAGGTCGGTGGTCAGGAATTGGTCGATAAATTTATAAATGGGTGCTTTGCATTTTATCTATTGGGAACCGGGACAGAAATGTGCTATGTGCATCATGTGCTGTCACGTGAGATCAACTATCCAGGTGCTCAGGATCACGAGATGTGATTCCATATCAACGGCGTAAACCTCCGATTTTCATATGAAGAATGTGCCTTGGTGACTGGATTAAACTTTGGCGAGTCTAGCTTTAATCCGATGGATGACCACAATTTATGGAATGTGGAGGTTTATCGACGGTTTTATAACGGTGTGCCTATCAGTGCGAATGACTTACTGGATCGATTTACGAACACGTGGGCGCTGATCACCGATCGAAATCCAAGTGTTGATTTGTACCTCCGCGCGACCCACGTTTTAGTGTCATACATCCTTCTACTTGGTAGAAATGTGAAGAAAATTGTTCTTTCGTGGATTTGGAAATTGGTTGATGATTTGAATTTAAACTCACTAATTTTCCATGGGGAGCATATACATACTTGAATTTGAAGCACTACATCACCAAAGGACTCCATACACAATTGAGCAAATTGTTGGTCTGTGCTCATGAGAATTTTCATAGTGCGTCCGCTACGAGAACGCGATAAATAATACATTTCGTATCGAGTGCTCATCAAATGTCCACGCATCAACACATCAATGTTGTATTTCAAATTGATAAGAGCTGGAGTGGTAGTAAGAACTTGAGTGATCGATTCTGAACCGCCTACATACTCACAATCGTGTCATTCTCCGCCATATTTGATGTTGAAATATTTCCATTCTTCCATATTCTGAAATATAAACACTATAAGTATAAAAATGAAGACAATTAAAAATGTAATATAACAGATCCCACTCGCATAGTTTGTAGATCTCACCCCGAGTGGGACCTTCCTTTATGAACGGGATCTTAGTATTCACGAGTGAGATCTACTAATGACGAAATCTGAAATACAATTGAAACTCACCTTTGTTGGATTTGTTGAAAATATCTGAAAAATTCTTCAACTAATGACGAAATTCTTTTGAACTGATATTTTTTTATGATGTACTAATATTTTACAAAATAATTTGATGGTTGTGGTGTTTGCTCATTCATTTCTGCGACCAGTTATATAGAATACATTCATTCAATCAATTGGTGAGTGAAATTGGTAATAATTCACGTGAAAGTAAAATTGTTACATCAAAGTTGAAATTTCACCCATTCACGTGAACATTTACAGATGAATTTTCACATCCACCAGTGTCGAGTACTATCACACTCAATTGTGTGTAAGGTGGCGTGCTACGAATATTTATGGAAGAAATTTTAATTAAATAGTACAATATTTATTACATATTGTATACAAATTATGAAAATCTATGAATTAAAAAAATGAAAAAACAAAAAGTATGTAAACTATATAAACAGATAAATAATGTTATTAGTTGTAAAATAATTAAATATCCCGCTCGTACAAAGTTAACAAAAATGAAGATTCCACTCAAGTGGGATCTTCAAAAATATCGAGTGGGATCTTCATTTTTTTTTATTTTTTTCCGAGCAGTATTATTATTTAATTTGCAATTTATAAAATTATTGGTATTTTTATATAGTTTACATATTTTTTTCATTTTAATTTTAATTACTTAATAGTTAATCTTCATGCATAATAATTTCAATATTATTATATACTATTTGAGATAATATTTTAGAAAATAATTAATCTTCATGCATAATAATTTTCATGTATATTTAACAAAGATCCCGCTCGAAAATTGAGATCTTCAGAAATATCGAGTGAGATCTTCCAATTTATGTACTTTATCCGAGCGAGATTTCTACTTATTTGGCAATTCATATAATTATTGTTATTTTTATATAGTTTACCTATTTTTTGATTTTCATTTTAATTAGTTAATTAGTTAATAAGTATTCAATATTATTATGAGTAATGATATTCGGCCACACTGTGGCCGACCACACAAGCTAAAAATGGTAATATAGGTTTTGAAAATGGAAATATATCCTAATTTGGAAGCAAAAACCCCAAGAGGGAAATGCGATTATTTCTATTTTTACAGTCAACTTTCTATTTTTTACGCGTGTGGCCGAATATCATTACCCTATTATTATATAATTATTTCAAATAAAATTTTGGTAATTAATTAACCATTTATTCGTAATAATCTTAAAGCTTGGAAAAACAAAGATCCCGCTCGAAAATTAGAAGATCTCATTCGAGTGGGATCTTCAAAAATGCCGAGTGAGATCTTCATTTTTTGCTAATGTGACCGAGCTGGATCTTTGTTTATTTGGTTTATCATGAATTTTTTATTTTTTTTGTATAAATTATATATTTTTGTGCCTTTATTTGATATAATATCGAAAATATTCAATTTATATAAACATATTTGAGTAATTAATTAATTGGATATATACTAGATAAACTAATCATTACAATACTAATTATGTAATTATTGACCACTTTAGTTAACTTTCATGCTCTAATATCACAATCATTTTCGGTTAATGACAACAACATGCATTATCAGTCAAATTGTCAAATTTGTGTAAGAAAAATATAGTAAAATATAAAATATCAAAGGTAAATTTGTCTCTTTAATTCAAATTTGTACATAACTAATTTATTTCCTAATAGGCATATATAACTAATTTTCAAAGGGTCAAAACACATATATTTGGCAATTGAGACTTGCTCATTTTATATCCATACTAAACTAAAAACTTGTCTTAGAAATGAAATCTAAAATGCTATCTCGCCACAACCCATCACCACCACCCTACCATCCTTGAAAAAGGGGCTAGAAAAAATGACAAAAGCAAATTAAATCCCAAAACAATACTCCAATCTTAGGTAATTAAACGAAACAAACAAGATTATTCACTTAGCGCCCTTTTTGGCAGCAGCCTTGGTAACCTTAGCACCGGACGGATCCTTCTTCTCCACGCTCTTGATAACACCTACTGCAACTGTCTGACGCATATCACGAACAGCGAACCGGCCCAGAGGCGGGTACTCAGCAAAGGTCTCCACGACCATGGGCTTGGTCGGAATCATCTTCACGAATCCGGCATCACCATTCTTCAAGAACTTGGGCTCCTTCTCCAGCTCCTTACCCGATCGTCTGTCGATCTTCGTAACAAGTTCGGCAAACTTCACAGCAATGTGGGAGGTGTGGCAGTCCAGAACCGGGGCGTACCCTTGTCCAATCTGCCCAGGGTGGTTCATGATGATCACCTGTGACGTAAAGTTTGCAGCTTCCTTGGCTGGATCATCCTTCGAGTTAGAGGCAACGTAACCACGCTTCAGATCCTTCACAGCAACGTTCTTCACGTTGAACCCGACATTGTCACCGGGGAGGGCTTCCGGCATCGACTCGTGATGCATCTCAACAGATTTGACTTCAGTGGTCAGACCGGATGGGCCGAAGGTGACAACCATACCGGGCTTGAGAACACCGGTCTCAACACGACCCACAGGCACCGTGCCAATACCACCAATCTTGTAAACATCCTGAAGTGGGAGGCGGAGGGGTTTGTCTGTAGGCCTCTTGGGCTCGTTGATCTGGTCGAGGGCCTCGAGGAGAGTTGGACCCTTGTACCAATCAAGGTTGGTAGACCTCTCAATCATGTTGTCTCCTTCAAAACCAGAAATGGGGACGAAGGGGATTTTGTCAGGGTTGTATCCAACCTTCTTGAGGTAGGAGGACACTTCCTTGACAATTTCATCAAATCTCGCCTTTGAGTATTTCGGTGTGGTGGCATCCATCTGCATACAAAGATGATATCAGTATCTTAGAAAATTGCAACACAAAATGAGGATGCGATAAACAGGACATCATAAGGTAGTGACACTAGTTAGCTAACCTTGTTGCAGCAGCAGATCATTTGCTTGACACCGAGAGTGAAAGCGAGCAGAGCATGCTCACGAGTCTGACCATCCTTGGAGATACCAGCTTCGAAACCACCAGTGGTGGAGTCAATGATCAGGATGGCACAGTCAGCCTGCGAGGTACCAGTAATCATGTTCTTGATAAAGTCACGGTGACCGGGTGCATCAATGACCGTGCAGTAATACTTGGTGGTCTCGAACTTCCACAAGGCAATATCAATGGTAATACCACGCTCGCGCTCAGCCTTCAGTTTGTCAAGCACCCAGGCATACTTGAATGACCTCTTGTTCATCTCAGCTGCCTCCTTCTCGAACCTCTCGATCACACGCTTGTCAATACCACCGAGCTTATAGATCAAGTGACCGGTGGTGGTCGACTTTCCAGAGTCGACATGGCCGATGACCACAATGTTAATGTGAACCTTCTCCTTACCCATCTTGGACTCTTACAGAAAGCCCCCTGTCGCAGCAAATGCTTAAGTTACAAAATAATGATATTTCAGAAGTAATGAAACCAAGAATAAGGAAAGTTATCTATGTAGAATTATTGAACAGGGATATTTATGAATTTTGAAAATTTCCTCTAAAATTAAACGAAATCTTTAACAAGTACATAACTCAGAAATGGAACCAGTAGTATAAGAATAATTTACACAAACAACAAAAACATCTACCAAAATCCGGAAAGACTGAAACCCAGAGATCCTTTTTGCAGACTAAATCACAATTTGTAAATTTTATTTAAGAAACTGGCATATGCATTAATTTTATTTTAATCATGCGTATAGCACATTTGCCTTGGTGTCTAATAAATCCAGAGCACATAAAATTCGAATCCACGAAAAAACATTCGCACAATATATCCCAAAAAATGCATTCATTAAATATCACTTCCAATTACACATGCAGTCCAAAATTCAGCTAAAATCGTGAACAGAAAAGAAGCGGATCTACCACAGATCCATCAAAAGTAACAAAAAATACATATAGAGACGACAGTCGAAGCAAAAAAACAACAAATTAGCATAATCTGCACGGCATACGCATATATCTAGAAAAACAGAGAGATGGATACCTGAGGTAAGTAGCAGCGGATAAGAGAGCTCTCTCGCCGCCGATTGCAGAGAGAGAGATAGAGAGGGAGAGTAGTGAGTGAGCGAGAGAGTGAGCAAAGGTGACGATGAACATAATATATACAAAATAGGGGGAGATTTAGGGTTTTTGGTGAAGCAGTGGCAAACAAATCTAATTTGATGAAATTATGCCAACAACAGCGGATATGGTTAATTCTAAATCCGGATATGAGATCACAGGTCAAATTATCCTATTATTATATTCGGTGTTTCACTATTAATATTGTTCACCTTAAACTTATCATTGAAACATTAATGAAATGTAAGATATACAGTTATAAAAACGAGAAAATTAAGTGAAAATAAAACAATAAAGAATTTTGAACACCTCGTGGTCAGGCTACGAGGGTCGATCACGTAATTTTGATCATCAATCAATTAACCCGGTCTAAACCCAAATAAATTGATTGTCGGTTTGTCTTTTTTACCCTTGCCGAAAATTAGGAGGATTGGAAGTAGGAGTGAGCAAAATTCGGTTAAAACCGAAAAACCGAGTCGAACCTAACCGAAATACTAATTCGGTTCGATTAATTTAGTTTTCGGTTTGGTTTTGGTTTTGAATTTTGAACTTTTCGATTTTTCGGTTTGGATATGGTTTTTGAAAAAAAATATTTGGTTAATCGAAAACCGAACCGAATTAATAATTAATTTAATAATTTATTAATTTTTATATATATTTAAAAATTAAAATGATTATTATTAATTTTTATATATATGTTTTGGAATTTTGGTTATGTTTTGGTTAAGATGTTTCGAATTTTGGACCCGCAACATCAACAAACATCACTGATTTATTTATGTTTAGTTAAAGATATTTTAAAATTTGGATTATTACTTTTTGCGGATTTGGAATCTTGAATATTGAATGTTAATTACTTATTTAAAATGTAGAAAATATATTGTGTATTTATTTCGGTTTATTTGGTTTTAACCGAAACCGAACCGAAATATTTCGGTTCGGTTTTGTTTGATTTTTTAGCCATGTTCGGTTCGGATTCGGTTATTTATTATATAATTCGGTTTTAATTTGGTTTTTGCAATTCGATTCAGTTCGGTGACCGAATAACCGAATGTTCACCCCTAATTAGAAGGAAAATATTATTCCATTAATTTATGAACAAATTAAATAGAGAGAAAAATAATATATTATGGGAGGAAAATAAATTTTAAATATAATCTCACATATAATTATGGACCGAAAATTAGGAGGATTGGGAGAAAAAAATTATCCCATTAATTTAGGAACAAATTAGAAAGAGAAAAAAATAATATATAACGAGAGGGAAATAAATTTCAAATATAATCCCACATATAATTATGGACAGAAAATTAGGAGGATTGAATGAATTATTATCCCATTAATTTAGGAACAGATTAGAGAGAGAAAAAAATAATATATTATGGGAGGGAATAAATTCCAAATATAATCCCACATATAATAATAGACCCAAATTTAGGAGGATTGGGAGGGATATATCATACTATTAATTTAGTAACAAATTAGAGAGAGAGAGAAATAATATATTATGGGATGGAATAAATTTCAAATATAATCCCAGATATAATAATTGATCGAAATTTAGGAGGATTGAGAGAGATATATCATCCCATTAATTTAGCAACAATTGGAGTGAGAGAAAAATAATGTATTAATATTCATTCTTTTTTCACTATGATTTATTTTCTACTTTTTTTTCAATTGTAATATATGTATTGTATATATTAACTTCAATTAATTATAATTATTTTAATATTTTCTTAGTGGTCGATATTATGAATATTATGAAATATAATTACTTTAATTTTAATCAAGTTAAATATATTAATTCAAAAAATAGTAGATATTTTTATAAAATCTATAATGAAATTTAAATTGTATTTTAATTATGTTTTCATTCTATTAAGAGGAATAATTATTTAAAATACACTTCAATATAATAATATTTAAAATCAACTAAAAGAAAATTTATCCATAATTAAAACCTAATAGATCCGAAATTATTGTAAAATGTAAAAATAAAATTCGATCCAAATTTAACATTAATTAATGAAGGTTACAATTACCATCACAAAAAAAAATAAAAAAAAAACAGTCCAAATAGAATAAATGGTTCGACCGGTTGAAACCATAAAACCGGTAGGTGGTCAGGACACCATGTGTTCATTTATTAAAATATAAATGCTAGTGTAGTGATCTTTTTTTTTTTATGTCGTGGGAAGCTGCAGCTGTTATTTTCGGTGCGCACTGAGTAAACCCCGTCCCTTGTGCAGTAGCCTGCAAACCACACAGGGAATGTAAACCATACTTTCCAAGTACAAGTATGACAGGCTCGACCTATAGAGGTGTTTCATGAGGTTCGAACCTGAGACTTTCCAGTCTCAGGCACTCACTTTTTACCATTAGACAATTCCCAGGAGGACGCCAGTATAGTGATCTCACATTATGGTATAGAGATTCCACCTACATAGTGGTCTAATGATTTATTTGATTATATAAATATATACCTTATTATAATTCCCTAAAAAAATTGGTAGTATTACAAAATATGTACACAAATATCTATGTAGAAGCGTATGAAATTTGCCGTATAGTTCACATGAAATATAACAACAAATCTGCGCAGGTTCATTTTGTCTATACTTGTGTACTTAATTACCATTTTGTAAATTCCTTAAAACAAATTGATAGCAGTAGTATTTTATAACTTTGACTCATCCCCTATTTTTCGATGAAGAAATTTTGACATATAGTACGTAGGTACCATAAAATAAAATTTTGCTGTACTTATAAGATGGAATTTGTTATGTCAAATTAATGGAAGTTATCATATGGAGATACAATAAAAAATTCAATTTGAGTTTGTCTCACTATATTTTTCTAATTTGAATTTTCTTCATTGTGTGGTGTGTGCATATCTTATTACATAACTAGCACAACTTGTTATGCGTACATTAGATAACGGCTACAAATTACTTTTCATTTAAATTAGAAAGAAAAAGGTATGTCTAGCTTGTACCTAAATCTTTAATAAATAATGATTCTGATAAAATTTGTTAATGTTAGTTTCGTGATTCCCTAGTAACATTCCACTCATATACTTCATTTTTTAGAAACTTAGGTAATGGTTGGTACACATGAATGAAATGAAGTCAATCTCTTTATGATAAACAAATCCATTTTGCAAGTTCGTTATTACGGGTAGTTCCGACAAAGGATAATGGAATGATATTGGTAATGGAATAAAGATGGAAATGGAATGGAATGAAAAATAATATTCCTATTACCTGGTATACACAAGGAATGGAATGAATTTTTTTTAATTATTTTTTTCATAATTAATATAATTAGTTTAATAATATTTGTATCATTAAATAAATAATAATCAATTATTATTTTAATATTATTTATCATTTTAATAATTGATATTTATAATAATGTTAATTATAAATATGATTTATTATTGATTTAATATTATTATAATACCCTTAATAGTTAATTAGTATAATACTCTTAATATTATTGTAACATTAAATAAATAATAATCAATTATTATGTTAATATTACTTATCATTTTAATAATTGATATTTATAATAATATTAATTATAAATATGATTTATTATTGATTTAATATTATTATAATACCCTTAATAGTTAATTAGTATAATACTCTTAATATTATTAAAATTATAATTCAATAAAATTAATATTATTTAATCATAATTAAATAATATTTATTATTATTATTTTATATTAATATTAATATTTGATATAATATTATTAAATATTATTTAATAATAATAATAATAATAATAATAATAATAATAATAATAATAATAATGGAAGACAGCCGGGAGTCATGTACGGAAAATTCTCTCAGCGCATGTTAGTGTTTCTGTGTTAACGTGAGCTGTAGTCGATGAAGAAGAAAGGTTGGCCTCGTGGTAAACCTAGGAAGAAACCAACTATAATAGTGAAAACTCCAGAGTCTCAAACGATGGGTGAAAGGATAGTGAGTGATTCCATGATTGCAAGCAAGAGCAGAGTAAACAACAAAGTGGAAAGCAATGGAACAATGAATATTGCAGATCTGAGTAAAACTACTCCAATCGAGAAGGAAATGCGAACGGAGGTGAACCGGAAGCTGGATCTAAGCAAATCTCCTCCCCAAACGGACAAAGCGCCGGCCAAA
Source organism: Schizonepeta tenuifolia (assembly GCA_029490685.1). Lineage (NCBI taxonomy): Eukaryota > Viridiplantae > Streptophyta > Magnoliopsida > Lamiales > Lamiaceae > Schizonepeta > Schizonepeta tenuifolia. The sequence continues at coordinate 78,571,190 of CM055957.1, read as the reverse complement.
AGGTACACGGCTAAACTATATTGCTCCTACTTTGAAGAATGGTGTATCGGTTGCATGCTTGGAGGAATCTGATGTTGAGATAGAAAATAAGAAGTGGCAAACAGCGGTGATTCTGTATGTAATAGGAGATACTCCCACTATTTCTTATTTGAACACCTACTTGATAAGGAACTGTGAGCTAAAAGCAAATCCAGAAATCTATTATCACAGTGAGGGGTATTTTGTGATTAGATTCAGTTCTTTAGAGGAGAGGAATTTTTTCTTGTGTTCAGCCCCTCACACGATTGCAAATAGGCCAGCCATAGTCAAAGCATGGGATGCTAAGTTTTGCTTTGAAAAAGAAATTCTGAAGATTATTCCATTGTGGATACAACTTCCTAACCTGCCGTTGAGTTTTTGGGGTTCAAAATCTTTGAGTAGGATAGGGAGTATTATTGGCACACCGATATGTACTGATGAATGCACATCTGAGCAAAAACGGATCTCCTTTGCTCGAATGTTAGTTGAAGTAGATGTCACACAACCGATCCAACATACTATCTTGATCGAGGGTGCGGATGGGAAACAATTTGAGCAGAAAGTCTTATATGATTGGATTTCACCCTTTTGTAAGAATTGTCAGGTTGCAGGACATGATTGCACTGTCAAGGAAAAAACCTAGTGCTCTACCACCTGTTCAAAAATGGATACCAAAAGTACCAGAGGAAAAAGAAACTACTAAAAATGAGAATCCAGTAGAGGAACTTGAGGAAGGAGAAATCTGGACTATTCCTAAAAAAACTGCAGCAAAGACCAGCAATAGAAAGCAGGAAGTTAATCTAGACATACAGACACTGAATCATTATGATGTGATTCAAGATCAAGAGGGGACTGATCAAGATAAACAGGGCGGGGACCTATTCCCCTTTGGGATTCCATGAGAATTGTGATGTGGAATGTGAGGGGTTGTAATAAACCCCTCAAACAGAAGGAGATAAAGCTCTTTCTGAAAAAATATAAAGTAGATATTATAGCCCTACTAGAGACTAGAGTAAAAGAAAATAAGTTTGGGCCAATATCAGAAAAAATAAGCAAGGGTTGGTGTTTTCTGAATAACTATACAAAGGCTGTGAATGGAAGGATATGGATAGGATGGAATGGGAAGAAAGTTGATTTGCAAGCCGTTGAGTATCATGCTCAAGGTATTCAATGCCATATCACTGACCTTGTAACAGGCAAAGAACAAGAGTTTATGGCAGTCTATGGGATGAACACAATGGATCAAAGAAAAGAGTTATGGCACTTCATATCAGAAATTAGTGGAAGAGGTAATGGTCCAATTTTGATGGGAGGTGACTATAATGCTATTCTTAGAGCTGAAGAGAGATATCATGGCAATGTTATTACAGAGGCTGACATTAAAGACTTTACTGAGTGTATGCAACAAAATTCACTTAGCCAAGTCAGAATGGTAGGAGGAGAGTATACTTGGAGTAACAATCAAGAAGGAGAAGCAAGAATATTATCTCTTCTGGATAGATGCATTGCAAATGCAGCTTGGCATGCACAATTCCCCTCTTGCATAGTGGAGATTTTGGAGAAAGTAATATCTAACCATTGCCCTATATTTATTGATTTTACTGAAGATAATAGGCAAAGGAAAACTCAGTTTAAATTTCTCAATGTCATAGCAGAACATGCTGACTTTTTGAGAATTGTACAAGAGAACTGGGAGGCACAATATCATGGGAATGGCTTGATAAATATATGAAGGAGGTGCAAAGCTCTAAAAAATCCCCTGAAGTTGATTAACACTCTTCATTTTAAGAAAACTGCAGAGAAAGTGGTAGAGACCAGGAGAAAACTAGCAGAAATTCAGCACAAGATCAACCATGCTCCTTTAGATGATTTGCTAGTCCAAGAAGAGAAAAATACACTCATGGAGTTGGAGAAATGGAGTGCGGTGGAAGAACAGATATGGAGGCAAAAGTCAAGGGTGGATTGGATTAAACTTGGTGACTCCAACTCCAAGTTTTTCCATGCCTATGCTAGAACTAGAATGAACTGCAATGCTATTAAAGTCTTATTTAAAGCAGATGGGACTAGGTGCAGAGACCAGGAAATGATGAAGCAGGAGATTAGAAATTTCTACCAATCACTCATGGGTACATCAGCTGATACCTTGCCTATGCTGGACAGGGAGATTGTAAGAAGAGGAGCAGTTCTCAGTCATGATCAACAGCTCTTTCTTTGCAGGGAAGTTACTGCAGATGAGATCAAGGCTGCTCTGTTTGCTATGAATCCAAACAAAGCACTTGGAGTTGATGGATTTAATGCATGCTTTTACCAGAAATCTTGGAATATAATTGGCGAATCTGTGGTGGAAGTTGTGCAAGAGTTCTTTAGAACTGGATTTATGCCAAGGTTAGTCAACAAAACTCTTATTACTCTTATTCCCAAATCTGATGCTGCCACTACTGTAAAGGAGTATAGACCGATAGCTTGCTGTAGTATTCTGTATAAGATCATTTCAAAGACTTTGGCTAACAGAATGCAAAGAGTTTTGGGGGATATTATCAGTGAGAGTCAGTCTGCTTTTGTAAAAGGTAGAGTCATCTTTGACAATATACTTTTAAGCCATAAACTTGTGAAAGGATATGGGAGGAAGCAGATTTCACCTAGGTGTATGGTAAAGATTGATCTTCAAAAAGCATATGACTCGGTAGAGTGGCCATTTATGAAATACTTACTGTTAGAAATGGGATTCCCATACACTTTTGTGAATTGGATAATGGCTTGTCTTACAACTGTGTCTTATATCATCTGTGTGAATGGAGACTTGACTGATCAGTTTAAAGCTAAGAAAGGCTTGAGGCAAGGAGATCCTATATCTCTATATCTTTTTGTGGTTTGTATGGAGTACTTGAACAGGTGTCTTAAAGAGCTCAAGCAGAACAGATTGTTTCACTATCACCCAAGGTGTAAGAAGTTTGATCTCATTCATGTTTGTTTTGCTGACGATCTTTTGTTATTTGCTAAGGGAAATAGTGACTCTATAAGGCAAATAATGAAAGCATTTGAGAAGTTTTCAACTGTATCTGGGCTAAAGGCTAACCAAACCAAAAGCAGCGTGTATTTTGGAGGTGTGAAAGAGGATATTCAAACTGCTATCTTGCATGAGTTTGGGCTTAGCAAGGGAGAATTGCCTTTTAAGTACTTGGGAGTGCCACTCAGCTCGAAAAAGCTATCTATCATATAGTGCCAGCCCCTCATAAAGAAGATACTCACAAGAATTGAAAGTTGGACATCAAAACTGCTCTCTTACGCAAGGAGAATGCAACTGATAAAATCGGTGCTCTTCAATGTGCAAACTTATTGGTGTCAGGTATTTCTCTTACCCCAAAAAGTGATCAAAGTTATTCAGACGGCCTGTAGAGTGTTCTTGTGGACAAGCAAGGCGGGAGTTTCCAAAAGAGCTCTTATTTCATGGGAGCAAATCTGCTCCCCAACTCAAGCCGAAGGGTGGAACGTGATAGATCTTAGAACCTGGAATAAGGCTGCATTGTGCAAACTTTTATGGAACTTGGCACAGAAAAAGGATAAATACTGGGTGCAATGGATCCATGGTTACTATGTAAAAGGGCAAAATCTGAGCACCATGCCACAGCCTGCTCAAGCGTCTTGGGTAATAAAGAAAATACTTGGAGCTAGAGAGACATTACAAGAGATTGCGAATGGATGGAGCTGTGTGGACAGTCAGGAGTTTTCTATTAAGAGGATGTATGGCAAACTCAGAGGAGAAATAAGGAGGGTGGCTTGGCACAGAATGATTGGATGCAATATTGCTCCTCCTAAAAGTATTTTTATTGCATGGCTGGCCATGATGAATAGATTGGCAACGTGCGAGAACCTAGCCAAGATTGGGATAAGTGTAGACCCTTTGTGCTGTCTCTGCAACAAAGAAGCTGAAAACCACAACCACTTGTTCTTTGCTTGTGAGTTTACAGCGAAGGTGTGGACTGAGGTGGCAAATTGGTGTAAGATAAACAGGAGTCCAGCTGATTGGGAGCAAGAAAAGAGAATTATCATCACTCATTTTCGATCAAAGTCTGGAAAGCAGAAGCTTTATAGAGCAATGTCGGCCGTAGTGATATATCAATTGTGGAGAGAAAGGAATCAGAGGAAATTCAAACAGATTTGCAGTAGTGAACAAGTGATTATTCGACAGTGTCAACTCCAACTAGCTATATGTTGCACGAAGGAGTCTCGAATAGGGGCAATGCTTGGGAGCTGATGGTAGAGTCTATCTGTTGAATAGATCTAGACTGTGGTTGATGTGGTTGATTGGTTGTGAGTTTGATTGGTTGGTTTTGTAATTCCTAACTTGGTGAAATAAAATTAATCTATTTTACCAAAAAAAAATTAATAATAATAATAATAATAAAGTTCATTCCTGAAGATGTGGAGTAGCTAATACTAGGGGGGAGGGAAGGAATGGCTAAACCCATATTCATGGGATTAGTCATTCCTCACAAAAAAATATACCAGTCGTGGAATTAAGAATAGAAGCCGTAATGACCATTCCATTCTTATTACATTCTAGCGTACCAACCACCACCTTAGTCTCAAGACTCTCAACATTGTAAATTTATCATGCAGTAATAACAAATTATGCATAATAACTCGAATATATAATTATGCATAACTTTTTCACAAATTTGCAATTTTAGCATGACTTTTTTTCATTGGCAATTCAAGACATGACCTTTCAACTCATTGCAATTTAGAGCATTTTTTCAAGTCTGGTGATCGGAAAGATGACGTGTAATTTTTTAGTGACGTGACATTTACTTATTTTTTATGTGCCATTTAAATTCCGTTTAAATTTGATTATTGAAAAAAGGGTATAACATAGTAAGAAGAAACAAAATTATTTAGTAAAAACAAATATAAATGTCACACCAGCAATGAGTCAAATGCCACATCAAAAATAGTTAAATGTCACATCACTAAAAAATTACACATCATCATTTCGATCACCGGAAGTTGAAAATATGTTCTAAATTGCAATGAAAGATCATGCCTTCAATTGCCAATTAAAAAAGGTAATGCTAAAATTACAAATTTATGAAAAGATTGTGTCTTTATAGGCCATTAACCCTAAAAATTATTAAATACTTACATGGCAACATCTCTTTCGTACTACAATTAGTAAATAGATAAAACTCATCAATGAAAATTCACACTCATTGACATGCAATTAGCTTGCAAAATATTTTAGCCTATTATAATTGAGATGGACTTCCACGCAACTAGTTGCGTACTACGCAATCGGTTCAACCTATGCTCATATTCGCTCCTAGCCCATAACCTGCTGTCCAAGCCCAACCAGCCTCCCACCCAGCCCACAACCCGCTGCCGGCCCAAGCCCAAACCCTCATTGAGATGGACTTCCATGCAACTAGTTGCATACTACGCAATCGGTTCAAACCCATGCCCATGCACATACCCGCCCCCAACCCACAACCTGCTGCCCAAGCCCAACCAGCCTCCCACCCAACCCACAACCCGCTGCCGGCCCAAGCCCAAACCCGCGTTGAGATGGACTTCCACGCAACTAGTTGCATACTACGCAATCAGTTCAACCCATGCCCATGCCCATACCCGCTCCCAACCCACAACCTGCTGCCCAAGCCCAACCAGCCTCCCACCCAACCCACAACCCGCTGCCGGCCCAAGCCCAAACCCGCGTGCCCTGATCTAGCTTAAAAAAATTATTGGCAAATAACGTTGCCAAGGAGAATTGAACATGGGTTGCCAACTAGAGTTCTAAGTTAAAGACACTTACCACTAGACTAAAGCCATATCTTATTGTTATGAGGTAGCGAATTTTATTTATAGGTTTTACACTTGGTTTTATTAATTTAAAGTACCATTTCATTTTCTATTTTCTTTTTTCATTTTTTCATTTCTTTTCTTAATTTTTTCTTTTCATTATATTATGTGTCATAACTGTTATTCATTTTTTTTTCAGATTTTATTTTTTTTCATATTTTATTCTTTTAAAGTATTTTGCTTTTTTTATTTTGTTTGATTGTGTTAGTCTCCTATTATTCATTTTATTTATTTTTGAAACATGACATTTGTCCATATAAATAATTAATTTTCATCACAATAAACGTACAATTTGTCGTGAACAAAAGTAAACATTGTCATTAAAAAAAGTAATAGCTGTGAAACATTACCTTTCTTCATATTAATAATTATTTTTCGTCACGACGATAATTACTTAACCAAATAACTAAAAGTATAAGTTGTCGTAAATAAAGGTAAACATTATCGTTAAGAAAGTAATGATTGTGAAACATTACCTTTCTTCATATCAATTATTACTTTTCATCACAACAATAATTACTTGACCGAATTACTGAAAGTACAAGTTGTAGTGAATAAAGGTAAATATTGTCGTTAAAAAAAGTAATAATTGTGAAACATTACTTTTCTTCATGTGAATAATTACTTTTCATGACGACAATAGTTATGTTTACTAAAAAATATATTTAAAAATAAAATTTTAATTGTATATTAATAAATATTATTTAAACAAATAATTTAAAAACCAAAACAAATGAAAAATTAAAATAATATATTAAAAAAATTGTTCCAATAGATTATATATTTAGAAATGTGTACTTGGAACACTTCAAAGTGTCTCAATAGATAAAATCTTAAAAAAAAAAAAAAATAGGAATTCGCAACTCAGGATTCAAACTTGGGCCTCCAAGTGAGCTAAGCTCCTCCAACCACTAGTCAAACTCATCACACTTACTAATACTTAAAGATAATAATATATAATATATGTAGCACCAGTTTTTTTTCTTTTTTTAGTTAGAGGGAAATTTTTGCCACTATAATTAAGGTAATTCCCAAATCCAAACCCCACGCCCTTCCCTAGGTTTCCTAGTACGAAACGAATTGCGTGTATTCTTATAATGTAACTCATTATATAAATTAAACCATTCCCTCCTCAACAAGAAACACCTACACACACACCACCTATATATATATATATATATATATATCTACACATACCTTGATATCTCAGATAGTTGTAAATTCCCTAAGCCTTTTTTCTTCTTCGTATTTAATTAGCACGTAGCCTTTGAACTTTCATCAATTTTTTCATCAATTAATGGAAACCCAACTTTCAATCAACCAGCCTACTCCGAATACATGGATGACATGAACTACAGCCAGGTTCTCTCTCTCTCTCTCTCTCTCTCTCTCTCTCTATATATATATATATATATATATATATATATGATACGTGCGCGCGTATTGCCTTCTTTTTAAATCTCAATTTTTGAATTTAGGGATTCTATGTAACGAAGCCTAAAGACGGCTGGGTGATGATGGGAGCCACCTGCCGCGTCGAAGATTCCGGCGACGACCTCTTCCTGAAGGCGGTGCGCGCCGCCAAGTTTGCGGTGGAGGAGCACAACAAGACTGCTGGAGAAGCAGGATTTCTGAGATTCCTCAAAATAGTAAATCTCAACGTGGAACCCTCCGCCGGCACGATCTACTTCATCACGGCATCGATGGAAGATGCCGTCGGCGAGGATTGTCTCCATCAGTTGAAGATTTGGGAGACGCTCAGAGCTAGATACAAAGTTAAGATCTTCCGGCGAGCTCCGTTTTGTGTAAGAAATTCAGGTAATTTAATTTACACGAGTAAATAATATATTGATTAATTAATTAATATATTGAAAAACATTCTTAACATGTACCGTTACTTAATTACTTTTATAAAATATGCCTCACTATTATTTAAATTAATTATTATAATATTGCCCTTGTTGTGGATCATTAATCAATCAACTACGTTTGTAAATAGAGGGAATATAATTTATGGATTTGGTGTTGCAGAAAAGCGAGCGCTTGCAGATTGTTGGGTTCTAATTAATGACTTAATGCCATGGATGGATGAAAATTATTTGTACTACAAGTGTTTCCTTGCTTCACCGACGGTAAATAATTTCTACTATGATAAGTTAAATAAATTAAATTTTTTATTTATTTCAATCCGTATAGTTTTTAATTTTTTTGAGGTGGGTGTTAATTATGGTTCAGATTCGAGGTGTGGAGGTGATTCGCGGCGCGGATCGTAATGCAGCGAAACTATGGTTGAGAGATTCAGCAGAGATAGAAAAGATTGTGAACAAGTATGAAGGGAGAAACATGCCACACTCTGATATTTCATATGCTTTTAATTTATAGAGCCGTCTCACATTTACAGTTTTGTTTTATATTTTGATTTTAGAATTTATAGAGTTAGGTTTTACAATCTTGTCACAATTAAATTTTGTGGCTGTCACAATTTAAATCTTATATTTTTGGTTTTGGGCATTAACTACTCTCGGTTACTCACCGTGGGCACCATTAACGTGCTCACCATTGATGTGGTAATGCCACGTGGGATGGAAAAAAAAAGAGTCAACTATATAAATAAGCATAGTAATTACTAGTTAGTTTTCTATTAAATAAATTAATAATTTATAGAAACAATATCTTTTAATAACAATTTCTTCAATTCCTTATCACCTGGGACGACATCTACAGTTCTCATCTTCCACTTATTTTCATTTCATAACTTTAATTGATTCATATTAATGGAGACCATCTTCCATTGAACGTACTTATTTTGCCTCAAATATAGAAACAAAAAATATCATAAAATTCAAGATTATTGAATATGAAAGTCAAAATACTAAAACTCACTACGCATAACATCATTCTTGATTTTGAAAAAAAATTAAGAAATTTTCTCAAAAACTCATAAATTGTTGACCAATATATTAAAATAACATAACTAATGTTAACTTGGAGTGAAGATTTCATCATCTTAATTTGATCTCCCTCCATTCCTACGTCAGTAAATATATGAGTATATTATTTATCACCGGGAATTATTTCATACAATACATTGAAACCAAAAATTAAAGTTATAAAAAGAAGAAGGAAGATGAAAAATGTAGAAGACGTTCCTGGTCAAAGATAATTGAAAACAAGGAAAAAAAAATTACAGAAATTAATTAGATTCGTTACATATCTTTAGTAGATTTATGTTAGTTTATTTAGAGATATTGTTTCTATAAATGATTAATTTATATAATAGGTTATTAACTAATTAACTACTTTATATGGTTGACTATTTCATCCCACATGGCATTGCCACATCAACGGCGAACACATTAATAGTGCCCACGGTGGACAGGGGAGCGGAACCGTAATTACTCGTTAAGTCAATACACATAAAGTGCACATTTACCATCTTACCGCTGTGCCAATACACGCACAGTGACATTTTTATTTTGTGGTTACATACGTATACATCAGTTCTACGATTTTTTTTAATATTTTTTGAAAGGATATACATTTACATGTTTTGACAAATCAGAAGCTAGTAAACTATTTCCTTGGAAAAAAAAAGTCTTAAGTCTTATGGTCGTCTTTTCTTTTTCGGTCGTTCTTCAATAGTATGAGTGTACGACTATTATATTTTGGGACATGACTCCACTCCTACGTTTTTTTTCTCCTCATTCCATCACAGAGGTGGATAATTTTATCCACTAACTTCAACAACTACATTTTTTTGTTGTAACCTCTTCTCACAACTATCTAACTTTTATTAAAACTCATGTCGCACTCATAGCCATGCTATTCGGGAACAAACTTAACAACTACATTTTTTTTATCACTTTCTCAACTCACATCTACTTAACTTTAATTAAAACTCGTGACGCACCCAAATAATCATGCTATTCGGGAATGGATGGAGTACTAGTCTTGATTTTGGAAGTCACACATTTTTCACTTGAGTAACTAAATTTAAGATTTGTGTGTGAATATAACTTCCTTTTATGTTAGATAATGTAAAATCAACCACATCGCACGAATCGTAACTAACAAAGCATACTAAATACTCATGATGTGTTATTATCATAGATATTTTCTTGATACGAGTTGCTTTCACAGACATGGTGGCCACAATTTACAATGGTAAATTTCAAACTAATCCCATATAATAAAGTGTTTGATTTAGTCCCCGATAGTATTGTGTGGATCATTTATTGCTATGTCAAATTATTAATTGATCACTGCTCTTAATATAACATTCTACCGGTGTGGTTTGAGTATATAAGTAATGAGGTATAGAGATCAAACCTTACCGCTCCTTATTTTCCTAAGTAAAAAAAAAAAGACAAAAACTTATGTGCAATTAATTTGGCAATTGGATGGGGCTAACTCAACTCGACATGGCTGACTCAAGCCAAACCACTATTAGTAGTTGGTTTGATGGGTCGGGCCATCCCAAACTGAACGAGTTTTTCATAGAGCTTTTTTCCACACATTTTCATTGGTACCAAATATATATTACAATGAAATTTGTAACCCATTCTCACAATAAATAAAAAATTAGTGATGTTTAACGTTTATATGAATGGATCGTGAAGTAGTGAGATTAGGATTTGTGAGTTTTGATGTTTACATGAAGGAGGTGAGAAAATTGGCGTGAGAGCAGTTCCTCAAAAGATATAGTAAGACGGAAAAAATTCGAAATTTGGAGAATTTTTCAAATTGTGTAAATTTGTAATTTTACCTTTTTCAATTTTTATTTATATATTTTGATTTGGTGTTTGATTGAGCGCGCATATAAATGCATATTAATATGTTTTTAAATTTTTAGGATAAATTAATATTTTTGTTATGTGGTCTTCTGTATATATGTGGTGCCAACTTAAGTAACTCTGTAGAGTTATTGATGTCTTGTGTGAATTGAATTCGATACAACAAGGTTGAAATTGTTATGCTCGAGCTCAAGTTTTGTGAACGACACTAATAAAAAATTTCAAACAAATGAAATGTTTTTTGCAGTTAGGCCTTAGCATTTTGTGTCACCCGTTGTGTAGGTCGCACCTTTAGTTAAACTACCTGCATACACATGATTCAAACAACCATCCAAAAGTTGGAAGGGAAAAATGTATTATCAATAGAACTGCATTTTTTTTTCATGTTAATTTAATGATCACATCTTTAACCTTTGGTTTTGTGCTTATTTTGATCCTTATGCAACGGAGTCATTAATTAATCACTAAACTTGTCCTGCAGTAATTAAGACTGTGATATTACATGCAAATAAATTCTAAATAAATACTTCAAAATTAACACATTCACATAGCAAATAAACCACATTAAACTTTTGTAAAAATAAAATAAAATAGTGAGTGTATGGCAAATACGATATCAATTGATTGTGAAATAAATATCAGTTGACAAAAAATTTCAGTTTGAATTTGAATAATGGTATTTATCTATATGGACATAGGAGTAGAATGCACCCAAATCAAAGTCATTAAGATAGATCGTTGACCAACTTCAATTTTAATTGGAAATATTAGATTTAGAAAACGATTTGGATCCCACCAATTTAATTCAGAATCCGTGATAAATCAATTCAGAATATGCAATACTTAAAAATAATTGTAAAAATATAAAAAAGGAAATGATTACATATATACATAACTTAATTAACTTTTTTTTTTGAAAGGATACATAACTTTACAACAAAGTCATTAAAATATAACTTCAATCTTAATTGAATTTTAAGGTTTAAGACGATCTGGATCCACGAATTTAATGTAAATCAATTACTAGAATCAAAGAATAAATCAATTCATAATTACCAGAACATTGAAAATAATTGGCAAATTGCACAAAATAAAATACTCCCTTGAGACCAATTTAAATCATGGGGTGACACTTACTCTACGTGCTCCTTTGCTCGACATTCATTAACAACATTTTTTTTAATTTTATTTTTTTGGTTTAATAATCCTTGGTTTAATCTTCAATTAACACACCTCACAATAAAATAATTAGTGATAGGATATATTTATAGAACAAATTAAAGTTAATAGTAAAAGAGAGAAAATAAATAAAAAACAAACATTTTGGTCAGAATCCTAATTCCATCGCACGAAGTTAAGTTACTAGTTGTCGGATTTGTAAATTGGGAAGTAATCCTCTGCATTGCGTTTCACGGATCAAGAAAACTCCTCGTCCCTCCCTCCTAATTTCCAAAGGCTTCATCTTCATCAAGTTCAAGATCCGAAATCCAGTTGCAAATCAAAGTATAACTTTGAGCGTAAACAACTGTTCAACTCTTATTTTATTCTCGAGATCCCCCACTCCCGTTCCTCTATCCCTCTCTCTCTCTCTCTAAACTTGTGCAAATCTTGAAAACCCCCTTCTCCAGTTCGTTGTTTCCTCCACTGATTGTTGTCGTGCGATCTTATGCGCTGCATTTTGTGGATAACGGCTTCTTGACGGATCGGAAATGCGGGCTTTGAGTCCTGTTGCCATTTTGGCGATTTTTCTGTCTTTCTTCGCATCTGTCTCCTTCTCTATTGACAATTTTCGTCAAGCGTGAGTTCAACCATATTCTCTTGATTGGTTTCGGATTATGTGAATGTGCATTTGCTTCTTCTGTTTTTGATGCGGGTTGTGTGTATGCCTTGATTGAGTGACGCATTTCTTGTTAGAATTGTTTGTCTTTGTTATTTAATTTCAATTTTAGCATTTTGTAGAACATGATATTTGTTTGAGTTTAGTTTGATATATATTTGCATTTTGTTCTTCTCTTATGGGCAGAGTGTTGTAATGAATGCTTTTATGTCTTTATATTGAAATTTAGCTCAACTATGTGTCACATTGGGCGAGATTCTTTGGCACTATTAGGATTGTGGACTACTAGTGTAAGGTAGTATATGGTTGCTTTGAGCTTGCTGTCATAATTTGGTCGTCAACTAATGAAGGAGACGGCTTTGTACGCTAAAGAAATATATCTAGGGTATTGAAACTGGAGGTGTAGTAAATGCTTGGTCATGAATTTCATTATAATCTGTGATTTTTGGATACTAGAAGAAGGATAGTGTCTATTCGCTAATAAAATGTACCTGTTGCTAGTTCCCCGTTCATTTAAACTCCTTTGATCATAATATGTTTCTTCCTCTGTTGTACATTTACTTTGTAGGTTTATCTGCTACAGTGAGATTCTGATATAGCGTGATGCCCTAGTCGTTGATCTTTGTGGCTAGGTTGCCTTATATCTATTTATTCATAGATTTGATATTTCCTTTATACAGGTTTCCTATCATAGAACCTGATCCTGGCCACACAAAACTTCGCCTGTCAAGAGAAGGCTTGGAAGCAATTGAGAGAATCACAACACCTATAGCAGCTGTTGCGGTAAGGGATTAATTAATATTATCTACTTGCATGTCAAACTGGAGCTGCTACTTACGAAATTCTTTTTCGTGAGGAAGAATCTAGTTCGAACCTTTTTAATAGGACATAACAGATATGGAGGATATTTTTGTTTTAATGTTTTTTTATTAACTGAAAAATGATCGTTGACAACCACCTACTGCGATTTCAAATTGCTTATATTTGTCCTTGCAATAAATCATCTTGTATGTAGCAAATTTTGTCGGTATTTGTAATGCCTTATAAAGATCCCATATTCATTTCTTCTAACACCATTTTATGGCATATTTTCTAGGTTATTGGTCCATATAGGTCTGGAAAGTCATTTCTACTTAATCAGCTTCTCTCTTTATCATGCTATGAAGGTGCAGTTTAGTAACTTTTTCATATTAGGTAGAGCTGCTCTTTTTTAACCTTTATCCCTTTATCCCAGTACCTGACTTTGACATAATTTGACAGGTTTTGGAGTCGGGCACATGCGTGATACTAAAACCAAAGGTTTGTGCTTCCATCATTTATGGAATCTCGGCTGGTACTGAAATATCATAATAGATATTATTCTGATGTGCTCATATCTTTCTATTGGTTTCTTTAGGTATATGGGTGTGGGGTTCTCCAGTCGAAGTGGATATTGGTGGAGTGAAGACTTCTGTATTCTACCTTGATACAGAGGGTTTTGAAAGTGTAGGGAAATCTAACGTATATGATGACAGGTAAGTTTCAAATAACTTATCCTTCTAGTTTGTAACTAATACTAAGAAATGCTACTGATTGATTAGTATGGGTTTCCGATCCTTGTTATGCAGGATTTTCGCCCTGGCAACTGTTATGAGTTCCGTGCTTTTATATAATCTACCTGAGACGGTATGTTACTTTTCCTGCCATTCCCTACGTGAAGTCTCTCTATGGAGATGATTGGAAGTTTGAACTTTTGTGAAAAAAAAAATTCTTGAAAGCACCCAGCTGCTGGGATATGGCATGGTGCTATAGAATAGAGTTGCACAGACTTTTATTGGATCGGAGAATAGTTTGAGGCAGCAAAACCTTTGAATTAAATGGCTTTAGTATTTCTTTCTCATACCATCCAGGAGATCAGTAGTCAGTTTTTTGCTCAGGACTGTATACTGCTCTGGGATTTGATATTAGCATTAAAGCCTAATATGCCCTCAAAAAACTAATTTTACGGAAATGATAAAGTATTGATGGCTCATTAGTTTTTTGAAACGTTTAGGCCTTTCTGAAAATGAGATGGGCTGCTGTGGCTTTTGTTTGAGTTTGGATACCTATTTACATTTGTTCTTTCCAGGGACTGGTAATTATTTGCCAAATATTAATGATTGATTAGCTGCAATATTATGATACTCTTATAGATTTTAGACTTATATTTGGTGTAAGTTTTTTCGATGTGCTGCTTTAAAAGGTGTCAATATTGCTGATGATTTGTATAAACATTTACTACTCATTTTGCAAAGTAGTAATTTATTTTTAAAATGAAATATGGAATAAGACTCCTGATTTCATTTTCTCTCAATATGGTTGGGATCCTCTTTGAAAGTGACTTTTGGTATATTTTTTCTTAGATACGCGAGGCAGATATATCTAGATTATCATTTGCGGTGGAGCTCGCAGAAGAATTTTATGGAAGGTCTGTCGCATGTAACTTCAAAGTTTTGAGTTCATATAGTTGTGTTAATTTAGTTTGGCATCTATACCTAGCACTTTTGTCCTGATACACTTTTTTTGATGTTTCTGTTTCTGGAAAATGAACATGATGAACAGAGTCAAGGTGATGCTCCAGTTCTCTGAAATTAATTTTCTTTTCGATCTCTGTTCACACACACACACACACTGATAATGCATTGAAAAAACATAAAATATGATAAGAAGCCCAGTTCTTAGGATTTTGTACACTTTGATTTGTATTGCAGGGGCAAGATGTGGCTTTTGAACCTGCTAAGTTATTATGGTTAATCCAGCGCGATTTTCTACGTAAGTATGCAAATACCCTAATTTACTTCCTTAATGGATTATGTCTATAGTTATCAAGTCACATTTCAAGATCCTTAGTTATTAGTAGAACTCGTGTATTTCCTTTATCTTCTTTGCAATTGCTTATGTGAAGTTCATAATTGGAAACTTTAGAAGGGAAGTCGGTGCAAGAAATGGTTGATGAGGCTCTCCGCCGAGTTCCTAACGCCAATGGTTTGTTCTCTCGGCCTGCAAATTGTCTTTCCACTTTGTTGTGTATTAGAAAATGTTTTGTTGATGCAAATCTAACTATGAGGAAATTTCTTTGAGCAGATGACAAGAATATTGATCAGGTATGTCGAATCTCTGTATTCCAGTGTGGTTATTTGTATGTTACGCTCTGATGCTCAAAAAGGCATATCATGTTTTTGGTTATTGCTTTCAGGTTAACCAGATTCGTGAGTCATTGGCTATCATGGGTGATAATAGCACAGCCTTTAGCTTACCTCAGGTTTGTTGTTATACTTTAAAGTGTCACATCTCCTCTTTTCTTTCTGATAGTGGTCAGTTAATTCTAAGGGGTGGCCTAGCTTAGCCTGTTTTGGAACATGGCTTTATTTAGTTGGACTATTTTGCCTTTGCATAGAAATAGCGTGCCTGACATGACTCCAGAGTTATCATCTTTAATTTGTTTGGCAGACTGACGACCTTGATATTATTGACTCTGGTCGTCAATCGGTTGAACCATTGGATAATATGTGGCTAGAGTATTGTTTAAATAGTTCTCGTAGTGATTTAATAGCTCAATCTTTGTTGTACAGCCCCATATCCAGCGCACAAAGCTCTGTGACATGAAGGATAATGAACTTGAGCCTATGTATGTAAAGAAGAGGGATGAGTTGAAAACAGTGGTTTCTTCTATCATCCGGCCAAAGATTGTCCAGGGTAAAACACTCAATGGCAAGGAATTTGTAGCTTTCTTGGAGCAGGTGCTACTCCTTTCTGGTTTCTTCTTTATCTTAGGCTTTGAAACATTCATGTAGCTTCTTATTTCGCTCACTGCATTTGAAGATACTCTAATGGTATTTAAACATCTGAGCTGCTTTTTATCGAGCATAAAAGTTAAGATGATTGAACTTTGCTCTCAAGTTTAAGGGATTCTTAGGAGTTAGGACTTCCTCTAAACAGTCAAAGCAGTTACGAGTTATGTGAACGCACAGAAGATAAACTTTTGTGGCTTTCTTCTGTTCATTATTGATGAATTTGTATTTCAGATTCTTGAGGCACTAAATAAAGGGGAGATTCCATCGACAGGCTCACTTGTGGAGGTATTCAATAAAGCTATTCTGGAGCGCTGTTTGAAACTATATAGTGATCGTATGGGTGTTTTGGGTTTCCCAACACCGGAGAAGTCTCTTCAACGAGCTCATGAAGATGCCAAATCTATTGCACTTGTAGCTTTTGATGAACAACATTTTGGTCGTCATCATGCGAAGAGATCAGCTGAGCAGTTGGTGGAGGAGATGGAGAAGGTACGGATAAAATAACAGCTTTCCTCTTAAAGTTCTTGGAATCTCTCTGCTCATTCATAGGTATATGCAGGTATTCAAAAACTTTGTTCTAAACAATGAATATCAATCCTCAAAATTGTGTGAGTCTCTGTATTCAACATGCGAGGAAAAAATGGATCAACTTCAAGTCCTCAGACTTCCATCTATGGCTAAATTTAATGCAGGATTCAACCAGTGCAACCGAAGTTTTGAACTAGAATGTGTTGGACCATCTAAAACCAACTATGAGATGCGGATGATGAAGGTCTGAAATTTTCTATCTGTTACTGGTTTGATTAATTCTTTATTCCCTAGATTTCTGTGAGATTGGTGTGAAGGGTATAATTGATCAGAGACGGATTAATGGGGGATTTCATAGAAATTTAATTTAATTTTGATGAATCGACTTCCATTTTATTTAGCATGAAGTTCTAGGAGAGAGAAGAGACAAATTATCTGTTTCTGTACTTTGTTACCATAATTCCAGTGGTCACAATGATATATTGGGAATCACACATTTATATAGGTATGTATATATGTACGACTAATGTCAGGACTTTGGACATGTAAGTGACAAATTGAGAACACACGAGTAATTATGAGATTAAATTATAGTTATAGGTGGAGGAACTGAAGGAGAAAAAAGAACATAGTCTGTTGTAGGTCACTTTATCCAAGAGAATATGCTTAAAATAGCATATTGTAACTTGCAAATATGTGGTTGGTTAGATTTAATTCTCTCTATACTACACAGTTAAGTCATTTCAGACAGTTCTCGTTTCTTGGTCACATGTTAGCTGCTTTCTAGGATTTTCGGTTACCTGTCCTACAGAGTAAATGTTGCCATGTTGGTTATCAGTTTTATTTAAGTTTTTACAAACCTATTGTATTTCTTGATTATAATTCAAATGAATACTAAAAATTTGTTTCAATATTACGAAGTCCAGCCCGACTGTTTACTGAATTTTCTCTGTAAGCTTTCCCAGTCTCCTTTTAGATAAAATGTTTTCAGGTTTAAGATTTTCTACTTTGGGCTCTGACTAGGAAAAATGAAATCAACAATGCGCTATAGTGTGAATCTCAAGAAATAATTGACTTATTAAACCCTACAATTTCCTAGTGTCTGCAGCAGAAATGCCTGTTTATAAGCTGGGGAAAGCTTTTCGTTTTACGTATTTCCACCTTTAACTTCTATAATTAGTTGCCTAATTGTTTTATTTAACTTTGTTGTCACCTTTACCTGTCGGAATTTCAAGACAAATATATATATATATATAATGCAGATGCTGGGAAAATCGAAATCTCTGTTTATTAAGGAATACAACCAGAGGCTCTTCAATTGGTTGGTTGCCTTCTCACTGGTCATGGTGGTGGTGGGCCGTTTCATCTTGAAGTTCATTCTTATTGAGATGGGAGCATGGATCCTCTTTATATTCTTAGAGACGTATACACGAATGTTTTGGTCTTCGGAATCTCTTTACTACAACCCTGTGTGGCATGCTATTGTGAAGACTTGGGAAACTGTCGTCTACAGCCCTGTCCTCGATTTAGATAGGTAATTACGACCCTCTGCTCTATGTGAATATCTATATCGAATCTTGATGCTGCTACTGTGAGGATAATGTTTTAGCCCGATAAATGAAAAGACAAGCTTTGTAAAAAAACTGAGATGAAATATAGTAAGGAAATTCTTCGACTGGCTGATGTTTGTAATGTACGACAGGTGGGCAATTCCCCTCGTGGTCATAGCCGGAATACTGTTGCTTTACTGGAGATGTTATGGGAGAAGGAAACACGGTTCTCGTTGGACATTACCTGTTTATGGCAATCAGAAAGACGAGCGAAGATCAGAGTGAAATATATACTGATGGTTCAACGTGCTCATCCCATCACTCAGCCTCAGGTGCTTTTCCTTTTTAAAATACGAGCACTCATGGTTAATGTCACATACATACACACCAATTAACCTCGAATGGTGGAAAAGACTCGGACCATCTGTTCCAAGACAGATCTGCATGCTCTTGGTGTTGTAACAACGACGAAGAAATGTACAAAACGGTCGGTTCCTTCAAGTACAGTCAAATTTATTATACGATACATGCACTCTAGGCTGCTAGAATAGCTTGTTTTGAATGTTTAAGGATGATTTTGTTCTCAAGCTTGAACAAAGAGAATGGTTTGAGGCATGAACAGGTACAATTCTTTTTTCTTTTTCTTTTTTGTTTAAAGTAGTAGAATTGTTTGTAGTGTGTGGTAACTTTATTTATACTCGTGTTAAGGAATCTGTCTTTATCTATCCATATACGTATGCAGTATGTATATATATGGGAAAGATAAGATAAAAATACCCTTAACATGAGAAATCGAAACAAGTTTATACCGTTGAAAATCAATCTTGGTCATCCATTCAGTTGAGATCTATGGGTCAAATTTATATACCAGTGTCATTCAAACCATTCATGATAGGAATCGATCTTTTCCACATATCTTTACTAAATGGAGGGACTGAGCAATTGAGATCCGAACCCTAATTCTCTCTCCTCAATTAAAAGAATTAAAGAAGGGAAGAAAAATAATGTAGTCATCCCGAAACAATGACAACCATTTGATGGATTAAACAGGTTGAATTGAGGCTAAAGTTTGAAATTCTTTCAACATGCGCTCTCTCTCTCTCTCACACACACACACACAGACGCATTTATATGAAGTGAATTATGTGATAATTGATATCTTGCGTTGTGACAACAAAGTTTAATGTTTTTTTCTCTGAGTTCGGGAACAAATTTTAATGTTATAACAGGTAAATTTTTTTTAAACTACATTACAAAAAAAATTTATACCGGGTGAATGTGAATTTGAACCCATGACCTTTGACCCTAGCATTAACCATACTCCGCTAGGCTACCACACACTCGCAACAAGTAATTTTTTACCCATTTGCTAATGTCCATATGTATGTTACCATCATAAGAAATATCATTGTTTGGTTTTCTTCTTTTAGAAAGTTTTATTTGTTTGATTTATTATGAAAACGAATATATAGTAAAATATATGAAAACAAAATAGTCTCAATCGTCAAATATATACGTTTTGACCTTTTCACAATTAATTATATACGCTTATGAGGAAATAAATTAGTTATGTCCATGTTTGGTATGAAGAGATCAATTTATCCTTGATGTTGTATTTTTTATATTATATTTCTTATACAAATTTGACCGATTTGACTGACACTCACCATTGTTGTCATTAACCGAAAATGATTGTGATGTTAGGGCATGGAAGTTAGCTAAAGTAGTCAATTATTAAATAATTAGTATTGCAATGATTAGTTTGTCTAATATATATATATACAATTAATTAATTACTCAAATATGTTTATATAAACTAAATATTTTCGATATTATATGAAATAAAAGAGAAAAAATATATAATTTATACGAAAAGAATTAAAAATTCATGATAAACCAAATAAACAAAGATCCTACTCGGTCAGATTAGCAAAAATATAAGATCTCACTCGACATTTTTTGAGATCCCACTCAAGTGGGATCTTATCATTTACAAGCGGGATCTTTCTTTTTTCAAGCTTTGAGATTATTATGAATAAATGGTTAATTAATTACTAAATTTTTATTAAATTAATTATATAATAATATTGAATACATATTAACTAATTAACTAATTAAAATGAAAACAAAAAAAATATGTAAACTATATAAAAATAACAATAATTATATGAATTGGCAAATAAGTAGAAATCCCGCTGGGATAAATTACATATATTGGAAGATCCCACTCGAGTAGGATCTTCTAATTTTCGAGCGGAGTCTTTGTTAAATATGCATGAAGATTAATTATTTCCTAAAATATTATCTCAAATAATTATATA
This sequence comes from Schizonepeta tenuifolia, assembly GCA_029490685.1. Taxonomy (NCBI): domain Eukaryota; kingdom Viridiplantae; phylum Streptophyta; class Magnoliopsida; order Lamiales; family Lamiaceae; genus Schizonepeta; species Schizonepeta tenuifolia. The sequence continues at coordinate 78,550,475 of CM055957.1, read as the reverse complement.
ATAATATTGAATAATTATTAAGTAATTAAAATTAAAATGAAAAAATATGTAAACTACATCAAAATAACAACAATTTTATGAATTGTAAAGTAAATAATAATCCCGCTCGCCAAAAATCACAAAAATGAAGATCCCACTCGAAATTTTTTAAGATCTCACTCGAGTGGTACGAGCGGGATATAACATTATTTTGCAATTAATAACATTATTTATCTGTTTATATAGTTTACTGATGGTCCCGATACGAGTTCTGGTGTATGGGGGGAATACACCAGTTAAGAAATTTAAAAACAACCCCCAAAAAATTATCACAACCGAGTAAAAGGACTCAGCTGGAATCACAGCTGAGTAAGGATACTCAGCTGGAAGTGTAGTGCTGTGCGGAATGTGGTGGAAATAACAACTTGTAAAAATAACTCACGCTTGATATGCAAGGTCGGTCAATAACCAAATCAGTTGAGAAGGTAAGAATGCAGTTTGAGTGCTGGTTAGTTGGTCAGTTGAATATGCAATAAATAACTGAATAATAAACACAAACACACAAAGATTTACGTGGTTCGGAGAGAACTCCTACGTCCATGAGGAGTTGTGAATCCACACAACTCAGTCCAAGTTCTTCTGGACAAAAACCACAAAGCTTACGCGGGCTTTGCAACCGTTAAGATAAGTTTACGGGTACTTATCAACCTTACAGATAAGTTTACGAGTACTTATCAACCTATCTACTCAATTACGGGAAGAGTTGGGTCCTAACAATCCTTTTGAAGGGATTTGTAAAAGGGTGGGTTTCCAACTAATAGCTCGAACAAGAAGTGAGCTAGGATCTAAGCTATGAACTCTCAGCTAGTGATGTTCTCAAGGATAGATCAAAAACACCAAGACAGAATCTAACACTCTATGAACTCTCAACTAGTGATGTTCTTAGAGATTGAATTCAGTTTAGCTCGTTTGCGATATAAACTCTCAACTGGTGATGTTCGCTCGTCTAACTCTTTGCACTTGTCTGTCTCGTGTTCTCGTTAGTCTTGGTGAATGAATGAAGGCCTCTAATTATAGGCGGAGAGAATCAACTAGCCATTGGAAGAGCCGTTGATCTCTGTTCTTGTGAAAGCGATGGCTTGTCTCTCATCTCTGCAGACTTTCCGGATTTGGCAACTGTGAACTTCTGCTTTCCATCTGAGACAGTCTTGTGTTGGGCCAAATGAGGTAATGACAGAACGTCAAACCTTCACGTGACTTCCTTTTTGAAATTCAAATCTTCAACCTTTGACTTTCAACCTTGTTTAGTCGGTTGAGAAGTTTTGATCTTCATCTGATTGGTCTTCAGCTAATGTTCCATCTGATTGATATATTCATCTGACCTTCTGTCTGAAACAGTTAAACTCTCAGCTGCCTTGAATTTCATGTTGTCGATCTTATCAGTTCGAGTCCTGCAACTGATGTTCCATCTTGAACGCTCAGTTGTCTTTCTCGTAACTGATGTTCTATCTCTTGAATGCTCAGTTGTTTTTCTTGTAACTGATGTTCTATCTCTTGAACGCTCAGTTGTCTTTCTTGAACTGATGTTCTCTTACATCTTTACCTTTGAACGCTCAGTTGTAATACAACTGATGTTCTATCCGAGTGAAGCCTTGTTGCCGTCTTCAGCTGGAGACCTGTAAAGATAAAATCTTAACATTGCTCAAACAGCGAGCCTAACTACTAACATTAGGATCTGGCAACATCTACTCGGTTGGGGTCAGTTGGTTTTGGAATCAATCAAAACTTTACTTAAATTTCCCAACATTTACATATTTTTTGTTTTCATTTTTTTAATTCATAGATTTTCATAATTTTTATACAATATGTGATAATAATTGTACTATTTAATTAAAATTTCTTCCATAAATATTCGTAGCATGCTACCTTACACACAATTGAGTGTGATAGTACTCTACAGTGGTGGATGTGAAAATTCATCTGTAAATTATTACGTGAATGGTTGAAATTTCACCTTTGATGTAACAATTTTACTTTCACGTGAATTTGTACCAATTTCACTCATCCAATTGATTGAATTTCTATATAATTGGTAGCAGAGATGAATGAGCAAACATCACAACCATCAAAATATTCTGTAAAATATTAGAACCTCATAAAAAAATATCAGTTAAAAAAGAATTTCGTCATTAGTTGAAGAATTTTTCAGATTTGATCAACAAATCCAAAAAAGGTGAGTTTCAATTGTTTTTCAGATTTCGTCATTAGTAGATCCCACTCGTGAATAGTAAGATTCCACTCGAGGCGGGATCTACAAATTATGCGAGCGAGATCTTTTATATTACATTTAATTGTCTTGATTTTTATACTTATTATGTTTATATTTCAGAATATGGAATAATGGAAATATTTCAACATCAAATATGGTGGAGAATGACACGATTGTGAGTATGTGGGCGGTTCAGAATCGATCACTCAAGTTCTTACTGCCACTCCAGCTCTATCAATTTGAAATACAACATTGATGTGTTGATGTATCGAAATTTGATGAGTACTCGGTACGAAATGTATTATTTATCTCGTGCTCGAAGTGGACGCACTATGAAAATTCTCTTGAGCACAGATCAATAATTTGCTCAATTGTGCATGAAGTCATTTCCAACCGTGTATCTCATCTACAACCACATAGATGTGTATGTTAAATTTTAACTCTTCTCTTACCTATTCTAATTAATTCATAAATTTAGTCAACAAGAATCTACGTTTTTCCAATTTACAATGCAGCACAGACTCGAGTGTCAACAAGAGTTTTAGAAGTGATATGATAGTTGGTCAGTTTTTAGATATATCAAAGGGTAATGATATAATTTTGGATATAAAAAATTTGATTTACAACAAGTGTACATAACAAATTGTACATTGATATAGACGTACATAACAAATTTTCACTCAATAGTCTCAATTTATAGACGTATATAACAAATTTTCACTGAAACAAAATACATACACACACTTTTAAGTATCTCACATTCAGTTTCATTTGTTTTTCATTGATGTGAACTTGTCATAAGATACAGGAAAAAGAGGAAAACATTAACCAGTGTACAACGACAACAACAATAACTGTTTCAATAAAGGAAACTGAATATTTATTACATTAAACCATCATAAGAAACAAAAAATGTGGTCTATTCAGTTTTCCTGCATCCTAGAAAATGAGGAGTTTTAATTAGTACACTTTTGTCATACAAGGGCAGATTTTAAGCTTTTGGTGAACGCCTCTAGTTCTTTTATTCCTTCTTCAGGGGATTTTGCATCACCAAGTATTTTCACCAGAGCACTGCCAACAATCACACCATCTGCTCCCCAACAGGCCACCTAAAACAAGTCGCGCCTAAATATGTTAGCTACCAACAACAAAAACACACATCAGAAGTTAAACAGTCTCGTGTTCAAGACAGACCTGCTTAACATGTTCTGGTGTCGACATGCCAAAACCAACTGCTACTGGCTTGTTCGTTGCCTGAGAATTCAAGATTGCATTAGTGAATCAATTCTAAAAGATTGCCAATTATCTATATTGAACTTCCAGAGAAGGGCAACGTGAGAGAATGCGGTTGAAGAATATGAGTAAAAACTGGCAACAAATATTTATATAATATATTTTTCCAGTAGTTCTATGTGAGACTGGTTATATAGTAGAAATCCTAACCTCCTTAATGTCCTGCAGAAGAGATTGAACCTTGTTACTGACAGATGCTCGTGCTCCAGTGACTCCCACCGAGCTCACCTATTAATAGACCAAGGAGGATCAGATTTATAGGAACGATTCTATTTAATAAGTCGTGTTGCAATTTAAATCAAAAAGTCATTTTTCTCCAATTCTCCTGCAGACTAACTAAAGATAAAACATCCTGATGGTCTAAACCAGAAATTTAAATCAAAGCCATTTAGAGTGAAATATGAATCTTACAAGGTAGACGAAACCTTCTGATACGTTAACAATGGCTTTCATTCTTTCTGTGGGTGTAGTTGGTGTTGTCAGTAGCACCTGGATCGCACCCAAAATATTACATATTCCACCAAGGCCATAAAGCAAAAACGAAAGCAGCTCATATAATACTTCTTGTGAAATAAAAAACTCTATACTAGTTACTACATTGTTTTCTTAGAACAAAAGCATAACAAAATAATTCTCAAAACTTACTCTGTAACAACATTTTCCATCATATCTTCATCCGATTCTTGCAGTTGTTAAGCTAACAACTACACACTCTATTTACAGCACTACCATAGGAAATTCAAAAGAGAGAGAAGATGCTGATTCTCTTCAATACCATGATAATATGCTATTCTATTCGAATTAGGATTAGAATTATGATTTTTACTACGATTATGAACTGTAATATCAAAGGTGGCATATGGCTAGGTATCAACAAAAAGTAATATTTTTTTTCCTTAGTTTCATAAACACCTCACCTAATCAACCCACAAAACTGGAAAAAAATAAAGAATTAACCATCAATCGGACTTTCTAGGAATGTTACTTCAACCAAAAGGAGTAAGAAGTCGAACGATATCATATTCTATGAAACAGTGCAAGTTGGAGATATAAAATATAGCCAAGGAGTAGAATTGTTGTCGGGAAAGCTAACCAGTTCAATATTTTTTTTGATAGCTTCCTTCCTCAATATCTCAGTCTCCTCTAGAGGCACATCTGGAACAACAAGTCCTGAAAGAATGCACTCCCAGATCAAATTAAATAGAATGTTGTTGCAAGATACTAGAGTACATTTTGAAAGGAAGCAAAACTTCTGATTAAAATAGGAACATACAATTACAATAGCATTAAAGATTCAAATATTTAATGAAAGATGACACAGCTAACGCATTGACAGATTGAAACTGTTAGTGCGCTTATATATAGTGGAAAGTGTATCTAAGAGGTGATTCAGACTAGTACTACATTGCAAGTATCACGACAAACTAAAACTTATAGTTGGCAGAGCTTTAAGAGTAAGTTAAATTTCACTATATGTTATACAATCTAAACCTGCAAAGTATATATTACCATGTACTCCAGTCTCTTGTAGAGTGCTCATGAATTGCTCCACACCACGTTTGAGTATTGGGTTGTAATATGAGAACAATGCAACTGGAGAAGATAATTGAGGCACCACCTTTAAGAGAACAAAAAAATGTTATACTACAAAATTGTCTCATCACGCAAAAATCGTTTGGAAAGGATAATGAAACTATAGACAACATAAAATAGAGTAAACATGAGCTTAACAAAACTTTACTTAAACATTTATAAACAATAGGTAAGTGAAGTACCATAGGAACCATTTCCTATGTATCAGTAATAGGTTCACTATTTTTTAAGTTTGAGATACATCAAGAAAGTAAACGGCAGAACTAAGAATCCTCGCTTCATCGCTATTTCAAATAAGCATCACTTATACTATTTTGTTAATGCTGAATAGAAGTAGTGAGACTTACTTCCTTCAACATTGCAATGATCTTATCAAAGTTGGTCCCTCTGGCTAATGCTCGTGTGGCAGCAGCCTATGAAAGAAAACATAGATTAGCTATCATTCATAATCAATAAAACAGCTAGGTAAAAATACAACTTGTATGAAGAGTATACTTAACCACATGTGTATACCTGGATAACAGGACCATCAGCTAAAGGGTCTGAATAAGGTACACCCAATTCGATAATGTCTGAGCCGCATGAGTCAAGGACCTTTAGCGCTTCCGCAGTTGTTGAAAGGTCAGGGTCTCCAGCTGTGATATACGGAATGAATGCCACCTTTCACACCAAAAGCATGGTTAGAATATAATATTGAGAAAAGAATGCATGAAATCAATGTACTTTCAGATAACACGGCAAAACTGGAACTCAGTATAGATTCTACTTTCAACTAGCACAGTATAGATTTATGACAGAATTAGTGCACCAGTCAGGTATCTTTACAAAAATATGGGAGCGACACTTTTGCTGTGATAATCATAACCTTTATACAAACCTCTTTTTTCTTTACTAAAATTGATTTTTAGATCCCTTCTCTCCACAATGGCAGTATGCCAATTTTTTATGCTTATAGAACCTTACCAGGAAAAGCCATAAAAGCTGAGTTTGGGCATTTTTTGCTCAAGAAGATGAAAAGATTAATCAATACCATTCACTGACAGAGTGAGGCTACCGGCATTTTTGCTCCATAAAATTGGAAAATATTAATTAATGCTCAGTTACAAATTATGCTATTGGCCATTTCCGCTTCAGATAAACGGAAAACAACAATTAATACCATTGAGCGACAAATTGAGGCTAAAAAAATATCCACTGCAAAACAGCGCAACTTCAATGAGTTCGAGATTGAATTCACTTCTTACAAAAATGAGTTCGAGATTGAATTCATATCTCAGTGACTCCTCTAATATCAACATATCCGATTTTAATCAATCAATTCATGATTAAAAAGACTAAAATGCATGTGACAGACCACCAATTCTTGAACGAAACCCAGGAAAAAAAGACACCCAAATGCTATCAACACAGATATCAATCCAATTAAACTAAAACCGACAAGAAGATCCGTTACCAAAAAAGAAAAAGGAAAAAGTTGCATGCACCACCAACACAGACACTCCATCAGAAGAATGAACATACGGAATTAAAAGAGATGATGCCATTAAAAGGAAAAATGCAGATAGGAGAGAGAAAAGATAACTGAATACTACTCACTTTTCCTTGTTTTTTCAATCTGGAGAAAGTTTCAGAGATTCCAACAGTGGGTGTGGCAGTGAGAGCGGCCATGATCGGCTTCAATTTGAAGGACTTGTTAGCGGAAGATCTAAGAAACGAACGGCCCTCGGCTGAAGCGTTTGTGGTCTTGAGATGGAATAAGCGCGAGGAGTTGAGTGCAGCGGCCATTGATTCTCTGCTATAATTTGTAACTTCTATAATTCACTGATACAGAAGGGTTTCCCTTTGGACTTTCCACTGAAACGATAATATTTTTTATATTTGTATATATAGAGTGCACTTCCTGCGTAAAACCTATTAATGGCTAACTTCCTATTTAACTTATCTCATTATTCTATAATTCATCCGACTAACTTAAATTATCATGTTATTATTTAGCACGAAAATTAAAAATAATCGAACAAAAGAAAGTAGTAGATAGTTTCATCACTTTTAAACATTTTGAAGGCTATAACTTTTCTTATTTTGATATATTACGTACAATTGAAACACCTAAAAAAATGATTGACAATATAAATAAGATGATTCTTGCTCAAAAGATGGGTGTGAATCAGATTTGATTTTTTTAGTATTACTTAAAAAAAATAAAAAATAATTAATAAACAATGCATTTCTATACTATTAAATATTAAATTTTATTAATTTTATTAAATAATAATTTCTCATCAATTTTCGACAGTTTATGTATTAATATGATATGAGAATAATATAAAGTAAAGCAATTTTATGACCATATATGGCTTAGCATTTTTTATGCATGAAAAATATTTTATATAATTTATAGTTTTTTTAACAAAATAAAATTTATGATATTAAGGGTTCCTCCGCAAGGTTCATCCACGGACATACAAAATATTATTTATATTCTATATATTTAGATATTGTCCCAAACTTTCAATTAATTAATTATCTTTTTTTTAAATAATATTACAAGAAATTAATTATCTTTTTTGTTCGTACGTCTGCAGCACCATCATAAATTATGTTAAGTTTTTTTGTAAGAGTTAATTTATTTAAGTTTTTAATCTGTCCTTTTGTTTTCCGTAAACATGAAAGGTAAAACGATAATTGGTCTTTTTAGGACATCCACATTTCTTGCACAAAAGCTGTCTAGGATTTAATCATCATCGAAGACCTCTTTCAATTAAAAATATATGTTAATCACAATATGAACTTTAACCAAATTGCACCCCCCAAGAAAAAAAAAACAATTTGAACATTAACTCGCATTTTGATTCGAATTCGACGTTTCCGAATATTTTCGAACCACCAATTTCGTCCCTACAAATTATTGAACACATAAGAAATAAAACCAAAACTACTAACATCAAAACGTAAGCTCTTGGTGTCATTCTATGAATTAATTCATCATGTAACTTATAAATCATGAAATACTTTTTTTCTTTTTGGAGAGAATTCATGGAAAATTTTAGTTTCTGTGTAGGCTTGTCAATGGCACCAAGCCCATTAAATTAGCACCGGTTCCAAATTCAAAACCGATCCATTATTTATTTGGAACCGGACCGGAACCAAATCGGAATTCAAAACCAAAATTTCAGAATTCCAAAATGTATTGGAAAAAGTGTTAATTGTGGGCACAATTTTTTTACAAATTTGCAATTTTAGCATGACTTTTTTTCATTGGCAATTCAAGGTATGATCTTTCGACTCATTGTAATTCAAAGCATATTTTCAACTTCTGGTAATTGGAAAAATGATGTACAATTTTTTAGTGACGTGACATTTAACTATTTTTGATGTGGCATTTGACACATTGTTAATGTGGCATTTATATTTATTTTTACTAAATAATTTTGTTTCTTCTTTTTTCAATAATTTAAATTTAAACTCAATTTAAATGTCACATCAAAAATAAGTGAATTCCACGTTATTAAAAATTACACATCATCTTTTCGCTTACTGAAATTTAAAAATATACTCTAAATTGCGATGAGTTGAAAAGATATATTGTTAATGAAAAAAAAGTAATTGTAAAAATTACATATTTGTGCAGAGGTTACGCATTTACAGTCAATTTACTCTTGTCACCGCAGCTCGCCGCCACCGTCCAGCGCCGCCGCCACTCGCCGCCGCTGAACACAGGAGTTTCAATTATGGCTATCCCTAATTCCTCATAAATCGTCAGCTTCTCCAATTGGTTTCTCCCTCCTCTCCATCCGGCGATCTTCCTCCATAATTGCAGTTGTTGCAGAGCTAAGGTACTTTTCATCGAAAACCCATTATGAATTGTATGTCCCAACTCCTAAAAATACGTCGGGTATTTACTTTTTCTTTTTCTTTCTTTTTTCTTTCTTTTTTCTGGCGATCTTCCTCCGATGCATATTCTTTTTCTTTCCTTTTTTATGAGTACTAAGCAATAATTAAGGTCTGGACATGTGGGTATTTCCCAATTTTGGATGATAATTGGAAGCTAGAACCGTGCCTTTACGTGAGCAGATGGATTGTCTGTAGACTATTAAATTGAGATAATTGGTTGAGTTAATAATGTGAGTTTAGTAGTTTGCATCTTATCTCCACCAGCTTCCATAATTCTTGTGAGGATTTTTCTCTTTCCCCTCCACCGGCTGCATCTTCTCTGAATTTGATGCAGACTTTGTGTCTTTCAAATCCAGTTTAACACAAAAGCAGAATGTTATCAGTTAAGGAGAAGAGATTGGATTACAACAAACAGACCAAAATAACAGATTCTAATGTTATGTCATGTCAAATAATTAACAAGCTAAAATCTTCTGGATATTATTTGCAAACCGCATATGGCTGATTATGACCTAGACTGTCTAACTATCCATTTTGTTACAGTTATATGCTTCATCTATTATAGAGTGAATTGAGTTTCTATGCTATAAATTAACTTATGTAGTCTTCCTGCACTTAATTAATTAGGACTATCATGTTTGTTCTCATAGCTTGAATCATGTTTTGATATTGTTTCCACTGGTTCCGGTCCGGTCCGGGTAAAACCCGCCCGTTGACGAGCCTAATTCTGTGTATTATTCCTTTTCCTCAAAAGGTATAAATTTTCTACTATTTTAAAGTATTTATATTTTTTTTAAACAGTAAAATCTTTCATTATTGAATGTCTGTTAGAACTAACAATATTCATGAGCCAAAAGTGCTCAAAAAATGCAAGAAATTAGGGGAAATATTAATGAAAGCCCATTCCAGTACCCAAAATAAAATAGCAGCTCTTATTTTGGGCTGTACATATGGGCTACAGAACCAATTCAAAAGCCCAATAATTAGACGTACTATTTTCTCTTCGGTTTCTAAAAACAATTAAACTACTGCATATTCATTCTCTATCTAATTTCTTCTCACCGGAGAATCAGTAACCAGAGAAAAATGCTCGGAATTTCCTACGGCGAGATGTTCCTCATTCTCGGAGTTACGGCAGCTCTTATTGGTACTCTCTCTTAATCTCTCGTAATTCCATGTCGCTACGTCCGTTCAACCGCTGTGTGCCATTCCAATATTCGATAAATCGTCGCTGTAATTTTTCCCAATTTATTGGTTCCATGATTGAATTATGAGGCTTTATTTTCTACTGCGTGATTTTGTTTTAGGCTCAGTTTTCCGCATTTTAGAAACTAATGCAAACTTGAGGGTTTTTTTTTTTTTTTTTTTTTAGTTAAACAAAGAAGGAAAATTACGCTGATCAACATTTGGTGGAAATATAGGGCCAAAGGATCTTCCAGTGATAGCTAGAACGGCGGGAAGGTTAGCAGGGCATGCGATCGGATATGTTCAAGTGGCGCGCGGACAATTTGAAAGCGTTATGCACCAATCTCAAGCTCGCCAGGTTTGATTATTGCATTTCTTTTTATTATTTATGTGTTTATATGTTTTGGGGGTTATTAATGTGCACTAACCTGATTATTTGTGTTGGGGCTTTAATAGTTTCGGCTGCAATTATCGTTTATATTTTGCAACTTATAATAAGATTGTTGGGCTTACCAATGGCGTTATCAATTTTGGGTTCCGTTTGGCGGAGGCACAGAATTTCAGAGGGATTAGCCTTAGGTTCTTTATAGTGCACCATTTCTTATTTCAGTCTATTCAGATATTAAGACGATGCTAATGTTCCGTTTTCATGTATTACTGGAATGTTCTTTGGTGGATGTTGTGTGTGTGAGGATATGATTACCTTCTGAGTGGGATTATAGTATGATAATCTCCAACTCTTGTGCAATGATCGTATGCCTGCAAGATTACCCTCATTGTCCGAATGTAATTATGTTTTGTTTTGAATGGAAAAATTGGATATATTGTTCCAGGTGCATAAAGAACTACAAGAGACAATGGCACAACTAGAAGCCATACGCCATGAAATTCGGTCCGTTTCTTTCATGAATCCTGGTCCCTTGACAACGAGGCTTGTTGATAATATTGCAAGCCAACCACCTGTTACAAATGGTAGCCATTTGATCACAACATTTTCTGTTTTGTGCACTAAGATTTCTCACGTTATTCACATATAGTTTTGTTACTTGATTACAGAGGAAAAGGAATCTTCAAAACCTCCTCAAGTGAGTAATGTGAGAGTAGAGAGCACGGTTACCACTAGCACGATCAAGGTAGCACTGGAACTGTAATACTAGCTCTAGTGAAAATTCAAATATTTATTGAACTTTCATACTATCTTAAGGTTCATGGTTCGACAACCTTGTCGATGTCTGATATACATAGCCAAGCAAGTGCATATGCAAGATTGGCTGAATCTGCGCCCTGACTGCAAATTCCATGGATGAAGTCCTTAATGAGCTAAAGGATGACTCTTGTCAGTTCGTTGTTCTACCTATATCAGCTGAAACTGCTAAATTGTTGGCCTGTCAAAAAGGTAATGCTTCCACCTCCTTTTGGTTATGCTGCAGTGAATATTGTTTTCGAATTCTTTGCATAAATTTTGTGCAGTGTATATCATGGACCACATTATCAAGGTCCTTTACAGAGAACTCACTAGTGAATTTGGTTTCAGGTGATGTGTGGGGATCTGACCTATTGCTAGAGGCAGTACTCGAGGAAGAGGTGGCGCGCAATGCAAGGGATTTCTTCTCTCAGGCTCAAAACCAAACAAAAGGAGAATAAGTAGGTAGTACTTCCCCTCAGTTTGTTTTGTTGTCTTGAGATCAGCCCTCGCTTTTTTCCCCTCAAGACCGTGAAACCAATTTAATGCTGCTCCTGGTAGTCTGCATGTTGCATATACATCAACTAGTTGAGTAATGCTTTAGTTCTCACTTGTAGCTGAGTTTTGATAATACTACAAAAATGGGAAAGCATCAAGCTTGTTGTCCAGCTCAAATTAATCAAACGGCAAAAGGTTTTTATTGCCTGGGACAACAGCATCTTCACTTTAGTATTAGGTGTAAGGTTAGGTTTTCGTGTCATTTTGTTTGTGCTCTTCCTCTCTTTTCCTTTCTCATAATCGCCGCTTATCGTTCTAATTGCAGTAACATGCGGTGGCTTTTGATGGACTTGCAAAACTCTCTCTCTCTCTCTCTCTCTCTCTCTCTCTTGATGGACTTGCAAAACTCTCTCTCTCTCTCTCTCTCTCTCTCTCTCTCTCTCTCTCTCTCTCTCTCTCTCTCTCTCTCTCTCTCATGTATGTTTTTTTCCTGGTTGAATGCCCTTAGTTTAAAGATGAGCAAGAAAAGTAACAGCGTAGGTTAGTCTTTAGTGTGAGAATTTCTTGCTGCATGTCTAAACATTTGAAACCCACTTTTCGTTTAGCAAGTGGGAACCGATGCTGACTCCTTATTTTATTGGTATTATTAATGTGTAAAGCATAGGATTTATAAATATTTGATTTTTTATTTTTATTTTTTTGTGTCGTATTTCTAAAGGGGCTTTCCTTTATATGTACCGAAACGCTGACGCATGCTACCATCTTTTTCCCATAAAGAATTCTCTCATCATATGGTATTAATCTAGAATCTAAGTCATTACATTTGTCGATTCTGATTCGTGGTGGAATCGCATTCCACTTCTTTTGTCTCACCCATTTATTTATCTTATATCAACATTATCTCTTCTTTACTTTATTTTAGATGTGTTTAATTTAAACATAATCATTCACCAAATAACTGTCAAGTCGTGGAATATATTCGACCCTTTGCAATATTTGTTTGGGTATATATTCGAGTGCGAGTAAAATGAAATCATAAAACGGATATGCGGTTTGTGTCGATAATCTGAAAATTGAGTAAAAATAAGTGATTGAGCATGAGCATAAATTTAACTTTTTTTTTTATGTCGTGGGAACCCGCAGCCGCTACTTTCGGTGCGCACTGGGCAAATTTCCGTAAACTACACAGGGCAGGTAAACTTAACTTTAAATAAATAGTTTGGCATGCATGCGTTAGGCACTCTTCCAAGTTTATGTAATTTAAAATAGGAAATCTAACAGCCTGATCACCACAAAAATAAGGGTAAGGCAGAGTATATGGTCCTAATTTTGAGGTATTCTTTATACTATGACATGAAAATTCTATTTACCGCACCACCTCACTCCGACGTTGCTATATTCCATTTATAAATTCAGTGAGTTGATTTAGGTTTTTGAAGGTGAAATTTCAAACGCACGTCAAATTTTAAATTTCACTAGAAGGTGAGATTTTTAAATAATTAACGAAAGGTTCATTCATACATTTGGAAAAACATGTTAAAATTATGGCTGCAAACTTTTCTTCTTTTTTTGATAGGATTGTGGCCGGAAATTTACTTAACCCTATTAAAAAAAAAAAAAAAAAAAAAAAAAAAAGCAAGTTATTTCTAGGATGGTAAACATCATTTTCCATTGACTTATAAATATATAATCATTTCATACACATAGTGCTGTACTAACGGGAAGTGCCAAATTCTTCCTTCCAATAGGTCTGTATTTATGTATTATCAAATTGTGATCATTGGAAAATTGGAAATTATATCATGACTATCTTTGAATATGAAGTCAAGCAAGTCTTAGATTGTCAGCTAGTTAACAAAATTCTAACAATGATAATTGATTAATTGTCCACTTGGTCTGATCGACTCTTTTGTCACTATTGAAAGCGATTTTTCTCCAATTAAGTCTCCAATTTTACCTTCCGGCCAAGATTTTCGCATTATCTTTCCATTTGTCCGTGCGACAAAACGGCTTAGCATGAAGACTTTGGTGACATTGAGTTGGACAAATACCATAATTATTTTTTTGATAATATTGTCTATTCGAGTCACAGTTTCATGTCACTAACATATTACTACTGCTTTATGGTAAGCATACACTTTTAAATATGTAGTATATAAATACTTTTCGTGAACAAGTTTATAAACACAAAAATTTGTGTGGGATGGGATGGTTGAAAAAACACATATTTAAAAATTTGTCACAATTTTCTTCTTGATCTGTTCATAAAAAAAATTCAAATTTACCTTTAATAATAGATCCCACACGACTCACTTACTTATTAACCTTCACATGCCCTACAAAATGTATAATTGTTTGGTCACAAGTCCACTCACTCAACTTTCTTTTACTAACTTTATTAGTAGGAGACTGAAAGTGTGAAACCCTTCTTCCACTCACACAATGTTTCACTGGCTTTTGTTAAAATTTGTGACATCCTTGAATACAACAAATTATTTGTGGACAAAATGAATAATACTTTCATACAGTTCATCTCCCCAGTAGAATATTTGTGGACAAAATGAATAATACTTTCATACAGTTCATCTCTCCAGTGGAAGAGCTAGGCACCCAACGATCGGAGGGGCAAATTTCTTTGCCCGACTTTTTTGAACTTTTGATTAATTTATATAGAAAAAATGTATATCTCCTAATAACAATGTCTTCAATTCCTTAAGGCTATCTGCAGCCCGGCTCGATGGAGGGTGCTCGAGCTGCTTTCGAGCAGGGGGTGGCTCGAGCACGGTGCGTGGCGGGGCAAGGCGGCTCGAGCACGGCTCGAGTGTTCGAGCATGGCTCGAGCGGAGGTGGTGGGGGGAGGGGGGAAGCCGAGGTGGTGGGGGGAGGAGGGGAGGAGCGTGGTGGTGGTGGTGGAGAGAGCTGGGTTTGAGGGAGAAAGAAAGGGGAGAAAGAAGAAGAAGGAGAGAGAAGAAGAAGCAGGAGAGAGAAAAAGATTTTTTTTCTTTTTTTTTTTTTTCTTTTTTGTAATTTTTATTTGTTTTTTTTTTGTTTGGTAGAGGGAGAAAAATAATATGGTGGTTTTATTTGTATTTTTTTTTTATTTTTTTTTTAATTTTTTATTAATTAGTGTATTTGAATTAATGTAATTTTTTTTATTTGAATTAATGTAATGTTATTTTTATTAATGGAATTTTATGAATTAATTAAATAAAATAGGGAATTGTTTAATATTGTGCTGGAGCACCCTTAGGATGCAGGGGTAGAGGTCTCTAAGGGTGCTCTAGTACTGAGCACCCCTTGGAGCAGCCTAATGGTCTCCAAGGGATGCAGATAGTCTAATTAACACCAGGGACGTCATTTACATATTTCATCTTCCACTTCTTTGTTTTTTTGATAACTTGTAGTAATAAATCATATTAATAGATAGGAGGGATTGTTGTGAAATACTCCCTCCGTTCACCAAAAGACGCTCCATTGTGGGCTGGGCACGGGAAATAAGAAAGCTGTTAAAGTTGCTTTTTGTAGGGCAAAAGTTAGAAAGTAGGGGTAGTGTTAATAAAGTTATTTAATTTCTTAATCTTTCATTACTTTTTGGGTGGAACTAATCATCAAACATATCATCCCATTTCCTTATTAGATTGAATATTTTCGTTTTTTTTAGCTGGTGCATTTTTTTTTCTGTTTCTTTTTTTTGCAGCGTTTTTTTTTTTTTGCATTATTAAATTAAAGGAACAAGCATTATATGCAGTAACAAAGGTCATTATTTTATTGAACTTGTACTAAAAATGCAAAAAGCTGTACAGATCAACAAGACAAGCTGATTTGATTAAAAAAAAGGAGGGAACTAATGGCCATTCATTTACAACTTCCCACACAAATTTAAACTTTCCTCTCAAATTCAAACAACACTTAACACTATAAATACAAGGTAAAGACAGCATTCATTTCAGTCCTGCTCCATAAATACAAAACTTGCTCCATAAATACAAAAAGAAGCTGAAAATGGCAGATGCTCACAATCGCCCTAATTTGACAGATGATGAAAGGAATACAGTTGCACAGTGGCTCATCCAAAATAGCCACAATGCGGTGCTTCGATACGGCGCCAAAAAAGAAGCTTCTATCAAATTCCACATCAACTTAAAGACAGTTTGGAGAATCTGGACGGCTGCAATAGCTCAAAAGGCGTTGGGAAAACCTGTCCACATAGTTTCAATGAAAAAAGGATGTAAGCATAAAGATAAAAAAGTATTGGATGAAATGCTGGTCAGAAACATTCCACTCTTACAGAGAAGCAGCATTAGGAAGCTTTCAAGCAACCTTGGAGTTAGTGTGGGGTTAGTTCATCGGTGGATTAAAGCCAAAAAGATCAGGGCACATACAAATGCGATAAAACCCTTTCTGACAACAGGTAATAAGCTGAATAGGTTGAAATGGAGCCTCAGTATGCTAAGTGGCATTAGTGCAAATGGAAAAATACCATTTCAGCCCATGTATAACATTATACATATCGATGAGAAGTGGTTCAATCTTACTAGAACATCACATAGGTACTACCTTGTGGCAGATGAGATTGAGCCTCACAGAACATGCAAATCAAAGAAATTTATTGAGAAAATCATGTTCATAAGTGTTGTTTCCAGACCAGTTACAGATTCATAAGGAAATGTCATTTTTGATGGCAAGTTTGGCATTTTCCCATTCATATTTGAGCAGCCAGCAGTTAGGAATTCAAAAAACAGAGAGTATGGAACCTTCATCACAAAACCTATTCAGAGCAGTTCGTCATCGAAAAATTCGAGGGGTGAGAGTGAATCGAACAACAGCGGCGATAGATCTAGGGTTTGAGGAGAAGACGATGGGGGAGAGGGAATCGAGCTGCTGTGTGTGGGGGAATCGATTTGGGGAGTGAGAGAGACAAAGTAATTTGGGCTAGGGTTCAACAATTGGGGAAATGATCAATAGATATGGATTTGGGCCAATGATAAATCTGTTGTTGTTGGATTACATTAATTAGAGGTGTGTAATTAGGTAAAATGATTAGTGATTTAAATTTGTAGGCTAATTATATAAGTGTGGGTCCATCGATGGCAAATGGTAGTAAATTTAGAAAAGTAAGGAGGGTATAATGGTACAAAAAGTGAACTGGGGCATTTTTGGTGAACAAAAAAAAGAGGGTAAGTAGGACATTTTTTGGTGAACGGAGGGAGTAACACTTTTTTAAAATAAAAGATTCAAAATGTCACCTTAAGTTTAAAAGTTGCAAAATAACATTTTGAGTTGTAAAAAGTCTAATATACCATTAATGAGTACACAAGAAGACTAACTTTCGTTTGAATCATACACGAAGACTAATTTCATGTATGAACTTCCGGCGAATTTCTCCGGCAAAAAAATTCCGGTGAATTTTTCAGGCAAAAATTTGAATCATACACGAAGTCTAACTTCATGTATGCATCATACACGAAGACTAACATTCATGTATGCATCATACACGAAGCCTAAGATTCGTGTATGCATCATACACGAAAATTTTTGCCTCCAAAAAAATCAAATTTGTATCATACACGAAGACTGACTTTCATGTATGCATCATACACGAAGCCTAAGATTCGTGTACGCATCATACACGAAAAGTTTTGCTTCCAAAAAATTTAAATTTGTATCATACATGAAGATAAGTTTTCATGTATGATACATACACGAAGATAGGTTTTCATGTATGATGCATAAATGAAATTAGGCTTCGTGTATGATTCAAATTTTCACCGGATAATTTTGCCGGAAATTTTTCGCTGAAAAGATTAGTCGGAAAATTTTCGCTCAAAAAATTAGCCAGAAAATTTTCGCCGGAAATTCATACAAGAAATTAATCTTCGTGTATGATACAAATTAAATACAACCTTCTTGTATACATGAAGGGCATAAAAGTCCTAAACAAACTCAAAATGCTATTTTGAGTTTTTTTTCAAAATAAGGGCTATAATTCATTTTTTACGTTTCAAAAGTACTATTTCAATGTTTCACTCTATTAATAGACCATATCTTCCATTGAACGTTAAAAAAAAGTACTTATTTTACATCAAATGTAAAACCCAAAAAATCATACCCCCTCCGCCGTGTTCATCTTTTTGGGTTGTCTGTTTGTCCTATTGATATTGTAACATTTTATTTATGAAAATGATTAGAAAGCCGTTTTATTACTTTATTCACTTAAAAACTGCTCCCTCTGTTCACGAAATGATGCCTCATTTTGTGTTCGGCACGGAGATTAAGAAAACTGATAAAGTTGTTTTGAGTGAGTAAAAGTTAGAAAATAGGGGTAGTGAGATAATGACAAAAAAACAGCGGTAATGACAAAAAAGATGTGGTATTGACCAAAAAGTAGGAATAAAGTTGTTGGGATGACAAAAAAGTAAAAATAAAGTTGATGTGAGGTGGGGTCATCAATGGTAAGGGGTAGTGATTTTAATAAAGTAACGAGGGTATGTTGGTAAAAACAACGAAATATGACATCATTTGGTGAATACAAATAATGGATGAAACAGTGCATCATTTCGTGAACGAATGGAGTACTTTATATTACATCAGAAACACTTTATATCACTTTAAAAATATTTTATACCAATTTATTAATTAATACATTAAACACCATCTTTACTCTTAATACTTTTTTTAATACCCTTACCGAAAAGAAATGTTACAAGATAAAAACGGAACGAAGGGAGTACAAGATTGCAGGATATGAAAGTCAAAATATCAAAAACCACAACTAAGACTATGGGCAGCGGCGTGCTCGCTCGCTCGCTCGCTGCCCAAGCGAGCAACATTTGAGCGCTCGCACACCGTTGGCGAGCTCAGCGCGTGTGCGCGCGCTCTCTAAGCCGAGCTCGTGCGTTGGTGTGCTCGCTGACTTGTGGTGACTCTTGGCGATCGCTAGCCGTTGTGATCGCCAACGGTCACCTTTTTTTTAAATTCTCCCGTTTCACTTATAAATACATCATTATCTCCCTCATTTCATACGCCAATCTCTTCAATTCTCTCTCAAATCTCCTCAACACCTTCATATTGTTGTTTATTTCAATCATTTAAAAAATTATGTCGGGCGACGATGATTATTACAACGCTAGAATGGAAGAATTCCAGCAGTTACGACCCAAATTCCCGTCATGTTCGGCAATCTCATGGTGAAGGCCACCGAAGCAGTCGCCGAGAAAGAGGAGGAGGAGGCAGCGGTCGCCGATGCCGTTCAAAGTTCAAAGAGAAAAAGGACGGTTATGTAGCGTGACCGCCTTGATGCCGAGACTCGTCTTCATGCGGATTACTTCTCCAAGTTTCCGTCGTGGGACGAAGACGTCTTCCGGCGCCGATTTCGTATGAGCAAAAAATTATTCAACATATTCTACAAGGCGGTGGAAGCCCGAGAACCTTATTTTCAGCAGCGCGCGGATGCAACGAGTAAATTGGGGTTCACATCACTCCAAAAATGTACGATGGCGTTGCGCCAACTCGCAAACACTGGCGACCGAGCTGGGGACAAGGGGGTACGGCTGTACTCCCAAAAAAAAAATTTGTTTTACTATATATATATATATATATATTATTCTTATAATAATATTTTAATAATTTAATAATATTTAAAGTTCTAAATGTAATTTGATAATATTTCATTGAGAAAAAAATGTTCATGCAAGTTCCTGATGAAGATGTCATGGATCGATTCCTGAGAATGAAGACTTATGGGCTCGGGCTCGAATTTTGAGTTGTAATTATTGAATAATATAATTCTTTTTGAACTCTATGAATATTCTTTTATATACATTTTATCTAATTATGGGCATTTTAAATCATTTTTATTATTGGACAGTTAAAAAAAAATTCTCGGAGGCTTCACCCCCCGAACCCCCAAGCACTGCTCGCAAATGGTGGTTGCGCTGATCAATACGACGAGTATCTACGGATGAGAGACAGCACTAGTCGACAATCACTTGATTATTTTTGTCGAGCAATCATATCTGCCTTTGGCACCGAGTATTTGCGGCCACCAAACACAGCTGATTGCAACCCGCTTCTGCAAATGTACGAATCGAAGCACGACTTCCCCTGCATGCTTGGTAGCATTGACTACATGCATTGGCAATGGAGGAACTGCCGGAATGGGTGGAAAGGGGCATACACGAACCAGAAGAAGGGGCACCCGACTGTCGTGCTTGAAGTCGTTGCTTCTCAAGATCTTTGGATTTGGCACGCGTTGTTCGGTGTCGCCGGCTCAAACAAAGACATCAACGTGCTCAACCAGTCGGATGTTTTCTTGGATTATCTACAAGGAAAGAGCCCGGCGATGTCTTTTTTCGCAAACGGCACTCAACGCAAAATGGGGTACTATCTAGCTGATGACATTTATCCATGTTGGCCGACCATTGTGAAGACCCTCCCCTACCCGACCGAGCCGAAGGGATGTTGATTTGCGAGGAAACAAGAAGAAGCACGCAAGGACGTGGAAAGAGCTTTCGACGTTCTCAAAGCTTATTGGGCTATAATTAGTAGGCCGACTCGTTTCTGGTTTCGAAAGACTTTATCAGACATCATGTATGCATGCTTGCATTTTTTTGTATAACATGATAGTTGAAGATGAGGGCGATTCTGTAACCAATTGGATCCCGGACGGAAAATCAACCTCTACAGCCGAAGCGAGTTCGAGTACGAGACAAGGAGCCCCGCCGAGCTTTCAAGACTACCTGAAGCAGAAAGAAAGCCTTTGAGATAAAAGAGCACACACAAAAGTCGAGGATTATTTGATCGAAGAAATTTGGACCCGCTTCAGAGGTGGCATGTAACTTTTCCCTTTTTTTCCATGTATGTTTTAAATTTAAATTAATAAAATATTTTTATTAAAAAAAAATTGAGCGAGCTCGAGCTCGCTAATGTATAATTTCCGAGTGCGCTCACATGTGGCTCTCCAAGTGGGCAGCAAGCTCGCCCAAATACTTGTCGCTGCCCACAGTCTAATATCATCGTTCTTGAATATAAAAATATCTAAAAAAAATTCTCAAAAACTCAAAAAAATTTGACCGACATATGGAATAACATTTAACTGTAACTTGGGAGTGAAAATTGCATCATCTTTGTTCCCCCTCCATTCTACTTCAATAAGTACATATAAGTATACTTTATTTATCACCAGCAATTATTTGGTACAATAAATTGAAACTAATATGAATAATTAAAGTTATCCGAAAAAAAAGAAGATGGAAGATAAAGATGTAGATGACGCCTGGTGATAAAAGAATTGAAGACAACGGAAAAAAAAACTGACAGAAATTAATTAGATCATCACGTATCTTTAGTAGATGTTATACTTAATGGCGAAGCCAGAATTTTGTATTTCGGGTGCACAAACATATATTAACGTAAAAATAAAAGATATTTCATTTATTGCGTCATAAGTGATATGTACTTACGAATTTTGTTTTTATTTAGGTATTTCACTCATTATTTAATATATTTATATTATTATAAACGCCCCATATTATTTCATTGCTAATGTTTTCTTGAAGTTTATTAATAATTAACAATCAATAATGTCATATCTTGAATTTTTCTGTTTTCAAATATATTAGAACAATTAGTACAAATTAGCAATAAATCAATATATTAGATAATTTGTTAAACGTGAAACATGCTTAATTTCCACTAATTCAAAACATAAACATAAAACTTTAAAAGAAAACTAAACCTATCTACAATGCGTACAGATTGACATTTAAAAAATTAAAAATACATTCTACAAATGAGTTGGACAATTTATCAAATAAATTTTGTGATTAGAACTGATTTGAATTAAAAGTTAGACTAAGAAAACGAATTGTGCTTTTTATATTTCTATGTTATACGTGCTTTTCCTTATCTAAAATGGGATACAAATAATATCACAAATACAATTTTTTAACATTATACATAACTATTACTAATGAAAAGTAAAAATATTTGAGGGTACACTTGTACCCCTTTGCCCCATACTGGCTCCGCCAGTGGTTATAGTTATTAGGAGATATTGTTTCCAAAAATTATTACTAATTTATTTAATAAAAAATTAATTAATTATATGTTTATTTATATGATTGACTATTTTATTCTAAGTGTCATTATGGTCACATTAATGGTGTTCACGGTGGTTAGGAGAAAAAAAACGTACTTTTATAATTACATGTGTCGATAAATATGAGATTGTGTCTAAATCTTTGATTCGTCACACCGTTATACTAAGATTTTGTATTATTAATAAGAACAACTTATGTTAATAAGAGAAATATATTTTCAAAATACGACGATTTGTAGACTTGTAGTACATTCTAAATCTCACTAAACAAAAAGTGGGAAATGTATCGTGTCGTCGCTTGATAGATTTTGATCGCCATTCGTTAGATGCCTGCCACTCTCTACTCAAATCCAAACATACAAATACTTGTCCATGAAAAAAAAAGAATAATTAAATTTTTGAGAGAGGGTAGGGATGTAAAATGAAGGAAAAGGATGGGAACTCTCAAAACTGGAAATGTTTTTAATGCGAGAAAAGCGACCCCCGATTTTCCGCTCTTATTTTCTACTTCGCTCTCACTAATCAATAGAAAAAGATAGCAGACCAGAGAAAAAGCTGCTACTGTCTCTCTCTCTCTCTCTCTCTCTCTCTCTCTCTCTCCCCCCCCAGAGACGCCAACTCCGTCGGCCGCCTGTTATTATATATACACTTGCAGTGCATTCCAGATATTGCTACGAGGTCGTTAATCGTGAATGTGATTTTGGAGACTTCATATTTTCTAGCTCAATCGACGATCGTGAGTTCGGACCGAGTTTACTCGCCCGATAGCTGCCATGGCGAACAATCCAGGCGAGCCCCCGTCGGACGACTTCCTCGAGCAAATTCTAGGGTTCCAGAGCTACGCGACCGGCGGCGACGACAACTTGGCGGGAAACGAGGTGCCGGCTGCGATGATGCTGCAGCTCGGCTCCAGCCACGGCTCGTCTCACTTGGGCCCCATGGGAGTCGGTCTCGGTGTCGGCATCGGCGGCGGTTACGGCGTTGGAGGTGGCAGTTCTGCGGGTTTCCCGTTGGGGTTGAGCTTGGAGCAAGGGAAGGCGGGGTTTAACGATGCCTTGGGGAGCGGGAGGAGGTTCTTCCGCGACGATACCTTTGATTCCCGCGGTGCCGCCTCTGTTAAACCGGTACAATTTTGTGGAATTCGGTATCTGAATTCGTTGAGGTCTTAATCAATTAGGGCTACTTTGGATTTTAGTTTATATCTCCTTGTGGTTAACTGTCATAGTTTAAGCACCAATGTGTTGTCGCATGGCAGATGCTGATTCAGGTGGGATAGACGGTACTTAAAATGAAGTTGGAGTCGTTACTGTTGTATCAACTATCGAGTATAACTATTCCTGTTGTAGATTATAAATATTTAATTTCTGTTACATATGCGACTAATTTTTGGTGATTTTTTTTCGTGCTGTGGATTTAGTTGATAGGTAAAATTGGTCGAGGAATATGTTGCTGTAGGGTTTTGTTTCTTATTATGATTGTTTTACTGTGGATGGCGCCGTTGACTCAGTAGAAATCTTCTCTTGAATTTGCAGGGATTTCATGGTCAGCCAATGACAAATAGTGTTCCTGCAGCGCCTCAGCCGCCTCCTGCAGTTCGTCCAAGGGTACGAGCTAGACGAGGCCAAGCAACGGATCCACACAGTATAGCTGAGAGGGTACGCATAGTTGATTTCAAGAAAATTGTTCTTAGAATTGTTTATCTAGTGTTGTTTGACTTCGATTTGGCTGGCAGCAATAACTAGTCCAGGAGGATGTTTAATATCAATGTGAAACACCTGAAGTTGTTATTTATGCTTGCTGAGGGATGAAATGTTTGATAGATTGTAGCTCTTTGAGTTTCATCAAGAGTTAAACATTATGTAGATGTATTTGGTCAAGAACAACAGTTTAGGGAAGTCTGTTGTATGGGTGTGTTTTAGCTTTCTGGGAGGTATAATATAATGAAACTCATATTGCAGTTGCGGAGGGAAAGAATTGCTGAAAGAATAAGAGCATTGCAAGATTTAGTACCCAGTGTCAACAAGGTCAGCTATCTCTCTGCTATCTTGTACAGTATACTATCATTTCGGTGAGACGACAAAAGCCATAGATATTTTGGCACTGCTTTGATATCCTGTTCCCTTTTCCAATAAAGCTTTTGAGTTTTGTATATTGTCCAAACTACTTTTTCAAGAAGAATCTCCTCATAATTGAATTGGATGTCTCTTGCAGACTGATAGAGCAGCTATGCTTGATGAAATTGTAGATTATGTGAAGTTCTTGAGACTCCAAGTGAAGGTGAGTACATCTCTATTTGGATATAGTTCAGATGAAAGTATGTTCTGTGCATTTGATGAGAAGGATTCTTATGTGCATCCATAGAATTTGAAATGTAATTGTAATGAAATACATAGGTAGTTTTCTAGGATGAATTTGTGGTTTTTTCCCTTCTTTTCTCAACTTTTAGTTACTTCGCCTTCGGGAAAATTATGGTGTGCCAATTTTATTATATGGCTGCCCTCTTATTAACGGAAACTGCATGTTATCTTTCCTTATTGCACTGATGTACTTTGTCATGTGTTCTGTTTGTATTGTCTGGCTTCTTTCGATGAAAAGTGTGACTCGCCCCAAAAATCTCTTGCATGACTCAAATGACACTTTTTTCGATTTAATTTTTCATTATTAATCTCCCAGGTATTGAGCATGAGTAGATTGGGAGGGGCTGGTGCAGTTGCTCCACTTGTCACAGATATCCCAATATCATCCGTGGAGGTAAGAACTAATTACCAATAAGTACTATTTTCTGCAGTGAGAATCTCACTCTCTCTCTCTCTCTCTCTCTCTCTCTCGATATATACACTTTCGATATTGTCGTCATGGACTACTTTGATAGGAAGAGGGTAGTGACGGTGGAAGAACCCAGCCAGCTTGGGAGAAGTGGTCGAATGATGGTACAGAACGACAGGTGGCTAAGCTTATGGAAGAAAATGTGGGTGCCGCGATGCAACTTCTTCAGTCCAAGGCACTTTGCCTTATGCCAATATCTCTTGCCTCGGCTATCTACCATTCACAGCCTCCAGATACCATGAAACCCGAGTCTAACCCCCCAACATAATCCTTTTAAAACAGTTCAATCCCTTTGACCCCGTTGAATCCAAACTACCTACTTTAACTCTATTTCGGTTTACATGTGGAAGGCCGGCTTGGCACGTGTAACAGGTACTTGAGTAGAGGTGAAATGTCAAAGCTCTCTCTTGTTAATTGTTATGCTGTGCTTTTTCCTATCAATGGGCTGCTGGTTAGTGATGAATGCAGTTTAGTGGTGGGGCTGCTGATTTTGGTAGTGGATTTGGGACCCCCCTTACATGGTTTAAAGCAGTCTGTATATATATATTGTAGTTTTGGTGGTGGAAACGTATGGTTAGACTGGAAAATGCCTTTCTCTCGTCTCTCTCAGAAATCATTTGCACCTCTCACTATCTACTAGTATCTATCTTTTATATCATTGTTTTTACCAAATATTATACCTTCAATGTGTGGAAAATGCCTTGCTGTAATAAGACGCTATTTTTTCGGTTATTGAAGTTGCATATTAATCGAAAAAGGGTAAAATGGCAAAGTACCAGAGTTTGAATGTTCAGTAAAACTGTTAAATAACGCTCTCCTTTTTAAGCACCAGATGTATAATGTATTGATTAGATTACATGAAAAATTGACAAGAGCCTACGCACAATTCGAAGGCTCATTCCACACACAAGGATAAATAATTTCACGGAAACTTGGCATGTTTAGAGCTGCAAAATTCATAACTTACATGTTTACTCTTAAACAAACCAACTAGCAGCTATCAAAATCCCATTTCAGAGCGATCATCTGTCGAGCAAATTGTTTAAGTTACTACAAATTTATTGACACATTATGTATAATTTATATAGTTTTAAATTTTAAATTTTATACCATAATTTTTTTTTAGTAAAACTTTACACCATAAATGACATTAATGAAATGCTACTTTCTCCCCATTCTAAAATGTAGACATCGAAAACTAAGGAGTATTCAAGGTATTGTAAAGTGTTAGATGAGCAACTCACTGCACAAAATGACACTTTTGAGTATGGGAAATGAGTACATGATTATTTTGTAGCTTTCCAAGCCTTTTAAAGACGTGACACTGAAAGACATCAATATTAGATCATAAACTAGTCACAGCACAAGTATGTATGATTATTCAGACCCAACCTCTCAAGAATTCCTTAGTAGAAGGTTTTCAAGGCCTTGCCAGATGCATTAACATCATATCCTTCCTTCCTGGCGGAAATATGATTCAACTTCAGCTCAAAAGTCCATCCAAGCGATGGCTGCCAGGAAGAGCCAAAAAAAAAAGAAAAAAACAAGAAGAAACATAATTCCGACATTCAATTTGGGTAATCAACAGCTTACATCCTACAGATGCTCTGAGCTTCCAATAATTTTCCATCATTATTAGGAACAACGACGTCAAAATCGCCTTGTTTAGCAGGCATCAAGATCCCGACATGGAGGAGGCTTAGGCTCACCCAACAATGTAGTGTTCCCACCTTCTGGTCCAGAATTTATGCGATTCGGGTTCTGTGTGCCACGCTGAAATAAAAAAATATGGTGAGACAGCAATAACTTGATTAACAACAATCTTGATAAATCAACCATATATGTCTTACCGGAGGCTTCTCCCCTCTTCTCAGGGCCTCCACAATCTCAACAACTCTCTTTGGAGTAATATCTTCCTGTAACAATCAAGAGGAACTAAAGGTTACTTCCGGGCCATTCAGAAGTACAACACTAGAAAAATGAAAGTGGCCGGTACTTACATAATAATCATAGGTATATCCTTCTGATCCATTGGAGTAGTCAGCCACTGTGATCATAGGAGCATTTACACAAGATCCCTAAGAAACAAATAATACCTCGCATCATTAATCAGTCTAAATAATCAGGTGCCCTAGGCATGAGTAATTTGAGAGAGTCAGAATTTGATAAGAAAATTAATATTATGCTGTTAATTGCATTTGGTTTTGCATAGAAGATTAAATTATTTTTATTCATTCATACTTATCAGATGTTATCTTTTATTTGTATTTATCTTATGCTGGTGCTACGAAGTAGCATTCGATCCTTTAGAATAGTTCCCACAGCATAATTGCAGGGGCGGGGCTTTTTGTATTACAAATTGTTTTCTTAAATCAAATTTATAACCCGTCTCTGGTTTTCAAATTTCATTTACTCAACTTTGTTCTGAAAAGATGAAGCAACATACCATACATTCCATTTCTCCAACAGAAAAGAGGCCATCCTTAGTTACTTCTGCAAAATGTAAAACAGGGTTTTAAATTAAATCAAAACAGGTGCAAGAAGATTCCATGTTCGAAAAACACATAAGATCTCAAAATAAGGAAACATAAAACTGGAATACACGACTTTACCATTGCGCTTTACTCCTAGGTGATTCAGTAGTGCTTCTTCAATTTCTCTAGAACCGCGTATCATGCAAGGTGTAGTGCCACATACCAATAGGTGGTATTTTCCAACCTTTAATTGCCAGCAGGTAATTTAAGTACTTAACAAATGAGAAATTCACTCAAAAAAGCTAGCACATCTTACAGGTTATAACCTATATGGAGCATGATAAATTACCTTTGCTCGGTTGAACATCGAATAGAAGGTTGCAACCTCGTATACACGAATTGGAGGAACTTCAATTATCTTAGCAACCTTTAATGATGACATAAAATATAGATGTGTTAGTTTCACCATAATAATCAGGTATCACATAACCATACTTAAGTATGAAGTAAAACACCAGCATGCTTACAGACAATCAGACGAGTAATTTAAATAAAGACATGGGAAAGATTTACAACAACATCATTTGGGCATAAAGCTTGCAGATGAAATATTAGTAAAGCGTTAATTCTTTGCTGCATTGGTTTGAATGACAGATACCCATTCATAAGTCATAACCCGAAATAACAAGAAGACAGAATGGAATATAGAGTATACTATGTGATCTTTAATTTTGTAAATTCGGAAAAGGAGACGTTCAAAGACATATCTCCCTCAAGGAGTTCTTACAGCTGCTATCAGAAAAGTTGTGTACACAATTCAGCTCTATTCATTTAATTTCTTTTACAAAAATAATTTACCCTCTACATTTATACATGCATATTAGATATAATAAAAAACAGTATATAGCATAAGACATTAACATACATGATTCATGGCTGAGACTGAGAGCCAACCTCCATGTTGCTGCTGTGCAAGATCGAGCAATGGAATCACAGCAGATACCTTATAATTTGCTGGGTAGTGGGACAATATCTCATTAACCTGTGAAAAATGAAACCATTCCACGTTTAAACATAAAGCAGGTAGCTATCTACTGACTACAGGTTGATAAGCACGCTGCTTGTATGCATTTTTATTGACTGGAAGGCATTTTTACCTATGCAGCAACACAGTCTAGATTGATTCATACACACGGACGCCAATACTAAAACAACAATCCTATACTAGAATTGACTGAGAACAAGTATCATAGCACATAACATAATGGCTGCCATAAAATTATACTTAAAACTCTTATGAATACAAAATTAAACTACTTAACCTATTGATTTATGTCATACAAACACAAGAAAATGGCGATAAAAATAAATAGATCGCCCTGCAAACTTGTTCTAGACATTCCCTTGACAACTGCAATTTAGCAGAGCAAACACCATCACTTCCTTAAAACTAACTAAGACCATTAAATAGCATCAATACATCATAAGTCTCGTATTCAAATTCCACAATCGAGAAAAATAAAAGGTTAACAGAGTACAGAGTTTCCGCATTCTAAAACAGTGAATACCGCTTACCTTTTCCTTGTTCGCTCCCGTGAATTCCCATGGGAGGTCTGGATTATTATCCGGACTATTAAGATGCTGAAAACCACAAAAATGATTGAGCAGGTCTCTTACAGAAGAATTAAGATAGCAACTACCAATAAATCAACAAATGCTAACATTATAACAAAGGGGGGAATTTCAGCAAGCATATAAAAAAAGTCAAAAAATAAAACAAACTCACATAGTTCAGCGCAGTCGAGAACGATCGTGATGCCTGCACAAAAACATCATTTAAAATCGGAAAATGAAAAATAGAAAGACGAACATAAAATTGTCGAAAATCGAACCTGTGGCTGACGGAAAGCATGACGGATCTCGAGAAAGCGTTGAGTGGCGAGACGGCGCAACATTTTTGCGTTAAATCTGAAGGATTTCTGAGGTGAATTGGAAGATGAAGAGAGATATTGTTTTGGGAGAAGATGGAAATTAGAAAATCGAGATTTGCAGGTCTCATCGCATTGTGGCTCGAGGGCTTCTACCATTAACGGGGTGCGCACTGTGCGCTACACTTCAAACGCGTGTTCCACACATGTCCACAATTTGGACCGACCGGCCCACTTCATTATTGGACTTCCGCCATTTTATGGGCCTCTGTGTATTGAGTTTTTAAACGAACCCAATTAGATTTATGGGGGCCATTCCATTTATAATAACTTCACCAACGTGGCATTTTTGGACTAAATTTTCAGAAAAAGAACCCACTTTTGATTTTGACGTATCTAATATATAAATGTATTGAGTTTTTAAATATAAATCAGGTTGTCAAAAAAACTGCTCTCTCTTTCCCGCTCATTTTGTCTCCCTTTCCTTAAATAGACGTCTCACTCATTTTGTCTACATCTAAATATAGACATAATGAGTGGTTGTAAGAGTTTTTCTCTCATTCCTTTCCAATCTCATCCACTAGTTTATTAAACAAACAACTTTCCTTAATCTCCGTGTGCCCAATAGTAAGGAGACAAAATGAGCGGGACGGAGGGAGTAGTATATATAAAGAGAAGGATTTGGGTGCATAAATCTACACCCATTTACACACAACCCGACCCGACCCGCCACGCGCTATTCCGACCCGGCGCGTGAGATCCACGCGCCGCGCGTGGGTCTCACGCGTCCGTTTTTTTTTTATTTATAATTTTTTTTTATATAATTTCCATATTATTTTTTTAGGCTCCGCCTTCGGCTCCAATTTTACGGTTCCGCCTTCACTCCGATTACTAAAATAAGGATAATCGGCGGGCAATAATTTGGACTTTTTCGGCTCCCTCTGAGGCCTTCGGCTCCCCTCCCTCGAATCTTGACCATAGAAGAAGCGGCAAACAATAAAAAAAATTGGAAAAAAAAAATGAAAAAAAATAAAAAACTGGTCAAAGGAGGGTTTGACCGGATCAAATAAATTGGAGCGGGACGAATCGGGTCAAATAAGTGAGTGTTCGCGGTAGAACTGTTGCACCCAAGTTTTTGTCATATATAAATCAGGTCGAATTTTTCAATGTGAGATGGCCACGTAAGTTATTATGATGTTGACAAAGGATCCTTATTATGATAGATTATATATATCTTTATACAGCATTTCACATGGATTTCATATGTCAACACGTAGGGCTGCTAATATGGATTTCGGGTAACCCGGTTTTGACCCGGAACGCAGTAGGTAATTGGGTACCTAATACCCAGAATTAACGGAGTTGGTACGGGTTGCGAATTTTTTTTTTAGTTTTTCGGGTATCGGGTATACCCGTCCCGTTCCGTTATACCTGGCAAACAACCCGATTTTAAATTGTATATGAATTTTTATATTTAATATTAAAGAAAATAGAATCAAAATTAAAAGAATAATAATACATTTGTCTCTTTTTTTCACGTTCATGCAATAACTTTGATATTTTGAATGTTGATGAATGAGGATGAACGGTATGAATTTGATGTTTGAAAATATGACTTCATAATTGTATTGAATTATTGATGAAAGATAAATTGATGATCATTGTGGCTTTGAGTTGATTTTTGAACTTTCACTTATTAATTCTGTAGTTTTATTTGAATTTAATCTATTAGGTAGCATCGTTTTTTTTTTCTTAAGCGGATTATACGGGTACCCATTTACCCGACCCGTATACCCGATCTGGGTAATTGGGTACCCGATTAGCTTGGATGGGACGAGACTGGGTGTCTTTTTAGACACATTTTTGGGGCAGAATACCCGCAAGAACTGGGTAGGGTACCCGAACCCGTCCGTATTAGCAGCCCTATCAACACGGCTATTCGGTATTGAAACATCGACTCAGCCTTGACAATATCTAATAAATACTATATTTTATTTTCAAATCTAAACTGCTTAAAACATTGATGTGCACCAACTTCAATTGTTAGTTTGTTTGTTTTTTGGGGTTTTCTTTACATTTTAGAGGTAGGGAATTGAGAATTTGTATCTTGATCTTACCTCTAGAAAGGAGATGAAGATTGAAGACCCCTAAATACGAGGCTTGGTGCCCGTAGGCCGTGGCCTCTAAGTGCAATATTTTGTTTCGTTTATGTTCTGCCTTGATTTTGATCCGTTGTGTATTTTGATATGTGAGATCTTGTATAATCCATCTCTTCAAGTTATTTTGAATCTTTTCTGAAATTTCATTAAACCGAGCAGACAAACATAAAATCTTCACAATACAAGTACTAATATAAACCAATTATTTGCTTCAAACATTATTTCTAAATAAATTTCAATTAAATTAATCATTTTTATTTGTAAATTATTTGGTGTGACTTTCCGAAACTCTAGGGCCTGTCTGGCTTGTGTCTCCCACACCTTTGCTTAGAGCATCCACGATGGGTATTGATATAGATATTGAGTCTTCGCCGGGAAATGTGATTTTATTAATTGGTGATATTGAGTAAGATACTAGTGTAAAATTCAACTATGGGTATTGAGTTAGATATCAATATAATTGGCAATGATTGTGTAGATTTTATTTTGTTATTTTTTTTATTTATAATAAATAACATAAAAAATACTTAATAATTAAATTCAAAAATTAAGAAATGACAATTTTATTCAATTAAAAAAATTAAACATACACTAAAACATAAAATAAAAATACAATAATTAATAAAATAAAATTACAATAATTAAGAAAAAAAATAGGACAACTACTCCCCACCCAAATTCTTTTGCAAGTTTGGCGTAGACTTTTTGGTGCGACGCCAATTGAGCGGGAGTAAAATTCGACGTGTCTGTAATATAGACGTTGTACGCCCACCTCTCCCTCGCTGAAGCGGTCTCCGTTGCTATGTTTTCGGCTACGGATGTCAACTCTGCCCTAACTGCCTCGTTTGCCGCCGCCTTGCCCTTCCTCCCCTTCTTGACAACTTTTACTCCTTCGGGGCGAAGTTGCATCGTGTTTGCATCGCTCGCCGATGTCGTGGATGTGTTTCCGCTAGCAGATGAAGTATAGTCGCCGGCTTCATTTATCCTCGTCTGCTTTGTAACTGTTGGCGTGTCCGGGCTAGCAAAACTCAGGATATTCTTCAAGAGCTCCCGCGCTGCCCTATAGGGGAAGCTGCTCCGGCACTCGGCGGAGTAATGATCTTCGGTCTGCGTGTACATATCCAGCTCGTTCCCCCCGCTTCCGAGTTTGCTTTCCGAGTTCGCCAACAACTACCATTATTATTCTGGTAGTTGTTGGTCCGCGTCCAGCCCGAAATCAATGTAGCACTGTGCGAGGAACTCTATATCTTCAAGTGTGTAGTTAGCACCTCGCACTTGCCTCGATCCAGTGTTTGATGGCGGGTTGTTTGCCCTTTCGGCTCGCCTTCCCCTTTCCCTTGGCCGGAGAAGTGGCCGTGCTTGATGTAGAGGGAGCTTTCCCCTTGCGGCGTGGCGGCGGCGGCGGCGGCGGTGGTGGTGGTGGTGTTGACTCTCGTTCCTCCGAGTCACCTTGTTGGGAATCTCGGTACGCCTCTTTCTTTTCCTCTTCGCTTTCCTCCACCTCAACATCGTCGTTGAGGTTGATATGTCTGATTTGAGCAGCAGCCGATGGCGGCGTGTCGAATGCACGATATCCACCGGGTGGAGTGGAGAATTGGGAGAAGCCGTATGTCGGGGAAAATTGAGAGAATCCTGGCAACTGCGAGTAGCCGTAAGATGGAGGGAACTAGGAGAACCTTCATGATTGCGAGAAAGGTGCAAACCCGGCAGCCGGAGAGTATTGGGTGAAACCGGGAGAAGGGGGGAGTTAAGAGTTTGGATTCGGTGCATTGAGAGTTTGAGGGTTCGGTGGATTTGAACCGTAATAGTCCCAGAACTACGAATTGAACTCGTTTTCACTCAATTTTTTGGCACGAAAAAAAAATTTGAAAATTGAAATTGAAGAAGACAAAAATTGGGATGAAGATTTGATGTTGGTATGGAGAATGAATGGATTAAGGTGTATTTATAGTGGAAGGAATGGGATAGCCGTTGGGTATTTAATTTATTTTTTTTAATTCTGAAAAAAAAAAAAAAGCTCAAACCAATGGGGACACCCCACGTGTTCCCTCATCGCTGCCAAGCCGAAGTCGAAGGCGATTGTCGATATATCTACACCACCTTCGATACCATGGCCATCGATACCGCCTCCTTCTCCTCCACAACGGGCATCGATACACCCTGATATCGAGGGGGATCGATACCGCTGATCGATCCCCCGTTGTGAATGCTCTTAGACATATCCGATCTTGTAATTATCTAATCTGATCATTGTTAAGTTATTAAACAATACCCTATTAATTAAATAATTACTAGTAACTGTTTTTTCTTTTTTTATCAAGAAAGACGTAAAAATAAGAATATATAAACTGTATTTATTATTATTATTTTTTAGAGAATTACTATTATACACTGTACTTTAAGATCACATACAAAGTCGTAAAAATTATGCTCCTCACATTCATAATTAATTTTGATTATGATTTACCATGTATTGATCTTCCCAGTACTAAATCATGCCTTACAACGAGGATCTTAGTTATTAGTGATTTTTCTTAACAATAATATTAACTAGAAATTTTAATTTCTTCTGCAAGACTACAAACTATACAAACAGATCTAACGCGCAGAAAATATATAAAGTCAATAATACCAGATCAATTAAGAATGAGAAGTTTTGATCTACTTGTATTATATATCGTGTAGTGTGGCACTAAAGCTACATCTGTAACTACAAATTTTCCGAATTTTTTCAAAAAAAAAAAGTAAAACCCACAAAAAAAATGTTACACAAAAGATAGAACCATTAAACTTTGTCTACCATATCTGTACACACATGTTGTCAAAAACCCTTTCTCTTCCTCTGCAACCTCTTTGCAGCTTCAGATCTCTGTGAGTCTTGTCTGAATTCTTGCATGAAATTAGTATTCGCTGAAGAACCCTAGCTACCTAGCTAGGTTTGTTGTTCCATGCAGTACCAATTAAACCACAAAAGCATGCACATCCACAGCGTGTGATGTGTGTGTGGATATATATATAGGCAGGTCAGCTGGCCAAGCCTTTTGCTTCAGATCCTTTGATGATCCTCAACCTCTTGCAAGATGTTACAAACATTTCCCATGGAACATCCCCCACTAGCATCCAATCCCCATCTTTATCTTCATATGTCGGCGCATGTTCAGATCCGTCGTATCCTTCCCTCTCTGAATACACTCCTGAACAAATCAATTTGTACAAATTCGTTAATTTCTTCTTATATAGTATATATATATCGATCGATCGAGAGAGAGAGAGAGAGAGATGTGTATAACTGTATTTGTATATATGAAATTAATTAATCTTACCTATGGTGCACTTGAACATGTTCTCCAAAGCTTTGAGCAGATCCAAGTAATTCCTGTAAAACTTGAGGTCGATCTTTCTAAGGTATGGAGCTCCATCCATGCTCACCTTCACAAACATCGCCGCCCCCTCCGATTCCGGCTTCTTCTGCAGAATATTTTTCCGGTAAGATCTCACCGGCGGCCATCCCACCACTTGCGCTCTGAAAATATTTGCAAAACCAAAAACAATAAGAAATCGATCGGTCGAGGAACAAACGCAAAATCAGCACAAGTATTAGAAGATACTGCACAACTTACTTTTGAGGTGGGGCAACGGATTCCTGCTGTTCTTCCTTTCCGCAAGAATCAGCCATCTCCGAACACGATCTCTTGTTCTGACAACTCTTCACCTCGGATTCCTCTCTTCCGGGTAACCCTAATCTCAGCTCCGTCGCTACTGAGCTTTCCATCGAACACAGACAAAACTTAGAAATTAATTAATTGATTTTGAAGATAGATGGATGATGTTTGCTAAGGTGGAGAGAGAGAAATGAAATTGTGAGAGATGTGAATGAGGCGTGGAAGTTTTATAGCAGGACGGTTAGGGGCGGAGACAGAGAGGAGGCGGGTAAGTTATTCCCCGTGTGCATGAAATTAATTCATTGTCCGGGACCACGCGCTTGTGGGGTACACGCGCTCGTGAGACAGCGCGTGGCGGGGGAAGTGCGTGGTGGGGCTGGGGACAGGCAGTTATGAGTGGAGATAGAAATGTTGGGTGAAAGAAGGGCAAATTTGATTCGGAGGGGAAACAGCCGTGGGACAATCGCAACCGCCGCTATTCAAGGCTGTGGACCGCCTCATCCCACGGCTCTCCTGCCTTTTGACTTTGCTGCGGATCTCGATCGTTGGATTCTCGATTCTACTTTCATTTTACAATTTTTTTTTTAATAAAGATATTTGGCTTCTAGATTAGGGGAGAAAAATTGAATCACTCTTAATAAACCTTGAGTTGTCTTTTGGCCGGTCAATTATGTAAAAATAGAATAATTTAGTTAAATTTTAAAAAATATAAATATATATTTTATATTATTATCATATTTTTTACTTAAATTTTATTATCATTACTGTAAATATATAATTCTTACATTCTTTCGACACAAAGCTTTGTATTTGATCGCTCTATTATCTATATCAAGATTTTTGTTGCCTTCAAATTCATATATATCAATATAAATTTGTATAAACTAAGAATTTAAACTATTAGAAGGTCTCGGTCTCTTTTAGGGAATTCAAACCTCTGAGGAAAGTCAAGAATTAATGCCTTAGCTTTACCAGGCACTGGACAGGGTTTAGCTTTATAAATGTGTAGAGCCAAGTGTAGTGTGGTGTAGTAGTAGGCACTTCAAATCGAAACCGTAGGATATCTTTCCAGCCAAAGCAACCAATCCTTAACAAATGCCAAGAATCTCTAACGAAAGCCTGGGATCCTAATTCAAGCGAAAAAGGAGTAATTAACAAGAAATTCTCCATCTCATTGGAGGCGGAAAACCAATCAACAATTCAGGTTTAGGAAGCCTCGAAAAGCACTGTTGAGAGGAAGATCCTTGGCCCCTCTTCATCCCTTCTTTTCTTCAGCGGATGATATGACATCTCGAATGTTGCGCTAGGTTATTACGAGTACTGAACTTGAAGTCATTTAGAATTTAAATTATACATAAATCAACTTTTTTCTACATGAATCAAATTATGGTTAACAATAATGTGACTATATAGATTTATTGATAAAGCTTATCTTGTCAAGAGGCCAAGCCGTAGAGATAATATTTCCACCGTCGACAAGAGTATAGCACAACTTTAGTGACACAATGTTTAAAACTTGATCTTTGGTTGGTAGATTTTTTTTGAGGAAGAAATCTATCACTTTTGAATTGTTACAAGGTATAAAATATGAGAAATTAGTTGGAGTTATGTTTAAAATAAGACGTTTTATATATTTCCTAGACTGGCGAAGTTGGGTTAATGTTGTATATCTTGTCGACTTTAAGATATTAGTACTTATAAGTGTTCTCTATATCCCATTAAACATATCTTGTTATACTATTCGGAATGAGTATTAAATAAAAGGTAAAATATACTGGTAAATAGTAGATAGATTCTACTATTTTTGCAAAGTTGATTGTTTTTTTATTTAGAACAAAATAAGTTCGATGAAACAATTAAAAAATGAAAGAAACAAAAGTACAATGGAACCGATGGAATAATATTTATTTATAAAATGATAGTAAAAATTTAAATGCATGTCATCATTTTTATACTAACATACCGAAAGTAATCTATTTTAAGTTTAATAACATGATTTAATTATTTGGTAATATTATTATAAGTTTAATAACATGATAATCTATTTTAAGTTTAGTAACTGTAATTCGGTGAATTCTCCAGCGGAGCAGGGTGCTGTGGTCTGAGTTAAATGATGTGGGGAGCAGAGCATGTGAGATGGGACCCACGTTTGTCGGGGATAATGAATTGGGCATGGGCATGTGAGTTGTGTGATAAAAAATTGGACCCACATGAAGAAATACGGTCGTATGTGGTAGGGATGTAGTCATGTTATATGTCATGTCAACATGACACATACCATACAGAGTTTCTCTCACGTATATGGGAGTATGTATGTTCGGTAAATAAAGACTTTTATTTAATCATGAATATCCACCTTCTACGCACTCCCTTCTCTCTTCGTTCACGAAATGGTTGTCACTTTTGTTATTTAAGATTGTCCACGAAATGATTGCCACTTTTGTCATTCGACTCATATTTATTATGAGATGCTTACTCCATTCACAATAATACTCTTTATAATTTACTATTACTTACCATTTTCTTAAAATTCTTATCGTTCAGAGTGTGACAACCATTTCGTGGACGGAGGGAATTTTTTTTGTTCAAATTTCTCAATTCGAGTTTCACAAGCATTTTAAATACGTATTAGTGATTTTCTATTATGGTTAAAACATTTTTTTAGGTAATCGTATTGAGACGATTTGTCGAGAAAATGAGCTAATTAATTAGCATATGCAGGACCAAAATTTATTTTGAGATTTTCCTGCTTGAATGGATTATTTTTATGCTAACCAAACACACCCAAAGTATTGTGGTAGTTGTTTGTTTGGTTTAGCGAGGGTCGGTCCATATTTCTCCATAATTATAAACTTCACAAATCTCTATCTGTATACAATAAAATCTATTCTGTTAGTAATAATTTATTCTTGAAAAAATATTAACTTATATCACTGTGTATATCGTGTAAAATATCTAGATTCATGTCATGGCAATCAACTTAATATATTTTTTTTGGAAGGAAATCAACTTAATTAACAGAATAAACCACACGGATCTTGGAATTAAAATCAACTTTCTGCTTTACATATATAAAAAAGTAGTTGATGTCTGTAAATAATGTCACAAGATTCGCGTAGCAACACTTAAATTTTGTTTGTCGGCTAAATGTTACTACCTATTATAGTGTTAATAGATTAAAATCTTGCTTTTTTTATCATTTGCTCATGGAGTTGATATAGAGAAACTGTTTCTTTGACTCGCCCCAACACGGTTAGATATAAATAATTAAGAGGGATGAGGGAAGGTTGCAAAGTAGCAATTTTTCTAAATTAAAAATTTAAAAAGTCAATTTTACTTTTTTAGTTTCAAAATGTAGTAATTTGAGTTGCTAAAATTTTAATATATCCTTAATGAGGATATAAGAAGGTTAAGTTTTATTTGAATCATACACGAAAATTAATTTATGTATAAACTTCCGGCGAAATTTTTTGACAAAAAATTTCCGGCGAAAAATTCTAGCGAAAAATTTCTGACAAAAAATTGCGGCCAAATTTTGAATCATACACAAAGCCTAACTTAATGTATGCATCATATATGTATTATACATGAAGACTAACATTCATGTATGCATCATACACGAAAAATTCAGGCGAAAACATCCGACCAAATTTCGAATTATACACGAAGCCTAACTTCATGTATACATCATACACGAAAACTAACATTCATGTATACATCATACACGAAGACTGACTTTCATGTATACATTATACACGAAGCCTAAGATTCATGTATGCATCATACACGAAAATTTTCGCCGCCAAAAATTTCAAATTTGTATCATACATGAAAATTAGTTTTCACGTATGATACATACACGAAGATAAGTTTTCATGTATGATGCATACATGAAGTTAGGGTTCGTGTATGATTCAAATTTGCGCTGAAAATTTTTGCCGGAAATTTTTCGTCGGCGATCGCACCACCGCACCACTATTGGCGTCGGAAAATTTTACCATCGGAGATTCATACATGAAGTTGGTCTCCGTGTATGCTACAAATTAAAGTTAACCTTCTTGTATACATAAAGGGTATAAAGGTCAAAAACAAACTTAAAAGGCTATTTTGAGTTTTTTTCTTCGCAAAATTATATAATTCATTTTTTGCCTTTGAGAATGACTATATTAAGTTTTGCCTCAATAATTAATGGTGCGTTGGGTTATCAAGATTAAATTGATAATAAATTAGATAAAATTGAATTGCTTCAATACAGCCCAAAATTATTTTTATTATAGGAGGAAATCAAGACTTAAAATGCAAGACTAATCTTAAGTGATGTTATGCCGAAATTAAGTAACATATTAAATCTTGCCAACCGAATAACATATCATGAGACTTAATCTTATACAGTCTTGATTAGTCCTATCAATCGTGCTACCACTGTCGACCATACAAATTTATCAGAATGAATTACTGGGTTTTACGAAATTTATAAGCTAAAAATTCGGTTAAAGCCATAAAACAAAGAAGGAATTAAAATAATTAGTCATATTCTTCGATCGACCAAATTTGAATTCTAATTTGAATTAATTGTCACTTCGAAAGTTAGAATCAGATAGACATCACTACAGTTATAACTCAATTCTTAAACATGAAATTCTGTAAGCTAGGTATAATATATATCGATGCCATGTCAAAATCATACATAGGATTCTGAATGGTGGAAAAGTGGATTTTATTTCAAAGGGCCACACATTCAAAGTCATAAACTGTGGGTTGTGTAATATAATATTATTTAATTATGTTAATTGGGTGGAATAATCAACACATGCAATTATGCTCATTAATTGGTAATAAATTGCAATTAGTTCATTGAATTTGAATCAATTACCGTCTCTTATTTTAATAGTGCAATTAAGCTAAGAATATACATCAGTTGCTTGATATTGAAGATTGCTAATCAAATGTGTATACTATATGGCTTCTGATCATCACATGATAACCCTAATTAATGTTGTCGATGATCAGATTCATCGTTTTTGTTAGTTCCTTCAAAGAGATTGTACATATAGAAAATTTAAAGAAATATTTTATTGATTTTAATATTTTATTTTATCATGAAATCTTATGATATCCATATTAAATAAATTATTTAATTGATAAATATATCTTTATATGGTGATAAATATCTATTTCTTTGGGAACAAGTAAATGATATACATCAATATTTAAGAGTCAATGAGATCGCGCCACCTCATCCCTCAAGCCCATGATGGAGCCTAAAAGCCCACCAAGTCCACCATATTTTTCCCTATAAATAGAGGTCTCCACACAACTTTAAATCACACCTAAAAATCATCTTCAAGAGCTCAAGAATTGAAGAGAGAAATTCTCCAAGATTTCTCTCTCAATACTCAAGGTGTCCCAGCGAGATTCAAG
This sequence comes from Schizonepeta tenuifolia, assembly GCA_029490685.1. Classification (NCBI taxonomy): domain Eukaryota; kingdom Viridiplantae; phylum Streptophyta; class Magnoliopsida; order Lamiales; family Lamiaceae; genus Schizonepeta; species Schizonepeta tenuifolia. The sequence continues at coordinate 78,510,012 of CM055957.1, read as the reverse complement.
GCGTTCTTCGTAGGAATCAACGCGTTCTTCGGCGGAATCATATCAAGTGGTGTTTGATCCAGAAACAAGGCGAACGTCCTCCGCATCAACACCATCAACCCCAAAGCTCAAGTCAACGCCATCAACCTCAAAGATCAAGTCAACATCATCAAGCACAAAGATCAAAGCTCAACGTTTACTTCGGAAGCAAGACGAAAGTCATCCGTATCAACGTTACAAAGCTTGAAGATCAAGTCCAAAGAGATCTAGGAGGCATACTTCTACAAAAAATCTCAAAGGCTGCTTGAAGACCGTTCGAGGGTCAAAGTGAAGAGAAGAATCGGAGGATCAAATAGAGATTGAACCCGCATATATTCGAAATTCGTATATTTGTAATCATATTTGTGTTTATTGAATAAATACATATTTTGTGTTTACAAATTTTGGCACGCCCGGTGGGACAATCTCTACCTCTCATCTCTTCTCTTCGCCAAATCCAAAGAAGATGTCTACAAGTCTTGAGGAGCAAATCGCGAAGTTGACAAAGCTTGCAGAAGGACTTGCCAAACACTTAGAAGAACGAGATGTTCAACTCGCAAAGCTGGAAAATGCAAATACTTTGGATACGAGAAGCCAACAAGCAAAGGACGATCAAAAAGCTGAACTTTTCATGGAGCCAAAAAATGGTGACAAATCTCCGACTAAGGAGCTTGAAGTCTCTTCCAATGGATCGATGCATGCCGATCAACTCAAAGCATTCATCAAGAAAACAATCAAGGACAAGTTTGAAGGGACCTCCAAATCATCATGGACTTATAGCAAGCCATACACTCAAAGGATTGAAAGCTTGAAGATGTCGATCGGCTATCAGCCTCCAAAGTTTCAACAATTTGATGGCAAAGGATATCCAAAGCAACATATAGCCCACTTCGTGGAGACTTGCAACGACGTTGGAACATATGGAGATCACATGGTGAAACAGTTCGTGCGTTCCTTGAAGGACAATGCCTTTGATTGATATGCTGACTTGCAGCCAAATTCAATTGATAGTTGGGGGCAATTGGAGCAAGAATTCCTCAATCGCTTCTATAGCACTCGAAGGACGGTGAGCATGGTGGAGCTTACAAAGTGAAATCAATGTAAAGACGAGCCCGTCATCGACTACATCAATCGTTGGAGGGACTTAAGCTTAAATTGCAAATATTGCTTGTCTGAAACTTCTGGAATTGAGATGTGCACTAAAGGCATGCATTGGAGTCTTCAATATATCTTAAAGGGAATCCAGCCAAAGACCTTCGAAGAATTGACTACAAGAGCTCATGACATGGAGTTGAGCATAATCGCAAATGGAGTTGAAGATCTATCAATTGAAGATGATCACAACTTTGAAGAAAATCAAGAAGCGACCCATGGGGGCAAATCTCCTAAAGAAAGTTCAAGTGATGAAGAAGCTATAAGTGAAGACGAAGAAGATGCTACAAATCAATCTTCTGATACTTGGTAGAATCCATGAAGTCAATGCTCCTTGATAAGAGCTTAAACTGTCTAAAATGCTCCTAGATGCGAGCAAAAACCGTCTAAACTTTTCAATCAAATAACTTCAAACGCTCCTTGATAAGAGCATAAACTGTCTACAACGCTCCATGACGCATGAGCCTAAACTGCATGTTACTCCTGGCCCGCATGAGTATAAACTGTGTACAACGCCCCTCCTTAAAACTATAATCAAATTTTTTTGAAGAATCGTCCAAGTCAAAGACTCCTTAATACGAGTATAAAATGTTTACAAATTCAAATCAAGTGAAGACTCATTGACACGAGTATAAAAGGTCTACAATTAAAATCAAATAGATGCTCCTTGATACGAGCATAAACTATCTAAAATCAAGTCCAAATTCAAGACTCCTTGAAACGAGTTTAAACTTTCTATCAAATTCAAGACTCCTTGAAACGAGTTTAAACTTTCTAACATATTCAAGAACTCCTTGAAACGAGTATAAACTTTCTTTCAAATTCAAAGAACTCTTTGAAACAAGTTTAAACTTTCTAGCAAATTCAAGAACTCTTGAATATGAGTATAAACTTTCACAAGTTGAAGTTCAAGAACTCCTTGGTATCAGTATAAACTATCTGACAAATTTAAATTTATCGAGACTCATTCATTTTCACGAGAAGTCGTCCATGAACAAGTCTCGAGGGGGCATTTGTAGATATCAAAAATTTAAAGAAATATTTTATTGATTTTAATATTTTATTTTATCATGGAATCTTATGATATCCATATTAAATAAGTTATTTAATTGATAAATATATCTTTATATGGTGATAAATATCTATTTCTTTGGGAACAAGTAAAGGATATACATCAGTATTTAAGAGCCAATAAGATCGCGCCACCTCATCCTTCAAGCCCATGATGGAGCCTAAAAGCCTACCAAGTCCACCATATTTTTCCCTATAAATAGAGGTCTCCACACAACTTTAAATCACACCTAAAAATCATCTTCAAGAGCTCAAGAATTGAAGAGAGAAATTCTCCAAGATTTCTCTCTCAATACTCAAGGTGTCCCAGCGAGATTCAAGGCGTTCTTCGTAGGAATCAACGCGTTCTTCGGCGGAATCATATCATGTGGTGTTTGATCCAGAAACAAGGCGGAAGTCCTCCACGTCAACGTTATAAAGCTCGACTCTCAACGTTTACTTCGGAAACAAGGCGAACGTCCTCCGCATCGACACCATCAAGCCCAAAGCTCAAGTCAATGCCATCAATCTCAAATATCAAGTCAACATCATCAAGCACAAAGATCAAAGCTCAACGTTTACTTCGGAAGCAAGACGAAAGTCATCCGTATCAACGTTACAAAGCTTGAAGATCAAGTCCAAGGAGATCTAGGCGGCATACTTCTACAAAAAATTTCAAAGGCTGCTTGAAGACTGTTCGAGGGTCAAAGTGAAGAGAAGAATCGAAGGATCAAATAGAGATTGAACCCGCATATATTCGAAATTCGTATATTTGTAATCATATTTGTGTTTATTGAATAAATACATATTTTGTGTTTACAAAGATGTCGTATAATATTTAGGTTGACGCAATAAAATATAATGCAATTATATACTAAGGAAATAAAATAAAATCATTAAATAAAAATAAGACGCATCGAAGAAATTTTCGGAAGGGGTTATACTTCTCTAAAAAAAAGCACTGAAAAAATATATAACTGAATAAAAACAGTCTTCTAATTTCGTTTTCGTGGTGAATGAAATATAGTAGTATTTGTTTTAAGTCAACACTAGAGTAACCCGTTAACCTCAGATGTAATAAATTGATTAAAAATTTTCGTTATTTAAATGGACATGAAGATGCTTTTTGCAAACTAGAAAAGAAAATAGCAAAGAAGCAGAAGGGAATAGAGAATTCAAGCTCTACTTTGCAAGCATTTTTTCATCTAGAAGAAAATATAACTATATGGATTTCTTTCATAAATTATTTTTTATTCTTTTTCTATGCAGACACATCCAAATAAACACTACTCAAACTTAAATAAAAGAAAAATAAAAATAAATTATACTACTTAAAAGCTTAATTTAGTAGCAAATGTCATGTTTCTTTCAGATCCATCAATTTTCACGAGTGGAATTCAATTGAAATGGTACGGCAGCAATGAATGCTAAAAGAATGGAATAGTCCACACATTACCTTTTATCTTCTACACCAACTTCCTTTCATTCTTGTCCATTTTATCCCCCCGAAACAAACCAAAAAAAAAAAAGAACAATATAATATTGCAAGTGTGTTTGCTATACTTTATATCAACTCTAATATTCAAGGGATTATCTTGTTATCGGATATTCAGATTCTTTGCATCACATCGAACTTTTTTTTTTTTTTTTTTTTATCTTATTTAGTTTTTAAAACTATTATGTCCTCGAAAGTCGAAATGGTGTGGCTTCAATCTGTAAGCCATGAAGTCTCGGGTTCAAACTTCACTGCTCTTTCATCCATGTCGAAAATATATATATATATATATATATATATTCGTTAAAAATACATGGACGGAACCGATTTTCATTTTCATGTGTGCTTGTTTGAAATGATCCCTTCGATGTTGAGATATGTAATATCAAATCATTGCGCAATCAAATTTTCTTTACAATAAAGAAGTATAATTTTGCGTGAGATACTTCACGGTGAGACAAATAAAAATTCGAATCAAAATTAATATTCAATACATTTGAATTTGTTAAATTTTGGAATCGATCCTCGTACCGCGAATAGTTATAGTTTTTCAGATTGTGGTGCAGGTTTTAAAAAAAATTAGGTGAATGTTTGAACGAAGCAATAAAATTGTGGGTCGGATGTTAGTTTTTATGTAAATATTTGAAATGGAATAAGTTTAGAAAAGTAAAGAATATGAAAAGTTGTTTACTTAATTAAATGAAAAAACTATAATTTTTGTGGAATGAGCGAGTATAAGTTCGTAATTTTTACGCATAATTTTGCAAAAATATCAAATCTCCCCCTGCCCCGAAGAAATATATTGGCAAGATAAATATTTTATCCCCTTTCATCCAATTAAATGTGACGTGAACTGCTGGGAAATTCAGAACTTCTATCAATTCACAGTTTTAGTTGGCAGCTGCTATTTTAATTACTGTTTATGACATGGCTAGTAATTAAGAAAATGAAATTCTAAAAATATGTTGGCTGTCAATATATGTAAATCAAATCAGCTCAGACACAAATTTAATTTCATAGTATCTATCAATGCAGCTAAGGTAAGAAGCACCAATAGAAATAGTAAACGTATATAATATGCACGCCATTAACTGATTTTTCATGAATTCATTAATTGCTTAGGTTTTTTTCTTTTCCGTTATTTTCGTAATTGAATTCTAAAATATCACGCATATACCATTGAATTTTATGCCCTAACACGTAATTCCCCGTCACAGGCTTCCAAGGCGGACAAGAAATGCGATTTGTTATTAACTTGCGATTCTTCATACTTATACGTAAGTCTCTCTCTCTCTCTCTCTCTCTCTCTCTCTCTCTCTCTCTCTCTCTCTCTCTCTCTCTCTCTCAAGATTTTCTTTTATACATATCTAAATTATGAGGTTAAATATATATGGAAGTCTTTCAATGGTAAAAATAATTAAATAAGAGTTAAATTTAGGGTCCAACTTTCAGTGTCCCCCTTCCCCATCTCAAATAAAGCTTAGCTCCAGTACATGACGTGAAAATTAACAGCTTGATTGCATGGTAAAGTTTGATCTTGATATATGTACATGTCATCACTACATTACATGTGCCCGTATTTTTTTTTTCCCGATTTTTATAAAAATTACAGTTTTCTTTACTTTCGATTTTTTTATTTCAGTTTTTTTGTTTTTTTTATTTATTAGATTTTCAGTTTTTTTTTTTTAATTTCAATTTTTTTTTTTAAAAATCCACATTTTTTCCCACCTTTTTTTTGTTTGCCTCTATGTTTTTTTGTTTGCCCCTTATTCTTTGCCTTGGTCAAAATTCGAGCGGGGGAGCCGAAGGCCTCGGAGAGAGCCGAAAAAGCCTGAATTATTGTCCGACGATTATCCTTATATTAATAATCGGAGGGAAGGCGGAGCTGAAAAAAATATCTAGAAATTAAAAAAAATCGGAAAAAAAATTAATTTTGACCGGTCAACAGGTCATCCCGCATTAATCGGATCATATCCGACCCGGATCCGGTCTCTTCGGTTGCATGCAAGTGTCTCTCGTAAACTAATTAACCAAATATTGGCTCTACAAAAGTTATTTCAGTGAAGTTCGTTAAATTAAACAAATCAACTTCATATTGACACAATACGTTAGCTCATGAACAAATTTATTAATTAAGCTAGCTTGGGCAATTTAGAACAATCAATTATATATCTATAATGAGCAAAACCATTAATATGATCTAGCTAAGATCGAATTGACTGCCAAAAAGTAACACAATGTTTACTTGAATTCACAAATTTTTTATACGTTTAATGTTGCAATTAAAATTATATCGTTTCACTGATGAAACGACGTTAAACAAACTCTCTTGAATTTCTTTTGGGAAATACTATAATTGCAAAAAGTTACAAGTCAATATTGTAATCGCAATGTCTCAAACGTAGTGTATAAATTACATATTCATGTAAAAATTGTGTTACTTTTGTCAATTAACCCTACAAAATTCGCATGCATGCAATGCATACACTACTCTGATACCTCAGACCTCTAAAAGATTTCCACAAGAACTGAATAAACATATATTCCCTCCCACCCCTAATTTTATGTATACTTTGAGACAACACATGTTTTACAAAATATAGGGAAAGTAGAATGTTAATGGAGAAAAAATAGATGTGAGTAGAAAAAAATTAGAATTAAGGATAAGAAGTGATAGATAGCGGTGGGTTAATATGGTAGAAAATGTAAATATATGAAAGTTATAAATAGGGTAATAAGTGAGAGAATTATTTCTTAGAATGGACTATGCATAAATTTGGGGGACGAACAAAAAAGGAAAAATCTAAATCTAAGGCGAGTCGTCATTCTCTTACACACCCTTCCAACTCCTTGAGACTAAATCCAACAATCTCAAAGTCATATTTTCAACAAATTAATTATGGTTTTGCTACCCAATTAAAGATTTTACCTCTGAATTCCCCAACTTTCATTTTTTCTCTAATTTTGCCTCCGATGATGCCTCTGACCGGAAATAATTTCGAGATTTGATGACGTGGTATAATATAATCTATGTGGCACTCACGTGACATTAAACATGAGGGTTTATCAAACAACAACGCTTTGAGTAAACTAATGGTGTCCTTTGGGAAGAACTTGGGAACGTCTTTACTGCCAGTAGCAAGGTGCACAATCTTGGCTGAGAAGAAGTGTGTATAGATGAACTCAATAAAGAAGAAGCCATGGAAGGTTACACGAGAAACGACGTCGTTTGATTAAGTGACAAACGACGTCGTTTTGTACATCGGACGACATGCCAACTAGGATATTCTGACTGACATGTAAGCAGTTAATTTGGGAGAATTCAAAGATAGAGGCAAATCAGAATAAATTGAAAGTTGGAGAATTAGGAAGCATAATCTTTAATTGGGGAGCAAAACGATAATTTGTTGAAAGTTGAGGAATTTACAGGCTAATAACCCATAAATTTATTGTTTGTTGCATGTGAATTAATCACACATGAGAGATAAAATAATACTACTAATAGAAATAAGTGACTTGACTAGCTCGACTTATAAAAAGGTTGCAAATTCGAATTCTGAAACCATCATGACTATTCACTCTACTAGCTAGAATGTCATCCGCAGCTGGATACAAAATTAGATTTATTTTTTGTAATTGAAAATGTGAGAGAAGCGAGAAGGGATTAGGAACACCAAATAATTGAATAGAATTAGCTGTAGAAGGAGGTCCACAATATGGATGAGGATTGAAGGTGAAGAATATATATGAGTGGTGTAGGAGTAAAATAGTTTGGACAAGACAAGCACCTATAGCTCTAAGTATTAATTGATTCAAAGTCCAGATCTAAATAATTCTAAAGAAGTAGGGCATGTTTGTCTGTGGTCCTAAAATAGTGTATCTGTCTGAAAAAAGTATTACTAGATGGGTTGAAGAATGCCAGCAAATCAGTTTGGTCCAAACAAGTGTAGAGGTAGTAATGTGAAAACATCTTAGTTTGTCTGCAAAGCTGGATTGTACTTTCCACTGCATCTAAATGAGTTGTACTTTTAATTTGGAGTTCAAGAACTGCCAAACAAGACCTACCCATTCTTGCAACTGGCTTGTTTGGTCCATGGGAGCTGGACAATGTATTGTCGATCTGCTCTGCTCTGCGTTTGCAGTATTAATATTTTAATATACTACAATATTTATCAAAGGAAATATAAAATATGTATAATATTTTAAGTTAGCTGATTGAACTGATCTAAAGAGTTGCAGCAACTTATAAAGAAAATGGTATAAGCTGCGTTATTCAATTACACTATAATTAACACGAAATTAACTTCAAGTAGTTAGAACGATCGTGTGCGCTAAAAATCCTATAAATAATATTACTATCATGAATTAAAAGAGAATACTATATTTATATGTAGGCGCGCGTATATCGTGTAACCATATCCGTATATGACCAATGAAATATTGGCAGATATCTTGTTTCAAGCTGGTGTAGATAATGTCCAATTTTAAATTATGTTGTATGCCACTCTGCCATTCTTTTTGTTAGGGATTATGGATAGCCTATTTTCAAATCCATTATTTATTAATTAAATAATTATTTAAGTTCATGATCAATTTGTGAGGATACTATATCGATCTATAACCTTGTGCTATATTGAGAATTTTCTCTAAACTTTAACAATATGTAGTATTTTTTTTAGAGAATATACTAGTATTACATAAATTTGTTCATAAAATATGATATGTTGAGGAATGTGACATGCCTCATAAAACGTACTGGGTTTAGGTTGATACTGCTATCAGATAAATTTCAGTATCAAATATGATATGTGTATGGCTTGGCTTCAATTAGTACTGCCTCCGTCCTATAATAAGTGACTTAAAACTTTGTGTATGTGTGTGTACAGAGGAGAAGAATATAAAGTGGTTAAAATAATAGTACCACTCACAACTTTTAAAGAGACATTTTTCATTTTAAAAACATGTCACTTATATATAATGATATAGAATACAAATCACTTATTATGGGACGGATGAAATACTAAGACGTGCCAAATTAAGTCATAAGTGTATATATGACAATATTGGGAGTAAAATCTTGTAAAAATAGATATTGAAATGCAAAGTTACTTTCCTTCCAACTTAAAAGTCGAAGAATTTAAGTCATGTGTACACAAACAGTAAAACTTAAAGAAAAAGGAAAATTGTTAAACTGGACAAACCAAACCTATCGTCGGTTTCGCGAAAGAGATAAAGTTATTTCTTTTTTTTGGTCCAAAATTGAGCTTATAATAATCGTTATGGAGTACTATGTTAGTGAAAATTGTATGATTTCCAGCCAAAATACAATCTGCCATGCAAACAAGGGAGAGTTTATTTAATGCAAAAAGAGTGGTGAAAATGGATTTGGATATGAAAAAGATGCATAGGATTTGGATGGAATGATGAACTAAGAAATCCTAGGTTGATGGAAAGCACAGGCACAGCATTAAATAGAAGATAGACCACACACGTGTGAGTAATTAAATGCTGATAAGGAGATGTGGGCCTTCCCACACGTGGGTTTAGGTTTCGATTTGGACTTTTTGGGTTGAACTATGGCCCATTTTGTCTTCTACAAAACGGGCCTACTTAAACATACCCATGGTTTCGATGTCCATTTCTTTTATTTTAGTCGTGGGCTAGGGCAAACGTCTAGCTTCTCATACTCAAAACACTTCCAACTCCACCCGTTTCACCTAAAACTTGTAAATGCTTCTTTTCTTTAATAAAAAAGAAAGAAGCTAAAACTTGTAATAGCGAGAGAGAGAGAGAGAGAGACAGAGAGAGTAGAGAAGACTGTTTTGTTAAAAGAATATATGGTGTATAGTCTCATCATGGTAAAATGGCACTATCTTATTCTATGATGTCTCCTGCCGCAATTAACAAATTCATTACATTTTATTGAGGACAAGTTAAGAACGAAATGTTGAATTGTATTTTGATACGACTCTTGATTTTTTTTTACTCTTTACATTGGAATAATACATGATAGCACTCCCACACATATTAAGAAAATATTTCTAATATAGTTGTAAATTAAAATGGCAAAAATCAGAATAACAATTCATAAACAAAATTTTATTTAGAGATGCCTATGAATGGTTTTGTAAAAGTGCATAATATATTTCGACCTACCTCGTCAAAATCATTACTCCATATTAGTTGAGAAAAACCCTATCATGTCTCAAACTCTCAATCACAAATTCACCACTCCATCGTAACAAGATAGGAGTCTTTTTTCCCCCTATTTATATTCTTTGTGAAAATTTTAGAAACAATTTGCCCACCTAAGACGCTATTGCAATTAGGAGTGAGTAAACCGAATGTTCGACGAACTGTACCGAAACTACCCCTAAAGTATAGTTAATCGAACCGGCGATTTCGGTTTATTTTTCAAATTTTAAAAAATCGAGGGTACCAATTAGGGTTTTATTTTTATATATAAAAACCGGCGGTTAACCGGACCGAACTGAAACCCAACAAAAATTACTAATTTTACTAAATTATATGTTATAAAATTATGATAATTATTTACTTTTACTATTTTTACTGAAAAATATTGTAGATTTCAATTTATAAATAATTTATACATCTTTAAATTGTATATTTTGCATATAAATTTTTTTATATGAATAACTTTTGATGCTATTAATTATAAAAAAAAAAAGACAAAATTGCACAAAAATACCTCACCTTTAGTTCTATTTTGGTTTAATTTTCAACCTTTTAATTTTTGCAAAAATAATACTTACCTTTTATTTTTTTCGCAATTTTCTCTCGCTGGTGTATTCCGGTGAAATTTTAGTTGATGTGTTAATTTAATTTGCTTACGTGGTATAATTGATTCCTCGTGGCTCTGACGTGGCAAATATTACTCGATTTCGTGACATGAGAAAAACGAAAGTATTTGTTGCTCAGATTCGATTTATGCCCTAAATCCAATCAAGATAAGTGTTTGATGCATGTCATTTTGGTGGTTGCTAAACGACGTTGTCTATCTAGTTGGCGCGGATTGCCAACTCATCATTTCCGGCTTCCAGTTGGGCTATAATTTGGGGGAAAAACAGAATGTTCGAGAAAATTGCGAAAAAATAAAAAGTGGGTATTATTTTTGCAAAAATTAAAAGGTCGTGAATTAAACCAGAATTGAACTAAAGGTGGAGTATTTTTCTGCAATTTAATCTAAAAAAAATTGAAACTTTCTTTTGTCATGGTAACCGTTGAATAACGATTAACCAAACCGTTTTTTAAGTTAACCATTGTCACGGTTTTTAGTTTTTATTTTCTATTTTCAACAGTTAACCGAATGGAATAAAAGCCGTACAGACTATTTTTTTACATGGCAAATGATTGGTTAACCGCACCGTGCTAACTATGAAATCACAAATATCAAAAAACGGTACACGATAAAATTGACAATAAAAAAAATATTAAACCTACAACAAATAGATTTCATTTAGTGCGTACACGTGCGCTTAAATGAGACTTGTTGACACGAAAAGATTGGACCCACTTTGTCCTTGCATTTAACGATTGGGCCTCAGTGGTAAATAAAACCCAGTTATTCATTTATTTATTAAGCAAGCGAATACAGGAGTATATCTTATTAACAGGTTGGTTTTACATTATTTTTTATTAATGTTTCAAATTTTGTAAGTTAGAAATATTACTCATTCAAACGTATTACATGCTTAGTTGAAGACATTTCTTTGTTACAATATTTTTCAAGCACTTAAATCATGCTAGAATATATCCACCTCGGACAGTTCAACATTTAGGTGAATTTTTAAGTTACACTCAAAGAAGAGAAATTGAGATAAAAAAGATAAGAAATTAATTATTACTATGTAACTGCATTATATAAATCTATTAGAATGAACTAACATTATATTGTCATTTTCCTTATATTCATAACACTATCTAACTGAGGGCAAATTCGGATTTTGTTTAGTCAACTAAGAGCATGTACTACGGTGTCTAGTTAGACCTAGGTTGAAGCAATGGGAAGCGTGATTTTAATGATTGGTGGTGTTGAGTTAGATATAAGTTGATGTTTCACTACAATGGGGTTGAGTAAGACCTAGGTCTAAGCAATGAGAAACGTGATTTTAATGATTGAATAGATTTTATTTTGTTGTTTTTTTATTTGTAATAAATATTATAAAAAATAACTTAATTAAATTCAGAAATTAATAAATGACAATTTTATTGAATTTAAAAAAAAACTAAAACACACACTAATTAAAAAAAATTACCATAATTAAAAACTGGAACATTACAATAATTAAAAAAAAATTAGGACAACTACTCCTCTCAATTGAATTCCCTTGCAAGTTTGAGGCGAACATTTTCGTACCTCGCCTTTTGCTCGGGAATTGGCCGTACCCCTGCGGCTGTGAGAACTGCGAGTACCCAGTCGCCGGAGGGAATTGGGAGAAACCCGGCGATGGGGAAAACTGGGAGAAACCCGGCGTCTGCGAAAAAGCACCAAACCCTGCAGGGGCCGAGTATTGGCCGAAACCGGGAGAAGAGGAGAATTGGGAGCTTGGATTCGCCGGATTTGGAGATTGGTTCGGTGGGATTGAACCAAAAGTTTGCGAGTACCACGAATTGAACTGGTCGTTAGCCATTTTTTTGCACAAAATAAATTTGAAAAAGTGATTTTTTTTGTGGAGAAGAATGGATGAAGAAAGAAATTTGTGTGGAGAATGAATGAGATGAAAGGATATATATATAGGGAAAAAATGGGATATAACCGTTGATGCTGCAAATGTATACGTTGGAGACACAAAAATTAAGCCGTTGCTTTTTTTATTTTTTAATCAGAAATTAAAAAAAAATAAAGGACCAATGGGGACACGCCACGTGTCCCCATTTTGTATGCTGCTGGAGTCGAGCGGTGTGTCGAAGGAACGACACCGCCATCGACACAGGGGGGTGTCGATCCCCCACTGTGGCCTCGACATAGGGTGTGTCGAGTGGGGGGTGTTCGATTCTCTTCGACACCACCGTTCGACACCCCCTTCGATCATTGTAGTATATGCTCTAAGTGAACTTTGAAGGTCTAAACAAATTAATTAGGTTTAAAGCAGAACAATGACTGAAAAAAAACGACTAAGTGCTTTTAAATTTTAAAGAACGAGAATCCAAATATACATTCTCCTATTTGTATTTATTATGGTCGCGCGTTAGTTCCTCATATTCTAATTGTGGACTAGAAAACATGAAAAATTAAAATTTGGTATGAAGAATATTTTAGTAGTACGTATAATAATATAATAAATATAATAATCAGCTCGTGTTGTGGCGTCTGAGTCTGACCATAATAGTATAATTTAATTTGTTGGGAAAAATATGATATAATTGTGTAAGGCGCCGTCCAATGAATGGAGAAACATGATTGGTTTGTGATGGATTTATGATTGGCCTATCATCATTTTTCGCCACCCTTCCAAACAACTTACGTAATTCTTCATTCTCCTTAAGCTACCTAATAATAGTCCCTTAAAAACACACCCACAAAGTGTCGGAGCATATTTGTAATTTTTTTTTAATTTTAAATTTTGTATGCATTATATTTCGATTGCCGGAGTTTTTACAAAATAATTCACACAAAATATTGATAATTTAAAATATTTATTAAAAAAAGAAAAAAAACCTATTCTTTTTTTAGCCCCTTTTTCTGACCTTAGGAGGAGCTCCCCTCCCATGTTGTGCGCGCGCACGCGCATACACACCTACAAGTATATGTAGGTGAAAGATATATAGATTAATCAAGATGACCTACGTTATTTATTAGCACCTTTCGGTTTTGCGTTCATAATTTTTATTTATTATTTTAATTTTATTTCATACGTACCTTCCCCTTATACAATTTCCGAGTCGTTCATAATTTTATTATCACACCTTTAAATTGCATGCGTAATAAGTGATCATTCGGCTATCAGTTAAACATGTAGTAGTATAATTTTTTATGCATATAGTATAATATACTATTACATATAGTATTATACAACAAAGAGAACTAGTCTTTTTTTTTTTTAAAAAAAAAAAAAGAGGGATGCAGAGAACTAGTCTTAGGAGTTACAGTCTACTACATTCGTCTCAATTACTATGCAACCTTTATTTGTTGTACTCAATAATTCTCCAAATATTATCGATGACTGTTCCATGAGGTTTTAATTTAATAAATGGGAATAATAGTATTTGAAACTGTTTATTATTGTAGAGCGACTAGGGTTGTTAGTGGAAGTAAAAGAATAAAAGTGAATAGTTCAATGTACCTAAACGGAATCATTTTGATGGTGTTGCTACTGCAACTATACTTCAATCAGAAGTACATCCAACTTGGGCCATTATCTACTCATAAATATACGGATTTAGTCAAAATTGTTACTATAATTTAAGTTCGAGGTACGTAGACTTGGGCAAGTTCGTCTTGTAACACGGTTATAAATCTGAATTATTACTTTATCCATCAATATATATAATCATCAATTTGTAATTTAATTACTTACAATAGTAAAAGTATATAATTATTACGTACTCCCTCCGTTCATAAGTAAATGTCCACTTTGTGCTGGACACGGAGTTTAAGAAAACTGATAAAGTAAAAATTAGTGGGGTAAAAGTTAGGATGTAGGGGTAATAAAATAGTGACAAAAAAACAGTGGTAATGACAAAAAAGAGGTGGTATTGACCAAAAAGTAAGAATAAAGTTGTTGAGATGATAAAAAAGGAAGAAATAAAGTGATGTGAGGTGAGGTGCTAAATGACAAAGGTAGTATTTTTTTTAAAGTAAAGAGGGTAGTGTTGTACGAAAAGATGAACTGGACATTTAGTTGCGAACACTTGTACTGTAGCAAACTGGGCATTTACTTGTGAACGGAGGAAGTACATTTTTTCACGAGAATTATTACTCCCTCTGTGCATGAAAAGTTTGTTCTAAAGAAATGGCACATGTCTTTAATCCAAAAGCTTATAAAAAAAAGTGTTAATTGCCAAAAAAATCCCACCTTTTTCAAAATTCTGGTTTTAATCCTCACTTTTTAAATCTGCCTCTAAATTCACAACTTTTTAATTTTTATTTGATTTTTCCCACAACGATAATTTTTCCCCAAGTTAATGATGAGCTGGAAGTCGGAAATGTCGACGTGACAAATCGTCTAAACACATACAACGACGTCGTTTAATAAACATCATACATCGTCGTTTAATGGTAAATAAAGACTTGGATTAACTGCCAAATAATTCCCGATCTTTTTATAAATTCCAATTTTAATCCAACCTTTTTAATCTGCCTTCAAATTCTCCACCGTGGGTTGACGTCATACCTCGTCATCGCCATCATTTTGTTTTTGCCACGTAAAAAGTGTCACACGTAATATATTAGGCCATATTTGCAAATAATATTAACATGTCGGCAGTAGCCTTATCAGAATATGTCATTGTGGGAAAAATCAGATAAAATTAAAAAGGTTGAGAATTTAAAGGCAGATTTAGAAAGTAAAAATTAAAACAAAATTTTTGAATAGGGTGGAGAATTTTTTGACAATTAATCCTAAAAAAATGTTTGTGTGAAATATAGTACCACAATTAATTTGGTAGAATGATTGTAAAAAATGTTTGTGTGAAATATAGTACCACAATTAATTTGGTAGAATGATTGTAAATGTAAGTAAATGATGGGGTCATGTATATAAATAAGAAAACAGAAGATTAGAGCAAACTTTTTGTGGACACCACCATAAAAGAAAAATTTAAGTAAACTTTAGAGTAATTTTTATCCCACCACATTGTATGGTCAACCGTACGAAATATTTGTGTTAAAGTTCGCTCAAATTTCTATCGTCACCAATAACTACTAGATTTGGTTGTATACAATATATAAGTAATTAAGAATGATCTTTATCCTAAGAAATGAGAATTAATCTCTGGTGTATGTAAAGAAAATTCAGTTATTTTTTTTTCCTTTCCAATTTTTTTTAAGGTCTGTTTTTTTTTCATAAAGCATGGTGCATCTCAATTTGACATATGGTGCATCTAGTTTCACGTTGTGACGCATCTCATTGTACAATGTGGTGCATCTACAACATTGTGGATCATGAGATGCACCATTACGTGTATTGATATGCACGGCACAATATAATGAAATGCACCAATGGGTGTAATGAAATGCATTATGTTTTACGAAAAAATCAAACCTTAAACAACAAAAAGAAAAACTGAAAAAAAAAAATATGGTACATGCACCACAGTGTATAACCAGATGCACCACACAATGTAACTAGATGCACTACACAGTGTAACTAGATGCATCATGTTTTGTATAAAAATCAGCCAAAAAAAGAAGAAAAAAAAAAGGCGCGTGAGCTACACGCGCGTGAAAAAAGATGGTAAATGAAAATATGCATTATCTCACGCGCCTGCCCTTTTTTTGTGATGTGTGGTTCAGATTTATTCCTATTTCTCACTGCCCTTTTCACCATAACTCATATATATATATATATATATATATATATATATATATATATATATATGGGTTGCTTCACGTATAAAGCATTTTTCCCGTAAAAAATAAAAATATAAATATTTTATTCACCAAATGACAAGACAAAGCAGTACAAACAAACCCAACAACTCAACAACGCCACAACACACCATAGTCTCCAGCCTATGGCCCTAGCATTCTTGCTAATCTAACATTCTCTCTACATCTTATAGAAATGAGCACTTTACATTGATAGCTAACATTCTCCACATCACTCCTGCACTTCTGGAACTGTCTCATGTTTTTTTCCTTCCATATGAGATATATCACTATTGAGAACACACACCTATATAAGCTTTGCTTCACAATTATAACACCCCTCAAGACCGGTCTATGAAAAACCCGAATGAATTAAAACTTTTTAAGATAGGTTCTTATTCCTGGAGATTTTTCAAAAGAAAATAAATTATTTTATTAAAAGAAGATGAAGACTTTATTTATAAAGTCAAAAAGGGATTTTATTTAAAATAAAATCTAAATTCGTTTCCAAATAATTTCAATTAGCGTGTTTTCAAAACGAGCACGAGCATGAATTTCTGCATTCATTGCATAGCATCCTACGTGTTGCATTTTAGATGATATTAAATTATTAATGTGATTTATTTGAGAATTAACTGTCGCGTAATTATGGAACCAGCCAGTCGGTACGAATTAGAATATCTGCGTCGCATTAAATAATTGACGAGCTTAAAGAAAATAAATAATTTATAATTAATAATATGATTTATAGTTAAATCAAATTATTAGAATATTTTGATAATTTGTAACGGGATAAATTCGCGTACGAGCAAACTGTTAAAATATCGCGATGGGAATTAATAGCAATAAAAAGAAAGCAGACTTTGAAATTAAAGAGAGAATAGGCGTGTGAGAAGGAGGAGAGAGTTTTTAATGAGGGACCCACATGATTTTAACTGTTGACCAATCAAATAAGAGTAGAAGAAATAATTATCTCTCCCTCTCGTAAACACGCCGCCGCCCTCCTCTACCAATGGAATTCTGCAGAAAGCCATCATCTTCCTCTTCTCCACACTCAACTTCCTTCCCTTCCCATCCATTAATTCAGTCCATCAACTCTCTTCCCTTATTCTCCATCTGCATCATTCTAAAGAGAAGAAAGAAAAATCAGGGTTTCATTCCCTTGACTCCCCCAAAACCGCCGCCACCTCTCCTCCATTCTCCACCACCTGCCGCCGCCGCCGTGTGCCTTCGCCGCTGCCACAGCCGGCCTTCTAGTTGAAGAAGAAGGGCCGTGGGACGAGAGAGAGCAGGCGAGAGAGAGAGAGAGCAGACAAGAGGGAGAGGAACCCTAGCCCTAAACCACTGCCGCCCTTCAACCGCCGCCGCTGCCGTCGCCTCCTTGTGCCGTCACCACTGCCGGCGCAGCCTTGAGGAGAAGAAGAGGAAGGAGAGAACCAAGGAAGAGGGAAGGGCAGTCGAGAGGGAAGGAAAGGAGAGAGAGAAGAAGGGTTTCCTAAACCCTAACCCCAACTGGCGCCGTCTACCGCCGCTGCCGCCGTTCACGCCGCCGCCGGAGCCGCCTCGAAGGAGCAACCACACGCCAGAGAAAAGAGAGAGGCTGCACGAGAGGGAGAATCGACGTGAGAAAGGGAGAAACCGAGAGAAAAGAGAAAGGAACGGGCTAGGTATAATATTCATCCTTCTCCGTCGTTGTTCTTCGTTTCTTTCTACGTTTAGGAGCATGTTTAGATTTGTGAATGAAAGAATTTTATGTTATAGATGAGATACGAGAGAGAATGAGGGAGGGCAACCTTATCACCCTCCCGATGAGACCTCAAAGATGTTATGTTTGGTGGTTTTGATGTTCTTATTGCTTGCCTTGAGTATATGATTGATTCCTACGTGTTCTAGCCAAGTTTTATGACCTATGACTCCTTG
The DNA here is from genome assembly GCA_029490685.1 of Schizonepeta tenuifolia. Taxonomy (NCBI): domain Eukaryota; kingdom Viridiplantae; phylum Streptophyta; class Magnoliopsida; order Lamiales; family Lamiaceae; genus Schizonepeta; species Schizonepeta tenuifolia. The sequence goes on along the minus strand of CM055957.1, from coordinate 78,491,827 downwards.
TTTAAATTGTTAGATGAATGTTATGATCATTCTGTGAGTGTTCTTGGGGCTGGAACTCGTTTGTATGGTGTTATATCGGGGGTTTGAGTCGAAAATGTGAGCCTTGTGTGAAGTATGTGTAAAAGTTGTAAATCTGACCTTGAACCGATCTGCTCTGTTTTTAGAGTTAGAAAACGAATTTGAATCTCATCTTTTAGTATGTTGAAGATCAAGATGTTAGCTATAACATATCCAAAAATCAAATTAATCCGACGAGTGTAGCTCCCTTGGTGAAGTTGTTTCGAATCTGACCTGTGATAGAACCAAATACCTGCGCAGGATTATGTTTTGGGGCAGTAGCCTTCTTTTCTTTCAAAATCTGTGAAATCCGCCTCTTGAAATTGAAACTAGACATCCTAAGGTTTCTAAATTGGTATCTCTCATCTCTAGTAGCCAAACGAGTGATTTTAAAATAAATTTACGAGCGGACTGATTTGCAGCGAAAACTCATTTTTGACAGATTCACTGTTCTGTAAACCGAGCCCCGTTTGGGCTAATAAAATCTAATATTTTTGGATTATAAAAACTCCTGGAATAAGATGAACATGTTAGGAGTCCCCAGTAGAAATTTCAAGGCGATTAGATATAGTTTGCTATTTATTTTGGATTTAACGGTACTAGGTGTCTCACTGAAAATTTTAGAAAAATGTCTTATTGCCTTTTTATGCCTAAAAACGTTTTGATGCTTAAAATAAATACGTATGTGAGCCCCGATAACGTGTTAAGTAATTTCCTAAGATGACATGTCGAAGTAGGATTTTAATTGGAATTTTATAGATTTATTTCTTAAGCTAATTTGATTATTTATTGAATTGGGCTAATTATTAAGTTTTGGACCAGAATTATTTTTATTTAATTGGATTTAAGGTTGTGTGGACTAGGTAATCCCTGTCCAAATTTAATTAATTCAATTGAACTTGGGCCATAATTTTCTTATTTAAATTTATTTCTTCCTTAAGAGGCCCAACCTATTTAATTTTTACTATAGGCCAAGATTAAAATAATTATGTGACTAATGGACCATGCATAATTTTATTTAATAAAGCCCAATATGATTTTATGTGCTAGCTCAATCTAGTTATCTATGTGACATATATGTTATAAGCCCAATATGATTAATATTTATTTCTTGGACCTATGTGCTTGGGCCTTGGGCCACCTTTGCCTAATTAATTTAATTAATAATCCAAGATCATTAATTTATTTCTCAAAGGTTAATTAAGTTGTTCAATTACTTGTGTATCAGTGATTAGCATGCACTTATGTGTGAGTTGATTAATCTTGATTAATAATTAATTGTTAATTAATTATTTCTATTAATTAATTTTCTTTTAATTAATTATTTATGTGTTAATTAATCATGAGTGGATTAATTACCTAAGTATATATTAATTAATTGTAATTAATTAACTAAGTATATGATTAAATACGTGTGTTAAATAATTTAAGTGTACTTGTTGAAGCATGTTAATTAAATTTCTAATATGACATGATTAAATGATATGACACGTGTGCATGAATTTAATTATACAAGTAAGGAATGATATCATGTATGATTAATTGTGTGGCATGCACACTTATATGAAGCATGACATGGCATTTCATAACACGACATGATTTCCAAATCGAGTATTGATTAAGCTTCTAAAATGCATGTCTTGACTAAGGATCTATAATTCGATTTCTATAAAACCCCAAGTCAAATGCCTTAATAGAATTTCAAATACAAATGTTAAAGACCGGGAATAGGTTGACCTTTAGGATTATCAATAGACTATTTGACCCCCTAGAGTCAAGTGTTAAATAATCTAGATTGTCTTGTAGGAGACACCAAGAGCTAGGGACTCAAGATGATATCCACGACAAGGACAAGAGGTGGGTTCTATTTTCAAACTGTGGGTTATAAGCCCCACGGAGGTAACTTTTGGGTTATTAAACCCTAACTGCTTTTATGAAAAAGTGATAATGCATGCTAAATGTTTTTGCTCACTACTCGTGTTTATCATATATGATGTTATTGTCTTCGATCGGCCTTGGGACCAGTACACCCCAAGGTAGTGCACACACATGTACTTATGACGGTTCAGAGAGTGGGAGTGGCTCCCCACTCGAAGAATCGGGGAAGGTAACACGATAGGCGAGATATGATGCGCACAAGGTTAAGTTAAAATATTTTTACGTATGCATGGGTTAAATGTTTTCCTTTTAAAGTTATTGCCCTGGTATACAAAATGAGCATGCTTTATCTTTCAAATGTTTCTGTAAAACGTTTTTCAAAAAGGGCATGAACCTCACTGAGTACCAAAAGTACTCAGCCCAAAATGTTTTTCTTTTTCAAAACAGGTTGAGTGAACGATCGGGATGGAGGTGTGTTAGCATCAAAGAATGTTCCAGATGACGATCACTTGGATCGTCATCCCCTTTCCATTGAACGTATGTTAAAGCTCAACGTTTCTTCAAACTCGACCAATCCGATTATGGTTAGTCTTACTCGACGCTTCCGCAGTGCGGGGTCAAAGTCCTCATACTTTGACCCCAAGACGACCAAGCTAGGGTAATGTCAAGATGACGAAGTCTCCTTGGTTTCCTTCGAAATCAAGCTTGTTTGAAATCTCCATTTCTTGTAAAGTTAAGTTATGTAAGTCAACGGTTTATTTTACGGTTTCAAGTGACAGTCCGGTTATCCGCATAGGCCGGGTAACGGGCTGTTACAACACTCTTCGAGCGGCATTGAGAATTCAAGAACATCTTCTCACTATTCCAATCGCACTTGTTTCTGTTCAGCCCACACCACAACGTGACATCTCTCCAAACTTGACCAGAAAACTGACATTGAAAGAACAAATGGTCCAGTTTCTCATTGGCAGATCCACATAGACAGCACACCGGCTCAACATGTATTCCAATTCTCTCCAGATAATCATACGTAAGCAGACCTCCATGCATGGCCAGCCAAGATACAAATATGCACTTGGGAAGGGCTATGTTTTGGCTAATGAGTTGTACCATTCCACCTTTTGGACCTCCCCTCTCAATACTCTATATATTTCTTTGATAGAGCATTTTATGTATTTAAATAATGCATTTTATGTATTATTACAATGCATTGTTATGATAATGCATTTCGTGTTCAATTATAATGCATCGATCAATCTTAACCGTAAATTTATAAATATCAATGGTCCAAATCGCTTCTCATTTCTTACAAGAAAATGAATTTACATATGATATATATATATATATATATATATATATATATATATGTGTGTGTGTGTGTGTGGCTTTTATTTCCTATAACCGTTGGCGTGGTTGAAAATTGAAATACATGATAAAGGTACTCCCTCCGTCTCGCCGAATACGGTCTAATTCATATGGATACAGAGATTAAGAAAAATAGTATTGAGTATAAAGAAAGTGTTTAGTGTAGTGTGAATGCAATATTTTATAATGCTAATAAAGTTATAGATGGGATGGTTGAGTATGTAGTAAAAGTAGGTTAGTGTAATTTTGATGGGATGATGAACCATGTATATAAACTAGTATTTCTTTTAAAGTAAACAAGCCAAATATAGTGAAATGTGATAAAATAAAAAATAGGCCGCATTCGGTACAAAAAGATATTAAATGAAAATATGGTAAGAAAATACCCTAAAAAAAAAAAAATGGTAAGAAAATAAAAAAAAAATAAATAAATAAAAAAGGGAAGGGGAGTGGTGCAGCGGCGCACATGGAATAGGGTTTGACTCAAAGGCCAACAGATTAACATGCCCACTTTCGACTTTCGAGGGCCCACCCTTCTGAATCTTAGCACATGACTCACTCCATGGGTCCCGCTTCCACTTCATCATTATTTTTATTCTTCTTTGGTCAAGTATCAAAGAGAATTTTTAGATAAACGACCATATTATATGATCACCGTTTTTTATTTTATTACGATCAGTAAATATATTCTCTTTAATATAATCTATCATTAATCTATCATTATATAAACGAAAACGATTCTTCTTTTTAAAAAATTCTATGTGGTACATTCATATTTCTTCATTCCTATTTATCTAAATTCTCAAATTTTTGAAATTAAAAACTGATATTTATTATATTTTATGTTACAAATACATATGGCATAATAGATCTCCATAAAGTAATTAATGAGATAAAATCTATCTTCAAATTTCCTTAGATTTTACATTCCATGATTAAAATTTTGAAATCGTGTATTTGACCTCATTTTCGTAGTAATATTAAAAACGTTAATATTAAAATGGATTAATAATTTGACTTGGTAATGATTAAATTATAATTTTTTTGAACAGTTAATTATAAATTTTTAATTACTTGATAATGTGACCATGTTAATTTATTGATTATTAATTACTTGATAATATGGCCATGTCAATTTATTGATAATGTGCTGCTAGACATGGTCGACGACGGATCGATTCTGACCCGAAATCATGGAGTAGACGAGACGATTCCGAACCGGCAGTTCAACTAATATTTTTTTAAATTTTATGTCGATCTCATCACATCAGACAATATCTTCGAGAGTCAAATATGTTTTTGTCCCACATCGATTTAGAGAAGAAATTAAGAGAGATTTGAAAATAATTATAAAAATGGGGGTGAATAAAAAAAATCTTCTCTAAATCAATAGAGGACAAATAGTTATTTGCTTTAAAAAAAGATCCACCTCAATTCTCCCATGAAATCGACGTGTGACAACCCCTTTGAGAGCCAAATATGCTTTTGTCCTTCATCAATTTTGAGAAGAAAGAAAGATTTGAAAATTATCTATAAAATTAAAGGATATATTAGGTTTAAATATTTAATGGGTATTACTATGTGAGTTATGGATGAGAACATGTAATAGAATTACTTTTTAATAAAATTTGAGATATGTTCAATATATATAATTGAGGTTATCAAAAATAAGAAAAATAATTAACAACCTTTTTATGCTATCACATAATATTACATTTATTAGTTTTATTAAATAATAATTAAAATAAAATCTTAACAAAATCAAATATTAAAAATCAACAAGACAAAATCTTCAAATTAATTGTTAGATTTTCATCCTTCACTTTTTTTTAACCATTATTCACTTTTATTAACATATTATCAAGTGATTACTTTTCAAGGAATTAACTAAACATAAAAAAATAGATTTCAAACAATTTTTTAGGCCAATTTATTAGTTGGCCGAACAATAGTAATTATATTTTTATTATAAAATTTTAGTTTAGTGTCACAAATAATTTTATTTGACCAATTTATTAATTGACCGAATAAATAATTTTATTCTTAATATATATATCCTTCCAACCAAAATATTATCTTAATATATTTTGCAAATAAATAATCAATTTATCATGTATTATTCATTGGGGTAAGTATCAGCCTACATTGGTTGACGACCGATTTCGACCTGGATCTGTAGAGGGTAGACGGGCCGATTTTAGAACCGTGGGGATCGATTCTTTTTATATTTTACAAATAAATAATTTGGTCAAATAAATAATCAATTTATCATGTATTATTCATTGTAGTATCTTCCTACATAATGGTCAACAGGGCGGTTCCAACCTGGAACCGTGGAGGGTATCCCGATCAATTTCATAACTGTGTGATAGACGAGTTAATTCCAAATTGACGGTTCAATTTTTTTTTTTGAAATTATGTTAATTTCATAATTTAGGAGATTTAGCGCCACCTTCAGTTTTAGAGGCACTCTTTAAAATTAATTTTCTTTTTTAAATCAATATAGTACAAAGAGATATTTGTTGTCAAAATGATTCACTACAAATTTTATATGAAATTGACGTGAAACAATCTATTTAAGAGCCTAATGTACTTTTGTTCTACATTTATTTTGAGAAGTAAAAGAGCTTTAAAAATTATCTATAAAGTTGAAGGAGATAATTAACGAACAATATCTAACTTATGATATCACATATTATATTTAATAATTTATTAATTTTATTAAAAAGGTGGAACTTCTACACTATATACTGTATATGGAATTACTACATCATTACGTAGGTCATTTAAAATGAAAAATCTATACCGTACTCGAGATTGAACCTAAAATCTTTTATTAAGAAAAGTCTTGAATGTCTCAACTTTGCCACTTGAGCTAGATCTGATTGACTTATATGATCATTGATTTCTAATCAATTTTTTTTTCTATTCAGAGATGATATTACTTTTTTTTTTGAAAAGATGATATTATTTGAAAAGGCTAAAATGTACTAGAATTTAATATATGTATTGTATGTTCATAGCTAGGAAGAATATTTAATTTAATTTAAGTTTATAGGTTCCGTGATACTATCAATCAAATTTTTACATTCTTAATTGCAAAACTATAACTTCAATGTACGTACTCAACGTACATAAGGTAAAGATACATCTAATAAAATAGAATCCCCTTATTTAAACCTCACTTTGGGTTAGTGTGGTTAATGCTAGGATCAAAAGTTACGGATTCGAGTCCACCGTCATTACGGTATTTAAATTTTCTTGTAATGTTATTCAAAAAAAAAAATTAGGTTAGCAATCTAACTAAGAAAGCAAATTTTTATATAAAATTGAAGGAAAGAAAATAAAGATCGAATTTAGTAGCTCTATCTTATATAGGTGAAGAACACATTACCTACAAATATTAACCTCATAAGTCATAATCATACTTCATATGCGACCCTTACTCAAGCAAAATAGTGCTGCCAAATCAAGCTTATTTACAAATACATTGTACTCGAACTTAGTTAAGAATCCCTAAGAAAAATAATGTCAAATAAATGTCACTAATGAATGGAATAACCTACGCACATCTATGACAACAATTATTGATGAATATAGATTTTCTAATGTAATCAATGAAATTTCAGAACTTTCATTTGAGCCTTCGAGCTTTCAATTGAGTCTTAAGCATTTGACTTTTAAAGGTATAGGACAAAAAATATGAGTGAAAAATGTAAAAATTTAAGATGTGTGAAAGAGACAACGTTGTCTTTTAAGAAGGAAAAGAATACTACTAGTACTAGTAAAGAAGGAAAGTTAATCCAAAAGAGAAGCAATCCAAATTCAAGAAAAGCGAGGCATTGGCATTGGATGCATCATTGGGGAAATAAATAAATAAACAAATGTGCCCCAGATCCAATATACACACACAAAATTTAAAAATATATGCAAGATAGAGATTTTTGGGGGGAAATTTCATATTAACATGGGAAAGGAACTTCGAATTTCCTATAATAGTTTTCCAGTTTATTTTTTTTAAGGATAAGATTGACTAAATTACAACTAGTACATTCTTTGCTTTCAGCTTTATGTTTAATTGATTAATATTTCCTACGAGATAATGATGGTTCTTACTCAGAATACTCTACAGTGTTCCTTTGAAGTTGATTTTAGTAGTATTAGCCATTGCAATTTTTAACTTTTGGTTGTAGAGCTGCCAAGATACATAATCAACTAATGTTACAAAAAGTTTGATCCATTAATACTTTGTTTATGCAACCAGAAAAAGAATTGAACATTGTCCGATGATAAAAATCAATTAAAATCAATTTTGATCATGTTGTTTTATCAAAATTTTGATAATTTTATTCCTTGTAGATATAAGCCATAGGAATACCAATAATCCAATATACAATGACTCCGTCCACTTTTTTTTTTTTTTTTTTTTTTGTCCTTATCGTCATTATATATATTGCTAAGTTTATTTGGTTCTTACTGAATTGAACTCATGCATCACAGCATCAATCCCTTAAACTATAAATAAGGTAATTCATACAAATTACAATAAAGACCCGACATCTTAATTAGCTCACCCTCGATAGATATTAATGATTAAAATTCCCCTCATAAACTAATATGGGCCATTAGTTATCTCTAGATTGAGCACTTTGGATCAATGTCCTACCTAATTAGAGCAATTAATTGGAACAACTGTGTATATCTATCTTGCACAGGTGCGTGGGAGCAGATACGAAGGCGGCGATACGATAACATAACAAGATACGAAATTTTGAAAATTTTAGGGCACGATTTGTCATGGATACTTCTAGTTATTAATATTTAATTATATATAAATCTTATAAAATATATAGATATTTAAATATTCATAAATTATTTGTAATTTACATTTTCTCTTATCCAAAATTTAAACATTTTCAATTATATAATTTGATTAAGCAACAAGATATATCATTAGCCTAATATATAATTCAAAATTCAAATAAAAGTTTTCAAAGTCAACTTTACCCATGGGACTTTTCCACGGAGGATTCATGAATCCGATTTTATTTATTTATTTAGAATGATACGTCACATGACGAATTTAGTGCGGATTTGATGAGAATTGCATTCTGACAACAATCCGATACGATAATATGAAATTTTTAGAAGAATTCGTGCATCATAAGTATATATTTTTCTGTTTCTTCCCATTAGATTATGCTCAACGAATAGATTACCTTTTCAAAACTCTTCTAAAGAAGTTCGAATTAGAGTTAATATATTAGAATCAATAAAATAGAAAGGAGGAATTAAAAAAAAAAAAAAAAGTTGGCTTAATTCGACTGGATTATCAAGTTTAATTCAATCGTTTCGATCAATTTCCCAATCAATTTGTTAATTTCAATTCAATAACTTTTCTAGGCAAAACTGACGCATTAACTGAATACTAACCCTTATAAATCCGTGTTCTCCAAGCTCAATCAAATCCCTTAATTTTTTTTAATAAATAATGATACCAAAATGATAACTACGTAACAAAATCACAAAAAGTTAAAAATCAGAATGTCCTAGTTTTAACAGTATATTTATAAGATAAATAAAGATTAACATATATATGGCTCACGGTATGTATGTGTGAAGACATTCCTTGATCACTGTTAATGTTTTGCCCGCATTAGAATTTTTATAGTATAGTATATTTTTTCTAAGGCAAATTCTTGTGTAAGGCCCATCTCACGTTGTGAGATCGGGTCAGACTCGGTTAAAGCGTTGAATTTTTTTCTTTTTTTTTTTTAATTTTCAGATTTATTTTTCCCCTTTTTTTGTTTGTCTTCTTGATTTTTTGTTTGCCGTTTCTTCTTTTTGTTAAGATTCGAGCAATGGAGGTTGAAGGCCTCAGAGCGAGCCGAAAAATCTAAATTATTGTTCGACAATTATCCTTATATTAGTAATTGGAGCGAAGACGGAGCCGTAAAATCGGAACCGAAGACGGAGCCACAGCGTGTACACGCGCCACGCGCGGTCTCACAAAGTGAGACACGTCGCACGAGAAATAAGCTCTTATTTTAAAATTTCAAAGATCATCAACTTTACAAATTACATAAAATCTGAAGATTGATTAATAATTTTCCCTTCACCTTCAATGAGGTGAAAGCTTCGATGATTACTCAATATTTTGTAGCATATATGTATATCTTGACCTTTCAAAAAGAAATAAAAAAAATAGAAAGACAATATTGCAAAATAATTTCCTACTTTTTATCAAATCCTGATTTAAAATCAAACTTTTTAAATTTTGTAAAAAAAATCTCCACCTTTTAATTTTTTTCAATGTTCTCCCACGTTCAATTCTTTTCCTCAAATTGAAGTTGTATTGGTCATAGAAAATGCTTACATGATAAAATAACACGTATATATATACGATTTAAGGCACAAATCGATTACAGACAATAATTTTCTCATCTTTTCCTTAGCTTTTTCTTCATTCTTTGAGCGTCCGTAACTTGAGAAATTGAGGAAATGATTTGAGAAATCATTTAAGAAATAACTCACAACGATGTGTAAGCATTTTCGGCGTCCAATTCAGCTTCAATTTGGAGAAAAATTGAACGTGGAAAACATTAAGAAAAATTAAAAAGTGGAGATTTTTATTGCAAAAATTAAAAAGTTTGATTTTAAACCATAATTTAAAAAAGATGGAGAATTAGTTTGCAATTTGGCCTAAAAATAAATAATAGTAAGAAATATTAATGTGAAGTAAACATAGTATTAACGATGGGAACGGAAACGTGGTCGTAATTGATAGGAGACGCAAAATAGAGGAAGCAACAATAATGGAAAAGTGAGGAAAGATGAGCATTGTCTATACCCACTCCAGCAAGATTGGATATCCAGCTCATCCCCTCTTCCACGTGTCGTCCCTTTTCCCTTAAACAGACAAATTTCCCTTCATTTATACCCCTTTTCTGCCCAGACCACCCTCTTCCCCTCTCTTCCTACCTTCATCAATTCTTCTCTCATTTCTCTTTTTCTCCTCTTCAAATAGTCACTCCCACTCATCTCCATTCCTTCCTTCCTTCCTTCAATTCGACGCTATTCACTTTAACTAATAATCTCCACTGGACTTCAAAATGGTGGACGCCATGCTGATGAGTCTCGACGGCGCCAAGAAGTTGGTTTTTGAGGAGACTGAGCTGCGCCTCGGATTGCCCGGCGCCGGAGATAAGAAGCGAGGCTTTGATGAAACTGTCGATTTGAAGCTCAACCTCTCCTCCAAGGATGCGGCTTCCGATCAGACTCATTTTCAACGAACTAACAAGCTCAACGACGACGTCAAGCCTGATTCTGTTAAGCCTCCTGCTAAGTATGCCTCTCTCTCTCTAGATTTTATTTTGAGTTTTGAGTTGTTTTTTAGGAGCAAGCGCTGCCACTGTGTGAAGTAAAGTGAAATCCGCATGTTTAGGTTCAGCTTAATTCTTCTCTTATCCAAGCCGTAGTTGGTAGGAGGAATTCCGATTACAGTGTGCGGCGGAGTTTTACTGAGATATGACTGATCTTTCTCGTATAATCAACTAGTAATTTACTCGTTTTCGAGAAATTTTGATTATTAAGGGCTAGATTATGGAATCACGTACGTTGATTTGTTCAGATTGATGAATGAAGAAGTAAAAAATAGCAATAATTAATGTAGGGCACAGGTTGTTGGGTGGCCGCCGGTCCGGTCCTTCCGGAAAAGTGTGATGGCGGTTCAGAAGAGGAGCGAGGCGGAGGAGTGCGGCGCCGCCTTTGTGAAGGTGAGCATGGACGGCGCCCCCTACCTCAGAAAAGTTGACTTGAAGATGTACAAGACTTACCAAGAGCTCTCCGATGCCTTGGGCAAAATGTTCAGTTCCTTCACCATAGGTAAAACTAATAATTGTCATTTTTTTTTTTTTTAAATTTCTTTCTATAAAGAAAATTATTTTGTCTGATCTAGCTGTTTAGATACTAGTAGTATATGTTGTGATAGCTGGTGTGGTTGGTAATTGAGTACAAATTTAAATTTGTGTGTTGTGTGATTGAAAATTGAAGGTAAATGTGACAGCCAAGGAATGTTGGACTTCATGAATGAGAGGAAGCTGATGGACCTTCTGAATAGCTCTGATTATGTGCCCACTTATGAAGACAAGGATGGCGACTGGATGCTCGTCGGCGACGTCCCATGGGAGTAAGTCTTGCTTATTCGATATGGTCAAACTACTCAAGCTCGAGCTCGAGCTCCAACTTACTCATCACTAAGATGTGGATTCCGTTTTGAATCAAACAGGATGTTTGTTGGATCTTGCAAGCGCCTCCGCATAATGAAGGGCACTGAGGCAAAGGGACTCGGTTAGTTGCATCTATACCCCCTTTCTATTACTCGATTAAGGCTTAGGACGTTGTTACAGACTCCTATAGACGCTACACCTGGTGAAATACTCGATTAAGGCTTAGGACGGTGTTACAGACTCTTATAGATGCTACACCTGGTGAAATGCATCCATCTTTCTTGTTTTCACACTCAAATGACATCTAAGATGTGTAGATAGATATATGCAATGAATTGAATTGTTTGTATGAATGTGTGGTTTATTTTCATTTTTCAGCACCAAGAGCGATGGAGAAATGCAAGAATAGGAATTGAAATTGAAGGCCATAAGGTGCTGCTCCTTTGATCTTTAGTTGGTTGTACTGAACAGAGGAGAGAGATGGATGAAGCAGGATGCTGGATTGTGTCTGTACTATTGTTGTATGCTTGCTTTTTTTTCTTCCTCTTCTACTTTTTTATTAAGTTAAATATCGACAAATTTTAATTTTTATGTTATTATTTTTATATTATATTGCAACTCTTGTGGCTTGAGACTTGGTTCGTCTAGTTTGTTAGAATCTTTAATTAATGTTGCCTCAATAATGTCTTGCTCGGATACCGTTTGACTTGTATAATAAACTACTTGTATGTGTGCTTCGCTCTTCAAACTTGTCGGTGCTCTTCTATTTCTTCTTCTATTTTCTCATTTATTCTCGGCCTTGAAACTTTATCAACTTTAAAAAAAATGAAAAACTCTCTAACAACTTTATCCTTACATTTTCGAAAAGTTTCTCAAATTCAAAATTGGTTTGAAGGATTTGAAAGCCTACTGTTCGGGTTGTTCGCCCATATTTCCAATTTTGTTTGGATGATAGAATAATTAAGTCTGGAAACTGAAATGAGGAAGATGATAAAAATTGAAAATTGGATGAATAGCTCCGCCCATGAGCTTCGAAAGCCTTCAATCAGTTTTTAGTTTAAAGTTACATGACTATTTTCTGCGATAAAATTGGTAGACTTTGAAATGTCAAGATTGAATTGATAGATTTTAAAGGTTATGGTAGAATTAGAAACTTCACAAAAAGTTGAGATAGAAAATAGTATTGACCCTGTTGTGTATTATATAATTATATAAATGAACTGAAAGAGATAAAATACTGATGTGGAAAAATCTTTTGCCATAAAAGGTTCGAATTGTACTCATTGTGGGATGGATAGTATACTCTTTATGAGGTAAGCAAACAGAAATATTATGAAATAAGGAAATATGGAATTCGTATTTGGAGGAGCAGCTTGATGTGCGCGTCTAATACTTAAATAGATAATTTACTATGGAGTATTTAATATTGATTCACATGGAATTATTAGTAAGAAGAATAAAGAAAGTCGTCTAATAATAATAATAATAATAATAATAATAATAATAATGACAGACAAATATTGCAATCTTGAAGTAAGATTTCATCTTGAATAATGAAGAAAGAATTGATACTTGTTTTTTTCACTTTTGTTATCAATCTAAACACAAAAAACAATCATAATATGATTGTACGGTAAAAGTCTTGTGTGATTTGTAGGCCATTGCACAACAACGGAGTTTATACATGCAATCCGAGAGCATTGGATGCGGATTCTCACATACACAAGAGAAAGAAAATGAGTAGGTTCAACTAAAATAAAGGTCCGAGTTCCATAATTGGCTATTTCTAACAATATTGACCTAAAATGAATGTAAGACGAACAAAGGAGATGGAATTGCAATGCACATTTCCAAATACACAAAAGTTATAACCTAACTGCAAAAATAAGCCTAACGAGCACAAAATCATCAACAGTACTTACAGAAGCAACACGAAGCCGTTATTGAACTCCTCTTATCAAAAGTAAGGACTGAGCCGAGCACACGAATCCAGCCTTCTTATTGTCATGCAATTCACCTAGGAAATGTCGACTGATTTGATTATCAAATCTGCTCTTGTCTTTGTATTCATTATTAGATCTGCATTAGGCCGATCATTGTAGTCGATCTGCAAAATGAAAGTGAAAACAACATATCATTACCATAGTCAGCGCTTGCTACAATACTATCCGTAACATTGATTCGATACACAAATAGGGAAGCAAGTGAATTCAGCATTTACCCGCCATTTAGCAACATCAGGAGGCTTTCCTATACCAGCAGCAAACAAAAACATTAGAACTTGTCAGTTTTCATATATTTAGAAGTTTCATTTCCATTCGAATATTATATGACAATGCTCAAGGTGCTCAGACCTGTTGATATATGTCGTTTCAAGACCCGTTGCATTGCTTTGTTGACGTCCACATCAACGAACCTGGAAAGCATATATGAAGTGCTTGTAATAAGGTTAATCTGATTTACATCTGTATTTAATTTTGAAGTCCACCTCATGCAATAAATGTATCGTGAGAGAACTAAAGATATCCAAATCACTTTTATATCCCGACAAAATAGTTGAATCAGAATGTAAGAATGACTCAACCACAGAGCCTGCACGATACAACGATTATGTCCAATTCTAAGCTCAACAAAGCATCTAGGCCTCACTTTTACATCAGACGGAATTGATTGAGCACAGCGACCATTAAAATAATGTGGCAATAATACCAAGGAATGACCAACAACAGTATGGCATTGATAAGGCAGGAGAATTCCACACTAAATCTTCAGAGCTACTAGAACTTAATGTTTGGAAAGCATATGAACAAGTCTAACACTTCGTCAATCCCCACATGGAGGTATTTATTTAAAGCGATGAATATCATCACAATTTTTGGTCGATGCTAAAAGTATAAAACTCACAACCTAATGCAGAACATGTTTGTATTATTTGTCTGGGCTTTAATTAAAAGTAAAAAGAAATAGTTAACATAGGATGTAAATTACCACTTCTCGTCAAAGAGAGATGAGACATCCCTCCACACGTCCTCATCCAAAAGCAAGTAGTTACCTTCAACTATCACTACTTTGTGCCTGTAGAAAATGAAAAAGAATAAGTAGAGGATACAGATAATATGGCTATAACAAGCAGCAGTCTCATAGTCATAGCAACATTTTCATTTAACAATCATTAGAGGATATTAATGAATCAAAATCCAGCATGGCAAGTTCCTCAAGTTCTACATCAACAACAAAGATCATGCTTAGTTATGCTGCCAGTAAAAGACATCAGTTAGATGCTAAAATTGCGAATGAGCTGGTGAAGTTTTAATCCTTTTTCCCTCGAAATGAAAAAAACAAGCATATTCAGAGAGCATGTAACATAAAAAACAGCAGCAAAGGAATATGTATGTGCATCCTCTCAACCTAGAATCCCGTAAACATGGTAAATTGACATTTGCACCACAGGCCTTATAAATAATATCCATAACATACCAACATTAAGGCGGAAAGAGAATATTTTTTGTAAGTTATTCATAAATAACTCATTATATATAGATGTATCATTCAAGATGTTGAGCAACACAAAAGAGTATTACTATTAAGGAAATAGGAATCATCACATTTTGCCATGTTAGCATTAAGGAAATAGCAAACAAGGTGCACAAGGAACAAATCAGCTCTTTGCTATACAACAGCTTTCTGGCTTCACACTTTTGGTGTGTCTCTGTATTACGTACCCACGATCAGTCCATGAATGGAATTACCATATGCATATCATGTGGATATATGACAATATAGTATGCATATCCTAGGCAGTTCACTAAATAAAGGTAACCTAAACATGCATATAAAAAAGAGTAGTTTATATAGAAATAAGATTTCATGTAGAATAATCTAATTGGCTGATTATCACATGCACCGTTGTTTGTAATTTGGATATGGATAGTTAACATATGCACCACGAGGGTGATTACTGCATGCACATATATAAAATATAGTGATCTGCACTGGAATAAGATTTCCCATGAAACTTTGTCTACACATTTGACCATCGTGTACTAAATGTGCACTTACTGAAGGCTTATGAAGATATCATCTTCAACAGGATCACCCACGCCATGGTCAAAGGATGGGACACACACTGATCCCTGTAGTACAAAACAAACATTAAAGAAAAATTTATAACACATCCATTGTTCTCAATTAATAGTCATATAAGATTAGAATACGAAGAATGAAATAGTAATGTGCAGATATCCAAAGCAGACTAACAAGAAAGCAACTCGTTCTTACTTTAGTTATCTTACAAAACAGAAGTAAAGCACAAAGTGTAAGATAATTCATAAAGCATTTAGAGCACGCAAACTAATTCATTATAATCAAATATCACCTCATTTCTCAGATTTGTGAGACATCTCAAGAGTCGCTCAGGGTCAAATGTCCAAGGAGCTGAATCACCATAGGAAAGATCAATACTTTTCAGGCATGCATATAAAATAAGATGGAAAATAAGTTTAAATACAGAAAAGGCCTCACATCCTCTTCTTGCATGAGCTTCCTCTGGATCCTAATAAACAAAGAACACATCGTGAAGTAATCAGAATATGCACCAAATAGTAAACATGAACGATTTTTGAAAGATGTGAGCCCAATTACATGTATAAATTTAAAGAAAATATATAACTAGTAATGATAGGGAAATGTTTAAATGGCATTTCTTATTACTGTAACCCATAGTATCTTGCAGCAATTATTAATTTAATGCTCCTTGCTCAACTGTGAATAAATTTAGCACGAAAAAGATGTAGTATAACTTAGAGACCTAGCAAGGCTTCTGGAGAATCATATATTAATAGACATATAAACGTAGAATGATTGCACAGAAGTGCGATTAAATATTGAACTTTTATAAGATGTTCCTTTATGGTCATAAGCTCTTAGATCTTATTTCAAAACTAAGTCATTGAAGATATAAGATAAATAAGATCGTGGAGATTGTACGCTATAAGGTATTGGAACAACAAAGATCTTTGCAAACGCTGGAATTATTTTGTTAGATCATGGAGCTTGTAAGCTAGAGGAGAGGTGGATGAGATATCTACAAACCTAGGAGTTATTTGCAATTTTACTGACGTAGGGTTTTCATTTATTTGGTAACTTTGACCCAACCTTGAGAAGGAGCATGCAATTCTCCTATAAATGAGATGTAAGACTTCTTTTTTTCTAACAGCTCATAAACTCTTCTGAAGAAAACATTAGAAAACAAATTCGAGAGCTTATAATCCTATTAAAATAAGAGTTAAGTCAAATACCGTGACAGTTACTCCCAGTATTAGGATATCACAACCAACTTCTGCGCAGCCAAATCATATAACTATCCGAGAATATGAGAATATACAAGAATATTAGCAGTTCCAGATATTAAAGCTATATTATGTATCTACCTTCATTGCATCCAATTCATGACGATAAAGATGGAATCCATCCATGGGAAGTACAATTGCGACTTCTGGAGACTCTACTAGCTCATTAAAGAAAGAAGATCTTTGCCCCCATAACTCATTGACACGGTTAGCCACCTGAGATGCAATAGTACTTTTTCCAGCACCAGGAGGTCCACACAGACCAACAATATATCTGCAGTTCAGGAATTTATCAATTTCTGGGTATGTTACTGGTAGACAGTAGGGTGATAAGAAATCTTAACACGGATTCTTGCAATCCAAAGAGCATATTTATTGGAGACATGGGATGAGATGCTTTGCTAATTTCTAGTAATGTGGCATGAGTTGACATTTAGATAAGCAAAGGAGTAGGAGAGAAAACTTGTGAAAAAACTCGCCAAGAAAATCTCCTGGAAAACAAAAATCAACTACAGTAATTTGCATTAACACCTAGCCCATACAAACATCCAGTTATTTTTAGTTTGAAAACTGAATTTTTAAGATTGAGACTTGAGAACTCACTTAAAATTGAGATTTGATTCAGCTGCTGCAACAGGGACAAGACGTTCGGCCAAGACATTGTATATCTCATCCATGCTCCTGAGAGGGAATTCAACAACTTGATCTATAAAAAGCCCACAAATTTAACATCTAACAGATGGAGAAATTGAAAAACCATAAGCTTCAGTAAAAGTCTTGATTATGCTTCAATAAGAAGGCAAAAGCCACAATCATGCCATCCCAAAAGCTTGTGTTTTATTACATATTGCACACATCTTAATTCCCTCAAGAACGAAAAAGAATTGTTAACACCATGCAAGGCACAAGCAACGAGTCCTGAACTTAGCGTTCTTTGAAGACAAAACGAAGAGGCGATACACAGGACACATAAAGGTAGAAAAACATTCCCAAAATTTTTGGCAAAAGACACCATAAAGAAGTGAAGCAATATCCCTTACCATAAAGTGAAGTCTTGGAACCAAAAGGAAAAGATAGTGTTTAAAATTAACAGTTATAGGGTGTAATATTTAAATGAGATTAACTCTGGAGTAATAAAGATAGCATACCCTGCCTCTACAATCGGAACTTCCTTCAACTGGCACTTCAAAACCTGAAACATTAGAAAACCGTATTTAAATTAACGGGGGGAAATGAAACCGGCCTCAACAACGACGACATCTCCAAATTATACGATAAAATCCAGAAAGAAAAACCTGTGAACGTGAATGATTTTGCTTCCAAGTTAAAATTTCAGTGGGACGCAGCAAAGGCGTCGACACTCTTGTTTTCGGAAACAAATAAAGCTGATTATTCCTTTTCAGAATCTTATGCGGCAGCAACGCCTCTGCATTCGACGAGTAAATTTAGACAATTATTCCACTGGATAAAAACGAAATATTTTACAATTTTATCTAATACGCTTCACGCTGCCAGAAATCTAACCGGAAAACAATTATATGCATACATATATACAGAGAGAGAGAGAGAGAGAGAGAGAGAGAGAGAGAGAGAGAGAGAGAGAGTAGGAATGGCACCTGGGCGCAGTTGTTTGCAGGCGGTGGAGAAGGGCGAAAGCTCCATCATCAAACTTCAGAATTGGGAGGCGATCGGCAGTTACGATTAGCTGAAAGAAAAACGCTTCGAGGTTAGTAATTATCAACGTTTGTCAGTATTGTTGTGATCTGTCAAATTTCTTTTTTCATTGTGTTTATAATTAATTTATTTTGAAGTATATAAATCTATTTTCTAAAACGAAGATGATTTCTATAATACCATAGGATAGGAAATACGACCGCATTATTTAGGAATTTTTCTAGTTTTGAAATTTTTTTAAGTAAATTAACAGTCACACAACTACAACTGAATGGATGCGCGCGCACTCCCAGTCTATATCCAGCCACGTATTGTTTTAGCAATTTAGGATGGAATATAACTTCCAAATTTCAAATTTTGCTGCTCAAATTCATAAAAAAGAGGGAAGTCTCTCCTCTTAGGTCTGACTATGGATCGACCTACAAATTTAAATTCATGAGCTTTTCAATAAAAAAGGAAAACAAACAAATTAAATATGCGTACTACCTCCGATCCAGAGATCAATTCTTAAGAAAGAGTGGCACAAGGACTAAAGAAAATGTTGTTATGAATGGAGAAAAAGTAAAAGTAAGATAGAATATTTTATTGTGTATGTAACAAAATAAGTAGGAAGCTATTTTATTTTTGAAGATAGTTATAGGAAATTATTTGACCGGAGTTGGTATAATTTTTTGGTGATGTATAGAATTAGTATTAGAGACTAGAGCTACACTCTCGTGAGACGCGTCTTATATAGAGAGACGCACGCGGAGCGTGTTGTGCATGCATCTCTTTTTTTTTTGCAATATGCCCATATGCACACCACCATATATTCATATGCACACCACTTAATGTTCATATGCACACCGAAGAGTATTCATATGCACCAATTTTTTCTAGTTTTTTTTTTGCGATATATTCATATACACACAACCATATATTCATATGCACACCACTTAATGTTCATATGCACACCGAAGAGTATCCATATGCACCAACTTTTTCTTTTTTTTTTCATTTTTTTTGTATTTACAGTTTTTTTTTTTATTCCGATGCAGCCTTTGGCTCCGCCTTTGGCTACGATTTTACGGCTCCGCCTTCGCTCAGATTACTAATATAAGGATAATCGTAGGGCAATAATTTGGACTTTTTCGGCTCGCTCCGAGGCCTTCGGTTCCCCTCGCTCGAATCTTGACCAAAGAAGAAGCGGCAAACAAAACAACGAAGAGGCAAAAAAAAAAAGAGTGCAAAATAAATTTGAAAATTTAAAAAACAAAAATCGAAAATTGATTATGTATATGGAAATACAATGTGGTGCATATGGGTTAACATGCTTGTGCATGTGGATACACTTTGAAGTGCATATGACATGATTAAAAAAAAAAAAAAGGTTGTGCATATGAACATAAAGTCAAGTGCATATGAATATATGGTAATGTGCACATGAACTTATTGCAAAATAAAAAACCGAAAAAAATAAAAATTAAAAATCAACGCATTGACCAGATCAACCCGAATCCGAACTGGATCAACCCGATCTCATAGTGAGAGACCGGTTGCATACAAGAATTTACCTAGAGACTATATCTGGACGATAACTTTTTTAATTCTTCATGGGACGAAATTTTAAATTATTCTAATAATAATTTCGATTTGTTCATTTTTTTCATGAATTTTTTGTTTTTTTTTTAATTTCTTTTATGGTCCGACCAACACATAATATTTGTAGTTTCTACTTTACTTGTCTTACAATTGAACTTTCACCTTATTCTTAAAAAACTGCCGGTGTCCAAAATTAAGATACAAAGTTGTGGATAAATCAATTTCGAAGAAGAAAACCTCATCAACATCTAACTCTATGCTTCAACCAACACTCGATTCTAGTGCTGATATATTCTTCTACTAGAATTTTTTTTTTTTTTTCCTTTTCAAAACCCTCTTTTAAATGTCTTTATTCATTATATTAAAATTTCAAATTGAAAATTATAAGGGTAATATAATAATCTACTAACAATTGTTATTCATTTTATAAATTTAGAGTTTTAACTAGAGATTTGGAAGTTATACTTAAAATCATCACGAAAAAAATTGATAGGACAAAAATTTTCAGCTCAATTAACCAACATAAAGAAATATTTAACAATCATATAAATATATCCCTGAATATAACCAACATTTTTTTTCCCGAAAGGATAACCAACAACTACTATTTAAGAACCCAAGTTCATAAAATTAGATTTTAAACAAACTCTTCTTTTTTGGTCATCTCGTCTGTAATAAGGGCAATGTCTACAAATGATAATTACTAGAAAAGACTATATCACCTCCCAAACTCTTAACAAATTATTCCTTGTTTTACACTCAATTTGTCTTTGGCATGAAAAATAAGAATAAGAGTAAAGAAATTAAAATATAGGTGAATTTCACCACTTTTGAAGAGTTTTGAAAAACTTTGAAGGGTTAATTATTTTCTAATTCAAAAATAGATAAATTAAATAGAATATTCATTTTAAAAAATGTAGATAAATTGAATGGAACAGAAAGTGTATTAAATAATTTTATTTTATGTTTTGTATCTAAAGCTTCAGATCAGTTACACTCTACTACTACTACTACTAATTATAATAATACTAATAATAATAATAGGAGATATTTATTGACAGTTTAGTGTTTTACACCTCCTCCATGAATGAGACAAATTGTACATGTTTTTAAGGCATTAATTAGCCTAACCTGCCTCTGTACTGAGTTTACAAACTAAACACATAATAATAATTATAATTGACAAATCTTGAATTCAACAACAGATGGAGCACATCATACTCATACTTTAAGCCTACAATGCAGCAATCACTGCACAATGGCGTTTTGCAGGCCTTCCATCACCCTTCTCAGCCTCACATGCCTGCATAAATCATTTATTTTCCTTAATAATTTTGCCAAGAGTATTTCAATCAAGAAAGAGGAGACAGAAGAGCAGGCAGGTCCTATGTTCTTACCGGTGGGCTGTAAAAATATGGAACTCGAACTCTCTTCGAGCCATCAGGTAGACGTTTCGAGGGATAATGATTTCCAACTGCTGATTTATCATTGTCCACCTGCAAAACGTTAATCCAAGTTTGAATTAGGACCAAGCAGCAGTTTTTATTTTATTTTTTCTTTAAAAAAAAAAAGTTGTTATTGAGGAACTTGTATTGCAGTACCTGAGTCTCAATGGTTTTGACAAGCATGCGTTCGCAATCGGATGCAAACACACTTTTAAGATTAGTGCACTGAAGGAGCAGCCTCTCTGGTTTGGTGTCAAATGCAGTAGCAATATCAACTTCCAAGTTCAAAGAAAACAAGTGTTAATTTTCAATAGATGAAGAAAGTACCTGGATGCAAGTTTCTACAAGAGTTGAGGTTCAGTTCATAGAGATTGGGACAATTTAAATATAATGCCTGCAACAAGATTCATCATGATTAGGTTGTAAAACAGGAATTCAGAAGTAAAGTAGAAACCAAGAAGATGCATTTATTAAACTTACATCCAAACCAGAACAACCCCATAAGCTTAGTTTCTTCAACCGGTTATGCTTGATGATTAGCTTCTGGTATATTAGGTGCGTCTTGCTATTGAGAGTTTTCTGCAACTCGGAGTCATCATCACCTTCATCCATGGATTTTTCATAATTCGGATCACATATGGTCATTCCGCAGTCCATAAGTTCCAAACGAGGCAGCTGGGCAGCAGCAAATTGAATGCCGCCTAGACATATGGAGATCATAAAATGAGTTAAAACAGATTGTTTCGAGGATTATATTATGAGAAAAATGAAGTAATGTGGATACAAGATATGAAAATTACTCGAAGTGATATTGGGGCAAAGAGCAAGTAGAAGTTTTGATAATGTTTCGGGAAAGACATTGCAGATCATCCCAAGGCCGCTATCACTGATGCTAGACCTGTGATAAAGCAAGGGAATATTCTTGATTTATAAACTGAATGATTAACATATGACAATATATTCATCTAAAGTTGTCTGTTAACCAAACTTTAGTAATAAATTGTATACATTTAACCCCCTATACTAATTGTCTTCATATATTCTGCCATTATTGAATAGTGCCAGTTCCTGAAACATACCCACTTAGATCAAGCAATTCCAACTTTGTGAAACTTGAAGCAATAGCTGCAACTGATGCATCAGTTATTCCTGATCCAAGAACAAGAGAAAGCATTCGCAAAAGCCTGAAATGGAAGCAGATATAAGATTACAGGAACCTCATACGTAAAGAGTTGTACAATGAACAAAAATTTCCACCACGAACCGCAAATTAGCAGCTGACAGAGCTAGAACAGCATCATGCGAAAGCAAAACAGAAGCAATGTGGATGTTCTGAAGCTTTGGGCAGCTTCTTCCCAGACCATCCATAACAGAGGTTAGATCAGTGGTGTCGGTTTCTTGGCGAGAAAAGTCCAAAGAGATCTCTTTTAAATTGGGGCAGTTAAATACCTGTGCACGTCAATGTACATAGAAATCATTGTCAAATAAAAGATACTAGTTGTTGTGATAAAAAGGACTGGACTTAGAGGAGCAAATTACCATCTTAGAGAGTGAATGAAGATCAGAAAGCCAAAGACTCAACAGACTGGTCGAAGAAAAAGTAAAGCCTCCCAGATTGGAGCAACCTTCCATCTTGAGACTGGTTAGACACTTCTTCTCCGATATAAAACGAGTCAACTCATCCCTGAATGACGACATAGAGTAAACTATAACTAGTCCAAGACATGTACAATTTAATAAAATCATATTCAGAAAAATGAAGATGTGTGTATAAAGACATGACCAAGTAAAAAGTTTACCCGGACACCACGATAATTTCATTAGGAAGGAATGACTAGTTTAGAAAAGATGATTTAGGTGAAGAGCTTCAAAACAATCTAGTACTATATAGGATGGGACTTACACCTATCAAAATCACTCGAAACATGACTGCAATTAAAATTCAAGACTTCTAATCAAGTATTCAAAAAATTAAGTTCAACAGGATTTTTAAAAACTAAGTTTGAACAGTTGCAGAGGACACTATCATATATCTTCAGAAAAATAAGTATTTTAACAGTTTAAAAATCACTGTGTAAAATAGCAGGAACAAAAGCTAAAGTAAAGATTTAAGTTTCACTTGTCACAAACAGACATAATTAGATTCTATGAGAACATATTAATCACTTCCAAAACATAGCACAATTTAGTCAAATGAACAAGCAGCTATTTTTTAGTATTTTGTTTCATATAGTTAAGAAGATAGATCAGCAAGGAAATTTTGGAGATTTGCTATTCCTGTATACAGAGGGATTACTATAAATTAGATAATGCAATCAGCAGACATTATTCAATTAAATACAGTATAAATTTAAGAAACCCTGGCAGATCCCCAAAATTTTATGACAAAATAATTAATAAAAATACAATATGTAGATCTGCTTCAAACACTTAAAGAGTCAATACCCAGAGATCCGGTTAATGCAGTAATCAGACGTCAAGATCTCCAGCGACTGCAAATTAGGGCACGAGAACGCAACGCAAGCCAGCATTGTTGAATCGATATCACTGCAAAACCGAAAGCAGAAACTCATAATCAGATCAAAGCAAACCTTATAGCCAATCATTCAATCCTAAATCTTATGATCCAGTAATCCTCATCAATAACCACTAGCACTGAACTTTTAAGCCTTATCTTCAACAAATTTATTAGCAAACCCTAAATCTTATGATCCAGTAATCCTTCGCTTTAAACAATTTATAGGATACAATTATTCAATTACGCACCTTCACTTAGCATTCAAATAAAATTCATCCCAGTCCCAGATCCGGATGCATCAAGTTTCTTAATAATTGATCTCAATGTTATTGTTTAAATTGATTATATTTTTTAATCAAAAACAGTGTGTTTTAATCAGTATGGTTGAGGGTTCAGCCGATCCACTCCATAAACACTTAGATCTATCTTCACTCCTTAAACTCTAACCTTTCGATTTTAAGAGAGAGTTTTAACAGTCCAGGGCATTTCTGCAATACGGATCCAACAAATCCAATCTGTGCCTTTGCCGGAACCCTAAGCCGGAGCTCCTCCGCCGCCCGCCAAAGCCTCCTCGTCGTCTCCCGCCACCCCCTGCACACCCTCGCCGCCGACAGCATCCCCACTGGAGGCAACCTCCTCAAAACCTCCCACAAACAACTCGCCGGCAGCCCGCCCGACCCGTCCAGATCCGGATCCTCATCCATCTCGAACTGATCCTCCTCCAATTCATCCATCGACTCCGCCACGCTAACGTCATCAAACGAGAGAGCTCTCCGCCGTCTCGGCGGCTGCAGAGGCCGCGCCACCGACGCCGGCGACACCTTGACCGCGGAGGCGGAGCTGAGCGAGGTGACGACGGACGACTCGGCGGCGGCGGGCGTGGAAACTGGAGTGGTCACGTCATCGCCATCACCATCGCCACCGAGTGGGCACCTGTGGCCCTTCTTTGGCATGCCGCAGCGGCCGCAGTTGTAGCTCCCCCGCTTCTTGCCGCGCTTGATGAGGAACGTGGCGTCGGAGATGGGGGTGGCGGGGTGGGGTAGGTGGCCCTGCATTTCGGTGGTGGTGGTTGTGGTGAAGGTGAAAAAGGCTATGGGCGAGAAGGGGGCGGGAGGGAGGCATAAATGGGGGCGGGAGGGGGCAGAAATAGGAGGAGAGCGGGGAGGCGCGGGAGAAGTGATGAAATTGGCGCCTCTGTATTCGAATATTTTTTGGTGATTGAGTTGAGGCTGGCGAGGGGGAGGAGCGGGTTTTCGCACGTGCCGAATTTTGACCTAATAGCGCCCTGTTTGGTTCGGATTTCTCGTTTTCAGTATTTTCCCTTTTTTCCGCCAATTTTGTCCTAGGAAAAGAGATTTGGGATTAGATTATTGTGTTTAAAAATATGATAATATAATAATGTAGTACTCGTAATCTTGGCCGGCAATATGTGGTATATAATATAAGTATATGTTTAGTTGCCTTTGAGGGATGCGTTTCGAAATTTGAATATTGGATTTGAGATTCTTAATTCATTGAGATGACTGCAAAAATGGGATTTCATTTAAGTAGAAAAAAATGGAAAAATAATTACTATTTCTTCTGTTATGAGTACTTCAACATGGTGGTGACATTTGTGAAATTTGGATTGTAGATTTGCAACGGTGGGAATGATTATTGGGAATTGGTAAGTGATGTATTAGTGAAATTTTAAATTACGTGAAAATGAGACTAATTAAATTTCTGTAATTATCTGATTATGCGTTGGTAATTTAATTATTTACCTTCTTCGTATATTAGATTTTATGAGTAATTAAGATTATTAATACAAATAATTATATGTCTAACCGTGGCATAAATATAAATTGAGTGAAAAAAAAGTAACAATTCGAATTAATTCCTTGCCGGAAGCATAAAAAGCAAATTAACTTTCAAGTCATTACAATACTTAAGTTACGATACATTTTGTTTTTGTGAGTTATTGCATTGAATAATATTTGCTTAATAAAAAATAATTTAAAGAGTGTACTTAAAAGTAAAATGCAACGTTAAAGATGTGTCAATATAATTTGATAAGCCATATACGTACTCAATAAATATATTTCATTTTCAATTTAGACAGGGTCAAGTTTATGGTGTACCGATAATCATGTCGGCAGTTTGAAATTCACAAAGAATTTATACTAACAATGATGTGGATATCACATTAAGGAACCTTCCTCATTTAAATCACATAACGAGCAAAAGAAGTGACATCAATTTATGGAATAAATTGGAGGATGCAATGTTTAGTCATTCCAACAGTATTGAGCGACGATGTTTTGTTTCAACAGTGTGGAACTAATTACTGTATGTTTTAGTCCAAGAGAATGAATATGAAATCGTTCTCTTGTATAATATTTTTCCTGTCATTTCATATGATCACCCATTTGTTTTAAGACCGAAATATAACCCAAGACATTTTTGCCACATTCCACATTGTATAAATGTTGGGTACCAAAATATAAAGTTTAAAATTTGAATTTTTTTGGGAAAGGTCTTAAATATTGAGACAGATATTATACTCCTTTAAGAAAATTATCATGTATACCCATTATTAGAATAGCATGTACTCTTAATACCCACTAAGATAATTTACTAACCCATATACCCATTTGGTCCACAAAGTGTACTTTTCACCATTTGTTTAAAGTTTTTTATTTAATTATATATACAATCATGCATGCCAATCTACAAGACATGATTGAATCATCATCAGTTGACTAGCTTTTTGAATAAGGCCAAAATGTATTTGAGTGAGATAACAAATGAGTAAGTTTCAAGTGAATAAAGCCTATTAAAATTGGCATGCATGCAAAAATTGTACCAATTTTAACAGTAATTTTGCATGCCGACAGATTCTATATTGAATGCAGAGACTTGAATGCATTATTGAATTGGAATTCTTCAGCCTATATAAGATTCATAGTTTGAAGGATTTTGTATGCAAACATAAAAAGGAAAAAAATAGAGAGAAACCCTGAGCGAATATTAAATCGAAGAGTTATAGTAGTCATTACCGTTGTTTACATAGAGGTGAGCATAATAAAATTTTTTATTATTTTGTAAAAAAAAAATTATACAGATCACTCATATTCTGTACAGATGGACAGAAATATATCCACCACCTGTATAGAAATGAGTCGATCTTTATAGCTTTTTTTTATCGAAAATTGTAGTAACTGTTACAAGCTTAAATTATATTATTTTTCTAACATTATTGTTTGTATTTTACAGAAAATTGAATCAGGCATCTTTCAAACCTCCTTAATCGAAGCTAGAAGCAAATTAACATTGTTTTTGCAATTTCCATCTCCAAATGTAAGTCTTAAAAATTTAAATTAATTTTCTAAACAATTTAAAACTGTACAGATAAAAAAAAAACTGTAAAGATCGGTGGAAGTCATATCCCGACCTGTATACTATTTATAAGATCTGTATAATTTTTTTTTAATTAGATTATTTATTTAAATATTTATGTGTTTTTATAGCATTAATATATGTATTTTAAAGAAATACAATCTAAATTCGAAATCTCATATATAGGCATTTCTTTAAATGCGGGTGAATCCAAATAAACTGTGTTTTTTCATTTCCAATTGACAAATTTGAGTGTTTAAAACATTAATTGAAATTTTGTAAAAAATAAATAATTGTACAGATCTAACAAACACTGTACATGTCCGGATTTATTTTGTGAGACCTGTACAGTATATTTTAGATCTGTACAAAATTGAATTTTGTAATAAATTAATTTAATTTTATTTACGTATTAATTATTAAATTTTGGTTTTATTTTGGCAGATGGAATGCAAAATGTTCCGCGTTAAATTCAACGGCGTTTGGGACGATTATGTTTATAATGGCGGAGAAGAGCGCACATTCTATCTTCCGTTGGATATGATAAGTTTTTCCAACATTAAGGAATAAATAACTTTCATAATGATGTTTAGATCGTTAAGTGAGACTTTTGAAATATTCTATTTTTCAACGTCTCAATTCGGCGTCGAAAAATTTAAATTGAGTAATGATGATCAACTTCGTCGATTGTGTGGTACTGAGTCTGAGCCTACGTTGTATATCAGTGATTCAGTGTATAGACATAGCTTTGATTTGAATGCTTCTTCGCAATTTGTCTATGATGATGTGTATTCGTCTCAGTACTCGCAGTACGACGATTCCCTCACACATATGGCTTCATGCAATTGGCTTGGCGAGACGCAAATGGGTTCTCAAAGTGCAGCGATTGTTATTGCTCAGGGGCAATCACAAGCACCGGAGCTGCAGCCATAGTCTGTGCAATCCTATGCCACTGTTGTAGAGGATGATGATGATGATGATGATGATGATGATGATGATGATGATGATGATGATGATGATGATGGTGATGATGAATATTCTGCTGAATCTGAGTCTGACGACACTGATGACGAAGAGGAACAGACAGCCACTCTGCAAATTGGAACTCTGGCTGAATTTGTTAATTGGGTGCATACTCAAGGTGGTGTGAACAAGCTCCTGGCAATGTTGATGCAGAAAAATCGTACACCCCTTGTTGACGAGGAGACGGAGCTCGCCACTGAAGCGGTCGACCTACAAAACTGCTTAGTTCCCATGATTCCATTAGAACCTGTTGCTTAGCTTGTTGAAACTGTTCTAGATAACATGCCTGAGGGTCCTTTGAGTATGAGCTCCCTATTTAAAGACAAAGAGCAGTTGAGGCTTGCAGTTGGGTTGTGGCACTTGGAACAACGAGCTGAGTTTTGTACAAATCGATCAGATTCAAGGCGTGTTACTTACAAATGCAAGTTTCGAGATGTGTGTCCTTTCGAATTGCGCGGTAGGAGAGAGGGCAACTATTGGTATATTCACCTGTTCAACCCGACGCATACTTGCACAACCAATATGAACCATCCTCTAATGGAGAGGAAAGTCGAATCTAGTGTGATTGCAACTCATTTTGCGAAAGGCATGAAAAATCAGAAAGAAATCATCACACTGAAGATGATAATGGCAAGTCTTATGCGGGAATATGGCGTGGCTGCAAATTACAATGTGTGGCTGCGAGCACGGAACAAGGCCCTGGAGATGCTGTATGGTGGATATGTCAATTCGTTTAAGATGGTTCCTCAGTATCTCTACATACTCCAGAAAGAGAATCCAGATTCGATTGTTGACTACAGTTTTAGCCCTGATGATTTCCGATTCGAACACTGTTTTGTGGCGTTGTCAGCTTGTATCGTTGCATTCAAGTACTGTCTTAGGCCGGTGATTATATTGGATGCAACGCACTTAAAGGGAAAGAATAAGGGAGTTATGTTCGTTGCGATGGGAAAGGATGGGGACAACTTATACCGCTGGCATGGGGGATCGGTCCAATTGAGAATGACATCTCGTGGACATGGTTTGTAAGTCGTCTGAAGCTGGCATATCCTCCTCGCCCTGATTTGGTGTTAATCTCAGACGTCCATCTTAGTATTGCGAATGCAATTCGGGACATCTATCCTGGCATATTCCACGGCCTGTGCTACTTTCACATACTGAAAAGCATGGTGACTTATGGAAAGTCTATCACCAAGTTGTACATAAAGCAGCATTTGCGTACAGGAGAGCAGCCCACGAGAAAGCGATGAACAATATAATGTCGGCAAAACTCGAAGCGAATGCCAAGCTGATGTCCATTGGTCCGGAGAAGTGGGCTCGATGTATGTGTCCATGCCAACGATATAGTAACTTGACGTCGAATGCCGCAGAGCAATTCAATAAAATTTTGAAATTTACTAGATGCATATCAATTTGTTCGTGTTTGGAGACCCTTAGAATGACCGTCGAGAGGTGGTTTGATGAAAAACGACAATTATACGCATCTAGTATTGCGTTTGTCACGAGCACGACAGATGCTAAACTTGCAGCTGAGGTTGAATTGTCAAGAACGTACACTGTCATTCCCTTTAAAGATGGTGTATTCAAAGTCCACGATGAAAATCAGACTCTCAATGTCGATCTCAACGCGATGAGCTGTCCATGTCGAGTGTGGGATTTGGACTTGATACCGTGTTCTCACGCCGTCGAAGCAATTCAGTAAGGATAATTAGAGTTTTGTTTTCTTATTTGTACATTTTTCTATAACTTATTCCGCGTATTAACTGTTTCATTATTTGCAGACGAAATGGCCAGCACCCATACAATTATGTGGCGGATTACTACACGAGAAATACCCAACTGCAGATTTACTCACTAGAGGTCAATCCTGTCCCTCCCAGAGATGAGTGGTTTATTCCTCCCCAAGTTGCTGCTGTGGAAATGTTGTCTATGCTTCCGGTTAGGCAAGCGGGTCGCTCAAGCAAGACTCGTCGACGATCGTTCTTGGATAACTTGACTGCAAGAAGACGTCAGCCCACCGACGATGGTGCCTCAAGCAGTACAAAACGAGCACCTAAAAAATGCTCTATATGTCACGAGAGTGGTCACTCGAAAAATAAATATCCATACAAATGAGGGTTTATTTTTTATAAAATTTGCTAGATGTGTATTATTAATATTATTTGCTAGCTGTGTATTATTATTATTATTATTATTATTATTATTATTATTATTATTATTATTAATCTAATAATAATATACTAAGAAGGAAGATTTAAAATAAAATGTAGTAGTCGTAGTGATAGTAGAGAATAATTTTAATAATAATAATAATATTAATAATAATAGAGAATAATATTATACTAAACAGGAAAATCTAAACTAAAATGTACAGATCGGGTGATTCTGTACAGATCAGCTGTACAATGTCACCGCCCTATATAAAATTCAGACGATCTGTACGTTTTTGTTTTAAATCGTCATTATTATTATTATTATTATTATTATTATTAAATGTAACAGTAGTAGTGATAGTAGAGAATAATTATAATAATAATAATAATATTAATAATAATAATAATAATAGAGAATAATATTATACTAAGCAGGAAGATTTAAAATAAAATGTACAGATTGGGTGAATTCTGTACAAGTCAATTGTACAATGTCACCGCCCTGTATAGAATTCAAACGATCTGTACGTTTTTTTTTAAATCTTCATCATTATTATTATTAGTAGTATATTTTTAGTACTATTATTAGTATTATATTATTAGTACTATTATTTTGTATTATTAATAGTATGATGATTATTAGTATTATTAGCTCAATTAAATTTAAATGTGACGAGCAAAAATAGAGCAAAAATACGAGCAACAATTAAAATAGGATAATTATTAATATTATTAGGTCAAAAAATAAAATGTCCTAAACAATGTCTTGAGCAAAAACGTACAATAAAACATATAATAATACTAAACACGGTCTTGGCCAGCGTTGCACAGAATGTCACGAGCAATTTTTCTTCTATAAACTGTGACATTCCCAGGTCGGTTACCCCATGCGATACTCGGGGCTCCGCTGATCATTCTTTCAATGGCCATGAGCGCAAATGGACCGCAACTGTGACTGTCGTCTTGTCTAAATTGTGTGACAGGGTCACGATCAGTAGCCCTAGACGGAACAAGTATAGCCAGACCGTCACTCCTGTTTTTTGCCTTCGGTTTTCTCGGGGTCAACCAATAGCCTCCACTGTCCAGGATTGTCCAGAACTTACGAGCAAACAATTTTAGTGAGTCTACTCGATATGTCCGAGTATCTTCTAAGTGCGACTTTGAGTCTCACACCTCCATCACCCACTGACCCATGTTGATGCGGAGAACAAAAAAATGCTGACCGAGGATGACTGAAATTATTATCTGTAAGAAATAATCAGAATATTAAAAACAATTTAAATTATAACTTCAATTTTAGTATGCAGTGGTTTTTTACCGTGTCAGCTTGCTGCCAATTTTTGACATTAACACCTACATCAAGAGGCATTGTGATACTCGCACTCAAGCTTGTCGACCTCTCCATTTTGTTAAGTTTGTGCATGAATGTCGTCTAAACACGAAAAATATTAGTAGATGTAATGGATTACAAATAATAATAATAAATTTAAAATAAAATGTTGCTCATGAAGAAGTCGACGTTCAAAAGGATCGTGTTGGTGTCAGTATTGTGGTCCATGGTGTGCACACGTTCCCTCAAACGCTGTTGCAACAACTGGACTGCAAAGACGAAAACCTGAGAAAAAACACAAAAAAGATATATTTATTAAAACAGCGTAAAACTAATGATAACAAGTTTAAATTTTAGAAACTTATTGGATGATCCATGTCAGCATTTGGGTTTTCAATTTAGCGAAAGTAGTTATTTGTGCATGTCATTGTTCCCACATACACACACGAGCCTCTGTTTTTTAAAAAAGGTCATATCTGTACCATTTATCTTCGTCGTCAAGATCGACATGAGGAATTTCCTGTACTTGCTGAAGTAGACTCGTGTCTCGGCGTGGGCTTTCGCCATCGATAATACTCTTCCCTGTTCCTGGCTCATCCGGTCGTGTCTGCGCGAGCGACTTCTTAGCAAAATCAGCATATGCAGCGGGATTGTACAACACATCCTGAGGGTTCCCATCACGAAACCTAGCAGCTACAGGTGGCGCCGGAATGGGCTGAGGATCATCTGGAAACCATAAGCATACTCAATGCCACCCTTTCTCCACCGTGTAGTCAATTCACTTCTCACGAGGCTTCGCAATTCCTCCATGAACTTGTTTCTTCTCCCCTCTCTCAGACTGCCGGTTTCTGTGCCGCTGCTCGATGATGACGACTGCACTACGCGAGCACGTTTTCCTTTACTCTTCTTAGCTTTCGTCATATCTTTAGATGAGGGTCTGTCTCTCAGATCATATACACTGGGCTTGACGCTAGGCTCAGACACCGGAGGGTCATTAGAAAGCCGCTGAACTGGGGCACGACGTTCAGGCTGTTTACCCTCGGATAGCAAGTTGACGGGCTTCACATAATTCACTGCGAACGGGTTTTCAGCATTAACCAAAGAGAACCAGTACCACATCCCTTCTTCTTGTTCTTCAGGGTGCAGGGAATCTCTGCAATTCACCCCGTCGACAAAAGCCCCATCCAAATTGCGCTGCAAAGCCTG
Organism: Schizonepeta tenuifolia; assembly: GCA_029490685.1. Lineage (NCBI taxonomy): Eukaryota > Viridiplantae > Streptophyta > Magnoliopsida > Lamiales > Lamiaceae > Schizonepeta > Schizonepeta tenuifolia. Next base: position 78,458,643 of record CM055957.1, on the reverse strand, counting down.
ATCCGGCTTCCATCTCAGACAACGAGAAAGAGCATATTCGTCCACTTTCTTGGCAGTAATCACAGACAAATAAGGTATAGCCTCGTTAATCCACATCTGCAGTGCCCAAACCGGCCCGTAAATGTTATACCTCAATTTTTTTCCAAAAACAGATTTGTGGCGCGGTGCCGCCGAGACATAGTTCTTCAACACTTTGTATGAATATCCGCCCCAAGGAAATTGGTTCCATCGGTTGAGATCATCCGATAATACCCAAAGCCACGACTGTATCTTGCCTCTAACGTCGCAACCTAATAATACTGCTTGTGCGACGAGCACATGAGCTACTCAAAGATACAAATGTGCTTTTAGACCATCTACTTTCAAAAAATTCTCCAACACGTCCTTGAATAATCCGACGTCACCAGAAAAGGCCCGACATGCTTCCACATTCTCCATCGACAAATATGCACCGTGTGGATCAAATGAAGACGCTCCAAACATAAGTCCCGAAATAAGAACGTACTCACGGGGTGAAAATTTCAAATTTCTATCACCAATACGAAACCATAGATCCATTGGATCAGCACCGGCCACTTTGACCTCTCTAGCCACGACCATATGAAGCGCTTTCGCACACGCTTTACCCTGATACATTCTAAAAAAATGCCCAAAAGCGCCCACAGAGAATGTTTGAACAAGCTCTGCACCCCCAACTTCTAACAGTCGTTTCTCTATCAATGCCAACATGTTGAGCTTGTTGTACGTGTTTACTGTACAAGTCACTTCTTGAAGTGTTTTACGTACCCAACACCAACCATGCTGAAACACAAATAAATCAATTATCAATTACAAAACAGAACTAAAAAAGAATTAAAAAACATAATTAAAAAAAAAGTATATACAGATCGCATATATTCTGTACAGCCCGTATATAAAAAACAATCCACCTGTACAGAATATACACGGGCTGTACCGTTTATTTCAGATTATTATTACATATTATTTTATTTTTTAATATAATGACAGTATAAATTAACAAATCAAATTATCGAGTTGCATAACAATGCTTTAAAAAACTAATTATGCATGCATATTTAATAAACTTGAGAAATTAATTAAATAAAATTAAATATGTTATCATAATTATAGCAGAAACTATACAGGTAGTGAGAAAAGTATACAGGTCGTGAAAAATAATACACGACCTGTATGCTTTTTATACGACCTGTATAATTTTGTTTATAAAGGTTTTTCGATCTAAGTTCTTCCTATATTATGATTAACATGATTTATGGTATTAAACTAGAGATAATATATTAATTATTCGATTAGTTAACATTAAACTAACTAATTATATCAACATGCAATAAATTACCATAATAAAAATCATAAAGGCACAGGGATATCTAAAAAACAAGTCTATTATGTGTCTAAATTAATTATAATAATATTCGTGTTAAAAAAAACTATAAAGATCGACAAAAAAGTATACAGGCGGTAAAAAAATAATATACGACCTGTATGCTTTTTAACCGACCTGTATACTTTTGTTTATAAAGGTTTTCGATCTAAATTCTTCCTATATTATGATTAACATTACTTATGGTATTAAACTAGAGAAAATATATTAATTATTCGATTAATTAACATTAAACTAACTAATTATATCAACATACAACAAATTAACATAATAAAAATCATAAAGGCACAGAGATATCTAAAAAACAAGTCTATTATGTGTTTAAATTAATTATAATAATATTCGTGTTAACAAAAACTATAAAGATCGAGAAAAAATTATACAGGCCGTATTAAATTAAAAAAATCATTCTATCGACATGTATGATTTTTACTCGAACTGTATGAAATTTACCTCTTGTAAATGTTGTTTCTGGGCTTCAGTTAAATCTTCCTCATCAATCTTCAATTTTTTTCCTTTAACTTTTCCTTTTGAACCCGATGATGACGCCATGGATTAAGGGTTTAGTGTTAAAAATTTAGTACAGGGAAGGAATAAGAATTGTGGAGAAGAAGGCTGGAGAGAAATTTTGAGGAGTAATCTGTATATGAATTGATCTGTATAGATTTTGTATTGGAACTCAGATTTTATTGCTGCATAAATTAGTTTTTTACCGTTTATTTTTAACGTGAGAGAATTGATTCTCATTGAAGAATCTGGCAGGAAGTTGGTGGGGGTTAAATCACCCTGAAAAATCGGTAAAGAGATATATTCATACGTTACAGAGAGATATGCATGGCTATGGGCTTAGGGTTTCAATTTTCAAAAACAATAAGACAAATAATGGGACCCATTCGAGAATCTCTCGGTCAAAGAGAGAGAAATAGCTGCTGAAAAGTATACTTTGTGGGCCAAGTGGGTATATAGAGTACATAGTTATCTTAGTGGGTATATGGATTACATGTTATACCCATAGTGGGTATTTCGAATTTCAACTCTTATACTTTTCCCTTTTTTTTTTTTTTTTTTTTTTCTGTACGCATGTAAATTAGCTCGATTTGCTGATATAAAAAAAGTGATTATGCCATAGTTTATATGAAACAAACTCCAATTAGATATAAGAATGAGGTCGGTTGTCCTTTTGGGGAAGGCAAGGGACGATCTATCTAGTGGCATGGCAGGGTGACTTGTTTGAGATTAAAAGGTCTTAAGATTGAATCTCTGTTATAGGTTGAACTTGTGCTTGGACAATGTAATTTTCTGTCTTGTATGGTTTGTAGGTTGCACACTGAAGGTAATGATAGTGGTGTTCACGAGCCCGATTCCGGATCGAAACCAGTCCGAAACCGTCGGTTCCGAATTGGGGATTTTGGAACCTGAACTGGCTAGCGTAATCACGGTTCCGGTTCCAACCCGCCGATTTTGGACCCGAATCATCTAAATTTTAATTTTTAATTATATATTTTTTTCTTTTGTATCATTGAAAATACAAATTATATTTTATTTCAAACTCATAATCTTCAACGTAATGTATAGAATCGATATAAAACAAAATATATCTTCATTTATACAGTGTGTGATCAATTAAAAACTTTATATTTTCACACGGTTCGATGGTTCCGAACCGGAACCGCCGATTCATATTTGAACCTTATATAATTTTTTTTTTCTTTTTGGTCCTTTTCATTCCATTTATCATTATAATTGTCATTTTTGCTTCCTAAACCATACCATTAACATGAATTAATACAAAATATATTTTAAAACTAAAAAAAGAAAGAAAAAAATAAAAAATCGTTGGAACCACTGATTCATGGTTCCTAGCCATTGGAACCGGAACCCGCCCGTCTTACGTACGATTCCGGTTTAGAACCGGCCCGTTGACCACAGTTACGGTTCGGAACCGGCCCATTGACCACGGTTCCGGTTCCGGTTCCGATTCCAACCGCCGGTTCCGATTCCGGTGAACACCTCTAGATAGTGGGTTTCCAAGACATTAAAAAAAAAAGAGCTTGAATGTCCATTCAATAACTTCAATTGCGTAGTGAATGTAGCGGTTGCCAGTATCCATGACATCAAACCAAAAATATATAAAAATAAAAATGAGGCGAATGTCCACTTCAATAACATACTAGCAGTAGATCATATCTGCCATGAGTGTTTTGCAGTGCGACGTAAAAAAAAGGGCCGAATGTCCCTTAGTAACATTTATTGTACACCAAAGAAAATTGTTACGAATTTTCATAACATCAAACTAAAAATATATATAAATAAATAAAAATAAAAATGAGATCAAATGTCCACTTCAACAACATACAAGTAATAGTTTATATATGCCATGTGTGGTTTACAGTGCAACATAAAAAAAGAAAGGTTGAATGTCCCTTCAATAACATTCAAACAGAAAATAGATCATACAAATCATGTGTAGTTTGCAGGTCATTGCACAGTAATAGAATATTTATCTATTGCATACCAAAAATAGCCGTTATGGGTTCCCACAACATTTAGAAATGAAAAGAACAAAAACAAGAAGAGGTTGAATGCCCCTTCGGTAACATTCAAACAGTAATAGAGCATATCTGTAAACCGAAAGATCTCAGAATATTCCCATCATTAATATTCCCCCCAAAAGAGGACTATATCCCCTCATTAATGAAAGATTTTGGTAGAGAATTAAAATTAGTTCATTTAAAATAAATGTGAATACTATATTGTATGGAAAAAAATCTGTTCTGTTGCAGCATTTCAAGCATCCCCATCTCATATATATAACTGTAAAAACTTATAGCATGCAGACATAAGAATGTCCCGCTAACAATGCCCAGGCATTTTAAAGTAAACTTACTACATATCACAAAATGACTGGGAAACCATATTTCATCATCTCATCTCTGCAAGAAACAGAACATGTACAGGAAACAGAAGAAAAACCTCTGATTTGCGTCTCTTCTGTCAATTGCAGCACACAATGCTGTCTGGAGAAGGCAAGAACCGAGATTGCTCGACTTGCTTATGGTGGATTGTTGCTGCCCACATGAAATCAGAGATCAGATAACAAGCTAATTCATTTTGAATATTTCAAGATTTAATATCATCAACAAGGAAAGGATATCATAAGTCCACAAACGATGAAGTGATGGGAACCTAAATCTGCTGTTGGAGAGAGAGAAAGAGAGTACAAAACGTTCTAAGATACGATGAAACGATTCTGCAAGTAATACCAGGCAAATTTCTTACACAAGTCATCACATTGTTGAATTTGGAATCTTCGCACAAGCAAATCTAAACGACTCACAAATAAATACGATCCAAGTTTAGAGGGCATGCTATTGTGATGATTACATGTCTTACCACATATCTATGCTTCCATGCAGCAATATTTGTTTGCTTAGACTCGAATCAAACACCCGCAACAGCTTTGGCATCAGAACCTGATTTTCCCTGAGATAATGTAAAAAATACAACACTAAGAAGATTGAACCCTACAATTCACATGGGAATCCTGAGAAGCAACCTCCAGAGTCGGAGGGTTAAGTTGATAGACAAATGTAGGATTGTTCTTACCTCAGATGAGGCACTTCGGATCTTCCGTGTAGGTGTTCTCATGGTGACAAATTCCTCTGCTGCAGTTGGGTGGATACCAATAGTTGAATCAAAATCTGCCTTAGTGAGCCCAGCTTTCACAGCGACTGCAAAACCCTGGAATCCAGATTTAAAGATGACATACTATATTACACAAATCATCACATAGAATGAGATATTTGATACAAAACGAAAACCAATCAGAGGAGGCAACCTGAACGATTTCTGCTGAATCTTCACCACACATATGCAGACCAATAACTTTGTTAGTCTTCGCGCATACAATAAGTTTCATGAAAACTCGATCTGGTAAACCAGAAAGAGTGGCCTTTAGAGGTTTAAAATTTGATGTATAAACATCAATATCACCATATTCCTCAACTGCCTGCAAAAGTTTATGCATTAAGAATTGCAACCAATCACATTAAAGTTCAACAGATCATAATTCTCACCTGCTCTTCAGTAAGACCAACTTGTCCAATAGGAGGCTGAGAAAAGACTGCAGATGGCACAGCACTGCATAAGACAAAATAGTGATCAGGGTAAACAGGTTGAATGTTTCATAAGAAAATAACTGTAATTCCAAAATAGAAATAAATTTCCACGGGCAATAAAATGAAATATCTCAGTTATCTATCTGGCTTTTTTATTATTAACAATTTCTAATCTACCATATATTTCACCAAACTAGAAACAGCACCTGTATTCAGGTTTAGTTGGTTCATTTGCAAAAATAGTTTTTGCCAATGCTCCTCCTTCCATTAAGGCAACTGGGGTCAAATTTATTCTATCAGTCACATCTCCTACCGCCCAAATTGACGGAACAGAAGTCCGAGAGTATTCATCAACCTGAATAAGTTGTCAATGATAAACTGCATTATGATTCGATTAGATAAGCACCCACTGGACCAGGGATCCTGTGATATGCGAAAGAAAAAGCTTAGAAGACAATACCTCTATAGCTCCATTTTTTGACATTTTCACTCCAACAGCTTCCAAACCTAAATTCTATTGAGAATAGAATAACCATTAGTAAATGTAGATTTGTTATTGCTATATCATAAACTATAATAAAGTTGTGCGGATAATAACAGCTCCAATGCATCCGGATAAATCAACATGTAGGTTGCAGTCTTTTCTCTACCTTTAAGGCATAACAAAGCCATTCTCAGAACACGACACACATAAAAGACAAGATAAAATAAAATTAAGAAAGTAACCCATTGCAAACACAATGTGCCCACTAAAATTTTGACAATCTATGCAATCCAAGGTGCACAACATGGAAATTTTTTACCTTAGTATTAGGTCTTCGTCCTGTTGCAAACATGACATGAGTAAAGCCATCAACTGTTCCTTTGTTTGTTTTCAAAGAAAGTAATCCATCTGATGACTTGACTATAGCTTGAGGAGTCTCCTCAGAGTGAAACTCAATGCCCCTTAATGACATCTGTTCTCCAACAAAGTCTCTGACCTGCAGAATAAGAAAGGAATTTCTTATATCAACACAGGAGAAATGTGATAATGGTATCATGTACACTGGAAGGACGAGATTTTGAAGGCAGCAACCTCTTCATCGAATCCTCTCAACAACTTTTTCTGTCTTATGAATACATGGACATCACTCATCAAGCCATTGAAGATGCCAGCAAACTCAACTGCGATGTAACCACCCCCAACTATAGCAATTTTCTTAGGTTTTGAAGGTAAATCAAGGGCAGCATCAGAATCTATTGCATATTCACTTCCAGGAATATCAGGAATGAAAGGACGTCCTCCAACTGAAATAAGGATGTTCTTTGCTGAATAGAGTTTTCCATTCACGTCAACTGTATGTGGATCCACAATCTGCAAAGGAAGTTATAAATGGCCATAGAACAATCAGGGGCTTTACATAGAGTAAAAAATTTGTCAACATGCTTCTGGGCTAGAATATCACCAACCTTGCCACGGCCTTCGAGTAACATGACTCCAGCATTTTTCAATATGTTTTTGTAAATCGCAGTAAGGCGCTGCAATTCAGCATTTTTATTCGCAATCAACGTGCTCCAATCATGTTTAGGTTCTGCCTCATAACTCCATCCAAATCCACCGCTATCTTCAAATTCATGAGAAAATTTGGATGCGTATACAAAGAGCTTTTTAGGAACACATCCACGGAGCACACACCTTCACAAGGTTCACCAGAGACTTTAGATATTTCAAAATTCTTCCCAAGTCTATGCTAAATAGAAGCAACTTAACTTAGAATAAAAAACATCCTCTCAGTTTTACATTTGGTCGAAGAGAACATGATAAAAGGGGACTTATTTCTGCTATTTGAAAAGGATATTTATTGGTCCTAGAGAAAGATTCAAATGATGCATGTCAAAATTTAGACTGAAAGAACCTTAATAGCTCATTGATATTTGACTTAAATAGAAGTAAGCTCCACACTTTAGTCAAGTATGTTTTTTCATGATGTTTAGTTATATGAATGTGAGAAAATTTAAATCCGTCAAGCAGCAATTTGAACGGCTACAGCAGTTCGACCCTTCGAAGAACCAATGCCAGAAGGGGAAAAAAAAATAAAGAATTTTAAGTAATGTACCTGAGCTCAAATTCTCATTAAGTAGGCTAATTTACATGTATCAATCACGCACATCAGGATGCAAGATTCAGGTAAGTGAAGACTTCATAGCCACCAGCTAGTAGATAACAAACTCTACAAAGCTTTAATTTCTATATGCAGCCCTAACTAAGTCTAATATACTGTTCTAGATAACAGCAACTAACTCTATCAGTAATAGAATTATATCTTCCAGTTCCAGTTACCACTCGAATAACCGTTTTCTTCTGAATCAGTCGTGATGGCTGCGTTCTATTGAAAACGACAATGATATCAAACTACTAAACACCTAAAAAGTCAGTGCAAAATACAGAAAATACAGCTTCTAACATATTCTTTAATTCAACTAAACAAATAATGGCAATAACAACAACAATAATAAACAAAATGTTCAGCCGACATGATTTCGGAAAACCTCAAATGCCAGATACCATTCATCTAAGAAACGATCAGTAATTTCGCTCTTACGCTAGGGCTTTCGGTAACCCATCAAACAACCTTAAACAAAAGCTCGTGAACTTCCACAAAAGTCGGAAAAAAAAAAACAATTAAAAAAGAGAACCAAGAGGAAAATGATTACGTGCCGCCAACGCCGCCAGTAGAGTCGGAGGAGATAGTAGAAAATGGCAGCTCGCAAACCGCAGCTTTAGCCCCAAAATTGGCGGCGAAGCGAGAGGCTCTGACGCCACCGCTGCCGGCGCCGATAGTGAAGAGGTCGAAGTCGTAGTGACCAGACGGCTCGGAGCCATTGGTGGACTCAGCCCGGACCGCGGTGGCGAAGCGGCGGCTACGATGAGAACATGAGAAGGGAAGGAACAAGTGCTGGGAAGTTAGAGATTTGGTGTAGTGAGAGAAAGAGAGAAAAGTAATGGGAAATTTGCAGTTGCGCAGGGGAGAAGAGAGAGAGCAGCCGATCCTTGGCGCGGTAACAGAAGTGGCCGCCATTGAAATGGAAGCGCGGTAGCTTCAGTTTCGATGGCTGGCTATCTTTTATTATGGATACACAATTTTGCTTTCGCCATCTAATATAAAAATAATATTTATTTTTTTTATTTTTTCCGAAAGTAACTATTAGTTTTAATTAATTAATATATTAAACATAATTGAAATTTATTAATCATCAATTAATTTAATAAAATATTTCATAGACAGTAACCAAGTCTACCTCAAAGTTATATGAATGATCATGATATATAGTAGTAATATAATAGACAGCAAGCTAAAATACTCATATACTTATGATTGTTAAAATGTAAACGATACTAATTAAATCATGCGGTCATTTCTATATTTTCATAACAGTTTATAAATATTTGGCTACATTTTGGTTGCAATATCATTTTATAATCTTTATACTTTTGGTCACGAATTTATAATATCACCAATGCAGCATTACTAATACGGAGCGCAATATCATGTCGACTACTATCCCCATCCATTGATACTGCGTATAGCCCGTCGAACATCGACGGGTAATTACATAATATTATAATTTAATAATTTTAAAAAATCATTTATAAGAATTTTCAGTTAAAATGATAATATTACGACAATTAATTAGAAGAGTGTTACACCACTATATTAAATTGCAATATATAATAAATTGAGGGATAACGTTACTTGACGTTTTTAATTAAAATCACCAAGTTCGTACTTGGACCAAACTTCGAATCACAATTTTTATATATGTATCGTTCCAAATCTATAAATGTCAATTGATTAGGTATCTACCCATCAAATATTTCTCAAATCTGGGTCCATTTAGATTTTATTTATCCATGCTCGTCTTATATCCGATTCAAAATTGACGTCACTACCTGAACTGCACCAAACCCATCCCAAACTTGTTAGGTTTAATTTCTCGCAAAATTTGAATACTGTAAAATCAACGTTAAATAGTAAAAAGTAATACTCCCTCCGGTTTCAAATATAATAGTCCTTTTCATTTGTTTTTTTTATAAGACTTTTTCAGTTAACAACAATATTCTCCCTCTCCCTTCCATCAATTTTACTTTACATTTTAATTAATTATTAATGATGGCTCATATTTCAATTAGTCTTTTGAGTTCCTTTCATTAACTTTGATGAAAAAATGGCTCCAATTTTAAAAATAGCATTGCAAAAGAAACCTAAAAGGCTAATACAAATTGACCGAATTAATTTGTTGCATTAAAATTTATAGAGAATAAGAGTAATGAGTTGTTAACTTTTGTGTTAATTAATGTTTCTTAATTCATGTGCAAAATACTAAAACATCTTATATTTGAAACCGGATGGAGTAAAAGATTATAATTAAATTTAAATATCAATATAAAATTTTATTAAAATAAATTTCAAAACAACTATTTATTAATGAAATATCTAAAATGAGTGTTATACAGTCGATATCTCGTACAATGTTCAAATAAGATTATAATAGTATTTATAAATTAGACTGATTCATTGTCATCCCTACCCAAACTTTTTTAAAAAAGAACTTCATTGCTCATAACTATCTCGTCCCAAATCTGTAAAAAAAATGAACACTACAATGTAAAAATTAATTATAAACAATAAAAATAAGAAAAGATTATAACCATAAATATTAATAGAAAATTTAATTAAAAAAAGTAATAACCAAATCATCTACCACGATATCTTCCACCATCAAACATTAACTATCAAACTCTCCAATTTTGATGAAAATAAAATATAAAAATAAATGTGTAACAAATCACGATTTTTCTGTCTGGGTGTAATGAAAAAAAAAACTAGGTATCTTAAATTACTAATAACCCAAACTACATTATAATTTTTTTTTTATCTTATAAATATATTAATGGATTTGGATAACAAAAACTCATAGCCAATCATCCATAATTTCACTCTATGACATATTTTTCTTTTATACTTAAACTTTATTAATTACATTATTTATTTATTAAATATAGAATGAGTTTCTTTCATAGTAATTAATCTTACATTGAGAAATAAATAATTAATATTTATTAGAGATTTATATAAAAATGGTTTTTATTCAGTTTCAATTAGTCTCGTGTATTATTTTCTAGGAAGTTTTTGTGACATCCCAATTTTTTCTTCTTTAGAGATTGTTATCATTTCGATTATTAAATTTGAGTAAGCCTAACTTTGAAGACATACTTTCACATTATGAACATAGATTAATATTGCATGTGAATCAATGACTGAGATAGATTTTTTATGCTTACAATAACAGTTAAATAGTAATTTCCAGTGCCAGAATATTAAAAAGAACAAAAACTATCTACAATAGTTTATGGCAAGTGGAAACCACAGTAACAAAACATCGTCCTAACTCATATAATACAATCTATAAAAGAGAAATCGCAACTGCTCATACACTAAAATAGACATTTTCAATCTATCACTTGATAATCTCATCTCTCACATCTTTAATACTACTTATCATCTATATCAAAATAGTTCTCTAAATTCAAAAAGAACAAAATCGATCACCATCACCGTCCACGCTAACCAACTCATTCTCCTACGGCACCGCAATTTCCCCATGTTATTGAAGAAATATGGTTCCTATGTGCTCTTACACTTCAACCGCGTAACAATCTTCGTCGCATTACCCGCTAAAAAGGGATTTATCACTTGTCTATAAAAACTCGTATAGCAATATTCGCTAATTATCAAAAATTATTTAAATTTATAAAGTATCTAAACAATAAAATATTAATCGTTATAATAATTGTTTATTGTCTAATTAAAAGTCGAATAATATTACAGAATAATAAAAAATAATATTAATATTTATAATAACAATTTACATTATACTTAATTTACAATATACTTAATGTTAATTTTGTAGAAAATTTGAGAAGATAATAATCTCAAATTAGGTAAAGTTATCGGCCTTAACCCTCATTTTCAGTCTATTCGGATGGGCTCGTAAATTTTGGTTAAATTGTCATCCATACCTATTGGGCTCGATTATGAATGGCAAATGGATCAACTACCCACTCATTTAATATTATTTAATCCGAATATAATTTTTTTATCCGTACCTAGCACAATTCTGATTAAAAAAAATAAATTTTACTATTTTTACTTATCTCAAACTTGTTAGGTAATATATGCTAAATCAACTCACTCAGGCATTTGTTCCTGTTTATAATTTTTGGTTCTAACCTTACTTTTTCTCGATTAATTTATGTTTCGTGATTAAACTGACATTCATATCTATCGGACTCATTTTAGAATCATAATGGGTCGGGTAACCCCAATTAAATATTACCCTAAATAATTTAATAAGAAGAATATTAAATTTGCTAAAAATCGAGAATCAATAATACAAATCACTTCCCAAAAAATAGGAAATTAGACGTTACACTACCCTAAAGAGCGCTCTCTCTCTCTCTCTCTATATATATATATAGAGAGAGAGAGAGAGAGAGAGGATAGAGATCAAATAGAAAAGAAATCATATGTGTTAAATAAAAATAAATCTTACCCATTGATTTCATTATACGAACGGCCTAGATTAATGGACAACTTTTAGTAATACTTTTATCTAAATTAATTTATAAAGGTTAGATATGTATTTTACCCACAATCCGTAAATAGTCAGTTCCTTAATTTGTGGGATATGAGGGTGACGGTTTTACACGTGTATGTTCACACTATTTTTTATAATCCACTGTCAAGATACTTAGTTTCATTTTTTCTTAATTACATTAATTCTCTATGGATCGTATACTATTTTCTTTTTCTTTTTGAGTTTCTAGAACAAGATTCTCTATATAAGTTAATAACAAACATTAAAAATAAGTCATTATTGAAATAATAATGTTATATGCATCAACATATCAATTAAAATGCAATAGTTCATACCAAAAAAAACAATAAGATCAAGTAAAGAAAACATTAAGCTACTAAGCATTAAAAATAATAAATAATATGTATTAAAATATTAACTAGAAGCCATAATATAAATAAATAATTATTGAAATAATACACATATAGTGCATCAACATATCAATTAAAATGTAATAGTCAATAAAAAAAACAATAAGATTAAGTAAAGAAAACAATAAGATAATAAACATTAAAAATAAAATAATATGCAATAATATTAACTAGAAAACAATAACACAAATAAATAATTTTTAAAATAATACACGTAATATGCAATCAACATATCAATTAAAATGCAATAATTAAAACAAAAAAAAACAATAAATTATTAATGATAAATAATATGCGTTAAAGCATAACATAAAAATAAATAATTGTTTAAATAAATAATTATTGAATAATCGCACATTCAGATATCATAACTAATTGTGTGCCAAATCAACAGTTTATAAATTAATGTATCCGTGTAATGAATGTAACTAAATAATTTGAATATGATATTGATATCTCGTCAAATCTCGTAAGGATAATTATTGAAATATGAATATTATATATATGGGTCATGTTTTACTATAAAGCCCTTCTAATATTAAAAATCGTATATTAAATATTTATGTTGAATTCATCACCACCCTCCAATTTTAATAAATCTATGGTCTATATCTATTTCTAGTTAACACATAGAGATAATTTTCTATTTTAACCATCCCCTCTATATATATATATATATATATATATATAGCAAGATTTTCACTTTATGTATCTTTTTTCTTCTCCTAGTCTGCTGCAAAATTCTGATACACTTCATCATTGCGCTTCGTGGATCACTATCAAGTTGCTTGCATTGGAGTATTTCAGTTATAACGTGGTTGATTTTTTACTTTAACTATTACGTATTACTGCATCAAAATTGAAATGTTAACTTTGAATTTTTGAGGAGAATCTGTATGCGGCTTCGCATTTGATGCTCCAGAATCATAGACAACTTCGGGAGTTGCTCGGCGAGGACCTTTTGATAAAGGCTGAAATTCATGAAAAACTTTTATTATCTTTCCAATAATTTCGTATATATCATTGATAATTGCACAAAGCAAAAATATTTTATATTTTCAATTAATAAATCTCATAAATTTATAGGCACAAAACACCATAAATCTAGGTAAGAAATTATGTTGTTGCCATCAATCAAGATTTTGTAACAACCAAAATTAGTCAATTGATTGGAAAATATATAATTATAATTTGCTTATGGTAATCTCTCTAATTATCGTTAACATATACAATGATATCAATTTATAGAAACGGAAAGGATTTAATATTGAGAGGTAAAACTGAAATTATAGTATATTCCTAGAAAATTAGATAAATGTTAAAGAAAAGGGATAATAGTCTGTAAAACCTTAACCTTTTCTCAAATTCGGGAATTGTATATGACTTTTTAATTTTCGCACAGATAACCTTAACTTGTCTTTCTTTCTTTTTTTTTTTTTTTTTTTTTTTTTCTGATTTTGCACTTCCAATCGATTTCCCCTATTTTTTTTTTTTTTCTGACGTTGAGGTCGGAAATGACATGTTGGACGTTGGAATAAGTAAAACGACGTCGTTTTGTAAAATTATAATTTAAAAAAAAAAAATAACACATCACATCCCTATCTCTTTTGTTCTCCTCTTTCTCCCTAATCCCTAATCCGCCGCCGCCTCCTGTTCTCTTCTCTCTCCCTCCGTCTTCGGCCACCGCCCCCGTCTCCGCCCTCGCGAGGCAGACCCAGACAAATGCGCAGGCGGCGGCGAACGTCGTCGCGCACAGATCCGGCCGATTCTTCTGCACGTGTCTTTTCAGCTTCTGCACGTCGTCGCCGGTGAGGACGAAGGTGGCGCGGTGCTTGTTGAGAGGGAACAGAACCGGTGGCGACTCGACGGTGCGTGATTGTTTCATCAGGTTCCAGTAGAATGAATCCAAACCGTCGGGATCCACCATGGTGAATTTGTCGAAAATGGCAGCAACGAGTTCTCCTCAATCAGCTTAGCATCGCCGCCGTGTTTGCTCACGTCTCAGCTTAGAAAAGTCATCCAGAGGCAGAGAGAGCAGCAGCTCTGCCGCGACGCGTCGCGTTGTAGAGCTGAGCTTTGCTCGCCGGGAATGTAGGGTTGGCACCACCATTGGCGGCGGCGGCAACCGGTGCGGCACCGCCGTTGGCGGTTGGCTTTGCTGCTGATACACTCTGTCTGTCATGTGGAGAGAGAGAGAGAGAGAGAGAGAGACAGAATTAGTGTTTTTTTTAGAGAGAGAGCCACTGGGAGGTGGCGACGGCGGCGGAAGGGCCAAGAGTTGCAGAACTAAAGAAATTGGGGAGGAAGAGAGAAAAGGAGAACAGGAGAGAGAGATAGGAAAGCATTTTTTTGTTTTTTATTAATTTTTTTTTAAATAAGTTGGCACATGATGTGTTTAATTTTTTTTTTTAAGTTAAAATTATCAAAACGACCTCGTTTTGTCTACTCGGGTGTCCAACATGTCATTTCCGGCCTCCACGTCAGAAAAAATTGGGGGAAATCGATCGGAAGTGCAAAATCAGAAAACAAAAAAAAAGGCAGGTTAAGGTTATCTGTGCGAAAATTAAAAAGTCATATACAATTTCCGAATTTGAGAAAAAGTTGAGATTTTACAGACTATTATCCCTAAACAAAAATCTTAAAAATGCCACATGAGTATCCCCATATTGTGGTGCTTACAATCTATACTCCTATTATAAAAAAGATTTGTCCTCACTTAAATGAGAAAACAAAAGAAAGACAAAAACGAATAAACAATCATAGGAGAATAGTCAAGTTTAAAACATAAGATTCGTTGTTAATAAGAGAGAGCAAAATATCATGAACTAACATGAACTTTTTAAATTCATCCTCCATGCGGGCCAAACATATGGTTCCTGTCGGAACTCAAAGCCCATATATAAATAAAATTTTTTAGTGTTAAATCTGGAGTTAAAATTCGTGAATTGCAATCGGACACCACCAACTAATATTGCAATTTCATTGAGAAAAATTTTGAGCATATCACAATTGCAACATTATTTATTAAGGTTTTGTAATTCATCTCAAAAACGAAAAAGTAAGGTTTTGTAATTAAAACAATCACATATTCATATCTAATAAAGCTCACCAAAAAAGAATATATTATTATATAGTAAGCAAAACCAACCTCAACATAACATTATTTCAAGAGGCCCAAAACTGTATATGTACTTGTATTCGTACATAATTAACATAATCAATAATTACTACTACGTACAAACTCAAATCTAAATCGCCAGTATCAGGTTGGCTAGAGATAGAACTTAAACTGATACAAATACTTCTTCCTTATGATCAAATTGCCAAATTACCCCCACCATGAAGTAGGGCCTAAACCATCCATATCAAGAGAACCCTGCCATAAATTTATTTCCAAATTCTTCAGTTTTTCTAATCAATTATCAAAGAATACTACTTAACATTTAAACTCACTCTCTAAAAGAAATGCAAAGACAATGCAACAGAAAACGATATTCAAAGCCAAGAAAAGGAGATTATATTCCATAAAGAATTTATAAATAACAAATGATAAATGAAATTTTAGTTTAAACAAGTCACCCAAAATTGTACAGCTAATATTAGTTCCCATAAATAATTTTTTACCAAGAAAAATTATCATACAAGAAGATTATTCACAATACACAAATGAAAATAAATATTAGAAGAAATCAATAATTCATTCTATCCTATTCAAATTCAATGGATATGACAATAATAGAAATGTCATTTTTCCCATCATTATAGGGTGCGTTTGATTTGAGTGATTAGGAGTGATTGACAAATAATCATGCACAATCGTATGTTTGGTTTGCATGATTGAGTCCGTGATGGATAACTAGGCCCTTGATCATATCAATTAAGTGAGTGATAAACTATCCTTCCTATTTTGGGTGATTAATTAATTGCTCATCCAAATCATTTGAAAATTTTCAACTTTGCTCTCAAATTTCCCCCAATTTTCAGTATCAATGTTCAAACTCTTATCTCTCTCTCTCTTCAACTCTGTGGTGCCTCTCTCTCTCTATTTATCCTAGGATAATTAAAATAATAATCAATCTAACCAAACGTATGATAAATAATCCAAATACTATAATTCTATCCTATTTATCAATCTTATTTATCCTAGCCTTGAAACCAAACATGCCCACAGTATATACCTAAATAAATTCATTATTTATAGAATTATAGTAGGAAATAAAGGAGCAAAATAAAAATAATGCGTATGATAATAAATCATGAAAGATGCTATATATACACATATATGTATGGGGATGAATCCTACTGTTGTTATCGATAAATGCTTCTCACATTAGGATGGGTTCTCATATGATAGTTTAATAAAATTTAATGAGATCCTACTAACTTCTAGAACCCCATTGCTAAAGGGAAAGAAGGAAAAAAAAACATTGCTTGACGTACATATTCTTCAAGAAATTAGAGTACGACTTACAGTGACCACCATGGGGGCAAATGGCTTCACATCTTTTCCCAAATCCGGGCTCTGCTCTAAAGGTAGAGGCGGATAACTCACATTGTGAACTTTAAACCTTATCTGCAACCAAGCAAGAAAGTTAAGTGGTAGTATATAAGTTTCAACAATTGAGAAAGCAACGACTAAGGTTCCGAACTAACTAAACCTCATCCTCTGCATCCACTGGGTAATCCTCATCCATAAAATTCCAGATCCAAGTAACCTTATCCCTGAAAAGGATAGAGAAAAAGAATTTAGAGAGTGATTTCAGACTCTAGGCATGAGTATAATGTCTGCAGAAATTTAATGACACTAGAGAAGCTCACTTGCGCCCTGGGTAAGGTTCACTGCGGCTAGGAGAGAACAACAAAGGGACAGGTACATATATGTCATCAAAAAATCCAAGAGACACTGTCAAGGATTCACTAACGAACATGTGAGAAACATGATCACTCACCAGAGGACATCGCAGTTTATACAATAAACAACTTCGCATTATTGACCAACATACTATAAAGAAGATAAATCCATGTCCAAGCAGGACATTTCAAACAAAATTAGACTTAAGTGGTTTCTTCAATAATTTCCCAAGAATAAGAAAAGGTAGAAAGCAAAGAATGCAAATGAATTGGTCAGGAAGAACAACAAGAATGTCAAAATGCCAAAACAATCTTCATAGGAAAATGTTTAGGAAATATTAGCTTGTAAAAACTTTGTCGAGAACTGCAATAGTATATTCAAGAATAACATAGTTCTGTTCTACCAGCATCAGTAGCAATACAGAACCTGCATTGTACTATATAACCTATTAGGATATTCTGCTTACATTATAAGATGATTGGATGCAAGTTTATCTTATGATTGAGAGATGATACTCATTCTTAGGAGTCTGTTTCATTTTATTTGGTGCAGTACGGCTAAAGCATCATCAATAAGTATATGCACGTGTTTCTGCTTGAAAGCACGCAGGTCTCTGTGTGAACATAGTCATGAATTGCAATCCAATATCGGGGATAAGTGATGAGAAACAAACCCCTAAAGCAATAAGGTAGCTTCTAGTTCCAGATTAATAATGTCCGTTATTGACCAACATGAGCCTCATCCAACTATAATTGCAGTTTAATTCTAGTGATTGCAACTGAATGAAACAGAAATCCAGGATAAAGGGCTAAAGCTTTGGATACAGTAAAAAATTGGCTATTTCGTTTCCCTCCCACTCCTATACCATAATTTCTAATACAAAAGACACATCTGTTATTTAGGCTTTACATTTCTTTCTTTACTTTCTCCACTTTCATCTTTAGTGCACTCAATTAAAAAACATGCTATTGTTACTTGGGCTTTACTTTCTTTATATTTTTACCACCTCAACCTCAGGTGCACTTAGTAATATAGATTTGCATACCCATTTTGTGTATTAATCCTCTCTATCTACAATGAAGAAGCTTTCTTCTAGGCAATTGTTAAGAATATGGAGAACGATAAGAAGATTATCATAGTGACACTTATAATAAACAACTGAAAAATAAAACAGAACATCTAAGCAGTCGTGTACCATACATTGTAAACCATCTGTCGTAGAATCTTTAAGTCGAGCGGTTATGACCTCTCCCACATACGGGCGAAACATAACCAGCCTGAACTTCACCTGAAGGAGGCACAGCAAGTTAAATGTCACAATTCAACAACAATTCCATTCCAAAAGCAACTTTACTGATGATAACAACATAACAGTCTCCCCTTGCACTTCCTTGCCTCTCTTTCAAAGGATACTGACAAATAACGGGAAAAAAAGCTAGTGCCAGAAAATGCATTGTCCACGTAAACGAAAATACAGTGGAAAAAAGATAACTGAAACCTATAATCAAACAACGCAACTGTCTAAGTTTTTACCGTGTAAGTCGAAGCACCATCACTAGGATAAACAAACCCGCCATCAATTGACAGAATATCGTACACGCTTACACATAAGCCTAGTTTATCAATAACCTAGCATAGTCGAGCAAAACGGAAGCGGGTAAGCAAACGGAGAAATATAGAGAGAAATAAATAAAAGAAGTAGAGAGAGAAACCTTGTCGAGGAAGATTGCGTCGAGCTGTCCTTTAATGGCTTCGTTGAGGGGTTGATCGAGGAATTTAGGGGGCAACCTCAAAGTGTGCTCTACTTTACTCAAGAAGAACATTTTCTCCTGTTCGCACTTACTATTACTCTCCGATAACCCGCCGGAGATTGGGGAAGAAAGGCGGCGGCGGAGGCGGTTTTGCAATTGGAAAGGGCTGATTTTGACTGAAAGGGGGTGGCGCTCAGTTACAGAGTTTTTATTTTGGTTAAACTGCAAAACAAATGACCGAGCGACAGATTATTATTACTAGTAGTAACTTTTTTTACAGCAAAAATATTTAATATATTTTCTTTATAATAGGAGAATGGATTGCTAAACCCACAACCATTCTCTATCCTGCACAAAATTTTCACAATTTTTCTTTGATTATTATCTAAACTAGTATGCAATCCGTCGAAAACGAGTCACTTAACATTATGATATTTTGTTTTAAAAAACAAATAAATAACTTGATTAAAGTCATATTAAGATCACAAATCACTAAACGGATTCTTAAATTACAGACAAATGAAAAAGAATTCAAGTGAAAAGAGCATCAACTTCTTTCGGCTCCAAGGAAATAAAATCAGAATAAACATATACATAAAATAAAATAATTAATTTTTAAAAAATAATAGAGTGGGTGGATACACTTGCTCACCAACTTCTTTCGACTCGAGGAAACCAAATGAAATCAAAGTAAATACATTCATAAAATAAAAATTATCAATATTTAAAATAATTTATTTCGTAAATACCTCACAATCTGTCAAAAATTTCACCATAAACCATGTTAGTTGTTGTATCATGCGTTTTATAGTCATCGTCAAGAGTAAGAGTAGGTATATGTTTTTTGCCCGTCGAACATTGACGGAATTTTTCATATATTATATAATATTTATATAAAAAAAATTAGATGCAAAATCCATATAAGAATAAATACCCGTTAATTGACTATATCCAAATATTTATATGCACATTCTTGTTCATATCCAATTAAAAAGTTTAAGTTTGTCCACATATTAAGCTTGTATAATAACGTTATTAATATATTATATAAATACTAGTATTATAAAGTAAACATTAATAATATATTGTATAAATGTACATTTACATTTGTAGAGGCTAAATCTACAAGTGATGATGACGTCAGGCACGTCCGGATCGGTTGGGCACTAGCAACCTGTCAACACAAGAACATGTAAGAGCCCTAGGTTGAGCACCGGGAGGGGGTGTCGACCGTAGAGCCTCCGACGCTCAAGTTAGTAACCGAATAACGAAATAGAAATGATAAATAAGATGGTAGAGAGAGAAAGACAGGTTGGAAGCAATGTCTATTCCAAGTTGCCGGCTGCGTTCGGAGGGTGGAAACGGTGACAATGAGTAAATAGTAATGGCAAGCTGGTGGTAGAGTAACCCAAGTTGGCTAGATCCGACGTGAGAGAGCTAGTTGGAACGGCGGCGGAAGTTGAGAGAATGTGGAGAGAGATCGAGTATAATAGATCGCAAGTCGATTTTTGCATATCCGGCTGTAACCTAGTCGGGTTGTATTTATAGGGGGTGACCAGCCGCTAGGGTTTACGAAGCTGGCTTTATCCGTCCATACGCTCCACTTCCAAGTTGTTGCGACTTGGACGGGGTCAAGATGCCTCTTAGGGTTGACGGCTGGATTTTTTGACTTCGTCAACTAGGTTGACGGCTTTATGAAACCCTTGGGCTGAACGTGATGTATTCAGCTTGGTCGTCAATCCATAACGTGCTAGGCCAGATGGGCCAATCGATTTGACTAATTGGGCTCTTAAGGCCATGTCAGCTTGGCGGTCTAGCTTGACGGGCTCAGGCTGAGTGCAAGTTATCCAGCCTGACTCTTAGACAAGCTGGTCTCGAAGCGAAATATCTAACCCGGGTCGGCCCACGTTGGTTTTGAAATGAAATCTCCAACCTGGCTTATCGGGTTTGGCGAACAAGTTTTCTTCAGCGATTGGATTAGCATGGTTGTCGATCCAAGTTGGTCTGAAGCTTGTCGGGCTAGACAAACCAAGTTACTTGATTGATAGCGCCAGCCTGGAATGCGTATTGGGCTTGGACCAAGACGACGGATTTTGACCACTACAACATTTATTTGTATACTTGTTACTCGTCAAAACTCGATTAAAAATAATTTTACATTTTTGTTCTCTTAAACTCGAATAGGAATAAACTAAAAGTTCGAATCCTTTTGACACACTCCTAGATAAACGTAGAACTTTGAAAGATTCAGGAGCGAAGCGTAGAGGCAAGGTTAGCTCGTTAAGAAGACATACTCGCCATTAACTGCTTAGCGAACAACATAGCCTTAGATGAAGAAACAAAGGGGAAAAATATGTTTTCGTCTATCTAATTGGGGCAGTCTTTCTGAATATCATACTTCATCTCAATTCTGATCAAAAAATAATTTTACTATTTGTTCCCGCCATACCATGCGCTAGTGTTTTGAACCAACTTATTTATTTACACACGTAACCATTTCTTTCCGATTTTAAAAAATTACAACCTTTTCTCGTCTTAAACCTCCATGGTAATATCCGATATTCGCTATAAACTTGTATAATTAAAGTAAATATTATTAATATTTTGTATAAATGCTGAAAAATGTCAATCGACTTTAATTTCAAGTACATACCCAAAAAATGTAAAATATACAAAATCAATTTAAAATTTATACTCTCTCTCTCTCTCTCTCTCTCCACATTTTACTTCATCTTCTACATGACTCCCCACCACAGCACTATGTTTTAGATTGGCAAAGGGTGATACACTAAATTTTTCTTCCAATTAACTGTAGAAAAAAAAATATTGGGAAGTGATTCACCTTATCCTAGCACCTAGCTAAAGCCCCCCATGCATATCTATAACATGATAGTCTTCTACTTTTGTAATTAAAAATTGCTTCGCGTTGACGTTGCTAAGCTTAAAAATAGTTTGCAAAAATATAATGTTAATTAAGTATTATATTAATTAAAAAAATACTCCCTCCATCCACGATAAGTGTGACCTAGAGGGATTGATACATGTTTTAAGAAAAAAAGAGAGTGGGTGAGAGTGGGGAAGGTAAAAGGGTTCTATTTATGAAAAGATCACATTTAATATGGACGACCGAAAAAGGAAATAACGCCACACTTATCGTGGACGGAAAGAGTAGTACTTATAATACTGAACACCATAACAATTCTTAATATACAAACTCGACTCAAGTGTTAACTTATACTAATGAAGTGGTTACTCATAATCTCTTCTAACTTGTCAAGACTCGACTTCCAATGAAATTGAAGCAAAAAAAAATTTAAGTTTAGTTTGATAAGATATTTTTTTAACCATAGTTTAGTAAGTTCACTCATGTTATGCACATGCTCAACATTTTTATTATAATCATTTTATGTAGAAAGTATAAATTAAAAATGTAACTTGAATAATTGATAAAAGAACTTATAAAATCTAAAATTCTAAAAAGTAAATTTTCAATATATAGTAAATCAATTTGTAGCAAATTTGCAATACTTTCTTAATTAATCACAGTATTAACCATTATATATACACAACATTACTTAATTATCTATATTCATCTTTAATCCGATTTAAAATTGACTTCACTGTCAATCCATCCCAAATCCATTGTGGACCTGTTAATTGTATGTTTATTGAATATATTTCTATCATTTTTACCACATTGATTTTGATTATTGCAATATTTTTTTCATTGATATGATAATTGTCTAGAGTTTTATCATGAAATAAATCATTCATAATTGTCTAACATGTGAATGCTATATGATTCAATAAAATAACATAGTAACTACTATTTCCAAATCAAAGTACTATTATGTTTTAACGCGAACTCTTTTCTAATTGCTATAACAATTTAGCAATATATTTATAACGTAATCAGATAATAAGTCAACTCCATTTAATTGAACACAATACATCTTTAAGTGCTTTATTTTAAATAAGTGACACAAAAGGATTATCTCATCACAAATAACTATTATATGAAGCATCATCTCTTGCACAATTTAGTGATGATCTAAACCCTTTTAAAAGTTGAAGATTCTCTACTTCATGAAAATTTCATTTCATCATACAAATTATTTATTTTTAGAGGTTCAATATGTTGGAAAATTTAGTAAAATTTTGATTAATTCCAAAACCAACTGACCCCAACCGAGTAGATGTTGTCATTTCCTAAAGTTAGTATTTAGGCTCACTGTTTGAGCAATGTTCAGATTTTATCTTTACAGGACTCCAGCTGAAGACGGCAACATGGCTATACTCGGATAGAAATTCAGATGGAAACTCGCATGGAACATCACATGTAAGAAAGACAACTGAGCGTTCAAGCCAACCGATCTGATCTAGATCATCGGATGAAGGAAAACATCTGAGTAATCAACTGTTCGTCGGATGTGACAATCCACC
Organism: Schizonepeta tenuifolia; assembly: GCA_029490685.1. NCBI lineage: Eukaryota > Viridiplantae > Streptophyta > Magnoliopsida > Lamiales > Lamiaceae > Schizonepeta > Schizonepeta tenuifolia. Next base: position 78,435,028 of record CM055957.1, on the reverse strand, counting down.
TGATCAGATGTGGAACATCAGTTGCAGGACTCAGTCTGATAGATCGACAACATGAAGTTCAAGGCAGCTGAGGGTTGAACTGTTCCTCTTCAGACATAATGTCAGATGAAGGTAGCGATCAGATGGAACATCAGTTGAAGACCACTCGGATGAAGATCAAATGCCTCAACCGACTAACCAATGTTGAAAGACAAAGGTTGAAATTTGAATTTCAAATAGGAAGTCACGTGAAGGTTTGACGTTCTATCATTACCTCATTTGGCCCAACACAAGGTTGTCTCAGAAGGAAAGCAGAAGTTCACAGTTGCCAAATCGGGAAAATCTGCAGAGATGAGAGACAAGCCATCGTTTTCACAGAATAGAGATCAACGGCTCTTCCAACGGCTAGTTGATCCTCACCGCCTATAAATAGAGGCATTCATTCATTCATCAAGATAGAACACAGAGAAGACAGATAAGAGATAGACGAGCGAAAGAAAGACGAAAAACTGCACACAAGCTAAACTGCAATTAATCTCTAAGAACATCACCAGTTGAGAGTTCATAGAGAGTTAGAATCTGTCTTGGTGTTTTCGATCTTAGTTTGAGTCTTCATTCGTTCAAGCTTAGATCCTAGCTCACTTCTTTGTTAGAGCTAGTAGTTGGAAAACCCACCCTTATACACATCCCCTAAAAAGGTTGTTAGGATCCTGCTCTTCCCGAAATTGAGTAGAAAGGTTGATAAGTACCCGTAAATTTATCTGTAAGGTTGATAAGTACCCGCAAACTTATCTGAACGGTTGCAAAGCCCGCGTAACGGCGTAAGCTTTGTGGTAGCTATCCTAAAGAATTTGGACTGAGTTGTGTGGACTCACAACTCCCCGTGGACGTAGGAGTTCTCTCCGAACCATGTACTTCCTTTGTGTTGTGTTTTCTGTTCAGTTACTTTTTGCATATCCAACTGACCATCTAATCAGCTCTCAAAACTGCATCTTTACATTTCAACTGATTTGGTTGTTGACCGACCTTGCATCTGAGCGTGAGTTGTTTTATACGAGTTATTGTTGTTTCCACCACATTTCGCACAGCACCACTCTTCCAGCTGAGTTTTCTTACTCAGTTGTGATTCCAACTGAGTCCTCTTACTCAGTTGTGGTAATTTTCAGGGGGTTATTTTTAAAATTCCTATCTGGCGTATTCCCCCCCCCCCCCATACACCAGAACTCGTATCGGGACCATCACAATCAATAATTGAAGAGTGGATGCATTATCTTAAACAAAAAAAAATACAACAATATAATTCTATCTTTAATCGGCTCCTAATTTGGTAGTGTAAACTTTGGGATAAAAAGTTACCAAATTAAACTATGCTGCATACATATTATTAGACTTTCCGCTACCGTTTCAGGGAGAAGAAAATAAATAAAGACCGATCGTTGAAGGCAGATAAGTAAAAACTCATCTCTAATTAGAATTTTATTAAAAAAATGAAAAATCAAAATGACAACATAAAGAAGCATCCTGATTTTGATGAGAGACTTGCCATTTATTCTTACTTTTGCTCTTAGAAATAAAAATCCTTATTATGTTAAAAAGTTGGTGAAGTCCCTCAACTTACACATGTAGTAACTTAATCACACATAATTATTGCATGTCTGATCCATAAAAGAAGAATATCACAACTACATATCGAAAGACATTTAGAAATTAAACTGATATTTCTAAAATTGGAAGAGAAAAATAATTAGAGCTACTTCAAATAATTTAATTGTTTCATTAACTATAGTATAAGATCGGCCACTATTATATATCAAAGAATAAGAAATGAAATAAACATATGTATTTACATTTATATTTATTTATTTATATACAATATGTAGTAATCTAATATATATCATATATAATTTGTTAAATTGGCTCATTTCATTTCTATCTATATAAATTATATATATAATAAAAAAATTCATCACTAATGTAGAGCAAAATCGCATTGACAAAAATGTTGGGATCATATCAAATTTCTTTGGCATCTCTTCATATAGACTTTGATTGATCGGACAGTAGTTATGCATTTGAGTGATGTGGGAACCTCGGTGATAATACTCTTCATACGATAAATGAAAGTCTGATATATGATGAGGTGCTGACAATGCTCCTTGTGATGCGGAAGGCATATATGCTCTTGACATAACGATTTTAACAGCAAAATTGCGCTTATTCATATCAATTTTATTGTTGAAATGTTGACATCAATACTTTTTGTCTTGATAACCCCATTCATATCACACTTCATGCTTCTATTGGATGTAAAGAGAAATTGAGTAGAGAATAGGCTTAATATTTTTGTTGGATGCGAAAATATGAAATATATAGGTACATTTCGAAGTTTTAGAGTAAAATGTGACTTGTTATTCCCCACACTTTCAATTCGGTTAATCATACTGTAAAAAGGGGGTCATTAGAGATTGGGATAGGAAAAAAGAAATAATCAAGTATAAGGATTTCTGAATTCAACATGCCATATATGCTTAAAAATTGGTTAGTGAGTACAAAAGAATGCTTGCATTGACTTATATAGTGGATTATAGAAATGGATGCACATAAATATATTAATAATAAATGCTTGATACATGTTAATTACAATTATTTTTTGCACAAATAATGAGTGATAAGGCTTGAAATCGGCCAAATTTTAAAAGTAATGAGGCTAATTAATTTTGTATATGATTTACTATTTGCTAGTTGCCAAATTGCACTCTTTAATTCAGCTTGTAATTGATTTTTAACCGCCACAAATTATAATTCTTACATTCAATTTTTTAATTTTACATAGATTTCATTTATATATATAGCGGCTAACTGATTTAATTAGTAACCATCAACTTCAACTTCATAAATACGTGGAGTGCTTTGTTTTTTTTAATAAGTAAATAAAATATATTAATGTTATTGGTCTCACACGATTACAACATGATAAATAAAATCAAACGGCTTACAATATGATAAATAAAACAAATATCCAAAAACCACACACATGTTTATTAATTCTCATTTCTTCCTTGCCATCATTCATTTGATATACCATTTCAATGTTTTATCTATAAAATTAGTAAATTTGCACAAAAAAATATACTAAAAATTAACATAAAAAAAGATACGATGAGAAAATAAGTATGGCTTATATATTTTATACATATAAAATGTCTTGGTGGATCCCCTAAAAGACTTAAAATCAATATTTTGTATCGAGCTTCCATTCATAAATACAATGTGGCAGTTATTAATCAATTAAGATTAATATTAAATGTATAATTGTCAACTATTAATAAATTATAACCAAATTTAAACTAAGAAATGAGATTTTTAGATAATTAAAAATGAAAAATTCTCAAAATTCCACTTAGGATAGAGAATTAGTGTGATGGCTACAAAAAACTTTGCTATAATGAATTAGATTCTCAAACCCAAAGGCCATCAAATGGTCATGTACACATCATCAACTAAAAATCATGCATATGACAATTAATTACTCTTCTTTATTGAATAACCGTTACTCTCTCATTAATTGACAAACATGAATTTTTCACATTGTTTAGGGTGTACTTGATGTCATCTGATAGTGAAAATTATGTTTGTGTAAGCCTTTTCAATACTTAAACTTTGGTTTGTCGTATTTTACGCAAGTTTGTTAGTTTTTAAATAATCCAGGAAAATGAAGGTTGAATTAGATGAAATGGAGCTTGGAATAAGATGAAGGAGCTCGATACGAAGCGGTGGGAAGAAACGAAGATCAATTCAGAGTTCGGATGAGGGAGAAACGAGCAAAATAGAAAAAGAAAATGAATGAAAAAGTGGACCCCGAGTGAAGACCCCGAGTCATCAAAAATGAATGCCAAAACCCCGATCGAGCACCCCGACTCGGGGTGTCGAAGGTTTGGCTCCAACATACTGCCAAGATCGGCGACTTGAAGCCCCCGAATCATCCCGAATCGCCGATTTGTTCCCCTTCATTTCATTTATGTATCATCCACCTTTTGTCTAACACTACATTGGGCCACTTGAAACATCTTGGATGAACCCTAGCTCTCATTTTACTTGTATTTTGAGAGATTTGAAGATTTATCGAAGATTTCTTCTTTAAAGCCAAGAGTAGTATCATTTATTTTTATGTTTTCCTTTATTCCTTGTTTTGGTTTTGCTATTATGAGTAGCTAAATCTTTTAGTTGATTCTAGGGGTGGTTGAAGCTCATAAATGATGATGGTTTTACACTTTTGATCTTATTTTACCTTTCATTACATGATTGTGAACCTTGGTGCTTAATTTTCATGCTAGAATAGTAGGCCACTTTTCTATGCATGCCTAGTGTTCGTAAAAAGTTCTAGCCGATTTTATGTTCATAGAATTCAAGGATTTTCAATATGCAAGCAATTGAGACCTAGTGGAGATATTTGCAAGCATATGAACCTTTAATCTTCATGTTCTTTTTGGAGTTAATTGATTGCCTCGAGTCCTAACCGGAAAGAGTCTTTAATTAATTTACTTTTGCATTCTCATGAAGAGGTGGAGTGTGATTACTTGCGTGATTGTCCCTCATGTTTTGGATTAAAAATTGGTTGAATAGATTAACAGTATAGGACCATCATTGTTGTCGAGTAAGTACGTTCCCTAGAATCAACTCCTTTTATCCTTTGATATTTGCATATTTCTCTTGTTTATTATTTGCTCTTGTTTTTTTAATTGTCAATTATTTCCTTTCTAGTAATCACCTCAATTTCCTATTAGTCTAAATAGATTTGAACAACTTAGTAATAGTAATCATGAGAGTTGAAAATTAACCGTCATGGATACGGCCTTACTTGCCACTATCTATACACACACCGTACACTTGCAGATTATTTGTGCTAAACTAAAAGGCAAACATTAATCTCTCATTTTTTGCCTATTATTAATAACTTTTATATCAATTTACTCCTATATAATATGAGCTATGGATTTATATTAATAAAAACAAATACATTCATGATCTCTCTCTCTCTCTCTCTCTCTCTCTCTCTATATATATATATATATATATATATATATATATATATATATATATAGGGGTCTGTTCGCCTACAAAACACTTTTTCTGTAAAAAATAAAAATAATGCATTTTATACATTACTGTAACGCATTTTGTGTATTATTACATGCATCCTCATAAAATGCATTTTTGGAATATTACAATGCATTGTTATGATAATGCATTCCGTGTTCAATTATAATGCATCGATCAATCTCAACCGTAGATCTACAAAGATCAATGATCCATATCGCTTCTCATTTCTTACGGGAAAATGGATTTACATATGATCTCTTGCCTATATATATTCATCCTCATAATGTAGATTTATTTTTTAGTTGTCATGTTTTTAGGCATGATTTTGAACATTAAATATATCTTATTCGATGTATTATAATAGCACTTGAAATTTTCAGTTTTTCTCAATATGCCTAAGGAAAATACAATAACAACTTTCTTATTTTTGTACTATTGTATTCCTATATATTTCAGAACTTCAGAAACAATTTCATCCACATTTTATCCTTTTGTGATCTTTCATTTCAACTTTTATAAGATAAAGACTACTGCACCAAGAGTATTGGCATATAGTTTATCAAATATGAAGAGAAGTGATTGATGGATTTCGCGAAGCATGTATCAAGTATTGGACAAAAGATCGTCAATATGGGGTAATATTAATGCCAAATGTATTAGTTATCATGTATTCCGCATTTTAGAGGTGTGAATCTTTGCCTTTTTTTTCATTATTTTCTATGCAAGTTTGTTATGTAATTATTTAAGTTTAGATTCTCGGTCATCGATTTTTGTTTAATCGATTTCACAAATTATTGTATGTTTCGGTCTCCATATCTATCTATTTAGATGCATCATTAATAGTTACTTATTCTATAAAGTGGCGTACTTTGATTCCGAGACCTTACTGCTTACATACTGAAGTCACATCAATTGGATGGAACAGGGTTTGCATGGGATTGAATAATTGTAATTTGTCTTTTCTTTCTTATTTTTTATATTATATGATTGAAACCTTTGAATATGTTGTGTAGCTTTAATTAAATCCTGGTAAGGTATAGGGAAGGGGTCTGCATGGGATTGAATTTTCGGAAAGAGGTATGGATGGTAAGAAAATTTTGGAGACAAATTGGAGGTGGGAGATTTAAGCGACAAAGAGTTAGAAACAAACATCATTAATTTGGAGCCAAAATCAACTAGGGTTAATAACACTACTTATGGGTTTAATTTGAAAATTGATTGATGTTGGAACCGACCGATTTTTCTCCGGTTCAAGTGTGTACGTATAGAATTATTGAATAGTTTTTTTTTAATTATATTTGTAATTACAATATGAAGTGATTTAAGGTCAATATATTTATTCTGCACGAGACGAGATGATCTTTCATATAACTGTAGTGGGCAAAATCCGTCTATCTAGTCCAAGCCCAATAACATCTTTAATCGGCCCAATTAGCTAGACGGAATCAACCGCCTAGTCCGATAAGCCATATATTGATATTGAATAGCTAGGCGAATTCAACTATCTAGCCGGACTAATTAGACAAACACCTTTACTCGACCCAATTAGCTTGGCGGTATCAGTCGTCTAGTACGATAAATCATAAATTGATGTTGAACGACTAAGTGGAATCTATTCACTCGGCCCAAGCCCGACAAGCCTTATAAGTTGGCTCAATTGACTAAGCGGATCCAAAAGCCTATTCCGATAGCCTACTCGGCGATCTAGCCTGATAAATATTCTCATTTTAGCCCGATAAGCTACTCGATAACATAGCCCGACTCCACGCTCAAGCTGAAGGGTGACAACAGCTAGTCGAACGACTTGACCTAGTCAAAATGGATATATCTTATTTATAACAGACGGATCATATCGGCCGTCAACAACCCACGTGCTTTGCAACCGACTAAGAAGGAATAAAGGTGAAAACTCTAAATCCTAAGTGGCTACTAGCCGCCCATATATAACAAACGTCTAGGTCATTAGATTTCATTCGAACTCGCTTGCATTCAACTATCTATTGCTCATTCTTTTTCTCAACTCCGCTTACATCTGGCTATGTCGGCTTACTTCCGACTACATTTACTTACATATCGACAGCGGCCTATACGACTACTCCGCTTTCATCGACCACTACTTTCTTGTACTCTTCATGCATTCACCTACACTTACTTTGGTAATTCTTCCGCCCACATCCGTTTATCTTAACAACCGCCCAATTGCATATCCGGCTACAATCTTTCCAGCTACATTTGACATCTGGCTTCGGACAATACGGCTATGGCTGCCACTCGGCTACAGCTGCTATCCAGCTATGACCGCCACTCGGCTATGGCCGATCCGGCTACAACTTTTACCCAGCTACGACCTATCCAACCGTAATTGCTATTTGGCTACGGCCTTTATCTGACTACATCGACTTACATCCGCTTACACTTATAATACATCTTTCATCAATCATCCGGTCTCCATCTAACTACGACGACTTACATCCGGATATGTTTATTTATACATCAACATCAACCTAGGCGGCCTACGTTGATCTGACTTGCACACATTTCATCCTTTCTGCCTGTAGCCGGCAGTCATCCAATTTGTCTCCATCATCCGCCTATGATCAATCTTTATCTATCCATACACCACACAGGCTATCATAAATTCATACATACGGCCTACGATCAATCCGACTCGCAAATCTCTCATATTCTCTCAAGAATTCTCTCAACTTCCGCTACCTTTCCAACTCGCTCTCACACACGGGATCTAGCCAACTTGGGTTACTCTGCCACCAGCTTGCCATTATTACTTACTCATTAACGCAACCGACAACTTGAAATAGACATTACTTCCAACCTGCCTTTCTCTCTCAATTGTATTATTTATCATTTCTACTCATTATTCGTTTACTAACTTGAGCGTGGGAGGCTCTACGGTCGACACCCCGACCCGTGCTCAACCTAGGGCTCTTACGTATTTTTGTGTTGACAGGTTGCTAGTGCCCGATTGATCCGGAAGTATCTAACGTCATCATCAATTGCAGATTTAGCCTCTACAATTTGACGCCCACCGTGGGGCCGTAGCAATTAAGCGAATCAACGCACTTTCCGCAGATCTCTTTGAGTGCTAATCATGTCTGACAGACGTGATGCATCTGAAAAACTTGATGCTCCAGATGTGACTACTCGGGCTGAACTGACCGCCTAGATTGCTGCCCTCACTAAGATGATCAGTCAAGAGCGAGAACGATGCAAGAAGTTGGAAAACGAGAATGCCAACTTGTATGACCGTCATGAGGCTTTAGAGCCCATCGAGATCATTGAACCTCTTGGATTTTGGGCCCAAGTGCCTCCCATGCAGCCTCTGGGAGACACACTGATCACTCACAATGACGAATCCGATCCTCTCGTGACTGATCCATCATCTTCAGTAAGAAACTGCAACGTCATTAGTAATCCAACTGATCCGGGTCATGCTCTTCTAAATGCAGGTAACAACATCTCGTCTGCCACCTTATAGCAAACACGCAGAACGGAACAAATCACTCTGGATGCCCGAATTGAAAGGCTCATCCAACCTGAGAGAATAACAACTACTGGGGGGCAACCTGCCAGAACCATTCTGTCTACCCCTGGAGTAGCGATGAGTAATGACGCCCAACATACCAGGCCGACAAGCAACCATATGATCTCACCAACCCATGTTGACCATCAGACTATCGGAGTCGATGAGAGAGAGATCACCCAAGAACAACTGTTCGCGAGCGAACCTACTCAACCGATGACCATTGTCCGAAATGCCTTCAGAGATGATGACTTGACAAGAAAGTTGGCCGAAATGGAAGTGTTAATCCAACGTACTCCTGGCGTGCCGACACGAATCCACAAAAGTTCAGAAAATTGTTATGCCGACTCGCCATCTGTCGATGAAATTGCCCTGGTCGAAATGCTCATCAAGTTCAATTTTCCTAGCATACAGGTGTTCGACGGCATGACTGATTCGACTGACCACATAGCTCAATACAAGTAGAGGATGTTTACTGCTGCAATTCCATGCGAATTGAGACAAGCTTGCATGTGTAAAGGGTTTGGTTTTAGTCTGACTGGGTCGGCCCTTCAGTGGTAAACAAACCTTCTGAATTACTCCATTTCAAGTTTTGTTCAACTAACCGATATATTCATGCAGCAATATGCCAGTAGCAGAAAACTTGAAAAAAAATTCAGAAGATTTATACGCCGTGGTGCAACGACGTGGAGAATCTTTGCGAGATTACATTGGACGTTTTAACAAAAAGAAAGTGTCCATAACAAACTGTAACACTCAGACAACGATCACGACCTTTCAGAAGGGACTCCTACCCGACTCGGATCTTTACAAAGATCTCACCAAGTATCCTTATAGAACAATGGAAGCCGTCATCGCCAAGGTGTGGGCACAAATGAAGTGGGAAGAAGACCAATACAACATCTATCAGTCTTCTAGATGTACCAGAAGAGACGATAGAATTGACAAAAGAATAACAGATAGACGATTTGAGCCTTACCCACCTCCACATAAAATGAAAATGAGCATACATCGACTTCACAAACCTCGACACGGAGTGAGCTGACTTACATTGAGGATGATCATCCCTCACCATCAAGCTAGTCAGCAAATAAGCGTACAAGCTGCGAACTAAGAACAAAGAAACATATCAAACAGTTGGATTGCAATCCATCTAAACAGTATCATTTTCGACTCTTCTTTGTCATTTATTCCATTAAGTTTATTATTTTTTCCACACCTTGGCTAACAATTTTATCCAGGCCAATTCAGAACTACATCGGACTTGATCCCATAAGGGTATGTAGGCAACTCTACGAAGCACAACTCTATGGAGCACAGTCCACAACAAGAACTACATTTAGCTTGATCCCACGAACAGGTATGTAGGCAAATTTCCGGAGTGCAGCCACTAATCTTAAAACGTACGTCCAACCCGCTCAAATCGGACGCTGTCAGATTCGACATTAGGGCGAAAAGTTCATCCCTAATGATCAAGTTGGACTAGTAGCCCAATCATTAAAGTTCAGAGCAAAGTGGACAACGTCTCTTTGACTCGGTCTGACCATGACGACCACACCCATTGACACCAACTGTAAACTGCTTCAAACAAATATAATTAGACTTAATCTGGCCTAAGCAGATACACACACACAATAGGAGACAAGCTATCTACAACTTGGCAGATACAACTAGATCAAGTTTGACTCCAATGAATATATGTATCGAACATTAAATATTAGTGGTCATGTAACGACTACGTCTTTTGCCAAGTTGGCCTACCATGATGGCCCATCAATTACAAATGATCAATTTCCATTAAATGTTATTCAAATCAACTAGTCACTATCGATTCATTTGATTTTATTATATACGTAGAACTTAAATGCTTTGCGTCTCTGGACCTTGACGAACGTTAATTTCAACACAATAATTTGTTCCGACTGGAGTACTTACGAGCTCGATTAACTTCCAATAATTAACTCTTCAATTATAAATTTCTAATTGTAGAGCAGGGGGCAAAATCTGTCTCTCTAGTCAGAGCCTAATAAGCATCTCTAATCGGCCCAATTAGCTAGACGGAATCAACCGCCTAGTCCGATAAGCCATATATTGATATTGAATAGCTAGGCAAATTCAACTGTCTAGCCGGACTAATTAGACAAACACTTTTACGCGATCCAATTAGCTTGGCGGTATCAGTCGTGTAGTCCGACTAAGCGAATCTATTTACTCGGCCTAAGCCCGACAAGCCTCATAAGTTGGCTCAATTGATTAGGCGGATCCAAAAGCCTATTCCGATAGCCTACTTGGCGATGTAGCCTGATAAATATTCTCATTCTAGCCCGATAAGCTACTCGATAACATAGCTCGACTCCGCGCTCAAGCTGAAGGGTGACAACAGCTAGTCGAACGACTTGACCTAGTCAAAATAAATATATCTCATTTATAATAGATGGATCATATCGGCCGTCAACAACCCACGTGCTTTGCAACCGACTAAGAAAAAATAAAGGCGAAAACCCTAAATCCTAAGCGGCTACTAGCCGCCCATATATCTATTCGAACTCGCTTGCATTCAACTATCTATTGCTCATTCTCTTTCTCAACTCCGCTTACATCCGGCTACGTCGGCTTACTTCCGACTACATTTACTTACATATCGACAATGGGCTATCCGGCTACTCCGTTTTCATCAACTACCACTTTCTTGTACTCATCATTCACCTACACTTACTTTGATAATTCCTCCGCCCACATCCGTTTACCTTAGCAGCCGCCCAATTGCATATTTGGCTACAACCTTTTCGGCTACATTTGACATCTGGCTTCGGCCAATCTGGCTACGGACGCCACTCGGCTACGACCGATCTGGCTACGATCCATCCGACTACGACGTTTACCCAGCTACGGCGTATCCAACCGTAGTTGTTATTTGGCCACGACCTTAATCCGACTACATCGACTTACATCCGCTTACACTTATAATACATCTTTCATCAATCATCCGGTCTCCATCTAACTACGCCGGCTTACATCCGGCTACGTTTACTTATACATCAACATCAACTTAGCCGGCTACGGCGGCTTTCATCGACCTACGTTGATCCGACTTGCACACATTTCACCCTCTCTGTTTGTAGCCGGCTGCCATCCAGTTTGTCTCCATCATCTGCCCATGATCAATCTTTATCTATCCATACACCACACAGGCTATCATACGACCCACGATCAATCCGACTTGCAAATTTCTAATATTCTCTCAACTTCCGCTACCTTTCCAACTCACTCTCACACACCGGATCTAGCCAACTTGGGTTACTCCGCTACCAGCTTGCCATTATTACTTACTCATTGACACTGTTTCCACCCTCTGAATGCAGCTGACAACTTGGAATAGACATTGCTTCCAACCTACCTTTCTCTCTCAATTGTATTAATTATCATTTCTACTTATTATTCGTTTACTAACTTGAGCGTCGGAGGCTCTACGGTCGACACCCCGACTGGTGTGCTCAACATAGGGCTCTTACGTGTTTTGTGTTGACAGGTTGCTAGTGCCCGATTGATCCGCACGTGCCTGACATCATCATCAATTGTAGATTTAGCCTCTACAATAACAATCATCTGTAACTACACGAGATGATCCCTCAATAACATTTACTTGCAATAAGACGATCTTTCATGCAACATTTATTTGCAACGAGATAAATAATCAAATAACACTTATTTGCAGTGATTATTGTCAAAATAAAATATTTTGAAATAAATTATTGAATTATTTTTAAGTTTATAATTATAAATTACATTATGAAATAATTTATGTCGAAACTCGACGGGTTACACAGTAGACGTGAAATGGACATCTCGAAAATATGTAATATGGATTAACTATGAATTAACTTCACGAGACTTGGATCGCATTAAAAAAAAACAACGCATATATATTGTTAGTATTAATAACAAGTGATGCCATCGTTATCAAATTGCTATACCAAAATGCAACATACGGAGACGGGTTATGTTTGAATTGAATTGTAAGAAGAACAACTAAGTTAAACTCTATCTTTGTACTAGAGATGACAATTGCACCTACGGATTCGGATACCTACGGGTATTCTCACGTATTGAGTAAAGCGAAATTTTGGGGTTGGGGTTGGGGTTGGATTTAAAGGTTTTGAGTATTGAAACCCGCGTCGGGTCGGCTCCGATATCGGGGTATAGATCCCCCTCGAATACGCCCGATAAATATTCTCTCTATATATTTTTAATAATTGTGTTTAATTTATTTAATAAAATATATTAATTATGTTGTTCGTCTTAAGTTTTTTTTATAGACTTTATGCTTGATAGAATGAATTTTATATGTTTATCATTTAATTTTATGGAGCTAACTTTTTTTCTTATAAAAAATTGTTGAAAATTTATAATTATATAATGGGTACCCGACGAGTGTCCTTTCCCATCAAGTAATGCTCGTCTCGTCCCACGTCAATTTAAATGAGTAAAGGGATGGTGACAGGTGCTAAATTCTAAGGCATGTATTGGGATGGGTAGGGGGTAAATTCAGGACAGGTCAGGTATTCAACCGAAAATTGCAGGCATTTGTACCCATATTTTCTCTAAATCTATTACTGAATCCGCTCCACTAATTAAAATGTTATCCGACTGGATTTTTCGGGCTGGGTACGGGTATTCATATGTACCCGTTTGTAAAAAAAAATTATGAGACATGTTTTTGGCAACGATAAGAAAAAGGTGGTACTGGCATGATGGCGAAGGTGGAGAGAGAGAGGAGATGAGAAACGAGTGGGTTTAGAGGCAATTGAGAGTGTGAGAGAATCGGTCACACTCACGACTAAAACACATGGTGATGGTGATACACTTTTTTATATTTTGTAAAATTAATTACTCCCTTTGTCCCTTTCATAATGCAACATATTCTTTTTTGGGGTGTCCCATTCATCTTGCAACTTTTCCTTTTATAGAAATAATTAGAAAATCACTTTATCTACTTTATTCACTTTAAAACTACTTTATATTACATCAGTAACACTTTCTTCACTTTAAAATCACTTTATATCACATTAACAACACTTTATTTACTTTAAAAACATTTTATACCACTTTATTAATACACTAATCACCATCTTTACTCTTAATACTGTTTTTCTTAATATCCGTGCCGAAAAGAAACGTTGCATTATGAACGGGAAAAAGGGAGTATAATATAAATAAGAATAATATAAAAAATAATAAAATATATAAATAGTTTGATCGGTAGTTTATAAAGTTTACGGGACAAAACGGGGAGCCCGTTACTCGAAACAACTTAAATTAGCTAACCCTAATCTGTCAGAAACCTGGAAAATTCGGATAACAGGTACCCAATACCCGAAAAATTACGTGAAATGTAAGGATTACCCGAAAATCCACTGCTTGAATTTATGTGTTATTCTACTGTCTATTTAAATTTATACTTTTAAATAAAAAAGTAAAAGTAATATCTCGTCGAATTCGACGGGTCACACACTAGTATATTGCTAAAAGTAAAGGCCCTCTCAAATCAACGGTTGGTTATAATTCTCTACATAAGTCTGTTAGTTACAACTCACAACTCTAAAAAATAAAAGGATTATCTATAACTTACCCGACCAGTTTGGCTATAACTTATAAAATGAAATAATCTATATAATACATTTTATAAGTATGAGTTACTCATCCAATAGCACTCAATTCCTTCAGTGTATAACACTAGGCGCATGGCTCGTGATTTGTTAAATGGGTGGCGGATTTTTCAGAAGGCCAAAATCAAAAGTGCACAAAGGCATAGAACTAACAATGATTTGTAAAGGGTGGCATCAGCTGCATCATTGATAGGACCGGCCTCATCTTGGGCCTGATCCGAGGCCCAATCTAATTGGGCCTGATCCGAGGCCCAACCTAATTAGGCCTGTACATTGAGCTCGGCCCAAGGAGCTCGGCCCAGACGAATTGCTGGCTGCCTTGAAGACCAAGTAACGAAGCCTTACCTTGGAGAAGAAGGAATCCTATTATGAAGGAAATTCGGATATGTATGAGGAATCCTAGTAGGATTATGGCTCAATTCAAGGCCTATATATAGATGTTAGATTAGGGGTGTAAATACGTTCGAATACTCATTGTACTCTCCAGTAATAAAAGCTAGATATTCTCTCCCGTGGACGTAGATCGCATTGATCGAACCACGTAAATCCTTGTGTCATCGCATTATTATTATTTTCAGTTACTCTTGCAAACCCTAGATCTATCATTGGCGCCGTCTGTGGGAATTCGATCGACGGTTCTTTGGTAGCTGATCAATGATGGTAACGCGATCACAAAGCGTGCGGGAGGCCCAAAGCCAACATGGGAATCCCAACGAAGCAGAAAGTCACCCCTCGGATAAGGGTAACCGCCATAAAGGCGGTTCGACCTTGAAAGAGGGACGTAATAATCGCCACTCAGAAGAGGATCCATACAAGGAGATGCCCGAGCTAGAAGACATCCCTCGGAAGAATCCACCACAAAATCTGCATCACAGGAGCGAGACTTCAAAAAGGTTCGTCGAAGCGAGCGACGAATCCAAACAAAAGGGACCCGAGTCGAAGAAAGAAGATGATTTCCTCAACGACTTCGATCTCGCTACCGCCTATGCCGCAACTGAATTCGCTAGAGCGAATAAGGAGAGCTTCCAGCGCTTCCTCACGACAGCTCGGATGCCCTCTATACCCAAGACTCCTCACCACTCCAAGACGCAGGAGCCCGAGCTGAGGGGAAAGCGCGACACACGACGAAGCCCGCTCCGCCGCCGGAGTTCTAGCCCACGTCGGAGTCCCAGGTGACACCGCCTCCCAAGGCGACATCGGAGCCCCAACAGGCGCTGAAGTCCGAGCTATTCCAGGAGTCTCAGCCCCCAGGAACATCGACACCGACGTGAAAGGGGACCAACCCGACTTATCAGCCCGTTCACTGAAGAACTGCTTGATGCCAAGCTCCCTGCGGCGTACAAATTGCCCAACATACCACCATACAATGGGTTGGAGGACCCCCTCAATTTCCTGACGCGTTTCAAGTACAACATGCACAACCAGGGCCTTAAAGAAGAACATATGTGCAAGCTGTTCCCCGAGATGCTGGTCGACTACGCCCGAGCTTGGTTTGACGGCCTACCGTATGGCAGTGTAGGGTCCTGGGCTTACCTCGAAGGAATCTTTAAACAAAGATTCCTTATAAAGGTCCAGGCTCACCGAGAGACGGCCTATCTCCTGTCCGTAAAGCAAAAAGATAAAGAGACTATAAGGGAGTACACCTCCCGATTTATGCAAGAAAGCTTGAAGGTCGATAAAATCGACGACGTCTTCCTCATCTCGGCTTTTCGAAATGGGGTCGCTCCTAGATCCCTGAACCAGGAGCTTGCTAAGCAGAAGCCCGAGACGGCTCAGGAGATGTGGAGGATTGTATTCCAGTTCGCGGATGGCCAAGATGCGGACCGGTTGAAGCGAGAAGAAACCGAGAAGAAAAGGACTGAAGGTGATCGAGGTCGGAACGATCGTGATCGGAGGAGTGCCCACGAACGTCTTCATCGAGGACCCATCCAATCCCGGCTCGGGCCAGGACCTATCCAGTCCCGGCTTGGACCTCGAATGGGACCAGAGCAATCCCAACGACCTCCTTTTGTGAAAACAAATGCGGAGATCTTCGCGCTTCATGAGGACTGGTTTACCAAACCACGTCCTATGTCAGGGTCCAAACCCCGTGATAAAAATAAGCACTGCTCCTTCCATGACGACCATGGACATCACACGGAAGACTGCCGCGACCTCGCGGAACAGATAGAAAGGTTGGCCCAGGAAGGAGCTCTAAAGAAATACGAAGCTGGGGGGAAGAAAAGCAGAAAAGGAAAAAGGAAAGGAGGACAGGGTCGTTGTGCTCCAGGCAATAAACGAGCTAAGGTCGATCAAAACGAGGAGGATAATGACCCTCAGTATGATGCCACGCAATACGACGGGGTGGTTTCAACCATCTCCGGGCTGCCCCCAGGCATGACAAAAACTAAGCTGAGGTCAGAAGCTCGCAGACCACCAATTCCGTCGGAAGAGGAACAAACAAAAAAAGGTTCAAGAAAAGTGAAACCGTCACATTCTCCGAGGATGATCCTGTACCTACAGCTACGCCCCATAATGACGCACTGGTGATACAGGTCGGAGTAGCCAATAAGATGGTCCGCCGCGTATTTGTTGATGGTGGGGCCAGCGTCAGTATCATCTTCCAACATTGCTTGGATAGAATGGGACTCGACCCAGCTTGGGTTAACTCCGCGCCCCTACCCCTCAAGAGCTTTACACAGCATGAGACGCGACCTGAAGGGATAATCGCGCTTGACGTCACCATTGGCAGCCCGCCAACCAGCGTCAATGAACTAATCCACTTCTACGTGGTCAAAGCGAACTTCCCCTACAACATCATATTAGGTCAGGACTGGCTGAATGCAGTCAGAGCCATCATCTCGCCATATCACTTGTTACTGAAGATCCCGACCTCGGGCGGAACCTTAACTGTCCGAGGCGACCAGAAAAAGGCCAAGGAGTGCATGCAGGTTGCTCTTCGAGGTCAACCGCAAGCATAGCAATCAAAGTATCCCAACGAGTTGGAAGAGACGACGTCGATCTCAGACACCTCGGCGGAACAAGTCCCCTTATCCGAAGTAGACCCTGCAAAAGTTGTCAAGGTCGGCTTTGCAGGGGGACCCCAGACCCGCCTGCAGGTAATCCAACTCCTTAGGGAATATCAAGACGTCTTTGCTTGGTCGCCAACGGACATGACTGGGGTGTCATCAGATATCATTACGCACAGACTCAACATCGACCCGAGCTCCACCCCGGTTAAGCAGAAGAGGAGAACATTCGCTGCCGAACGAAATCAGGTGATCTACGACGAGGTGCAGCAATAGTTGAAGGCGGGGCTCCTATTCGAGGTCAAATACCCAATTTGGCTATCTAACCCGGTGGTAGTAAAAAAAGCAGGAGGAGGGGAATGGAGGATGTGTGTGGATTATACCGACCTCAATAAAGCTTGCCCAAAGGACTGCTACCCTCTCCCCAACATCGACGAGAAGATTGAATCTTTAGTGGGATACGAGGTATTCAGCTTTCTCGACCTTTAGAAGGGGTACTATCAAGTTCTAATGGATGAGGGAGATGCGATCATGACAGCTTTCGCCACGAGCTTCAGTGTCTTCGCATTCAAATACATGCCCTTTGGGTTAAAGAATGCCGGAGCGACTTACCAACGAATGGTCGACTTCCTCTTCCGAGAACACATCGACAAGATCGTCGAAGTATATGTAGATGACATTGTCGTCAAAAGCAAGGAAAAGGCTTCAGCAGTGGACGACCTACGAGCGACGCTCAACGTGCTAAGGCAGGCGAACCTCAAGCTGAACCCCAAGAAATGCACTTTCAATGCGATCTGGGAAATTCCTAGGGTGCTGGATCTCGCCGGAAGGTCTCAAAGCCAACCCGTTGAAAATCAGAGTCGTGCAGGAAATGAAAGTACCACGAACTATTCGCGACGTGCATAGGTTGACAGGCTGCATAACCGCGCTAAGCCGTTTCCTCTCAAAAGTTGCCGAGAAACAACTTCCGTTCTTCAAAATTCTCAAGAAGGCACCGGAATTTGGATGGGGACCAGAGCACGAGCTAGCCTTTGAGGAGCTCAAGCTTCACCTAAGTGACTTACCAACTTTGTCAGTCCCCAAAAAGGAAGAATCCCTCTCCCTATACCTCGCAGCATCGGAGGAAGCAGTAAGCGCGGTGTTGGTCCGAGATGAAGGAGATCGACAACTACCTGTGTACTTCGTCAGCAGAGTCCTAAAAGACCCGGAGACAAGGTATCAACCTCTCGAGAAGGTCGCTCTAGCCCTAGTAAATGCAGCTCGGCGCCTAAAACCTTATTTCCAAGCTCACCCAATACAAGTTTTGACCGACCTACCACTCCGGCAAGTCCTTACTAAACCGGAAGCTTAAGGAAGGATCGCGAAATGGGCAATTGAGCTCGGAGAGCACTCCATATCATTCGGTCCCCGCCGAGCTATAAAAGGGCAAGCTTTGGCAGACTTCCTCGCGGAAGCTCAATACAATGTCATCAACGAGCCAAAAAAGTTTGGAGCCAAAATCGAACTTCAAGAAATCCCAGAGAAGACACCTCCGAACTGCTGGGAGATGTACGTGGATGGAGCCTCAGGGAAGAAAGGAAGCGGAGCTGGCATACTCCTAATCAGCCCGGAAAAAAAGGAGCTGACATACTCGCTGCGATTCGAGTTTCCCACCACGAACAACGAAGTGGAATATGAAGCTCTTATTGCCGGACTACGTCTCGCCCAAACCCTCCAAGTACGAGCTATCCAAACCTACTGTGATTCTCAAGTAGTGGTCAACCACGTGTTGGGAAAGTATGAAGCGAGGGGTGAGAAGCTGAAGAAATACCTGGAGAAAGTCAAGCTCCTAGAACAATCCTTCCAGTTCTTCAGAATAGTTAGCATTCCCCGAAGCCAAAATACCCGAGCTGACGAGCTAAGTAAGCTAGCGAACTCAACTGGCTCAACTCTAGTAGAAGAAGTCCGGAATCGAAGTATAGAAGAGGCGGAAGTCAATGCAATCGAAGAGGACGACCCGAATTGGATGACCCCCCTAAAAAGATACTTGGAGAGCGGGAAAATGCCCGAGGACAAGGCGGAAGCCAGAAAAATCCTAGCTAGATCCACACAATACGTCCTTGAAGGAGGAATCCTTTATCGAAAGTCATATTTACAGCCTCTCCTAAAGTGTGTGGGACCAAGGGAAGCGGACTACGCACTAAATGAAGTGCACACTGGATCGTGCGGAAGTCACATCGGAGCTCGGATGCTTGCACAGAAAATCATGCGGTGGGGGTACTATTGGCCAACAATGGCAAAAGATGCGGAAGAATTCGTGAGAAAATGCCTGAAATGCCAGCTGCATGCCAAGGTGACGAGGGTACCCCAGACCGACCTCTCTACAATACAGAGCCCGTGGCCATTTGTGGAGTGGGGCATCGACATCGTGGGACCTTTCTACCCGGCCCCAAAAAAAAAACGGTTTCTAATAGTCGCAGTCGACTACTTTACCAAGTAGGTCGAAGCCGAACCTTCCACAAAAGTCACAAGTGAGAAAGCCGTCGACTTCGTTTGGAAGAACATCGTGTGCCGGTTTGGAGTTCCAAGAGTCCTCATCTCGGACAACGGGACGCAATTTACGAGCAGAGAATTCCGAGAATTTTGTGAAGGACTCAATATCCAGCAAAACTTCACCTCGGTCAACCGACCTCAAACTAATGGCCAGGCTGAGGTCACCAACAGGACAATAGTGAACGGACTCAAAGCCCGCCTAGAGAAGGACAAAACAGAATGGATCTACAACCTCCAAAACGTCCTGTGGTCATACAGAACTACACCCAGAACTTCAACGGGAGAAACCCCGTACCGTTTAGTATACGGGTCAGAAGCAGTCATACCCGTAGAGATCGGGACACCAAGCCCGCGCATCATCAATTTCTCCGCCGAAGCTAATGAAGAGCAATGCCGGACCGACCTGGACTTGCTCGAGGAAAAGCGGGAGCTAACCAGCATAAAAGAAGCCCGGTATAAGCAACAGATGACCCGATATTACAACCAAAGGGTCAAACCCCAGCAGTTCCAGGTCGGTGATCTTGTGCTTAGAAACAATGAAGTAAGCCATTTGGAGAAGCTCGGCAAACTTGAAGCCACGTGGGAAGGGCCCTATAGAGTACACGAAGTTCTCGGTAAAGGAGCTTACAAAATCGCCTACCTTCCGGGCGAGCTGATACCCAGAACGTGGCACATCGCCCACCTAAAGAGATTCTTCGTATAAGCAGCGAGTCTTGCATATAGAGTATTAAGTTTTTTTCTTGTTTTTTCGAGTCCTAATGTTTTGTTTTTAATGAGCTCGTCAAAACCTTTATTTGTTTTGATCTTTCTTTAAATAAAGTTTCTTTTCGTTTTGCATATTTTAGTGTCTTTTAGTTTGCTTATACGAAGTATCCAAAAATGAAGTCCCCTCATAAGGACGAACTAAAGTTCCCTTCCGAGGTCAGTGATGACCCAACATGGGGCAATTATATCCTAAGAAATGCGCAAAGAAAACCCCTTTTCGAAGTCTGAGCTCGTCTCCCTACAAAAGGGAGATCTCACGAGGTCCG
The DNA here is from genome assembly GCA_029490685.1 of Schizonepeta tenuifolia. Classification (NCBI taxonomy): domain Eukaryota; kingdom Viridiplantae; phylum Streptophyta; class Magnoliopsida; order Lamiales; family Lamiaceae; genus Schizonepeta; species Schizonepeta tenuifolia. The sequence continues at coordinate 78,414,171 of CM055957.1, read as the reverse complement.
AGTTAAACTCCCTCGTCAAAAAAAAAAAAAACTCAACTGGGGTCGGAACCAAGTTCCCCCGGGAGACATACTACGAGGTCTGAACCATGGTTCCCTTGTTGTACAGAAAGGTCCGAATTCGACTCCCTCCAAAAAAAAAAAAAAAAAAAAAGAGGGGGAGCACGAATGAACCAAGGAAGCATTCCTCACCGAAGAACAGGAAGTTCATAAGACACAATATATATATTGCTTTATTTTTTACTAATTACAACATCGTATGTACATAAATAACAGGAAGAACCGAGCTAATCTACGAAAGGGGATGCGGCCTACTAAAGTTGAGCCATTGCTCTTCGAACGAAGTAGGTCCCAGAAGGTCGTCGATGGAAATTCGACCTCGTCCCCGACCTCGATTTTTTCCAGAAGGAAAACTCCGACCTCGCGACGCAGCCGAACTCTGCCCCGCAGCCCGGCCACCTCGGCTTGGTCCAGCCTGGCGTCCCCGAGAAGCAGCTCTCACCTCGCGAGCAGGCATAGTCCGAGAAGACGACGGAACAGACTCGTCCGCACTATTGGACAGGAATGCACGAAGTTTCGGACGACGGGATAGCACGCATTTATACATGTTCGCGCTTTCTTTGAGCATCTCACGAGCCCCTTGAAGCTTAAAAGACTCGGGGCCGCATGTTGTTTTCAAATCGAGATACTGTTCCAACAAATCCTTCGTCTTCAGTTCCGTCTCGGAGATGGTAATACCGCCATTGCGACGGATGATATGCTCATACTCAGCATGCTCCTCGACGATCTTCTCATGGTCCTCCAGCACACGCCCAGCTCTACCTCGGGCAACTTCCAACTCTTCCTCCGCCTGAAGAAGCTTGGCCTGAAGTAAATCGGCGCTCTCTTGACAAGCGACCTGCTTGACCTCAGCCTCCGCGCAGAGCGACTCAAACTTCCCCTGCCATTCCTCCAGCTCGGATTCTTTTAACCGCAACAGAGCACACTTTTCATCAAAAAGTGACTCAGCTCGGCGACATCTCTCCATCCATAGCCGAGCTAGGGATCGTTGTTCAGACAGATCTTGAGAAAGAAGACCCATTTGCTTGCGTAAAGAAAGAATATCAGGAGAATCCAAAGTCTACACACACAAGGAAATGCAAAATTTTTTATTCAAGAAGGTCCGAGTACATAATTACATAAAAAAAAAAAAAGATCTAAGGAGCGTCGACCTCCTTGTCTTGAAGAGGTGGCTGCCCGGAGTGGGGGCCCTGGAAAGAACCATCAGCACCAGCATCCTTGGGATCCTCTTCATCAGCCGCGGCCTCGAGCTCCTCTTCCTCCTTGTCTTCTCCTTCCTCGTCGGGAAGAGAATCGAAAACTGTGTCGAGGGCGGGGTCCCGATCTGCCGAGCAGGCAGCAATCTGCTCGGCAGATAGGAGCACGGACGAGCTGGCGAGTTCGTCCAAAATAGGCAGCTGGCCGAGGTGACGTCGGATCACTTTGGCGTACTCGCAAAAGAGAGCCTCATCCTCCAGGCGCTCATAACCATATTTGGAGACGTCCAGGTCGGGAAAATCCTTGGCGGCCTCCTCTAAAGCACTCAAAGCATGGTTTCCATTGATAAGCCCAGCCAACTCATTGGCTAGGCCGGAGAAACTCTCCGACAACAGAAGCCTCTTTGTATAAGCCCGCAGGATCTCGCCTTGACAAGCCGCCAGCTTGGCCTCCCGGTCCTTGGCCGCACTCAGCTCGGCCTCAAACCTTTTCTGAGCTTCCTCGGCCTCCGTCTCGGCCTTCGCGAGCTGAGCGGCCAGCTCGGACTTGATGGTCTTCACCTCCTCCCGGGACTTGGCCAACTCCCCTTCAGCCTTCTTCAGCTTGGCCGCGGTCGACATCAGCTTCTCCGAGTACTGACTTTTTTCGTCCTCGTGCTTCGCCGACATCTCCCCGACGCCACTCTTGAACCAGGCCATAAACATATCAATGCCCTGCGAGAAGGAATGCAGTTAGCTACACATAAGCAAGAGTTACAGAAAATTAAGTAACAAATCGTCACCTCGGGAAAAGGCAAACTCCACATCAGGTCGACTAAGCTCTCATGCCGACAAAAAAAGAATTTCTTATGCCACTTCTCCACCTTGTTCAGAGTTCTCCCTTTAAACTCAGTGCGAGCAGTAGCATAGTACCAGCCCGCAGATGCTTTGAAGGCAAAGAGCTCGTGGATGAGCTCGGCAGATAATGGGTAATTGTGCCGGATAGCTACTACGCCTAGGTCGGCAAACTGTCTAAAGGCATTTGGTGTTATCTGCCCCAATGCTAACCCGAGCTTCCTTTGAAGCTCGGCAAAAGGCGCAGGAAGAGGTAGACGAAGGCCGGAGTGCAGGCTGTCCTCGTAAATCGTCACAAACCCCATAGGTGGCGAGCACGCCCTATCCTCCGGACGAGGCTCTATAAGTTCAACGTCTATGGGGAAATTATAGGATTGGGCAAGAAATTTTATCCTAGGCTCGTCTAGGATGGAAGAATATTCGGCTACCTTCCCCTCTACGCAGTGGGGCACACCTAGAGCCTCAACAGTCGGGGTGGGGGATCCTAATGAAAAAATTCTAAAATTAACCCTTCCGCCGGTGGAATCGGCCAGAGGACATTCGCTATCGCTACTAGATTGAGAGTCGCGAGAATGGGAAGCCATACTTACTTGTTAATTAAGATAGTCGGTCGGACAAACGGTTCGCAGATGTAAAAAAAGACCAAATGTGAAACCGGTAGCACGGCGGTACGGCTCATGGGGAATCTCTGGAGCGGAAATTGGGGGAGAAGCGGATTTTCTGGAAAATAAATCTTTTTGCTGTAATAGTGAATATGGAGTGAAGTGTCGTGTGAAGTCCCGTAATGACTACTTGAATCCCGCCGCTGAACGTCACACACGTGTGAACGTGGCAGCTTTTTCGGAATATGAACCGCCGCTCGAAAATATTTTCAAAAAGTCCCCAAACTTTCCCTCCATTCGAATCCAACTACATCGGGACCCGGATCAATCCAACTACATCGTGACCCGGATCCGAATGAGACCACTCAAGTAGCTTAACTTGGAATTTGGCCACCTCCAGCTCGAGCTCGGATGATGAACCCGCTGAATCAGGCCGGGACAAAGCTGACGCGCGCGATTGTTCAACTCGGAACTTCGACCTGACTGTACCTCTCATGTCCTCTTTCCTCTCTTTTTGGGGGGGGGGGGGGGATGTGATAGGACCGGCCTCATCTTGGGCCTGATCCGAGGCCCAACCTAATTGGGCATGTACATTGAGCTCGGCCCAAGGAGCTCGGCCCAGACGAATTGCTGGCTGCCTTGAAGACCAAGTAACGAAGCCTTACCTTGGAGAAGAAGGAATCCTATTATGAAGGAAATTCGGATATGTATGAGGAATCCTAGTAGGATTAGGGCTCAATTCAAGGCCTATATATAGATGTTAGATTAGGGGTGTAAATACGTTCGAATACTCATTGTACTCTCCAGTAATAAAAGCTAGATATTCTCTCCCGTGGACGTAGATCGCATTGATCGAACCACGTAAATCCTTGTGTCATCGCATTATTATTATTTTCAGTTACTCTTGCAAACCCTAGATCTATCAATCATGGTTGGTTCAGTTGCTCGATTGATGCAGCTTTCTTTGCTAGCTTTGATAAGACTAGGATTGGCATTATCCTTAGAGATAGATGCACAGGGAACTTTTGTTCCGGCAAAGGCAATTATCTACTATGGATGCATGTGGGTTGAAGAAGGCGAAACAATAGATATGCTTGAGGTTCTTTCTTAGATAAGGATAAAGGTTTAGATAAAGTGGTGTTCGCCACAGACACTAAAATTGTTCATGATGCATTGTCTATGCGATCGAACAATAATTCCGAGTTAGGAGCCATAATTGAAAATTGTCGTATGTTTCTAGTTGAAGGCAACGAGTTTGTTGTCAAGAATGTAAAGCGTGAAGCCAATATAGTGGCTCACACACTTGCAAGAATGTTTGTAGATTTTCTTTATATTCATGTTTGAGATGAATCTCTGGAAATTATGAAGGATTTTCTTCATTTATCATGTATTTGCTCATAATAAAAGAATTCCTTTTTCCTTAATTAAAAAATTAAATGGCACTCAGTTCATATCTTTAAGTTAGATTATGGACAAGGTTCAAAGATAGGGTAGGCTAGCTCGGAAACGTGGCAAAAGAAATTAGTATTACTACGTTGCTTTAGTAACTTCTTGTATCATTATTTTATAACGATATTGCATCCACAAACTATATTTTTAAACAAATGATATTTTTAGAACAATTTTTAAACAAATGATTAATATCCCATATTTATGTATACACTCAATCAAGTCATAATTGCTCTAGTAATAATTCAATTTTTATGAACATTACATAGTATTATTAATAAATGTATATTACAATTACAATTAAAATTAAATTTAACCATATTAGAGTCATTGCACGTGTCAAACATGTCTTCATTTTTATTCATGAATGGTCTTTGAAAATTAGTTCATATTGTTGAATTAATATAAATACATGATAATTATTTTTTACAAAAATTTATCCATTAACATCTAGTATTACATAATATTTTTATGTAAGAAAATTTATCAAACTTAATTAAACACCTCACAAATAAAACGTTTCTTGTATATTTGCAACACTATGTTTTGTCTTTTGTGAAATAGAGCTTGAATATTCAATATTTGACATAGTTTAATATAACTATATCACATTCTATAGAATAATAAATATCTTCTTTCCAACAGTTAAGACAAGTTATATCCTCTCTTTCTATAACAAGTTATATTCTACTCAAACTCATCACATTGTACGAGAACCTACATTCATATAAGATTCATCACCGTGAAAATGGATCGTGCAATAATAAAATAAAACGCGATTTTAACCATGAAAATCTTGTAGGGCTGGCTAATCAGTTGAAAAATATTTCAACAAAGGAAACTGGGAAAATAACATATCAAGAATAAACAAGTGTTTACATGCAACATAGTTTTAGTGAGGAGAGAGAAAGAGAGAGGGGGGGTTCAAAGAGATAAGCCCGATTCCTCATCCTCTTCAAGAGAGGAAACGTAGGTAAAGTAGAGTGTCCAAATCAAACCGAACACACCAAGCAAGATCCACCCAAGGAGGTTGTTGCTCAGCCCGAATGGCAGCCCGGTCCCCTCTGTGCTCATTCTCTCATCCACCAGCGCCATCGCCGCCGGGCTCGACATAGCCGCCGCCACTGCCGCCGCCATCATCGACGCCCCCATTCCCATCTTTGCATCACTCTCTTGTGGCTTTCCCTCCGCGGAGCATCTCACTCTCCCCATCTTTGACATTGATGGCAATCCTGAATTCATTTTCCATAAACACGTTGGCCTACCTCATAATATATCGAGTATACTATAATAATATAAAACTAAGATTCATAATCAACCGAAACAAAAGCCGTAGCAAATTGTACAACAGTAAATCACATCAGCAGACGTTTATTTTGGATGATAGGATAGATTTATACCATATATGATGATGGAGTAGTTGAAAAATTAGGTGATCTATCTAATAATGAAACATACATAAATGGTAGATGAGTTTATATTATTTTGATCTAATAAGTGGAGATGAATCAAGATTCCAAATTGGGGAGCAAGAGAGATGGATCGTACCAAGAATGGCCGCGGGGCGAGCGGTGGAGGCCTTGTGTACAAGGGCGGCTCGTGCAATCGACGAGGTAGAGGTGCAAGCAGTGATGGTGGCCATTTTGGTCGACTAGTTAGTTACTTTACTGATCAACTCTGAGGAAAGACCACAGCTAGAGTCAGGAGAAATTAGTTTCTGAGTGTATGAGCATGCAAGCATCACGAGTATCTAACCTCTCTCTATATCAGAGAGAGAACAACCAACCACACACCTCGGATTACGCAAATACCTTCTAATCTGTTATAACCCAATCACGCTTCTCCACGTGGCACATCATCCACTACCACTGCCAGCCACAAAACAGTCTAGAGTGCTCTAAAAATCAAGACGGACATCAAATACAAATTTAGTGTCTAAATGTAATTCTTCCTACCTTACCAATCCATATACAGTAGTATATGCTTTTCAAATAGTATACAAACTCCAAATATTAACCGTTATTTGCTAATCATCTCAAATACTACATAGTAAAGCTGGTATATATTATAATTATAAATAATATAAATACGAATAAGTGCAATGAGATCTCATGTCATAGACCATTCAACACCGGTACAGTAGCTCCTACATGAGTTGTATATACAGAAACTGGGGGAAGAAGGACCATCTCTGCGGCATCTATGAATTTTGCCCCGTTATTGCTACAACAGACTCGATTTCTATAATCTCGTGGCCACGTTACAAAAAAATTGAGGGGACGTAACGGTATGTTGAAATTTACATGTAAACAATGTTGAAAAATGAGAAAGAATGGTGTTAAGTATATGTGATGGGGCCTGCATCAAGCTCAAGTGAAATCCAACTAGGCGTGGAGATTGCACTGTTGCAGATATGGATGCTCGTACTTTACATGCTTCTTCCACAGGTGTTTGTACTTGTCTATCCCAATATCCAACCATGGTTTCAAGATTCCGTCAAAATGTACAACTGCCGCCTGATCAATTACCTCCGGTCTCACACCAGAGTCGTATCCCAACCCGAGAACATGCCATCTCTTATCTAAAGAGACCGTGTCTTTGTAAAAGGTCGCCCAACCAATGGGCAAGCTTCCTGCTTTCCATAATGGCCTCTGATTCCCCTGCAAGGAGAATCCTATCAATATGCAAGAATTGTACATACAAACTTGGAATGTAAATTTTATTGTCGAAGTAGTATGAACAAAAATGGTTGGGAGACGATTTGAGGTACTCGATCTGTTTTATGTGCATCACAATTAGACCAAATAACAGGAAATGATTATTCACTAAAGCAGCTTTTAGCTGAATAAATAAAACACCTAAAACAAACTTGCTGCTCTTAAGATTTATAACATGTTTTAGAAGGTAAGGCAGGCTGAAAATGGGAACTTTTTTTGCCGGATTGAACAGATGCCGTCATAAATGTAAGGGCAACAACCAAGAAAACAACCAGATCAGCATTAACCAAGTATTTAGTAAATCAAGAGGGAAAATAAAACAAACAAAAAGTTGATGTTTTGTGCTTCACACATGTTGTTCACACAGGACAAAGTATGATACTAATTCTTGGAAAATCAAATACATAATGGATATAAAAAGTAGTGAATAAATATAAAGTAAAATGTACTAACCAAGTGTAGGTATTTGTGATACAGCCCAGTTAAATTCCGCCGCCTCCACCCAGTAAGATCAAAAAGATTCATCCCAAAAGCCCACGTGCATGTATTGGCCTCAAACTTTTTAGCCACCATTTGGTCTGCGAAATTAATGAGCATATTCATACGATGGAATGAAGGCTCCCCATCCTTACAAGTCTCAACAGCCCCATTTACTTTGCCTCTCATGTTAATGCTCCAAAGTCTTGTTAAATCCTTTTTCACTACCACATCATGATCAAGAAAGACAACCTTATTCAGATGAGGAAAAATATCTGGTAAATAAAACCGGAGGTGATTCAGCTCAGAGGTATATCGCGGATCAACAGAACCTTCCTTCCCCAAAGTTACATTATATTTGGTGGCTAACCATTTAAAATTTTCGACACTTTCCACATGAACCGTAGCTTTTCCAGGGGGGTTTGATAAGAACCACATTGAAATAGCAGGGACGTTCAGTAAGTCGGTCACGATATGAATAACAATTTTTCCTGGTTCCTGCCATGCAAAGAGAAATTACTATAATTTAGTGTATGTTTCATAAGTATCCGGCATTTCCAATATAACCTAACCCAAAATCCAACTGGCTATTACATCAAAATTTTGTCTTCTACCTTAAAAATTAACCCAAAGAAGTATACTGAACTGAACATTTGCTGGAAGGCCACTAGTATGCTATTGATTGAAGGCAATTTACTTTAGTTTCTTTTAACACTAGAGCACCAATGCACAATCCCTCTTTGTGTCCCACTTCAGGTGGAGTGCCACTGCTTAGCTATAGATGGCTATAGATGTATTATTCAGTAAACGATATTAATGTCAAAATACTAACAGCCCATGGAAATAAGCAAAAACGACAAACAATTGAAAGGTGCTATGGGCAACAGTGTCCTACAACAAACTTGACATGATAATAAACCAAAGAAAATATTATCTCCTGTTCAATCACAGTTATGATAGACACCTTCATAAAAGTCGTCCATTTAAATTATCAGACTATGAACAATGATGTCACCGAGGAGAGGAGAAGCAACGGAAACTTACCCTGGCAGTTGAGACAGTTGAGTTCACAACAACCGCACAAGCCAGTACATTGTCAGAGAACACAGCAAAGTGGTAAAGATGAGGATCCTCTAATTTATGTTTGTTAGGGAGTTCCCTATCTTCAGGCTTCAGGGCAAAATATTCAGCAGTCAATCTCATAGAGAGGCAGTGAAAGCCTTTTGGGATGGTCCTTCCACCAAGCCCTCTAAGAAAAGCTTCTTGATTCCTCTGAGACTGAACCTGCTCTTCAGCACTATAAGTCATCGCACGTAGTTTCTTTATCATGGCAGCACAATCAGGGTACATACGGCTAGCTTTTGACAGGGTGGTTTCCATTGCTTTCATCTTCTGCAGAGAACTAACAAAGCAGAGGTTTATAACTTTATATATTTATGCAACATCACTAGAATTTCATAATAAAATATTTAACATTTATCTAAACGTTGATCAGTGTAGGGATCATCAATAACACAATTTTAACTTGCTAGGACAATCTCCACAAAGAAGTGCTAATACATGCCTAATCGAGCATGATTTAACCATCAAAGAACAATATTGTCTAGAAAGCTAGAGAGGTATAATCACCAACATCAATCTGCAACACAGTTCAAAGAAAATCAGTGAAACCATTGGACAACAGATTTAACATCCTTAACATTTACAATACAGCAAATTGACTCCAACATGACAGTTTAAAAAATCCTGGCTCCAGAAAACTAAGATGTCAAAGAATCAGATACATGAAGTTGCTAATTGACACCCATAATTTCTAATGCTCAAGAAAATTCCTCTTCATAGTAAGCACAATATTTCAATCATGGTATTTATCAACTTACCATTTCTTTAGAGGGATTAGGGAAACAGAGGACCTTCTAATCCTATTGTTAAGTATCATCATATCGAACAGAATAACATATAAAAATGTGAAATCACAAGCCTAATACAGAGGTAACTGATAGAATTTACGAGCACAATGAACCAAAACGTCTAGAGAAAAACCGTCATAGTAAATCCATAATCACGTTTGAGCAATTAAAATAATCTGAACAAATTATTGTTTGATATTTAAAGTTCAGAAGGGATGGTATACTGTGAAGGCTACCTCCTAGATATATGAGAATCTTTGGTGGACTGACTCACAGCTCGTTCAAGCTCTTTGATTCGAAGCTTCAACTCTTTAATAAAATGAGAACTGCTATTTACTGGTGTGAAATTTAAGTATGCTCTGGCCCTAATCACCTGGTCTTTCATCTCTTTCACCTTTTCATCCAATATCCTTGACCTGGTCCGTACAACCCGGTTATCTTGTCCCCTGACTAAGTGTGACTCTTCCTGTGGTGATCCAAAAGAAGATGATGAGTGGAACAAAAAAAAGACTTGAGGACGGGGGAAGAAGGTATAGATAAATGAAAGAAAAACCCCCACCCATATTTGTAAAAAGGAATTGTCTATTCAGAATCACTACATACAGATTAAACAAAAGCAAGATCCAATTGAGTAGTATCTGCAGACAAAATATACAAGAAAAGTAGTTCTGATACCATCATCGAACTGTAGACAACAGAATAACTTGTGCACGTAACTGATGCTCTCCAAATGTGCTCTCATATGTCAAAGAACCATGAAAAGTATCCTCGTCATAAAAGGACTCTCATATGAGTCATGACAATCCAAGAGACAAAAAGGAAGGAAAATAGCAGAAGAACAACATAGTGGAAACTATACTACTTTATACCAGAACTACCAAAGCATCTGATGCTAGTTAACAAAGTAACAATACGGGAGACTATTTTTCTTAAATATAACAAATTTCAAATAGGTCTACATCGAATCACACTTTTTAAAGCACCTTTTCCAGAAATCAAATATGACCAGTTCACCTAATAAAACTTTGGAAATAAATATATCATTTTGTGTGGGGTTTGGGAGACTCAAAATCAATTGGCTTCTTATAGTTATCTCTCAACTTTAGGCTCCAACCACATGGTTGCTTAATTAGTCAAATTTCAAACAACTGTTTGTTGTTTATTACACCACAAAAAGTTAGCCAACCCCAAAATATACTCACTCAATGCTAGTAGACTTGTACAAGTAGCATTAATCACAGCATGTAACTCGATATTTACATCTAGTGTTAGCAATATTGCACACCTTTGCACTAGACACAGGCAATTCTTCCTCTAACTGTCTTTTCTGGCCACCTTCATCTCTGTCATGTTTGGTAGCTGAACTTGAATAGAGAGCAGACAAAAGTAAGCATTAAAATTATAGCATAATAAGTAATGTTGCAATGCAAACAAAACATACAAACCATTATTTTGCGGCAAGTGAGCACCGTCTGTTGTAAGTCTAAATTCACCAAATCTTGTATCATCACTAGAAGTAGTAGTAAAGTTAATAGACGAATGAGAGCTATCATCTTTGTACACCAGCAGTGTTGGTTCTCTCAAACCTTGAACCTCTTCCTACATCACAAAATCATGGGACATGCAGGAGGATGAAAATCAAACATAACACAGTAGAGTACATCTCTGACAAGGACATAACTTATCTATCAAATTACCTGCTCGACCGCACTAAGTGAATGAGCCTCTGTCCTATGTTTCTGTTCAATAAAAATCCCAGGGGTAACTATTTCAATTCCCAATCACGAAAGTACACTCACTTCTAACGTAAAATCTTAAAATAAATAACACAAAAATGTCATTGGATAAATCGGATTGTAACAAAGCCAAAAATAAAATCAGACTAGGACAGCACGAGATGTGATGCTTCTTTTTGTCACGGAGATGTGCAACCTCCGTCCACAATGTTTGTCACGAGATGGCTAAAATACCAAAAAAGGAAAAAAGATAATAAAAACTCTAAGCACAAAACCTAATCAAACAGTAGAGAAATCAAACAGAAACACGCAAACAAACGTGAATAAAGGCCGAACTTCAATGCCAAGACATAAACGACAGCCAGATAGAACAGTAAAGAACGCATATCTTCGCATCAGTTAAACAAGCAAAATTAGCAATGTAAGTAAGAAGTGAGAAAGAGATTCATACAAGGATCGATAAATCTTCAATAAATTCTCCAGATACTGCAAAAAAGAAAACGACGAAAGTTGAGAATTGGATTACACTAGAAAATACGCATATCAAAGTAAATGACGCAGGTTAAAAGCACGCAGAAACAGACACAAGCAAGCACGCACTTACCATCGGCCTTGATATGTTTGAGGCGATAGGACAGTAGAACAATAGGAGCGAAAACAGAGAAAGAGAGAAAACAGAGGATCAAAATCCTCGAGTATCTGCGCAATGGCCTCATCAAATAACCTCCGCACAATCGAGTTAATGAACGATCCTCGGCATCGGAGAAACAAAAAAAAATAAGGTTAAAAAATCGCGGATTCCGGATTCCAAAATCTCGAGAGTGAAGAAGAAGCGGAAGATTTAAGAGTGAGGGGGGAAGATAGTTGCTAGGGTTTTGGGAGGTGAGGAGAAGAAGAAGTATGAGATCTCGTCTCGAGGGAGGGGAGTCATGTTCATGTCATGTGCTGCAGTGCAGCGAGGAGAATTTTAATTTTAAATAAAATAAAAAAGAGAGAGAGAAAATAGGAAAAGGAAAATAAGGAGCGATGAAGGCGGGGAAGGGAGGTGGTGGCACGTTCGTATCAGGAATAAATTAACTTAAACGGAGGAAAATTGAAAATGGGAAACGGAATATTTAGATTGGGGGCCATTTGCCTTTGCCTCTGCAGATTTGAAATTCGGGAATAACGAGGTAATCATGGAGTCGGGATTGGTGGTGCTGCCATGTGGGATGTGGGGTTTGGCTAGGAGCCGTACGGTAACTTTTTTATTTTTCTTTTAGTAATAGTATATTGCAATTTCAGGAGTATTTATTTTTGAGATTTTCTTTTTATGAAATTTATTTAAGACATCTCAAGTAATTTTTGAGCTGCTCTTACGAGTCAACACACAGTTGATTCAATTGAAAAATGATTCGAAACGGTTAAGTTGATTAACTGATATTTTTGAACATTTAAATAAATTGATTGAATATGCATACTTCACGTAATCAATAAATCGAAACATAAGTGCTCAAAAAAAAAGATTTTGAAACCGAAACTGACGTCGGTCGAATGATATCATACACTTTAAATACCTACCATACATACATGAGTATTGAATAAGCAATGATCAATTAATTATTGTGGTATTCTCACATTGACTAATAAATAGGGTAGGAATTTTAGATTAATGATGAGTCCTTATTATTATTATTTTTTTTGGTAAAATAGATAATTTTATTTACCATGCAGAAGACGTGCGTACAGAAACAAACAAGCATAAAAATCTAAAGATAAATTCCAATCCTGTCTATCTTAGCCCCTCGCACTGCAATGTGAGTTGGGCTTTCTTTCACCACCGCTTCAACGCTGCGAAAAATCTCTTGGAACCTCCTTTGATTACGCTCTTTCCATAGAAAATATATCAAAGTGGCCACCACAAGCCTATATGTAAGCTGCTTCCCAGATTTTGAGCCACAATATATGAGTCGTAATTGTTACTACGACTATAGTACTCCTTTTGCTTTAGACCCAAACCACCAGAGTTTTTATTCGTAATCTTTAAATGTCGAATCTTCATTCAATAAGAGGTTTATTTATCTATCAGTTGTTAAATCAAGTTATGTAAATGTATATTATGATATGCATTTGTTAATTTACAGTTCAATAGCTACAAAAATAAAATATAAACTTAGTGGTGTCGCGAGTTCAATAACTTAATTATTTTTGTGAATAGAGTCAATTTAGAATTTGGGATGCAACTTTGATGAATTTGTTATTATTGAATCATATTTAAAGGTATATACGCAAAAAACATGAAATATAAATTTGTATCAAATGTTGAAAATTAGTTATTGACTCATTGTCAACTACTAGTACTACTTTTGATTATATCAGTTTCTTTGGATAGTTATTTTGAGTGAAAATCATTTGATCGCCGTGTGATATAGTTTGTGTTTCTAATTATATTGTACACTTTGTTATAAAATCACGATCACAAATTATTGCTCGAAGACTAACATGAGCTGGTCAATATATTTGCTAGGATAATATGTGGACGACCATACAATTTTGATGGGTAAGTTCAATCTAGAAATATGAAGAATAGAAGACAGAGAATTTGATTTCTCATTCAAAATGACCTCGTCTTTTAATTAAAAAATTAAGAGAAATAAATATGTCAAGATGTTTTAATGAAACATCTCGAAAAAAATTACTACATTTTCTTGTTTAATTAGATGGCTTTGCTCACCAAAATATTAATAGATTGATTTATTTATCCAGAGAGGAAAGTGTGCCAACATCAAGGTTTTTTTCCTTTTTTTTTTTCTTTGAGAAAGTGTGCAAACATCAAATTGTAATTGTAATACGAGTAAAAGCACAATAACTCGTTCATACATCTCAAATGTAAAATTGTCCACAGAAAATTTTGGGGAAAAAAAATAATTTACATTGTCTTGTGTTTTAAACAATCCAAATTCACAACTACTTTTGACTAATGTTAGTCACGTGACACGTGGCGGTGGTCACCGGGATCTGCATCAAGTAAACCTACATCACCGCACCATTTCTAAGTTGTGTACTTGTGTCAACGCAAACGCTTTAAATTTAACCGGCAACCGGTTACCACAGAATAAAGCAACAACTTCTCACACTGCCACCGGAGGAATGCATGACCACGTGACATGTTGGTTTTCTCAAATTAATAAAATTTCGTTGTAAGGTTTCACTTTCCTTTTAGAAATGTCTTAATAGTAAAATTTTATTTTAAAAAATGAAGACAATTAATTTTTCAAGAGCCGTAAGACTTATTATTTTTCATCTATTAACTCTTGTTTCTTAATACTCGTGTTCAAAACAGTGAGATTTTGATATTGGAATAGATGGAGTAGTATTTTAATTTATTTTAATTCTTTTTTTTTTTTTGTGGAAAAGGGAGAGTTAATAGACAAAAAGGCTATGTTTCTAGTAGGCATCGACACGGTTTGCCAAAATTCAATACGTGTGTATAGCTAGCTAATCATTAACAATTTAAAATGATTATTTTTTTACTTTTAAAAATAAATCACTAAGACGTTGGAAATGATTTATAATTAACCATTAATTTAAGGATAAATATTGTTAATTAAATATTTATTATTTAATTGAAATATTTGTAGGATGTTAATCTATGCCGTGAGTAGATGAACGTAGTATATTTAATATCTCTAAACCGATTTTCGGTGAGTGAGATATTGTATGCTAAATGTTGGATGTTGAAGTAGTAACTAACATATTATTAATTATAATAAATGTTAGTTGTCCCACATCGGTTATGTTGGATTTTGAGGTGTTGATGCTCAAGAGGTGATACTGCTCAAATATGTTGGCAAAGTTTATGTAGCCAAAAGTAGAGCTGAAGTGTCGAAGCCGTTGCGTAGAACAAATATGTTGGATTTTGAGGTGTTGATGCTCAAGAGGTGATACTGCTCAAATATGTTGGCAAAGTTTATGTAGCCAAAAGTAGAGCTGAAGTGTCGAAGTCGTTGCGTAGAACAAACTCTGTTATGTGTGCTTCAGTCTGTGCTAAGGGAACCTGGAACAGTCTGGCAGAGACTTACCTTATCGGCGCGGATTTTGCGGGATCTTTTCCAAGTTTATGATAGATATGGACAAGATTCATATCAAGCAGATAAGAGACGTGTTCCCCAAGCCTTATCCTCACAAGGAAAGAAGATCTAAAGAGATATACATGATGGCGAAGAGATCTAGGGTTTCAAACCTATATATATTCGACATCAACAATTGTGAGGGCTGGCCGTCGATGATTTATTATTTCGTGCATATACTTTCTTTGATGATATTTTCATTGTGTGCACGTTCTTGAGAGCTTATTTCATATAAACACTTTTGTAAAGAGAGTTAGGTGTTGAGCGTGGCTCAAACTTAGATTGTGAGAGTGTAGCTTGAACAATCACAAATTCACGTGGTGTTAGGAAGGAGTGAATGAAAAGGTGGCATAAGGTGGATGACCTATATGTGTAAGATCCTCTGTAATCACAACTTCTAATAGTGGATTCGTTCTCTCTTGGGCGTGGCCCCCCAGACGTAGGTTGTTTAACCAAACTGGGTTACCATATCGTGTGTTCTTTACTTTGCTCAGTTTATATTCTCTGTGCTATTAACTGTGTTTAGTGTTGCAGTAACAATCTTAACTTTATATGCATAAAGTATCGGTTTAGAATCCAACAGGTTATATATGGATAATTTGATTAGCATTTAAGGCTATGTCTGTATGGGTTTCATAACTTGTTGGATTGGTGTGTATGGATGTGTATGGGTGCTCACGCCCGCACACACACCCGCGCGCGCCGCCGCCGTCCGGGCGGGCGGGCGGGCTCCTGCTCGGGCCTGAGCGACTTGGACTTGGATCTTGGCAATTGGTGCTTTGGGCTGGTGTTTGGGCCTTATCTTTTTGGACCAACTCCACAAGCCCAATCCGGAAGCCCAGCGTGTGAAGCCCATCGGCCCATAGACTCTTGGCTGCTGTAACCGCCGGAGACTCTTCACTTCCGGCAACCCTTAGCGTCTGAAACCGCCGGCCATTATGGCAGACTTGATGGCGACGAGCCCCTTCATGTACGAGAGCTGCCTATATAATGAGGCATGCTTCATTTGCAGAATTCACTCATTCCAAGCAATCTGCACTCCTCTCTTACATAAGCATAGCATATCATACACGAGTTCAGTCTTCGTTCTAGTCTAGTTCGCCGGAGCTCGGTTCTGTTTGTGGTGCTACTACAGCCAAGCCGTTAAGATCGTTTTAACCTTTGGGGACGAGCCGCCTTACCATGAGCACTACTGGGGCGTATTCTCGTCTTGCGGGCAGAAGTTCTACTTCGGACGATCTGGTTTTCCTAAACACTGTTCTTCAGTTTTTTGTTGTAATTCTTACAAATTTTGTTCGTGTTCAAATTTCATCAATAAAAGAAGTATTGTTCATTGTTATCCACACGAGCAAGTACCCGATTCCTAACAATCACAAGACGAGAATAACGAAAGTTACTTGTTCGTGTGCTGTTCAAATATGAAGTTCAACCTGAAATTCTGCTGAAAATATGTCTACTAATTCGAGTACCGGCGCTGCCACTCTTTCCTCCACCACTTCTGGAACCATTGGCTCCTCGAGCTCAACTATGGCTCCAGTCCAACCTGCTGCTCGGCTCATGCCTATCGCTGAGAAACCTCCCATTTTCCCGGGCACTGACTTCAAAAAATGGTCCCAAAAGATGATGTTCTACATCACCACAATGGGGCTTGCTAGCTTCCTGCGTGACGAAATACCTCCTGTCCCAGCTGAGGACGAGGCAAATGTGTAAGTTCGTATTGACTACGATACTTGGGTGCATTCTGACTATCTGTGTCGGAATATGTTGCTGAACGGGCTTGATGATGGCCTATTCAATGTTTTCAACATCAAGGAGACTGCCAAAGAAATTTGGGATGCTCTTGAGTTGAAGTATTGTGTTAATCCTGCTAGCACGAAGAAGTTCGTAGTGATGAGGCTCACCGAATTCCAAATGGTGGACAGTCGTCCTATGATGCCCCAAGTGCAAGAGTTCCAAACTCTTGTGCATGATGTTCATTCTGAGGGGATGCCTCTGCCCGAGGCGTATACTGTGGCGCTCTTGGTTGACAAGTTGTCGCCTAGTTGGAAGGAGTTCAAGGGATACCTTAAGCATAAGAGAAAGGAGATGACCCTTGAAACATTGGTGGCTAAGCTTCAAACTGAAGCTCAAGTCCGTGATCAAGATTTGAAGGCTAAGGCTCCAATGGAGGCTAAGGCTAATTTGACCGATGGTAGGGGCAGACCTTCAAATAAGCGTCCTTATCCTGCCAAAGGCAAAGGAAATGAAGTGGCACCTCCAACCAAGTTCACTGGAACGTGCTACAACTGTGATAAGCCCGGACATATGGCGAAGAACTGCCGTCTACCGAAGAAGAAGGGAAAGAGCAAGGTCAATCATGTCCAAAAAGACTTCGATACCTGGGACAAAGATGACCTTGTTGCCATGATCCTGTTACTTGGTTTCTTGACACAAGTGCGACTGTTCATATCTGTATGAACCGGGACTTGTTCTATACCTACAAGGAAGTTCAAGACCGTTTTGTCACCGAGGCGAGTGACCGTAACTCACTTGTTCTTGGAGTTGAGACTGTTGTCTCCAACTCACCTCCGGTGTGGAGATAACTTTGAAGGATGTGCTGCATGCTCCGGCAATCCGCAAAAAATTGGTGTCTGGTGTCAAACTAGTTAGGGCTAAGTTTGATATAGATCTTCGTAGTAATTTTGTAATCATACGTAAGTTTGGCAAGACTTTTGGAAAAGGTCATATTGTTGATGATATGTTCAAGTTAAGTGTTCGTACTTGTAAGCCTTCTAAAGCAGTTGCTAATGATAATAAAGCTACTACTTCTGCTTACTTGCTTGAGTGTTCTGATTTATGGCATTGTAGACTTGGTCACGTAAATTTAAATGCTATAAAAAGACTTGCTAACATGGACTTGTTAAATATTGATTTATCTAAGACACAAGACAAGTGTGAAGTCTGTGTTGAAGCAAAAATGGCTAAGTTACCGTTTAAGTCGGTTGAACGAAGCACCAAACCTCTAGAACTAATTCACATTGATGTTTGTGACTTAAAGTTTGTGCAAAATAGAGGTGGTAAAAGGTATTTTATTACCTTTATTGACGATTGCACAAGGTATTGCTACCTTTACTTGTTAAGAAGTAAAGATGAGGCTATTGAAGCTTTTAGGAACTTCAAGAACGAAGCCTAAAATCAACTTGGTTGTCGAATCAAGATGGTTTGAAGTGATAGAGGTGGAGAGTATGTTGCTCTGTTTGCTGAATTATGCAACGAAAGTGGTATAATCCATCAAACGACTGCTCCTTATTCACCACAATCAAATGGCGTTGCTGAACGTAAGAATCGTAATCTTAAAGAGATGATGAACGCCTTGTTGATTAGTTCGGGATTACCCCAGAACATGTGGGGGGAAGCTGTCTTGACAGCTAACTATATCTTGAACAAGATTCCAATCAAAGAGAAGGACGTGACTCCCTATGAGCTTTGAAAATGAAGAAAACCTTCGTATAAATACCTCAAAGTGTGGGGGTGTTTAGCTAAGGTTGAAGTGCCTTTACCAAAACAAGTTACAATTGGACCTAAAACGGTAGATTGTATCTTTATTGGTTATGCACTGAACAACAGCGTGTATCAGTTTGTTGTACACAAATCGGAGATACCTGACATTCATGTGGGTACGACGATGGAATCAAGGAATGCTATATTCTTTGAGAACATCTATCCAAATAAGAATAAAGTTGATTCTAACTCTAGCAAGAGAGTTGAGGATGAAGCAACAAGTTCTAAAGTTGTAGATGAGCCTATGAGTTCTGAATCCATAGATGGAAATGTTGCATCTAGTTCTAATCCGGTGTTCTATGGACCGGCAAATAGAAAGCGACCTAGGTCTATGCCTGTGAATGAGCCTAGACGAGGTACTAGAGTAAGGAAAGTAAAGATTTATGGACAGGACTACGTCGTTTTAATGCTAAACGGTGAACCAATATCCGTAAAAGAAGCCTTATCTAGTTCGGATGCAGCTTTGTGGAAAGAAGCTATAGACATCGAGATTAAGTCTATTATGCTTAATCACACTTGGGTGTTAGTTGAACTACCACCAGGCTGTAAGGCATTAGGATGCAAGTGGATCATAAAGAAGAAGTACAAGTTTGACGGTACTATTGATAAATATAAGGCCAGACTTGTAGTTCAAGGCTTTAGACAAAAAGGCGGTTATGATTTCTTTGATATCTACTCGTTCGTGACGAGACTTACTTCTATTAGGGTGCTTCTCGCTATTGCTGTTTTGCACAATCTTGAGATTCATCAAATGGATGTTAAGACTGCATTCTTGTATGGGGAGTTAGATGATGAAATCTATATGAAGCAACCGGAAGGGTTTGTAGTACCTGGGAAAGAGCACATGGTATGCAAACTACAACGGTCTTTATATGAATTGAAACAAGCGCCTTTGCGTTGGCACTTGAAGTTTGACGAAGTAATGTTGTCAAATGGTTTCAAGATCAACGAGAGTGATAAATGTCTATATTAAGAAAGCGGGTGACGATTATGTTATCGTTTGTCTTTATGTAGATGACATGTTGATCATGGGTAGTAACTCTCGTGTGATTAGTGAAACAAAGAGGATGCTAAGTATGAATTTTAGCATGAAATATATGGATTTGGCTGACGTTATTCTTGGAATTAAGATTCTAAGAACGCCCAACGGAATTGCTTTGTCGCAATCTCACTATGTTGAGAAAGTGTTGAGGATATTCAACGCTTATGATAAACCCATTGCTAAGACTCCTTGGGAACTGAACATTCATCTAAGCGAGCACAAGGGAGAACCTGTGGGTCAAGATGAATATGCTAAGATCATTGGGAGTTTGATGTATTTGTCAAACTGTACCCGACCTGATATAGCATGCTCAGTTCACAAGTTGAGTAGCTATACTACTAATCCAAGTAATGAACATTGGATAGCCCTAGAGCGCGTACTGGGTTATTTGAAATATATTCAGAATTTTGCGATTCATTATTCAAGAGAGCCTGCTGTACTTGAAGGGTACAGTGATGCTAATTGGATATCTGACTCCAAAGACTTGTTTTCTAAGAGTGGTACGTGTTCATTATTAGGAGTGGTGCAGTATCTTGGAAGTCTAAGAAACAGACTTGTATTGCAAGGTCTACCATGGAATCTGAATTCATAGCTTTGGATAAAGCTGGTGAAGAAGCTGAATGGCTTAAAAATTTTCTCGAGGATATTCCATGTTGGACGAGGCCTGTGTCGTCTGTGTTGATACATTGTGATAGTCAATTTGCTATTGGAATATTCGTCGACGACATAACACCGTAAGACATTTGATCTTGAGTGGAGTTATCTCAATTGACTATGTGAGGTCGATAGATAATCTAGCGGATCCGCTGACTAAAAGCATTAATCGAGATCAAATGTATGAACTGTTAGAGGGAATGGGTGTTAAATCCACATCTTAAAGGATGATTATAGCGGATACCTAACCTTGCAGATTGGAGGATCCCAAGAGCTGGGTTCAATGGGACAACGAAGTTATAAGAATCCATGTGTTAAACACTCAAACATACCTATTCTCTGAGAACAGTGAGTGTTTGTTTACCTACACGTGGTGAGGTTAAGTCTTATGACTTTTAATGATTCTTGGATACCTCGGAGAGGTCAAGTATAGTAGGATACTTGGGAATAAGAGTCACCTATATGAGTGTGAAGTGAGGGTCGCTTCAATTGATACACTTATGATTCCAAAGGGGTGTCAAAGACTGAAAAGGACACAAAACGTTAGAACGGACGGAATTGAGATGATATTGTGTCAATATTGTTGTCTCGGTATACACCGTGGAAGACTAGTTCAAGGTTTTCATAACCACTATGTCGCCTATATACTCGATGATGTTGACTATGGATAGATTCAAGGCCACCAGCTACCTAGCCAAATGCAGTATTATCTCTTGAGGACTGAACTTTGCATTTGCATTCATTTTGCATTGGCATTCTCACTCATGTGGGGGATTGTTGGAAATGGTTTATAATTAATCATTAATTTGAGGATAAATATTGTTAATTAAATATTTATTACTTCCTCCGTCCCGCTACGGCCTAGTTCATATGGGCACGGAGACTAAGAAAAAGGGTATTGTGTATAAAGAAAGTGTTTAGTGTAGTGTGAATGCAATATTTTATAATACTAATAAAGTTATAGATGAGATGGTTGAGTGTGTAGTGGGAGTAGGTTAGTGGGGTTTAGAAGAAATAGTGGACCATGTATATAAACTGATTGTTTCCTTTAAAGGAAACATGCCAAGTATAATGGGACGTCTCAAAAAGGAAAACAAGCCGTATTCGGTGGGACGGAGGGAGTATTTAATTGAAATATTTATTGAATGTTAATCTACGCCGTGAGTAGATGAACGTAGTATATTTAATATCTCTAAACCGATTTCCGGTGAGTGAGATATTGTATGCTAAAAGTTAGATGTTGAAATAGTAACTAACATGTTATTAATTATAATAAATGTTAGTTGTCCCACATCGGTTATATGTCGATGATTTGACTAGCATTTAAGGCTATGTTTGTATGGGCTTAATAACTTGTTGGGTTGGCGTGTATGGATGTGTATGGGTGCTCACGCGCGCACACACACGCGCGCGTGTGCCGCCGCCGCCGCCGTCCGGGCTGGCGGGCGGGCTCTGGCTTGGGCCTGGGACTTGGACTTGGATTTTGGCAATTGGCAATTGGTGCTTTGGGCTGGTGTTTGGGCCTTATCTTTTTGGACCAACTCCACAAGCCCAATTCGTTTAATTGTTGAGCCCAATCTGGAAGCCCAGCGTGTGAAGCCCATCGGCCCAGAGACTCTTGGCTGTTGTAACCGCCGGAGACTCTTCACTTCCGGAAATCCTTGGTGTCTGAAACCGCCGGCCATCATGGCAGACTTGATGGCGACAAGCCCCTTCATGTACGAGAGTTGCCTATATAAGAAGGCATGCTTCATTTGCAGAATTCACTCATTCCAAGCAATCTGCACTCCTCTCTTGCATAAGCATAACATATCATACACGAGTTCAGTCTTCGTTCTAGTCTAGTTTGTCGGAGCTCGGTTCTGTTTGCGGTGTTACTACAGCCGAGCCGTTAAAATCGTTTTAACCTTTGGGGACGAGCCGTCTTACCGTGAGCACTACCGGTGCGTATTCTCGTCTTGCGGGCAGAAGTTCTACTTCGGACGATCTGATTTTCCTAAACACTGTTCTTCAGTTTTTTGTTGTAATTCTTACAAATTCTGTTTGTGTTCAAAGTTCATCAATAAAAGAAGTATTGTTCATTGTTATCCACACGAGCAAGTACCCGATTCCTAACATAACATGATTTATATCATGTGAGACTATTAGCAAGACAAAATATGGTAGAATAATTATTAGAATATGTAATTAACATTTAATATAGTTAAAACATAAAAGGATTTCAGGAATACAAACATAGAGATCAAAATTATACTCCAAACAAGTGCCAAAATTTATATACTAAGAGTGAATAGATGTGCATTGTGTTATTCCAATTCTTGCATGACAAATCAAACAATAAAAAAAAAAGCAATTAAAAGTTATGAATTAAGAAAGAACAAAATTAGAGATTAATTTAATATTAATTTTTCAGAAAAATTCAAAGTATGATGCTCTACTTATTCAAAAAAATAGGGATCATTGAGGGAGTATGTACTGTATCAAATAGTAATTGATATGATAATAACATTAGTTAGACTCCACCAAATATCAATCACAAATATATACTTACTTGCAGTTATATATTTAGTAAATACAAATTACATTAGATGAAATCTAATAGCTTAGGGTTTTTTTCCTTCTAATAACAATATTCTCATCCTAAATATACTTGGTATAGACACATATTTCCTGAATAATTAATTTAAAAAATAAACAACTAATACTAGAATTTAGGTATTACGCTCTTACGCACCTCGCAGTTGAGAGTGGAGAGTGTGGGTTAGGTGAAAATTAAAATATTCCAAATGTATTTTTGTGGTAACATCAGCACCACTGTCACTGTGGATGCAACGTGTGAGGTGGCGTCATCGAAATAGAAGAGAAGTGCCAAAATGAAATAGGGACTACGGTAGTAATTAATTTGAGTGGGCTTCTTATCTTATTTGTGAGTCCCCATTGTTGTTGTTTTGTTTTTTCAAATGTCTGCCAAGCAAAGAAGCCTCTAACGAATTCAAACTCATAAAACTAAATAAATGAGATTGAATCTTATCTGGCAGGAAGAGTTGGCTCAGGTTGATTTTATGTGTAGCCAGCCAGCCCTTAATAAAGAGACTCGGAATTTGTTATAAATTCGTTGGTTGAGTCGCAACTATAAATGCACCATCTTTCTTTGTAATTTTTTTTTTCTTAAACATATAAACGTAATTGTAATTTATTATTATTATTTACAAAATTTATGCTACATTTAACGAAACACTATAAATATAATTGAAATCACTATTATGACTCCCAAAAATAAATAAATTAAATCACTATTTATAATCGTACATTTCCACATTAATCTACAGTATTGTGCAGCTACAGTAGTATTATGAATGTGTAAACCACTGAGAGCTTGGAGAATTTCAATTTGAATAATACGAAGTTACGACTTCATGGCGGTATTTAAGGACGCCAATTTTTTTACGTTATTATTAATCAATTGATTCTTACGTTCACGGCATCACCGTAGAAAATACTAGTACTAGTAATAATATCAAAATTCAGAAAAGAAAAAGAAATTAAAGTCAACTTTAGTTATGACTCCATAGTATGCAAGACTTGGTGTAAATTTATGCAGATGAGCTTCGAAATTTCGAATTTATAATCGTCACCCGTTCCGGAGTGCAGAATTTGGCCCATTAGTCATAAACGAGTACGGGCCCATTTCTAAAGGATCACATCTTGGGGTTTCGGCGAATTAAACCACAAATTTTAGGGTGTTTTATAAGTTAATCCGAACTTTCAATTTTGGCAAATTAAATTACGAATTTTTTAATTTTTGTAATTTTATCCCGAACTTTCAACTTTAAGAAATTAAATCACGAACTTTTCAATTTTTGCAATATATATATAACATATCAATATAGACATTGTTTACTCAATTTTTTTTTATATCATAGATTAATAACACCTCAATACAGGAAACTATTATTTGTTTATTTAAATATTTATTCCCATGCAACAATTAATAACTAGCACACTTGTTGTCTTGCCTTGTTCTATCCAACAATAAGGCCTCGTTTGGTAGAAATATTAATAATATTGAGATAAATAATATATAGATAAATAATATGGAGATTGTAGGATAAATTATTGAATTTGAGTGTTTGAT
The DNA here is from genome assembly GCA_029490685.1 of Schizonepeta tenuifolia. Classification (NCBI taxonomy): domain Eukaryota; kingdom Viridiplantae; phylum Streptophyta; class Magnoliopsida; order Lamiales; family Lamiaceae; genus Schizonepeta; species Schizonepeta tenuifolia. Next base: position 78,389,713 of record CM055957.1, on the reverse strand, counting down.
AGAAAATGTAACTATTTTTTTAGCATCATTTACTTGTTTGGTAGAATGTCTTAAAATCAATATTAAGTTATATTATTCTCATTTCACCCTTACCCTCCTAAATAAATTACACAGATTGTCATCATATATATATATATACAAAGAAATTATATCTCTGTATTTTGTATGCGTCATTTCCATGGAAGAAAAACAGTTTAGCCCTCTTCTCTCATCTCTCTGCCGGTGGAATAATCACCGGTCGCCGCCGCCGCATTCTTCTCATTTCTCTCCTCCGACTACCTTGGTAAAATATAGCAGCACCGCCTTCTCTCTCTCTTCTCCTTCTCCTTCTCCGGCGAGACGAACGCCGTCGTCGTCTCCACTCACTCTCACTCTCGGCTAAACCTTCTACTCTCTCTAATCATCTGCAATTTGATAGAATCCCAATTTAAAAACCCTAGCCTCACAATCGAAATCATCTCTCATCTCTCTAAGAAATCCCGCGACTTTTCCGTCGTCTTATTCGTCCAAGAAAATGGGGAAAACTAGATTAGGGATTTCTATATCCACAATTGAACTCACCGAAGAAAATGGACTGGAAACTTGCTCCAGATTCACGATTTGCAGGGGAGAAGCAAACATGGCCTGTTTTCATTCACAAATTGATTGATGCGATTATGTATGAAGAAAATGGGGAAAAGGTATAGGGATTAAATTAAACTCACCGAAGGAAAGACATAGTCGGACTCCGAGATAGCCACTGCTATCGGCATGGAGGATTTTCGAGTTGTCGCCGTGAAGAAACCAGAAGCGGAGGCGGAGCTACCGATAATCGCGATATGGTGGAGACTGGAGAGGAAATGATTTTCACGAGGGTACTGAAGTCAATCTTCACAATATACAAATCACTGTTGTAGTAATAGAAAATAATACGAGGGGATTGGTCATATTATTAATCTGCTTACAAGCACATTATAACACAGGGCTTCCTTTTAATAAAGGGCTCTCACTAATAATAATATTTGCTACCAAACAAAGTATATTAATATAATATGGGTTAATACTACCTACCAAACACACCCTAAGTGTATACGCAACATTATTGGTGCCGCGCTAAATTAATTCATATTTATTTATGATTGATAAAGATATACTATAAAATAATATTTTACTATTTGTTATATTTTTATTATTTTATGTCAATAAAATTTGATTAGGTCTTAATTGCAAAAATTGAAAAGTTCGTGATTTAATTTGCCAAAGTTGAAAGTTAGGGATAAAATTGTAAAAATTGAAAAGTTCGTGATTTAATTTGCCAAAGTTGAAAGTTCGAGATAAAATTGTAAAAATTGAAAAGTTCGTGATTTAATTTGTCAAAATTGAAAGTTCGGGTTAAAATTGCAAAACACCCTAAAGTTCGTAATTTAATTCGTCGAAACCCCTATTCATATTCATATGAGGACACTTGTGTGCAACAAGTCTCTTCCCAAGAGACCGGATCCGGGTCGGGTTTGACCCGGTCAACGCGGGTTGCCCCGTTGACCGGTAAAAATTAAAAAAAAAAATTCAGATTTTTTTCGACTCCGTCTTCGCTTTGATTACTAATATAAAAATAATAGTCAAGCAATAATTTGAACTTTTTCGGCCCGCTCCGAGGCCTTTGGCTCATCTTGCTCGAATTTTGACCAAAGAAGAAGCTGCAAAAAAAAAAAGGTGAAAAAAATGTGGCATTTTAAAAAAACAAAAATTGAAAAAAAAAATGAAAAAAAAATGAAATTAAAAAAACAAAATTAAACAAAACTGGAAAAAAAATACAGGCGCGGGTAGTACACTCGCCGCACGTGGGCGACTGATGCGTGTATTACATGCGCCACACGCGGTCGCTTGTATGCGACCGGTCGCATACAAGTATTTGTGTATTCATATTCTTATGATAGAACAACTCTATTTGAATTTATGTTTTGTTATTATTTTCTTTATCCGTCATACATTATGTATAGAATAATAACCAAAATAATAAATATTATTAATACATAGTATTGGTAATAAATAAAATATGAAATAATTGAAATATTATACTCCTTCCGTCCATGAAATTGTTGTTTAATTTATCAATTTATAAGTATTCATGAAACATTTGGTTATCCGTTTATAGATGTCTCACCCAATCATAACCAATAATTTCACAATGGACGAAGTAGTAGTTTTATTGCAGAAAGGTTTAACTTGATAAATGATGGGTTGTCACGTCTTGATTATTTAGGTGCCATTAAATTGTCAATTTTTAAGAGTTGACACACCATATACCTAAAAAGGTGAAAAGTCCATGTAGCTATCGATAATTTTGTGCGTCAAACACTAGCCAAAAATTGATAATGTAAATCTCAAATTTAAAAGAATTAAATATAAGAAAATCAAGATTCTAGTCTAAATCTGGACACCGTAAATTTCTTAGATTAGATTCCACCGCGAACGATATTAGTTTTGTACCTGTAACAATAATTTTATTCAGACACATTGACCACACGTCGACACGCGTAAAAAAATGTTAATTACAAAATTAAAAATAATCATATTTTTTCTTAAATTGAGATTCTCCAATTAAAATATATTTCTTTTTCTCAAAACTTATATTACTATTTTTAACTAGTGTGGCTTCTAATTTTATGTATATTCTTTTTTCAACTCAATCCAATTCCCAAGTCCCTTACCCTTTTTCTTCGTTCAAAATTACCTTAGAAGCAATTAAACTTAGAAAATCCAATGGTTTTATAATTTAGTATTTGTTTTAATTAGGTTCACAAGTCCAAAATCCTAATTCAATAATTAACACTCAAATATCGACTCCCTTAATCGGAAACAAAAAGAAAATAACATAAAACTAGAAACCACAAAATGTCAAACATAAATGATGATGGGCCGTGAGATGTCAAAGATCCAAGCACGCGAAGAAATTCCGTGAGACTAAAAAGGGAAAAGATAAGAATAAAAACATCATGCTTCTGCTTCATCATAATCAGTTGCACGCATGATTCCAACTTCCACACATCCGATTCCAGGCGTCTCGAAAAGTATACTTTACGATAATATTTTTTTTCTTTCTAAATAAATGTACTAATTTAAAATTTCATCGCAAAACGACGTTAAACCTATCCTTTTTTTTTTTTATGTCGTGGGAACCCGCGGCTGCTACCTTTGTTGCGCACTGGATAAACCCTCGTCCCTTGTGCAGTAGCCTGCAAACCACACAGGGCAGGTAAACCACACTTTCCAAGTACAAGTGTGACAGGCTCGACCTATAGAAGCGTATCATGAGGTTCGAACCTAAAACCTTTCAGTCTCAGGCTCCTACTTTTACCACTGGGCCATCCCCAAGGGGACAACGTTAAACCTCTCATTGTATCATTGTCATTGGGTGAGTCAAGATAAGGGACATAAATTAACTCAAGACTAAATAATATAAGATAGAGTGATTCTTTATTTCGTTATGTGTGTTTGATAGTCATGATTAAACTCAAGATAAATAGATTTTTTATTTGGTACTCAAGATAAAATTCAAAACTAAATTTTAATCTTCCAATTATACCTCTAAACTACTTTCAATTCAACAAAGAAACCAAAAACACTTGAATCATGAACGAAAAATATTGCATTAGGTAACCAAACATGAAAATGTCGGAAGACAAAATATTCAAATATTTAATATGTGAAGATGAGGTCATTATCTAGGCTAACGATACATATGAGGAAAATACATGATCTAAAACATTGGGGCAAATACTCATATGCGGCAGGTCGCACCCCATGCGACCGCGCGTGCTGCCTTTTCTTTTGATTTTTTTTTATTATTTTTTCTGACTTATTAGGACATTTTCAGAAGTGTCCTAATAAGTGTTTTTTAGCGTTTTTGTTTGTGTCACAATATCTAATTATTTTTTCAGTTTTTTTTTTCCAAATTTTTTGTTCCTCTTTCTTTTTATCTTTTCGTTTTTTTGTTTGCCGCTTCTTCTTTGGTCAAAATTCGAGCAAGGGGAGCCGAAGGCCTCAGAGCGAGCCGAAAAAGTCCAAATTGTTGCCCGACGATTATCCTTATATTAGTATCGGAGCGAAGACGGAGCCGGGAAAAAAAAAACTGAAATTAAAAAGAAATAAAAAAAAAATTATTTTGACCGGGTCAACCCGACCCGGACCCGGTCGCATGGGTGGCGGCGGGTCGCAGAGGAGTGTTGCTCAAACATTGGATACAAGAACACTACTCAACATCTATAGCCCTTTCTAGTGTCTAGTTCGTGCAGAAGCCATAGAGGCGTAGGAGGTGTTTGTGGACAACAAGGCTAATCATTCTAACCTCAGTCTGAAACGGCTTATCTCCTCCTTTATTGTTGCCATCTTTGAGCCTCCTCACGGCCACGACTTATTCATCCGGAAGGCAGCCTTTGTAGACATTTACAAAGCCATCTTTTCCCATGATGTGTTTACTGTTGAAGTCGTGTGTTGCTGCGTGAAGTTCTCTGAATGAAACTCTTCTTATGTTGCCTAGGCACACCTCTTCATGATTTTCTAAAATTTTAAGGAAAAAATTGAAGGTACTTTAATTTGTGCTTTTATATGCCAGAGTTTCTGAATTTGTGTTTGTGCCTCCACCAGAGGAGAAAGCCAAATCCAACAATCAATAGGCAGATGCAGCCGAGGCTAGAGACAAAGGCGAGCGCGACACTATGACTATTCGGCCTCGATGATGGATGAGAAACTTCATCAAAAGATCAAGAAATTTGAATATTAGACAAGAAATTACAAGTAACAAAATATTTGAGCTAGTTGTGAAAATTAAATTCTTATTTTGTGAATTGATGTGAGAGAAAGAGAGATGCATTGGTGCAGTAACATTGTCGTTTGGCTCCTTACCAGTTGCACATATCATAGAATTGATAAACACCGAGAATTTGAAGCTTTGATTTATAGCAGCAATCAAAAACTTGAATTTTAACTATACCAAAATTAAATAGAAAAAATCTAACAAAAAAACTGGATTTAGATTGTATTTCTCAAGAAAGCTTACAAGGGAGATTGCCTCGTAGCTGCAAGAATTCTACGGACAAATTAATTTCTTCTTAGAATCATAGACTTTATTCATGCATTGATTCAAAAGTAGTGGAATAAAAAACCATAAAAGGAATACAATCATAACAAAAACCGCGCAACAAAAATCATAACAAACGGCCTAACATCAGTAGAAAACCATAACAAAAAGAAAAGCTATCATAAGTTGCTACATTCAAACACAAGTAGCAAAAACATAACACAAGTAGCAATCTTGGGCACCAATTCATATTCTCCAAATCTAACACAAATTTCAACCGGCAAAAATGCAAAATCTAACAACTACAAAATTCAAAATTAACGGGCACCAATTCACATCCTCCAAATCGTAAGATCAATTTAAAATTAGGGCTTTTGTCGATTTGGGAATAAAATTAAAAATTGAAGCTTAAACACATTGATTACCTGTCCATTATCCCCGACAAGCGAGAATTTAGAAGTCGGTGAGTTCTCAATTTTGCGGCAGAAGGAGGAGTGCGTTGGTGTGACATTGCGAGTTCTCTTGCATTTAGGGTTTTGTAACTCTGGATGTGCTCAAGCACATGAGCTGAATTCCCATCGATTGGTGGGATTCAATTTATATATATATGTAGAATAAAGAAAATTAATTTATGGATGTGACGGTACTTACACCTCGTTTCCAGCGGATTCTCGTAGCCTGCTTGCACTTCACAATTGGAGCAGCCTAGAAATGGAGAGGACTAGTCGATCGATCCCTCATTTGATGAGGGTAAACTTGGGAAGAAGAAAATTAGCATGGGTTATTGTTCGATCCACTGGAAATAAATTGAGGGTGAGGGCGAGTTTATTTGCGTGGGTTTAACAGTGAATTATCCGCGGGCCTTGCATTTATCTCGGACTCTAAACATTATTTATGTGGTGTATCAAAAACACAAGATAAACCCTTACTAATTAGATAGTAGGGGTTTATCTACCCTACCAAACATACCCTTAATGTACAATCAATACGGACGCAGAGGGGTAAAAAAAATTATAACAAGCAAAATTAAATATAATTTATATTTGGCCCGACACGATTTGTCATATTCTGAAATTTATGCATAACAGTGTCGATTTGAGCAATACCCATACACTATTATTGATATTCACATTAGACAAAGACAAACTTTTATCTATTTTTTTATAATACCTCAACATAGACATAGTCTACATAAAATTTTTTAAAGAAACAACTTATCAATATGACTATACATAATTTGATACACACATATTAAAAAAAGATATTTATGAATAGTTGAGATACATTGAGTTCTTGGGTTATAATTCTCAATTATCTTTGTTTGATTATTTCCTCACATTTCAGTAATTTTTCACAAAAATAATATAATAGGATAAACTTTTTTATTTGAGTGGATAACAACAAGATAACAAGCTATAATATTATACAATAGCAAAAAAAAAAAAAAAAAAAAAAAAAATTAAGGTTTGAGTTCCATATTTGATCGCAAACTACATCTTCTATTTCTTTATATTAATTCATAAGGACAAGCTGCACTACTCTCTCATTTAACAATTCAAGGACCAATCAAAATTTCATCGTGTAGTACAAATCAATCATCTATTGCTCAATTAAACTAAGCGAAATCCCTAAAATATTCATATAAACATTGTAGAATTACCTCTTTAATATTTAATGTAATTCAGATCAAAGAGAGTAAGAGAATTTCGAGATTTTGAATTAGAGAAGGAAAAGAACAAAGTACAAAATCATATGCAGAAGGTGAAGCGTAAAACTTTGGAGAAGGGTATAATGATGATAAAAAAAATTTATTAGGGGTGCAATAGGTATTTCACATGAAAAATTGACCCCCTTAGCTACATGTAGCTCTGCCCTTATGTACAATGGTTAAGGGTTAAACAAACTTGTCAAGTTTCGTAGTATGCAATTTTGACGGTAGAGAACATTTATTTGATGTTGATAAAAGTATATAATTGCATAGGGTATTAGCCAAACAATTCATGTTGCAAAAAGAGTACATATTGTTTCGATCACAACGCCCATACATAGACACGTCTATTTGCTTAAAAGTAGATTTATATCTCCGGTAGATATGTATATTAGTAGTTTCTTAGACGAATATAACCCATAACCTGTAGCCAAGTTGTGCATGAGGCAAATTTCACTTTCGTGCATTATCATGCAAACTATACAATATAAATATATTAAGAAAAATGTTGTGTAATAGACTTGACATATAAGTTGGTGATGATATTGGAACCTAAAACATCTAACTAGAATTTACAAACAACTTCACTTCCGAGTATCCATACTCTCAGTTGAACCTTGTGTATGTATTTGTGGATTATTTTATTTTTATAGTTATGCCAGAATTTTATTTAGAAACGTTTTTAATATCAAATTCTACCAATTCATATTTTTGATAAATTTATTGTACAAAACTGAAATATTCAACATAACTGAAATTTTGCATTAGTTTATCGACCAAACAGCAAATTCATTCATTTAATAAGTTTTGGTAGGGGAAAAAAATTAGTGGGAAAATTAGTACTTTGTACAACATTTCGTAGTGCGAAGGGAATATCATTTGTTGCATTTTGCGCTTTAACGATTTCATCAGATCTAACTTGTATATCAACTAGTTTCAACGACGGGGCCTCACATAAGGTAGTGTGCATATCTCACTCGTAAGCTACACTGCTTCATAATGACATGCTCCATCATAAAGTCTCCAATAGTATCACCTCCATATTCTTGTTCGTACTCGGGGTTAGGGAACAAAAAAACCAGTTGTCTCATCGAACACGTATACTGTAGTGGGCAAAATCCGTCTATCTAGTCTGAGCCCAATAAGCATCTCTAATCGGCCCAATTAGCTAGACGGAATCAACCGTCTAGTCCGATAAGCCATATATTGATATTGAATAGCTAGGCGAATTTGACTGTTTAGCCGGACTAATCAGACAAACACCTTTACTCGACCCAATTAGCTAGGCGGTATCATTCGTCTAGTCCAATAAATCATAAATTGACATTGAACGACTAAGCGGAATCTATTTACTCGGCCCAAGCCTGACAAGCCTCATAAGGCTCAATTGACTAGGCGGATCCAAGAGTCTAGTTAGATAGCCTGCTCGACCCAATAACTATTCACATTCTAGCCCGATAGGCTACTCGATAACCTAGCCCGACTCCGCGCTCAAGCTCAAGGGTGTCAACGGCTAGTCGAACGACATAGTCAAACGGATATATCTCATCCGTAACAGACGGATCATATCAGCCGTCAACAACCTGTGTGTTTCGCAACTGACTAAGAAGGAATAAAGGCGAAAACCCTAAATCCTAAGCGGCTACTAGCCGCCCATATATAACAAACGTCTAGGTCATTAGACGGGGGAGAAATAGAAAAACATTGAACCATCTACTACTCATTCTCCTTCTCAACTCCGCTTACATCCAGCTACGTCGGCTTACTTTCAACTACATTTACTTACATATCGACAGCGGCCTATTCGGCTACTCCACTTTCATCGACTACTACTTTCTTGTACTCTTCATTCACCTACACTTATAATGTATCTTTCATCAATCATCCGGTCTCCATCTAACTACGCCGACTTACATCTGGCTACGTTTACTTATACATCAACATCGGCCTAGCCAGCTACGGCTGCCTTCATCAGCCTAGGTTGATCCGACTTACACTCATTCACACTAACCATCCGCCTAGTTCCATCTAACTTCGTGTTTGCCCCATTTGACATCCGACCACCCCTCCGACTACGACGTTTTCCCGGCTACGCCTTGTCCAACCGTAGTTGCTATTTGGCTACGGCTTTAATCCGTCTACGTTGGCTTACTTTTGGCTACGCCTACTTATTTCCGACTACGTTTGTTTATATATCGACAACGGCCATCCGACTATCCGACTACCGTTCTCTGAAACTCTTTGTTCGCCTACATCCGCTTACATTTGACATCCGGCTACGACCACTCCGGATGCATTTGATATCCGGCTAGGAACTCTATCCGACAACATTCATCATCCATTTACAACGGCCTAGTCCGTCCAGAACGTCCTAGCCATCATGCCTTCATCACTATCGCTCTGTATTAACGATATACTTATTTCTATCTGTTTACTTATTGTAATTAGCATCGATTTATTTCCGGTCGATTACATCTATCATCTACTTACTTGAGTGTCGGAGGTCTTTCGGCCAACAACCTCACCGGTGCTCTCCGAAGGGCTCTAACGTGTTCTATTGATTTCAGGTTGCCAGTGCCTGATCCATCCGGACGTGCTTGACGTCATTATCAATTGTAGATCTATTCTCTACAATTTTGCGCCCACTGTGGGGCCCTAGCAATCAAGAGAATCAACGCACTTCCCGTAGATCTCTCGGACCTACAATCATGTCTGACGGACGTTACGGATCTGAAACACCCGATGCTCCCGACGTGACTGCTCGGGCTGAACTGGCTGCCCAAATTGCAGGCCTCACTAAGCAGATCAATCAAGAGCGAGAACGATGCAAGAAGTTGGAAAACGAGAATGCCAACTTGTATGACTGTCTTAAGGCTTTGGAGCCCATCGAGATAATCGAACCTTCTAGCTTTCGGGCCCAAGTGCCTCCCATGCAGCCTCTGGGAGACACATCGATCACTCACAATGATGGATCCGACCCTCTCGTGACTCATCCATCATCTTCGGTAAGAAACCGCAATGTCATTAGTAATCCAACTGATCCGGGTTATGCTCTTCTAAATGCAGGTAACAACATCCCGTCTGCCGCCTTAGAGCAAACACACGGAATGGAACAAATCACTTCTGATGCCCGAATTGAAAGGCTCATCCGACCTGAGAGAATAACCACCATTGGGGGGCAACCTGCCAGAACCATTCTGACTACCCCAGGAGTAGCAATGAGCAATGCCTCCCAAATTACCAGACCGACAACCAACCAGATGATCGCACCAACCCACGTCGACCAACAGACTATCGGAGCCGATCAGAGAGAGATCACCCAAGAACAACTGTTTGTGAGCGAACCTACTCAACCAACGACCACTGGCTGAAATGCCTTCAGAGATGACTTGACAAGAAAACTGGCCGAAATGGAAGCACTAATCCAACGTATTCCTGGCGTGCCGGCACAAATCCACAAAAGTTCAGAAAATTGTTATGTCGACTCGCCGTTTGTCGATGAAACTGTCCTGGTCGAAATGCCCATCAAGTTTAACTTTCCTAGCATGCAGATGTTCGACGGCACGACTGATCCGACTAACCACATAACTCAATACAAGCAGAGGATGTTTACTGCTGCAATTCCACGCGAATTGAGACAAGCTTGCATGTGTAAAAGGTTCGGTTCTAGTCTGATAGGACCGGCCCTCAAGTGGTACACAAACCTTCCGAATTACTCTATTTCAAGTTTTGATCAACTAACCGATATTTTCGCGCAGCAATATGCCAGTAGCAGAGAACTTGAAAAAATTTCAAAAGATTTGTACGCCGTGGTACAACAACATGGAGAATCTCTACGAGACTACATTGGACGTTTTAACCAAGAGAAAGTGTCCATAACAAACTGTAACACTCAGAAAGTAATCACAGCCTTTCGGAAGGGACTCCTACCCGACTAAGATCTTTACAAGGATCTCACCAAGTATCCTTGTAAAATAATGGAAGGCGTCTTCACCAAGGCGTGGGCACAAATCAAGTGGGAAGAAGACCAACACAACATCTATCAATCTTCTAGATGTACTCGAAGAGACGACAGAATCGACAAAAGAACAACGGATAGACAATTTGAGCCTTACCCACCTCTGCATAAAATGAAAAATGAGCATGCATCGACTTCACAAACCTCAACACGAAGTGAGCCTTGTCCAACCGTAGTTGCTATTTGGCTACGGCCTTAATCCGTCTACGTTGGCTTACTTCTGGCTACGCCTACTTATTTCCGACTACGTTTGTTTATATATCGACAACGGCCATCCGGCTATCCGACTACCATTCTCTGAAACTCTTTGTTCGCCTACATCTGCTTACATTTGACATCCGGCTATGACCACTCCAGCTGCATTTGATATCCGGCTAGGAACTCTATCCGACAACATTCATCATCCATTTACAACGGCCTAGTTCGTCCAGAGCGTCCTAGCCGTCTTGCCTTCATCACTATCGTTCTCTATTAACGATATACTTATTTCTATCCGTTTACTTATTGTAATTAGCATCCATTTATTTCCGGTCGTTTACATCTATCATCTACTTACTTAGTTAAAACTGAAGCTGCAACTTACTCTAGCCTGTAAACCATCAGCTAGTTCTCTTTCAGTGTTCTCGTTTGGTGCTGGCTTTCCCGAGCAAATACAAGCTCCAAAAGCAATAGAACAAAACAAGCATCTCATGTCTCCAATTATACTTGAGCAGTGGAGTAGTTATGTAAATCACAAGTATTAAATGAAAACGAACAACGTGTTAAAACAAAATTTCACTCGTAGAAAGGTAAACCATTTATTATTGACCATTCAGACGGTAGTTTGTCACAAGTTATGTGACAGTAAACTTTCTTGTTAAGCGAGCCTAGCTAGGCAGAACTTCCTCCCGTTTTATTTTCCTAGGGTGATCCAGCTGATATATTTCCGCATTGTCTATAAGTAAAAGGTCCTAATATTACATTTTATTTTTTGGACCTGTTTGTTTGGGCATCAAAAGTCTCAAAGTTCATATTCTCGTATTCAGATGAAAGATTTACAAACAACTTTACTCCCGGGTATCCATGTCTCAGTGTATGTATTTATGAATTATTTTTATTTTTATAGTTATTTGAGCATTTTATTGAGAAACAGCTATAATCTCGGATTCTATCAATTCGTATTTTTGATAATTTGTTGTACAAAACTGAACTGAATTTTGCATTAGTTTATCAGCGAAAACTGCAAATTCATTCACTTAGTCATTTTTATTTTGAATAATAAATTAATTTTGATTGAAAGGAATATTATTTGTTGCATTTCGCACCTTGATGATTTTACTATCTCAACAACCACCGCACTTCTATTTTCCATCCTTTTATATTCATTCTTTTTTTTCTTTTTAACTTTGCTTCGAAACATCTTAAAATGTCATCGGACATTCAAGTGGTAGAAACTTATCGCTGTTCGGATATCATTCATTCGAATTTGCAAAACCTATCTCCAAAACATACATTTATCTTTTCTAAAAAAACTGGTGGGGATATTAATTAAATATCTACTCCGTCCTTGGAAGAATTTATGAATGTATTAATTGCAAATTGCAATAAGGCGGATAATGAAAGCTATATATATCGTCTAAATTGATCGAGAGGAATCTATTATCTAGACCGCGCATATGGATTTCTAATTTGAAAAGTAGCGACAATTCTAATTAAAAATCTTTCGATCGTATATACGACATTTTACCAATTGCTCTCGTTAATTTATATGAGTGGAATTTGGATAGAAGTCTTGAATCCTTCATTCCCAACAACTTTTAAATCAAAATACATCATACACAACTATTAAGTAGATATAGTTAAAAAAATAAAATCATAATTATGGGTGTAAAAAATCAAGGAATCAAAATATATGTGCTACAATTCTGCTTTCGACGGTTAGCTATTATTGATCAATTAATTTTATGTAGTATAAATTAATCGAACATATGTATACACAATTTGATTCAAATGAGTGGGATATTTCTGCTTTTTTTAAGGTTAGTAATATTTAATTATATTAATAGACTAATTAGTGTGGGCTAAAAATGAACTTAATTGTTACTATATAATAAAAATTCTCTATTTTTTAATTATGTTATTTTCTATTTTTTAGTATGTAATTTTCTTATTGTAAATTATACTACAATTTTCTTTTCTAATTGATATATTACGACTATTTTATTTTCATTTTTAAAAATTAATGTAATTTTCTGATTTTATTATTTGAATTAATGAAAACTTTAATTTTTAAAACTAATTCTATTAAAATTACAACACCGGGAGCAATGATCGGGCCACGATCCTATTGGGCTTAAAGAGGTGCTAGAGGTTGTGTGTACTTCTCATACTCCAATACTTTTTAAAACACATTTTTGGTTCACAATGTTCAAACTCGAAGTCGTAAAAATGATGAAGCGTTACCGCACAAGTAATGTTAGAATAAAATAGAATAAATTATTTAAATTGTAAATTCAGACATTTCCCTCATATATATATGTCTAATTTAATGATAAGTGCATGATTTTCTTGAAGAATAAACTTGAATTATAGTATATAAGTGAGACCAATTTTTATTGTCTCACATATCAGAAGTTGACAAATTTTGGACACGACCCTAAAATTATGATGACCATTCCTCCACTCCACCCCCTCAGGTCTGAACGGTGTGCTGTTGTGTGCATCTTATGTGGGCCTTTCAATTGAAATACAATATACTTTAGAATTTAGACAAACAATTAATTGCCCTATTTCTCAATTTCTTAATTACTAAAACTCCGACTCCATTAGTATTTAAGCAAAATTATGTAGTTTCCTTTTTTATGGTATTAATTAAATTCTACAAATTCCGTAGACATAATAAGTAAAAAAAAAAAAAAAAAAGGACATTTGACAACATATATAGTGCTTCTGCTGGAATAGCCTTCTAAAGTGGTAAAATTATAAAATTTACAGTTATTACTTGTCCCTCAGACAATTCCACCGATTCTACTGATAAATCTGGGAAGAGAAATAAATATATTTGCGTCATGCTAATTGTCTCAGCAAGGTCTCTCTCTCTCTCTCTCTCTCTCGATTTCGACTCCCAAATCCACACCCACAGATCATACAGCAGTCGCCACCCTCAAACCGCTAGCTAGCGCGCAGACTCTATTCCCCCAAATCATCTCTTCATCAATCATTCCCCCTCAGATTTGCAGGTTTTACATACCAATAATCCCTCTCGCATCTCACTTGTTCGCGTTTTCCCTCACTTATGTTTTTTCTACTATTATTCGCGCTCCTTGTAGCAAATGCTATTTTCCGATGATAATTTGGTGGGTTTGGTGTGTGTGCTTTAATGCAGACGGAATTGAGCTGAATCTAATGGACGTAAATCCCATCCCACGTGCGGCGGTGATAGCATGCACTGCATAGAATACGTGGGTTCGACGCTGTTGCTTTCGATTAAGGCGTGAATTGGATAATACGATGTCGCATCAGGTGGTGAAAGTGCGGCGGGAGGCGGTGGTGCCATGCGTGACATGCCCGCTCTGCCACAAGCTCTTACGCGAGGCCACCACTATTATCGAATGCCTCCACACATGTGATTGCTCTCCTCTCTGTTTTTCTCAATCTGATCCGATATCCTGTTTTTCTCTTTCTCGTGATTGTTCGGCGGTTATTGGAATTTTGACTTGCTTTATTTTTGTGTGTATATGTCTTTACTGACGATTGCTTGTGAATGATCTGGATATTTGGGCGTCTTCATGGCTTGTTTTTTACTTGGTTTCTTTGAGTATGTGTTTCTGTGGCGTTGTTCATTGTCCACGTATGCGATTAAATTTGAGGTGGATGGGGATTTGATCAATTTCTCAGCGTGTTCATGCGACCTGAGATTGTCGCCCTTTCCTGTTTTATCGATCTGATTGGTGTTTTGGAATTCCATATGTGGATGTTTGGCATTGCTCTCTCTGTAAGTAACTTACCTGAATATTGATTGATTGACGGAATGGATGTGCATGCCGAATTTCATTTTTTGACTCCCAGATATGGTTTAGTCTTCTGAGGCTATGGCATAAAGACGTCTTTACCCTCACCTCACCGGACTGATTGTGTTCTAACAACGGTGTCGAGTTGTTAGACATAGCTTAGGTCATTATAAGTTGGAGAATCAAGAGTGCCTGCAATCTAGATCCTGAAAACTGCATGGAGAGTTTTGGAAAATTTCGCCGAAGACTTCATGCCTGCTGCCATGTCATGTTCAGTAGCAACATTTTCAAAAAGCTTGGGGTCCTTGATTTTACTAGTAACTCATCTCTAACAGTTTGTTCCTTGTTTTTGGGATATCAATACTAGTTAAAAGATTGTCTGTGAAAGGTACTATGGTTAATTTCTGGTGATTTTGTGTTCTTATGTATGTGTATTTCGCCTGGAAGGGACAAAAGAAGGATCTTGTTGTTTCTTCAACTATTTCTGATCGCTAGTGGACCTCTTAGTAGGGTTCAAACCCAGAGGATTTCTATTATAATATTTGAAAATTTAACCTCGAACTAATAGGTTTATGATTTTTTTTTTTTTTTTTTTTTTTTGCATTTAGAACATATAAATCATGAGAAATCTTTGTTCATATGCGCTTTGCGTTATTTTGAGTATCTAATATATCTGGATTTTTTTGTTCTATGACTATAGTTTGCAGGAAATGCATAAACAAGAAGCTCTCAGATGAGGAAATGGAATGCTGTCCGGTATGCAACATTGATTTGGGATGTGTTCCATTGGAAAAGTTGAGGTTAGAATCTGTTATCTATCATTGCCAGTCAGTTTTTGTCATCCATGTCCTTATCTCTGACTAGACATAAATCTACAACGGACACACAAGCAGATTTATATAAGTTTCTATGGTTTCTTTCAGAATTCCCTAGGATGATGAGCAGTGGCTGAAATAAAATTTCGGAAGGCTATACAAATACTATTTTTTCTTATTTACCAGTATTATTTTTATTTATATATCATTTGCTGTTCCCTCCTCTATTTTGTCCCTAAAGATGGCAAGACAGATTCATGGACAGAACCATGAAGAGTCTAGCTTTATGCGGTTTACTCTGGCTATGTGCTTCTGCTGATCATTTGAGCACTCTGCCAGGCATGATTATCATATCACTCAATTTCTCTCTGTACTGAACTTGGATGTAGGATTTCTGATTGAAAATGACTGAGAAACTTCATAGAATAATTCAGGCTAGCTGAGTAGTGAGTACTCAACTACTCATGACTCTTGACTTGGTACTTTCGTGTTATTACTGAACAAACTTAAAAGCTCGTGCAAAAATAGTACTTACATAATGTGGGCAGAACACAATTTTGGCACACCCCTAAATCTTTTGGAAGTTACCCTCATGAGAATGATACTAGCCCAGTTTATCTGTGCACTATATCAATGAGCTCAACTTTGTTTCATTTTCTGCACTTGTGCTGTGTCTCATACTTGCATAAATTTTATAGAAAAGTTAACCCTCGCTCTCCCCCTAATCCTTATTGTATCTTATTCTCTGTTTATCAGGCTGGATCATAACTTGCAAGATGTGAGGGCAAAAATATTCCCATATAAGAGGATGAAAGTGAGAGCTCCTGAAGTTGCATCTCCTGTTACATTACCTGCCAAGAGAAAGGAAAGATCTCTCTCATCATTGGTAGTTAGCACTCCTAGAGTGTCAACTCAGAGTGGAATGACTGGAAGACGATCAAAATCCATAACCAGGAAAGCATCAAGAGGTTCCAGTTTCACAATAGAGAAACCTGTTAAGAAAGAAGACAGCTCCATGGAGGATCACCGTGAAAGCTCTAGCTCACCAGAGACGCCAAATAGATCTACTCAGAATACGAGGCAGGTATGGCATATCATTTTGAAGCTTATGAGTACAGTCCTTGTGCATTTGCAAAAATCAATCCATGCTTATAAGCACGTTTTATGCAGAGTTCTACTGCTACTGAGCCATCTAATCACCCTAGTCCTGGTAAGGGAAGAGAGAATGGATCCGAGACTTGGGAAGAGAAGGTTGATCTTTGGAAGCCATTGAATTGTTTGGTGGAGGCAGCAAACAGGAGCAAGTCTTCAAAGTTTAGCATCCAAGGATCTGTTGCTAAATCAGAAGCTCCTATTTCCCATGACAATGAGGGGCTTTCAAAGAAAAGCAAAAGTAAAGAAAACAGGCAGAAATCAAAAGTTCAAGATATTAAGAATTTTAATGATCATGCCCCTCCAGATTCTGAAAGGCCCAAAAAGTTCCGCAAAGTTCGTCAAAAGAAGGCACAGAATTATGGAGAATTTAGGGTCCCTCCCCAGGTTGTGCTAGATGCTGGTGCTAAATATGACCGCACGGATTATCCAATTTGGTTTTCACTGGTGTCAGATGGACAGTGAGTTTCTTTTACAAAGATCAAACCTTTGAAGTAACAAAAATATGGATATGTATGTATCTACTCATTTGCTTGTCTGATTTCTTGTTGTATTATTCCAGGGAAGGCGATACACCGCCCTTGCCTCAGATAGCTGCAAGTTACTTGAGAATAAAGTAAGTTTAGACAACTACTCTTGTTTTAACATTTTCTTTTATTACGCAATTGGGAGTGATTGAAAATATGCCTTTGTAATTTAATTTGATCCGAGTATACCTTCAGCTTTCACTATTGTTGAACTGCTCCAATTTTGGTTTTGATGAGAGTAAGATCCTTGAAAAGATTTTATTGAGATATTTATGAAACTGGTCTCACAATTTAGATCAATTTGACACGAGTGTACTTTGGTTGATTCAAATCAGTAAACTCGTAGGAAAATAGTTATTGATCAGTAAGTTTTTCTTATTAGCTAATGAACCGGATTATGACTTTGAGATCTTAAAAGTTCCATAGCGGCACAGTTTTCTTCTACAAACATGTTTGGTTACATATTTTTCATATAGCACTATTTCACTCTTCAAAAATGCTTCCAAACATCTTCTACAATGAAGAGACGTATTAAGTCAACTGAACTGTTTCATTTTTCTGCAAGGAATTGCGTTGAGCGTTATAATTTGTTCTGAGCACCTCTTTCATGTTCTCCTGTCCACAATCATATTGGGCTTCTGCTAGTAGTTTTGATCAGTTCTTAAGCTTCTGATCTTACCTGACTGGCAGTTGTTGGTGGGAATAATTTTTTTATGTGATCACCCTCTCTTTATGGGGATTTCTAGGACGATTGCTGGTATTGGCAGGCTAAATTTATCCGCAGCATTGCCATCATTGGTGTCAAAGCTAATTCAATATTTTTATTTCTCTTCATATATCTAATAAATTCAGTTTTTATGTATTTATACAGATTACCACTTCATACCAATACCCTATAACATTTCCTTTTATTGTTTACTGCTTTTCAAGCATCTTATGCCAGGGACTATCTCAGTAGCATTCTAGTAAGAAAAAATCATTTGGAACTTAGTAAAGAAGAGCTCAGACTTGCAGCAGTTTCTTGATATCCAAAATTAGTTTGCTTTATTAAAATAGATATCCGCCCTGCTTAATGAATTTCTCTTTGCTTTCTCACTTACAATTTCAGCTGAACTAATGAACATAATTTATTCCACTGTATTCTACGGCTATATTTTTCATTCAAAAGAATAGCAGAAATTTAAATGTTACTAGTCTTTGATAAGGTCTTCACTTTCATATGTGAATATTCACCTTAGCTATTTTGATCTTGTTTTTCTTCCTGTTTGTACCCGTTGATACTCATGAGGATTTTTTAGGTTTGAAGTAAATAAGATGCTTTGTATCAAAACCTTTTGATTTGGTAAAAGTTGGCTGATGACACTTAGGGTTCAGTGCTTTATTTGTTATAAGCATGAGTTGAAGAGATTAATGATTTTACAGCAAGTAATATCTCTATGATTGCATTGTTAACAGGGATGGGGGCGTGCCGGTTTCTTTTATTCAGAAGTACCTGAAGCTGAAGCTAGATCTTTCAAGTGAAGACGAGGTAAGTTATTATCTCGTTCGTTGTGGTATCACCATTCTAGCTCATTGTAGGTGGTGAGGACTGACGAGGCAAATGATATACAGGTTGAAATAAAGTGCATGGGACAAGCAGTGATCCCTACATTGACACTGAATAATGTAGTTGATCTGTGGCTCGAAACAACCACCACAGAGAAAATGTCAGCCAAAATCGGTTCATCAGCAAAAGATTTGGTCATGGTGTTAGGCTATTCTCGCAGAGGACCTCATTCCTAACACCCCCCACCCCCCTCCTTTTTTTTTTTTCCCCTCTTATTACATATTAGTAGAATTTATTGCACCGTTTGCTCATTTCAGACGTGGCATAATATTCTAGTCGTGAAGATTATTGTCTTTATATGATCATAATTTTATGCTTTATAAAAAATTTGTCCCTAATTTCACTTCTTCCCATTTTTTTACAATTTTCTTTTTCTGAGATAGTCAAAAAGGCCACCTCCCTTCATTGTAAGTGAAGATGGAAACATATCATTTCGCAATACTCAAACTGAATGAAAGATAAATGTGATTCTGCAATGGGCTCCTTATTAATGTCACTTTACATAAGGACACTGTTTTTAGATCTATCCCCAAATTTTAAAACCTATCGATTTTATTTTGATTGTTTAAATGTACATCAATTGTATCATTAGAATATTAGAAAGACTTTTGAAACTCAATATGATTTTGAGGAGTTTCGCCCATTATTTCAGAATGGTTATGGTTATGCCCGTGTTTTCACTTTTGTCAACGAAGTCATGGGGTAGGGAAGTTGACAAACGAACATCCAGTGTTAAAAAAATTGAAGTTCAAATAATGGATTTGAAAAGCTTTCAATTACTTTTGAGCAGCACGAGTCCTGTCCTTCCATCGTTTCAACAATAGAGTTGATAGTACTTACTATATGATTTAAAAAATATTGGAAAAAATTGGTAAGTTGCAAAAAATTTTGGGATATAATTAAAATACTCCTATATGCAAGAAGGTGAAAGTGAAAGTGATTTGGCAAAACAACGAGGGTCTTATGGTCTTTATATCATGATTATGAAAAACTTTAATGAGGAGAACCAACCGTAACGGAAAGAGACAAGGGGAAAAAATAAAAAAGAGAAAGAGAACCATTCATTATTAATGTAATGAGTAATTACCTTACTTGTTTTTTATGGCGAATTTCACAGTACCATTATATCAAATATTATTTCGTTTCATTATTTTATGAAAGGAAAGATAATAATGAAAGAGTAACAGTCAATCATAAACGGTAGTGGTTCTCAAATGCCCATTGACCATTTCAAACAAAAAAGAAATCTACGATACCCAATTTGCAAATCAAATCTAATCTGAGTCATAAAGTATGCCAAAATATGTATCGTCATTTCTAATTCTGCAACAACAATTACAAGATTTAGATTTCTCAAAATCAGAAGCCCTAATTTTTCAAAACCTGTTTCCAACGACGGAGGATAAGCCGCCCTGAGACACCTCATCTTCATCCAGGAACAAATCCTCCGTAATTCTGAACGCGGCGTGCCCGACCACCACCGCCGCCCCGATCGAAACAGACACCACAACATTCAGCCACACGCGCGTCAGCACCAACCCCACCACCGTCACGATTCCGAGCGCCGCCAGCACGACGCGGTCATCCACCACGCGATCGAACAACATGATCGGGTCTTCGCGGGAGAAGTAGAGGAGAAACCAGAAGACGGAGATCACTAGAAAGACGATCATGGAGACCGGGTGGTACAGCAGGCTGAGGAAGAGAATGAGAAGCACGATCATCGTGTAATTCACGCGGAAGTAGCTGAGATTGCGTTTGAGGCGGTCGGAGAAATCGGCGAAGCTGTGGGGGACGGTGTAGGAGGAGGGGTGCGCCAGTAGCTCGCGCCATGGGCGGCGCGTGGCGAAGAGCGACTGAGTGCGCGAATGGATGCGGAGGAGCACTCCGGAACCGCCGGCGTCGGAGGTGTACGGAGGCAGGCTACTGTATGCAGCCGGCGATGACATTTTCTTCTGGTTATTTAGAATTGGGATCAAAATTCAAAACCCTGAATAGGATAGGAGGAAGCGGCGGATGAAGTTAGTTGTTTCTATGCTTAATACGTCGCCGTTTACTGTTTCGAGGGCAACTGGTCCGTACAAAATTCCATTGAGGTTTTCTGAATATTTTAATTACAGATTTAGTATTAGAATCGCTCCTATTCTTAACAAAAAAATATTTATTGCTGCAGTGAGGGTGTCTCCAATGGGGTCTCTAAGGAATTTCTGAATTTGTATTTTACATTAATTTTAATAATAAAAATTGAAATTTTCATTTATTTAAGTAAATAACTAGTACAGTACATTAATTGAAATAAAACAAATAAAAACATTACATTAATTGAAATTAAAAAAAAAAACATTCTTCGTCAACCGGCCCAAATCGGTTCCAGACATGCTCGATCAAATCATTTGTGAGCCGATTGTGCTTCCTTCCATTTCTCAATGCGGCGTCCCGTTTGAGAAAATTCTTCCAGGAGAGAGGAGTGGGGACTCGGTCTACACTACCCGGTATTATTTCTGTGTCCTCTCTCCAGTTCTCCACATCCTCCCTCTCGTCTTCAATGATCATGTTGTGCAAAATAATGCACGTAAACATGATGTCGCGGAGATGCTGTGTGTACCAGTTGCGCACCGGATTCCGGATAATTCCCCATCGGGCTTGAAGAACACCTAATGCCCGTTCGATATCCTTCCTCGCCGCCTCCTGCATCTTCTTGAACCGCGCCGTCTTGTGGTCCGTTGCCAGCGGAGGAGCCTTGATCAGAGCCGCCCAATCCGAGTAGATCCCATCGGTTAAGTAGTAACCGCCGTCGTAGTGCTTTCCGTTCACCACGTACTGGCACGGCGGCGCCCGTTCTTCAAGCACGTCTTCAAATAAGGGCGACTGATTGAGGACGTTGATATCGTTGTTGGAATCGGCTACTCTAAAAAAGGCGAGCCAGATCCATAAGTCTTGAGACGCCACGGCCTCAAGAATCAACGAAGGCACGCCTATATCTCCTCGAGTGTAGGCAGCCGACCACGCCTTCGGACAATTCCTCCACGCCCAGTGCATGCAGTCCAAGCTACCGAGCATCCCCAGAAAGTCGTGCCTCTCCTCGTGCATCCGCAGCAGCCTCGCGGTGTCTTGTGCATTTGGCCTCCTCAAATACACGTCACCAAATAGCTCGATGACACCTTTGCAGAACTTCCGGAGGCAAAGACGGCCGGTGCTATCGTCGATCTTCAAGTATTCATCGAATGTATCTGGCGCTCCACCGGTGGCTAGTTAGCGAATGGCCATTGTGCACTTTTGCACCGACGTGAGACCCCATTTGTCGGTTGCATCTTGCTTCTGTTGGAAGTATCGCACATTCTGCTCCAGCGCCTCGCCAATCCTCAAGAACATCGCACATTCTGCTCCAGCGCCTCGCCAATCCTCAAGAACATATGCTTGTGCATCCAAAAACGCCGGCAGAAAAATGTTGGGCCGTACGTCGAGTTGTCGCTGAAGTAGTCGGCCATCAACTGCTGCAGGGCCGCCTCCCGATCGCGGTGTACGACCGTCCTCTTCACCTTCTTTTTTTTCTTTTTGGCGAAGAGTCGAGCGGCAGCAGCTTGGAGGTTCGTCACCATCGATATAATCTCGTCGTCGGTGTCATGAGAAGAGTAGCCGGTTGAGGAGTTGGACGACGAAGACATTTTTTTTGGAGAAAATATTGAGACAAAAGTAGAGAGAAAATGAAAGGAAGAAGATGAATTTGGTGTGGAAAAAATTATGGTATGAAGTAAGGTATTTATAGGGATGAATTAAAAAAAATAAATTAAAATCGGCTGAATTAGCCGTTGTTTGTTTTAGCCGTTGCATGCATAGTAGCCGTTGTTCGAATTTTTAATTTTTTTTATGTATGGCGCGTGCATTTAAAAAAAAATTAAAATCAACAGCGCGTGGCGCCACGCGCCATCTCGAGACTGTCTCGTTGCCACGAGACGGTCTCGAGCCGCTCCACTTCGCACCCGCCTGTCTCGTCGCAGCGGGTGTCTCGAGCCCCCTTCGAAACACACCGCTGCGGACGGCCTTATGCTGAATGGGTTGTTATGAACTACAGCAACACACTATCAAATGTGGACATTTTATCTTGCCTAAAACGGACAAAATGATTATTAAAAAAAACGAAAAACACAAGATTCTTATTTTTTTGGAAGAGGAAAAGCAAAAGAATTTAAATAAAATATAAATACAAAATTATTGTGATGGAGCAAGATCCCTCTCAATAGTAGTGGACCTTCGTTGACTAAATCGAAGCCAAGTAATAATATACTATGAATTATTTAAGATTTTTATTAAATATATAAGTAAAAAAATTACATATAAATTATATATATATATATATATATATATATATATATATATATATTTTGACATCTTCGAATAAAACAAAAGAAAATTTATCAATATACCAAGTAGAATCTGAATAATAATGCTGAAATGCCAGAATACCTATGTTCCATTTAGTAAGGATAAATAAATATCCTACATGATAAAATCAGCCAAAGCACATTATCCAAATGGACCAAATCACAAATCATATTGATGCAGCGAGCGTGTAGAATAGACGAAGAACCAACTTACGAACTCCGTTGATACAGAAGTATACCGAAAGACGCAGAATTAGGGAAAACCCTAGAAAACTTTATATCTCCAAAACTATCGTCAAAATAACGAGAAGCAGACCTAGTTATACTAAACAAAAGTTTGACAAATTGCTAATTGGTCC
Source organism: Schizonepeta tenuifolia (assembly GCA_029490685.1). Classification (NCBI taxonomy): domain Eukaryota; kingdom Viridiplantae; phylum Streptophyta; class Magnoliopsida; order Lamiales; family Lamiaceae; genus Schizonepeta; species Schizonepeta tenuifolia. Next base: position 78,366,098 of record CM055957.1, on the reverse strand, counting down.
AAACTAAATAATATTAATAAAACTAACAACCAAACTTATAAAAGGACTTAAAAGTGGCGTGAGTTTTCATCTCCAGCATTAATCATACCTTATTTCTTTAATCATTAGCAGCAGCTTCATCTCCATCATTCTCCCCGGCGTGTTCGCCCTCGAATCGACAAGAGCTTCATCTCCGTTAGAGGGATCACCATGAAAAGGCACGAGATGCTTGACATTAAAGACATCCGAAGTGCGCAAGTGAGAAGGCAAACGCAGACGATAGGCGTTGGGATTAATTTTTTCGAGAATCTCCACCGGACCAATTTTCCGCGATGAGAGCTTATTATATTCATGCGCCGGAAAGCGATCCTTAGTCAAAACCGCCCACACAAAGTCCTCGACTTCAAACTGGACATCACAGCGACGCAAATCAGCAACCCTTTTATACTTCACATTAGCCTCTTCAAGACGTTGCCTAGTCGAGCTATGTACCTATTTGTTGGGAAATTTATTAGTAAGAGTTTTGATGAATTCCAAAACCGACTGACCCCAACCGAGTACATGTTGCCAGAACCTAATGTTAGAATTTAGGCTCGCTGTTTGAGCAAAGTTAAGATTTTATCTTTACAGGTCTCCAGCTGAAGATGGCAACAAGGCATTACTCAGACAGAACATCAGTTATGATGAAAGTTCATTTGTTCAGATGGAATGAGGGGGAAGTCTTCAGAACATCAGTTGTAAAGGCCAACTGAGGATTCGTCAGTTGAGAAACAGTAGAGAGGAAGAGAACATCAGATGAAAAGGAAGTCACCTGAAGTTCCCAACTCAACTAACTAAATACAAGGAAGACAACCAAGGTTCAGTTTCAGAACCTCAGTTGTAGAACTCAAACAAGAAGATCAATAGCATAAAGTTCAAAGTCAGCTGAGAGTTCAACGGTTCACTCAGAACATCAGCTGAAGACCACTCAGATAAAGATCAAGATTTTTAACCAACTAATCGAGGTTGACTGTCAGAAAGGTTTAAGATTTGAATTTCAAAAGGAAGTCACATGAGGGTTTGACCATTCAGTCATTACCCCATCTGGTCCAACACAAGGCTGTCTCAGAAGGAAAGCAGAAGAACACAGATGCCATATCGGGAAAGTCTGCAGAGATGAGAGACAAGCCATCGCTTTCAACGATAAGAGATCAACAGCTCCTCCAACGGCTAGTTGATTCTCTCCGCCTATAAATAGAGGCATTCTCTCATTCGAGAGATACACACGAGACAAGAGATAGAGAAGTGCAATCACAAGAAAAATCTGCAAAAATCTTATTCTAAGAACATCAACAGCTGAGAGTTCAAGAGTGATAGAACATTAGTAGCTGAGGGTTCATAGAGTTTTAATCTATCTTAGATCTTAGTTTGAGTGTTCATTCGTTCAAGCCATAGATCCAGCTCTCATTCGTGATCGAGCAGTAGTTGGAAAATCCACCCACATACACACCTTAAAAAGTGTCTGTTAGGATCATACTCTTCCTGTAATTGAGTAGCTAGGTCGTCAAGTACCCGCAAACTTGACATAGGTTGTTAAATACCCGCAAACTTAACTGTAAAGGTTGATAAGTACCCGTAAACTTATTGCAACGGTTGCACGGCCCGGGTAAGCTGTGTGGAACTGTCCAGAAGAACTTAGACTGAGGTGTGAGGATTCACATCTCCCCGTGGACGTAGGAGGGTTATCTCCGAATCACGTTAAATCCCGTGTGTCTGTGTTTATTTTTATTCAGTTGCTTATTGCATTCTTATCTGATCAAACTAACCAGCATACAAACTGCATCCTTGCATATTCAACTGTTTTGGTTTTTGACCAACCCTGCACTAAAAAACGTGAGTTGCTATAACGAGTTTTAATTCCCACCACATTCCGCACAGTCTCACTCTTTCAGCTGAGGTTGCTTACTCAGCTGTGAGATTCCAACTGAGTCCATTTTACTCGGTTGAAGTAATTTTTAAGGGTTAAGTTTTAAAATCCTAACTGGTGTATTCCCCCCCCCCCCCCCATACACCAGTAACTCGTTTCGGGACCATCACTATTGCAAGTCAGCAATAAAATCCGTAGCCCGTTTGTCAATAGTAGAGGAGATAGCCAGCAACGTCAAAAGATCAATAGGACTACGAGGCACCACAGCATATACGATCTGAAAAGGACAAAGGCCTGTGCTCCGATTAACAGCCACATTATGCGCAAATTCGGCCTGACTTAATTTTGTATCCCAAGATTTGAGATTATCACCCACCAAACAACGAAGCAAATTACCCAATGATCTATTTACGACCTCAGTTTGGCCGTCGGTCTGAGGATGATACGCACTACTGAAGTGAAGCTCGGTTTGTGCCATGCGCCATAAACTCCGCCAAAAACGGCTGAGAAATCGAGTGTCTCTATCAGAAACGATAGAAAGTGGCAAGCCGTGTAGGCGAAAGACTTCACGAAAAACAATTGAGTGACATGCACAACATCACTAGTGCGCTTACATGGAATAAAATGGACAATTTTTGAGAATCTGTCAGCAACGACAAAAATCGAGTCATAACCACGTTGAGTTCTGGGCAAGCCGAGAACAAAGTCCATGCTAATGGCGGTCCATGGTTGAGACGGCACTGGTAGAGGCCTGTATAATCCAGCATTAGTAGTGGTCCCTTTGGAAACTTGGCACACGCGACACCGTTCTACAAAGCGGGTCATCTCACGACGAACAGTAGGCCAGAAAAAGCGCCGCAAGACAAGCTCGATGGAGCGATCCCGCCCGACATGACCCGAGCAATGAACTTCAGCCACAATTTTAGGACGCAAACTACAATTCGGAATGCACAAACATAATCCCTTGAATAAAAACTCATCAACCAGAGTGTAATCCGAAGTAGTGCCTGGGGCGAACGTGGACATAATTGGCCCAAAAAACGGGTCAGAGAAATATAAGGAGCGAAAATCGTCCAACCAAGGAACTTCAACACGTATATCAGATAGCAAACAAGCACGACGGCTTAATGCATCCGCAACTCGATTTGTCACACTTGATTGATGTTTTACCACAAAGGTGAATTGTTGCAAAAAAGCGACCCATTTAGCATGACGTGCTGACAAAGAGTCCTGACTAGCAAGATGCTTAAGCGCTTCATGGCCTGTGTACAAAATAAACTCTCGCTGGAAGAGATAGTGTCGCCAATGCTGCACAGCTCGGACAACAGCATAAAACTCCACATCATAAGTGCAGTAACGGGAACGAGGGCCCGTTAGTTTCTCACTAAAATAAGCGACCGGTCGACCACCTTGTGTGAGAACACTGCCAATCTCAACCTTAGACGCATCACAGTAAAGCTCAAATGGCGTCGAAAAATCTGGCAAAACAAGTAACGGAGCATTGGTCAGTTTCTGCTTGATTAATTGAAAAGCCGAGTCTGCAGCTGGACTCAAAGAGAAAGATTTACCATGCATAGTATCAGTAATAGGTGCCATAATCGAACTAAAATGAGGAATGAACCGACGATAAAAAGAAGCCAGACCATGAAAACTACGAGCTGCCGTCATTGTTGATGGTGTCAGCCACTCACGGATGGCCGCAACCTTGGCATTGTCAACAGAGATTCCAGTAGCAGAAATACAATAACCAAGAAATAAAATAGAATCAGTCATGAACACACATTTGTTGGGAGAGGCATAGAACTTCTGCTCACGAAGGATAACCAACACCGCACGGAGATGAATAAGATGTTCGTCATGGGACTTGTTGTAAACCAAAATATCGTCAAAATAAACAACAACGCAAACTCCAATTAAAGGCCGCAACGCCTGATTCATAACACGCATAAAAGTGCTCGGTGCATTAGATAGGCCAAATGGCATGACGAGCCATTCAAAAAGCCCTTCTCGGATCTTGAACGTTGTTTTCCATTCATCGCCAGGGCGAATATGAATCTGATGATATCCACTCTTCAAGTCCAGTTTACTGAAAATAATAGCCCCACTGAGTTGGTCCAATAAATCATCAAGACGAGGAAAAGGAAAACGATATCTAATTGTAATTTTATTGACAACTCGACTATCAATACACATCCGCCATTCTCCCGAACTTTTTGGAATAAGAAGAGCAGGAACGGCACAAGGACTTAAGCTGGGATGAAGAAAACCCTTGCCGACGAACTCTTCAACCTGACGACGAAGTTCCTCATGTTCCGAGGGGCTCATACGGTAATGAGGTCTATTAGGTAATTGTGCCCCTGGAATGAAGTCAATCTGGTGTTGGATATCTCTCAAAGGAGGTAACTCTGCAGGTAATTCTGATGGAAAGACATCAGCAAACTCACGTAACATTGGAAGCACAGATTGGGGTGGCTCATTGGAAGCACCAACATCACGAGCGACCAATAATAAAATGCAAGGAGAATCAACCATTTCACGCAAGAAGGGACGGTGGGACAAAAGCGTGACCCGAGCATCACGTGTAGGGGGTGGCGACGGGGGAACCGATTGTACCAACACAAAATTTCGCCCTGCAAAATTGAAGCTTAGGTATTTTTGCGGTCGTCGTGCATAACACCACGATCATATTGCCATGGCCGACCCAATAATAAATGGCACGCATCCATCGGAACAATATCACACCAAACAGAGTCAACATATTTACCACTCACAGAAAATTGCACCTAAACCCGACGATCAACAGTTATATTAGTTTCACTTGTAACCAAGCCAAGCTATAAGGATGAGGATGGGGATCAGAAGGTAAAGAGAGCTTATCAACAACATCTTTTGCAATGACATTTTCACATGAACCAGAATCGATGATAAAACGACATACCTTCCCATTAATGGTGCACATGGAAGCAAATAAAGTACGACGTTGGTGATCTACATCTTCCTGTCGAGGTGCAAGGCAAGTCCGACGAAGCACCAGGGCCGTGCCAACATCCCCTGTAAGAACCTCTTCAGTAACATCCGACGTGGGTTCCTCATCAAATAAAGAAGGGCCAGAGTAATCAACATCCATAGAGTCATCAATAAATAATCCTCGAGTGTCGTCCATACGAGGACAAGAAGCTTGGCGATGGCCAAACTCGCCACAAGAAAAACATGGACCTGGCCGTTATGGCCCGTTGGCACTAACAGTAGTCGGTTGACGGGGCTGAGTAGGGGGAACCGCACCACGACCAGCCGGTAAACGAGTATCCGAAAGGGGTGGTGTCGACCCTAATCGTGAAAATGACACAGAAAAAGGACCAGCTGGGCGACGATTAAACTGACGCTCCAACAAAAGAGCACGTTGATGCGCCTCAGACACCGTCACGGGAGAAAATAAATTCAACACATCCTGAAATGGCAAACGAAGGCCACTTACATATCGCGAGATGAGTTGGTCAGGTGTCTCTGTCAGATCATTCCGAGAGAGCAAGTGATAAAATTCCTCCGTGTATGCATCAATAGTGCGAGTCCCTTGGCGAAGGTTCTGAAATTTCTGGTACAAAGTGCGGGTGTAATTAAAGGGAAGAAATTCCGCACGGAGATACTTCACAAATTTCTTCCATTGAACCACTTTCAATTTTCCGTTACGAGCTCGAACAACCTTAAGTTGTTGCCACCAAGCAGCAGCACGACCTCGAAGACGGGTGCAGACTAATGCCACACGACGATCAGTAGGAACAACTTTAAACTCCATAATTTTTTCCACCGCAAGCAACCAATCTAACAACTCATCAGGTTCCATGCCGCCGTTAAACTCTGGAATATCCAATTTAAATCCTGAATCCCAACGAGAGTGGGAAGGAGCAAATGGGTTGTCGATCGTTTCATCTTCATCAGAAGAGAAAAACTCCGCATCTTGAGGACCTACACCTTGCCCTGGATGTGGCCGACGTTGTGCACGATGGATCTAGGGGGCGTTGGCTTGAGCTTCGAGCAATTGTACCACATTCGCCATTTGGTGAGTAAGTTCTTCCAAGCGCTGGTCAAGAGCATCATTCCGTGGCTGTTGTCGAGGCGGCATGATGCGGGATCCGTGATTGGCAACTGGATACCAACTGATGCAGCGAGCGTGTAGAATAGACGAAGAACCAACTTACGAACTCCGTTGATACAGAAGTATACCGGAAGACGCAGAATTAGGGAAAACCCTAGAAAACTTTATATCTCCAAAACTGTCGTCAAAATAACGAGAAACAGACCTACTTATACTAAACAAAAGTTTGACAAATTGCTAATTGGTCCAAACTAAATAATATTAATAAAACTAACAATCAAACTTATAAAAGGACTTAAAAGTGGCGTAAGTTTTCATCTCCAGCATTAATCATACCATATTTCTTTAATCATTAGCAGCAGCTTCATCTCCATCACATATCCACTTCAATTAACGGCCATATATATTGATATTACTTATGTAACAAAATAAATAATTAGTACTAACTGTATAGTGTGAGTATATGATACTATGATAGATATAAATGATTTCAGAATAGAAGATTCAATATCATGGCAGTAATAACAAAAGATTTCATATAGCCAATGAAATAATATTAGCAATGCATCTATTTCAATTTTCATGTTCTCCATTTCTACACCAAAAAAAGGGGGAATAATAACCCACTCATATTGTTATCATATCCTTATCTAGGAATCCTACTCATATTGTCATCACGAAAATTTTAACATTTCAAATCCTTCAAAAGTGATGGAATCCACCTACTTTCTATCATTTTACTTTTATATTATAATATGACAATTTCAAATTTTCAATGGATCATAGGGAGTATAATAATGTGAATAATAGTAAATGGTTTTCACAAGTTTTATATCCAAGTATAAGTTTATAGATATGGATGAATAATTTTATACTTAGAAGCTCAACACATGCTTTGGCCCATGGATGAGCTCATGCCTACACTGGTCGGGCTCATCCGCAGATTCATATCACTTAATTTTCAAGTTTTAATTTTTTTTATTTTTGAATTAATTTTTTTTTGCCAAATAGAATAATATAATACTTAAATTTTATTAATAAAATTTAAATATTACACTGATAATAAATAAGATAAAAAAATTTAAACGACATAATGAAAAAAAATTAGCCTCTTACACGACGAGCTAGTATCTCGGCCACTTGCTTCGAATGTAGCTTGAGCTGCTCCTCGGTCATCCTCAATGTATCCATCATCTATGTAGAGGGTCTTGTTATCCATCGCCTCGCGCTTCAAACGGATTTTCTCCATTTTCGCCTCGGCAAGAGCTGCAAAACCACTTTGTGTGCCCTCCATAAATTACAACAGCTCGGATGTGGGTGTCGTCGTCGAGCTTGCCTTCCTCTTTCCCTTTGTTGCCGCCTTCGCCGCCTTGTTTCCAATTGACCGAGTGCCAACGCTTTCCTCGGCGGAAGCCAAAGTCGTGATTGTGCCATCGCTCGACGTCTTCGCCCTATTTGTTTCATGCACGTCGCCCTCCAAATATTGAGACTTCAACTTGTGGTATAGGCGTGAAGTCTCCACGCATTCTCCTACTTGAAAAGGACGCCCTTATTTCTTGACTTGTAGACATCCATCGTCCTATTCCTCATCATGTCGTTGTTGTATCCACTTGGCCATTGGGTGTGGTGAGTCTCCACCAGTAGCAAAAGGGGCAAATCCAGATTTTTGAGGTGTTATCGACACCGTGCATAGGGAGCAGTGCACCGGCCGTGGGCGAGGATAGGCAGCTCGCTGAACGGCATCAACGGAGTGCACATTATGAGATGTTTATGTATCTTTTCTGCCCAGAATAGTTGATCTCAATAAATCTATGATTTAAGTAAGGTTATAAATAAATGAGGCAAAATATTTTTCATAATATAAAATATGTGATAATGTGAAAACTGAAGAGTGTCTATAAAGTTGGTTAAAATAAATACTAATCGAAAAAACACGTTATTTAAATTCTTAAAGAAAGTGATGAAATAGAATCATCAACAGCAGGCAGCATAGCAGGTGCAAAGAATAAAGAATAGAAGATGATATATTGATTAGTACCAAACAATATTTGCATGCAATTTATAGCAATAAAATGTACATCAAGTATCAAAATTCAAGGGGATAATATGGCTTTCTCTTTCTCTCTACACCAATGAATAAAGTGGGGAAACTGTACAGTAACATTCTTCTCTCTCTAGAGAAATTTCCCGATAACAAGCATCATCTCCACAGGGTTGCTCATCAGATACATCCAAGAAAAGTACTCAAACAAAGCGACTCTGCATGCATGCCACCAAAAAAAACACAATTACGAACATTTATTCATAAATTAATACTAATACTTAATTTATTTAAAAATAACAATGAATTGAAGCTCTCTCTCTCTCTCTCTCACCTAAATGCTTTCCCAGACTCCTGGCTGTCAGGAAACAACATGCACTGAAGGGCTAGAAGGAGGTACTTCTTCACAAACATAACACAAAAATGTAGTAGTAATTATTAAACAGCCTAGATAATGAAGATCAAAATTTATTTTTTGGATTAATGACACATGAATAAATACATACCTTGAATAGGTCAGATGCATTAGCAGTAGATCTGTGGTGAATCATCTTAGGTGGGAGAGGGTTGAGTTTATAGGATTTTTTAGCATCGCGTAGAGCAAGCACAGTTTTATCATTATGCGCGTGACACATGCTTCGCTTTGATAACCATTTTGGGTTACTCGGATCAAGATAAGCCCCCTACAGATACAATACAATGCTTCAATATACTTGCATATATTCTTAATACATACAAATAACATCTCCTAGTTGAGACTTACCTCACAACAACATTTCAGAACAGTAATATAATCCTTATCGCTCTCTGCCAACTTGCATTTCGCGTCTATTTCTTCCAACTGACTTTTCCTAGACTCCTCTCTCTGCAACATATGCATATAAATATGAGAGAGAGAGAGAGAGAGAGAGAGAGAGAGAGAGAGAGAGAGAGAATGTGAATGTGAAAGGATTCTGGTGACCAAGGACTATTTGGGCAAGTGATCACTCTCACAAAATTCTGTGGAAGATCATGATAGTGTTGCTTAAATAAAACTCATTGGATAATAGTGTGGACTGTCAAGACTCAAGACTGCAGGAAATCAAGAAAAAAATGTACGATCAAAGCACTCGATCCGTCATGCCATCAACACTCCAAATGTATGATAAGAAAAAGTGGGGTTTAATTCTGACCTGTCTATGAGCTTCTTCAGAATGACAATAGTTCATTATGCCATCAACAGTCCAATTTGGATAATGTGGAATCGGTTGAGTCAGTGGAAACAAAAGCTCAACGCCTTCAAGATTATGCACCAAAGCAGCATGCTCAATAGGTTTCATCAGATCCTGAAAGTTGTCATTATCATTATGATCAATATCCAGAAACAACAACGAGACAATTAGGCGAAAAACATAAGGAAGAGGACTAGATAAGACTAGAGCAGTTAAAAGCAACGATAGTGGTTTCAATGAAAAACGACAATAAAGAGAAAATCCAATAAAAGTGGTTTAATAGAATGAGCAGTAAAGAAAATAAACGGAAAGTAAATAGCAGTAAAGAAAGGTAAGCATAGAAACTAACTGTGCTAGGTAAGTTTGGATTTGCTCCAGCTTCAATCAAACACTTGAGATATTTTGTGTCGCCTTCTTTTGTGGCATGTGCCAAAGGAGTTAACCCAAAGTAAAACCTATTTGGATCAGCCTACAAAGAAGAAGCAATTTAATGTATCCCAATACTAATGAAATGAAAAGTCGGCAAAAACAAAATAATGGAATAAAATAAGCTTCTTCAGATGAATGCTTCATTAACTAAAGAACCAAAACACAAGCATATATTTGAGTAAGTTATCTTCCTTTTTAAGGAGTATTTCCACTGCTTCTAAGAAAAATCTTGTAATAAGAAAATGAGAACAATTTATCGAGAATAAAAGGCAAATAGTAGAAACTAACTGTGCGACGTTTCTTCAGTTGTGCTCCAGCTTCAAGTATGTTTGGGTCAAACTCAGCCTACAATGAAAGGGGTGGACCCACATGAGAAGCAATTCAACGTATCCCGATAGTTGAAATGTCAAGGCGGCAAAAACAGAGAAATGAGAATAGGATACAGCCAAAAGATGAATTACAACTTCGTCCAATGAATATCTCATTAACCAAATAACCAAAATACAAGCATGTGTATGACTAAGAGACATTTCAAGCAAGTAATTTCAATAAAAATAAATAATGATGTTATTGATGAGCAAAAGATTGCTCTTATGTAGATACAGAAGTAATTAAAACTTACCTGCATGTGTTCCTTGCTCAATCTGCCATTGTAAACACCAAACATTTAGTAAATTGATACCAGAAATTATAAAATATTATCTTCTTATGGGAGACTGGTAATTCACACAGCAAGGAAGCTATATAACATAGCCAATTATTTCACGCGAAAAGACTTTTGTAATTATCTAATGCTGTAGGAGAAAGTGGTTCACTAAACTGAGATGAACTTCCTTCTACAAGCTAACAGAAAGCATTTATATCAAAAGGGGAATAGATAATAAATCCTTACGGTGGTTTAGGTGCAACCAAGTGTTGGCTGTCCGCCTTGGGATTTAAGCCAAGTGGAGATGTGATTATGGCTTTCTCGATCTCCTTCAGGGCATGCAAAAGTCAATCACTTTACTTTACAAACAATTACCAACATGCTACGTTATTCAAATATAATTGAAGTAAAATCTCATGTAGTCATGATAAGAGTCTCTTAATGTAGAAAATGGGAACAATATATCGAGAATAAAAGGCAACTAATAGAAACTAACTGTGCGACGTTTCTTCAGTGGTGATCCAGCTTCAAGTTTGTTTGGGTCAGCCTCAGTCTCATCCTCAGCCTACAAAGAAAGGGGTGGACCCACATGAGAAGCAATTCAATGTATCCCGATACTATTGAAATGTCAAGGCGGCAAAAACAGACAAATGAGATTAGGATACAGCCAAAAGATGAATTACAACTTCGTCCAATGAATATTTATTTCATTCTAAATAACCAAAATACAAGCATGTGTATGACTAAGAGATCTTCCTTTTCAAGAAGTAATTTCAAGAAAACCATGCAAACGTAAATGGAAACTATTTATCAAGCATAGCATAGGACTGTAGTCATTGTCTATCATGCATAAATGGGGTGGTAGGATGATTAATAAAGTTTCAACCCAAAACAATCTTAAAACAGACATGCATTAATCATGTAGTCAAACAACATATAAAGCGAGACACTTGTCACCGTATCACAAACATACAAAGAAGAAAACATCAGAAATAATATTGAAAAATATAACTTCTTGAAACTACTGAAATGAAACAGCAAAAATATAACTTCTTGAAACTGAACTTCTTCAAATGAAAATTTCATAAAACAACCAAAGTACAAGCACAAGTGATGTCCATATAATAAAAATATCAAAACAGACATGAAACTCAAACAACAAATAAGACAAAACAAGAAAGGTATCTCTGTTTCACAAACATACCTTAAGCAGCAACTCCATGCATTCCAATGAGTGAGCCTTGATTGCACATATAAGAGGGGAGCCAAAAACTAATGAAACTACATTCGGCTGCAACACAGAAAGAACAAAGCACTTAATCACTGCATTTAAATACATTTTGTCTTTAGTTAATCCATCAATCTAACTGAAACCAGTTAAACATTATTACAAGAAATAAAAACTGAAATCCTAACATAACAAATAACACCACGACAAAAATGAACAATAATTAAGACATGAAACTTTTATCAGCAAATAATTCAAATCAAGGTTGTGCTTGCCACCAACCTCCGCTTTATTTTTCAACAGAAATTTCACAGCCTCGACACTTCCAAGCGATGCAGCACACTGTAATGGTGTTCCATCCACAGAATCTGCCTCAATAAGAGCACCATTTTCCAGCATCAATTTGATAAGCTCCAAGTTGTCTGAAACAAAACCAATCAATAGCATACAACACAATAAGGATACTGGCAAAAGTGTTTCACAACATCACAACTTTCAAAATGGGCCAAAAGCAACCTACAAAAACCACTGACCTTTTTTAACTGCATAATGCAATGGAGTGAATCCCTTAGAATTCCACACCCGAATCCGAGCACCTTGGCTGCTGAGATACTCCACAACTTTGACATGTTCCTCTTTCACAGCTAACATCAGAGGAGTATCCCCTGAAGCAGTTTATGGCATTGATTAGTCTACCAAGATTAACTAATCAATCAAGAATTAATTAAACCGCAGTAAAACTGGTTTACAACCATAATTCAAGAATCACATCAGTCACGACGAAAGCAACCCCCAGAGAAAAAAATCAAGAATTCCGAATTTAATAGAAGTATCAAAGACATCAATATCGAGAGAGAGAGAGAGAGAGAGAGAACCCTTGTAAGTCAGGACATCAATAAGGACTGTGATATCCTCAATCAAGAATTTGCAAATCTCATAATGTCCCATTTCAGCCGCCATATGCAAGACTCTCCGGCCAGTAGAGACGTCACAATATGCACAGCATATTCGCCGGAACTCACTGAAATCGCCAACCCTCGTTCTGATCGCTGCGACCACAAAACAAAAATGAAATCAAGAATGCAGAAACAACGGAAATCAAGAAAAAGATGAAGAAAGAAATTAATAACAAGGCAAAAGAGAGTTCACCCTGAAGTTCCGCAAGGTTCCCACTAGCACCAGTCACAAAAATCGCAGCACCTGCCATTTGAAACCCACAAATAATTTCAAAGAGTAGTAATATTGTTCTGTAAGAGCTAGAACTTATCACATAGAAGCAACCATGCAAGAAAGCGAAAAAAACGAAAAGGGTTTTCAGATTAACGTACCAAATTCAGAAGGAGGATTCATGGCGGTTCAAGTTTTGAGTTGTCGAAAGAAAATGTGAGAGAAACTTAATTCGATTTTAGACGCTCCAGCTTACTTATAGAGCGTAGAAGAAGCCTATTTCATCTTGCGTTTCAGCGCCAGAAAAAATTTAATCCAACTGAAAAAGGGGAAGGAAAAAAAAAAGAGCTGGGTATTTTTTCATTAACTGAAATAAAATATTTTATCGTCATTTTACAAAAAAATAATTCATATTTTACAGTCTTTATTTTCTTCAAGGTCAAAGTATATGTTTATTGAATTTTCAATTTTGTATACTATACCTAACATGTTTTCCGAGTAAACAAATGCGAGTAAATCATAAATCTATTTTTATTTTTAAGAATGTGACGTTAATTATATTTTTTATAAATCAAAATAAAATCCACACTATTACTATTAGGTTTCTTTTTCTTTTCTTTTTTTTTTTTTTGGTTAGTACGATTGACACGATATGGGAAGCAATTGTACTTTTTGATCTTAACATTTTGTTGTCCAAAAAACAATTAGATTTTTTTTCTTTTATAGAACAAAATCATCGAAAAAATATAATACTAGCTCTCTCATTAGTTGACTAATGAAATAAGCAATCTTATGAGGTTTTAAATAAACAAGGCCAAATTGTTTTAACAATATAAAATAATAAGATAAATAGCTAAACAAGATATTATTTAAATTATTAAAAAAAACACCAAATTAATCAACAACTGGTGGATTCTATTTTAGCAGAGATTAAAGAATAGAAGATGGCTAAACAATTGGTTCCAAACAGTTCTTCCAATTTATATCGATAAAATGTATGTCAAGACAATATGTTTTCTGCACCCAAAAAATACTAGAGATACCTAAAGGTTTCAAATGAATACATTCCCACAGCCAATGATATAAGGAAACAATATTTGCAATTCATATATCTATACAGCTTCAATTGTTTCTAGACAAAATTTTGCAAAAAAAGCAGCATCTCCACATTGCCGCTAAGCAGATACATCCAAGAAAAGTATTCGAACAAAGCAACTCTGCCACCAAAAACCAAAACACATACATATTAATCGTTACAATTAAGTAAGAGGATTATGGTAAATGAATGAATGAATGAATTAAACAAGGAAGCTCTGATCACTCACCTAAATGTATCCCCAAATTCATTGTTCTGAGGTTCCAACATGAAGTTAATGGCTGCAGTCTGGTACCTCTTCACAAACACAAACATAAACACACACAAACATTTACTATTATTAGTCTAAAGAGAGAAAAAAATGTAAAATGAATGACTTGTTTGATGATGATATTGATACATACCTGAAATAGGTAGAATGTATTAGAAGCAGCGTGTATCTTTCCATAGTCAGCCTCGGGCCCGTATAGGTGTGGGATGCTATCCTTAGCATCGCACAAAGCAAGCACGGCTTGACCCATATGCGCATGAGCCAAGCTCCGAAGGGATAAACATCCAGGGTTGGATGGATCGAGATAAGCCATCTACGTTGCATCACCTCAAAAATTTTAGTATTGACAAAAATAATATATGTGATGATGGCCTCACAAGCAAAGACTAGCAGAACTTACCTCACTAGCAAGTCTCACTACAGCCATGTGATTGTCATTGCTCACTGCCGACAAACGTTGCTCATTTGCTTCAATCAAGCAATGCATCCTAAACTCCATTCTCTGCAAAATATGAGGCCAACACATTAGAGAGAGAGAGAGAGAGAGAGAGAGAGAGAGAGAGTGCAAGATATTATGATGTAGACTGTCAACACTGCAGGAAATCGAGAAAGAATGTGGGATCGAATAGTGGGATATATATGTATTCTAATCGGCATACATATGCCAGTAAATTAATGAGAAAAGTGGGGTGTATTCAGACCTTTGTTTGAGCTCCTTCAGAATGACAGTAGTTCAGTATACCCTCAACAGTCCAATTCGGATAATGTGGAATCGGTTGAGTCAGTGGAAATAAAAGCTCGACGCCTTCAAGATTATGCACCAAAGCAGCATGCTCAATAGGTTTAATCAGATCCTACAGAGAGTCATCTCATCATTATCAATAGATCTAAGAGAGACAAATAATGCAACAATTTGTAAAATTCAACCAGAAAAGAGAGCAGTTAAGAGGCAACTAAGAATTTCATGAATATATTAGCAGTAACATAGGAACTAACTGAGCAAGGTAAATTAGGATTTGCTCCAGCAGCAATCAAACTCTTGAGATATTTTGGGTCGCCGTATTGTGCTGCTTGTGCCAAAGGAGTTAACCCACAGAAGAACCTATTTGGGTCAGCCTTAGCCTACAAATAAAAAGGATACTAATGAAATGGGAATACATACAATACAACTTCTTCCAGTGAATATTTCATCAACCAAAAAACCAAATAAAAGCATGTGTGTGACTAAAGGGATCTTCCCTTTTAAGTTTCAACCCTTTGTATATGTACATAATCTCAAAACAGATCAACATGAAACTCAAACAATAAATAAGACAAGACGAGAGAGGTATCTCCATTTCACAAACATACCTCAAGCAGCAATTCCGTGCATTCAAAAGACCGAGACTTGATTGCACTTATAAGAGGGGAGCCAAGAATTAATGAATCTGGATTTGGCTGCAAAATGGAAAGTTTAAACAGCTTAATCAAAAGAGAACAATCAAGATAATTCAATACGTATTATTCAGTAGTTAATACATCAATCTAACAAGATTATGTCAGTATGATTAGCTACATTAAACAGATTCAACATGCCAAAATCCAACTGAAACCAGTTAAAAGTATTACAAGAAACAAAAAATGAAATTCTAATATGACAAGTAACACCATGACAAAACGAACAATAATTTAGACAAGGAAACTTTTATCAGCAAAGGATTCGACTCAACCTTCGCCCCACGACCCAACAGAAACTTCGCAGCCTTGACATATCCAAGAGATGCAGCACACTGTAAAGGTGTTCCATCCACAGATTCTGCCTCAATATTAGCACCATGGTCCAGCAACAAATTGATAAGCCCCAAGTTATCTGAACAAAACCATACCAATTAGCATAATGCACAAATAACGATCACAATCACAATCTCCTAAACAAAAACCACTGACCTTTCTGAACTGCATAATGCAAAGAAGTGAAGCCACTAGAATTCGACACGACAATTAGAGCACCTTGGCTGATGAGATACTCCACAACTTTGCGACGTTCCTCTTTCACAGCCAACATCAGAGGAGTATCCCCTGGCATTTCATATTGTTAGTATACCAAGATTATCTAATGGATCAAAAATTAATTAAACCCCAGAAAAACTGGTTTACAACCATAATTCAAGAATCACATCAGTCACAAAGAAAGCAAACCCCGAGAAAAAAAAATCAAGAACATCCCGAATTTAATACAAGTACCAAAGACACCAACAGAAGCAGTTTATGGCATTCGATCTACCAAGATTAACTAATCTATCAAGAATTATTTAAACTATCCTATACAACAACTGTCATTAAAGGAGTCACAAAGAAAACTTGATAACATGTATCAAGAATTCATTCGAATTTAATAAAACGTGTCAACCACAGAGAACCCCAAATTGTCTCTAACTAACTTGAGTATCGCAAGAGAGAGAGAGAGAGAGAGAACCCTTGTAAGTCAAGACATCAATGAAGACTCCGACGCCCGCAATCAAGAATTCGCAAATCTCAAAATGACCCATTGCAGCAGCGCTATGCAAGACTCTCCGCCCATTGGAAAAGTCACTGTATACATCACACATTCCCCGGAACTTCGTGATATCACCAACCCTCGTTTTGATCGCTTCGATCACAAAACAAAATTGAAAAATCTCAGAAACAAACACTACAATTAATAGATGAAAAAATTACAAGAAAATAGACTTCACCGTTGAGTTCAGCAAGGTTTCCACTCACAACATTCTCCATAATCAGTGCACCTGCCATTTTTATCAGTTGGGAAATGAGTTCTTCTAGAAGCCCACAATTATAAATTCAAAAATAGCTGGAAATTCACAAACCATGCATGACGAAATCAAGCATACAAAAAAGCAAAAAAGAAACGAATAAGTGTTTTCTGATCGACATACCAATTTCAGAAGGAGAATCCATGGCGTTCAAGTTTTGATATGTTGAAAATGTGAGAGAAATTTTCTGATATAACCGCTCCAGCCTCCAGCTTACTTTTAAATAGAACGCAAAATGTTTTTCAGCGCCAAGGACTTGTTTGGAAAACCCAAAAAAGGAAAAACAGAAATCAGAGTTTAACTAAGATACGTAAGTAGGAGGAGTAGTTTTTATCTATTTCATTTTTTATTTTTATTTTTATTTTTATTTTTATTTTTATTTTTATTTTTGCAAATCGTACTATTCATACTGCCTATTAACTGTCTAAATTTTGCGTTAATTATTAGGTTTTGTTTAATACATGAAATTTTCATATCTGTAAATATTTGTCTAACTAATTTTATTTGGAGAAAACAATCACTTGCTTAATTAAACCTTGTCTCTTTACTAAGATTCAAGGCGCGAAAAAAGAGCCACGTGTCTTCTCAAATCTCTAACTAATTTTGTCAACTTTTTTTTAGGGGAAACGGATTGAGTAAACTTATGGGTATTATTATTCTTTATAAATCTTGGATAAATACAATTTTCTAGCCCTTGTACTTAATTTTGGATAATATTATAATAAAAAATTCGACTTAAATTTCATATTGAGAAATAAACTATTGTATCTTTTCAGTAACAAACTTCGTTTTACATTATCATTATGACATAGCGTATTTTCAGTGCTAAAAAGTGAATCCATACTAAGAGGGTGTATTGAATGGTGGAGTTTGAAAGATTTTAATGGAGTTATAAATCTAGCGGTATTCAATTGAGGGATTTTAACAGATTTTAAAATCTGTCAAAATTTAGGGGTATTGGATACGTTATTTTCACACTCCATGAGATTCTCGTGGTATTCAAATTGAAGTTGATTTTGAAGGATTTCCCATAAGTTATGGAATTTGACGGAGTTCATCAAAAAAAATACACGGGCTGAACTCCGACCTTTGTACCTCGGAATTCCATGGAGTTGGTATGAGCGGGCATTGGCCACACGTGACCGCTGGAAATGCTGGCCTCCCGCGATCGTGGACATACCATGGTCGCTGGTTTGTAATCGTTCTTCCCAAGCTCGTGGCAATCGTTCTTCCCAAACTTTGTGATACAATTTCTGTGACATTGTAGTTTTGTGATACTTTCACCCAAGCTTTAACATCGAAATACCCCTTCCAATCATCGTAGCTGAGGTGTTCATACTTCTCCTTTGCTTGTTCGACTTTGGATTTTGAATCGTGGATCTTCTCCGACCATACGATTTCGACAATATCTTCTGCTTTGTATGCCTGGTCCCTGATCCTATCTTCCAAACTGTTTGGCCTCTTTGGAAAATCTAGAAGAACTGCTTGCAAGAAACTAACATTTTTATGGATTGATTTGATTTGATTTTGAAAGTGAGAGTGGGGATGGAGCTTTGATGATAATTGAGGATCAGGTTTATGGTTTGTGCAAGTGAAACAAGAGCTGCATAGGCCATTTCTGCGAATCTTAGAGAGGAAAATGATATGCAGAAGCAAGAACAATAACAGAGCAACTTTGGATCAATTATGTGAAAATAGAGCGATTTAGTAACATTTTTTATATATTTTATGAAATACAAACATATATTTTATGCTATTGTCATATTCTTGACTTAATTTTGTCATTATTAGTATAAATATATAACTATTTAATTCTTTTGACAAAAAGCTTTGTATTCACTCTATTATCTATATCGAGATTTTTGTTGCCTCCAAATTCAAATATATCAATATAAATTTGTATAAACTAAAAATTTAAGTTATTATAAGTCATTTAGAACTTAAAATTATAAATAAATCAATTTTTTTCCTATTTAAATTAAATTATGGATAGCCATAATGTGGCTGCATAGGTGCAAAATCATTATTCAGCGCTAATATTTTATCATCAAAGTTATGTGATATTCTTTTAATAAATATGCATAGAAGATCAAAATTTCTTTGACTCGCTACAGAATAACTATATTCTATATCACTATTAAGTTAGTAAATATTTCCAAAATACATCGATATATAGCTATTGATTAGTCTATTCACAATATTTTGTTAGCTATTTTATTATCAAGTAGCAAAATATAATAGTACTATTTATTTGTTGCGTTATAATATCCTAGCGTATACTGATTTTGTTAATATAGATTATCTAAAAAGTGATGAACATTCAAGTGACTGTAGTTTAGTGGTGAGAATTCCACGTTGTGGCCGTGGAGACCTGGGCTCGAATCCCAGCAGCCACATATGTTTTTTAATCAATGTTTTTTTATCAAATGTAGAATGGTAACATCAAGATCAACATAGCAAATGAATTCCGGATTAGATTATGGCAAGAAACACACAATAATTAATAATATCAAGACATTTCATCAAGTTGGTTCACTAACTTGGATATTACAACTACGTAACCAAATTTTATCTTTCACCCCGTGATGATTTTATTGTCTGATCTTATATTCAAAAATAATCCGACCATTATCCTTTCAAGATACTTATGGCATGGGAGCGAAAATCTAGCGACGGAAAATTCATTGGGACGACCGAATGATGTGGATACTCTCCGACCATTGTCCTTTCGAGATACTTATGGCATGGGAGCGAAAATCCAGCGACGGGAAATTCATTGGGACGGCTGAATGATGTGGATACGCTCTCTCCTAAAATGTAGACAAATCCAAAAATTAGTACAACGGTTAATCAACAATTGAGAATAAATGGTACATTAGACCTCTCATGTTTTCAAGTCACATTACTAACGATAAGTAATATGAAGGAATCTCAGCCGATTGTTAAAACAACAATTAACAACAATAGGCCAACAACACGGGCCCAAGCTTCTTTTGGCCTAAGAGCTAAAAGCAAGAAAATATCAACGAATCAAGAATATGAGAAGCCTAAAAGAGTTACACACATGTCTAGCAAATTCAAGGACTTTATCATGAACGAAAAGAGAAGCAGAGGGTAGGATTTGCAAGAGCTCGTGAGAGGCAAAGGCTTAGTACTTTTCTGTTAGAGTATTTTGTCTTTTGTTATTTCTTATTCCCTAATGTTTATCCCTTATATAGTGGATGCCAGTTGTATTGAGGACTATCTTGAGGAATACAACAGTTATCTTCTTGTTCTATCTATGGAGTTTAGGCAGCTCGAAATGCCCTTCCTTTAGTTTTTATCCTAAGATTCTATCATCTGGTGTTTTCATTGAGACACATCATGGCTGATTCGTCAGAAATTTTGGCAACCCTCAAGGCGATGCAAGTTCAACTTGAAGGCCAGATCCATGCTACTAATCAAGCTTTCAAGGAATACTCTCAATCTGTCGATGCCCATCTAGCTGTGTTACAGTTTCAGCAAGGCTCATCGTGGCGGTCATTTCAAGACAGTTCCGGCTAGTCGTATGGTCGCGGTGGAATGACAGGAAACACCAACAAAATTTCTTTTGTTCTGCGTTCGATGAAAATGGATGTTCCGAAGTTTGACGGCACCAATCCTCATGGATCTTTCGACTGGAGGAATTTTTCGACTTCCACGGAACTCTAGATGAAATGAGACCGCGCATCGTCTCCTTTTACATGGAAGGTAAAGCAGCGGCTTGGTTTCAATGGATGAAAGCGAACAACCTCATAACTAGTTGGTCGGAGTTCATTAGCAGTCTGAAAATTCGTTTTGGTTCCTCGCCGTATAACAATCCTCAAGGAATGCTCTCAAACTCACCCAAACGTCTACGGTGGCCGAATTTCAATCGTCGTTTAAAGATCTGATGAACCGGGTAACAGAAATATCCGAACCCCTTATGATTAGTTTTTTTATTACTAGACTTCGAGCTGATATACGACTGGAGCTGTCATTCGCTAGACCGCCGACTCTCATGGAAACATTCGCCTTAGCTCGAGCTGTTGAGATGCGAATGGATGAAACTAGGGTAGATTTGAAGTTGGGCCAAAGATGGAGCCCAAGAAACTCTGGCCCATCATCTCCTTCTTCTGGGGGGGTCAGCCCAAGTACTTCTCATGGGCCCAAATAGAGACCAAACCTAACTATTCACGTGCCACCACCATTACAGAGTACTACTACTACTCCTAGTTTACCTGTGAAACGCCTCACTCAAGCAGAAATTAGAGAAAAGCGAGAACGAGGCTTATGCTATAATTGTGAGGAAAAGTGGTCGCACAATCATCGGTGCTAGGATAAATTCATTTTATTAATTGGTGATGATGAAGATGATGAGCAGCCCACGTCCGAATCAACGCAAGAGGAGAACACAGAAGAAGAGGTCGTGTATCTCAAGTTTGAATGCGCTGGCTAGCGGAGGAAAACCACGGTCCCTCCGGCTCATTGCAGCATAGTAAGAACTGAATTGCAGGTGCTCATCGACAATAGGGCGTCTCACAATTTCATCAGCCTCGACATTGCGGAGGAATTACAACTACCCATGAAGTCAATAACTTTGTTTCGAGTCTATATAGGTAACGGGGATTATCTAACATGTCGTTATCTATGCTCCCAAGTCCAGTTGAATATGCAGGGCCATTCTTTCAAAATCGATTTCCACGTGCTCCCGATTAAAGGCCCAAGAACTATGAAGGGCCCAGGAGCAGTGTTAGGAATTGAGTGGCTCGCTTCATTGGGGAAAGTGGTGAATGAATACTCACGTTCACGGATGGAGTTTAATTGTAATGGAATACAAGTTGTGCTACAAGGGGATGAATCATCTACACCCTAACTTTGTACACTGAACCAGCTGGAGGCTATGGTTATTGAAGATGAAGTGGAGGCATTGTATGAGGTTTATCTTCGTGAAGTTACAACTGATGGAGAATTGTCCTCACTGGAATCAGAATCTCCATAATTTCCTACTGGTTTGTCCCCTGAGATCCATAACCTTCTATTGGAATATACTCATTTATTTTAGATTCCTACTAAATTGCCTCCCTATCGAGCCAATGATCATCAAATCTATCTTCTCCCTGGTACTTCGGCGGTGAATGTCAAGCCATATCGTTACCCGCAAATACAGAAACAGACGATGACCAAGATAGTTGAAGAAATGTTGCAGCAGGGTTTCGTCAGACCAAGCCACAACCTTTATTTTTCCCCAATTTTACTAGTTCCCAAAAAAGATGGGACTTTCAGATTTTGTGTCGATTACCGTGCGCTTAATGCCGTCACCATCAAAGATCGATTTCCCATCCCCACGATTGATGAACTCTTGGATGAACTTCGGAATGCGTTGATATTTTCAAAGCTTGATTTGCGTTCTGGATACCATCAGATTAGAGTACATAGTCGGGATGTGTACAAAACTGCTTTCCGCATGCCTGACGGTCATTTTGAATTTTTAGTGATGCCATTTGGCTTATGCAATGCTCCATCGACGTTCCAAGCTACTATGAATCAAATTTTTTCATCATTCTTGCACAAGTTTATTGTTGTTTTCTTTGATGACATTTTGATTTATAGCCCCACCATAGAAATGCATACCGAGCACCTGCGACACGCACTCTAATGCCTATCAACTCACCAGTTCCGTCTTAAACTCTCAAAATGTGTATTTGGGCAGCGCACAGTTGAGTACTTAGGTCATATGGTGTCACAAGGTGAAGTTCGTGCAGATCCAAGAAAGATTGAAGCCATGACAGCATGGCCCCGACCGAAAAATTTGAAACAATTACGAGGGTTTTTGGGGTTAACGGGCTACTACCGACGTTTCATTCGCAAGTATGCAGCGTTAGCAGCTCCTCTCACCGACTTGCTTATGAAGGATTTGTTTATCTGGTGTGAGGCTTCCACTCAGTCATTTGAAGCATTGAAAGCGGTTCTATCGATAAAGTTTCCCAATTTTGATGAAGAGTTTGTTTTGGAAACGGATGCTTCCAAAATAGGTATAGGAGCAATTTTGATGCAAAACGGTCATCTAATTTCATACTTCAGTAAGAAATTATCGCCCAAAAAGCAAGTGTTTCTACTTACTCAAAGGAGCTTTTGGCAATTACAAATTCAGTTCTCAAATGGCGGCAATATCTTCTGGATAGATTCTTTGTGATTCAGACTGATCACAAAAGTATACGGGAGTTATTTCAACATGTCATCCAGACTCAGGAGCAGTAGATGTATGTTAGAAAATTAATGGGTTTCAACTTTAGAATTGAGTATCACCCCGGAAAAACCAATGCAACCGCGGATGCTCTATCTAGAGTGTTTGAAGAAAATGGCCCAGAAAATCAGCTGCCTTATTTTCAGGCCCTTACAGTGGCCAGCGTTCCAGTCCCAGAATTTTTAGACAAACTTTGGATGGAAAATTCTACACTACCTGATTTGATCAAATTACAACAATAGTGGGAGCAGGGAGATTTGGGGTCAGCATACCAAGTTCGTAATGGGGATTATTTTCCGTCATAACAGGTATTACATAAGTCGAAGCTCATCTTTGGTTCATGATTTGTTAAAAGAGGCCCATTTTTCGCATGTACGAGGACATGGTGGTATAAAATGCACCCTTATGCGTTTAACAGCGATTTTCTTTTGGCACAAAATGAAAGAGAAAGAGAGTGTGGAACGGTTTTTGACTTGCCAACAAACAAAGTATAGCTCACAACTACCTGCGGGTCTTCTGCAACCATTACCAATACCAGAACGTGTGTGGGAAGCTGTCACAATGGATTTCATCACAGGTTTGCCAATTAGTTGGGGCCAATCAGTTATCATGGTCGTGGTTGATAGAATGACAAAATTTGCTCATTTCGGTGCTTTGCCAAGTCAGTTTACAGCTGAAAAAGTAGCACATCTTTTCATTGAAATCATAGTAAAAGTCCATGGTTTCCCAACTGCCATTGTATCGGATAGAGATTCAATATTCCTCAGCAGCTTCTGGCAACAACTTTTCAAGTTATGTGGAACAAAGTTGCGTATTTGGGTCACAACACCGCTTACCACCCTCAAACTGACGGCCAATCTGAAGTAGTCAATCGGGAACTTGGGCAATACCTATGTGCATTTACTCACGACAAACCTTTGTCTTGGACCACGTTTCTTGCATGGGCAAAGTTCAGCTATAACAGCTCCTAAAAAATGACCCCGTTCCAAGCGTTGTTTGGGCGTTTGCCACCGACTATTCCTTTATATGTCCCAGGATCAACCAACATTCAAGTCTTGGAAGAATTGTTACTCGAAAAGGATCAGTTGTTGCGGAAATTGAAGACGAACCTTTTGCAAGCGCAACATCGAATGAAGCAAATAGCAAATTGCAAGCGACGTGATGTGCAGTTCCAAGTTGGTGAGCTCGTCTTGGTTAAGCTTCAACCTTACCGACAAACTACAGTAGCCGGACGACGCCATGCTAAGCTCGCCAAGCGTTACTATGGACCTTGCGAGGTACTGGGGCAGATAGGCCAAGTTTCACATCGTCTGAAGTTACCTGAAAACAGCAGTATTCACCTTGTGTTTCACATATCTGTCCTCAAACCGTTCCGAGGAGAAAGAGGTGGCATCACCACAGGCACCAATCACGTTGCCAATTGACGCTCATAATTCGCGTCTGTTTCACAAACCAGCAACAATATGTGCAAGTCGTCAGGTTCTTGTTCGAGGTAAACTTTGCACTAAAGTTTTGGTGCAATGGGAGGGGGGATTGTTAGAGAACTCAACTTGGGAAGACTGTGATCAACTGCTCGAGAATTATCCCACGCTACACCTTGAGGACAAGGTGGTTTCACTTGGGAAAGGGGATGATATGGAGAAATCTCAGCCGATTGTTAAAACAACAATTGACAACAATGGGCCAACAACACAGGCCCAAGCTTCTTCTGGCCCAAAAGCTAAAAGCAAGGAAATAGCAACGAATCAAGAATATAAAAAGCCCAAAAGAGTTACACACATGCCTAGCAAATTCAAGGACTTTATCATGAATGAAAAGAGAAGCAGAGGGTAGGATTTGAGTTCGTGAGAGGCAGAGGCTTAGTACTTTTCTGTTAGAGTATTTTGTCTTTTGTTATTTCTTATTCCCTAAGGTTTATCCCTTATATAGTGGATGCCAGCTGTATTGAGGACTATCTTGAGGAATACAACAGTTATCTTCCTTTTCTATCTATAAAGCTTAGGCTGCTCGAAATGCTCTTCATTTAGTTTGTATCTCAAGATTCTATAAATAAGTTAATTAATATTATAAATTTATATAATTAGTTAGCATAAATTGGAAAAATAAACTGAAATCGTAAGTTTGGTTAACCATACTTTTGGAACGGTTTCGGTATGGTTTATCGGTTGGTTTGGTTTTTCAGTTTGTTTTGCTCACCTTTAACTTTCCAACTGGTAAATACTTTTATATAAAATCTCGTGGGACGCCTTCGCCCATTTATGTAGTCGCTTCAAAATACCTCCAAACCCTTCTTGAACAAAATCATCCAACTCCAATTCTTTTGCAGTAGGCCTGTTTGAAGCAATTCTTCAAAGACACTTGCAAATAAAGCTAATGATTTTTCAGTAAAGTGGCGTGATTTTTTGGAAGCGTGATTCCTAGAGTTTGGAATTGAGAGGAGATGTAAAAGGAGATCGACAATTCTAACAATGCAATTCCAATACTCCACATATCTGCTTTTTCACCAACAACTCCTTCCGGCGGATCCGAATAGTCAAAATATTATGGCGCCAACATGGGCGTGGAGGAGGAAGAAGAAGTCAAAGAGAAATACTTCAACGTTAATAAAATGATACATTTAATGTATTAAATTTTATTGTAATAATTCAACGTTAGTGAGACTTCCTTGGCCAATCGAATAATCGATGATATGTAATTTTGTCACATAAGAAAAGAGAATTAGATTATTCACTTGCTTATATTTTCATATTCGATTCTCTATCTTCTTGTTAGTGAGAAACATTACTAATATAAAGATAAACTAAAAAAGTAAAAGGAAAATTTGTGCCAAGATACTTTCTCACGTAATTGCTTTGTTGGTTCGACCATTCCAATGCTACTCACTTTTACATCTTTCTCACGTAATTGCTTTGTTGGTTCGACCGTTCCAATGCTACTCACTTTTACATCTAATAAGAGGTCAATATTCTTAGATGACAAAAAAATCTATTCATCTGTTATAAAAATATGATTATAGTACTCCCTCCGTCCTGACACTATGTGGTTGTGGTTAATGTGCATTAAGGTGAAGGGTAAAAAATGGTTGATATGGTATACTAATAATTTTTGAAGGATAATTATTTTTTCATTTAGAAATGAGTCATTTATAAATGGCACAATCCTACAAAACACTTATTGCATGATAGAGTGAATATAAAAAAATTATTTCGTAAATTTATTATCTCAAGTTTCGACGGACTAGACCGAATTTAGATTAAGAGCAGAATTTTATAGGCCAAATTGCAAAATAATTCCTCACCTTTTTTCAAATTCTGGTTTAACACCAAACCTTTTATTTTTTGTAAAAAAATTCTCCACCTTTTAATTTTTCTTAATTATCTCCCACGTTCAAATTTTTCCCTAAATTGAAGCTAAATTGGACGCCGAAAATGCTTACATGACAAACTAACACTTATATGTATATGATTTAAGGTACAGATCGATTCTAGATTATAATTTTCTCATCTTTTTCCATCTTTTTCTCCCTTCTTCCAGCGTCCATAACTTGAGAAATTGAGGGAATAATTTGAGATATCACTTAAGAAATCACTCACAAAGTCATGTAAGTATTTTCGGTGTTCAATTCAATTTCAATTTGAAGAAAAAATTGAACGTGAGAGATAATTAAAAAGAAATTAAACACTAGAATTTTTTTTTTTACAAAAATTAAAAGATTAGTTTTAAATCAGAATTTGAAAAAATGAGAATTATTTTACAGTGGCTATTTTATAATTTGAAAATAATTAAACACAATTGGTCCGAACTAAATAGCTTCGCGTCACGTCGATTGACCCGATTATTTGAGTGTAGTCAATAAATTAATAATAAGTCAGCGACCAACAAGAATACGACAACGTTTTGGACGACTGCGGCGAAAGTTAAGAGGGAGGCTCCAAAAACCTCAAATAAATCTCTGCCTGCGATCGATTCTGCCGCGTCTGCGTTTCCGCTCAAACTCTGCTCTTCACATATAGACTAGTAGTATTTGGAACCACAAACACGCACACACCCCACTGAAAAAGGTGAATTCTAAGTTCTGTGATCATGGTTTATATTGAATCTTGGGATGATTTCGTGGAAAGGTCCGTCCAATTGTATCGATCCGATCCCGAAAAGGTATTGTTCTTCAACTGAACTATGCTGCATTTATCTGATTCTGATTCCACGTTACCTGATTCTTCTACGGTTATCGTTTCACCGGGTGGCACAGACTCGCTATACCATGAAATACAGGCATTGTGATGGCAAATTGGTTCTGAAAGTCACCGATGATAAAGAGGTGAAGTTTCTGAATACTCACACTTATATTTGTTTCCGAATTCTTCTGAATTCTGGACATGTTGTATTTGGTTTGAGAATCTTACAACGTTTACATGGTAATGGTTTGATTGCATATTTGCATACTCAGTAGTCTTATGAATTCAAAGAGAAATAAGTGGGAAGAGAATTTTCGTGCCTTTACTGGAAATCTGTGGAGTTTTTGATAAATTAGTTTTATGTTAGGTTGATATAATGATTTCATAAATATGCCTAAGCCCTTTTCATCACTTGAATGTTACCTTGTGTTATACTGAGTTGAAAGGTTCATGTTACTATGATTATCAGTTGTTGTCTATCTCGTTGTGTGATGAAGTTACTCTTCAATATGTATTTGATTTGTGGAAGAGTTTTGGGATGCTCTTGTTAGCTATGACGTTATAGTGAACAAGGCATTATTTTGCAGTTAATGTCACATACAGAAGGTCTATTAGCTATTGGATTGTCACGTTTTGACGGTTAAGGATTTCAAATACGTTGGCATTGACCCTTCCCTTAAAAACAAGTGCATTCTTGTCTGTACACTTCTATTTATTTGCATGCGATATAGGTTTTAATCACCTCATTGTCAAGTAAATTACCAACTAATTTAAAATGTAAGTGTGCTCTTGTGCTTAGGCCCACCTATTTTATACATGCTATTCAGTAATTATATAAAGATTTTTAATCATCAAATGATCAAGTAAAATACCCTTTACTTTAAAATGTAAGTTGGGTTCTACTCCTTAGTCACACCTATTTTTGTTACATGCTATTCACTATGTTATACAGAGAGTTTAATCATCTTATGATCTGGTAAATTACCACAAAAATTGAATATGCAGACCTCTCTATGGATGAGTCTTCATCTTTGAACTCAATTACTTGTACCGTGCAGATTAGAGACCCATCAACTAGAAAACTAAACTTGAATCAATATTAATCACTTGATAGTCATCATGCTTTGATTTCAATTCATCCGGTTCATGATTGTTTCTCAAATATTGTGATTAATACTTACGATTCTTAAAATTCTTGCTGTGAAGAAGGATCTTCTGCTCAGACACAAAATCTCTAAGCACACAGTAAACTTAATTCTTCATTGACTGACTAATTTAGCTTTCTCAAGTAGGTGTTAGCTAGGGGCTGATACTCCACTTTGCATCAGAACTGGGCTTCAACAAGTTATTCCGAGGCTTAAATAATTATACCCACAAGTTTTGTTATTCTTGCTTTTGCTATTAGTGAAGCCAATTATATTTTCATTTTGTTGTGCCTTGAATTTCTGATCAACCTTTTAAGTAAGACTTAACTTGAGTCTTGTTGGATGTCATCAGATTGCTTTTTTATACACACTAGAAGTGTCCTCTGACAGGGGTTAGGTGAACCTCAGCGCTATGCCAAGATTATCTTGGCCCACCATGACATTCCAGTAGGAGGGCCATGAATCCATCGTGCTGAGGATTAGTTTCCAGTTGCACTGTTGCTTAGTCGTCTTGCACTTTAGATGTTACAATCTTTATTGTTGCATGAAGTTATTAATTTTATTTAAGGGTCCTTTTTTAAGTGGCAAACTCTTATAAGGGACATGGCTTATTAGTTGTACTCTTGAGCTGGACTCTGATACACTAATGGGGCAGGATATTGTTGTGATTTGTGGTTGGGTCTTCTTTTGTCTTAGGTTTCCTTATCCCTTCAGGCATATATATTTAAAGCATCCAGAAGGTGAAAGCTCGTTCTCACTCAATTTTGCATTCTATGTTGTAACTCATATTCTGAACTAACCTGTTAACCTTGCACTTTTGTTATATTTGTTAGCAAAATCTGCTTGAAGATGCTTGGAGATTTTGAAATTTTGCTGTATTAGACTGACTTCCTGTATTCTTCTCATTCTTTGCTGTAACAATTTTAAGATGAACTTATTCGAGTCAATATAATATGAAAATCTAAGACAAGCACTATGTTTAGTAATTTTCATTTCATTTTCTTCTCATTCAGTGTATCAAATTTAAGACAGACCAAGCACAGGATGCAAGGAAGATGGAGAAGCTCAATAACATCTTCTTTACTTTGATGGCTCGAGGACCTGATGGTACTGTCTTCACTTATTATTTTCCGTCTACATATGCATTTCACTATCATCTGAATGCGAGGAAGTAGTTTAGTGGGGGAATTTGTTACTAATCTCTTCCCTGTCATCTAGCTGCCTTTATTTAAGGTGTATATAATATAAATTTGGTGTGAGGTGCATTCGTTATACGTGTTAGTTAAGGACAGTAAATATGTGAAAATTATTTAGATTATTTATTCAGAGTTGGTGTCAAGAATAAGATCGGGAAATGTTAGTACTTAGTAGCTTTACATGTTTATCCATAGAAAAAAAGCATACAAGGCTTCCTGATCAGCAACTGTATTTATCTTCTGACAATGTGTGATAGAATGAATTGCTCTCTGCATACTTAATGGTTCTGCAATTATTTCTTGTGCGGAAGTCCTTAGATTCTTTAGGCATCTCTTGAATTTGAGTTTTTCAAGTTGCTGCTCTAATGACTACTGCTCCTTCAACTTGTGAATTATTATTCTCTTTTACAGAAATTTTCTGCTGTCTGATTTTTTGAAATTTGGATAATAAGTAAGCTGAATATAATTATCCAATAAATATTGTGAAGCTAGAAGGTCAATGATACTCAAATTTTTCTTAAACCTGTGCTTTGCAGATGTTGGCATGTTGATTCCTTTTTTATAGCCCTTTCAGCACAAGAATAGATCATATTTCTAATATATATAAATAAATAAGTATAGAACAAAAAAATGAAACAGTTGTGAAGCCCATGAAAATGCCACATAGAATCAATCATGAAAATGTTATTATTCATTGTGCATAGGTATAAGTTAGGTCATTCACAGTCCACTTGTGTTGGTATACTAGGTGCCAAAACTTAAGCTACATTTTAATATTTTGTGTTTTATTCTGGTAAAAGTGTTTTGGCGAAATGTATATGATAATGTGATCTGTGTTGGTTTCATTCTGGAATGTGTCATGGTCCTCATGGAGTGTGGTAATTTGGATGTTTCCATTATTTTGGAGAAAGATAACATTGTTTTGGTAAAGCTATTGGAAACCATGTCTTAAAAATTTTGTTTTACTTTAAGGAGAATGTGAATGAGAGGGAAAAACAATGTAGAAGTGACTTGTTCCTGATTGAAAAACAATGTAAAACAATGGAGTTTTACTTTAAGACTCCATTCTCATTTGATCTTTATCCAGGAAACAGCGCTTTGCTTTTCTTAAGATATTCTAATATTTCTTTGAAAAACAAATGTTTTCACTTGCATAAATATGATTTGCTAGTTTTTGGCCAGATTTTTCTTGTTAACCGAATTAATTCAGTCTTAGTATGTGGTGATTTGGAGTAAAAATTGCTGTCCAATTGTGATGCTAAAATTGCCGTGTTCTTTAAAGTTGAGGACTCTCCTATCTTCCCTTCTTACACATCATTACATTACAAGTAAATATTAGAAATAAGTTACCCATTCTGGGAAATGAAAATAACTCGTGTATTTCATTGCCTTGATTCAATGATTGTAACTAAAAGTTGGGCTGCTTCGCCTGAACCACATTCTGTTCTCCGTGGTCCATTGTACTGTTAGTTACTTTGTTACTCCTAATTCATGTGCATGGGTTTTGGCATGCTCTTCTGCTGTCTCTTTCATCATTCTTTCTCAGTAACTGAAATGAGTGCACTAATTTGGAAACTCTGTAATTTTTTCCCAGCCGACATATCTGAAGGTGGTGGAAAGGAACAGGTTGAAGCACAGCCAGCCAGGAGAGGAAGGGGAAGGAAGCAATAGTATGATTCATTGTCTCATGGATTAGCTCCGGCCACCTTGAAATTATCGTAAGAGCCAAGGTTTAAATCTTTCTAGTTATTCATTCCAGTTGCAAACAATTTTGGTTTATTCGTAGTTTTGAAAATTGAACAGTTCGTAAAACGACTATGCTAACTTCATTTGACTGATATTTTGTCGTGTCAAACTCTATCTCATGCTTCACTGATGTTTTGAAAATATATACTACATATATATATATATATATATATATATATACTTTTGTTTATTATCATAAATTTTTTTTTGGGGCGGAATAAAATACACATCGTATAGAATTCAAATGAATAGGTCTTGTAATCATTGAACTTCAGTAACATTAATTATTTGGGCAGGATTCTTTATCCCTGTTATTTTGTCGCCCCTCTTCTTCCTCTTCTTCTTCTTCTTTTTTGTTTCTTTTTTTTAAGTGATGTTATTTTATTCTTTATGATTGAACAGTTGTGGGTAAAAGGTTTACCTTTTTCTCCTTGACGAGAAAAACACAGATGCGTCATGCATGCATGAATCTCCAAATCTCTCTCTCTCTCTCTCTCTCTCTCTCTCATTATCAAAGATGTGACACATCACATTCACAGAATGGATAATCTCTAGATTAAATGCAACTTCAAAGAGGACGGCTATGCTATTTATCATGTCATTTTTCGTGAGCACGGTTGACGTAAATCGCATAGTTTGATTTATGTTTTTACACTTTAACTTTAATGCGATGAATAAAATGTATAAGTCGAGCTTCAGTTTTTGGGTAAAGTTGATGGTTTTGATAATAACTTTTTAAGGTATTAAATAAGAATATCACAAAAGAAATGAGAAAAAAATATTGATGTACATAGAAATGAAAAAAACAATATTAATATTCAATTTAGACTTTTAAAACTCCTTTAAAATTCATAGGTATTCAATCAAGACCTTTTAAAGTCTTTTAAAATTTAGTGATATTCAACAATATGTGAAATTCAACAATCCATTGATTCTGATAGATTTTACTAAAATTTTTCAAAAGGACGATGGATTTGAACTCCAACGAAATCAGCGCAAAGTCGATAACAAAATCTCCTAAATTCCACATGGAGTTTATGGATTTTGAAAGTCCATGGACATTTTAAAGTAAAAAAAAAAATACTACAAAATCCTAATTCAATACACCCCCTAAATTAAAACTGACGCTATAAAGAAAATAATTTACTCACTCCGTTCACAAAATAATGTCTTGTTTTATCCTTTATTTGTATTTACTAAATGCCTTATTTCATTATTTTTACCAACATACACTTGAATTTATTAAAATTACTATCTCATTGATTTGATCAACTTTATTTTTACTCTTTATGGTCGAACACGCGCATCTGCTTTTGGTATTTGTTTTTTCTGGGTTTGCGCCAATTATCTGAGAAAAGCCAAACTCTCAAAAGTCTTGTCTTTCAATCCGTTTTTCTTCATCATGGAGATTGAAAGCAACTAGGTTTTGACACCATTTTCAACCAAAAGCCCCGTTTTTCTCACTTTTTCCTTAATCTTCACTCCACTTTGAGTTTTTTTCTTCTTTTTTTGAAACCGATTCTTGCTTGTCATCTTCTCTCTCTCTCTTTCTCTTTCTCTCTCTCTCCGGAGCACGAGTTTGTTTTCTGCCGAAAATGAGGCTTTAAGTTTGTAGGATGCTCGTGTTTAGCATCTTTATTGGATTGCTGAAGGTACGTTGAATCATTACCTCAAAGGTTTCACCTTTTTTCTGCGCTAATGTCGTGCTGGATTTTGGTATTTTCTGATTTGGGAACTAGGGTTTTATTACATTTTGATTAGCTTTTTTCCTTCTGGTCTCTTGGGTTGAAGGGATTAGGGATTAGAATGGAAGAAGTTGAAAGGGCAAATAGTGCAGCTGTTGAAAGTTGTTATAGAGTGATTAATCTCTTATCCCTGCCTAAAACTCAGAATCATTATAGAAATTTATCAGATCAAACAGGGGATGCAGTAAACAAGTTCAAAAAAGTTGTCTCTCTTCTTAATTCTAGTAGGGGTCATGCTAGAGTGAGGAAATTCAAGAAATTTCAAACTCCATTCCCCCAAAATTTGTTTTTAGAGAACCCAATAACTAGAGCAGACGATCAGCATCCGAAACCGCGTTCGTTTATTCAAATTAATCCTGTAGAGAGTAATCCGCTTCAAGAACTTGGTTCCAGCGTAAAGAGTGCACTCACATTGGCATCCCCTTCTTTGGAATTGAGCTCACATGTGAAGAATCTACCTCAAGTTGAGCAGCAGATGGCGAATTACCATCTCCTTCAGCAGCAACAGCAGCAGAGGCTTCAGCTTCAGCAGCAGCAGTTGTTGAAGCAGCAGGCTGAGGTGATGTATCACTGCAGTAGTAGCGGCATTAGTCTGAATTTCGATGGGTCTACCTGCACTCCAACCATTTCGTCTACTAGGTCCTTTATTTCTTCGTTGAGCGTAGATGCTAGTGTTGCGAATAGGGATGGAAGCTCGTTCCATATGATTGGTTCGTCGCTGTCTGCAGATCAAGGCTCCTATCATCACAAGAGAAGGTGCTCTGGGAGGGGAGAGGATGGAAGCGAGAAATGTGGGGGCAATGCTAGATGTCGCTGCTCGAAGAAGAGGTGCTTGTTTTGCCTTGTCTGTTTCCTCTTGTTTGATCAGATTGCATAACAAATCATCACTTGGAATAGTTTTGATTTGTCCTCTGAGTTTGGGTCTGTTTTTTTGCAGGAAAAACAAGATTAAAAGGTCCATCAAAATACCTGCTATAAGCAGCAAGTTAGCTGATATTCCACCCGATGAATACTCGTGGAGGAAGTATGGTCAGAAGCCTATCAAGGGATCTCCTCATCCGAGGTACAGTCTCTATATATATAGTTAGAACAAGCTTTTAGTTTCATTTAATGTCTCTGTAAGGTCTTTCAAATCCTTCGAAACTGCACTTTTGAGATCAAACTATGCTGATTTGTTTCTTGTTCTGTGTGAAACTCCATTTTTCTCATATTTTATCCTTCTCATAGTATTCTAGACGTGCGTGATGGATGGAGTTAACTTACATGCAACTTGTTGCTTTTATCCGTGCTATTTTTGGCTAATAAAAGAAAGATTTGCTTAGAGAGATGGTAGTTGATGCCATACAATGCGCGATATATTTCTCATATTATTAGTTAGTAGTTGTTCGTCTTCTTTGATAGCATCCTGATAGTAGATGTTTTGCGGACCATTCTATGGTGCTCAAGTTTTTCAATCTTTTTCTTGTTCTATTGACAAGCAATTACTGGCATTGGAAGAAACCGTCTCACATTTTGCCATTGCTTGTTCTTGGCATAAATGCTTTTGCACCTTCACTTCTATAGTAATACACGATATTAATGGATTAGTAACTGCACTGGTTGTATCGGGTTTTTGCAGGGGATACTATAAATGTAGCAGCATGAGAGGCTGTCCAGCTAGGAAACATGTCGAGAGATGCTTGGAAGAGTCCTCAATGCTAATAGTAACTTATGAAGGTGAACATAACCACCCAAAACCTTCACAGTCAGCTAACAATTGAATCTTACCAGAAAACTCGATCAAGATTGTAAGGGCCTACGTGCATTACTGTTGAATTACCCTGAAAGTTGGCTTGAATTTTTTGTGTACATATGTTGGTTGAAGCCCTGGCTGGTACATATACATGGTGTGAAATGGTGATTAAGATCACTGATTTTGAAGTCATTGTCTAAATGTTGATTAGATGAATCAAAACCAAGTGTTGAGAGTTTATGTCAGAGTGAGAAAATTTCCTCTGCTATTTCTATCCTTTCATAGTTCTTACCTACTTTTACCTCTGAGTCAAGTTTCCTGCATATAGCATATTGTGTTTGCATGTTGATTTAGTCATTGCTACAGTAGTAAGTAGCACCGTTCCGTGCTTATAAAGCCTGCTCATCGCCTTTAGGTGTCTGTATCGACTTTATTTGTAGAAGTAGAAGAAAGTAATCGATGCTACAATTCTTTGACACAGGAAGTAATTTTCCTTGTGTTGAAAGTGTCCAAGGAATCTGTACTCGGAAGTACTTCACCAACTGAATCCAGATCCTCTTTTATCTTGCACCATGTTGCAATCGTTACTTGAATTTATCAATGCATGACATGTTGCTTGTGAGAATGATGATTTTATGTTGTTTATGCTCTTGAAATACAGTACTCCGTATGATTAGATTGTTGTATGAATGATGAATTATGTGTTTTTGAAAATGTTTTTAAACGTTTTTAGCAAATTGCATCTTGAAAGCTCATTAGTGTTCCAAGACTGGTAAAATGATGTTCAATATCAGCCAATGTTAAAGGTTTGTTTCAAGAGGTGTGTTTTGGTGAGTCGATTGTATACTATACACCCATTTTTTGTCCTATTATAGCATATCATCTTTGACTTTTCAACAACACTATTCACGCACGGTTACTGTTCATACCATGCGCGGTTGCTGTTCACGCGCGTGGTTATTGTTCATCCGAATTTATTTATTTTCCTTCCTTTTCGGGTTACTGTTTTAGCAGTTTTTTTGTTTTTATATTTTTCAGTTTTTTTCATTTCGTCACGATAATATCTACTTTTTAATACGACAAGTTTTACTTTTAGTCAAACGTTAAAGTAATTATTGTCGTTGGAAAAAATAAACTTTTTCACTAAGCAACGTAAAGTTTCACAATCATTACATTTCATCACAACAATATCTACTTTTTAATACAATAAATTCTACTTTTTAGTCGAACGTTAAAGTAATTATTGTCGTTGGAAAAAGTAAACTTTTTCACTAAGAAAAGTAATGTTTCACAATCATTACATTTCATCACGACAATGTTTACTTTGTAATACGATAAGTTCTACTTTTAGTCGAACGTTAAAGTAATTATTGTCGTTGGAAAAAGTAAACTTTTACTCTAAGAAACGTAATGTTTAACAATCATTACATTTCGTCACGACAATGTCTACTTTTTAATACAACAAGTTCTACTTTTAGTCGAACGTTAAAGTAATTATTGTCTTTGGAAAAAGTAAACTTTTTCACTAAGAAACGTCATGTTTCATAATCATTACATTTCGTCACGACAATGTTGAAAAAAAAAACGAAGATGAAATAAAATAAAGAAAATGTGAAAAATAACCAAAAAAAAAGATAAAATCTGGAAAAGAAAAAAAAAGAAACAAAATCTGTAAAGTTAAAAAAAAAAGTGAACAGAGCCTTGAACAGTACAGCGCGTGCGCAACTACTGTTCGCTCGCGTGATGAATAGTAATCCGAGTGTAATAGTGTTGGTTGAAAAGTCAAAGATGGGTGTTATAATAAGACAAAAAGTGAATGCATAGTATAAAACTAATGCACCAAAACAATTCTCTTGTTTCAATATGACAACAATTAATACATTGATCAATTCTCTAAATTGTGTATCCAAATTTCTCGGCTTATGTTATTCACTATTTCTGCGCATTAAGTAAATTTTGTATATATCTAAATTTCTTAGTCTTCTACTTTTTACTCCCTCCGTTCATCAAAACCTGTCCACTTTTGAACAGTAACCATGTTCACCAAAACATGTCCACTTTACCTTTTCGTACTACACTACCCTCTCTACTTTCCAAATATTACTACCCTTTGCCATTAAGGACCCCACCTCACATCAACTTTATTCCTACCTTTTTATCATTCCAACAACTTTATTCTTACTTTTTGGTCAATACCACCTCTTTTTTGTCAATACCACTATTTTTTTGTCATTATCTACTACCCCTACTTTCTAACTTTTACCCTACTAACTTTCACTTTATCAACTTTCTTAAACTCCGTGTCCAGAACAAAGTGGATAACTTTTGACGAACGGAGGGAGTACTTTATTTCACAGGAAATAATGTTGATTCGTACTTGCTCGATACTTACTTGGACGATCATGTGAAGAAAAGTGAGCCAGCAACAACAATTTAAAAAAATAAAAAATCTATAATGTCTGAGCATCGGGCGATTCGGGTCCAATCCGAATCAAACCAAAATTAACCGAAACCAAATTGTGTTTTCTTTTTCTTTAAAACCAAATAAAATTATATTATATATGTAACCAAACCGAATTCAAACCGTAATTTGCGGTTAGGGTTCGATTATAATCGGTTTTAACCGAAATTCTTTATACATTTTAAGTGCATTTTGCACCTATTGTATTTTTTATTTTCTAATACTTTTGCACAAAATATAGCAATTCTATTGGTTCAACCAAAGCTAAGCAACATTAGTGATGATATCATTGATATGCTCGTGGCACTGCAGTAGGAGGCGGGATAGAGTTTAACGTTATATGATTTGAGATGGGATGATGGGTTTATAATTTGACACATGAGTATATAAAGTAACAGTTGGATTATCACAATTTCACTCATAAATTTTGAATTACGTTTAAACATTAATATATAGATATAATTAAAAAATACTAACATACAAAATATTTTTAATTTCGTGTAGAAGTCGAATTTTTTTGGCTCAACCTGAACCGAACCGAAACAATTTCGGCTTTCAATTTCTTAAGCCAAATGAACCATTATATTAAAAATTCAAACCAAACTATAAATTACGGTTTGATGTGATTGAAACTTTTGGTTCCATTCGGATTTTGCTCACCTCTATCTAGTTGCCACGATAGTATTAATTTGCATCCGAATTGATATGAAGGATTAAAGGGTGACGATCAATAATAATTGAAAGGATAATCACTTTACATCTCAACGTTGGACCATTTTGTTGAAAGTGTACAACGATTTACTCAATTATATATTTAAACCTAACATCTTAGAAAAATAAAATTTCCATGCAATACATTTCTAGCTCTAAAATTTTAATGTGTAATATTGGAATATATTTCGTATTTTGGGCAATGACACTTCTTATTTGATATTTGATAAAACTGTAATAAGGATCTGTGTTTTCAAATTTCGAAGTTGATCAATTTGCTACTCACCTATGTGCAAAACCTTTGATGCCTTATTTGCCTGTTTTATTGATGAATCTCTTACCGAGCCTTACCGGGAACTCGATAATATCTCAAATGCCGTTTAGGGTTCTCGGGTACAAAGAGTCAAGGGGAACTAAAACCGGTCGTTAATAATGGGATGATGATATCCTTTTGGGAAACTTAATTAGTTCCAATATAATAATAAGTTTAAGTGGTAGCACTCAAGATAATTATTTATTAGTAAATAATTACTCCCTCCGTCTCAAGAAAGATGTCTTCTTTGTGTTCGGCACGGGAATTAAGGAGAAATGATAAAGAATGTAAAAGTAGTGTGAATAAAATAATAAAGAATGTAAAAGCAGTGTGAATGCAATTAATTATTTCCCAATAAGAAAATGAGACATCTTTCGTGAGATAACCCAAAAAGAAAAAGAAGATAACTTTCATGAGACAGAGGGAGTAATTGATTAAGTAAATGATGTCATAAGTATTTTAATTAATTAATAGATATTCGATAAACTTAAACACGGAGATTAATTAAGTCTAATACTAGCCCCAACTCAACTAAATAAATAAGAGAGTAAGTTATTATTAATTCTTTAGTGGAATGAATTAATATTTATATCCGATTTATATTCTGGGCTGAATTAATTAAGTCGGATATTATCAAACCAATTTTATTTAAGCTAATAGATCCATGAACTGACCCAATGGCATGTGTCTCTGATGGGCTAGGCGCTTATTATCCTACGGCACGTTAGGGTTGTTTAGGTTCGATGAACGTGAGCAGATATTTATCTATAAATACAAAGCTCATAAGACTCATTATTGACTTGTAATCTAAGTATACGAACCCTAGAGAGAGAGAGAGAGTGGTCACCCCCTATAGTAAGAGAGAGAGAGTGTTCGTGGTTCGATCCCATCCATCGATGAGCTCTAGCCAGGAACGGTTCAGAAGATCACTCTGGAGTCCTTGTGTGCCAAGTTTACAGGTATTTCCTACGAACTTCCTACGATCGTATTTAAATACGTAGGAGCATGCTAGATGTGGATTTTATATGTGATCGTTAGATATCCATAATTGATCCATGGGTGAAAATGAATCGATTTTCAATTATCGATTCTAACAATACAACAGTTTCATCAAACTGATTTTCTACCAAGGACTATAAACAATGCTCTTATCACATTGTTGCCAAAGACTGCTCAAGCATGTTCAGTCAAGGATTTTAGGCCAATTGCTTGCTGCAGTGTTTTCTATAAGATCATTTCAAAGGTGTTTGCTATACATGCAGTTGGTCTTTAGTGATATTGTGAGTGAAAACCAAGCTGCATTTGTGAAGGAAAGAACAATTTTTGACAACATCCGCCTCTCATGAACTGATTAAAGGGTACTCAAGAAAAGATATATCTCCCCGGTGTATGCTCAAAATCGATATACAAAAGGCCTATGACTCTGTAGAGTGGCCTTTTGTTAAGTATCTCTTATTGGCAATGGGATTTCCTTTTCAATTTGTGAGGTGGATCATGGCATGTCTCACCACAGTTTCATATTCAATATCTGTTAATGGTGAAACTACTGAACCTTTCATAGCCAGAAAAAGACTTAGACAGGGGGATCCAATTTCCCCTTATATATTTGTGGTTTGTATGGAGTACTTTCATCGAAGCTTACTGGAACTGAAGGCTAACACAGCTTTTAAAGTCCACCCAAGATGCAAGAAGTTTGATTTGATTCAACTTAGTTTTGCTAATGATTTACTTATTTTTACACGTGGAGATTACCCCTCTATCTAGCAGGTAATGCAGATTATCCAGAGATTTGTTGCAGTGTCAAGGCTTCAAGCAAACCCAAACAAGAGCTGTGTTTTATTTTGTATGAGTCTCAGAAAATCAGCAGGAGGCCATCTTAAGGGATTTTGGATCAGTGAAGGGGGAACTTCCTTTTAAATATCTACGTCCTCTTTCAGCTAAGAAACTATTTGTGATTCAATGCCAACCTCTCCTTGAGAAGATTATGGCTCAGATTGATAATTTGACAGCTAAACTCCTTTCATATGCAAGCAGAGTTCAACTCACAAGGGCGGTTTTGTTTAGTGTGCAGGTGCATTGGTGTCAGGTTTTTCTCTTGCCTCCGAAAGTAATGAAGAAAATCCAATCTATGTGTAGATCTTTCCTATGGGCAGGCAAACCTAATTCTAAGAGGGCGTTGGTGGCGTGGGAGCATATGTGCTTGCCTAAATTAGCAGGTGGCTTGAACCTTGTTCACATGCCAAGCTGGAACAAGGCAGCCCTATGTAAACTGTTATGGAGTTTATCTAAGCAAAAAGAAAAGTTCTCGAATCGTTGGGTGCATGGGTACTACATCAAAAGTCAGGCTATTACAACCATGTGGATTCCACTCCAAGCTTCATGGGTTGTAAGCAAGATTCTTGGGGTTAGAGATTATGCAACAGATTCTCCAGAAGGTCAGCTTCTCATCTCTGCACCTCAGTTTTCGATTACTAAGATGTATCGAAATTTTAGGGATGTGGGAGAGAGGGTTCCTTGGGCAAAAATATTGACTAATAATGTGGCACCATCGAAGAGTATCTTCATAATGTGGCTGGTTTTGCTTGAGAGATTAGTCACGTGTGATCATCTTGAGAAGATTGGCATTTTTGTGGAGCGTACGTGTAGTCTGTGTACAACAGCAGATGAGAGTTTAAGCCACTTATTTTTTCATTGTGATTTTGTTAAGCAAGTGTGGAATGGGGTTAAGAGTTGGTGTGGGATCAGTCAAATGACTGGAAATTGGGAGGAGGAGAGGGCAAGATTGATCGCTCAATGTGGGTCTAAAACCAACAAGCAGCAGCTGTATCGTCTAGCCATCTCTGTAATAATGCATCAGGTTTCAAAAGCAAGAAATGCAAAGAGGTTTCGAGAGGTTCATGAGAGTAGTGAAGATGTGATTCGAAGATGTCTTAATATCATAGTGTTAAGAAGTAGGAAAGACAGTAAAATAGCGAGGCTATTGCAGCATTAGTGTGAGGACAAAGTTGTGAGAAGAGGCTTTGTGGTTTGTACTTTCCATGGAAAATTGGTAATAATAAAACTCCATTTACCAAAA
Organism: Schizonepeta tenuifolia; assembly: GCA_029490685.1. Classification (NCBI taxonomy): domain Eukaryota; kingdom Viridiplantae; phylum Streptophyta; class Magnoliopsida; order Lamiales; family Lamiaceae; genus Schizonepeta; species Schizonepeta tenuifolia. The sequence goes on along the minus strand of CM055957.1, from coordinate 78,324,695 downwards.
AAAAAAAAAAAACTATAGTAATTACTGTTTCGTAAATCATAATAATTATAGTAGTTACTATTTTGAATATCGGATTATTTATTTCCTTTAATTTCGTTAGGGAGTCGATTAATTAAATTAACACTAACTCATTTCGGTTTTATTTCTCTTTGAAGGTCATTAGTCTTTCTTTTTTTCCCCAAGGTATTGAAGAGTCATTAGTATTAAAAACTTTAGAAAAATAGAAATAAAAAAAAAAATCCATATAAATACATTGATTACCTTGATTTCTTTTTTAATGTAGTGGGAACCCGCAGCCGCTACCTTTGGTGTACACTGGGTAAACCCACGTCCCTTGTGCAGTAGCCATCAGACAGGGCAGATAAATCACATTTTCCAAGTACAAGTGTGACTGACTCAACCTATAGAGACATATCATGGGTTCAAACCTGAGACTTTTCAATCTTAGGTGCCCAATTTTACCATTAGATCATCCCAAGAGGACAAGATTATCTTGACTTTTTCAATCTTAGGTGCCCATTTTTACCACTAGATCATCCCAAGAGGACAAGATTATCTTGATTCTTTTTTTTTTCCGCTACCTTCGGTGCGCACTGGGTAAAACCCCGTCTCTTGTGCAGTAGCCTGCAAATCACACATGACAGGTAAACCACACTTTCCAAGTACATGTGTGGCAGACTTGACTTATAGAAGCATGTCATAAGATTCGAACCTGACACCTTTCAGTCTTAGACGCCCACTTTTACCACTAGGTCATCCCAAGAGGACAAGATTATCTTGATTCTCAACTAATGTAGTGTTGTTATATGAGATTTGACATACATGACAATGCTTGATAATTAGTCTAATATGAATTGCTAGTTACTTTAACCCAAATGCATCAAAATTAATTAATTTTTTAAATGTGGTTACCAATCCAAGTTAACTTATCACCATTTTTAATTTCTTTGTACCATCACCAGCGCGTGATTTGGCTTTTGGTTTAAATAAAAGTATACTATGCAAAGATTAGTCTTCACTCTTAAATACCAATAAAACTCTTGTTGATTTATGCTAAAAGTCAACTATAATATGTTTGTACAACAAGAACTTAGCCTGTTATCGCAAATATAAAATAACTTTGATAACACTCGTATTTTATGTATGAGACTAGCCAATTAAATCGATTGACATTCAATAGGTCCTTGCACTGTAAAAGTTTGTTTCAATAGATCTCAACATTAGATGTGCTAAACTTGACCCAACTCGATTGTTGGCCGGGTAGGTCCGAAAATATTCGACCTCAACTGACAATAATTTACAACATAGACACATGCGCATGTTTTGCTGGCCTATACTAGAGGTGACCAAAAGAACCGGAAATCATCGCAACCGAATTGGAACCAGCGGTTTCGAAATCGGTTTTGGAACCGAACCGTCGGTTCCGGTGTTCCAAAAATGTGGAACTGAGATAAATTGTCGGTTTCGGTTTAGTTTCGATTCCGAACCGCCGATTCTTTTTTTTTAATGTTTGTATCTATATTTATGTCATAATTCATATTTATTTCACCTAAATACTACATTGGAATGCATAAAATTATAATTATAGAAGAAAAAGTAACAAAAAAAAAATCATATTAGAACCTCAATTCCGATTTGGAACTACTAGAACCGAAACGGAACCGGCTTGGGATCAAAACCGAAGAGGTCGGCAGTTCGGTTCCGATTCCCTCAGAATGGAACCGAGAACCATCGGTTTCGGTTTGGAACTAGGACCGAACCGAGACCACCTCTAGCCTATATACATTGAGACAATTGATTCGATCCAATTTCTCCCATAAGTCAGGTGTGTTTGGGTCGAATTGTCCAAAATAGCTCAGTTCATGTTGGATCAAAATAGCTTTTAAAGAATTGAACTTCTATCCATGTTGAGTAAATGAAATAATTTTGAAGCTAAAGTTCTCTGATTTTATTATTGTGTTATAACCCTTCAATTTATCTGAGCTATTCTTTTGTAAGATAACAATAAGGAACAATCAGTAATGGAAAGTCAAAAAGTATAATGTGATACATGATTGACAGAAAAACAAAACCAGGGATTGAGAGACAACCATGAGATTTTGAGTTATGCAACTTTATTTTTACAAATATTTATGCGTTGAGTATGAATTACTTGTGTTGCACTATACTACTATAAGATTTGTGGTTCATCAATGTTTTTCGTATAGTTACGACCTTTAACTTTTTTTAGTTTACAAGTCGAAGCCAATAAGAAAATATATACTACCATTTTATTTACAAATATATCATGACCTTATTTAGTTAGAGTGTGATGATATTCGCTCTGCCGGCCACGCAAATGCATTGTATATTTGTTCTTGTTGATATTTTTCTACCTGGGAAAAAGTTTATATTTGATCGTTCTTGTGTATATAGAGAGAATCATGTGTGAGTGGATCAAATGTTCAAATTCAATTTCATATCCAGTTGCATCCAATTGGATATGGGTTTGAATTCAAATCTTTAACCTGTTACACCTTCATTGTGAGACCGTCTGACACGAGTCTTTGTGGTTACGTGTGTATGTGGGTGTGCATTTTGAAGGGAAACAAGCAAAGGCAGAATTTGTGGAACTTTATATGCTAGTAGTTGATGGTGAGGTTGGAATCTTCAACCAAAAGCATTTAACAACATTTGTTGTTGTTGCAGTAATTCTCTCATAGTCTTACACAATGCTTATCTGTATATCGGCAAACCAGCTGTTCTAGTCTTTTTAATTCAACAAAAGATTAATTTTTTATGTTTATTTACTATCTGTGTGTGTTTACTTTGATGGAAATATTTCCATTGGAAAATAATGGATAAAGAAAAGATGGGAAAATATTAACATTTCCATCCTTTTTTTATCACATGTTTACTACGATGAAAAAGAAAATTATCACATGGTCCTCCCGCTCCTTCCCCATTTTTATGTTTTTTATTCATTGGAAAATATTATCACACCCCTCCCTCATGTTAATATTATCCACAATTGAGATAAAAAGGATGGAAAAGGGGTTGCTCGGAAAGGTTATCCATTCTGCCCGATAAAAATTAACAAACGTAGTAAACGTGTGAAAATGATGGAAAAAGAATAAAAATATTCTTTTTCCACCCTTTTCCATCAAAGTAAACGCAACCTTAAATTAAAGTGTATATATATAGATTAATCTTTGACTTGACTTGATAACATGATGAATTAATAAGATTTTGAATACTGCAAAGTTTAGGTAAGTTTGTTTATTTTCAAATTCCTTATCGTATTAGAAATTTGAAAATATAGACAATATATTATTGCCAATCGTAATGTTTTCTCCAAGTAAAATTTGATATGAGAATTAATTCACTAGCATGTTTAAGTTCTATCAATGAAGTTCTAATTGGGAACAAATGAACTGTGCATAATCCTCAAGAGTAATAATGATAATAAAATTTATATACACAATTAACTATGTATCTCAGAAACAATATTTCGATGATGTTCGATAGATTGTAGCAATTAAAGATGGTGTGAAGTTGGAATTTGTAGAAACAATCGAGTTAAACACAATATATTTTAACTGTATTTTTGTTACCAAAATGAAAATCATTTTTGTTTTACAACTATTTGCAAATGGCTTACTATATTAATAGATTAGTTGCACTTTTTGGATCGATTAGCACGCGCGTAGATTACGATAATGGAAAATTCGTTACTACAAAATCTCAACGGTTAACGGAAAAGTACACGTGTAAAAAATCATATTCCGTAACTTTTTTTACGTTATATTCATGACGTACAATTATGTCTCGTGTACATGTCGAATTTTTATTTGCATTTTTTTGTGACTGATTTTCGACGATGAGAACAACGTGCATTCTATTGCTATTTCATAATCAACAACATTGCTCCATGTAAAGAATCCTAATATAAGATGATTTTATCACAAAATTTTGTGATTACATGTTGTGAGACTAGTAATATACACTTGCTATGAATGTGTTCATCTTCCATCCATTTCGAATCAATATTTCCCCAATCAAATCTCAATGGATTTGCACGATTCTTGTTTCTACATACTCCTACATTAACCTAGAACAAAATCCAATATCAAAATCGGCATCCCGTATCAAGCATTCACACATAAAGCTCCAAAATGGCAGCACGCTCCGTTCAAACACCTTTCCCGACCACTTTACATTCCGTACGCAATATCTCCCGAACCCCTTATCCCCACCGTGCAAACAAACATTTTTCCGAAACCTTACGGAGTTCCCTACAACATAAAGAAAAAATCACACAAATCCAATAACCCTAGCTCAAGTTATACCCAAATTAATCAAGCATAGAAACACACCACAAAGCACCTAAAAACAGCCAACTTTGCTAATGCTTTCCAATCCGCCCTACTCAGGAAACGCTGCCACCGTAGATTAAATCACATCGCACGGCCTAAATTCAAAAATTCTCCTTCCTCTCAATCCGCGTCTACTGCCATCCAGCCAATAAGATTGCGAGTTTTGGATATTAGCCCCTTGCACGCCTACTATTTAAATCCGCCCATTTTTCGCCTCCAGACTCACACCAAACTCTCATTTGATATTGGGAATTCGCAGTTTACAGCACAGATCCACTTCAATTTTCCTCAATTTCACAAACCCTAGCCCTAAATCTAGCTTCTGTGAGATTTTTCCATGGCTACCGTTGAAGATCCAGTCATCCCCACCGAAGTTCCTGAGGCGGAGCCGCCGGTCATCGAGGAGCCTGTCAAGGAGGACAATCCTGAGGCGAAATCCACCAAGGCTAGGAAAGCCGCCGCCCCAAAGAAGGCGAAGAAGGTTCCGGCTCCGAGGAAGCGCAGCGCGGCCACTCACCCTCCTTACTTTGAGGTATTGGATGAATTGATTTTCGTTTTATTTGTTTTTTAATTGTGGTTATGTGAAATGGGATCTAAATTCTCGTTTGTTGCGCATGCAGATGGTTAAGGATGCGATCGAGACGTTGAAGGAGAGGACTGGATCGAGCCAGTACGCGATTCAGAAGTTCATCGAGGAGAAGCAGAAGAATCTGCCGCCGAATTTCAGGAAGATGTTGTTGGTTCAGCTGAAGAAATTCGTGGCGAGTGAGAAACTCGTCAAAGTGAAGGGCTCGTTCAAGCTGCCTTCGGCTCGTGCTCCCAGAGCCGCTGCTGCTGCGCCTTCTAAGAAGGCTGCTCCTCCCGTCAAGCCGAAGGCCGCGCCTAAGGCTGCTGCTTCGAAGGGTAAGAAGGCTTCTACGGCGAAAGCCAAGCCGAAGGCCAAAGCCGCCCCTGTGAAAACGAAGGCGGTAGCTGCGCCAAAGGCGAAGCCAGCGGCTAAAGCCAAGCCGGCTGCCAAAGCCAAGCCTGCTGCGAAAACAAAAGCTGCGGTTCCTGCCAAGACAAGGGCAGCACCGAAGAGGAAGGCGCCGGAGAAGCCGAAGGCTGAGAAGAAACCCCCCGCCAAGGCTGCCAGGACCTCCACAAGGTCAACTCCGAGAAAGGCGGCAGTGGCGCCTGCTAAGAAAGCTCCGGTGGCTAAGAAGGCTGCGCCGGCGAAGAAAACTGCGGCGAAGAGCGTCAAGCCTAAGACGGTAAAATCTCCGGCGAAGAAAGCTGCATCGGCGAAGAAAGGAAGGAAGTAGATGATCGGGGAAGAGGGGTAGTTTTGGGAAAAGGTGTTTGTTTGTAGGGATAGTAATGTAAATTTACCTTGGTCCTTCTATGGGTATTAAGCTGTAGTTGCTTTTTATGCCCTCAAGAGTATGATAGAACGGATTCTTTTTCTTTTTTCTCCCCTCTTTCCGTAATTCTTTAGGGTTCGTTTTTTCTTTTATATTCCGATCACAGTGATTAAATCTGTTCTTTTAATGGAATCAGTATATTCTCTCTTAATCTGTTTCCCGTCTAATTCGTTGTTTTCAATTGTGCATTATCTCGTGTTTAAATTGTATTAACTGTGTTACCATAAAATGCGCATTACGCAATGGCTGGCGGCACACGTTGTGAGGTTGGCAAAGTTAAACATGAAGGGATTGCGTGAGATTGAAGTTTGAAGAAGATGATTGGGCGAGGCATGGGAGGATTCATATTTCTTACGTCAAGTCATTTTCGTCAGCTTATGGGTAAATTCTACGCCCTTCTCTGATGATTCCAATATTATTCTACGCTGTTGCAAGATCATTTATGCATGTAATGCTTAGTTGCTTATTTGTAGTCAAATTTATGGTAGTCTTTCTTGTATTGCATTGGTTCTAAGGAGGCTGAATATAGTTTTTTATTGTTCCAAACTGTAAAGAAAATGGTAATATTCTGAACTTCCATCCATCTTCTAAGTTCAATTATATTTAGTTCCGGTGGTTCTTATGCTGTTAATTGCAGCATCTCTTTAGCAATTCGAGATCCACAACCTTACCTATCAGCTTGTGATATTAGGATTAGAGTTTTTTCATAAAATTGATCACTCATAAGGTCACTAATCGAGTAACCGTACAGCTAAATGGTTAAAAGTAATCATGGAGTTGAACTGATAAATAAATAGCTGACTTTCGTAAAAACAGTGATGTCGCCGCAATTATTGATAATACCGTTAGGAGCCCAGAAGTACGTTGCATGGCTGCAACGGCCAAGTATGATGCTAAGAGCATGCTTTCCCTTATTTGGTATTGCAGTTTTTAGTTAGCACCAGTAAAGCACTATTGTTTTAGTAAGTTTACACGCGCTGCGCGTCTATCATTTGTCAATTATGACATAAACATGCATCTTGTTAGACGATATTTTCTTTCATGAACTCTGGACAAAACTCTACCGGTTTAGTTTTTCTTTCTATATCTTGTGCCTAACACGTGTCCCTACTTGGCCAAACTAAAAAGTGAGATGGCTTGTCATACCCCTACTTAACAATGGATGAAATTTTGGTGTTTTTAATTCCAAATTGGATCCTCATACAAGATTTAAGAAAGAAATGGCCATACTATGAAGATGGTTGATTTAGTTTTCTGTGTATCCTGACATCAGAAGATGGTGGTGTGTTTGTGGTGTTCAGTCATCATGAGCTTATATTTGCATTTTTATTATCTGCAAATGGTTGTAAAAATCCTGGGGCCTGGAAAGGTTTTAAATTTTCTTTTCTCTTTCAAGTATTTATGCTTTATTGTTTGGTGTCTAGCACTTCCAATTGATCAGCTCCTGTATATATCTGAATTCTTGCATGCCTGAAATGAATCTCGCCATGTTCTGTGACACATACTTCTTTGATAACCTTTTCAATGAGTGCTCTTTTATGATTTGTGTCATTGACATGTTATCACCTGACTTGGCGTGTTCGTTAACTAAGCAAGAGATACATATGATAAAACATTAATGACACGTGTTATTGAAAAGACATGTCACAGGGTCTTATGTGAGCTACACGTGAACCTGAAATCTGAATAATACGATCTTCGTAATTATGTCTAACATGCAGAAGGCATTGGAAAAATCTTCTGACAACTTAACTGTTTTTTTCTTCTTATCTGGGGCTGGGGGAGTTATTACCCTCCCTGTTAATTTGGGGCAAGCTAACCTCGTGTGAGGCCAAGTTTGGTTTCCTTAATAATATTTAGGCTTCCATCTCTCTCTCTCTTAATAACTGTATATATTGCTCGTGCTTCTTTTATTAGTTTCTGTTGTGGTGTATATACGCGGACTCAAGCTGTTTCTCATGCATTTTATTTATCACCTTATATCTCTATTACATACAATAGGAAGAACTGGTTCATTAGTTATGCATTTATTTATTATCTCTTATCTCTGTTACACATAATAGGAATTACTTATTTATTAGGTATGTCTATTTTCTCAGGAACATTGCTGATGTGTAATCAAAATACAAGGTTGAAAACATCGAATACTTTTCTAGTTGAGGTAAGTAGCCTTGCCTTTTGGTCTAGGGATGTTAGTGTAAAATGATTTGATAGTAGGATCTGGTTTATAAGCTTGATATATGCAGTCAAACATAGGGCATTTCCCATTTTTCTAATTCTTTCCTTGGCAACAAAATGATATATCCAAATATATACCTCTGGATGATGTAAATATATTTCTCGTCTCCATCCTTTGTTATTGCATCTTCTAAAACTTTAAGACGAATGTAAATTATGCTATTGATTACGTTACAAAATGATCTAACTGGAATAGATTACCACATCTAAACCATTAAGTTAGGGCTGTAAATGAGTCACAATTGTTCGACATTGTGTAAAAAGATATTGAGCTTTTGAAAATTATGTTGGAGCATGTTTGGTTACTTACTTAGTTGAGCTTGAGCAGTGTGATAACTTTATACCTGTTTGCCCTATTTTTACTTATCAAACTTGAGCCTGAGCTGAAAATTTTGTTCAAGCTGGTTGAGATGATTTTCAAACTGAGTTTAAATGAAATTTGGCTAAGGATCACTAGTTGGTATCAAGTTATTTGGTTTTATTTTCTAAATAGGCAGATAATGTTGCTAGGAAAAAACTTCAGAGTGGTAGAATGTCTTAATGTATGACTTCAATAAATGTAAGCCATTGCTATATGCCAATCAAATTTAGGGGAGAGAAACGGGCTAAAGACGTGGATTGATGTGCGTCCTTATAATTTGTTTATTATGTCTGATAGCAATATAATTTATAACTTCATATCACCACTGTCTATTCTTGTGGTGCAAATGTGTAACTGAAGTCTCTTGTTTTGAATGAATGAAGGTACAATACGTGGATGCCTTCTTCATAGTTAGAACGCCTGTTAGGTTGTGTGTATGCATCGCCTAGATATATGTTCCTTAAATGGTCAACAAATGACATTGTTGAAATGTGAAGAGGCAGCAGAATAAGGTCATAAGTTTCCATTTTAATGAATTGTGATCCGTATTTACCTAGCTTTTTAAAGTATTTTTCCTTGGCTAGCTGATGTAATTAGGGAAAAAAAAGATTTTGTCATGAGCTTTGAGCTGAAGTTATGCCGGGTGTAATAATCTTGATCATTTGCGAGTTTCAGCCTCCCATAGTTTTCAAGGTGAAGTGTATATAAGGAAATGTACATGGCATTGGACATTCTGTTTAGTAACATCAGTGTTTAATAGCTAATTATATATCTTCTCTTAGGTAAGTCAAACGACTTTCCAACTTTCCGCATATAGCTTATTTTCATTTCTGTTTGCTATTTGTTACTAACTTTTTGTTTATTGCGAGTGAAGTACTGGTAAAAGTGCTTATATGTTGATTGGTCGTCCCTTTAATTATCTTTCGTCATTGGCATATGTTGCTTTAATGTTCACTTGAGCTGCTGACATTTTGATTCTAAGTTTACTTTTATCCATAAAGTAATTAGTGTTTGTCTCTCTCCTCAAAAAATAAAATACTTTAGTGTTGATCTCTTTGTCCTTATTCTTGCATGTTCTGGAATCTTAAGATAAGCTTCACCATTACTTTCCTTTGGCTTGATATATATATATTTTTGAAAGGTTGGCTTGATATTTTTGGGTGTTGATATTTCATGTATTTACAAGTCTTTGTAGTAACAATCTCATTAAGTAGACTTCTCACTGAAAATTTGAATGGCACATCATAATCTATTAAATGTTAAAGTTATGATGCTCATCTTGGTTGAAATGCTCAAATATAATGTACGTAAAGAGCTCCAGCTTCTGCACCATTGACGAGTGTCTGTCCAAAAAGGAAAAAAATAATGCTTATATGTGTTCCAAAAAGAATCTACTCCTACATACTATCTATTGATGTATACCGTCCAAGTCCATATAATTCCTTCTTTATCGTCATTGCTCTGATTAGCTACTTGATTGCTTGTCATGTTATATCTCCGGAATCTACACATTTGGCTGCTAGGGTGTATCGTGGTTGGCAGTCATGTTAGCTTCTTGTGCACTTCCTATGTAACCTATGTAATCCTGCACTTCCCAAAATGTTTCTGGGATCATTTTATCTGGAATCGATCTTGAATTCCTAGGGTATTTACTAGCCTTGCAAATTTGAATCCATTTTGAATTATCAGCTTGGGCAATAGTTTGGAGATGTTATAGAATGCAATATGGTTTCAGCATTTATAGGTGTTGATTTAAGTAACTGGATTTATGCACCAATATGAACACTTCAGAATCAATGACATACAGCTGAAAGCCAAAAAATAGTGATAAATTGTTAAAATTAAGAGATGATGCAGCCGAGAGCCTATTTGCTTGAAAATTGCCAACTAATGATGATGACGATGTTGATAATTGGACTAATTTTCTTTTTAGTTAAGATAAAAAACAGCATGTAAAAGAATGCTTCAGATTTAGTTTCATAGCATTTTTCGTAAATTTGTGTTGGCTGGATCCATGTTCAAGCAGTTATATGGTTCATTGTTTTTATTGTTTTTCAGATTTGTGTGTAATTGTCACCTAGGCTCTTATCAGTTGTTTCATGTCTTCATATAACAGTGACAGCTTAATCTCTTCATGTGCAGCATTTTCTTCGGTATGATATTTGAATTTTCCATCTGTCTAACTGAAACTAGGGGAAGCCAAAGTTTGTTGATGATTGCTAGGAATAGGATATATGATTGATGATGTGTGCGTGCATGGGGAACTCTTGCTATTTCATGCATTCGTTACTTGTATCTAATCCATGCTAGGTTTAGTATCAGAGCCAGTTCATTAGTTTATAGTATCTGATTTTGCCTTTAATTCAACATGGAGAATGTTATTATATATGTGATGGTTTTGAAAGTAGGAGATGCTGATTCTTGTATTCAAAACCTTGTGATTATTTTCCCAGATTAGAGTTTATATACTTGCTCGGAAATGTGCGTCTGATTCTTTGAACTGTCATTCCTTTTATGAACGATCCGATCCACCTCTCATTAATCGTATCACCCCTGTATAGACTGCGAACAATGTGGGAAGAAGAAATGATATAGGATTAGCAAGTTCCTCTTATTCACTTACCTCATAAATGAAATATAGATTGTATAGATCAAATTTTATTTATATATGTATGCATGATGTATAGAGAAGGTCAGTCCTTTAGTTTCTTTGTTTTCTTTTATTCGGTCTCAAGTAAAGGAAATTTTAGGATTATATGTTAATCAAGTCTTACCTTGATGGTCGTCTGTTCTGTAATTCTTTAGCCTGCATGTTTGTTTACTAGTATAAGATTTCGTATTTATTTCCAAAGGTAGAGATCCTTTCCCTTGGTAGCATTTACTAGTTTCTTGTTTCTACTTGGCTTTTGTGAGATGCTGATATTTGATGCAACAGAACATCAGCATTTTTTACTGAAATTAAGAATATCAGATAAAAAGCATTAACCTCCAGATGAAATAATGAGTTGGAGAGTTTGAGTTTGTATAGTTGGAATTATTAATATTATTTCTTGTTGATGTAAACAAGTTGCATGCTTTGTGTCCCTATAATATTTTAGTCGTGTAATAATTCTTTAAATACTAGGGCCTACTATATATTGATAATTTATAAATTCGATCAGGGCTAAATAATAACATTAAAATTAAATACTACTTTCTTCGTTCTGCTTATTTTATTTTCCGTCCCGTTTATTTTGTCTTCTTATTGTTGGGTACAGAAATTAATAATAAGGGTTAAAGATAGGAAGTGGGTAGGTCCCACCACTTTTGATGAATTTTAAAGGCTAAATTCTTTCTTTATTTAGTATGTGACAAATTGAGTGGAATATTCATTTAAGGGAATTGAGACAAAATGAGCGGAATAGAGGGAGTACTGTTTAGTTACATAACAATACTTTAAACACAAAAATTAATAACAATTCTCTGAAGTCATAACATTTCTCTCCTATACTTCATGCTATGAAACCTTTGCATAATACTTTCATTAGTAACACCTTCAAATACATCACTTTTTATATAGGTTAATCATTCAGTAATTGGTCTCTCACACAGGAGCATAAATTATAATTAGTTATTACAATAAACTAACAATACCGCCCTGCTCAAAAAGTGATAAGAAAACAACGCAAAACCTATAGACTGAAACTTAGTTCTCCAAAACTAAGAAATTCCAAATTTCCAATTGAGTGGTCGTCTAATTACAATTTACAAATGCATTATGTATCACCAATGATATATAGAAATGTTAAGTGAATCATCTTTAACCACAAGTCCAACAATAGCATAATTTCTTCATTTTGTCGATCCTTTTCATTAAGTTAAACAAAATTAATCAAGAATAACCATTCATGAATATCACTAAATAAAACAACAAATATTCCACCATTCATTTTACTATCTCAATCATTCTTGAACTCAAACTCCGAAGGAAAAAAATCGGAATTCGAAATTAATTAGAATTTCATAGTAAATACCCAAAGCCAAAGGAAAGTAAAATTTGAAATTTAACTTACAAGTTAAGGGACCTTAATTGTTCTGGTTGCTGGAATTGTAGTCAAATTTGCTGCCTGATTATGATAAAGAAGAGGTAACAAAATATTGAAATTTTGCTCGTGTATGGTAGAGGATTCCTAATTTACGTAAGGCTATACATTTCAAGGTTTTTTTTTACATTCTAATTATAAATAAAAATTACTAAAATAACCCTGAATTTTTTAAAGTAAACTGGGGGGCCATACCCCAACACACCTCCGTCCTGCTCATCCATATGTATTGTCAATTTGATCTATTTTTCAAAAGTAAAGTCCCTTTGGATGTAAGCATGTTCAGTTAGATCTAGTAGAAAATTCGTTATCTCCAGGCTTAAAATGAAAATATATGCATGTAAGCATGTTCAGTTAGAAAAATAAATATACGCTATTGTAACGAGTTTTACACGTTCTATAACCATATAGTGAACTGCTAAAAAGAAAAGACACCATATAATGAATCTGTTTGAATGTACATAAGTTTCAATCATACTATATAACTTATTTACTCTTCCAAAACGAAAATATTTTTAATTTGATACTTAGGCCATTTAGGGGGAGCCTGGATGTTGGATTCACACAACTTGCTTCCTTCCTTTGGATCATTTGACACCTGTCCTACTGTAGCAAAGCAGTAAAATTAAATCTAAATTTTAATATTTTCACTCTGATTTGGTTTGGTTTCTCTCTCTCTAAAACTGTTTCCCCCCTCTCTCTCTCTCTCTCTCTCTCGAAGAATCCCCTCTCTTTCTCTGATTCTTCGCCAACCCATTAATCACGACGGCGTAACAAACCTCATCTCGGTCAGACATTTCGTCGAACACCTTCAGCGTAGAGTCCAAATCTCGGGTTTTGCAGTAGAGAGAGACGAAAGTGGAGTCGACGTAAGGATTGTGGTGCAATGAGAGCTTCAATGAGAGGGATTGGAGCTGTGGGCCCATCGAATTATAGGACAAGAAAGCGCAGGTTCTGAGTAAAGTGGCAAAAGTGGGCGTTGGGGAGAATCCGCCGCAGGTGGCATAGCATGGCGACGAAGAGGCGGCAGGCGAGCGGCGAGGGGGAGAATGCAGAGATTATGGAAGTAAAGGTGACTGTGTTGGGGCAAGGGATTGAGTGGAAGAGAGGGAGAGCTGAGGAATGGAGATTGGATTTGGAGTGTGATGAGATTGGTGAAGAATGTGTTTTGGAGAGTCGAGATTATGCAGTTTATGATGGCTTGTGCGTGAACGCAGCGTGGGTCGCCGGAATTTGGAATCGGAGTTGCCATAATTTTTTATTTATCGGTGAAAACTCTACCGCAGTTAAAAAAAAAGAAAAAAAAAGAAAATTAAATCCATTTTCCAAATGTACAATCTAAGTAGGCGGGAAGCAGCCTATGTGAAAGCAGCTTCCTATTTGCCGCCCCATTTAGGTGGGGTATACTAAACAAAAAAGATATACTAATACGCATGTGATAAAGAAAGTGTAATACTATTTCTGTCACGTTTATCTTAACGTGTTTTTTAGGTATGAGTATTAAGAAGAGGTGTTATATGTAAGTATGGTGTTTTGTGTAGGATTTATATATAGATAATCCATCCATATAGCCAATTTGACTGGTTGACTACAATAGTTGTTAAGGAACTTAATATGGTAAAATTGTAGCTAAAAATGTGTTTTTTGGACAAAAATACCCATTCTTTTCACTTTTTCTCTTTCCATCTATCTTCTTTATCTCTTTTTCTTCTTCTCATTCTTCTCATCCATCTCGTTTTTTTTCTCCTGCTTCTTTTCTTCTTCGTTTTTTTTGGTACTCTTCTTCCTGTCGCCGCCGTCAGCCGCGCTCTGGATCTGAACTCGTCCTCGCCATCGTCGTCCCTCCCGTCGCCGCTGTCGCCCCTCCCATCGCAGCCGCCGTCGCCCTCGAGCTGCCCCTCTCTCTCTCGTTGTTCGCGTCTCTACCGCCGCCCTCGATCTGTCACTCTCTCTCTCGCTGTTCATCTCTCTACCGCCGCCCTCGAGCAGCCGCTCTCTCGCTCTTACTGTTCATCTCTCTAGTCGCCGCCGCCGTCGCCCTCCCGTCGCCGCCGTTGAGGTGTTTTGTTGCCGCCGCCATCGATTTGTTGTAGTTTTTCGTCACTGTCACTGCCGTTGAGCTGTTTTTGTCACCGCCGCTGTTGATTGGTGTTGATTGACAATATTTTTCGATTTTGAATTTCATTGAAGAAGCTTCTTCGGCTGCATGCTGGTATGTTGTTTTATATGTTGTGATTTGTTGTTTTCGTTCGTATTTTATTACTATTTATGTATTTCGTACGTGCAAATTAATTTCGTAACATGTTTGTGGCTACTTTGTATCGAAATTTTTACGTATACAATGTTGCGAATTTCGCAATTCGTAACACTATATACGAAATTTCGTATATACTAACTGTGCATTTTGGCTTGTTTATTTGACGTTACGAAATTACAATTTCGCAACATGTTTGAGACTTTTTGAATGTTTCGAATCTGAAATTTTTAGATGTATAATGTTGCGAAATTCAAACTTCGTAACACAATTCGTATAATAGTGTAGCGAATTGTGAATTTCGTAACTAACTTTGAATTTTCATAGTTTTATTTGAAGTTACGAAATTAGAATTTCGTAACATGTTTGTGGCTATTTGAATGTTTAGAAACTAAATTTTTGAAGTACACATGTTACGAATTTGACAATTCGCAACATAATATACGAATTCGTATATAGTGTTGCAAATTATGAAATTCGTAACTAACTTTGCATTTTCATAATTTTGTTTGAAGTTACGAAATTAAAATTTCGTAACATGTTTGTGGCTATTTGAAGGTTTTAGAAACTGAATTTTTGAAGTACACATGTTACGAATTTGACAATTCGCAACATAATATACGAATTTCGTATATAGTGTAGCGAATTCTGAATTTCGTAACATGTTTGTGGCTATTTGACGTTACGAAATTCTAATTTCGCAACATGTTTGAGGATATTTGAAGGTTTCGAATATGAAATTTTTATGTGTATAATGTTGCGAATTTCACAATTCGTAACACAATTCGTATAATTGTGTAGCGAATTGTGAAATGCGTAACTAACTTTGCATTTTTGTTCGTTTATTTGACGTTACGAAATTATAATTTCGCAACATGTTTGAGGCTTTTTGAAGGTTTTTTATGTTACGATTTGTTCATTTTGTAACACTGTAACTAATTTAAATCTTACTCATTTTATGCAGATGAGTCCATCGTGCTTAATTGTTGTGCATAGAGGGCATTGGGATGAGAATATATATGTAGGTGGGAGAAATGAGTATATTCCCATTCCTCCAACGGGTATAAGCTTTCAACAATTTTTGAGCAAGATTGAGGTGCGATTGGAAAAAGACAATAGCATGTATGCATTTGATGTAGATGCTTTAGTTGAGTCACCTGTAGGAGAGACTATGAGAATGAAGATAACGGATGACTTTGAGTTGTCTAGTATGTTAGGATTGTTGGATTTGCCTACGGTATATATCACGGTTTATCCTAGAATGAATGAATGTTCATCTAGTAGAAAACGTCGAAATACTAAGGTTTTGAGTTTGCAAAATAAGATCCAGTGTGAGGTTGATGTTGATAATGATGAATCCAATTTTGAGAATGTTGGTGATGAAATGTATGATAGTAAATCTAATGACATGGATGATGTGTATGATGATTGTGATGATTCGGCTGATTATTGTAGTGGAGGTGAACATAATCAATCTAACACAATTATTAATGAGGAAAAGAAGAAAGAGGTTGCATTGTGGATTGTTCCTGGTGCAGCGGAGTAAGCTTCTATTACATCTGATGATTTCGTTATACCTTCTGAGCCAGTGACAAATGATCTTGTGATTGGTGGTATATTTCGTGACAAGTTGAGAATGCAAACAGCTGTTGGGAATTACCACATGAAAAATCATGTGGAGTATGTGACAGAGCGCTCGAGTGGTACTCGTTATCATCTCGTATGTAAATTTGGCGATAGATGTGAATTTATTATTCGAGCATCTGCGATGGGCAAGACTTGACAAATCACTCATTGAAGACCTCACAATTGTGAAATTGATTTGAGATATCATCCTCATTCAAAGGTTTCTTCTAAAGTCGTAGCTGCCGAATTTGTTGATAATTTGACTGAAGATGGTTTCTTTCTTAGGCCTCGGGATATTCAAGGGAAGTTGTTAAGGGATTACGGTGTTCATGTGACGTACCGAACTGCGTTGGCTGGAAAGAACCATGCAGTAAAACAATCATACGGTGATGCAGACAAGTCTTTTCAGGTTCTTTTGATTAGTCTTACTTAAGTTTAATATATGTTGTTTTTTTGGTACGCCTTCGTAATGTTAAGTGTTACGAATTTGATGAATTCGTAATGTTTATGTTACGAATTTATGACTATATTTTGTAACATGTTTATGGCTATTTGAAGGTTTAGAAACTGAATTTTTACGTGTATAATGTTTCGAATTTCACAATTCGTAACACAATTTATATATAGTGTTGCGAATAGTGAAATTCGTAACTAACTTTTGCATTTTGGTTCGTTGATTTGACGTTACGAAATTATAATTTCGCAACATGTTTGAGGCTTTTTGAATGTTTCGAATCTGAAATTTTTAGGTGTATAATGTTGCGAATTCCACAATTCGTAACACAATTCGTATAATAGTGTTGCGAATTGTGAGATTCTTAACTAAATTTGCATTTTGGTTCGTTGATTTGGTGTTACGAAATTATATTTTCGTAACATGTTTGAGGCTTTTTGAATGTTTAAAATCAGAAATTTTTAGTTGTATAATGTTGCGAATTTCACAATTCGTAATGTCTTATGTTACAAATTTATGACTATGTTTGTATTAATGATTTTTTTTTGCATATTTTCAGTTGCTGTCCACGTACATGTACATGCTAAAGGACTTAAACCCCGGATCGGTGGTGGATCTACAGACATGTGATGATGGTATATTTCAATCTGTTTTCTTTGCTCTTGGTGCATGTATAAGAGCATTTAGTTCGTGTCGCCCTGTTATTGTGCTTGATGGAACCCATTTGAAAGACAAATACAAGGGTATTATGTATATTGTTGCAACGAAGGATGCTAATGAGCAGATTATTCCTTTGACTTTTGGGATTGGGGACAAAGAAAATGATTCATCATGGACTTGGTTTCTCAACCAAATTCGTAATGCATTTGGTTGCCCACCGATCTTTTGATTATGTCTGATCAGCACTTGATTATAAAGAATGCAGTGGATTCGGTTTATTCAGGGATCCCCCACGGGTTGTGTTCATTTCATATACAGAGTAACATGAAGAAATGGGGTTATGGTTCTTTTGTGACTGATATTTTTCACGATGTAGTAACGGCTTATAAGGATTCTGATTTTGAGGAATACATGGCGAATCTGCAACACACAGCTCCTCGTGCACATGCTAGGGTTATGAATCTTAACCCTAGTAGATGGGCTGTATGCAAATGCCCTGTTCGCCGGTACTGCTTTGGAACATCAAATGCAATAGAGGTTTTGAATGCTAGAATAAAATGGGTTAGATCTTTGCCAGTGTGTTCTTTACTTGAGAGTATGTTCAGAAGATATGTCAGGATTGATTTTTTAAGCACCGTACCAGGGCTGCAGCTAGATCCCAAGAACTATCGGAGTATGCAACCAAGAGGCTAGAGAAAGCTATTGAGTTGGGGGGTCTATGAAGGTTGAACCTATTAGTGAGATTAAATACAAGGTCATTTCTGGATCTCACAACCATATGATTGACCTTGCTTTTCGAGAGTGCTCGTGTCATGTCTTTGATCTTGATCTTATACCTTGTTCTCATGCCGCTGCAGCAATAAGGTGATGTTATTTCGTTATGAAATTGTGTATTTCGTATCATTCCTTATTACGAATTTATGTATTTCGTAACATGATTTGTTACGAATTTATTATATCCGTAGCATCGTTTTTCGATGTAACGAATTTGTTGTTTCGTAACATGTGTTGTTACGAATTTGTGATATTTCGTAACATTAGTTTTATATGTACCATATTGTCTGGTGTTATTTATTGCGAATTGTGCATTTCGTAATTGAAATATGGTTTTTGTTTTTGCAGTTTCGCCAGACAAGCCCCAGTTTCATATGTGCATCGTTATTACTCGACTGAGACGTGGCTTAAATCTTATGCTGGTGAAGTGATGACGATCCCGGATCAAGGTGAATGGTTTGCACCCGATGACGTTGCCTCCAAGGATTGTTGGCACCCATCCTAACCCTAGGCAAGATGGTCGACCAAGAAAGAAGAGGATTCAATCTAGAGATCGTGTGTGCTCTCGATGTCATTATAAAGGTCATTACCAAAACTCATGCACTACAGTGTTAGAAGAGATTACTAGGGATGAGGAAGTGAGTAGCAATAAATCAAAGACTCGGAAAAAGAAGAAATATGGGATCTGCGGCATAGAGGGGCATACTCGTTTAACGTGTCAAGACCCAAATAGATTTGGTTGATAGTTTTTATGTTTATGTATCTTTACTGTTGTATTTTTATGGATTATTGTTGTGGTCTGTTGCGAATTATTGATTCCGTTCGTTTATTTGAAGTTGCGAAATTATAATTTCGCAACATGTTTGATGCTTTTTTGAATGTTTGGAATCTGCAATTTTTAGGTGTATAATATTGCGAATTTTGCAATTCATAACACAATTCGTATATGGTGTTGCGAATTGTGAAATTCGTAACTAACTTTGCTTTTTGGTTCGTTTATTTGACGTTGTGAAATTATAATTTCGCAACATGTTTGATGCCTTTTTGAATGCTTGGAATCTGGAATTTTTAGGTGTATAATGTTGCGAAATTCGCAATTCATAACACAATTCGTATATGGTGTTGTGAATTGTGAAATTCGTGACTAACTTTGCTTTTTGGTTCGTTTATTTGACGTTGCGAAATTATAATTTCGCAACATGATTGAGGATTTTTGAATTTTTCGAATCTGGAATTTTTAGGTGTATAATGTTGCGAATTTCCAAATTCATAACACAATTCGTATATGGTGTTGCGAATTGTGAAATTCGTGACTAACTTTGTATTTTGGTTCGTTTATTTGACGTTGCAAAATTATAATTTCGTAACCTTATGTGACCTTATCTCAATAAGGTCACATAATTTGTTATGAAAATAGGAATTGTTTTAAGCAAAGTTTTCTACGTGGCATGAGAATAAAATCATAAAACTGTTATGAAAAATTGCAGAGAAGCAGTAGTACTGTTACGAATGAAATAGATCGCAGCAACATATGTTACGAATTTGAAAATTCGTAACATAGCAATAAAATCATAACATTTACCTATGTTACGATATAAACAAATCGCAACGAATCATATTGCGAAAATAATAATTCGAAACAAACGATAGTGTTACGAAATTGCAATTTTGTAAACAACTGCATATTTACCTACCGTAAGTGCTATTAAATCTTACAAAATAGGAATTGTTTTGAGCAAAATATGTGCAGCTAGCAAAGATAAAAGGCCATAGAAAATATTGTTTCAAGGATTACTCTCCAATACCATGGGAATGGCTTCATCGGTGTTGTGAGCATATATAGTTCGGGCAATGTGGTCGCGATAATGATCGTACTCCTCTTCTTTCTTGAAGCATTTGGGCAGCGGGGTACTCGACAGGATCTGCTCCACGTACTTCAATGCATAGAGCCCACATTTCACATCCCCTTTTTGTTTGAAGGGATTCTTTGACTTAGGTGGAATACACAACTCCCATTGTGTTAGAGTTGGTTTCTTGATCCGATGATGTTCGAAGTATCCGATCTCCTTCAATATTTGAGGGATAAACCTTGCAAGGGGTAGGAAGATGTCCTTCTCATTTGTTAAGTGGTGTTCCTCGAATATCCATTGAAATGAATCGTAGAGTACAAGCTTTTGCTTCCTGAGATCTAACAAGATTGTCCCCCAATGATCTTTGTAGTTGCAAACGGCTACGACCTACAAGGCACATCGAAATGAAATGTTGAATTCGTAACATGTACTCATGTCAAACTGTTAAGAATTCATAAAATCGTAACATGAAATTATAAACAATTGTTACGAATTAATACATTCGTAACATGAAATTATAAACTATTGATACGAAATAATAAATTCGTAACATGAGATATAGTCATTTCGTAACATGAAAAAAATTGTAATAGTTTTAGTTTTACCTTTTCGCAATCGATCCACTTCTTCATGTTTGGGCCTCAATTCGGTTGTATAGCCTCAGCAAATAAGCACAATCTTTCCATCAGTTGTACTGGAACAACCTCTTCAATTTGACTGTTGAACAATTTGTGATTAAACGGTTCATCGAATCGTTTCTTATCCTTATGCATTTCTTCAAACACCTCATCAACCGTTTCCTATTAACAAATCATAAAATTATGTTACAAACTCCAAGTAATAAATCAGAGACACATGTTACGAATTTATAAATTCGTAACATGAGATGGTTATTTGTTTGTTACTAAATTATAAATTCGTAACAAGAGATGATTTCATGTCTGTTTCGAAATTATAAATTCATAACAAGAGATGATTTCATGTCTGTTGCGAAATTATAAATTCGTAACACGAATCAGAGACACGTGTTACTAATTTATAATTTTGTATCAAGGTTAAAACAGAAAAAATAAGTGCAGTTACCATGAAGTAACATGATGTGATCGCAATATTGGAGTTAATATGTTTGAGTCCTGCAAGAGCTGGATCCGAGGTGAGTACAGCGAGGTATGATTTTATGTGATCCCCGTGGAGCTGTTTATCTTTGTTCAAGATGTGTTCGAAAAAATCTTTCTCCACCCTACAAAGCAATCCAACATTCCTCCTGTTATTTTAAAAGCATCTTTAGAAAGTAATTTGCATTATTCTTATTAATGTACTAAATATTTAATAAGGAAACTTACACTTCATGGTCCAAGCTCAAGAAATGTTTGAACATGTCTCTTCCCGGACGTACGTCATTGGGAAAGAATGGACTCCTATGTACGGCTGCCGGAAATTTTCTCCTAACGGGCCTCACGGCCAAGATCACTTTCGGAATTCCACTTATACTTGCCGCAGGCTTTGATGGAGCGTGCACCTTTGGAGCAGGGTTTGATGGAGCGTGGACCGTAGGAGCGGACAATGTTGGAGGAACTTGACTCAATGGTTCCGACTTGCACACCATTGGATGAATTTCTGTTGGAGGGGGCACAACCTCGTATTTCGGTGTTATATCATCTAGTTGATCTAAGATGACATTAATCTGTGTGTCCGATGTTTCAAGCAGCTCACTCGCTACAGCATGTGCCTGAGAGATTTGTAAATACGTTACGAATTAATACATTCGTAAAACGAGAAGATTACAAGTCTGTTGCGAAATTATAAATTCGTAACACGAGATGATTACATGTCTGTTTCAAAATTATAAAATCGTAACACGAGATGATTACATGTATGTTGCGAACTTATAAATTCATAACACGAAATGATTACATGTCTGTTGCGAAATTATAAATTCGTAACACGAGATGATTACAAATCTGTTGTGAAATTATAAATTCGTAACACGAGATCATTACATAAGTGTTACGAAATTATAAATTCGTAACACGAGATGATTATATGTATGTTGCGAACATATAAATTCGTAACACGAGATGATTCATGCCTGTTGCGAAATTATAAAATTGTAACACGAGATGATTATATGTATGTTGCGAACTTATAAATTCGTAACACGAGATGATTACATTTCTGTTGCGAAATTATACATTCGTAACACGAGATGATTACATGTCTGTTGCGAAATTATAAATTCGTAACACAAGATGATTACATAAGTGTTACGAAATTGAAATAACACGAGATGGATATAAAGTTTCGTAACGATACGAATACCTAGGAATGATACGAATACTTAATAATACTACAACGATGATACGAATTATTAAATTCGTATCAATTCGTATAAATTGTTTATACCGTGATTACACCAAATATGTCCATAAATTAAAAAAAAAAAGAGATAAAACATCATTGTTTGTCATTTCACACTCATCTTCATTTTTTTACCTGTTTGGACTCCGGCTCGGTGGTGGAAAGGTGGTGCTGCTTCTCTTCACCATTGTTCGGGGGGGAGGGGTAGCTTTTCTTGCTCAATGGAGGGGGAGGCTGCTGCTACATTGCTTGAAGGAGAGGCGGAGGCTGCTTCTGACATTTGTTGGAGGAGAGAGGGTGCCATTGATGCTGCTGCTGCTGCTGCCATTTGTTGAAGAGGGAGTGCTGTTGATGCTGCTGCTGCTTGGTGTGAGTCCATCCCCTTTTGTGCTTCAACTTCGAGCAGCTTCTTCAGGATATAATCTCCCACAACTTCGACAAGCTGCTGCTGTTGCTCCTTTTGGCATTGCAGAAGTGCTTGAAGCATTTGATCTTGTTGCGTTTGGAGAAGAGCCTCAACCTCTATTCTACCTCTTGTTGTTGCTACACTCCCGGCATATTCCCCTATCTCCTTCATGACATTCTCCCGATCTTCAGCAGATTGAATGTTAGAAGGGAGTAGGTGAGCAACAACAGTAGAAGTGGAAGCACCAATTGAGGCAGCAACGACGTCTTCATCGTCATCAATTTCACGCTTCCTCTTCTTCATATTGTCAGTAGGATCATACTGAAAGGCAAATGACATCTTTTCAAGATCCTTAGCAAGAGATTTCCATAATGTTGTCTCCTTTTTCTTTTTCGTTGGCTTAAGTTCGGGGATCAGCGCCTACTAAGAAAAGAAGCAACTCTGCACTACTGTTACAAAAGAAATAGATCGCAACAACAAATGTTACGAATTTGAAAATTCACAACATAATAATAAAACCACAACAATTAACTATGTTACGAAGTAAACAAAGCGCAACAAGTTATGTTGCAAAATTAGAATTTCGCAACATAATAACAAAATCATAACAATTAGCACTGATACAAAATAAACAAATCGCAACAACTCATGTTGCGAAACTAAATTTTGGAACAATAGAATACAATAATAACAGGTAACAATGTTACGAAAATAATAATTCGACACAAACTATAGTGATAAGAATTTGCAATTTCGTAGCATGAGAAAAAAATCATAAAAGTTTTATGAAAAAATGCACAGAACAAGTAATACTATTACGAAAGAAATATATCGCAACAACAAATGTTACGAATTTGAAAAATCGCAACATAATAATAAAACCACAACAATTAACTATGTTACGAAGTAAACAAAGCGCAACAAGTTATGTTGCGAAATTAGAATTTCGTAACATAATAACAAAATCATAACAATTAGCACTAATACGAAATAAACAAATCGCAACAACTCATGTTGCGAAACTAGAATTTCGGAACAATAGAATAAATTGCAACAGGTACCCAACAATAATTGAAATTGTACCTTTGAACTGAAGGGCACCATTCCCTTTGCACTCATATATTTATACCTCAGCATACGAGGTATAATTTTTTTGCTGTCCTTGCCTCCAATCCCCCTCCAACAGGCGGTATTGCTTCATATATACAAGACTGAAATTTAATTTCTTATTAGTAGCAATTCGTCACTGATACGAATGTTTAAATTCGTAACAAAAAATAAAATCAAATGATACGAAATATAGAAATTTTACCAAGAATGTTATGGTGTTCCCTTTCAGATGGTAGTAGCTTCCATGCTTATTTGTCACCGCGTCAAACTTCTCAATCAGTATTTGGTAGGCATGGCTACCCCACGGGAATTTCTCCCAAGCCTCATCATCCTCCACCAAAGCCCACATTCACAGTGGGACCTTCTCCTTGTTTGGATCAAGTCCAAGCACATAAAGACAACATAAGAGAATCTTCGCCAACTTGAGGTAGTTGGCTTCAGTCCCCTTGACCTCCGCCTTTTTCACTTCGAAATGCTTGTTTATGAATTTTGTCTGCACGTTAGAAATGAGCATTTCTTTGCCTCCCATTAGCTTGGTGAAGACTGAACTCTTTGGTATCCGGTGGGGTTGGTATGGCTGAAAATTAGGAGGCGAAGGTCCGAATCGGAGGCCGGAAACCAAGGCAAACTCTACCCGCGAGAATCGTAGAATTCGCCCTTGAACCTTGAAAAATAAAGCTGTTTTGTCAACCTCCTGATCCGATTTGACTTGTTAACCTCCTGATCCGATCTGGACACAAGATTCGGGAGCTTCATGAATGGCCCGATTGCTGATTGCTTCAACGCTTGGATAAATTTTTTGCGAAGGTTTCAAGGACACACCTTATGTCCTTCACTGTGCACTCACCTCCGGTTAGCATTATCCGGTGGTGCTTTGCTGCAAGATTCTTCCGCTTGAAAGTCCATTTGATCTGCAATAAACAAATAACTAAACCAATTTAGTAATTCAGAACATGTAACACTTGTTGCGAAATAGTAATTTCGCAACGTCTAATAAACGAAGGAATAAGCACAGGTAGTTGCGAATTTCACAATTCGCAACACTATACACCAATTGTGTTACGAATTACGAAATTCGCAACATTATGCACCTAAAAATTCCATATTCCAAGCATTCAAAAAGACATCAAACATGTTACGAAATTATAATTTCGCAACGGCAAATAAACGAACCAAAATGCAAAAGTAGTTACGAATTTCACAATTCGCAACACTATACACCAATTGTGTTACGAATTGCGAAATTCGCAACATTATGCACCTAACAATTCCAGATTCCAAGCATTCAAAAAGGCATCAAACATGTTGCGAAATTATAATTTCGCAACGGCAAATAAACGAACCAAAATGCAAAGGTAGTTACGAATTTCACAATTTGCAACACTATACACCAATTGTATTACGAATTGTGAAATTCGCAACATTATGCACCTAAAAATTCCAGAATCCAAGCATTCAAAAAGGCATCAAACATGTTGCGAAATTATAATTTTGCAACGAATTAGGGTTCTAAGCAAATATGAGAAACCAAAAACCAGATCTAGACATTCAAACAAGTTCTAAACACAAATCGTAAGAATTTATCAATTCGCATCAAGCCCGGGATATGAGAAATTCAAATTTTACCTTTTCATTCTCGTAGAGGTTGCCGGATTCGTCGCCGTCGCTTGCTTCACTGTCGCTGCCGGCTTCTTCCTCCTCTTCTTCTTCTCCTTGATTTTTCTTCCCCTTTCTATTGTCTTCCCTCTCGTCTTTCTTTCTCTTCTTCGATGGTTTGGCTTTGGCGGTTTGATCGTTCTTTCTTTTTTGCCTCCTCTCTCGTGTTGCAGCGTCGTCGGAATTGGACTGATTTTCATCGTCCTTGCCTTCTGTTTCAGAGTCGCCCAAATCGACGGCGGCGGCTTCTTCATCTCCGCCGGCTTCTTCGTCTCCACCCCTTCTTCGTCTCCACCGACTTCTTCTTCTTCCATAGAGTTCGGTGTTTGTTCTTCTTTCACAGATCTCGTGGTTGTTTGTTCGCTGTCGGAAGCCATAGATGGACGGCTGAGGGTGGCGGTGGCTTGATGGAGGAGGGTGGCGATGGAGGAAATGGAAGGTGGCTGGACGGCGGAGGGTGGCGAAAATGGGAGGTTGAGGAAACTAGGGTTTTCTGGTTTTGGGGGAGAGTTTTTTAGAGAGAGAAAAATTGAGTGGGAAATGAAATGGAGTGGGAGGTTATGACATGTCTACATGTTTTTTTTTTATGAAAAACACAAAATAACTTCTACCCTATAACAAGGGTATAATTGTCCAAGAAATAAATTTTTGGCTATAATTTTACCATATTATGTTCCTTGACAACTATTGTAATTTAAGGGGAAATTTTGCTATATGGCTCATTCACTCATTTATATATATAAATTGAAAAAAACGATATAAAGTATTTTTAAAATATTTAAAATCAAAATAAATAAAATAATTTTCTAGTTATTTGCGTGAAAGAAAACGTATCAAGACAAGTGTGACGATCCGAAAAAAAAGAAAAAAAATAAGCGTCAAGATGAGACAGAAAAAGTATAACATAACACGGAAAAAGGGAAAAAGAAATTACTACTCCATCCGTCCCACCGAATACGGCCTATTTTTCATTTTGGGACGTCCCACTATACTTGACATGTTTCCTTTAAAGGAAACAATTAGTTTATATACATGGCCCACTATCCCATCTAAACCCCACTAACCTATTCCTACTACACACTCAATCATCACATATAATTTTATTAGCATTATAAAATATTACATTCACACTACACTAAATATTTTTTTATACCCAATACATTTTTTCTTAATCTTCGTGCCCATATGAACTAGGTCGTATTCGGCGGGACGAAGGGAGTATTAGTTATAGTGAAAGAGATGGAGCAAGTAAAAACTCCAGTCTCCACGACTCCACGTACATCAATCTATATATTATTAATTCCAATGCGAATTCAAGCTCTCTCCTTAATTTTAGGTCCTACGTGACGCTCCCTCCATTTAGTATTTCCATTTATCATAAATTATATTTTAATTATTTTTATTCAATGTATTTATTATATAATAATTGTGATCTCAAAATTTCCATAATAAAATATGGCAACAAAATCTTTCCTTTAGCCCCTCATATAAGACAACGAAAATTCCCTCTAAATAATTAAATATAGAATACTAATTAAATTGCCACTAAATTAATATAGAGTACTAATTAAATTGCCTCATTTATATTCGAAGCAATCACGTATTAATTAACCTTTCTATCTAATATGTCTATATTCAAAATAAATTTTGTCCCACATTGCTTTTTAATAAGAGTCTATTGTTATAGAACCTTTATAGATACTTAAAAGTCAATGTATAGTTTTTCATCTTGCAATTATTTGCACAATATTTGATCAATAATAATTAATTGGCCAAATAATTAATAGTTTATTTTTATTAGAAAATGAATTTGACTACTTATTAGGTTGCAAATATTAATTTGTTAATTTACCAAATTATTAAACATATACATACATATATATATATATATATATATATTATTGAAATGATTGCAGATTCGAAATTTTCCCTTAATTTTAAGTCCTATGTGATGCAACCTCAATTCAATATTCATATTTATCTTAAATCATCATTTTATATATTTTTTATTCATAAATTTTACTATTTAATATTTATATTTCTAAATCTTTCAAAAAAACACGTCTATTCATATTTATGGATTATGGTATCTATCATTCATTAAATCTGGCATATAATCTCTCATATTTTGAGCCCTATACTTTTTATAATAAGCATTTTTATTCATATATTTTATTATATTTGATGTAAAATTTCTTATCACATATCGTTTTTCAATCAGACTTTATTCTAGGAGAACTTATATAAATACTCAAAATTAGTGTCTATTTTCTATTCTTGCAGTTATTTTGAACAATCATTTTAATTTAACTAATTAATTAGTTGGACAAAAAAATAATTTTATTTATTGAAAATTTTATTTGGTCAATAATATTATATTTCATTTGGTCAAATAATAGTTGATTTTAATCAAATAAATCGTCTAATATTTAATAGTTTGTTAATTTGATAAAGAAAATAGTAATTGATTATGCAATGATGATGGCACTATGTGTCACCGCATTTTCACATCTTTATATGTCCGAACAATATTTGTCATGTTTTACCCAAGATAATAATAAATGTTCGCACATATTCATCTTCCAATTTTCTTTTAAAATTAGTGAAACTTTTAAACATGTTTGGAATAATGATAATGTCAATACTTTGTTAACAAATTAAATTCCAAAAATAAAGAAGTGAGATTATTCATTATTCATATTTATCTTATATTTTTATTTAATGCATTTTTATTCATATATTCGATTATATTATATTTAATATTAATTTTCTAGCATAAATACTCAAAATTAATGTATATTTTCACAGCATGCATATTTTGCTCAACTTATTTAATTTGGCCAACAAATTATTGGTTGAATAAATAATTTAAATATTTATTTTAATTTATAATTTGACCAATTTTTAAAGGTATTTGACCAATTTATCATTCTTTTCGTGTTTGACCTCACTTTTCTTTAAATAATATCGATTTCATCTATATATTATTAAAGTGATGATATTACAAGGTCATACATAGCCCATTCTCCATTCATTATTCTTATAAATTTTAAATCTATATTTTATGTATTTTTCATTCATATCTTAGATTTTAATATATAAATTTATATATCACATCGATTTTCAATAAAACTCCAATATTTGAGAACCTTTATAATTATGAAAACCAAAATTTATTTTCTTATCACTGATCGGAGAACTTATATAAAAAGAGCAATAGTTTCTTATAAAAATTAATTTTGACCAAATAAGTACTCCCTCCGTCCACAATTTAAGTCCCTACTTACTCACTTTTTTTTGTCCATAACTTAAGTCCCTACTTACCTTTTTGTACAATTATACCCTCCTACTTTTTCTTTATTTACTATACTTTGTCATTGATGACCCCACCTCACAACAACTTTATTCCTACGGGTATATACAATAAAGTCATAATTTTTAATCGAGATGTAGAACAATTATAAACAAATTTAGATTTAAAAATACATAATGAAAACGCAAATATATCTTTCTCGGTCTTTGGCTAAGATTAGAGTCTTAAAGATATCAATATACCATAAACCAACGAGACGATTCAAACCAACGAGATGATTCAAATAGACATAAAAAGAAGATTTTTTACTAATTTTAGTTAACACTCACTCCGTCTTCGAAATAAACTATTATTTACACTTAAAAATTTGTCCATAAAATAAACTCCTACTTCACTTTTTCCAATCACATCATGTGGGACCTTACTATATTTATAACAACTTCCACTCTCATTTTACTTTTTCAACTCGAAACAAGTGAGATCCTTATTCTAATCACAATAACTTTAACTATATTTTATTTTTTCACTCACAATAAGTGAAACCCTTATTCTACCGACAATAATTTTAACATCCATTTCACTTTTTCCACTCTTAACAAGTGGAACCCAAACTCCACTCACAACACCTTTATCAATTTTTTTAGTTTCTGTGCCAAACATGAAATTGGAGTTTATTTCATGGACGGAGGGAGTATTAACTTTGTAGTATTCAGATTTTAATAAAAAATTATTAGCCAACAGGTTTGCGACAAGTATATACAATAATGTCACTATTTAAATCGAAATATAGAAAAATTTTAAACAAGTTTACATTACAAAGAACAGAGATTTGACAATGGAAAATCCATCACCGTGTCCTTGAAGTCTGTCGCCATTTCCACGTCCCGACGATTTGTGACGGAAAAATTCCTTTGTTTTATCATTTGTAAGATGTTTGTATTTCTTTCCTTACTCATTTTGGTGAAAAAATTATTATTTACCAAAAAACTATTTTTAGTATATATTTATATAGATAAAAATATAAAATTATTTCCCATCGAGATTCGACGGAGTACCTACTACTCCCTCCGTATTAGTTATAAAGTTTCAATTTAAATGAGCACGGGTATTAAGAAAATTGGTAAAGTATTTTTGAGTTGGATAATACTCCCTCCGTAATTCAATAAAAGCCCCAATTTGACTGGGCACGGAAATTAAGAAAAGTTGATAAAGTGTGTTTGAGTGGGGTAAAAATTAGAGAGTAGGGGTATTGTTAATAGAGTTGTTAGTTTGTTAATAAAGTAGGTGTAGTTGTAGTAATTTAAAAGAAGAGTATGGATATATCAAAACTAATGAGTTAGTTTCATTTTTTTTATTAAGGCATGTTATATTAACACTTGATTTTATTTGATGCTTAGTTAAAAAAAAATTTCGAAGCGTATAAAAAAAAATGAATTCATTTGATGTTTACTTAAGGCATAAACACTTGAGTGTTAGTTTCATTTTATTTACTGTTTCGAGATTCATCACTGTATAATGGATCGAGCAAAAAAAATACTTAAGGCATAAACACTCGAGTTTCATAAACACTTAAAGCGAAATGGATCGAGCAAAAAAAAAAAAACAAAACAAAACAGATTGAATAAACAAAGTTAATCACTGTACAAGATATTAAGATCAAACTTCAAAAAAATAAGGAGGGAAATTCTATTGATTAACTTGAGTTTGGAGGGAATACAAGCCAAAAGTCTTTGAAGGGAAATTTGAACTTCAACTAAGTCACCTAACCTATCTATCCCCCATAAATACTCCCACACTTCACTTCCTGCAACATTGATTACACTTCTGCCAAGTTCGAAAATTCTCCACCATAAATACAGTTTCATTAAAAAAAAATGCTTGAACCCAACAAGCATAAGCATAATCTGACAGGGATACAAAGGAATAATCTAGCCTCCTATCTTCTTCAAAACAACAGCAACTTGAAGCTCAAATATGGAACCAAAAAAGAAGCAGCAAAGATGTTTGATGTTGATGTCAAAACAGTTTGGAAAATCTGGAATGCAACTCTACTGTAGCAACATCTAGGACAGCCCCTGCATATAAAATCAATAAAAAAAGGATCAGTGAAAGGCACAAAGGCAACCTGACTCATCATGAATTCATCATAAAATGCATCATATAAGTGCAATTAATCACATGGAGCAAATTGATGGGATGCAGAAGGCAACAAAGGCAACATCTAGGATCAGAATTCATGTGAATTCAACATTTCACCAGCATAGGCAACATGATTCATCATAATTAATCAGTCACAGAATTCATAATTCATCATAGAGAGGCATCACAACCAACCAAAGGCATCACCGGCCACCCCCACAGCAAGAAGTATAAATTAAAGAAGGCATCACCAACCACCCCCACAACATTAACGTAAAATTAAGAACAGAATCATCTAGTTTAGGTTTTGAGAAGCCCAAGCCATGAGTTCTTCCATTTTCGCAGCCAGCTTTGCACACTCACATAGAAAATGCATGATTAACTCCTCCGTGGATCGAGAGATGATACAACGCCGTCTAGAGTTTGGAGAATAGAGTGAAGAGCAGACAAAATGAATCGAGAGAGAGAAAGAGAATAACACTTGGGCTGGAGTGGATCGAGTGAATTGGATTTGGGTTGCTAAATGGTGCCCAAATCCAATTAATTAGAGTTAGGTTAATTAAATTGGTTAGTAAAATTAGTGGGTTTTTAATTGTTAGAATGTGGAGCCCAAATGGCAAAGAGTAGCTATTTGGTAGAGAAATAAGGGTATAATTGTCCAAAAGTCAAAACAGGGCTTTTATAAAATTACGGTGGGGAAACGTGAAACAGGGCTTTTATAGAATTACGGAGGGAGTAGTTAGAAAGTAGGAGTACTGATATTGACAAAAGGGTAGTGATATTAATAAAAGGTAGTGATAAAATTATTGGAAGGTGGACCCATCAATGACAAATGAGTGTAAATAAGAGAGATTCTTGAGGGCGTATGATTTCATAAAGTGAAATGAGACTTTTTAAAAAATATATGTGAAATGTATGAAATGGGACTTTATATGTAATATGGAGGGAGTAGTTTTATACTCCCTCCGTCCACAAAAAAAAGTTCCATTGTGAACGGAGCACGTGTTTTAAGAAAGTTGGTAAAATTATTTTGAATAGGGTAAAAGTTAGAATGTAGAGGTAGTGGTATTGATAAAAAAAATAGTGGTAATGACAAAAAGGTAGTGGTAAAGTTATTGTGAAGTGGGTCCACTAGTGGCAAAAAGGTAGTAAATATAGAAAAGTATGGAGGGTGTTATTGTATAAAAGGTAAAGTAAGATTCTTTTTCGTGGACACAAAAAATGTAGTAAGTAAAACTCTTTTTCGTGGACGGAGTAAATATATTATAGCATAATATATTTCCAATTTAAAATGTTATGCAGGTGCCACGTAAAAATAAAATATACTAAGAAAATTAAAAAAGTAAAACTCCCAAATAACCCCAACAAGCCCTTCTTCCTTCCCCCCTCCAGTCCTGGCTCCTGCAAACTAAAATTCCCTTTCCTCCGCCTCTTCATCACCACCGCCGCCGAACTGATGGCATCTTCCATAGGGAAACTGAACCGGATTATTCGATTCACGCGCCGCTACTGCAGCAGCGCTTGTTCCGATTCTTCATCGGATGTCTCGACGGCCGTTATCCCTAGCGTAGTCGGTCTCCTCAGCTAGTTCTCCGGCGGCGAAGCACCGCATTCCGCCAGCCGAGGCAGAAAACTCATCGTCACCACCGCAAGCAACGTCGGGCGCGTCTCCACCATTTACGACTCAGACAGCTCTTCTGTACTCCACAATTGCGTCGTTTCCAGAACGATCGCTCTCACCAAGCAAGGTAAACTGCTCAGAACCAATCCCGTTGCGGTTCATTTTGCCGGGGATTTGGCCGTTCTGGAGGTGGCGGAGACGGAGGGGAGTTGGCCGCCTCCTTGCACGGTGGCAAATGCTCCCGCCGAAGGCGATAGTCCATTGCTTGCGCTGACCATACGTGCGGATTACACCGAGTTACTGTGGCTTGGCATGTTTCGGCCAAGGGTGGTGAAATCGACTAGACCGAAGGCGCCGTGGCCTCTGGAGGAGGAGCTTGGGTGGTTGGATTACGGTTTCAGCAATACGAACGTAGGAGTGCGAGGTGGCGTCGTCGTGGAGAACTTTTCTGGAACCCCGTGGTTCAACATTCAGAAGGAGGTGGCCGGAGTTTCATCGTGGGCGGCGGCGGATGTGGATGGTGATATGACGGGCTATCTAGTGCCTCCTCTCCGCATCAAGTCAATTGTTGAATATGCGAACACCAAAGAGCCTCACGACCCTATCGTCATTGATCGTTGGATCAAGAAGCATACCATTTCCGAACATGATTTGGAGGAGGTAATTCTATTTCTGTGTTTTTGTTGGTTGAATACTCATTTGTTCTTTACCAACTCTTGTTAGTTTTTAGACCTTAGTTAATGTTTGTTTGATATTTTGGATTACTCTGCGTATTTACTTCCAGGTATTCCTTGTGATCTT
Organism: Schizonepeta tenuifolia; assembly: GCA_029490685.1. Taxonomy (NCBI): domain Eukaryota; kingdom Viridiplantae; phylum Streptophyta; class Magnoliopsida; order Lamiales; family Lamiaceae; genus Schizonepeta; species Schizonepeta tenuifolia. The sequence goes on along the minus strand of CM055957.1, from coordinate 78,291,234 downwards.
GTTGCGGATGGTATTGCATTGGTGGGGAATTCCTTACCAATGTAGCATAGCATTTCCCTGCATTATGTTGCCATATTAATTCTGGTGAGGGAGTTGAGGTCGAGGTCGAGGTCGAGGGCTTTGTTAAAGCTTTGAGAAATTAGACTAGTTTTACTATCTGCTGCTTTGATTCGTTTTGCTTCATATTTCGATTATACATATATACATAGCAAATACTTGTGGATTTCTTGACCTTATGGAGTAACATGTCAGTCTGAGGAATGCAAAATAGATTACAAGTATCTGATTTTTGATCCTCTGTTTTTTAGGTCTGTTGTGTTATTGATTATTGTTTGTGTTTGCAGGAATGCGTAGGAGCAGCTTGGCCAGATAATATTATGCTTCACTTAGGACATTGGAGTAGTTTTGGTTCGAAATGATTTCCAGTAAAATTCTTGTATAGAGAGACTAGAGTATTAGGATTTGGCTTTAGTATTCCCATTATAACTGACCGGATATCAAGTAGGATTTACTTACATTACTGAGCTTCACCTTGTAACTGTGTATGGTATTGCACCTCCCTCCCTCCCTCCCTCCCTCCCTCTCTCTCTCTCTCTCTCTCTCTCTCTCTCTCTCTCTCTCTCATCTTTTTCTTCACATTTGACCTCACATAGCTGCCCGGAAGTGCAAAAGCAATCCTCATTTTGATGAGTTTGTAAGATGATTAGTAAATCATAAAACTCTTACTTTCAATAGTCATCGTTTTTTGGTAAATAATATAGCTATTTTGTATTATGTCTTTAACTAATGTTATGTGAATTTGATGAAAAGTAATTTGGCTCATAAGTTGGCATGTGTTCCTTTTTGAGTAAAAATTAGGAAACATGCCAAGTTGAAAAAATTATTCTAACAACTTAACTTTCCTTTTCTTTTTAGGGTAATGATATTCAGACACATTGTGGTCAGTCACACAGGCTAAAATTGGTAATATAGGTTTTGAAAATGGAAATATACCCCAATTGAAAAGCATATAAACCCTACGGGGAAAATGTGTTTTGCAGTTAACTTTCCTTTTCTTACGCGTGTGACTGGCCACGTGTCCGAATATCATTACCCTTCTTCTTATTAGGGGCTGGATTGGGAGGATTGTTATCCTCCCTGTTAATTTGGGGCAAGGTGACCCAGTGTGAGGCCAAGTTTGAGCTTCCATCTCTCTCTCTCTCTCTCTCTCTCTCTCTGTTGGAGCTAAGGAAAGCCTGTGTAGGTGATGTTGCTTGGGCTTCTTTTATTAGCTTTTGTTGTGGTGTATATATATCTCTATTACATATGATAGGAAGAATTGGTACATTAGTTATGCATTATATTACCTTATATCTCTATTAAACATTATAGGAAGAACTGATTTATTAGTTACGTCCATTTTCTCAGGAACATATTGCTGATGTGTATTCAATACATTTTGATAACATCGAATACTTTTCTAGTTGAGTTAAGTAGCCTTGCGTTTTGGTCTAGGGATGCAAATGTAAGTGACTTGATGGCAGGATCTGGTTTATAAGCTTGATGTCTGCAGTCAGACATAGGGCATTTCCCATCTTTATAATTCTTTCCTTGGCAACAAAATGATATATCCAACTATATAACCTCTGATAATGTGAATAAATTTCTTGTCCGCAGTTATTGCATCTTCTAAAACTTTAAGACGAATGTAACTGGAATAGATTGCCACATCTCAACCAATAGCATCTTTTCTTGTGACTGAAAGCTTTCTTTCAAAAATTTTCTATTGGCAATCTCAAGGGTTATTACAATGTTGTGGTTCTACTTCAAATGATGATTTCTGTGTATGCCCCAACGGAAATTTCATTTTCCAAACGTAAAGTTTCTATCCCCAGCCGAGAGCAGAGCATGTGGCTTAGAATATTGATTTCTGATTCTTCTATTTCGGATGCTGTGCATAATTGCTATTAATTTTTCATTCTTAGTGCTACACTCACCTTGTTGAAATTGCATGGCTCCATATCCTCGAGATGCTTACATTTATTTCTTCCTTATTTTTTTCCAGTTTTTCTTACCCCAATTTCTTTATTTGCAATTGGTACATGAAAGTACTTTTTTGTTTAAGAAAACACTGAAATCTGAATCATGTTTTTGCAACGCCCAGGAAGAGTCTTTAATGAACTTGGGGCTGTAAACGAGTTCACAATTGTTCGAAATTGTGTAAAAAGATATTGAGCTTTGAAAATTATGTTGGAGCATGTTCGGTTACTTACGTAGTTGAGCTTGAGCAGTGCGATAACTTTATGCTTGTTTGGCCCATTTTTACTTATCAAACTTGAGCTTGAGCTGAAAATTATGTTGAAGGTGTTTGAGATGATTTTCAAATTGAGCTCTAATAAAATTTGGCTAATTGGTTTAATTTGCAGGCCTACATAAACCAAAATGATAGATAATGTTGCTTGGAAAAACTTCAGAGTGGTCGAATGTCTAAATGTATGATTTTAATAAATGTAAGCCATTGCTATATGCCAGCAAAATTTTGGGGAGAGAAACGGGCTAAACACGTGGATTGATTGCGTGTCCTTTTATGTTTGATAGCAATATAATTTTGTAACGTCATATCACCGCTGCCTATTCTTGTGGTGCAAATGTGTAAGTGAAGTAGTCTCTTGTTTAGAATATGAAGGTACAATACGTGGATGCCTTCTTCATAGTTAGAATGCCTGTTAGGTTGTGTGTATGCATTGGCTATATATATTTTCCTTAAATGGTCAACAATGACATTGTTGAAATGTGAAGAGGAAGCAGAATAAGGTCATAAGTTTCCATTTCAATGAATTGTAATCTATATTCACTTAACTATTAAAGTATTTTTCCTTGGCTAGCTGATGTAATTAGGTAAAATATGTTAAATTTTGTCATGAGCTTTGAGCTGAAGTTATTGCCGGGTGTAGTAATCTTGATCATTTGCGAGTTTCAGCCTCCCATAGTTTTCAAGGTGAAGTGTATAAAAGGAAATAGTAGTGTGAATTCACCATAGGTAGTTGCTTTTTCTGCCCCCAGATTTACCTATATGTTCCCAAAAAGAATCTACATACTATCAATTGATCTATACCATCCAATTCCCTTTAATTGTTATCCTCGAAAATCTGTAGAGTATCTATTGATCTATACATTTGGTTGCTAGGGTTTATCGTTGTTGGCAAGTCATGATAGCTTCTTGTACAATGAGAAGGTACACCAGCCAGAGATGCAAAATTCTTGGATATGTAATTTTCACATAGAAAAGATGAAGGGGTTGGTTGCCTCATAATTTGTTGGTCTTCAAGTCCAAGGCACTTGTGTTTCGGCAAGGTACTTCAGGTCGTTGTAAGATCTCCCTATCCACTTATGTTTTTCCATTTCAATACCGCATATTATCTTATATTGCCAACCGCCATTGGGAGAACTGCTCACTTCCTGATACAAAATTAAATGTCTGTAGTAAAGTTGAGCTAATTACAGCAGTGTGGAGCAGTTATGTAATGCTTGCATACCTGCATATGCAATTTTTGTTACGTAATGCTTATTCAAACATTTACATATGTGATTATTACATTATTTGCATATGCATATGTCAAACATATCTGCATCTGCATAGGTGGCGGAATTGATCTTGATTTCCTATTTACTCGCCTTGCAAATTTAAATCCGTTTTGAATTATCAGCTTGCGCAGTTAGGAGATGTTATAGAGTGCAATATGGTTTCAGCATTTATAGGTGTCGATTTAAGTAACTGGATTTTTGCACCAATATGAACTCTTCAGAAGTAACAACATACAGCTGAAAGCCAAAAAATAGTGATAAATTGTTCAAATTAAGAGCCAATGTTGTTGAAAATTGCCAAATAATAATGATGAATTGGACTCCTTTTCTTTTTAGTTAAGATAAAAAACAGTATGTAAAAGAACGCTTCAGATTTAGTTTCACAGTACTTGGTAAATTTCTGTTAGCTGGATTCATGTTGAAGCAAGCTTTCCTCTTATCAGTTGGTTCATGTCTTCATATAACAATGACAGCTTAATTTCTTCCTCTGCAGCATTTCTTTGGTATGATATTTGAATTTTCCATCTCTTTGTCTAACTGAAACTAGGGAAGCCAAAGTTAGATAATGATTGTTGGGAATAGGATATTTTTCTTTTTCATTGATAAAGTCTTTGTGCATTGTGAACTCTCATCATTTCATGCTAGGTTTAGTATCAACAGCCAGTTCATTACTAGTTTATACATCTGATTTTGCCTTTAATCGAACAAGATTACTAGTATCAACTTGTTTGCTATCAGCTTTAATCGAACATTGGGAGCTCTCATTATTTCATGAGTAGTGTGGTGATCAGATTCACTTGCCAGAATTAATCTTGTTCCTGTTGTATTTTTTAGGTAATTTTTTTTGAAAGGTTCGTATCTTCTTGTTGATGCAAACGAGTTGTATTCTTTTGTTGATCATATACATATATAGAAGCATTCAACTTATATTAATTTGTTATGTTTCTGCCTACTTTGTGTCTAACCCTTGATTTTGTTAGGGTGTGTGTTTTTTTTGGCTGATAGCTAAAAATAATATTCAATTAAATACACAACATATTTTGATGGGTTGAATAATTTATTCGTGTGATTCTTCAAATACTCAACTATATGCATTGTCAATCTACTTGTCGAAATGGAAGTCCCCTAGTTCAATTTAAATTTTAGAATATACTCTTCCGTCCCGGGTTAGTAATAGTATAGAGTGAGAAGTGCAACACGATTTAAAAAAGGTAAGTAAATGTTTGTTGAATGGAGAAAAATGTTCATACTGTATTTGTTTTGTTGCAAGGTATAAAATATTAGAAAGTTACTGAAACAATTTTCAATTGTATAAAAAAATAAGGGTTGATTTTCGATATTGTAATGACTTTTACCGTTTATGTTTGATTTCAAATACTATCATATGATGTTATGTTTGAATCATACTATACCTTATATTTACTCATCGAAAACTAAGTTCTTCTAATTTTTTGATAGAACATTAAAGTGTAATGTAAACGTAACATAGAAAGGGAAAAATGAAAGAGAGAAGAGAGCGAGCAAGCAAGCTCCGTGTTTGCTTCTCAAGATAAGAAAAAAAGCTGTGTACTTTTTTTCTTCAATAATCTTACTTTTCATTGAAAAAGGAGCTGGATGATTTTTTTACTCACTAACTTATAGGGGGTTGTATTTTTTGCCCACTTTTTTTTCGGGTCGATAATTATAGGACACTTTTTAAAAAGTTGAGCATTTATAGCACAAAATTTAGCCCGGAGCTTGTGTGGCACCATTACTCAAGCCCGAAGCTAATTTGGCCGCCACCCAACAATACTAATCAGCAATTTTCTTTTCTTTTTTCTCAAGAAAATCAGAAAAGAAAAAAAATGACTACTCAATTTACACTGCCGTTACATTCATTTTCTTATTTTCAAAGAACCCTAATTTCCCAATTCCTGCTCTTGAAACTCAATTTCTACAACTCTTACTAAATATCAAATGTGAAGATCGTGGATTTGAAGCATAGAAACTCCTAAATCAAGACGTGGCGTCGACCATGGTGCGCGTGAGAGAGAAGAAGAATTTAAAGCGTCCACCTCCTATATACACTAAGTTAGATTGATTTTAAATCCTGAGAAGTATTTTATATAGTGAAAAAGTGTTGGTAGATGGTCTATTTAATGTTTTGTGGTCCTGGAAGTGGAGTTTTATATATGTCGAAATGTGTGTAGAAAAATGTTTGAATGTGGTCCTAGAGTATTTTAATCAAACTTGTTACTATATTATATTTAGAAAAAATGTAGTGGTAATCCATTGAAATACACCTTTTCACAATGCAAAAATGAAAAATACACCACCCTCTCAAAAACAATGAATTTTACACCATTTTGAATATTTCTAATATAATATGCCATCTTATCAACCTTTTTATATCATATCTCTTACACATGTGTAAGAGATGTGATATAAAGTATATGACATTGCAATGATTTAGTGATAATTATGTGATTATTTGACAATCATTAGCCAATAATTATGTAATTTAATTATTTCATATATCACTACTAGGGATTAATTAGGGACTAATTTCAGTCGAAAATTTTTGAATAGGCACTAAACGAACCTAAATGAAGTTCCCGCTCGGATAGAACAGTTTTTCACTCAACACATGTCAAATCCCGCTCGAACGGAATCGGGAAATGGTAGAAAGTTGGTCAATGTATAGAATGATGGCTGATTGGTGCATGGCATGGATTTATTTGCTTGTGCAGACATGAGACAGTACATTTTCACGTGAAATGCAGAAAAAAATCTGTATAGCATTGACAACTCTATATATTTTACCATTCACACGCCTCTTTTACACACCCACAATAACATTCTTTTAAATTCATCACATTCTATAGTGGACAGCAATTTTTCAAGTAACATCCTTTCAAATTCATAATATTCTATAGTGGGCAGCAATCTTTCAAGTAAAATCCATTCAAATTCAATATTTGAGGTATTTTTGCTCTCTTGTAATTGTCCTCTAGTGTTCACTTAATTTTTATTGTACGTGATAAGTTAGAAAATCAGACTCTTTAATAATCAAAACTTTGAAATTTATATGAATGCTGTATAAATTGCATAGCAAGTGAATTTATCATTTTCCGCTCGAAATTGTAAATTTTCGCTCGTGAATTTTAATCCCGCTCGAGCGGGATTTGGGCCTACCGAGAGGGATTTTGTATATTAGGACTCCAAAAAAATCTAGAAACTGCATATATTATTTCCCGCTCGATAAAAGTAAATTCCGCTCGTGAAATTAGATCCTGCTCGAGGGGGAAATTGCTGTGGTTGGCGAGCGGGATTTCATATTTTTGTATTATTTTTATTAATTGTTATGTATTTGTACTTCTGTGTAGATGGATCACTATTTTATTATCAAATACGAAAGAACATGGTCTGGTTGTGCTTACTCGGGCGGATATGAATACGTAGACATCGAAAGAAATCTCGCCGGCCTGAGGTACAACATCGATTTACAATTGAGTGCAAATTCGTTCATCACACAGTACGAGTTGCATTATCTGTCGAAGAATGAGAGAGGACGTACTGTAGAGTGCCCATTAAGCATTGATGATGAATTTGATCATTTGTGCGCGACGCAGCCAACTGCAACTGTGTACGTGACTCACCAATACACGAACGTATACGTGCCAGAGTTTGATGTTGATTATTACGAAGAAATGGATCGTATCCAAAGACAGATGGTTTCCTCCACTTTTTGTGATGATGCTGGGGGTAATTATGCATCGACATCCACACATTATTTCGGATCCACGTCGAGTCAAGTTCCAGAGACAGCAGACGGTTCTGGAGATGATGAAGATGCAGATGATGATGACGATGATGAAGAGGCAGATGGTGATGACGAAGATCAAGAGGCAGCAGTTGGTCCTCAGGATGAAGACTATGAGCTGGAAACCGACAGTGATGCGTCTGAAGAGATGACAGAGGACACCATGATAGATAATGTTGTGTTGGAGCGTGAAGCATGGATTCGCGGTGAAGAAGATGACGAAGTCGGTGATTGGAGCAGTTGGTTAGTTCCAGTGATTCCCGTGAATGCAACGAATTCAATCGTTGTACATGAACAAGGCCCTCTAGAAGATGGTGATTTGTCTGTTGGTTCTGTTTTTGAAAGTAAAGCACCTCTAAATGTAGCAGCAGGCTTGTGGCACCTGGAGATTGGAGCAGAATACAAAGTTGATGCCTTTGATGGCTTACGTCTTAGATGGATATGCAGGCGTATGAAATCTTGTCCGTTCGAGCTGAAAGCATGATCAAGTAAAAGATTAAAAGCTTGGAGAATTACCAAGTTTACGGGCGATCACGCATGCACACGCCAGCTAGGACGTGTTGGTCGTAGAAAAGTTCGCATGAATGTGATTGCAGCCTATGTTGCTCGGAAAATACGAAGGGAGTGTAAAATAATAGAGCCAAAGACCATTATGGTAGAGGTGCAAAGCGAATTTGGGTTCACCATTCGTTATGATTTGGCCCTACGAGCACGGCATGCAGCGATGGAATCCAGGTACATTTACTGATTTGCAAGTTGGTATCGATGGGAAGTTCGAACACTTGTTTGTAGCTTTCGGCGCATATAGACTTGCTTATCCACTAAATATGAGGCCTGCGATTGCAATTGATGGCACTCATCTGAAGGCCAAGAATAGAGGTATCTTGTTTGTTGCTGTCACTAAGGATGCCAACGAGCATACCTTTTCCTCTAGCGATTGACGTTGGGCCTATTGAGAATGATATCTCTTGGAAGTAGTTCCTCAGCCGATTTAGAATTGCGTATGGAGAATTGAATGATACATTAACTGTGTCTGATGCCTATCCCTCGATAGATAATGCTGTGAATGAGGTTTTTCCGAATGTAGTTCATGGTTTATGCTACTATCACTTGCTGCAAAAGATTAACCGTTACGGAAAATAATCGATAAAATAATGTTTTCTTTACCTCAATATTTATGTCTGTGTTAGTCAGCATAATTTGCCTCCACCAGTGCTTGCCTACAAATCCCCCGCTTTCAGGAATAACCATGAATCCATCACCGCTCATAAATAGTTCAAGCGCTTGCATAAATTCCGGCGGAAGTGGATGTGGTTCTCTTTGGGCAAGCATGGGCGTCTGTATTGCTGCAGCAGCTCTCTGAATCCTTTCCCCTCTTCGACGCTGTTACTGCTGCTGCTGTTGCTGTTGTTTTTGCTCTTGCTCTTGCTCTTCCCCCACCGATATCTGATTAATTGGGACTGCGTGGATCGGCGACGCCACCTCGTTTAGACGTGCTTCAAAACTCTGTCCATGGCCATACACTAACGAAATAAATATCAATATCTTACGTAAAACATAACAATGCATAATCTAATATCTGTGAAATTAATACATACCGTGGTAAGAGACTCCCACAATGCATTGAAATTGCTAATTCCCTCTTGCATTGAATGCCGATGAGTATCGTGCATAAAAGTATCGTATTGATCGAACATTGCACTCGACGATCCAGACTCGTACATGGAATGACGTGCTGGATAATGCAGCGACAAAAACTATTCTGCTTGCATGGAATGACGAGCTGGACAAGTATCTTCCTCCGTGTGATGTGGATGATGATGCTGCACTGAGGGGCGGCGCTGGTCGTTCTGGCCCTGAACCCTGGGATGGTCTCGCACTGAGGAGCGGCGCTAGTCTTCCTGGCCCTGGCCCTATGCAGGGTCTCGCACTGAGCGGCGGGGTGACTGGCGAGGCATGGACCACGGGGTGGGCTGACGTCCAGGGGATCGCCATATAGATCCACATCGGGCTTTGTCAAACAAGCCCTCAATCCAAGATTTGAGTTTGGGGAACAGTCTTCGCTCCACTTTCTCTACAATGCGATCCTCTGCAAGGGCAATCTCTGATCGAATCCAGCGTCGATCACTGGATCGTAGGACGTGATCGGCCCCACCACTGGAAGATGAAGATTCTGACTGACGAACACGCTTTCCGTGTTCTAGACGGCGGGGTGGCTCTCTGTACTCAGGATCACGATCCTCTGCCTCTGCCTTTTCCTCTGCCTCTCCCTCTGCCTCGGCCTCTCGCTGGTCATTTGTAACAGGTTGTCTATGTTGACCCCGCTGTCTCTGTGCTCTCCTTCGAGGAGGTCTCTCTTCCTGGTCTTCATCATCAATTACTATGGCCTGGCGTGGCTGACGGGAGAACTGTTCCCCTGCACGTAACGGATTGTGCGGCACTACAAAGCCCACTCCAAGTGCATTTGGATACTGACTGGACCGAAAATAGAAAGTCTCCATTTCAGCATCATCCGGTACAAAAGGGTTGAATCGACCAACCTGCAGCGCAAAACATTTTATCAAACACAAATACAATTATAAAAAAAAAAATACAGAAAAATACATACAGCGAAAAAATTAAAATTTACCTGCAAAGAAAATAATGGCTGAAGCTCTGTTCCACTTAACTTCTTGAACTTCCATCTAAGACATCTGGGCCCTGCATCCGGGTTATCAATGACCGCAACTGCAGCGGCTAAGTCTGGCAGCACCTCCAACGACCAAACGTGGAAAGCCCAGGCTGCACCGTAGAAGTGGTACTTTTTCCTCTGCTGCATATTGTCCACGTAGTGCTTCAGATGCAAATACGTGTATGCGCCCCAAGGAAACCCAGAAAATGCGTCCAGATCGTCCACCAGCTTCCACACCCAATCCGCAACAAACTTCTTCTACTCAAGACCAAACGGCAACATATACAGAACTAACACGTGCGCGACCTGCAGGTACAGCTGTCCACTCTGATCTGTCATGTGCCTCAGACAAAACCGATCGAGGAGGTCCCCCACACTAATCGGCACGCCGTTGGCAAACCGCCGATACACTTGCACACCCCATAAGTCGTGGCCGTCTGAAGGTCAGAAATCAGACGAGCCAAATGACAATTCGGTAATAAGGGCATACTCCGCAGAAGAAAAACGAAGGTTCGCCCTGTTGATATGAAACCACATGTCATGTGGCTCGCCCCATTGAACCGAAATCTGCCGGGACAATACGTGATGCACGCCCATACCGCACTCCTGCCCCGGCTGCCAGTAAGTAAAGTGGCCAAAACAACCTTCAAGCCACCTCTCCAGGAGATCCTGTCCCCCAACCGCCATCAATGTAGACTGAACGTCTTCTAAAACGCTGTACATGTAGGACGTGCTAACTGTGGCCTTCCGGCCAATAGTGTCGGGCCACTTGAAAATAATCTGCACGAATAAAAATTTAAATTAAAATACAAATAATAAAATCAAACTCAACACAGTATTTAACACATAAAAAAACAAATCTCGCTCGTAATATCAAAATCCCGCTCGAGCGTGATATCAAGCCACGTGTAACGTACTCGAGCGGGAAATATTCCACAAAACAGAAAAAAATCACATTACTTAAGAAACACTAAATCCCGCTCGGCAGAGCTATAACCCGCTCGAGCGTGATATCAAGCCACATGTAACGTACTCGAGCGGGAAATATTCCACAAAACAGAAAAAAATCACATTACTTAAGAAACACTAAATCCCGCTCGGCAGAGCTATATTCCGTTCGAGCGGGATTTGGTGGATGAGCAGTTTAACGAGCGGGATGTTTATTAATTATGTAATACCCCGAGCTTCTATAACATTAGAGAGCGTATTAATTAACCGAGTAAGTTTAAATGACGAGATTTGAGGAATAATTTTTTTTTTCTAAATAAATAGAAATGAGTAAAACGATTTGAATGCCCTTATGTGTTTTTACGTGAGATTATCTGTTCTATTTCTTGAAATAATGATGTGATGTATTGGTTATATGAGAATGAGTACGAGTATGATTTTCAGAAAAACTCCGAAGATTTTTAATTGGAAGTGAATAATGTTGATAACCGAGAAATTTCTATGCGCCGAAGAACTTAGAATTGATTTTAATTAAAATCTTTGAACCTAGAATTAACTCTAAGGTCATTGAGATAAGATAGAAGCTTATCCGAGATAATTTGAGAAGAGCTACGAGGATTTAATCTTTAATGGATTAATAAGCCGACTAATTCTTAAGTTTTCTTCGTTATATGAAATGAAAACCTAAAAACTAGATGATCGGAATCGTTAATCTTTTCAATGAGATGTGAATTAGGTTGAGATATTTTAGTGTCGGAAACGAGACGAGGAGAGATTAGACCCGTTTATAGCATAAGTGGAATAATACGGACCTTTTTATCCGGAAAACTCTTTACCACCGGGTGATTAATACCCGTAATGAAACAACGAGACAAGTGTCATCCATCTCTCTCCCCTCTCCACCGCCCTATCTCTCTATCTCTCTCCCTAATCTCTCTCCAAACCTACTCTATAGCTTTAATCATGATATTCTTACAAAATACTTAGTAAATTGTGATGCTTAGATTGCATGCAAGAACCATCACATCACACCAAGTTCCAACACTAATTGCCATCATTTTTATTCTAAATGTTGGTAATCATGTGCATGCAAAAAGCTTGTTCCTATCTATCTCTCTCTCTTTCTTTCGAACTCTCTCTCTATGTATGAGAAAGATTTCTTTCATTTCATTCATCTAACACTCTAAAACTCTCCATCAAGAAACAAAGAAGAAAAAACTCTCTCCCTCTCTCTCTCTAATGCCGTGAGGCATACACACTCACACACACTTAGAATTTCTTCCATTGAAGCCTTGTATTCAAGCTCCAATCTCATGCAAATCAAGAGGAAATCATCACCATCATCTTAGTTCTTCCAAGCCCCAAGTTGAAAGGTAATAATTCTCCAAGTTCTTGAGTTGAAATCCAATAATCATCCCCCATTCTTCTTCATTTTTGGCTCTTAAGCCCTAAAAATGGATGATTAATTATTGTGTTGTATTTTCTTTGAAGATTCAAGACAAGTTCTTCCAAGAGAAATCCAAGCTAGAAGTTGAGCCTTTTTTCTTCCATCCATTTCGATTTCAAGAGGTTAAAGAGGAGAAGATCCAATTTAATTTATAAAGTATGATAATTCATTTTATTAATTGTATATATGTATATCTCTAAACCCTAAAAGAAAGAAAACATGCATGCATGGTATTTAATTTAGAGAAAATACATCCATATAGCCAGTTTGACTGGGTTGACTACAATAGTTGTCAAGGAACTTAATATTGTCAAATTGTAGCCAAAAATGTGATTTTGGGACAAAAATACCCTTACATATCATTTTTTCTCCTTTTCTCCTCATCTCTTTTCCTCTTTCTCTTTCTTCTCTTTTTTCTTCTCTCTCCCCATCGTGTTTCTTCTGTTGCTGCTCCTTGCAAACATTATCCAACATGCTCAGAAAATCCCTCACGATCACAAATATCCTCAGCGGATTCGACTCCTCCTTACTCACATCCCCATGAAAGTACTCTGTTATCTCCCTCACATGCACCAGCACTCTCTCCTCATCCCCCTCCACCTCCTTCAGCTTTCTCTCTCCCTCTCTAGCAAACGCCCTCATCGCCCTCACGAACCCCCCCTCTCTCTCCTCCACCTTCGTCACCAGGCTCTGCAGCCTCCGCATCCCCTCCGACAGGTTCGCCACCGAGCATCCTAGCACGTCCAAATCAATGGTGGCCGTTTTCTTGGCGTTGCATAGCTCACTGGTCAGCCCACACACCAGATCCAGCCCCATCCTCCTGTAGCTTTCCTCCTTATCCTCTACGCTCCCATTCTTACTCCTCTGATTGATCTTTCCCATAATGCTCTCCGACACCCTTATCCCCTCCCGTCGCCGCTGCCATCGTCCCGTCGTCGCCGCTCTCTCTCTCTTCTTCCCGTCGTCGTCGCTTTCTCTCTCTAGATTTGTTATCGCTGCCTCCACTCTACGACTTTCTCTCCCCGCCTCGTCTCCTCCGCCTTGTCTCCTCCGCCTCATCTCCTCAGCATAGCTTCCGAAAGTGGCCGCGACGAGCAGCCCGGCGGAGAAGAAGAACAAGTTCCCTCCGATTCCGGCGACTACAGAGAAGAAGAAGAAGAAGATGGAAGAAAAGAGAAAAAGGAAGAAAAAGGTAGAAGAAGAAGATCTGCAGATCTGCAGATCTGGTTTTGAAACTGAAATTTTTAAGTGTATGTTGTTGCGAATTTTGAAATTCGCAACATAATATACAAATTTCGTATATAGTGTTACGAATTGTGAAATTCGTAACAAACTGTGCATTTTGATTCGTTTACTTGAAGTTACGAAAGTAGAATTTCGTAACATGTTTGTGATAATTGGAACTTTTCGAAATGAAGCATTTTATGTTACTAAATTAGCATTCGTATTGAATAATCTGTTGCTAATTCATATTTTCGTATAACGTTTTTGGAATTTCGGTTATAACATGTTACGAAATTACAATTTCGTAACATGTTTGTGGCTATTTGAAGGTTTCAAAACTGAAATTGTTAAGAATTTGATGTTGTGAAATTCGCAACATAATATACGAATTTCGTAACATGGAACTGATACAAAATGATAAAATCTTAACAGAAAGTCAAGGCATAGTGATACGTAATGTCTTATGTTACGAATGTATGAAATTCATAACACAAATTAAAGATTGTTTTTGTGTTACGATTTGTTATTTTCGTAACTGATTTATTACTATTTGTTGATTTCGTAACGATACGATTTGTTACGATTTTGTTTTGGTGTTACGACTTGTTTGTTTTCGTAATTTCTTTATCATGTAGCGTGGTGTTACGACTTGTTTGTTGCGAATTGTGAAATTCGCAACATTATATGCTTAAAAAATTTAGTTTCGGAACCTTCAAATAGTCCCAAACGTGTTGCGAAATCGTATTTTCGTAACGTCAAATAAACGAATGAAAATGCGCAGGTAGTTAAGAATTTCATAATTCGCAACACTATATACGAATTATGTTATGAATTGTGAAATTCGCAACATTATATACCTAAAAATTTCAGATTTGAAACATTCAAAAAGCCTCAAACATGTTGCGAAATTGTAATTTCGTAACTTCAAATTAACGAACCAAAATGCACAGTTAGTTACAAATTTCGTGACACTATATACGAAATTCGTATATTTTGTTGCGAATTGTGAAATTCGCAATATTATATACCTAAAAATTTCAGATTCGAAACCTTCAAAAATCCTCAAACATGTTGCGAAATTATAATTTCGCAATATTTTATGACCGAAATTCCAAAAACGTGTTACGAAAATATGAATTAGCAACAGATTATTCAATACGAAATTTGTATATTTTGTTGCGAATTGCGAATTGTGAAATTCGCAACATTATATGCTTAAAAATTTTAGTTTCGGAACCTCCAAATAGTCCCAAACGTGTTGCGAAATCGTAATTTCGTAGCGTCAAATAAACGAATGAAAAAGCACAGGTAGTTACGAATTTCACAATTCGCAACACTATATACGAAATTCGTATATTATGTTGCGAATTTCAAAATTCGCAACAACATATCTGCACATCTTCAAAAAAGCAGATCTGAGAAAAAAAAAACCAGATCTGCGAATTTCAGAATTTTAAAGAAAACCAGATCTGAGAAAAAAAAACAGATCTCCACACTATGCAAACAAAAAGGCAGATCTGCAGATCTTCATCTTCTTCATCTTCTTCTTCTTCTTCTTCTTCTTCTTCTTCTTCTTCTACCTTTTTCTTCCTTTTTCTCTTTTCTTCCATCTTCTTCTTCTCTGTGTAGCTGGACGGCTGAGGGTGGCGGTGGCACGATGGCTAAGGGTGGTGCTGGTGTAGATGGGAGGTGGCTGGACGACGGAGGGTGGAGGAGGAAAATGGTGGCTGGTGGCGCGACGGGCTGAGGCGGTGGCGCGACGGCTGAGACGGAAATGGCTGTGGTTTGGAGGTGGCGCGACAACGGAAATGGCGGTGGTGGAAGAGAGGAGGCGGTAGAGCTGAGACAATTTTGAGAGAAAGAGAGAGGGAGAATTGAGGGGGTGGAGAGTTTGCAGAGAGAATTTTGTTGAGAGAGAGAAAGTGGTATTTTTGTTTAGAGAGTTTTTTGTTTTGTATAAATCTGAAAATAACCTCCATAATGTAGTAAGGATATTTTTGTCCACAAAACACATTTTTGGCTATATTTTTACCATATTATGTTGCTTGACATATATTGTAATTTAAGGGGGGATTTTGCTATATGGGTGCATCACTCTTTAATTTATGTTTAGGCAAACTTCGGTTATCGATGTGAAGATCGAGTGAGAAGAAATCAATAGGAGAATCAAACACTAGAATTTAATCGATGAATTAAGAGAAGAAAAAAAAATTAAAAACCCTAAATTTTGGTTAATACCGAAAAATAGTAGGAAAAATAAGAAAATGTGAATTTCTTGAGTTATTGTTATCTTGATGCTCGATTTATGATTTTTATCATGTTGAGAATGGAGTTATATGCTTGAAAATTGAAAAACCGATTGCCCTAAAAATTGCATGAATGCCGTGAGTTTTTTGAGAAAAAGAGGAAATTATTTTGTTGATTTTGTTGATGATCTAGTTGATGTTTTGATCATGAAATTATTATGTGATATGATGATTTGATCTTTGATGTTGTTAAGTATGAGAAAATCGAATTGCATGTGAAATTTTTAAAGAAAATAAATTTATGATGATTTAGAAGATTTGATGATCTTGATGTTATAATGTTGATTATATATGTGTTAAAGTGTTAATTTGATTCCTAGATGGAAATAGGATTTGTTGTAACAAAAGAATGAAGTTTAAAAACTTTAAAAATGTTAAGAGTTGAAAAATATATCTAGTAAGTGTTTTAAATGTTCTAAGTGTTCTTGAAATAAGACTTGAAGATTTAAGTTTTGTTTAAATTAAATCAAAGAGAAATTTTATAAATTGATAAGATAAACTAGTTTTTATTGAAACAAAAATTAATTGAAGAATAAAGGAAATTATTCATTAAAGAATTAGTCTTAATTTAATAAGTAAAAGAGGAAAGGAAAGTTATAAATTAAATAAATAAGAGTCGAGAAAATCGAGTTAAAATAAAGAGAATAAAATAATAAGAGAATGAAAAGAAGATTTAATCGAGTCGAGAAAAAGATGCTAAACGAGTTAAGTTTAAATACTCGTATAGTTTAATCAAGAAAATAACGGAATAAGATATCGAGTAACGGTTTTGAAAGTAATTAATTAAAATCAATTAATTAAGTTATTTTTCAAACCGTGTAGATTGAGAATAAACCGAGAAGAATTGCCGAGATAATAATTAGAAAAATAATAGTTGAGTTAAGAAATGAGAATCGAGTTAGAAATAGAAATGAAATTCCTTTCATAAGAGTTTAACAAAAATTAAAGAGAATTTTTGTTAATTGAGTAAAGATTTTTAAAATGCTTCATAAGACAACGAATTTGGAAAAATGTTGTTTATAAGTCGAGAAAGATAATTGATATTGTTCAAGTTGTATAAAAAGGAATTCTAATTTGAACTAAGTTCTAAAATAAAAATTGAGTAAATGTTAATGTGTCTTGAAATGTGATTGAATTTAAAACAATGTGTTTGATTTATTTGAAATTATTATGCCATTGAATTAAATGTTTGAGTAAATGATATTATTTGATGACGTGAAGAATTACTGAGTTTATTTATATGCAAAATAATTGAGCTGTCGAGTTGTTAGTTAAATCAAGAATTGATTAAGATTATAAAAGAAAACTCGAGTAATAGAATGTAGATAGACGCCGTTTCATAATTAAAGCGAGAAGTGATAAGACATTGGTTAGTAATACTAACCAATCATCGAATAGAGTTAATGTCTTAAAGAGGAGAATGTGAGACCTTTAGAAAAGAAAAAGCGTAGAGAGAAATGACTCAAGTAGAAGTCCTTCAGTCGAGACCAACGCCTTTTATCCGTCTTTGCGTAATATCTTATTTTTCTTTATCGATGTCGATCTGTGAAGGATCAAGCCGGACGGAACGATAAGCGAGGACAATAACCCTTAAACCGCCTAGCTAGAATCTTCGGAAGTCAGGTGGACTTTTCTGACCAAAACTATCGATGAAAGTTATTATGCTGTTGAGTATTATTATATGATTTTTAAATGCGATTGACTTGCCGTTTTATTTGAATTTGGTATGTGTTATCATCTGTTTGCTTGAGATTATTATCTTGTAAGAAGACATGAACCCACGTGTGGTATGTTGAATGTTGAGGTGACTGTGAGTCTTGCTTTGGCTAGGCCGGTCACAGTGTTTGAGAAGGAGGCCTACTTCTCGGCACAATGAGTGAATTTATGATAGATGATGCATACTGTTGATATATGTTATGTTTTGGTTGCGCAGTCTATTTGAAAGAAAATGTTTTAGCATGTACAAGTAAAACCATTTTAAGTTGCTTAAGTACTTGTGATGTTTCGGCAAGGCAAGTTCAATTGACATAGCTTTTAAGAGCATCTTTTTTCAAATGTTTTCGACATGTGTTCACTGAGTACAAAAGTACTCAACCCTGCGTGTATTTCTAAACGTACAGGTTGACAGGATGGTGATGGCATGGACGCTTGGTGGTGTGGTGTTTTTGGTTGAGTCGAGTCGGATGTCGGACTGGCATTTGCACGTCTTCATACGTGTGAATGTTGGGATTTGAGTCAAGTTTCCGCTGCAACTCTTTGAACTGATGTCTGTTGATATATACTCTGATACTTGTTTTGTTATTCCGAGCGATGTGCTCGATGGTTTTAAATGCTTGTTGAATTCTTATTATCGTGGACTTGAAAAACTTATCGTATCCTTGTTGAAATGTGATTTTGAAATGCTCGGTTATTGCTTCATGATGCCTTGAAAGCCTTATTCGAATGGTGCTGCGTTTTATTGATGTTTTCTCCGAGCATGTTCCCGTATTTGAGTTGATTGTTAGTTGGTTAGGTTGTGTTGTTGTCCGTAAGTCGCACGTCGGGAGTCGGGGTGCGACAAATTCACATGTATTAATTAATTAAAAAATTAGGACCACATTTCGTATTTCAAGTTATTAGTATCCATTAATCACAAACAATCCAAACATCACCAATTAAGCGAATTAGGGATCTAGGGCAGGTTGTAAACTATTATCATTCATTTATAGGGACAAAAACCAATTTTCCGCTCGTGTACGGCATATCCCACTCGAGCGGGATTTGTATGGCGTTAGGTTTTCCGAGCGGGATTTGCACAAATAACAATTGAATTAAATAAATAACTAAGGAACGAAATCCTACATTACATTTCGAAGAAGTATATATATATTCAGCGTGTGTAATTCCTACAAATACACAAAAATACTCACTAAATAAAATTAATAACATTATGAATTATAATACTAACCTCTCCATAATTAGCCATATTGTGCAAAGGTTGAACACCTTGTTGCTGATGTGGAGTGAAAACGAGAGATTGGAGTGCAATGTAGGCTTGAGCGAGATAAGAGAGAAAAGGGCAGCGAGATAGAGAGAAATGGGCAGCGGGATATGGGTGGGGGGTTATTTATTTGTTGCTGATTAAAAACGTGGGGGTGGGTGTGGGGGTTGGGGTAAATTATTGCTCTCTAAATTTGGGCCGGTCAAAGGGTTGTAAAAAATAAAATAAAAAAACACATAATTGTCGTCTGTCAGCGTAGGAGGGGGGAGGGGGAAACAAAAAAAAAAACACGTCAGGGGAATTGACATTTAGTGGGCCCAAAAGTGAAGTGGGGTAAAATTCATTTTATTCTTTAAGGTGGTGTATTTTTCATTTTACATGTTTAGGATGGTGTATTTTAAATTTTACCCCAAAAATGTATATATTTGTTGATTTGTGAACCTGATTGTGGGGTATGTATGTCTTGAATTTATATATGCATTTAGGATTTAAGTGGTCATTGTTGCCAACTATTGCTCGAACCATGGGGTAGTTTCATTGATTCCTATTTTTCTTTTTCTTTTTTTGTTGTAGAACCTATTGGTGTATATTTATCGGTTGTGTTGAACTATGGAGGCAGATGTGTTGAGTCAAAATATGTTGGAGGTAATGTAATGATTCTAGACTTTGTTGTTGCTAAACAATTAAGCCTAAAATCTTAAAAAAAAAACAATTCAGAGTTGGTTGGTTTGTGATGGAGATAATAGGATTTACATACTAGCAGATAAAGTTTTTAAGCTATTGTCATCTGATGAGAAAATGAGAGAGTACTGTACAAGATGCCTTGACTTAAGACAAGTGGTCTTTTATATAGAGGAAGGGGAGAGGGTGACAGAGATTTTAGGGACAAGTTTTGTTCCACTTGAGACTGGGGTTACCAAAGGGAAAGAAAAAATGGGTAGTTCTTGTGTTGGGCATGATGAAGAGGGTTATGCATCTGAGGGTTTTTAAGAAGAAGATGACTATACATTCATGTCTAATAAGCAAAAAGGTTTAATTCAAGCTATGGGTGCAATCTTTCCAGATGCATCACACAGATTTTGTGTGAGACATCTTCATGAAAAATTTAAAGTTGCTAGTTTTAGGGGCTTGAGCTTTAAAACAGCTTTATGGAAAGCTGCACAAGCTGGCACAATATAGGAGTGGAAGCTTAGAATGCATGAGTTGAAGAGCTTAAATGAAGCTGCTTGGGCTTGGTTGGATGAGAAACCTGCAAATCAATGGAGTAAGTTTCATTTTACTGACATTTCAAAGTGTGACATATTACTTAATAATGGTTGTGAAGTGTTTAACTCTACAATTTTAGATGCAAGAGAGATGCCAATCCTAACCATGATAGAATGGATTAGAGAGTGGCTCATGGTTAGGTTTCAGAGACATAGGGATGTGTCAGCCTTGAGATGGACGGGGAGAATATGCCCAAGGATAAAAAAAAATCCTTCAGAAACATGCTAAAAGGGTTGGTGAATGTATTCCCATTAAGTGTGATAACACGCATTATGAGATCCAATGTCATGGCCACGAAGGGGGACAATTTTTAGTTGACTTGGATCTTATGAGTTGCAGTTGTATGTTGTGGAATTTAAGTGGCATACCTTGTACTCATGCAATTTCTGCAATAAACCACCAAAAGAAAAATCTAGAGGATTATGTGAATGAATGTTACACAGTGGAAACATTCAAGAAGACATATGCTGAAACTATCATAGGGTGAATGGAGATCAATTGTGGGGTGTAAGCATGTACATCCCTCCTCTGCCTCCACTATTGAAAAAGGGAAAAGGTAAGCAAGCATCTGCAAGAAGGAAAGCTCCTGATGAGAAAGCTGAGAAACTGTTGAAAAAGAAGACTAAGCTTAGAAGAAGACAAACAACAATCAAGTGCAGCAGTTGTGGAGTTGAAGGCCATAATTCTGTGACATGTAGTAGAGATAAGGTAAAAACTCGTTTTGTTATCAAAGGTTTATGTGACATGATATGTGACTTATCTTCATTTTATTGTTAGGTGGTCACGAAGCATAAACGTGGCATTGGAAGTGATTCTCAACGAGAGCAACCTGAAGAGGAGTCAGTAGGTAGTTCAATGCTCCCACCTCAAATAAGTGAGCTTCATGATGAAGATCGAGAGCAAGATCTACAAGATGATGCTCCTACACAACAATCTCAAGCAAAATCCATTAACCCACCTCTTGTTCCACCTCCATCAATGTTAGAGCAGCTTCATCAGTAGTACAACGGGTCTCTCCTTTTGTAGAACTATCTTTATTTTTATGGATGACAAAACAATTAAGATTTGGCCAGTTATTTTGCCCAGTGACATTGTTAATGTTGGCCGATTTTTTGTCATGCTAATGTGAATGACATTGAAATATTTTTCTATAAAATGATATGCATCTTGTTTGTCCAACTTTTAGTGTCGTTCGTTCATTGTATAATGTTTTTCACATCTCTTTTATGTTTCTCTGTGAAGTTGAGTTATTTGAGTGTTTTTGTTGATTTCATCGGGGAAAAAAATTGATTTTTGCTAATTTCCTCGAAAAATAAAAGTATTTGTTGATGAACAACAAAATGTGAAATCAGCAAATTAAAGAGCAGAACGAAAAAAGAAAAAAAATTAGAAAATTGCTGATTAGGATTGTTGGGTGGCAGCCAAACAAGCTTCGGGCTTGAGTAATGGTGCCACACAAAATTCGGGCTGAATTTGTCCTATAAATACTCAACTTTTTAAAAAGTGTCCTATAATTGCCGGTTCGAAAAAAAAGTGGGCAAAAAACACAATCCCCTATAAGCTAGTGGGTAAAAAAAACATCCAGGTCTTGAAAAAGGAAAAGTAAATACGTAATCCAAATAGCCAAATATTTTCCATGTAGATGCCACGTACGTAAATGAAAATGTAAATAAAGAAAAATAAAAAAGTAAAAACCCCAATAACAATCAAAATAACCCTAGGCTCCTCCCTCCCTCCCTCCTGCAAACCCAAATCCCCTTTCCTCATCACCACCGCCGCCGGCATGGGGAAACTGAACCTGATTCTTCGATTCACGCGCCGCTACTGCACCGGCGCTTCTTCACCGCGCATATCGGATGTCTCGAAGGCCATTTCCCCTAGCGTAGTCAGTCTCCTCAGCTATTTCTCCGGCGGCGAAGCACCGCATTCCACCAACCGAGGCACCAGCGTGTTCGTTGACAGAAAACTCATCGTCACCACCGCCAGCACCGTCGGGCGCGTCTCCACCATTTACGACTCAGACAGCTCTTCGGTTCTCCACAACTGCGTCGTTTCCAGAACGATCGCCCTCACCAAAAGTGGGGAACTGCTCAAAACCAATCCCGTCGCGGTCCATTTTGCCGGGGATTTGGCCGTTCTGGAGGTGGCGGAGACGGAGACGGAGGGGAGTTGGCCGCCTCCTTGCACGGTGGCGGATGCTCCTGCTGGAAACGATAGTCCATTGTATGCGATCGCCATACGTGAGGATTACACCGAGTGCCTGGGTCTTGGTTTGCACGAGCCAAAGGTGATGAAATCGATGAGACCGAAGGCGCCGTGGCCTTTGGAGGAGGAGATTGGGTGGTTGGATTATGGTTTCAGCAATACCAACGTGGGAGTGCGAGGTAAAGTTGCAGTGGAGACCTTTTCTGGAACCCCGTGGTTTACCTTAGAGAACGAGTTGGCCGGAGTTTCGACGTGGGCGGCGGCGGATGTGGATGGTGAAATGACGGGTTATCTAGTGCCTCCTCTGCGCATCAAGTCAATCGTTGAATACGCCAATACTAAAGCGCCTCACGACCCTATCGTCATTGACCGTTGGATCAAGAAGCATACCATTTCCGAACATGATTCGGAGGAGGTAATTCTATTCTGTTTCTATGTTTTTGTTGATTGGAAACTCATTTGTTCTTTAGCAACTCACTCTAGTTAGTTTTTAGATCTTAGTTAATGCTTGTTAAATTTAGTCCTCTGATCTTGTTGGTGATGGTATTGCATTGGTGATTAATTATGCAACATTTTGTTTTTGTTTCTGATATGTTGCTTAATGTAATTGCTTGCTTCAATTGATTAGTGGCTTTGTTTTGTGAAATTATATAGCTTTATGTTGCCATTTTCTGGCGAGGGAAAGATTTTGTTAGTCTTGAGAAACTAGACTTGTTTAGTACTCCGTTTACTATCTGCTACTTGGATTTGATTTGATTTGATTTGATTTAACCACACTCTGGATTTTGGATTTATACATAGACTGATATTCGTCTACATTGTCAGTCTGGACAAGTATTTGATCCTCTGTTTTTATAGGTGTGTTACTTGATTAGTGTTATTGTTTGTGTTTGCAGGAATGCGTAGCAGCAACTTGGCCTATCAACAGAGTGATTCACATAGCACATTGGAGTGTATTATATGCTTCTCATATGAATCCCACACTTGTCTTCTTGTAGGCTTTGGCTTTTTTCTAGTCTGAATCAAATACATCATCTAATACTATGAATTAGCAGAGAAACTTCTCTCTCTCTCCTTCATATTCCCTGTTCCTTCATTTTAATGACATTGTAACATGGTTGATTAGAGTATATCATAAAATTTTAATGAGATTGTAAGATGGTTAGTATATCATAAAATTTTAACTTTCAATAGTCATCGTAGTAAATAATATACTTGCTATTTTGTATTTACATTTTTTTAAATTTTCCTTGTGTGAATTTGATAAAAAGCAAATTAATATTAGTTGATTTTAAGAATTACTATTCATCTATATCTATATATATATATATACATAACTAGTGTATAACCCATCGAAAATCGACGGGAAATTATAAAAATTAATAAAATTATTAAATAGGTATAATATGTGATAGATTAAAAAAATATTATTTGTTAATTATTTTAGCGTTAAATAATTCGATTATACAATCTATTAAACTCGCTTAGAAGTTATATCCTTTGAACACATCTCAAATTCAATTAAAAAGTAATTTTACCACATGTATACGTCTCAAACCCATATAGTTATGTTTGTTAAAAATTATAACTAATATATTCTCATTACTTTCGATAATTGTTAAAGCCTTATTCTTTTACAAAACCGATGTAAGCAAAAATATATTTCTCTCACAAAGGAAAGCGACTCTTAAACTGATTTTTTTAGTTTTTTATGAAGAAAAAGAGGCAAGGGAAGGAGCCGGTAGAGAGAGAGAAGAGATATATAGATAGCGAATAATACTATAGATGTTAAGATTGTCTATAAATAAAAGTGACCCTAAATACCCCACATTATGAATTCAACACAAGATTAAGGAAAAAAAAAAGTTAAACCACCGCTTCACAATCATCCCGTCTACCCCGACGATTTCGACCTGAAACCGACCTATTGACTATAATACTGATTTTAAATTATATAAATAATAATCTTCCAAATATATTCACAAAAAAATTAATGATGACATTTGTTTTCTTTTTACCTAAAATTAATATTTAATTATATACATGACTATATTCCAAAAATATTCACACAATATTTAACATATAAAAATTTAACTATAATATATAAATAATCATCTTTCAAATATATTTATAGAAAAATAAATGATGACATTCATTTTCTTTTTTACCAGCTTCGATAATAACTTTTTTAATTGAGAATAGAACTTTAAGAATTATTTCACTATGTACTCGGTAGTTTTTCCTTTTTACAAAACGTTATGTCTAATGATTATGATTCACAAAATTATTTAGTCAATGATATAAGATAAAAGTTGACCATAAATATTCTTAATTTTATGAGTTTAAAATTATATAATATTTAAAAAAAGTTGTCCCGCAAGTACTGATTATTGGTCGGAATTGACTCGTTCATAAATTGTTAGTAATTTTTCTGTCAATTTTTCTACATATTCTACGTTTTCCAACTGAGATGATTAATCAAACAATTTGAGATGATGTGTTTAGGATTATTCAAACTTGTTTAAAATTTATATACTCGTACTTGTTTAAAATTCGATTAAAAAATTAGTCATTTGTGTTCCTTTCTGAAAAAAGTCCGTATATTAGTCTACCGCCACAGTTCTGCGTCGAAACTGGCCCGTTGACCACGACTCTGATTTATAAGTGCGTAATTTATAAAATTTATTTAGAATTTATATAGATCCAAAAATTTAATAAAAATAATGATTGTACTATTCGTTATCTTCCTTAATCATATAGTAATATTCGTTAATTAAAATTATAAATTATGCAAAGCTGAAAACTCAACTAAAAATAATGTAAAAATGATTTCATGGATGACGATTATAAATTTTAGAAAATACATGGGAAAAAAAGCATAAAATGAAAAAAATTTCGAGTGTTGGTTGGGAATTAACTCGTCTACCGCCACAGTTTCGGGTCAGAATTGACCCGTTGACCACGATTTTGATTTATAAATGCACAATTTATGACGATTCTAGATTTTAGAAAATACACGAAAAAATGAATAAAATGAAAATTTTAAAATTAATAAGAATAAAGAATGAAAATGTGTCACGTGGGATCCCTAGTTGAGGTACCCGTCAGTTGGGAATTAGCACGTCTACCTAATTAATCGACAAATTAGAAATTACTTATTTTTATCAAATTAAAATAAAAAATTATTAGACTATTTCAAAATTTAATTCGGTCAACCAATAAATTATCCAAACTATTTTGGAACCATTTATTCTGTCAACTAATAAATTAGTCCCCTAATAAAAATACTTATCTATTCGGCCAATTAATAAATTGACAAAATTAAATTAAATTAAACTATATAAATATAGCAGTTATTTATTCGGCCGATTAATAAATAAATTGGCCAAATAAAACTCCTACAAAAAATAATTATCTATTCGGTCAATTAATAAATTGACCAAATTAAATTAAATTAAACTATAAAATATAGTTATTTATTCGGCCGATTAATAAATATATTGACCAAATAAAACTGGTGGAGCAAAAAATGAGAAAATACACATTGATTCTAGGTATTTATAGGCTTTTCAATAGGTGAAGTTTCATTGAGAAACCGATGTGGGACACAAGATTTAGTATAGATATTTAAAATCTATTATTTTACATTTAAAAATTAAAAAATTTGAGAATTTAGATAAATATGAATGGAGAAATATAAGAGGTGCCACGTAGGATTTTTTTAAAGTAAGAATCGTTTTACTTTTAGTAATATAATGATAGGAAAATCACATCAGTCATGTTTTCCCGCCAAATATTTAGATACACTATTTTATTATTATTATTATTATTATTATTATTATTATTATTTAATTATTATTATTTACTTATTAATTAATATCATGTTTGTACTTTTCATCTACCTTTAGCAGCAGCCATGCTTCATGAATGATGTTCAACCATTAATTACTTTTTTAATTATGAGCACCACATGCAAGCCCACTTAAATTAGGATTTATTGTTTTCAACATAATCAAGATGTTTAGATATATATTCAGCAAAAAAGAAATACAGTAATATTCTTGCAAAGGAAGGCCAATAAAAAGACGAGAACATCACTTTCTTAAGATAAATAAATAAAATATACTAATCATTTAATTTATCTAACATTCTATATTGGCTGGTATTAGACACGCATAGAAACTCTCTGTCTCACCCAAAGAATTTGAAGAGAATGTGTTTGTCATGAAAAGATGGATCAAGAACATTTTTAACTCTATTTAAGTCACTTGATACATTAGATAAATTCACACACTCAACTCAATTTTTACCAAGTAAGAGCACGACTAGCTCCTCAACATTGAGTTTTCCTCCATATTTTGCCATCAACTCAATTGCATATCTTTATGTTATAATTTGCACACACATAAGTAAAAAAAATGCAGAATATTTATTTTAATTATTAAATTTGTATACATTTTATATAAGAAAAATACATAAAATAATAACCATTTTGTTATTATAAATTTAAATAATAACCATTTTGTTATGGATAGAGCTTGAATACGAGAGCTTTCGGTTTACAAATAATATCGATTATCGTTTGGATGATCGTGAAAAGACAAATTATCTTATTTTACAATTACTTTTCAGTTATTAAATAAATTATTCAATAATATATTAATTTATAGATATGATACCCGTGCATCGCACTGGTGGAATTACTAGTTATGAATAATTAGAGGGAACTAAACTAGGAGTACTAATTAAGGGGAATGACAAGTACATTAGGACCTGCAAGGTTAAACAATCTTTTCCTCGACTAAATATTGAAACATAGTCTATCCCATATTAAAATTTGGGTTTAATGATATTGTTACAAAAATATTGATACATTATGTCCAAATTTGTTAAGTTAATCATTATGTCATTATAGTACTAACAATAATGATGCGATTGAAAAAAAACCTTTCGGAGTAATAATTATAAAGTGGGTAGGAACCAAATTCTAATATAAATTACCCACCGCCAAAATACGAATCAAATCTAACATCTGGTTCAAGGTGAGTCCTTATCTCTTGCAAGCAGAGTTGAAGCCGCCATTTTCATTCTAAAACCTCGAATTTTGAGCCCAAATTCCCGGGTGTCCCCCCCTTTTCTTCTGCATTTTGGTTTCCCGATTTCTGGAGATGCATTAATGCTTAAAGGTGCCTTTGCTCGAATCATCTTACACTTGTTAATCATGCCTCTTTACTGTTGCAGCTTAGTTTTAGCCAATCAATTTTCTTCTATTTTGCTGTGCGTGTGTGTGTGTGTGGTTGGTGTAGGGTCGAATCTTAAGATCATCATTAAGCTACAAGGCTCTTGGTGATAATGGAAATAATAGAATTTTCATGTATAGAGAAGCTGTGGTTTTTCAACTTGTACTTTCCCCACTACCAAGTCTTAATGCTGATTATGTAAGTGACATCACATCTTAGTAGTAAATTAATATCTAAATACTATCTTATAGGTAGACAACTCCATCAACATCTATCAATCTATGTATCTATCTATCTCCTTCTCCTCTTACACATCTTAGTAGTAAAGATCGATCACTCTCTCATTGTCTCGGCTTTCTGAATAGAGTACTTAAGTTCTTTCTGGATGTTGAGCCTTGAAGGCGAACAAACTATGTCGTTCCATACGGATCCTTCTTCGAAAGCTGGGTGGCAGGTCTTGTACAGCTCGAATATGGAATCCGCATTTTCATTCAACCTGGCTACCACCTTCAAACAATTTATCTCATCCGGGTCCACCAACAGAGTCTTGTCTTTGTCTTTCCATCCTATCAACTTCAGAATGAAAATACACAATATATTTATTAGCATCTTAGACTTAAAGAACAAATGCAGCAGAATCTGTGTGTGTTGTGAAATGAAAATGGAAGTTCTTGGTTATGCTCGTTACATTATTGTTGGTGTTTCTAAATTTCACCGCAGGGGAGGATTGAGTGTACCTTAGGAGCGCCTTCTAATGCGTTAGTGCAGTAAAGTCGAGCATTGTCTACTAGGTTGCAGTATGTCATAAATGCTTCTGCAAATCTCTTGTGTGATTTCAGCTGGGAGTTCACCCTCACTGCCCTTCTACACATTATAGCTCGCCTGTCACATAGCCAAGACAAATAATCACAAAATCGGATTTATGGCTTCCACTTTTGTAAAACCCTTACTGCTTTTTCTTTACCTTATTCCTCTAATAACAGCTAAATAAGAATCACAAACAACGCCAACCAACTCTACTCTGTATGGCCTTCTCTTCGTATTTGCCTCGTGTTCTTGTTCTTCATCCATTTGTTCCCAATAGTTCTCAGTCACCACCCCCTTGTCATCTACTCTGTACCCAGCTCCCATGCGGTATCTGCGACGGTGAACATTCCTGGCCATGTTTATTGTTTGCACCACAAATGGCAGCCACGAAAGAGTGCCATCCATGATCACATCTCGCCCTTCGTTGAGTGCAGTTACTAGCAGAGATGATGCTGCATCCGTAGATGATTGGTGTACCTAGAAAATTTGAGTAGAGCTGAGATATTATATTTTTCAAACAAAGGAAGGGTCATGAATGAATGGTCTAAAAGAAACAAGAACTATCAAATATCCAAATGTGCCACATATATATTGATCTAGACAGGAACATGCATTTCTTATCGTTTCATTTGAAAGATAATTATGCATATCGATTAAATATATACTATAGGGAACTGGTGTATCTCATTGTAGGTTAGAGTTTCTGTGATGACTGACTTACAATCGGTTATATGCTTATCTACTGTTTATTTTCATCTTATCCGTAGGCAAATCTCTGCGGTGTTGACGAAAAGCTCTGGCTGAGTTTCGTTGAACTAATTTCCTTTTTGTGACGGATGATTTAGTTGGGAACTCAGGTGCTGAAATGCAGATTGGATGGCTGCATTTCTAAGTTATTATGTGATGGTAATTCTATTTCATAGTATACAAAAAATCTTTTTTTCCTTGATGTTTAGATGAACAGAGGCAACACATTTTTTATATTCACAATGTACCTATGGCTATGGGAAAATGGAAGTAGTCACTAAATATATCAGTGTCAGTGTGAGGTAAACTAAATTCTGGTTGCCTGGGCTGCATTTAACTTTTAGATTTTTACCTTTTCTGGGTGAAATGTGTTGTTGCTAGAAAAATTTGGATATGAAAATATATTGACTGGTGTGTTCGACTGTAAGGCTAAATTTTGAGTGTTCTGGCAAAATATTGCATAAGAAATCATAGAGACGTGCATATAGAGTTGTGTGGTGAGATGCATACTTGAATGCAAGGGAACTGTCACAAATGATAAGGATATCAGTTAAAATCCAGAAAAGAATCTTATGATGTTTCTGGTTAGGAATTACATATATAGCTTTTTCTTTTATCCTTAACATGCAATCACTAGGATCGTTTGTTATGAGGTTTGCTGCCTTACTTGTGCTTATCACACTTGATAAAGAACCTCATATTCACACCTTTCTCTTTCCCTCTCACTGTCTCTCTCTCAAAAATTCAAAATAAATGAAAATGGGAGAGATAAATACCAGTTCAGCAGTTTGAAGCAGGTCATGGTGCCCCCTAGAGCTCAAGGCTCTGTAGATGACGTCCGACTCTTTGAAGGCATCCGCCTCTATGACAACTGCATTTCCAGATGCTCCAGCCCAGAATGGTCTATCGAGAAGAGAAACAAACATTCTTATTAGATCAATTTAGTTAGATGATATAAGAGTGAAATGGTGAAATTGGCTCACTCTTTGAGAATGTCCTTGAGCACAGTACTCTTCCCGGCCCCCATCCCACCACCCATGAGGAGGAGGACGGGACTTCTGTCGCTGTGAGCCATCGGTATCATCACATTTGTGCATTGCGAATCATCATTTGTTACAAGTCCAATGGCTTTCATCTCCTCCACTAATGTGGTAAACACTCTTGCCACCTTCAGATTCTTTGTCACCCTCTCTACTCTCTGTTCTCTTTATTGTACAAACCAAACCAAACCAAACCAAACTAGTAATTTTACTGGGAAAAAAAACTGCTAGCATTTAGATGTTATTTACTGATCTACCTTGTTGCTGCCATAACGATGTTCTTAAGCTTCTTCTTTGGCTCTTCAGCACCCAACACCTGAAACTAACTATTAAGTGTTAGAAATGACAGTTTTTATGAATTGGATTGAAATTATATATATCCACGCCACGTGCATGCCTGACTGAGCATGTACGACGTATGTCTCCAGTGGAATGCAAAGTAGCTGAGGATACATCTCTCGAATTCTTCCACCAGTTTGATGAAGAGAGAGTCGCAGTCAGGTTCGGTTGCAAAAAATGCATACATGTCTTCTTCACATCCTTCAGCTTTTTTAATGTATTCAGATGCTAACTTGCACAAATGTGGGCATTCTCTTCTGTCTTTGAATCCCATCTGCCTGGCTGCTCCCCCCCCCACACACACACACACACACAAGAGAAGAGACTCATCTCTATTATATTGATGATCTTGATGACACACAGCTTGCATGGATTAGCATTAGAGATATGCAATGCATGGTGATCTCAAGATTGAAAGCAATGCAAAAGTGATGATATATATTACCTACATAGTGAGAGAACTTCTCAACGCTCAAAACCTGACCAGTATCAGAGAGTCTCTTGCGAGGTATGATCCTTTTGTCGCGTAATTTCCTAATGCGGTAATGCAAAGCCGCTGCTATGATTAGCCCCACCGAGGAGGCTACGAGGATCTGCGTGTACGTTGGTCTGCCGCTGCTATTCATCTCATCTGGTGAAGAAGAAGGAGAAGGAGAAGGAGAAGACGAAGAAGAAGAAGAAGAAGAAGAAGAAGAAAACCTAATCATTCCTCTGCAAATAACTAAATATGTATGTATGGTTTTGATTTGTTTACGTTAAAGATTTTTTACCACTTTGCATGTCTTGTGGCTATGGAAGGACAAGAAAGATTATTTTTCCTGTTAATTGCATGTGTTTTTTCTGTGTGTGTTTGTGTGTGTGTGTGTGTGGGTTTCTATTTTTCGTTCCTAGGAATCTGGAGATTTTCTTGTATGTCTGAATGTTTCAACTCCCTCCTCTTTCTATGTCGGTCAATTTAGATCATAAATTGTGAAACAACGCTCTCTCCAAGTGCATGCCACGTGTGTATATTGATAATTTGTTATTGCAACGGAGTTTCATTTTCTTTTCGAGAATTTCCTTTGTTTTCCAAATTGAAGTTATTTTAATTTCATTGTTTTCCAATAAAAATTGATCTGTTTCCTTATAACATTAAGCTATTTTATATTGCAAATGAACGGCTGTTGTTATTGTTGTTGAAGAGAGTATAAATATCTATGTTGGATAGGCCGGTCCTGACCGAAAATGGGCCCTGGGCGAGATAGTAAAAATGAGCCATTTATCTTTCATATAAATCGCAATGTAACACATATTTTAATACACGCGTAAATATATATATATATATATATATATATATATATATTAATAAAATGATTTATTGCAACTCTTTTACCTAATTGTAATATACATTTTTTTTATAAATATTTTTCTGAGAAGAACTTATTAGAAAATATATGAACTTATTACTAACCAAAAAAAGAACTCAACCCAAAGTATAATCAATATGTAATTTATGTATTGATGACGAAATGATGATGTTAAATAAAAATATAGTGTGAATTTTTCTTGCTCCTCCAATTATTTTAGAGTACAACAAAAATAATAAAACTTTTACCAATAGACAACCAAGAATTGGGATTTAAAAATCGTGTGTACTATAATACTCACTTACATGTATACTACAATATATACAGATTTGAGAAAAGAAAAATATATGTAAGTATTTGTCAAAAATTTTGAATAAATAAATCCATAGTCCTCTTATTTTACTCTAAAATACAGTTATTAATATAAAAACTTACAAGAAAATGGGGGCCATGTATATAGAGCATAAAATTAATTGAAGGGCCAATTATAAAAGAAGATCCCCACAGGCCACAGAATTGGGTAGGAAATGAACAGACAAAAAACTAGAAAAAGGTAATAGAGCGAACTCGAACCTATGTCAACGGAGTACAAAACTGAGAGTTTAACCGCTCAGCTAAGACAATATTTAGTAATCATCTTCTAACTTATTATATAAATAATCATCTTTCAAATATATCCACAGAAAATTAATAATATCATTTGTTTTATTTTTTTACTTGAAATTAATATTTAATTATATAAAATAGCTATCTTCCAAAAATATTCACATAATAATTAATAAATAAAAATTCATGTTATAAATTGTAGTATTATATGAATAATGATCTTCCAAATATATTCACAGAAAAATAATGATAATATTTGTTTTCATTTTTACCAGTTTCGAGAAAAACTTAAATTTAAATGAGAATAGAACTTTAGGAATTGGTTTTACTATTCACTTCATAATTTTGCCTTTTTACGAAATTTTACGTACTGTTTGAGATTCAGAAAATATGATATAAAATAAAAGTTGACTATAAATATCATAAATTTTAGAGTTCAACATAAAATTATAATAAAAAATAGTTGATTTATTATTATTATTATTGTTATTATTATTATTATTATTATTATTATTATAGAATTTATGATTAAAATAACGATTCACTATACTAAATAAATAATGATTTTATTATTATTATTATTATTATTATTATTATTATTATTATTATTATTATTATTAATGGAGTAGTATAGAATATTTTTATTGCGATATTAATTACCTAAATTATTCTAAATCGCATGAACCACAATAATTATTTTCAAGATTATGTTAACTCAATATTCTCATTCCTTATGGAAATTTCAAGAATATGTTAACTCAATATTCTCATTCCTTGTTGATTTATGGAAATTATTTGAATACATTAATATTAAATTAAAATACATAAAATGAGGATTTAAAATAAATATGAATACTTAATCGAGGTTGTACCACGTAAGACCTAAAATTAAGGGGAAAGCTTGAATCCGCATTGATTTTAATAATATGTAGATATTATATAAGGATGACAATTTGTAAGTTTCTGTATCAT
This sequence comes from Schizonepeta tenuifolia, assembly GCA_029490685.1. Lineage (NCBI taxonomy): Eukaryota > Viridiplantae > Streptophyta > Magnoliopsida > Lamiales > Lamiaceae > Schizonepeta > Schizonepeta tenuifolia. Next base: position 78,257,724 of record CM055957.1, on the reverse strand, counting down.
CTTCAATATGAAATAAACTAGTATTCTTGTCCCGTGCTATGCATGGGTTAAATATGATTATACCGTATTTTTGAAATTTTCTTTTGTTTGGTATACATATGTGCTAGCAATGATTGTGTACACATGCAAACCTCAAAAAAAAGATTTCAATGGTGAACAAACAAGACTAATGGAAATTGTTTTAGAAGATATTGAGTAGGAAGTTTTTTATTACTTACCGAGAAGGATAAATAAATTGTATCCGAAGTCATATCCAATAACATTTATGGTTATGAATTACTACAAAATATCTTATTGGATATAAATTCAAATCGAGATCTTTAATCCGTCTTACATTGAGATTATAGTCTCATAAATGTTTGTAAATGTGATATATAAATGACACTATTAAGATCTTTATTTAATTAGTTCCAGATGTTCCAAGTTATAACGTGGTACTATTGGGACGAATATTCTAATTGGTTTCCAATTGTTCCAATTTGTTTCAACAACACATCACTTACAACATAACAAAAAAATAACAACAATAACGCCAGTTCAAAAGAAAAATGAAAAACATATGTATACCAAATCTTTTGTAAAACTAAAAAGGAAAAATGTATACCATATGTTAACATTTCATCCCAAATCCTTTCACCTGCTATATACGATGCCTATGTTTTTCATCTTTATGACGTGATCATATATGTTTCCTCAACTAGGCTTAGTATTCTTCACAAAAACCTGTTCCATTTTTCTTAATAAGATTTAAAGGATTGATTAAATTAACAAAGTATGATAGCAGCTGTATTTTTTGTTTATAGAGTAGAGAAATATTGGTAAAGTAGAAAGGCAGGCATGTGGTTTTGGTATGCTTTTATGTGAAGAGACTTGAAGTCGCATATGCCTATGTTAATTAATACCCAAGACGAATGGTCCCCTCTAACAAACTCAATTACTATAAAGCGTATTTGAAATATATGAGTATACCTCAAATTTTAACTATGCAATGTTTTGGATTTATGAAGTTGTATGTACCCATATTTTGTGAAGTGATAGCGACATCTTTTTTCAAATATGTTTTAACAAAGAATCCTCGAACTCAAAATAGGCAAATCAGCGGTCCCAGCCTCATACTGCCACCTACCTTTCCAAATTTTTTATTCTAGTGTTTAATCCAAACTAATAATCTGATATTAGTAATTTTGAAAGCTTTATATAACCTAAAATAGGATGATTTTGTTTGAACTTTAATTTCATTATCACAAATATTTCCAAACTAATGAAGTAGAGCTAAGTAAAGAGAATCTGTATTTTGTAGCTCTTGGATTCAGACTCCTAAGGCAGTATGGTTTTAATGTTTCTGAAGGTGCTAAAGTTAACTTGTTTTACAACATATAGTATATATTTAATTTCTTTTCAGTGTATATCTAAATCAAATCTTTGATCTTAATTAATCGCAGAAGTGTTTGATCGTTTCAAGAACGAGGAGGGTAGTGATTTCGAGGCAAGCCTAGGTGAGGAGATGCGGCCGCATGCCACTGTATCTGCGCGCAACAATTTTCAATCGGTTCATTCTCCCTCATTTCAACTCCGATTTTGGATTCGTTTTCGCCTACGAACTCCTATCGAGCTGCACTTTCGTCCTATCATGCTCAATTTGCATTATTTTGACTTCAATTTTCTGTAAAATCAAACAAAGCACGAACGAGCATCATATTTCACAAATTAATAATACTTAAGCACAAAACTCATTCCAAACATGATTTCCCAATACACATTAACATCAATTAAGCTTATAAAGATGAGAAAATTCATGTTTATCATATAACCATATTAATAAAATTTCACGAAGTAGTTTTCAGTTGTTTGTGTTATCTCAATATTCAGGTGGGTAAAAGTTTTTAAAGTAAATATGTAGGTGCTAGACTCTTTACGTTATAAAATGCAGTTATCCATAAAATGTTTATTTATGTGTGTTCTAAATTATTACTCTAGTTAATTGATAGAGATACTCAGTGAGTACACAAGTATTAGCTGAGTATTGTGCGCACCCTGTTGCAATGCAATGGTTGATTTCCATTGTGTTGTAGCTAGCAGTCTTGAGCTAAGGCTTCTGACTTATTTAAAGTTAACTATGTTACTTCAGGGATTCTTTCCCGAGTACTAATTTAGATCCGTCGGTGACATGCGGCCCGGGATCTTAAGTAATCAGTTGGAACTACACATACCCAAGAAAATCATGTTTTGTGTATTCATATGAGGCTTTGATTTTTAAAACCTTTTGTTACACTATTATGTGGATAAATTGTCGGTTTATAAATTGTCAAGGCATCACCCACTAAGTACTTTCCGTGCTCAACCCAAATGTTTTCAAATGTTTTCAGGGTTCGAGGCAGGTGGTGAGGTGCAGGACTGAGGCGGGGTTGCAACTATTTATTTGCTTTCGCTGTGTTATATAAATAAGCTACTCTCTAAATAATGTCTTCAAACAATAATCGCTAGATCTTTTTGATATATGTAAATATATGTTTTTGCTTTAACTATATTATAGAATCATGTTATCTATTCTCTTGCGTTACTTATTGCTTTTGACAGAGAGTGTCTTGTGATCAACTTCTCTTGGACGCTCGAATTCCCACTCACTCATGGTAACACCATTTGATGAAGTGGACGCTCGACTTCTTTTGTTATGTTAAACACAGGTTACCTCATCTTGTGTTTTGGTGTAGGGCGGTTTGATCGCCTCACTTTATTATTTATATTTATTAATTAATTATATGTCCCTTTCTTTCCCGCTTCTTTATTCCCCCTAGTCCCATCTTGGCTTATGAGTCTTCCTTCGGGAATTGGGGTGTGACAAGATTAGTCTACTGCTTTATGTTGTCTTCTTCCTCCATTCCATTCGATACTAGCACTCTACCCACGCGATGCACCGTAAACAAACTCTATATATATCGTAAAATATTTCAAAATTCCAAATCAATTTTAAACTTTGATTGAAACAAAATTTCGGAGAGAATTTATTAGATTTAACAGTCTAATTAAAGTAATAAATCTAATTACTTTTACAAAAGTCTATACATGTTCTTGCAAGAATTTAGTGGGCAAATTGTAGTTTCTTATATATTAGAAATTTGCACATTTGATTCATGGCAAATCATTATAGTTCATTTGCAAATTCGATTAAAAAATAATATAAAAATTTGTATTCGTCGTATATTCATTGAAAAATATCCGCTAATTAGTAAATTAAAAATATAACAAATATAATTAATATATATATATATATATATATCAATAAAAAACAACATTCAAATAATCTCAAAACAAATACTTAGAAAGAAAATGTATATGAATCAATCATCTTTTTCCATTGTACATAAACTACTAAACTCTTCATCGCACATCCTAAAAGTGTTAATAATTATACTAATATTAATAATTATATTATGATTTTATATATTAAGAAAATTAATACTTCCTCCGTCTCGTTTTATTTGTCTCATTTGAGTTCGACACAGAGACTAAGAATAAGAGTATTAGACTACCTGCAGTGGTAGTGTTTCTACGGGGTGTCTATAAGAATTTTTTGGAGACACCTGCTGCCAACAACCTTAGATGGTAAAATGTGTGTATTTAGTATATTTTGTGAAGAGTATTTAATTATTAATAATAAAATGGGTCCTGAAAAATTGCAAAAAAAAAAAAAAAAAAAAAAAATTTGAGGGAAAAAAACACAAATTTGCTATTTCAAAGACTTCCTTAAAAACTCGAAACCCAGTTCAATTTCCCGCTCTGCTCTCTCTCTCTCTCTCTCTCTCTCGCACAACGCCATGGTTATCAGAACAGCTCGTTGCTATGACGACGCTCGTTTCACGGCCTTCTCGAATTGCCAATCCTTCAACTTTTGTGACGACGCTCCCTCACAATTTCACCCCTTCCAAAAGAGAGCGAGAAATTGACGCAAGTCAAGCGCTGAAAGAGTTCGACACATTGCTTCAAATGCAGCCGCGGCCTGACATTTCATCATTCAACGAGTTGCTAGGCGTCGTTTCCAAAGCCAAGAGGTATGAAGATTTGATTTTTATGTTCAATCGAATGGCGGAGGTGGATTTATTGCCTGATTACATCGGTATGCATATTCTGCTCAATTGCTATTGTGATTTGAAAAGAGTTGGTTTTGGTTTTGCTGTTATGGGCTGCCTTATGAAGAAGGGCTATTGTCCAAATATTGTCACTTTTACTTCCTTGATCAAAAAGATAGAATGGCCGATGCATTAGGCTTGTTGAGGAAAATAATTTGTATGGGTTTTTATCCTAATGTGAAAACTTGGAGCACTTTGATTAATGGGTTGTGTAGGAGTGGGAATGTCGAGATTGGCCTTAGAGTGCATCAAGAAATCAAGAACGGAAATGTTGGATATAGTGTGAGGTTTGATCCCAATTTGATCTACTATCAATGCCTTATTGGTGGCCTCTGTAAAGAGCGATTCTTGGAGGAGGCGAAAGAATTGTTTGCAGAGATGGAGGAGAGGGGGATTTCACCCGACGTGGTAGCATATGGCAAGTTGATTAATGGTTTGTGTAAGATGGGAAATTGGGAGGAGGCGAAGGGGTTTTTTTTTGAGATGATGGATAGAGGCATTCGTCCCAGTGTTGTGACGTTTAATATGTTGATTGAAGCGCTCTGCAAGGAGGGCAAAACTGACAAAGCAAGTGGGATGTTGGATTTCATGATACAGAGGGGCGAGGAGCCCGATACTATAACGTATAACCCTTTGATCGATGGGTACTGTCATGAAGGTAGAATTGATGATGCAGAGGGCTGTTTGTTACAATGGCGGATAAGGGCAAAGAAAGAGATGTTTCCACTTACAACGTGCTGATTAATGGTTATTGCAAGCTTCGAAAGGTAGAAGAGGCAATGTCCCTTTTCACAGAATTGTTAAGCAAAGAACACAAGCCGACAGTGATCACTATTAACACCTTGTTATCTGGTTTATTTCAAGTAGGTAACGTTGTGGAAGCACGGGAACTCTATTCAAAGATGGGGGATCACGGCCTGACACCGAGTTCTTCCACCTATAGCACATTATTGGATGGTTTTTGCAAGAATGATTGCCTTGAGGAGGCAATAGAGTTGTTCCAAACTCTGGAGAAGTCAAGCTATCAGCTTGATAGTCTTACTTGTAACTGTCTACTTGATGGACTGTGTAAGGCGAGAAAGCTTGATTTGTCTTGTGAGCTATTCGATAGACTCCCGCAAATGGCCTTGGCACCAACACCGTATACTTACTCAATCATGATCAACGGGTTTTGCAAGAATGGACAGTTAGAGAAGGCAAATGAGCTATTTATGGTAATGGAGAACAACAGGTGTGTTCCCAACTTAGCCATCTATAATACACTGATGCGAGGATTCTGCAATAACAATGATCCAGAGAAAGTGGTTGATCTTCTTCAGAAAATGGCAGAGAGAAATCTCCTACCAGATTCATATACAGCAGCTATAATTGTGGACTTACTGTCAAAAGATGAAGGTTACTCGAAATATCTAAAATTGATTCCCAACTTCAGTGACAAGGGCCGGAAGAAGATGACATGCTGAAGACACAATGATAACGTTGAAGATTCTAGATCACGTACATGACACGCGGGCTGTTAATTTGACTACTATGGAAATATGTTGCTTGTCAGCCATTCCAATATGGTATAATAAGCAACGACACAGAGGTTGTTCTTCCATAAAATGTCTGACTCAGAATAGGAGATGGTCATGGGTGTTGCTATTAAGGAACAAAGTCCTGAGCTGATAGGACTCCCCAGGCATAAAATGAAACGAGTTGACATTCAGGGTGTGTGTAACTTGCTGCATACTGTCGGGGTGGCGTCACAATTATGGAATCAGTCGAAGCTGTTAGTACGAATAAGTCACTTTTGGTTTCTCCGTGCTTGATTGAGGGGGTGTATTTGCTGCTGCAGAGTCGATGATGCTTCTTGTGGCGTTCGACAGTGCATGTTTTGGGTATTATTACAATGTAAGTTTTCTAGTATATGTCTGAGTTACCTTGTCTAGTTTATATTCCAAAAGAAAATCATTGATTTTTTCTAGCATCTAACTTCAACAGATTATAGTACCATTTACCCTGATTTGGTGTCTATTTTTCTTGTTTTGTCTCTCCTTTTCTTTCTTTGCTTGAGAAGATAGATACAAATGTTAAGTTTGGTGGTGTTTGATAAGTGATTTTGATATTCTTTACTTCATATATTTTTTTTATTCTCAAGAGGTTTCGTTAATGCTAATATATGTTTGTGTGTTTTCTTGAGGTCTGTAGGTTCTCGAAGAAAGATAGGAAAAATGGGAAAATGGTGGAGAATGAAGTAGATGATGTCAAGTGCTTCAAATGTTGTAGAAGAGCTATAAGTCCAAGGAGTGGAGGAGGATGATCGAGATTCGAATTCTTTAATTTTCATTGTTCTTTAATTCTTTATAATCTTGGGTTGTGTTTGATGAAAAAAGAGTGAAATACAAATATTTTCACATTTTCCCCATCATTTTCACACGTTTACTATGATTGTTAATTTTCACTCGAACAATTCGTTTTCCATCATTTTCACTCCAATTGTGAAAAATACTTATATTAGGGGATAAGTGTGATAACATAAAGATCGGGAGGGGGTTGGGGGATCACGTATTAGTTTTCTTTTCCGTTCTAGTAAACATGTGATAAGAAAATGATGAAAATGATAACATTTTTAGACTTTTTCTTTTTCCTCATTTTTCAATGATAAATTTACCATTAAAGTACTATAAGCAAACTAAATTTTGTGAAACAAGTTCTTTCAATAATTGTTTACATAATAAAGAAATTGGAACACAAAATAATTTTAACCAAGTTGCTTCATATGTGAAGTTCTCATTATCTCTCTCTCCCCCCTTTTTTGCCCTTTCCTTGTATGACTGTTCCAATCTTTCTTTCAATCTCGAATCTCCAAATCGACAGCCTTTTTTTAATACCTTTTGCGGAATTTCAATTTATCGCTGCAATCTGATAAAAGAACAAATACTGCAACCGATATGGAGCTTCATATACTTTATGGGAGCCTAAATAGAAGCTTCAAATTATATACGACTACCTTTTTTTCTTCCTTTATGTAAAGGCTTTATTCTTTTGCATGGTCACTCACTATACATAGTAAATTTTGTTGTGTGTGTGTGTAGGGGGGAGGGCTAAAATGGTCGCATACAATAGTTATTTATTAATAAGAAGTACTAATATTTTGGTTCTCAAACTCATGTACATAAATTGTCTTAAATCTAACTTGTAATAATATGCCAAAGTCCAAATACACACACACACACACACACAATAAAATTGAAATGAAAGTAAAGCGTCTTTTGAACAAGTCTTCATTTTCAAGTTGGAGGAAAGCTTTTCCAGAGAATATCTATCAATATATTCCCAGTCAAAAAAAGGATGGAAATATTCGTTATTCTCAACTTTGAAATATCAACAAAACAAATCACCAATAATATATTACCATACAAAATCGGTTTCCGATGGACATATAATGATTATATATAGAATAAAATAAAATATTGAATTGAAAGACATACATATTGTATGTTGTAACGTAACCGTTCGTACGTTTAGTCTCGCCGGCCATAACTTAAGGATTTTCTGCGCTTTTACTTAAATAGAAAATAAAACAGAAATATTTGGAATCTGAAAAAATAAACAAAGTGTCTTATTTTATTTATAATTAAGATTGGATAAATATATAAATCAATGTGGATTTCACAATAATCTCCCTCTTCTTGGGAAAAAACAATCATATATATATGCATATAGAAACCCTTATATTTATCAATTTGTAACTGAAGATGTATATGAAATACATATTCTTTTTTATTAGATACTATATACTTTTCATTAATTTAAATTCAACCCAGATCAGGGAAACGCAATTAAACCATAAGGGAAATCTATTTAATTACCACAATAGTATGTCTCGAGCAAGCTCACGTCGAATACCAATAACAAATACACTATCGTTTATTCAATATTTAGATGAGTCTTTGCATAGCCTAAACCACTACTACTCCCTTCGTCCCGAATTAATATGATGTAGTAATTTTTAATCATACGTGATGTATATAATATTAGAAATTAATATCATACAGGATGAAGCTATATTCTAAATTACAAAAAAAGGTAAAAGAAAATAGAACAAGACTTGTTCATTTTTCTACGTAATGCAACATTAATGAAAAAGAGATTGACAAATATCTACGTGAAAGGTACAAAGTTATTATACATAATTATACTATATAAATCAGTACTATATTTAATTACCTGCAGATAACAATCTGGCTGATGTGCTTTATGTGGCCTGCCATCCTCCGTTCCGTTGGGGAGAGAGAGAGAGAGGTGTTGGAAGTTTGAGGGGAATGAAGCCTGGTCCGAAATCATCCATTAATTATTTCGTAAAATATTGATTGATATAAATGAATGACTTCGTACCACACAACATTCCCCTCAACACAAAATTATTACAGTATCATTAAGTTGGAGGAGAGGGAAAGAGAGGTTATACATTTTATTTGGAAGAGAGAAAGAGATCGATGATACAAACTGATGAGAGAAGAGAGAGAGAGAGAGAGAGAGAGAGAGAGAGAGCATTAATTGCCATGCATCATTATTTATGATGGGGTCCTTTATATACGTAACAGATTCTCCTTTAAGTCATGTGACAAAGAATCCACTTTCACCCACCACCGACCCTCTCATCACTCTATGTATTATATACACGTGTATATACATCCTAATACTATGAACTAGAGATGTTGAAATTTAATGCTAAAAATGTAATTATATACACTTAATTAATAGTAATAATTAGCCCTGATTAAAATAAAACAATTAACAATTTAAATTGAATCAAGAAAGAAACGTCAAGAGACTCAAGACGGGTTTGAGTCCTCCGCCACGCGATATTTAAATTTCCTTGCAATGTTGTTCAAAAAAAAAAGTTTTATATTTAGTGCCCCTAAAAAAGTTTTATACTCCCTCTGTCCAATTCAACAAGTCTCATTTAGGATATGCACGTAGTGATTAAGGTAGTATTTTATTGTTGATGTTAAAGTGGGTTGAGTGGAAAAAATATTGTACAATAAAGTAAACAACATTGTTCACGTTTGAGTGTGATATAAAGTGAGTTTTAGTGTGTCAATCTTTGCCAAATAAATAAATGAGACTTATTGAGTGGAACACCCAAAATGACAAAATGAGACTTATCGAACGGGAAAGAGGGAGTATTTAGTGTACTTGATAAAATAAATGAAAAATGATTTTTTTTTAAATGCATATTATGCATATAGTATAGTTTACTAAATCTCATTTATACAGCATGAGATCATGTAGAAAATCATCCCTATGTAAAAATTATTCTAGTCCATAAATCTTGATTAAATGAATGGACATGCATGATTTGTTCACACACCATCTTTCATGCGGAATATTAATGTTTCTTTATATATGTATGTTACGATAATACTATATTTTCATGATAATGCTTCTTTATATATTACAGTACAGTCTTACTTTTATATATATATATATTATAAATTGATAATGTTTCTTCATATATTACGATAATGCTTTATTTTATCACAATAGTGAATTATGAAACGATCAATAATACAATTGATTTGCTATTGGAGGAAAAAAATCATACTACCAACTCCTCCCTCAACTCGAGATTAGATCTTCTGCTAATTTGTATCCCTCAACTCGAGATTAGATCTTGAACATCATCTTGAAATGAAAAAAAGGCGTAAAGGAAAAAAGAAAAAGAAAAAGCAGGCGATGAAGTAAGATTTTCTAATTCTCTTTGTTTTTCTTATATTTGAATTAGTGACAGTCGATTTTGTCCAAATTCCAATATTACACCAAGATATTAAAATAAATGTGAATAGCAGAATCTCAAAGTGGAATTAGCTAGTTTACTACAAAACTTTTTAATTAATCTGGCTTTAATTTAACGTTACCACATTCCCTCAAAAAAAAAAAAAATTAACGTTACCACATATTTAGGCGACACCTAAATCTTGATTATATATAAATATACACAGGTCAACATTAATTTATGCCCCCTTTACTTAGTGATATAATTAACAATTAATATGGTTCTTTCTATAATATAGGTCAACTGATCGAAATATTCCACGCTAATCATTCAAAAGATCAATGGAGTATTATTTAACCTCTGTAATATGACAAAGTAAAATATATAGTCAGTCTGCTTAATTTGAAAAGTACTACTACTACTATTTAATTTCAAAAAATCCTAGAGTATGAATGATTCTCAGAGGGTTGATATTTTTGTAAGTGAATTATTTTAATTTTAATTATGATTAATGTTTTATTATTCAAATTAATTAGTTTGGATCCACTCTTACCTATTGTATATTTCTTCAAATTAAAAAATCTCATTTTCTTTTTTATGTTGGGTTTAATATGCCGTAATTTTCCATCATGATCACTTATAAAACACAATATATATGTTACTGTGGAATATCCTGTCAACCATGTATATGAGAAGTAAACTATACTAGAAAATTCAGATTTGGGGGGATATATATAGAGTACCGAACTTATGAGATTCGAATTTGAGAAATTCGATCATAAAAATACTCTTTACCAGTAAGTCATTCATAAAACGACTCAAAATTCTCCTTTTATATTAGAGGTACCGTCATGTCACGAATACTACAAGCACAATATGTAAATAAGATAATTTAAAAGTGGAGTGTGTTAGTTTTGATTAATTTAAACGGAAATTTGAAAGGCTAAGTAGTATTTAATTTTCCTTTGAATGTTGACTTTGTTAAAAAAGATGGAGCTGTTGACTTTTGTGTTTATTCTCAATCACAAGTAAAGTATTGTCGTTTGCTTGCCACTAAGGTAAAGGCTTTGTGATACTTGAAGAACCTTGCAAATTGTAATGATTCAACCAAAGTTTGATGCCAAACTTAAATGGGAAGCTTAAATATCTCAATAAAATGCCATCCATATGTATTTTGCTCAAGTGTTATTTATGAAACCAATTCTATGTATTTTAAATGCATTTTGACTTTATGATAATCAAGTGAAATTTATTTACTATATTTGGAATCGAGAGAGAGTTCGAATTTATAAACTAGACACACATTTTTTAGCAATGAAATTTTGGAATAATTCGATACTATTGAGCCAAAAGCGTTTGGAATGTACCTAGCTACTCGACCAAATACGTTGCAAGGGTTTTTGCACTTCACCTAAAGCATTTTTATATGTTGTTCAATAAAAATATCATATTTTATTACTGCATTTTCTTATATATTTGCATGTTTTTTAAATAATAGTTATGACTTCTATTTTGGTTGGTTGATGGGGGCAGTGACAAAACCATACTTTTAAGTTATGAGTTGAACCAGCTAGTCATAATTTTGTAAATCCATACAAATAAAATAAGTATAAATAAATAATACTTCTCCCGTCTATGAAAATATATCTGAACGTGTGTCTGACACGAGTTTTAAGAAAGCTGATAAAGTTATTATAAGTGCGATAAAAGTGAAATTTGAGGGATAGTGGGATAAAGTTGTTGTGAATAGGATAAATGTAGAACTTGGTAAATAATGAAAACAATGAAGTGTATAATGGTACATAAAGTAGAGTAAGACACATCTTCGTGGACAAGAAAAATGAGTACCACATTTTTGTGGATAGATAAAGTACTAATTTTAATACAACTATATTATCGCTTAAATTATATTACAATGCTTAAAAAAAGAGTAAACTCGATATCCCTATATTACAATAGGAGCCACTATTGACTCATACAAGTCAGCACGATAAGCCTTTCCAATATCATAATTGCCCTGGAGCATGGTTGAGTCAACTTAAGGCTCAATCAATGTTGATGCTCTAAGTTAGTGTTCCATTTATCCCAATAATAAAAAAGATAGCAATAGAAATTTACATATCCTTCACTTAGTATTTAACCCTTTAGTTAGAAAAATGAATAAAATGGATTTTTTTTAAGAAAAAATTAGCACGTCTATAAAATTAATTTAAAATTAGCAAGGCTCAATCAATATTGATACTCTAAATTAGTGTTCCATTTATCCCAACAATAGAAAAGATAGCAATAGAAATTCACATATCCTTCACTTAGTATTTAACCCTTTAGTCAGAAAAATGAATAAAACGGAATTTTTTAAGAAAAAATTAGCACGTCCATAAAATTAATTTAAAATTAGCATCACCAGCTAGATTATAAGTTTACCAATTAGATTATAGTTCATTTGCATTACAATGCTAAAAGGTAGTAATGATCAGTTTTTCACCATCAATCTAGTAATTCTTTATTGGTTGTGACATGTGAAGTTTCGTATCCATCTTAATCCAACAAAATCAACTTTACATTTTATGGTAGCTAAAAAGCTAAGCATGAATTTTGGAAATGTGACATGGCCTAATGACGAATTACATATGTAACACTATTATCTTTTTTGCTTTACTAAGAGTTAAAGAAACATATTTTATTTTATTTTCAACCTCAACCTTATGTTGCTTTCTGTTTATGTTGAATTATTACTTTGTAAATTTTACATTTATATTTTCATATGACATTCTTGTCATTCGATCGTTTTCAAGATAGAATTATATAATTGAGAAGATAATTATCATAGCAATTCTGATAAAGTAATTAGTAAAGATAAATTACTAGTACTTTTCAACTTTTTTACCCTTCCGCAATCACAAATTTTTATTTGTACTGACATTAAATAAAAAGTGTCGATGCATTTGCAATAGTTTCTTTACGCGATCATGAATTTTTATTCATACTATCACTAAATAAAAAGTGTTAAATACTTTGCAATAGTTTCATTTTATATCTGATGCACAATTTTAGTGTGACATCACTAAATAAATAATGTAAATTCAATGGGAAATAAAGGAGAGAGGGAGAAAAAAGTCAAAAAGTACTAGTATTATTTTGAATTTTTATCCCGAGTGCCATTTTTATCTTTAGAAGTGATTATTTTTTGGGGAATTCCTCTACATAGTTTTCTTATTGATTAAAATTAATAGTTAAGGATAAAATTAAAAAGATAATGATAATGACTGCAAATTATGAAAAGAAAGAGTATTAATTTCGAAAGAGAAATTCCTCCAAATTAACACTTTTTTGATAGTTTTTTTAAAATTTAGCACTTCTTATAATTCGTTTAAATTTTAGCACTTTCTCTTTTTTTTTACCCTTACTTTAATTTTGTATTTCCATCTTATCCTCAGCTTTTATTTTCATCTTTAACCTCTCACCAACTATTTCTCTCTCATTTTTTTGTGACTTCACAAAGTTTTCAATTTTATTTTGTGACTTCACAAAAATCATGTAAAAAATTTTGTGGCCGCCAGCGATAGTGGCGGCGGCACAACGGCGGTGGTGGTGGCACGACGGCGGCGGCGGCGGAAAAGTGGTGGTGAAATTATTTTTTTGTTGAGTCTCAATTTTTTGTGACTGCCTGCGACAGTGGTGGTGGTGGCATGGCGGCGGAGGCAGTAGAAAAGTGGTGGTGGAATGTCTTTTTTTTGTTCAGTCACAATTTTTTTTTGTTACAAGAGAGATGGTGAAAGGGTAAAAATGTCAAAAGTGCTAAAATTTAAAGAATTTATAAGAAGTGCTAAAATTAAAAAAAACTATCAAAGAAATGCTACTTCTAAAATCCTCTCGAACATTTCGAAAAGGGTTAATTGATTATAAAGGCACAACCTTTTCATAAATTTGCAATTTTAGCATGACGTTTTTTCATTAGCAATTCAAGGCATCATCTTTCTACTCATTGCAATTCAGAGCATATTTTCAACTTCCGGTGATCGGAAAGATGATGTGTATTTTTTTAGTGACGTGACATTTAACTATTTTTGATGTGGTATTTAACTAATAACTGATGTGACATTTATATTTATTTTTACTATATAATTTTATTCCTTCTTATATTATACTTTTTTCTCAATAATTTAAATTTAAATGGCACATAAAAAATAAGTAAATACCACATCACTAAAAAATTATATATCATCTTTTCCAAAACTTAAAAATATATTCTAAATTATAATGAGTTAAAAAGTTATAGCTTGAATTGCCAATTAAAAAAAATTATACTTAAAGTATAAATTTGTAAAAAGGTTATTTCTTAACTAACCCTTTCGAAAACACACTAAAAAGGAGAGACTGCAATTACGAAATTTTTTGTTTTGGTAATGAAAAAGTTAACCTATGCGATAAATTTCGCAATTCAATCTCTGTCTCCCGCTTCATTCGTTCACTCACTCCCTCTCTCTCTCTTCTCTTTTCTCACATCATCTGCAGCAGACTGCCAACTCCGACTCCAATTTTGGTATGCATGCGATTTTTTTAGAATTTCACTACATTAATTTGATCTACTTTTCTTTGTTCTTTTTTGGCATATTTGCTTGTTCTATGCATTGTGATTATATATATATATATATATATATATATATATATATATATATATATATATATATTACACGATGGATTTAGGGTTTCTAATTATAGCTTTTCAGGCGCGGATTGTACAGTTATCAGTTATCTATTTTCGTTTGAACTTTTGTTTTGTTGAAGCCTAATCGCGGCAGTTTCTTTTTGTTTCGCGTGCGTTTACTAAGGGCCTAAGGCTGAGTAGTTTTTGTGGTAGAAATATTTATTGTAGGGATTATTTTAATCTGAGCTGTCTACCGGTATAATTTTGTTTGGTACTTTGTTTCTGAATTTTGTGTAGCACTCTAATGGATTTGCAGTGTTATCCTAATTACAGTGCGTTGAGCGTTAAGCTATAAAAAAAAGTCGAGCTTCTTTAATTCCTGTGACTTGGTTTTCAGTGGAGTTGTGGATTATTGTAGTTTCCGTTTCTACTTAGGTAGTGCTCTTAAGAGTCATATTTCTTGTTAATTAGTATGATGCCAAAGTTGATGGAGAATATTGCAGGTTATTATTTTGTTTTATTTACAAGCTTTTGAAATTCATGGTTGCAGCAATGGTCGTGGAAAATATTGAGGATCAGGAATTGGACAATGTTCAAGAGACAGATGATGAGCAAGAGACATATAGTGTGCCGGTGTCAGAGAACTTTCATCCACCAGAAGAAGTGCAAGAAGATACAAGTGTTGTAGAGGAAAAGAAATGGCCTGGTTGGCCCGGGGAGAATGTTTTTAGGATGTTAGTTCCTGGTCATAAGGTTGGTGGTATCATTGGACGCAAAGGAGAACATATCAAGAGAATATGTGAGGAAACAAAGGCACGAATTAAGATTCTTGATGGTCTTCCTGGGACCACGGAAAGAACTGTGAGTGACTGATCATCTTCATAAAAATTATCGTCAAAGGAAATTTTTCTTGTTATATAGTCTCTTTTCTTAAGTTCTGATTTCAGTTTATCATATGAACATCTTAGAAAATTAATCAAACGATTCATATTGCTTGAAAGTTTTTGCTATTGATTGGACTAGATGATGCCTTCTATCAAGCCATTAGTCCATTTAAAACCTTTACGTTTAATATATATATATATATATATATATATATATATATATATATATATTATACATAGAAGTAACTTCAATATTTTTCACTTCCTCCGTCCCACTTCAAGTGGCCTATTCTAAAGTCTATTTTCTGCTTAGTTTGGACTAACATTGCTTTCCCATGGTTGTCATATAATCTGGAATTCCATATTATATGCTTGTGTTCGCTGTCACTTTTCTCCAACTTTTACTGCTCCTCACACTTCCACTTGATAGTCATCCCTTCAACTGTCAGCCCTCTACTTCTGATGTTATTCTCCCTTGTGTGCTGTCAAGTGATTGATGTGATTGAGAACTGCATGAGGTTTAGACACGAGGAGTTATAAAGCTCATTTTGATTTTAGAGCAGATGTGTTAAAGAAAGCAGACGAGTTTGTGTTGCTACTGCATTTGATACATGCCTTAAACCAAAACCTATAGAATATATTAGATAATTGCTAGGAGGAGAAATTCCAAAAAATAAATAAAAAGAAGTGCGTAATGTCAACAGAACTTTTTGCTTCAAGTCCGTGTGCAGTACCTTGGTGTGAGGGGGACTGAAAAGCTTGTAGATGTATCATAAAAAGATGGAAAAAACTTGGACAAGAACTATGAATGAAGTGTTAAAAACCTATGCATCATGGAACTAGCTCAATCTGAAATATATCTCATTAACTAAATAAGGTGAAGTATAGCAACCCCTGCAGCCAATATTAAGCTAGAGATTCTTTTTAGTTTGGTGATCAAGATGAATCCTTGCAGGTTTTGCAAATTATGCAAGACATCAATCTATCATGTGGCTGCAAAAAGAAGAATCAAAGATCTGGCTTGAAGCAATGTGTAATGAGCACTAAGACTGCTGAAATATTCCTCTGACTTATGTCAGATTATTTTTGTGCGGACATCTGTACCAAAGGGCATTGCCTTATATCTGGTAACTTCAGAACTTGATTGATTGATGTCTTGCAAACATTGATAAACTATACACAAGAATGTGACATGGCAATGGAACCATAAGATGCTTTATCCTACAAAGTAATGATTTATTAAGATAACTCAAGATGGAGGAGTTAGTATGAAGATAAGGAAATAATAAAAACAAGGTTATGAATACATTATAAAATCTGTCATCACTTTAATTTGTTATTGACTACATAAACATAAATCATTCATAATTTTGCTCTGAAACTCTTTTGAAGTTTGAACATGCTTCTTTTACTTGTCACTTGGGTTTGGTCATCATCAACAAACATGAGTGCTCTCTTCCTCTTCATTTATGTACCTATCATAGTTATGTGCGACCTTTTGAGAAATAATTGAAGACTGTCGAAATTTTAAATTATTAGCGGTTGTTAATTTAATTAGAGTTTTGGAGTAACTTGTTTTGGGCTTCTCATTTAAGTGGTGCTGCTAGTTTACTATGACCCATAACCAAAGCGATCAATTGAGTTTGGAACATCACTCCATCACAATGCTATATTGCTATCTTACATCTTCACTTGCCGTCTGCTGTCAATTTTCCTGATGAACTGAATCTTCATATGCTTGTAAGAGAATGCATCCGACACATCCCCACTATGATTTCATTCTTTGAAGTGTTGTAGGTTTAAGCAGCCTAAATTGGTTGGTCTTAGCTTTCATTACTCTTGACCAGTAACAATCATCTGACTAAAATGCTGATAATCTTGAAGATATGGGAATTCAATAGACATGCTCTGCTGAAGTGCTTGGTTGTGGTGGATAGCATAGTTATTAATCGCGAGGATCGCGCGCGCTATCGCGCAGAACGTCTCGTCGCGCATGGTTATCGATCCACACCGCGATTTAGAGAGTGCATACAGATAGCGCGCGTTTAGGCCGCTATTTGCGTGATTTCTGCATCATGTATAGCGCGCGATAGGATTATGTGCATGGGCTGTTACGGGCTTGGGCTTAAATTATAATTAATTAGGGTTTACGGTTTAGATTTATATAAGTGTAGTTATTATTAATATGACTCTGCATGGTGAGAACGAAGAGACTCTCAACAATGACAGAGTCCTCATATTATCGCCTCGGTTCTTCAGTTCCTCTCCTCTCCTCTCCTCTCCTATATTTCCAGAATTCCACCGGCCTCTCCTCTTCTATATTTCCAGAATTTCCAGCGGCTGTACTCCTCTACAGCAACACTCATCAAGGTATTTTTATTCTACTTTTCAGTTTTCTGTTTTCATCTATATGAACCTGCAATTCTTATTCAACTTCTGCAATTTTTTTCAGTTTCTATGGCTACTTCAAATTCTGAAAAGTATAAGGATATAGGGTGGGATCATGGGGTTGCCGTTGCACCAAACAATACAAAAAGCATTCGATGCAATTATTGCAAGTTAGTCTATAACGGAGGGATAACAAGGCTAAAAGTGGTAAAAAGGAAGGGAGCTACCCAAGTTATGCAATGATCCACCTTATCAATTAAGGGGATCTCGTAGTGGTCCTAGTGAAGCTTCCCAATCTCGAGGTGGAGTAGTTAAGTCTACATATTCTAGGAAAAAAGTGGTAAAAAGGAAGGGAGCTACTACTAGTACATCCACATCCAAGGCACCCACTCAACATGAAGAAGATGAACCTCTATTCAATTTCAATGAAGAGAGTGGCGATGAGGAGGAGGAAGAGAATGATGACGAGCTCTATAAAGATGATGATGATGAGGAGGAGGAAGAGAATGATGACGAGCTCTATAAAGATGATGATGATGAGGAGGAGGAGGAAGATGGTTCACTTAATGCTTCGGAGGAGGTGGAGGTGGAAGAGGAGGATGAGGAGGACGAGGATTTTGATTATACTTTAGATGCTTTAAAGTTTAAAACTATTAGATAATATTTATTTTCATTTGGAATTAAGTTTTTTAGACTTCATCTTTTTTATTACCTAGATTTATTATGCATATTTTTCTTATATTTATAATATATATGGTTTTATATGCTTCTGCGCGATTTATTCAAATAGCGCGCTGTCCGTGATGCGCGATAGCTCTAGGACAGGTTTGCGCGATGGTGCGCGATGCGCGATTAATAACTATGGTGCATAGATGAATTTCTTCAGCTTATTTTGACCCACTGGTGGTCCTATTAGATATTATGTGTGTATACAGTTCTGGGTATGAATCATCCTGCCTTACAATCTTATACTCCATCAATCTTATTAGGTAATGGTTTCTGCAAAGGAAGAGCCTGATCTCATGATTCCACCTGCCTTGAATGGTCTTTTGAAGATCCATAAACACATTATTGATGCAGATTCAGATGCAGCTAATGCACCTGGTGGAACATTTTGCACAAGACTTCTGGTGGCAGCTATGCAGGCTGGCAGTTTGATTGGGAAGCACGGTGCCACAATAAAGTCAATTCAAGATGATTCAAATTGTACAATTCGAGTAATTAGAGGAGGTAAAATTTTTTGGGCTTTGAGTGTGTTTTTGTATCTACTGTCTTAAAAAAATCATATAGTTGCAATAAGATTCCATAGAAGCACGCCTATACTTAAAGTAGTCTAACTCATTTTGTAGTAGATAGTTTTCTTGGATACTCTATAAATACAGCCATCCTATGTTTTCATACTTTTGCTCTATTCATTTTCTTGAATGTTTTCTCTTATTTGAATCATTTTTTCTTCTTTGTTCCTGCTCTTGTTTTTGTACTTTGTTTTCAATAGCTGCTATTTTCTCTGTCTTTGGTTATTTCTGTAAATTTTGATATTTATATAGACTGTTATTGCAAAACAAAATATAACATTGAGAAGCTCCTGTGAGCTAAATAAGGATTTTATGTTTTGGTGCCTTCTATTTCTATAAAGTTATTAAACTATGACCTGTGTGGAGAGATTGTGTGTTGTGTGTTGTTGGGGAATGAAGTTTTCTTTTATTTCTTAACTTGTACAAGCTGTAAATAAATTGGTTGCGCGTTTTGAAATAGCAATATTTAGTATTTTGTATGGATCCCATTTTTAGTACTATAGTACTTATCCATATTCGTCTGCACTCTTTCAAGTGTTGATCGTGAAAAGACTTCTTTCAAACCACGTGATGCTCGATGTGGAGAATATGAACTACTATATGCACTGTTTATTTGTTTGTAGATATATTTGCTTATTTAGCCTTTATTGTGACTAGAATTTTTTTTTTCTCTAAATGCTGGATTTACACACACTATTTTCTCAAAAGTTCTTTGATTCTTACCGAGTTTTGCTTAAATGGAATAATCTCTGCAGAGAACTTGCCTGCAGTTGCCTTACCAGATGACAATGTAGTTGAGATACAGGGGGACCCTGCAGATTTGGACAAAGCTGTTGAAATAGTTGGTACACATCTCAGAAAATTTTTAGTAGATCGCAGCGTGATTGGAGTATTTGAAATGCAGGCAAGTGCTTTACTATATTTTTTAATTTTTTAAATAATAGTAGTAATTAGTAATATTAATGTTGTCTGGCATCTTTCAAATCTGTATTAATCAAGTATCCTTGATTCATGTGGTCAGAATCAAATGCCAAGTGCTCGAGCAAATCAGAACATGCATCCATCTCAATCTTGGGGACCCCCTCAGTCAGCTAAACCCATGAACCCTGGTGGACATGGTTATGGATCCGACCATTCATATATGGCACCTCCTCCACATCAATGTGATGATTACTATCCACCCGCAGACATTCCTTTTGATAAGCAGCACCGGTCAGGCCCACCTACATATGGCGGAGGCATCTCAATGGGAGCTCATGCAACGAATGTGCAACCTCAACAAGAAATGATTGGGAAGGTAGATTTTGCTTCATTCCAATTCACTAACTTGAGTCCATAAAATGCTTGTCTGATTTTCACTAGTGGAGGATAGAGATGATATGATCTTTAAGTTGGTCGAGTGACTGCTTATGCAAAATGTTTTCAATTCAGTAAGAGATGGCATTTTGGGTGTATTTCGATGTAACCCTATGATTTTTCTCTAGACTTTAAGGCTGAATACCTCAGCTAAGCAATAACTTTGACAAAGGAGAATGACAGAAGTGAAGGGCTGAGGTAATCTAACTATGAAAAGTCAGTTGCCCTGTCTATTAGTCCTTTGAGCATGCTGTTTCTAGTCCTTGATGCATTTACGCACGATGCTGCAACCCTATTTTAAATCAACTTTAAAGATTTCAGAAGTGCATTAGCTGATCCATAATAAGCTCTGCCTTAATGGTTTGTCTCCACATTTCCATTTTCTAATTCTATGATTGTTGCTCAGCTTTATATCTTATTTTATAGGTCATACAGAACATGCAAATTCCACTAGCATATGCTGATTCGGTAATTGGTGTCAATGGTGCAAATATTAGTTATATACGTCGTACTAGTGGTGCAACTATCGCAATACAGGAGACAAGAGGAGTTCCTAATGAGATGACTGTTGAAATAAATGGCTCAGCTTCACAAGTCCTAGCAGCACACCAGTTGATACAGGTGCTTCCTGGAGCCTGATTGATTGCTTTATATTGCTTATATGCAATTAACTTACTATGATTTATTATATTGTATATCGTCTGGGTGTTTAATTTATTGTTTTATTTTTCAAGACAGGATGATCAGTGTATAGTAAGAATTTGAACTTTTGACATATCAGTTGTATGGTATTTCATATGTGTGTATCTTGACATTCCTTACTTTTTTTGGATCATTTTTCTTTTCAACTGCTTCGTGCAGAATTCTATTGCGGATGCCATGAGGAATACACAGAACTCGAGTGGAGGACAACCGTTGCAAGGTTACAACTCCTATCCTTCTAACAGCCCGGTTTATGGTTCTGCAGCATCCAATGCTTCTGGACAAACCAGCCATGTGCAGTCTGGAGATTATGGTGCCATGTATGGGTCTAATTACGGCTACTAGACAGAACTTTGGCTCCAAAAAAAGGCTTGATGTTACAGATTTTGATAACAATGTGCAGGTGTAGTGTTGTATGAGATAGATAGATTGACATGACCCTTAACGAGTATAATTTGCCTTTTCATATCTGTTGGACGTTGCTTTGATTCTCATATATTGCTAATTGGTAGTAGTTTTCGTATCTTTTTCTTTTATTGGCTCCTTTTTGTTCTGTTTTTATTTTGGCGGTGATCGGATTTTGCTTCAGAAACTTTGCATGAGTGTACAATCAATTTTGATTGATAACAGTACGTAGTCAACATACTTTTTTTTTTTTTTTTTTTTTTTTTTTTGAGGTTGAGTAGTCAACATACTTAATATCCTTTCTGATCTAATACTAGTAGAGTGTGTTCACTTAGAAGTATAAATTTATACTTTCATTTAGATGTAAATGGAGGGATAAAAAATCTCACCCTTCACACGTAAGATATAAACCACAAAAAAAATTCAGACAATTACCATGAAAATAACCTTCTCATATAAGCTTGGCCATTAATATTATAGAATTCAAACATATAATCTGTACTAAGATTTTGCTCTTGCGCTAAACATTATACTTGCCGCTAATCAAATATCCCGCCAATTAAAAAAAAAATCTAAATCTGTTCTGAAGCAAAAATTCGTTGAATCCCCAATGTTTTCAGTTCAACTAATTGCTCAGAATGAAACTGAGATCTTTCAATTTCCTTGTTTCTGCGTATCAACATGCTTCGACCTGCTTTCTCTCTGCACATTCAAGCTTCGGGATCAGTTCTGAGACCACTTTCTGCAAAGAGGCGAGTTGAATGGGACTACTGTTTCCATTTACTACTTTTTTGAGTAGTGTGATCTTCTCTGCATCCGAATGCGCTTTTAGCAAGTCCTCCCAAAACTTGTCGTCTTCGTTGAGATTTGATCCTTTGACAAGTTCCATAACCTGCTCCAATGTTGCAACATTTCTACCAGCACCACAACCCATAGCAGTTGCAGCACCTACAGCATTCGCAATGGTCAATGTATAGACCAGAGGCATTTTGTGTATAAAACCAAATGCAATGGCGGCCACAAAACTGTCTCCACATCCAACGGTGTCCATCACATCAACCTGTTTATAGTAAGGAAAGTGGGAAATAGTGTATGATGTTAAAGGATGGAACGGCAGTACTATACACACACTCACCTTAAAGGCGGGGGCACATGATATACTTGAAGGGGTGACCAATATAGAACCTCTTGAACCCATTTTGATAATCACCCACTTCGTACGGGTTCCTTTCTTGAGCAACTCTTGACCTGCTAATATAGGATCCTCAATGCTAGTCAATGATTCAGCCTGATACAAATCAATGCCAGTTGTAGTTGCTTGTGAAATAAAAGCTTAAGAATAGTATTGCAATATCAGGGACAGTGAGGAACAGATTCTCTTGATAAGCAAGCCACGGGAAAATCTAAAAATTGTACTAACAAGGAAAAATGAGGGAGTTTTCAAATCTCAGAAAAACTTGAGGGAAATCAATTTGGAGCTTGAGAGCACAACATTCAGACACCAAGAAAAAACCATGAGGTTGCAATGACCAAGACCAATCACAATACTTCTAGATATCCACTAGTTGCACTTTTTGGTGCACAATAGCGATTAGAACTTAGATAGTCTATATAGGGGTGATAGAAAAGTGTTTGACGCACCACATTATAATCAGCTGCTGCATGAAAGTCTTACTCCGATAAATGAAGGGTGGCAGGCAAATGAAACGATGAAAGGAAAATATATTTGAGAAGTATTAAAAGTCAAATCAAGGGGGAGTATCATCATTATGCAGAACTTCAATTGAATGTGTTCAGGAGCTCTTCTTTATATTCAGTAAATAGCAATTAGCAACTTGAGAATCAAATATAATAAGGCAACTTAGTCAAGTCATATTATGATAAATTGAGATTCACACCTCTTCAGAAGTTAACAGAAGCACATCACTCATCCTCAAGTACTTTTCAAGGGCTTTTCGTTCTTCAAGTGTTCCAGTAATCAGAGATTTCCCACGTGGTCCAGGGTCAAAAAAAATTGACGTACCCACTTCTACAGCATAATCTAAAGCAGATGCAAGTAGACAAGGCGGAAGTTCGTCAAATCCATAACCATTGCAGAAAATAATCTTTGACCTTCTTATAGCCATCTTTGCTTCTGTGGAAAGTGTGCTCATCCAACTAAATGCAGGCTCCTCATTGAAATCTGCACGACTGGATGAGAAAGTATTTTGAGCATCTTTTGATCATACAACATTTTAAAATAGAACCCTTAATATAGGAAGGTAAATTAATATTTGAGGTTTTCGTAATACCTGCAAAAACCATGCCTTTGTAGGGGGTCCACTAAAACCCAGCACAGGAGGGTTTCATAAGCTTTCAGATCCGCCACACTTTTCTGCTCATCCATTTCAACCATACCAATCCCCTCATCATGAAGTACATCAAACAGAAAACGGCCATAGATCTCATCCCCAACATGACCAACTGTAATGACGTTAAGTCCTAATCTAGATGCAGCTATGGCCATATTGCAATTGCCACCAGCTTCCCAGAATTTCTATCAATAAAAATAAAATATCAATATCTGTATACGAATATCAGATTTTGGTAAAGAAACTTATTTCAGATATGATCTGAGATATGAACACGGGACAGTACAAACTACAGGCGCATAACAGAGTCCTTTTGGTTGTCAAAAGCTCTAAATTGACAAGTTTTAAACCAAGTTTACAAACAATGGATTTAGACTATCCAGATTCACTAAAGGAAAATACTTAACAAGCTGATACGGTAAACCTCAGGAGAAAAAAAAAAAAAAAAAAAAAAAAACAACAACAACAACAACAACAACAACAAACAAACAAGCTGATCCAGTACCAACCACTAAGCAGATTTATTTATTTCACCTTAAACCAAAAGTCTAGTTCCCATCATAATGTCAGAATTAGTTAGCCAGCCTGATTTCCTCATTGTGTTCGTGGTCGCTAGTCATTGATAAAATTGCAAAACTTAGGCATTGCTTCAAAGATATTTTTCTCTTCCCTGGAGTGGAAAACGTAACTGGGAAGTAAACTTAATAAGATGCCTTTACATCCCACGGAATACTGGCAAATCACTAGTTTGATTAGATGGTCAAGTATCATAGCATACGCATTACAGCTATTTCCTGCATGATACAAGCTCATTGCTGGTTGATTGATACATGTCATACGATACTACAGTTTTTATATCTCTTCTTATAAAGAAGACGAGAAGGATAATCGTAAGTTCATAAAGTTAGTGTGACCTCAAGTACCTCCAGTTATTAAATT
This sequence comes from Schizonepeta tenuifolia, assembly GCA_029490685.1. Lineage (NCBI taxonomy): Eukaryota > Viridiplantae > Streptophyta > Magnoliopsida > Lamiales > Lamiaceae > Schizonepeta > Schizonepeta tenuifolia. The sequence continues at coordinate 78,232,865 of CM055957.1, read as the reverse complement.
TACACTTGCTACTACTATGTTTTCTTCCTCATCTCTGCGATAGCATTTTTGATAGTACATTATAGCTTGACTGCAAGCAAATTCTCATTCCAACAATTATGTCCTATGCTCACTGCTCCAGTGAAAAGTCATAGCAGTTAATAACTCAAAGCAAATCAAAATCAACAAGCATCACAGGTGCATTGGCCACAGAACATCTCCAACTAGCAACAATTAACAGCTACCCGAGTGTTAAAAGAAATAAAGTAGAAAAAATATTAACAACAAAACCTTATCAGGAGGCGACTTAGACAATTCATCCATATAGGCTTTACGTTCATCCAAGGGTTTCGGCGGCAACTTCGGAACATTGAGCACAATGTCTATACACAAATTTCCAAGCGTTACGACGTCAATTTCCTTAAGTCCAACAGATTTAATCCTCTCATCTTCCACCGAGCCGCCGCCGCCGCCGACGCTGAGAGAAGCGAGGTGGTGCTTGGAGACCGGAGGAATCTCAATTCCTCTGCATTTCAACACCGAGGGGTAATGGAAACGCCTCTTGGCCGTAGAGGGAGGGGATTTAGGGTTTTGGAGGGAGTTTGGGTAGGGAGGAAAGAGGGCATAATTGGATTTGAGGGATAAGGCAACCTGATTATGCATTCAGGAAATGTATCAGCAAAAATGATCGAAGTTGAAAATGGAGCCGAATTGGTGATGAATGATCAGAAGAAATTGCAGAGGCAAAGCAGTTTTGAGCTTCGCATCCGGATTCAGCAGTTGTTTATCTTCTTCCTTTTCCAAGGTTGACTGTGTAACAGTATGTGTAGTATTGTTAAAATGTGGTCTTTAAATACTTCCAAAGTAGTTTACTCCGTTTTTCTTTTTTTTCTTTTTTTATTTTAGATGGGAGAGGAAAAACGTGTGATTTAGTAGAATTTTAGACTGATAATTAGTGTAATTATATTGAAATGATAACAAAACTGAGTGCAATTTTTTTTTAGTAAGTATCGACTGTAAATATTCTCGTTAAAAAAGAAAAAAAAATTTAAAATTTTATGAATAATATTATTAAGAACTACTATATGTATGATTTTACATACTTGTATAACTAACACTTTAGTCGTCAGGTTATCTTGCAGTAATAAGTTATTAGATTACCGTATAATCTATTAATAATTCACGTATTGACATGAACAAAGATTGACATAAAAAAGAATTTGTAATTTTCACATTATTTAAAATTTATGTGAATTTGCAGCCGTTATTTTTGATGCGTTATGTCAAGTATAACTCATTAGCTATTATATCATGCACTCAACTTTACATGGCAAGGAGTTAAGTGTATTATTTTTATTTGCACTAAGTGTGACAATATATTTTGATACTATCATAATAGTATGCGAGCAATTTCCATTATACATTAACCAATTATTGATCAAATAAATCGATTAACTTGGTCCGGATCAAGTGCGATTCATTTTCCTTTGTTTTTTTTCTTAAATTATAATGGCCACTCACTCGTATTACGTGCATTAGTGACAGTGAATGACGAGAACACAGTTCTCATGATGTGTATTGGGTTATTAGACTATCTGCATGCCTTGCAGATCATTAGTGGTCTTCAAGAGGTGTTACAGTACTAGAGTATCCTTAGAGACTCCTATCTCTGTATCTCAACGGTTTTTAAGGGTGCTTTAACACAATATTAAACAATTTTTTATTTTTATTTATTAAATTAATTCATGTATTTGTAAATAAATTTAAATACACTAATTAATAAATAATACGAATTTTCCATTAATATTTAAAAATTGGAAAATTACATGCCGCACACAATAAAAAAAAATACTACATAATTAAAAAAAAATTACATAAAACTAAAAATTACGGAAAAAAACTACGCCCATCCCCGACGTTGCTTCACCTCCTCCACCATCATCTTGTGAACATGGAGCTGCTCCGGCGTCATAAATCTCGTATCCCTGGAGACAACTTCCACGTCGGTGGCATATTGTCTCTGCCGAACAACTTTTTGTCTTGTCCGAGCATTTTTCAGCTTCGCTTGAGCTGATTTCCGCAACGCCAACGCGATCTCATGCTTGGCCTCGGCGAACTGGGTTAGTCGGGAGGTATATCAATCCATGACGGATTCGAACAGGGACGACTCCTCGACCAGCTTCTTTCCTTTGGACCTTGCCCTGCCGCATCTCGACCCTCCGGTCGGGGAGGCGCGCTTTCTCCTTCGGTGGACTGGGCTTCCTCCGCGGAGGGTTGGGATGCAGAAGATGTATAGTTGCCCTCCGCCGTAGTCTTCGTCCTCTTCATAGAGGGTACGTCTGGGAAATTGGCGAGGAGGAACTTAGGATTGTCTTTGAGAATGTCCCAAGCTGTGAAATAGTGGAAAGAAGGGCTTTGGGTATTTTGCTTGTAGATGGCTTGGGCCTCGGATATCACCATCCCATCATCGGCGCCGCTTTGCCGGCGAGCTTGGGCTTTCTAGAAAGCGATAATCCAGGCTTTAACGGCGGTCTGGATGCGGCCGAAGAAGCTCCTCACCATCTTCTTATTCAAATCCAAGTTGAACTTGGCGTTGAAATGCTCTTGGACAGCGCCCCAATATCTCTCGCCGGACTGGTCGCAACCGACGATGGAGTTGCAGGTCTCCTCCATCCAAATCTGTGCCAAGTAGGTGGTTTGTTCGTCGGTGTAGTTGTGCCGCTTGACGCCCTTGACGGGTACCTCATTGTCTTCCTCGGCAGCGGCGGCGGAGGTGGCGATGGCTTTGCCCTTGCCCTTCTTTTTTCTTCCTTCAGCAGCGGGTTGGGACAGCGCCGGTGCCAAAATGAGGCGATCCTCGGTGTTTGTCGCCGGACTGTCTGTGTTGGGGGAGAACGACGGATACGATTCGGCGGAGGCCGGAGTGTTAAGGTTGATTTGATCAAGCCCCGCCCCCGCGAAACCATACATGTCGTCGGACATGTCGAGAAACCACGCCGACGAAAATGGGTTGTTGGGATCCATAATTTTTTTTTTTAGGATGAATTTGTTGGAGAAATGAATAAAATGGAAGAGATGAATGAGATGAAGAGGTGTTGGAGGTGAAAAGGATGAAAAAATGGAAGAAGAAATGATGTATTTATAGGTGTAAAAATGAATAAAGAAAAAAAAAATTAAATTATAGCCGTTTTTTCGCCCTTTTCCGGCTTTAAATTTCACACCGTTGGCACGTGGCCAACACGTGCCCGCCATTTTTTTTTGTCCCCGCGCGTGCAACGCGCGTGCCGCTCGAGACAGTCTCGAGTGCTCGAGCCGCGTTGCCCCACCACGCACATTGCTCGAGCCCCCCCCGCCCCCCCCCCCCCCCCCCTGGAGCACCCCTCGAGCACGGTCCCTCGCTCCACGGTACAGATAATCTTAATATGAACGAAGTTAATCAATTGGCTATCGGATTTGAACTAGAAAATGTCTTGTCATGTGAAATAACTTTTTTTTATTACAGTAGAGATAATTCAATATATGTAACAAACGTGTGGATGAATTAATTAAATATAATATGTAAAATATATTAATGGTTGTCATTTATTTTATTTCATGGCAAAATATGTATGTGATGCAATATTCATAATTGAAAATATAACATGAAAATTAGCCTCAATTGGCAAATAGATGATAAGCATGGTTTTTCCACATTGTTTAAGGTTCATTTGATGCTATTTGTTGGTGAAAATCATATTAGAAGTAAGCATTTGATTTAACTTTGCTTGTTCTATAAGATTTTACACTTATTTGCAAGTTTTGATCGAAATGCAGGAAAATGAAGATGAATTAGAGTGAAATAATCATGAGAGGTTAAAGAGGAGTTCGATACGAAGCTATAAGAAAAAACGAAGATCAATTCGGAGTTCGGACGATGGAGAACGAGGCAAAACAAAAAATTGTCGCGTGCAGCGAAGCTAGCCGACGGTCCAAGGGAGCTAACCGACTGTTTGGCCGGTTGGACCGCCGGTTTCTCCTTCAATGCTCTAATGCCAATGGCTGCTAACTGGCGCCCTGGACCTGGACCACCGATTAGCAGCCCCGGACCGCCGGTTAGCATAGTCGGACCGCCGATTAGCACTTTTGTACACGAGATCCGATTTTGCCATTTTTGCCATTTTTGCATTTCTTCAAGTCATTAACACTTTTTGTACCCTATTTAAAGGGGACTTAGTCCCAAATTCGCCATCATTCACTCCCAACAATATTTTACATTCCCAAAATTTCCTTTTAGGGTTCTTGTTATGTTTTTAATATTGTAATCAAAGTAGAAGGTTGGATTTAGCTACAATCAAGGAGTTTATTGAAGATCTTTCCATTTTGGATTATTTAGTATCAATTGCTATGGTTTTATTTATGGTTTTCATTTCCATTTCTCTTGTTATTTTAATTATCATGTCTAGCTATTTTCCTTTGTTGATTTTGGGGATTTGTGGAGATTCAATGATGTGATGACCTTAATCTTGTAATTCTAGTTACTTTCTCCTATTTGATTGTGATTTTGGCTCTTATTTTCATGTGAGAATTATTGATCATATTTCTTGCATGCAAAGTGTTTGTGAAAAATCTTAATAGGTTTTTATGAGCATGAAAATCAAAATTGCACAACATACATGGTTTTGAGACTTAGTAGGTGATGAATTCATGTATGGAAGCTTCTAATCTTTGTGCCTTTTGGAGTTTATCTATGTCTTGAGTCTTAGTCGAGAGAGTCGTTAGATTGATCTACTTTTGCTAGCTTTCGAGAGAAGTTTAGTGAAGTGCTTTGTGATTGCTTCTTAATTAGGAGATTAAATATGGTTATGTGAATTAGGAAGTTATTTTCATCGGCATCTTGAATTAAATCAAATCCCTAGAGTCAGCGCTTGTCTCTTATTATTTCTCTTATCGTTTCTTTGATCGTATTTGTGTGCTTGTTTGGTTTTGGTTGTTTCTTTGCTTTAATTTCCTTTCTTAGTAATTGAGAAATCCAAAAGAGATAGTCTCTAGTGAGACGCGTCTTACTTAGTGAGACCGCGCGTGGCGCGTGCACTCCACGCGCCCGATTTTTTTTTTTAGTCCATATGCACACCACCAAATATTCATATGCACACCAACTTTTCTAGTTTTTTTTTTCATTTTTTTTATTTACAGTTTTTTTTTGATGGAGTCTTCGGCTCCGATTTTATGGCTCCGATACTAATATAAAGATAATCGTCGGACAACAATTTAGACTTTTTCGGCTCCCCTCGCTCGAATCTTGACCAAAGAAAAAGCGACAAACAAAACAACGAAGAGACAAACAAAATAAAAGAGAGCAAAATAAATTTAAAAATTTAAAAAACAAAAATCGAAAATTGGTTATGCATATGAAAATACAATGGTGCATATGGGTTAACATGTTTGTGCATGTGGATACACTTTGAAGTGCATATAACATGATTAAAAAAAACAAGTGAAAAAAAACTGTGAACATGAACATAAAGTGAAGTGCATATGAATATATGATGATGTGAATATGGACTTATTGCCAAAAAAAAATTCGAAAAAAAAAGTCAACGGTTGACCGGGTCAACCCGATCTCGCAATGTGAGACCCGTCTCACACAAGAATTTGCCAATCCAAAATCATGCTCCTTCTTAAGCTTGAATAGTACGAATTTGTTTAAACTTTGTTTTCACCTTATTTTCGATCAATAATCGTTGTGGATACGATACTCGATTGCTACTACTACAATTGCTCGTTTGAATTGCGGATTAATTGAGATAAAATAGTGATCAATAGTAAGCAAGGAGAAAGGAAATAGAATAGTGATGCTTTATTTCCCTTCATCAAATTAAAGTTGAAACATAAAAACACAAGCCACACAATTTGCTTAAACCATGACCTCCCACACAAGAAAAAGATGGAATGTGAATGTGTGTGTGTGCGTGTTTTCATAAATCATCCAACAAAAGCATCCATTCTTGACGAATCCACTAGATTCAAGACCTGACTTTCTTTCACATGCTATTTGAATAATCTCATCATTCTTTATACACAAAAGAAACCTAGCCAAGGAGAAACAAGACCACGACATCCCTCGTTCCATATACAATTTGGTCGCTGTTTACACAAGTACACAAGATGTTCGATGCTTTGAGCAAGTGGCCTAGAAAGACGAAATGCAAAGGAACAAACTCCATTTGTTTCCTAAGTCAAAATGAAGAGGGGATGGGAATCTACTCACCGTGCTTTAGGTCTTTAGAAGCTTGAGCCATGTGAAACCGAGCCATACTTATAGATTTATTTCAGGACGTGAGTATGGCTTGTTGAGTAGCTCAAGTGTGCTGACTATCTTCTGGGCGATATCACCATAGGCCCGGGATACAAAAGAATCGGGATTGGATATCACAACGGGCACTCCTTCATCAGAACCACTTCTTATTCCCGTCTCCAGTGGCAACTAGGATGATATATTTAAAGCTCAGTACATGGTGTAAAACACTATTATCAAACTACAAAACAGCACTTATGCTCGAGCAAATCAACAGGAACATTTTAAAAGATAATATACAAGAAAATGTATCATAAATCTATCTAAGAAATAGAAATATTTAATATGCGGACAAAACAATCTTGCTTATCCGAAACATAGAGGATTCAAGACCATAATCATGCAACGAGTCCTTTCAAATCATGGACTTTAAAATAGTGGAAGTGACAAGATTTCATAATAGCTTCTATTTTAATATTAACAGAAGTGTTACCTAGCTCATATGTAGATAGAAATAGTACAAAAAAAGAACATGCACAGTCAAAGACCAAATCAGCAGAAATACCTCGCCAAGAAATCGCATGCCCGTATCATCAGCTGTCTTTTGAGCTCCACCATTCCCGAAAATGTAATGAGACTCATTACAGCTCGGACATTTAAAATAGCTCATGTTCTCCACAATTCCTAAAATCTGCAACGCATTGCCAAAAGTAGAAACATCAACGAATAAAATCTATATTGGTATGGAAAAAGGCAATGTGGTTCAGTGATCAGTGACTTTTAAAAGGAATAGCTTCAAAACAATAACCAGATTATGAGTAATGGAGTGTTGGCAACAATATCTTTTAACCAATTCTCAGTTTTGGTCAAAAAAATAAACAATAAAAATAATTTAAAAAATTCATTTTTTTGAGGGGTTGCAAAAACCTCTCCTAGAAGTGAATAAATATAATGATTTTGAGAAGAAATTACTAGAAACAGTATTAGAATAGAAATTAAGTCAGACTTTTCAACCTCGAGCGTTTACGGTTATTGCTCCAGTTATGCTATAACCTGTAACACAATATTTCTGGCTCGTCCAGGAATGCAATGCTAATACATGAAATTTATTATTCAACCACATGCTAAGGACATCAATGACATGATAGATAGTGAATAGATGTGAATCCTATGGATAGACAGCGCATTGAGAAGCATGTTAGGTGAAAATTTGGAAACAGCAGCTTCTCCTCTTGGATACAGAACACATAAAATAATTCAAACAAGGAGGGCCACATGCTTTCATTTCTGTGAAACGTGAGTTAATGTGCATAAAGGAAATTGTGGAAACAAAACTTCTGTAATTCAAGGTATGGGGTATACTGGCACGTTCACTTGGGAGAACATTTTAACACCTCTTCGAGCATCCATTAATGCAACATCTTGAGGGGTAGACACAATTACAGCCCCTGTTAACAAGTCGGGAAAATGATCCAATAAATGGGCTTTGTTATCAAATCAAAGATAAGCTTTTAAGTGGAATATAGATAACCCAACATTCCATCAATCCCTTGGAGATAATGACTTGCTTCTCGTCAAAACATAGATGCAAAAAGTTCCTCTTGAGACATCCACCACAAGATAAAGCATGTACAGCTAGTCATATTATACAATTAAGAGCAAGTGATTAAATGATTGAGTAGGGTTAAGGGTTTAGGGTAATAGATATTTTCTAGTCTGTATGAAGAAACAAACCTGACAATTGTAATCTCTGGGAGATGGAAATCTGAGCATCACCAGTGCCAGGTGGCATGTCCACCACAAGAATATCGAGGGTTCCCCAATCAACTCCTCTTGTCATCTGTTCAAGTGCTTTCATGACCTGAAACAATAAAAAAATATCTACAAAAATCAAAATGATTGTAACATGATTCTTAGACAACTGACACTCTCGATGAGCTCTCCTGGTCAACTGAAATGTAAAGCATGACTGGTCATCATAATTTCGGTTTCATTTTCTAACGAGCTGATGTCATTCTTACAGAGACCGAACCAATGAAAACATTAATGAGACAGATAATTGGTACTTGCCATAGGACCTCTCCAGACAAGTGCATCCCCTTCTGCCACCAGGGATCCCATCGACATGCATTTGACGCCATAGTTTTCAATTGGGATAATTTTCTTATCTGCAAGAGGCACCATGAAAACAGCACAAATATTAAAATTTGTAAATAAAATGCCGTAGTTTCATACTGAAGACTCCGTAATGGTGTTAAGCAATGAGCATGACTGACTTGATAGGATATCCCACTCTCTAAGCATAGAAGACAGCATCTACTATAGAAAATATATTGGCATAGATCAACGAAACACAGGGAAGAACGTGGAAAAGATTGACAACATGAATTCTGAAATTCTAAGCAAACTAGTGGGATTCTATTGATTGCCTGTGAGCAATAGGGAATAAGTAAAACCAAATATAGCTAACCTTCTCCGAGAAATATCAAACATAACTAAGATAAAGAAACTATAAGACAAAGTTCAAAATGTGAAATAAAAGCATATAATTCCAAATGCATACCTGCACTCACTTCAGGCTTTCCATGGAGCTTCATCATAATTGGAATTGACGGTCCATAAACATCAGCATCCAGCAGCCCAACTTTAAGCTGCCACTTATTTGCAAGCGAAACAGCCAAATTAACTACAAATTCACAGAAATATAAAAAAGAAAATCATAAATGAGCATTTCTCAATACCCCAAGTTAACAATTTTAGACAAACCCATATACCAGACACTAACAAAACCCACAAAGGATCAATTAACACACACACACACACACAATCATACTTTTCGATAACTTCTTTCAAGGAAACAACAATGGAGTCAAAATACCAGCAGTAGTGGATTTTCCGACGCCGCCTTTTCCAGAAGCAACAGCTATTATATCCGTAACCCCTCCAATCTTCAGATTTTGCGCATGGGGCCCCTTTCCACTCTGCGCGGCGAAACCTCTGAGTCCTCCACGCTTGAAAATTATGCCCAAAAGTAATTTCTTCATAAGTTTTCAATTCGAGAAGATAATCGATTTTAGCTGAAAACGGTGCTACTTACTGAAAAGTTCCTCAGAAGCTGCTTCATTGATTCTTAATTTTCTGTTTAATTTCCTAGATTGAAGTTTGCAGAATCAATACACAGTGTTGTAAGAGGAGTGACAACAAATTTTGATCAGAATCTGAATCATATAGCAACAAATGAAGAGAAAATAAATCTTGGAAAATAGGCCCATGTATTAGTCATTTGGGCTTTCAGGTGCGAGCACGGTCTGTTGGATCTGATCGAGCCTTTGGGCTATTTTGGAACAAACAAAAGGTAACAAGTCGAAGAAGATGTTCTGAAGTCGGTTTGGTCTTTTTTTTTTTTTTTTTTTTTTTTTTTTTTAACGATAATTTAAGTGGATATGAATTTGTACACGTTTATAATTTATTTTTTAAACACGAGAAGAGATTAACATGAAAGTTGGGGCTTAGGGCGCTAACCCTATAATAGAGCAGTTTCATCTTTAATGTAGATAAATGAATAGTATAACTATTCATTGCTCTTTTTTTTTCCTTCAATTTTTTTCTTTTTTTTTATTGTAATTAGTTATATATCTTTCACCGTATAATATTTATTTTATACTTTTACACATTTGATTATAAAAACTACTATAATCGCATTATAAAAATTTATATATAAAATTTTTAAAACCACAAAACTACATAACAAAATAATTAAAGATAAGGAAATTGGAAAACAATATATTTGTACAAGAAAACCCAATAATATGAGACGAGTACCATTTCTCCTGCTCATTGGATCCACCATGAGGGGTTTTAGTGAGGCTCGAGCCTCGAATTTGTAATATGTAATTTTCAAGACTTGTAAATTTATTTTCGTTTATCATAATCTTACATTGTGCATTCATATATTATTTATATAGTATTTTTTATTAATTGATAAATTTTATATATTGTTCAAATTAAATAAATAGTAAAAATATTATAAAATAGAGTAGAAAGTAGAGCAATGGTTGGAGTGAGATGTTAAATTTGCTATATATTAGAGCAAAATTATGCTCTATTATAGAGATATGGTTGGAGATGCTCTTACCGCTTGTTTAGTTGTCTACATGATCTATATAAGTTTAATTCTAACATATATAGACATTGTTTCACGTGAATAATAATAATAATAATAATAATAATAATAATAATAATAATAATTTGAGTTACTATGAATTCTAAAAGAATATAAAAGTTGATTTAACAAGGTATCATATTGACTGAATATGGTTGGCGACTACTGATTATTCAATCCCAAAAAATGATCTCGACTTTGAGTTTGACTTATTAGATAAGAATGGGGGAGGTGTGCGCGCCAATCCTAACAAGTAAAATAAATTAGGATGTGTCAATTCTTTATTAGGCCACTTACTTTTAATTTGTGCTAAAATTAATATTCTGACAATATAATATAATGACCGGTAATAGCCTAATGTTAGCCCCGTAGATTTGCTCCATGTCATGGTGCGAGCCATCATAGCACCATGGCACGGGCGACGTCGGGTCGGCATGATTCGACGTGTGGTTTTGGATGATGGGATGTCCGGATGAGTTGGATATTGAAGATGCTCGGAAAAATCATGGGTTTGGAAGAGTTTGGCTCGAGTGGAATTTGCATGGCGCGAAGTTGGTAAGGATCGAGTGTCGGGTGTGAGGTTCCTGACACGGCTCGGAATGAAGTTTGGCCGAACACTGATCTAGCACTTGATTATGGTGCTAAAGTGTGAGGTTTTCTTGTGGGAAGAAGATGGCACGGACAAAGTTGGGAGGATCGAGATTTGGCACGGAGAGAACTCACTTTGGGCGCACCAGGCGCACACATGGGCGTGCCAGCTGAATCATGTCGCTCCACAGCCCTTTGGGTGGTTACTGTTGCTACGGGCGGTTTTCTCTATTTAGCTATTATAGGGGGAAGGTAACTACTATGACCCATGTCCGCACCCATGTTCGAGAGTCGTCCCCCACGACTCGGCAGCCTTCCAATCGAAGGTTGCCACGTTGCCTCGACTTGACCCGTTGACCCGAACTCGGCCCGGAGCGGCCCGAAACGTCCCAAAACAGTTATTCCTAGTGATGGGGGATTTGTCCATCACATATATAGGCTTGAGTGGCCATTTTACACGCATGAGATCTCTGTGTAAGGCTTGAGAGCTATTCCTTTGTACGAATTGTGAGTAATACGAAGGTTGGGAGTAATTTCTCGTACTTGCTTGTGTGCTTTACGATTCCGCTGCATGTGTGCGCTATTTACTTGATGTGTGCACGAAATCTCTCAACAGCAAACAAACACGAGTGTTGGTGAGGATTGAGGGCTGGTTGGTTGTGCAAGTCGACGCCGCACAAGGTGAAAATTTCTGACCCGGAAGAAAATCCTTGTGACATTGGTATCAGAGCCAGGTTGGCTCTGGTGCGATCTGCACGGGTGTTATGATTGCTGCTGAGATGGTTACGATTCGAGAACTTGAGGAGCGAGTGCTCTGAATCGAAGGTTTGTTGGGGGATCCACCTGAAACTTCAGAAAGAGTGACGGTTTTCGACCGAGTTCGTGGTGCGGAGGCGTTGCTCGAAAACATCCAGTTGGGTGTTAACGGGGTGCAGAAATCTATGGATGATTTCCCGTCGTTTGTGGAAGCCCAGATAGTTTCATGTGAAGAAGAGGCAAACAATCTTCACACAGAGTTGGAACTGAAATTTGAGAGTCTTCTAGACGAGATGCATGTGGTCAAGCGGGCGATGCGCTCGTCGTCGAAGATTCGGATCCCTGACTCGAAGCCGTTCAAAGGTGTAAGGAGTTCCAAGGAACTCGAGAATTTTCTGTGGGATATGGAGTCGTATTTTCAGGCAGCTCATATCACGGATGATGAGAAGGTTTCGATCACAACCATGTACTTGGCGGGGGATGCGAAATTGTGGTGGCGTTCTAGGCAGTCCGGAGATGCCAACTCCCGGAACAAGATCGAAACGTGGGATCCGCTGAAAAAGGAATTGAAGGATCAGTTCCTCCCTTGCAATACGTCATGGCTTGCGAGGGATGCATTGAGGAAGCTTAAACATACAGGCCCGGTTCGTGAATATGTCAAGGAATTCACATCCTTGATGCTTGATATTCGTGAGATGTCCGAGGAAGATAAGTTATGCCAACTCCCGGAACAAGATCGAAACGTGGGATCCGCTGAAAAAGGAATTGAAGGATCAGTTCCTCCCTTGCAATACGTCATGGCTTGCGAGGGATGCATTGAGGAAGCTTAAACATACAGGCCCGGTTCGTGAATATGTCAAGGAATTCACATCCTTGATGCTTGATATTCGTGAGATGTCCGAGGAAGATAAGTTATTCAACTTTTTGGCTGGTTTGCAAACTTGGGCTCAGGCGGAGTTGAGACGCCAAGGAGTCAAAGATCTTGCTGTCGCCATTGCTGCCGCCGATGGCCTTGTGGATTACAAATCCATAGGCACGTCCGAGTCCGGTTCGAAGAAAAAAGAAACGGGCAAGAAGGAGAAGGACAAGAAGAGCAAAGGAAATTGGAAGAAAAAGAAGGCCAATGAGGGAAATGCCGGTGGGTCGAAAGAGTCGTCCCAACATGCTGGTGGTGGCTCGGATAGGCCGAAGGGGTGCTTCATCTGTAAAGGTGATCACCGGATGCGAGATTTTCCAAAGCGGGGTCGGTTGAATGCTTTGATGGCTGAAAATGAGCATGAGAATGAAGCTGATGGTGCCCCTCGGAAGAATCCAATGCAATTGCTCACTGCAATTCAAGGGGATTCGAAGAACAGGGAAGGGTTGATGTATGTGCAGGCTTGTGTGAATGGAAATAAAGTGTTGGCCTTGGTGGATTGCGGAGCCACCCACAACTTTGTTGCTATACGTGAGGCGGACCGTTTCGGATTGGATTTGTCTCCGAATGCTAGCCGCATCAAAGCTGTCAATTCGGAGTCGAAGCCAATTGAGGGCGAAACTAGTATTGAATTACAAGTCGGTTCGTGGAAAGGAAGGTGTCCATTGATGGTGGTGCCCTTGGATGATTTTGACATCATTCTTGGGTTAGATTTTCTCACGAGGGCGAAGGTTGCTGTGATGCCATACTTGGGTGGATTGATGATCCATGATGAGAACTACCTCTCATTTGTGCAGGGGGTGTATCCAAATACTGTAAAGCCGAAAGTCGAAATGATTTCGACGTTGCAGTTGAAGGCTGGATTGAAGCGTGGGGAGCCCACATTTCTTGCCGCACTAGTTGAAATCAAGCCTGGTGTGTGTCAAGAAGTGCCCGATGCTGTTGCTGACTTGTTGAATGAGTTTGTGGATGTGATGCCTCCCGAGTTGCCGAAGGAATTACCTCCAAGGCGGGCGACGGATCATAAGATCGAGTTGGAGCCGGGTGCGAAACCACCTGCTCAAGCCCTTTACCGAATGCCGCCTTCGGAGTTGGCCGAGTTGAGGAAACAGCTTGATGAGTTGCTGAGTACCAGATTTGTGGTGCCGTCGAAGGCCCCATACGGCTCACCGGTGTTGTTCCAAAAGAAGGCAGACGGGTCGTTGCGGTTTTGTGTGGACTACCGGGCATTGAATAAGGTTACTATCAAAAACAAGTATCCTATTCCGAATGCCATGGACTTATTTGACAAGCTGACGAGGGTTCGATACTACACGAAGATTGATTTACGGTCGGGTTATTGGCAAGTTCGGATTGCGTCGGGTGATGAGGCCAAGACGACATGTGTGATGAGGTATGGTTCATTCAAGTTTTTGGTGATGCCTTTCGATTTGACCAATGCCCCTGCTACATTTTGCAACTTGATGAACGATGTGCTGTATGATTTCCTTGACCGCTTTGTGGTAGTATATCTTGATGACATTGTGATTTATTCTGAGTCGTTGGATAATCATTTATCGCATTTACGAGCTGTGTTTATGAAATTGAGAGAGCACAAGCTCTATGCAAAGAAAGAAAAGTGTGAATTCTGTTGTGAGCAGATTACGTTCCTTGGTCATGTGATTGGTCAAGGAAAGATCATGATGGATCGAAAAAAGGTTCAGGCCGTGTTGGATTGGGCGGAGCCGTGCAAAGTGATGGAGTTAAGGTCGTTCCTTGGCTTGGCAAACTACTATCGGCGGTTCATCAAGGGCTATTCCAAAATTATTAGTCCCTTGACGGATTTGCTGAAGAAAGATTCGAAGTGGGAGTGGACGGATGCTTGCCAAGAAGCATTTGATCGGTTGAAGGAGTTGCTGTCTTCCGAACCGGTGCTGAAACTGCCTATTTTCGATGACCCGTTTGAGGTGCAGGTGGACGCTTCGGACAAGGCTATTGGTGGTGTTTTGGTCCAAAATAAACACCCCATTGCCTACGAGAGCCAGAAGCTGAAGGAAGCCGAGACCCGTTACAGCACTCATGAGAAGGAGATGACTGCCGTGATCCATTGCTTGGAGGTGTGGAAGCACTACTTGTTGGGCACAAAATTTACTGTGGTGACCGACAACGTGGCTAACACATACTTCAAAACTCAAAAGAAACTGTCTCCCAAACAAGCAAGGTGGCAGGAATATTTGGGGGAGTTTGATTTCGATTGGGTTCACCGTCCCGGCAAGCACAATGATGTGGCTGATGCTTTGAGTCGGAAGGTGGTGGAAGAGTTTGTGGTGGCCCTGACCATTGTGGAGACGGATTTCATGGCG
Organism: Schizonepeta tenuifolia; assembly: GCA_029490685.1. Classification (NCBI taxonomy): domain Eukaryota; kingdom Viridiplantae; phylum Streptophyta; class Magnoliopsida; order Lamiales; family Lamiaceae; genus Schizonepeta; species Schizonepeta tenuifolia. The sequence continues at coordinate 78,217,848 of CM055957.1, read as the reverse complement.
AAAATCCGAGAATTTTCTCAAACTGACCCCTCTTATCTTAAAATTGTTGAACAGGTTAAGGCGGGAGAGTTGCGAAAATATTGGCTGGAGAATGATCTCTTGTTCGCACGAGGGAACAAGGCGTACGTGCCTGCCGGATCTTTGAGACGTGAGCTGTTGAGGGAAACACACGACCCTCAATGGGCTGGACATCCTGGTGTTGATCGGATGTATGCTTTGCTGTCCCGGCGATACTATTGGCCAAAGATGGAAGATGATGTTGAGGCGTATGTCAAGACTTGTTTGGTGTGCCAACTCGACAAGCTTGAGAGAAAGAAGGAGGCCGGTTTGCTGTAGCCGTTGACTATTCCGGACAAGCCATTCCAGTCGGTATCTATGGATTTCATTTCTGGTTTTCCTAAGGTTGATGGCATGGCTTCGATTTTTGTTATTGTGGACAGATTTTCTAAGTATGGAATTTTCATTGCTTGCCCAAATGCATGTCCCGCTGAGATTGCCGCTAGTTTGTTTCTTAAAAATGTTGTGAAGTATTTTGGTATTCCAGAGGACATAATCAGTGATCGTGATACGCTGTTCACGGGCCGATTCTGGACGTCGTTATTCAACATGTTGGGAACTGAGCTGAAATTTTCAATGGCTAACTATCCTCAAACTGATGGTCAGATCGAGAGAATGAATCAACTGTTGGAGGAATACTTGAGACACTACGTATCGGCAAGTCAGAAAGATTGGGTTGGATTGCTTGACACGACGCAGTTTTGCTACAACCTGCACCGGTCTTCAGCAACTGGAAAGAGTCCCTTCGAGATTGTGTATGGGCAGCAGCCGTTGGCTCCACATGAGATTGCAGTGCAAAGAAGCGGGGGTAATTGTCCAGCTGCCTACCGTTTTGCTCGTGAGAAGCAAGAGCTTTTGGATGAGGCGAGGGACAGCTTATCAAAGGCTCAACGTCGGATGAAGAAGTATGCTGACAAGCGCCGACGTGATGTTGAATTTGAGGTGGGGGAGCAAGTGTTGCTGAAACTTACTCCCCATATTTGGAAGAAGATATCTTCTAAGGCTGTGCATCGAGGGTTGATTCCTAAGTATGATGGGCCGTTTGAGATTGTGAAGAAGGTGAGGAGAGTGGCTTATCGATTAAAGTTATCTGACCGTTTGAAAATTTACCCCACGTTCCATGTTTCTTTCTTGAAAAAGTTCAGTGAAGATATGTTGGATGCTTCGAGGAAGCAAGCACGACGGGCGCCGCCCGTGATAAGGCAACAATTCTCCAAGAAAATTCAGAAAATTCTTGATCATCGGACCCAAGGGCAGAGTAAGAAGAATCGGCAAATAGATTATCTAGTTCAGTGGGAAGGTGAGTCGGAGGCGGATGCTTCATGGGAGAAGGCTGTGAACTTGTGGCAGTTCGAGAAAGAAATTACGGAGTACTATGAGGTTGTACAGAAGAAGAGACCTACCCCAGCCACGACGAAGGCGTCGTCGAGCTCTGGTGGGGGAGGTTTGTTAGCCCTGTAGATTTGCTCCATGTCATGGTGCGAGCCATCATAGCACCATGGCACGGGCGACGTCGGGTCGGCATGATTCGACGTGTGGTTTTGGATGATGGGATGTCTGGATGAGTTGGATATTGAAGATGCTCGGGAAAATCATGGGTTTGGAAGAGTTTGGCTCGAGTGGAATTTGCATGGCGCGAAGTTGGTCGGGATCGAGTGTCGGGTGTGAGGTTCCCGACACGGCTCGGAATGAAGTTTGGCCGAACACTAATCTAGCACTTGATTATGGTGCTAAAGTGTGAGGTTTTCTTGTGGGAAGAAGATGGCACAGACAAAGTTGGGAGGCTCGAGATTTGGCACGGAGAGAACTCACTTTGGGCGCACCAGGCGCACACATGGGCGTGCCAGTTGAATCATGTCGCTCCACAGCCCTTTGGGTGGTTACTGCTGCCACGGGCGGTTTTCTCTATTTAGCTATTATAGGGGGAAGGTAACTACTATGACCCATGTCCACACCCATGTTCGAGAGTCGTCCCCCACGACTCGGCAGCCTTCCAATCGAATGTTGCCATGTTGCCTCGACTCGACCCGTCGACCCGAACTCGGCCTGGAGCGGCCCGAAACGTCCCGAAACAGTTATTCCTAGTCATGGGGGATTTGTCCATCACATATATAGGCTTGAGTGGCCATTTTACACGCATGAGATCTCTGTGTAAGGCTTGAGAGCTATTCCTTTGTACGAATTGTGAGTAATACGAAGGTTGGGAGTAATTTCCCGTACTTGCTTGTGTGCTTTACGATTCCGCTGTGTGTGTGTGCTATTTACTTGATGTGTACACGAAATCTCTCAACAACAAACAAACACGAGTGTTGTTGAGGATTGAGGGCTGGTCGATTGTACAAGTCGACGCCGCACAAGACGAAAATTTCTGACCCGGAAGAAAATCCTTGTGACACCTAATAAGGTAAGGATGCACTTAATATACTTCCACGAAATACTATTAAACTAAAAGACGAATTAATTATTAGAAGAAACCGGAAGATAATTCACAATTACAATACCTTATTTTAATAATAATTGTTTTTTTAATAATAATTGTTTAAAAGATGGCCTTTAATAATTGGGCGGTGATATTCACTAATTCAAGTCCATCCACCCGAAATTAGTGTCTTTTAATGAGAGTAGTTACGATCGATACTTAAACCTTGGCTCACGCATTCATTCATCATTATTATTGACAATGCACATGCCAATATTAAAAACGACGCTTCACAGTCGAATAAATAGATTTGGCAAAAATATTATTTTTTTTTTATTTTTTTTTTACGCATGTACCCTTACTTATACATGCACAAAATGACAATCATATTTTAATATGTGGACACTTTTTTTTTTTTTTTTTTTTTCAAATTTACCTTACGTTTCAATTTTTGAATTCTGATATTGTGGCAAAAATTCATATGGACAATATAGGACGTGAGAAGATATATTATATGGTTGGTTGAGTCTGTCCTCATAATTTCCGGCATTTGAATCAATACTTAGCTGCCAAAAAATCGAATTAAGAGTTAATCACGTAGCAATAATAATTGATCCTCTTTGTAATTATGAAGTCCATTATTACTTTATCGACAAATTTAAATTTTGTACCGTAGAAGATACTAGTTAGCACGTAATATAATTATTAGTAATTAACTTTTGTTTTAGCTGTTGCATTATCCTATTTAATTTATATGGAACAAATACAAATAATACTCTTGCGTCAACTTACTTACAAGGTTACCACTATTTTCATTTGCCAGCTGCCCTTGATTTGCATCACTTGGTGACTTGCAATACCATGTATTAACATAATATTGATCGATTATGAAATAATATCATAAATACTTAGATAATACTAGTAATTAAAAAGAAAGACGACAAGAAAGACTTGATCCAAATAGTGGTCAAGCCAAAAGTTATTGATGATGCACACGTGCTACCACGTCTAGACTAGTCTTGTTTCATCTAAGTAAAGTAATATAATCCTTGCTTGCTACTAGTTTATAACAACATATCGTTCATATATAAAAAAAAATAACAAAATAAAATTTCATTACCACCTTTAATTATTTTGCTCGTAATAATTTCTTATACTAATAAATAACTAATCCAACTAATAAGAATTTTGTGTCAATAATGTTTTGTATAGTATTACCTCAAAAAGATTTCGTATGGTATTAAATAGATCGCCGCAATCAACTAGCAACTCAATATAATATAATGATAATAAATTTAGTAAAGTAGTACTCCCTCCGTCCCGTTGAATTTGTCCCATTTGAGATTGGTAACGAGATTAAGAACAAGAGTATTATATGATAAAGGGTGTGTTTAGTATAGTGAATAAAGTGATATAAAGTGAATAAAATGATTTCTTAATTATTTCTTTAAAAGGAAATGAGACAAATTGAACATGACACCAAAATAACAAAATGGGACAAATTGAACGGGACGGAGGGAGTAGTATGTATATAATTAATCAAAAAGACATACCACTACTTTACTGCAAACTAGTAGTAGTAATTTAATGTGACTAATTATATACTTATATATATATATATATATATATATATATATATATTAATAATTCTATTCGGACATACGTGCTTGAAATAAGAAAAAAACTGTCTGATTGCCTTCAAAATTTCTTTCCTACTCAATATCGATTTCATGCACACCTGCTCTCAAATTTTGCTTTTATCCACACTCAACTCTTAAACTTGTGAATTTAAATTGAAATGAAACTTTATAATTAAAATTTAAAAAGAGTATGTTTATTAATAACCAAACTATCGAAACTATGAAATAAATTATTAGTTAAAAAATTCTGTCGAATCTCTATTTTTACCATTGTATATCTGGACATAGTATGTTCAAATAGCACTACCATATATATATATATATATATATATATATATATTTTATATATATATATATTTATTAATGTGAGTGTGCTGTTGCTGTAGATTTGTGAGAGGGAAGGAATCTGAAAATCGGTTGGTTACAACGGTCAATAATTTGGTTGAGAAGTGAGGACCCCATTGTAATTTTCCACCGTAATGATGATCGATCTCACATTTTCTTATTCATGGCTGCTGAAATGGCGATCATGATTCATAATCACCTTCATTACTTTCTTTCTATCTCCTGCTTTTCTCTCTGCCCTCCATCCGGTAACATTTCTTTCTTCCCCCATTTTCCTTTTTTTTTTCGTTTAATAAAATTTTAGATGTAATTTTCTTCAATTCAATGCCGGTGAGCTATTTACAATTTCTAAATTTTTCTAATTTTGATAACTGTACGAATGGTTAAATATGTGCGCACATCCGCCACTCATTATCGAATTTGTTTTGATTGGAGATTTGTGCATTGTTGATTGATCTAGGGTTCCTTAATTATCTATTTATGTATTTTGTTGAAATTATTGTTTTTATTTGTCAATCGAAATGCGTGTTCTTGTTCGTTGCTTCCCATGCATTTTCGTGAAATGTGATGCTTTTTCTCCATGATTGTTAATGGCGGATTTCATGATTTGGCCTTTCACCAGCTGCATATCTTCCTTTTCATTGGTGTGTTGTTTGTATAGATTGATGATTTCTGGGGAGCAGAATTTACAGGTAATGGTAGAGAGAAAAGCGTTTCTCGTGGGATTCGATTAGCTGTGAATTTTTGGTGATTCTGGAGTGTTCATATTGTTGCCATGGCTGCTGAAATTTCGTTTTCAAGGAAGAGGAGTCGCAATGGATTTATGGATGTCCTATCATCTGCTGCATGTGAATGGTTGTTGATGTTCTTATTGTTTATCGATGCTGCATTTTGGTATCTGCTTGGAGAATTTGCTCGGTATTGTGAACTCGAACCACCTTGTCTGCTGTGCTCAAGGTTTGATCATGGCTTTGGGAAGAAGAAACCAAGCTTATGTTGGAGAATATTTTGCAGTGATCATAGAGAGGAGATCTCTTCACTTGTGTCTTGTTCTGTCCATTCTAAATTTGCTGATGTGCATAGCATGTGTGAAGAGTGTCTCACTTCATTTGCTATGCAGAAAAAGTATGCTAGTTCCCCTGACAATAGGAGCTGTTCCTGCTGCAGCAACGCGTTGAGGGCTAAATCGAACACTGAGAAATTGATAGAACTCGACCCCCTTGGTTTTGGGGCTTCTAGGGCTAACATTAGGCCGCCTCTGCCTCGTACCCCTTGCTCGAGTCGTTTCAGTCGCAGAGACAGCTTGAAGAAACTTAGAGAGAAGTTTGCTGGGTCCGTGTCTGTATCAGATCAACCAGCTTGGGGAAGTGGTAGTGTTGGTGTTGGTGTTGACACCATGTCTAATGTAGCATATACGAAGCTGAAACTGTCCTCTGATTCGGAGTCTGAGTTTGCACACTCGGAAGATGACGATGATGAAAATACTGACTGTGGTGGTGCTAGCAACTTTGGCACTGCAGAGCATGACGTTGAGCACATCTTACACGAACCACCATCTGATAGCAATGTTCAAGAGAGTCGGACAGATCAGGGTTCCGAAGGGAAACCTTTAGCTCTTGACCAAACGAATAAGACTGATTCGAGTGAGGACAAGATGGGTGATCCTTTGCCATCTGATGCCAATACAGAGCATTTTGTTGAGCTTGATCAGGACGAGACGTACTATAAACGCAGTTCTTCTTTGACACGAAAGCTAATTTCTTTATGTGACAGTTTCTCACCACGGACTGGTGCTGTTGGTTCATTTACAGAGACATCTGAACCCAACGTTTCTCTTCCCCACATGCGAGCCATATCTGTACCATCTGAGGTTATTTCTGTATGCAGTGTTCCTCCATTATCCAGTGAAACAACACCAGAAAAACGTAAGCTCCTCTTCTTCTACTTCTTCTTCTTCCTTCTTCGATATTTTTGGTTATCCTGACTTGTTTAATTTTTTTGCAGTAGAAGAAGCTGAGAATGAAGAACCATCTGAGGCCAATCGTACAGAAGCTACTATAGGGACTTATTCAGACGATACTCGTTTGTCAGATAAAAATGATAAACATATCGATGATTCCATTCATGGTAATGAAGCTCTAGAAGTATCATCTAGAAATGCTTTTGCACCAACTAACGTTTGTGGTTCTGCTAAAGTCGAAGAAGATGTGGCTGAAGTATCTACTTCTGATACGGGCTTGATGTCTGAAGAAACCAGTCGTAGAGCTCATCATAAACGTGATGAATCTAGAATCGAAGATTTTCATCGTCAGGCACTTCCTGGTTCAGCCTCATATATAACTACGGATGAAATGGCAGTGAGCGGCATTGAAGGTGAAAGTATCATTGATCAACTAAAACGGCAGATTAAGCACGATCACAACTGTCTGAATTCTTTGTACAAGGAATTGGACGAAGAAAGAAATGCTTCAGCTATTGCAGCAGAAGAGGCAATGGCAATGATCACGAGATTGCAGGAGGAGAAGGCAGCGCTGCGTATGGAGGCGTTGCATTACCTACGGATGATGGAGGAGCAAGCAGCATATGATACGCAGGCACTGGAAAGGGCTAATGATCTTCTTGCTGAAAGGGAGAGAGAATTGCAAGACTTGGAATATGAGTTAGAATCATACAGAAATAATGAACCAGAGGAAGATGATGATATACAAGAACAAGACACCTCGGATCTGGATGATCAAACGCAAACGAGCCCTGGGGCTTCTAGTAATTCCAAAGCTGATAAAATCTCGAGACCCTATGGCAACTGCAAACCTAGGAGTGGGAGCTCGGTCTCGAGCTTTGAGGATGAAAATATGTACTCTGGCAATGTTTGAAGAAGTTGGAGGAGCTCCATCAAGCTCATCTCATCTTAGTTTAAACTTGAATGACATATATGCCTCATGGCCCAAGTTGTAGAAAGATTAAGTATAGGTTGACAATCTTGAATTTAACTCAAGAAAATTTTAGATCAGAAGAATGAAGAGAAATATCTCTAGCTCTAGCTCTCTTGTGTTGTGCAACAAGTTATTTCTGTGTCTACTCAAAATTGCATTCCAACTCATGAAAGATGAAATTCATGTGATGTCCAACTCAAAAGGCGGTCACCATCCAGCCTGCAGATTTGCATCTGTCAATAACAAAGTAAGAACATGTTACCTTGGGATATATACATACTATTTTCTCTAAGTTTACTTACATTCTGACTCCAATATAGTAGTATATCATTACTTGGCTGAGATGTTTGCACCTCAGACACATATTATTATCTGTTGGATTTAGTTTTTTGATTCTACTGATTAACATTATATGAATGAATTGGTAATGCCATAGTGTTATTTGTAATCCTTTTTGAGATCATTTATCGAATTTATGATCAACTTTATTTGTTTTGAAGGATTAAACTTGTGGTTTGACTGCATTTCAGTATTACATATCAGAACAATAATTGCATATATACATGTTTGTTGCCACTATGCCGTTTTGCAGTTATTGGCAGAAAGTTTTCCACGTAAATGACTGGAAGGGATCTGCTTTGGCAAAGAGAGAGAGAGAGAGAGGGCCATCCACATCACCAATCTGTCATAATTGAGACGAGAGGGGGGCCAAAATGGTGATGGCCAAGATGTTGTGATCATAGGGTGTCTTCCTAAAGATGGATGTGATTACGAGAAGCTCCGAAAGGAACTACTCGAACCTCCACTTAATCATTTCCCAAAAGATAAGAGTCGCGCTTGTGGAGTAGAACATGTATAAATGATGTAATCTTCGAGTTTTTTTCTCTTAGTTGGAGATTCGATTGCAGAGTTCGTTCTCCTTTTAAATTTGTTTAAGGTTGATTCTATACTTTTGACAAGCTTGTAGTACATAGGCGATTATGTAAACAGTGTGGGGATTTGCTTAGATTAAGTAAAATTCACAAGTTTCTGTCTGTTTATGCAATCAAAACTTGCTTATATCAGAACACTATTGTTGCATTTCTATGTTTATGAACTGAAACAAGTTCAACCTACTTCTGCTGTTGGATTCTTTAAAAAAATTGTCGCATTTTTTTTTTAATTTATAAATAAATACAAGTTGTTGGAGGTAGTTGTATTAAATGCTCAAATAATACATACCAACAAATTATATTGGAAGGCTTATATGAGTTTGGAGGTTACTGCATTTATGAAATTAAAGTTCTTGACTTATGTACATATATATGATTTGTTTTTTATTTGAAATATTCTAGGAAATTCCAAATAAATGCTGAAGTTTTTCCATAAAATAATATATTTACACAACAAATGTCATTGTTGTGAAATTGAGTAGTAAGCCTTGTAGTATTTTAGATGAGGGGTTCGTTAATCTAAATCAGACTACATTTTAAATTAACCAGTCGTTAAGTTTTTGCATTTACTAATATGAATTAAACAAATTGAGCACGATCTTCATTAGACTTTTCTAAAATTAGGAAACCAATAACAAAAAAAGTATCTATTGGAAGTTTGCTAATAAAATTGAAGTTTAGATAATAAAAAATGAAACTCGCGAATTGTACCGCAAGAAGGTTGAAAGAAAAAATTGAGGTGGGGCGGATAAATGTCGTTTTGAGACAATGTAAAACAAATTTGATACCAATACTTTTTTCAAGAGCTGGAGAGTTTTGGACAATGTAGTTTGTAAAGGGGAGTGGGGGGCCTAATAATTTTCACAATTATTTGTGTTACGTCTTTCAACATACTAATTAATTAAAACTCGTCATATGATATATCCAAATCCACTATGCATTAATATCATATGAAATTTAAAGTATAAGTTGTCAGTCATTGAAATAGGTCTAAATGACGACGAGGACATGCATGCCACCTGCTGCATGGGCCCTACGATCGGATTCGAGTCGGGTTGATCCGGTCAAAATTAATTTTTTTTTCAATTTTTTTTTTCATTTCAGTTTTTTTCGGCTTCGTCTTCGCTCCGATTACTAATATAAGGATAATCGTCAAGCAACAATTTGAATTTTTTCGGCTCGCTCTGAGGCCTTTGGCTTCCCTCGCTCGAATCTTGATCAAAGAAGAAGCGGCAAACAAAAAAACGAAGAGGCAAACAAAAAAAAAGGGAAAAAATCTGGAAATTAAAATAAAATAAAATAAACTGAAAAAATAATTAATATCGTGACACAAAGAAATACTCCCTCCGTCCCGCCGAATACGGCCTAGTTCATATGGGCACGGAGACAAAAAAAGGTATTGAGTATAAAGAGAGTGTTTAGTGTAGTGTGAATGCAATATTATAATGTTAATAAAGTTATAGATGTGATGGTGGATAGTGTGTAGTGGGAGTAGATTAGCGGGATTTAGATGGGATGGTGGGCCACATGTAGTGTGAATGCAATATTTTATAATGCTAAATATACACTAATTATTTCCTTTAAAGGAAACATGCCAAGAATAGTGGAACGTCCCCAAATGAAAAACAGACCGTATTCGATGGGAAAGAGGGAGTACACTGGAAAACACTTATTAGGACACTTCGAAAGAGCGTCCTAATAAGTCAGAAAATTAAAAAAAAAAATCAAAATATATATTTATATATATGCTCCCTCCGTACATGAAAAAGAATCATACTTACCCTTTTTATTTTGCATGCGAAATAGAGTCTCATTTCACTTTATGGATTCATACACCCTCAAGAATCTCTCTTATTTACATTCATTTGCCATTAATGGATCCACCTACTAACAATTTTATCACTACCTTTGGTCAATATTACTACCTTTTTGTCATTACCACTACCCCTACTTTCTAAAGCTCAGGGCAGCAGCGAGTTTATCATATGCGCTCGCTGTCCTTTTTGGTGGGCCCAGCTCGCGCTCAAAATGTTTACTGTAATGGCGAGCTTCTAATTTGTGGAGCTCGCAATCTTTGTTTTTTTTTTAATTAAAAAAGATGAATATTAAAAAAAATCATTTAATTCAAAATTAAAATAATACACTAAATAAAAATAAATTACATTTCATTAAAATTAAAATACTACATTAAACATAAAAAAATCTATTCATCATCGGCCCACCCATTTTTTTTTTTAAGCTTGGCGACATAGCCATCGTGGAACACCTTCTGGGTCTGTGCCATACCGACAGTGCTTCTCGTGATGATATGATAGTCTTGCTGCTTAGCAAATTCTGCCATTGCTCTCGACATTTGCTCGGTTGCTTGAATAAATTCCTACCGTACACTTCCCATTGCCGAACCGTTTCCCGAGCTCGATTTGGCCTTCCCCTTCTCTCTTGCCGCCGCCTTTGCCTTGTCTCTACCCATTGGCCGGTCGAGCCGATTAGAGTGCTCTAATCCAAATTCGTTGCCGAATAGTGGAGTGGTGGACCGTGGTGTGATCCCGCTCGGATTGCTCCCCACCGTCGAATCCTGCGCCGAAGTGGTGTAACTCTCATCTTCGCCCGTCTTCATTCTCTTTGGCGTCGTTTCAATTTGGTATTTAGCGGAGTAGACCGTGGCAAACTTCGGCGTGTCTCTTACTACCCACTACGTCTCCAAGTGCTTGAAGGCAGTTTTGCGCGAGCTTTGCCATTCAATGAGAGCTTGGGCTAAAATGTCTTCGCCGCTCTCGCCGCTTCGGCTTGTCATCTCGCACTCCTTGTAAACTTGTTGGAACTCCGTTAAGACGGTCTTCACTCGATCCCAGTGGTTGCAGAGCTTTGCCATGTTCCTTTTCGCCGATCCGGCGGGACGGAGCTCGCGGTAACGGATGCAAAATGCAACGCCAATAAAAATCTTTCTTTTAGTGTTGCCGACGATGGGGTCTTAGCTAATGTCGACCCAACACCGAGCCAAGATTTCGGTCTCAGCCTCGGTGTATCCCGCCGGCCCATCAATGCTTTTAGAAGACGAACCCACCAACTCCACCACCACCGTACCGTCTCCACGAAGGCCACCATGGCTGCCATGACCGCCACCACGGCGACCACTGCCGGAGGTCGCTACCTTCTTCTCCTACTTCTTTGCCGGCGACGTGACTTGAACCTCATCACCGTCCTCATCCAAATTCACTGCCGAGTTGAAATCTTCAGGCGATGGTGCGAGGTGCGTAGGGTAGACGGAGTTCGCGGGGGCAGCGGCATTGGCGGCTTCGAACTCTTGAAACGGTGCAAAGACACCCGTCGAAAAGTGAGTAACTGATGAACCCATATTTGTGTCCATCTTTTCTTGTATTTTCCTTGTATTTTTAGTCGTTATCAAGTCAAAGTGTGTCTGGGGGGACACAAAGTCGAGAGATGGTGTGCAGGGAAGAACATGTGGGATCTTGGGCAAATTCGATGGAAAATCTGTTGTTGAGATGCTGAGATGGCGATATGGTGCAAATGGACGCATAGGGCTGGAGGCTTGTAGCTGGGCAACAACGTTTTACACACTCTACAAGTCAGGAAGTACTTCCTCATATCCTTGAAGCCAACAGACAGAGTACCCGGATGAGCTAGGATCTTGATCAACATAGGAAATAATACAGGATGCAGACATCGAAGGCAAGAAGCGAGTCGGACCAGCAGCAGATTTTTTTTTCCTTCAAGGAAGAGGATAGGGATCGAATATTTCTTTCCTTATCCTAGCCGGACCTAATCAAAGAAGATATCTACCAAGCAAGGAAAGTGAATCGTGGTTGCATGGATGAGAGAGAAGGCGGATGTGATATGCATGGGAAGAGTCCTTCACCAACAAGGAAACTACCTCAATCCTAATTCCATCGCCTATATATATGACCGACTCCACAATGTAATGTGTGCCGTTTTTATTCAAGTTCATAACTTAGTTCTTTATTCTAAGTTGAGAGAAAGTGAGGAAGAAACAAGTTCTACGAGCGATTTACTTTTATGTTCGTTTTATATTTTCTGCATTAGTTTAGTTGTTGGCTTGAAGCCAAGACCTCAGTTGCTGACTTACACTTTTGAGCAGCAACCCTTTTCCAGTTTATGTTAAGTATGATTCTCCTTATTTGTTTTGTATTCTTATTTAATATTATGTCTAGCTAAATTTACTGTTTGGGTTGGATGTAGATGATGTGATCGTAAATTACTCATTCTAAACTTGTGAGGTCGAATTGTGCTAGTTCGTTAGTTGGTTTTATTCCCGAAACACTTAGGATTAATTTTAGACTTAATTGATATTGACATTTGATTGATCACCATCTAGATATTGATATTAAGTCATTAACAGAAATTGAGATCGAACTCGAGAGTGTCTCTCTTGCCCAAGAAGGTAAAGAGTGTTGGAGAGCAGTCGGTATTGACCTACCTCTTGGCTGTCTTGGGTCTGTTTATTCTTAATGCCTCTTGGGCAGCATTGTTACTGAAGTGTCTTCGTGACTTTGTTGATCAAGAGAGGAGATCTTGCCTTCTGGTCAAGATCTGTAAAATTGGATAGACATAGGCTTGGTGTGTTTATATCGTGACTTCGTGACCTTTAGGGTATAAACTAATTTTTATCTTAAACTAAGTAATGAGATCGAGTAATTGAATATCTTTGCACCAATGAACGAGTAACAAGTAATTGAGATCATGATTCGAAATCCAAACCAAACTTCTTTGTTATTTGATATTTTACTTGTTGAGTTACAGGATATTGAGATACATCTAGACCAAAACATCTTTTATTGAGCACTACCTGAAGAGCAGATCTACGCCAAGTCCCTTGGGATCGACCCCACTTGCCATTAACTACTACCTTATTACAAGAGGTGTTTTATAAATTTATTTGTGCGAAGAGTGTGATGACAGCCCTTCGTCAAATTGGCACTGTTGCCGGGGACCTGGTTTTAAGCTAGTTTGCTCTTCTAGCTTGAGTTGAGCACGGTTTATGCCCAAGCTACATCTACGGAGTGATGGAGATTCACAAGATCACGGTGTTTGCCCGGAGGTGATAGCTAGGAGAAATCGAGCAGAACAACGCAAGAAGAAGAAAGATCTGGAGGAAGGCGTCAACGAACCTTCAGAGTTGCCGAGCTTGACAGAAGATCAGGAAATTGAGCAAGAAGACGATTCTTGCCCAACAGCGAGTACAGACTACGAGAAGTCAACATCCAGTTTAGAAGCAGAGACATCAACAACCATGGCGGGACAACAAGAGAAAACCATCCATCAGATTATGTTCCCTGACGACAAGGGGATCAGACCTTTAAGTATCCAGTTGCCCACCATCAATGGCAACTGGGAGCTCAAACATTCGCTGATAGAGATACTGCCCAAGTTCAACGATCATCCCGGAGAAGACCCTCAGATCTATCTTCAAGACTTTGAGATAGCGATCAACACTGTAAGAAACAATACCCCTCCTGCCCAAGATACGTTTCCAGACTACGTAAGGTTACTCACGTTCCCGTTCTCCCTACTTGACGGAGCACGTGAGTGGCTTTACACCTTGCTAGAAGGAAGCATCGATACCTGGACAAAGTTGCAGCAAGCTTTCCTTGACAAGTACACACCCGTTGGCCGGATACAAAGTAGAAGGAATGTCATTTCCTCGATCAAAATAGGTGGAAGTGAGTCGCTGTATGAATATTATGAAATGTTCATGAAGTTGATAGCAAGATGTCCTCAACATCCAATCGAGGACATTGATTTGATCGAGCATTTCTTAAAAGGACTAAGGACATCTGAGAGGAAGTGGATCATTGCAGCTTGTGGGGGAGCAATAGTTGATCAATCGCCAACTAAAGTGTTCAAAAAAATAACTGCTATGGCCGATCAATCACAAGATGAAGATGATATCCCAAGAGGGGGGTATGAAGGCAGCAAGGGAAATTCCAATAACTTGGTCAGCACCATGAAAGACTTCATGACCAAGATGAGTGGTCAAATGGAGGACTTGAAAAAGAAGGTTGACGGCAAGGAAGTTCACAGAGCTGTGAAGAAATGCGAGGTGTGTCAGGCAACATGCCATATTACCTCGGAATGTCCCAGTTGGTTCGTGGAAGAAGGAGAGGAGGTGAAGGCAATAGGTCAGAACCAGCAAGGTGGTGGGCAACAAAGGTTCCAGTATGGCAATAACAACAACTATGGCAATAACTACGGCTATAGGCAGAATCAGCACGAGAACCTGAGATATGGCAACAACCACTATCAAATGCCTCCTGCCCATCAACAACCACAGCAGCCTGTTCAACAGCAATATGTGCCTCCACCTCAATAGCAACATAACTATGTTTCTCCACATCGAGAACCAGCAAAGACGGAGTTCATGAAGGAGACCATTGATAGGTTTACCAATGAGAACCAAAGGCTTAGAAGAAATTTTGAGAATTTTCAATTAGAAAGTCGAGATCAATCGAACAACCTTCAAGCTTAATTAACTCACATAAATCAAACCCTGTCAAAGCTGGTAAATGACAAGAGTGGAAGACTTCTGGCCCAAGTGGAGGTTAACAAGGAGCAAGTCAATGCTGTAACTTTGCAAAGTGGTAAGGATTTGTCAGAGGTGCTGCCCAAAATCCAACTAAAGGGACCTCCTCGAGTAGAAGAAACTAAGATGAGCTCAAGAGATATCAATGACCTCTATGTAGAGTTGAAGGTGAAGCGTGAAGAAGGGATAAAGGCCAATAAGAACCCCGTCTTCGATAACGCGGAGGATGAAGCCTTGTTTGATTACGTGAAGATGGAGAGATCAAAGCTGGGGTTTGATAAAGATGACGTGTTGTTGGATTCTTTGAAGGCTGAAAGAGAAGTAGAGGCTTTGGCCAAGAGGACCGTTCCTCACACTGCTAAGGCAAAGATCCCGTATCCAAGATGTTTTGCCCGCGATCGTGATCAGAAGGAGTTGGAGGGCATGATGGAGGTGTTCAAAAAAGTGGAGATAAACCTGCCACTGTTGATGGTATTACAATCTATGCCAAAGTGTGCAAAATTTTTGCGAGAGATGTGCTTGAAGAAGATCAAGTACCTAGATAATGCCCGTTTCCATGTGGAGAATGTGTCAGCACTTATGAATTCCCACATCCCGCTCAAGAAGAAGGATCCTGGCATGTTTGTTATCCCATGCACAAAAGGTACTACGTCAAATACCCAAGGCGATGCTTGATCTAGGAGCCTCGATAAACGTAATGCCAAGGGCCATGTTCGACGAAATAAGGTTTGGACCTCTTTCTCCTACCCGTGTAGCCATTCAATTGGTGGACTTATCCACAGTCTACCCCAATGGAGTTTTGGAGGACGTAATGGTCAAGGTCGGGGATCTTCTGTTCCCAGCCGACTTCTATGTTCTTGACATGGGAAAGAAAGCAATCAAGAATCCAGTGATCTTGCTTGGAAGGCCGTTCTTGAGGACGGCCTGTACTAAAATTGATTGTGATACCGAAAGGTTGACAGTTCAAGTAGCTGAAGAAGTTGTCGAGTTTAACGCTTATCGGCAATCAAGATGATGCCCTAGAACACCTCAACACCCTCAATGCATTTGGTCAGCAAGTAGAGACATATTGAACAGCTTAAGTTGTTTATTAGACGACAACGAGGATGCAATCCAGGCGGAACTCAACCTAATACAGGGTCCTGACCTGGATCTCAACCAAGATGAGGATAATGAGAAAGACGGTTCCTTGATGGAGTTCTACGAAGGCGATGAGTACGAAAGTGATAAAGAATTCTGGGAGAAGTCAGTCCATGGACATAATTTCGACTCCACCGATGAAGACTACGGCACGGATGAGGAGTTAGAGGACAATAACACTCCTAAAAACTTCCATGATGATGAAGACGAGTTTGATGAGGAACTCAAGGAACTACCCCATGATGAGACTGAGGAGTTGGTAGAGAAATTTTGGCAACAGACAGTTCTTGAGCAGGATGCCGGCTTGCAGGCAAAAGAGGATCTTGCCCAGAACGATGAACCAGCAGATGTGGAGGAATGCAGCTATGCCAGGATTCCGAAAAACATGCAACATCAGGGGTTTGAACCACTCAACATCCCTGAATTGAAGTCGGAGGACAGGTTGGTGCCATCACTGCAAAAGGCACCTACATTGGAGCTGAAGCCTTTACCCAAGCACTTGAAATACATCTATCTCGGCAAGAACGAGATTTTGCCTGTGATCATATCATCCGAGCTGTCAAGCATGGAGGAGGTTCGAGTTGGTGAGGTGCTAAGCAAATATAAGGAGGCAATAGGGTGGACCTTGGCCGACATCAAAGGCATTAATCCTTTGGACTGTGTTCATCACATCTTGCTTGAGGAGGATGCTGCCCCAGTAAGGGATCCACAAAGGAGATTGAATCCAGCCATGAAAGAAGTGGTAATGAAAGAGATACTCAAGCTTCTCAACTTGGGGATCATATACCCCGTGTCTGACAGCCGGTGGGTAAGTCCTGTGCACGTGGTGCCCAAGAAGTCAGGAATCCAAGTTGTTGAGAATGAGAAAAATGAGATGGTGGCCATGAGACTGCAAATCGGATGGCGAGTGTATATAGATTACCGAAAGCTCAACCAAAAGACGAAGAAGGATCACTTTCCTTTGCTCTTTATCGACGAGATGCTTGAGAGGTTAGCTGGTAATGACTATTATTACTTTCTTGACGGCTATTCTGGTTACATACAAATCTGGGTTGCTGATGAGGATCAAGGCAAGACCACCTTCACGTGCCCGTTTGGCACATTTGCATATAGAAGGATGCCATTTGGGTTGTGTAATGTATCAGGGATGTTTTAAAGGTGTATGATGCACATTTTTTTAGACCTTCTTGAAGAGTGCATCGAAGTCTTCATGGACGACTTTACTGTCTACGGCAATACCTTCGAATCATGCCTCAACAACCTGGATCGAGTTTTGAAGAGATGTGTTGAGAAAAGCCTCGTACTAAACTATGAGAAATGCCACTTCATGGTGGAAGAAGGAATTGTCTTGGGGCATGTCATTTCGGGGAAAGGTATTGAGGTGGACAAGGCCAAGATCGACATTATTGCCAAGTTACCCTACCCAAGATCTGTGAAGGAGTTGAGAGGATTCCTAGGGCATGCTGGATTCTATAGAAGATTTGTCAAGGACTTTTCCAAGATCGCCCAACCAATGATGAGACTACTTCAAAATGATGTACCATGGGAGTTCAATGAAGATTGCAAGAAGGCGTTCCATGCCTTGAAGAAGAACTTGATCACAACCCCCATTATCCAACCTCCGGATTGGGGGATGTCTTTTGAATGAATGTGTGATGCTAGTGGTTATGCCATGGGGGCAGTTCTTGGGCAAAAACGTGGAAAGGAGAGCTATGCCATCTATTATGCTTCCAAGAAACCCCGTCCAATGCAATTATACCACTACGAAGAAGGAGTTATTGGCTATTGTCTTCGCCTTTGAAAAGTTTAGATCCTAGTTGCTTGGAGGCAAGACCATAGTGTACACGGATCATGCGGCATTGAAGTACTTGTTGAGCAAGATTGAGTCCAAGCCAAGATTGATTAGATGTATCCTTTTGTTGCAGGAATTTGACATAGAGATCAAAGACAAGAGTGGTGCCCAAAACCAAGTTGTCGACCACCTAAGTCGAATCCTCCAGCCAGACAATGGGGTGCCGATCAAGGAGACCTTTCCTGACGAACACCTGAGTCTTGCCCAAGATGAACCATGGTATGCTGATATCGTGAATTACTTGGTGACTGGAGAGATACCCTCCGACCTTGGGTGTTATCAAAGGAACAAGCTTAAACACGAGAGCCGTTTCTATATTTGGGACGAGCCATATTTATGGAGGGAATGTGCGGACAAGATCATAAGAAGGTGTGTTGAGAATAAAGAGCAAAAGAGCATTCTTGAGCATTGCCACAACAAGGAATGCGGAGGGCATTTTGGGCATCAACGGACTGCAAGGAAGATTTTGAAGTGTGGCTTTTATTAGCCAACATTGTTCAGAGATTGTTATGAATGGGTCAAGATGTGCGAGAAGTGCCAAAGGGAAGGCAACATCACAAGAAGAAACGAAATGCCCATGATATCGATCTTGCCCGTGGAAGTGTTTGATGTATGGGGCATGGATTTTATGGGACCATTGCCGAGTTCCAAAGGCAACAAGTACATCATATTGGCAGTGGACTATGTCTCGAAGTGGGTAGAGGCTCGTGCTTCCAACAAGGATGATTCTAAGGTGGTTTTCGGTTTCTTGAGAACTCAAATTTTTAATAGGTTTGGTGTACCTCGAGTTATAATTAGTGATCAAGGTTCTCATTTTTGCAACGCAACAGTGACCGCCTTGTTCAAGAAGTATGGAGTTACTCATCGTGTGTCAACAGCCTACCACCAACAAGCCAATGGACAAGCGAAATTGTCCAATCGAATAATCAAGACAATCTTGAGGAATACCGTGGGTACAACAAGGAAGGATTGGAGTATGCGCCTTGATGATGCTTTATGGGCGTATAGGACTACCTTTAAGACACCTTTTGGCATCTCCCCTTATCGCATGGTCTATGGCAAGAGATGCCACTTGCTCGTGGAGCTGGAACATCGAGCACATTGGGTTGTTGCCCAACTCAACCTCGATTGGAACAAAGCAGGTGAATCAAGGAAGCTCGAGATCCAAGAACTCGACGAGATAAGACTCCAAACCTATGAAAATGCCGGCTTATACAAGAAAAGGATGAAGAAGACCCACGATCTTTTGATTAAAGAGAATGAGTTCCATTTTGGACAACAAGTGCTACTGTACCAAACTAAATTTATGCTTTCTTCGGATAAGTTCTCGACCAAGTGGGCAAGACCTTATGAAGTACAAGCTCAATTCCCAAATGGAGCTGTTGAGATCAAGGATCCAAAGAACGGGAAGGTTTTTAAAGTCAATGGCCAGCGCTTGAAAGCCTATCTTGGGCAAGAACGATTTGTTGAGGGGGAACCATCTGGGTTCCCTGTCGAGGAAGACCTCTGACTTCTAAGGAGGGGGTGTCGTGCCTAAGACCTTAAATAGGGCGCTGTCTAGGAGGCAACCTGGTTAGTATTTTTGTGTTATTTATTTTCGCGTTATTTTTATTTTTATTCATTTTCTTTTCGTAAAAATTATTGAAAATCCAAAAAAATTAGTTAGTTTATGCTTTAAGTATTTTATTTTGAAGCATTTTATATTCAAGTCTAACCATAGGAAAGAGTTTGTTTTCGGAGTGTGTTTGTGTTTTAAAATGTGCAGTAGATGTTGAGCAAAATACAGGTTCTAGACCAGGAACCTTGATGGAGAAGTAAGTGGGACCGAGATACCCTGGTATCCACACGGCCAAGAAACAAGAAGCTCAACAAAATTCCCACCGGGACCGAGATAGACCTCACCACCAACAACCCTACCACCACCACCACAAAGCCCAAAACCACCCCCAAAAGGAAACTGCCCATTGAATCCGCCGAACCCTCTGCCGACCAAAACCTTTCCATCACCATCGGAACCAACATGCCTAAGAGCCTGCCGATCGATGCCACGCTGATAATGAGCGACGACAACTCAAGTCTGATGGACGAAGCGGCGAAGCAGCCGCAGGAAGAGACTCAGTCGAAGTTCGTGTTTGAGAAGGAAGATTTGGAAGAAGAAGTAGAGGAGGAAGAAGAAGATGGGGAGGAATGAGACGATAAATATGGTGAAGGGAAAGGCGACAATGTTGACGACGAAGAGAATAAGGAAGAAAACCTGGATGAGACAATAGAAGCAGTGGCTAAAGGGCTGGCGGCGGAGGCGAAGACCAAGGCCAAGGAAAGGCCAACGATGAAGAGTGGTCGGGCGGCCATTAAGCGCCCTCACGGTGGCGAAGACACGCCGGCAAAGAAGTACAAATCTACCGCTTCAGATGCCGGGTCTTTCCAGCCGTCGATCTCAAAAGGGATGGCTGCCGGGACTCCGTCGAGGGTTAGCAAGGAAGAAGCAGAGGATGATGTTGAGGAAGAAGAGGATGATGATTAGTCTACTCCAGCAAGTGGCCGGAACAGGAAGAAGAAGAAGGGCGCTACGGTGGTGACGTGTAGGAAGCCGAGGGAATGGAAGGTGACAGCACCCAGGGTTCTCGACTTCAGACTATACGAGAACCTGGGTGTTGCCCAAGAAGTAAGGAAGCTGTTTGAGGGGATAGGCTAGAGTCAGTTTTTGGAGTGGCCTGTGGAGATATACGAGGAGCAAGTTAAGGAGGTGTACAGCACGGTGGCAGTGACAAGTGATCCCGAGACTGGGGTGAGCATGATCTCCTTCTCGCTTTTGGGCGAGAAGTATGATTTCCAAGTGAGTGCTCTTAACCAGATCCTAGAGATGGTGAGCTTGAGGGACCTGACCAAGAAAGAGTTCATGGAGGCTAAGACCATGGTATCACCTCCGGGCGATGTAGCTTACCAGGAGCAGTGGAAGGAGATCGGCAATGGAGCACCATACAACGAAGTCAATAACAAGGGAACTGAGTTGAAGACTCATGCCCTGAGGCTTTGCCATCGCATTCTCGCCTACAACTTGTACGATAAGAACGATAGTGGCAACAGCCTGAGCAACAAGGAGAGGTACCTGTTGTGGTGTATGCACACCAAGACTAAGGTCAACTTCGCGGCTTTCCTTGGTGAGCAGCTCAAGACGGTGCTGGCAAAGCAGGCTTTGGAATGTACGTGTGGACACTTCGTGACGGCTTTTGCGAAAGGAGTTGGGATGTACGACGAGATGAAGGGGAAGCCGGTGATGGTGGTCAATAAATTGGGAGAAGCTGCCTTGAAGAAGATGAACGACAATGAGTTGAGAAATGGCAAGTACGTATTCATCGACTACGGTAGGTCTAAGTCCATCAGGCGTCCACCCGTGGGCAAGAAGGAAGAGGCAAGTACCAGCATGTTGGTGCTGCCCAATAATAAGGTAGAGACCAGACTAGCCAACATGGAGAAGTTGTTGACCAAGATCAGGGATGCCTAGCTAACATTCTTTGCACACCAAGGATTCAGGTATTCGTCTGAATCTTCTCTTTGACTTATGTTCCTCCCTTATGTGTTAGTGTAGGTTTTTGTTTTTCATTTTTTTTGTGTAGAGTCTTGTTGTTTGTTTTTCTTTTTTTGTTTAGAAGGTTTCCTTGGTGCCTTCATCCACAATTTGCCCAACAAATTGTATGGTTAAGACCTTAGAACTCCCTTCTCAATTGTGCCAGTAAATAATTGTTGAGTCAGTTTTTGTTTTAAGTTTGTGGTTGCCCAACATTGTACCCACTTTGCCTAAGGTAAAGTGTGTGGGTGTTGGGGCATTAGTCTGTTTTGTGTGTTTTTAAAGTGCATTTTAATTGTTGATCAGCATGTTGGCATGATAGGTTAAAGTAGATATGTTGATAGTGTCGTATGTAAATAGGTAGGACGGAATGAGATATTGGGCATGATCTGTGAGGTTTTGTGCTTTTAAATGCTATATACATATGCAGCATTATTCTTTCTTGTGTGATAATGACCAATTGACTCTTGTTGATCTAGAACTTGCCTGCATATTTTAATTAAAACTTCGTGTAACTTAGTTGAATTACTTAGATGAATTAGGCATTTTTATTCAAAGTAGCCCATGGCCAAAAATTCTCTACCTTGACATTTATCCTTTGTCTAGCCCCCTTGAGCTTGATTAGAATTCTTTCAATTCACTTATAGTAGCCTGAATTTATAAGCCTTCCCGATCAAAAACTCATGACTAAAAGTAGAAGGGATGGAAAGACAATGTTGGGTAGCACTTGCTGGGCAATATCGCCTATGTTAGAGGTGTTGGGTTGAGTTAATTTATTTATTTAAAAAAAAGAGAAAAAAAAGAAAAAAGTCCAGAAAAAGAATAAGTGTGCTAGGGGTAAAGTGATAATGTGGAGTAAGGAATCGAGGGCAATATGTTGCCCAAGAATCGAGTTCTTAATTTAGCCAGTTCCTATACTTCCCTACCTTTTGCCTTAAGCCACATTACAACCCTATAAAGACCTAAGGATAAGTGATTTTGATTTTGTTCAAAGAAGTGGAGATGTAGAGGGCAGGCAAGCCTATGGAGAAATATTGTTGATTTTGGTCTAGAGCATATACACTTAACCATATACACTTGAGAGTTGAGTGCTGGTAAGAATACCCTTGTTGCCCAATAACTCTATCTTGACCTATTTGATGGCAATATCTGTATACATATTCTGAGTTGACTAACATGTTGATGTGCTGATCTATTGAGTCTGTGTTTTTGTTTTGTCTTTTCTGTGTTTGAGTCATGGGCAAAGTTGCAACCATACACTTGAGGGCAAGTGTAATTCAAGTGTGTGGGTGTGATGAACCCATATTTGTGTCCATCTTTTCTTGTGTTTTCCTTGTATTTTTAGTCTTTATCGAGTCAAAGTGTGTCTGGGGGGACACAAAGTCGAGAGATGGTGTGCAGGGAAGAACATGAGGAATCTTGGGCAAATTCGGTGGAAAATCTGTTGTTGAGATGCTGAGATGGCGATACGATGCAAATGGGCATAGGGCTGGAGACTTGTAGCTGGGCAACAACGTTTTACACACTCTACAAGTCAGGAAGTACCTCCCCATATCCTTGAAGCCAACAGGCAGAGTACCCGGAGGAGCTAGGATCTTGATCAACACAGGAAGCAATACATGATGCAGACATCGAAGGCAAGAAGCGAGTCGGACCAGCAGCAGATTTCTTTTCCTTCAAGGAAGAGGATATGGATCTAATATTTCTTTCCGGACCTAATCAAAGAAGATATCTACCAAGCAAGGAAAGTGAATCGTGGTTGCATGGATGAGAGAGAAGGCGGATGTGATATGCATGAGAAGAGTCCTTCATCAACAAGGAAACTACCTCAACTCTAATTCCATCGCCTATATATATGGCCGACTCCACAATGTAATGTGTGCCGTTTTTATTCAAGTTCATAGCTTAGTTCTGCATTCTAATTTGAGAGGAAGTGAGGAAGAAACAAGTCCTACGGGCGATTTACTTTTATGTTCGTTTTATATTTTCTGCATTAGTTTAGTTGTTGGCTTGAAGCCAAGACCTCAGTTGTTGACTTACGCTTTTGAGCAGCAACCCTTTTCCAGTTTATGTTAAGTATGATTCTTCTTATTTGTTTTGTGTTCTTATTTAATATTATGTCTAGCTAAATTTACTATTTAGATTGGATGTAGATGATGTGATCGTAAATTATTAGTTGGTTTTATTCCCGAAACACTTATGATTAATTTTAGACTTAATTGATATTGACATTTGATTGATCACCATCTAGATATTGATATTAAGTCATTAACAGGAATTGGGATCGAACTCGAGAGTCTCTCGTGCCCAAGAAGGTAAAGAGTGTTGGAGAGCAGTCGGTATTGACCTACCTCTTGACTGTCTTGGGTCTGTTAATTCTTAATGCCTCTTGGGCAGCATTGTTACTGAAGTGTCTTCGTGACTTTGTTGATCAAGAGAGGAGATCTTGCCTTCTGGTCAAGATCTGTTAAATCGGATAGACATAGGCTTGGTGTGTTTATATCGTGATTTCGTGACCTTTAGGATATAAACTAATCTTTGTCTTAAACCAAGTAATGAGATCGAGTAATTGAATATCTTTGCACCAATGAACGAGTAACGTGTAATTGAGATCATGAGTCGAAATCCAAACCAAACTTCTTTGTTATTTGATATTTTACTTGTTGAGTTACAGGATATTGAGATACATCTAGACCAAAACATCTTTTGTTGAGCACTACCTGAAGAGCAAATCTACGCCAAGTCCCTTGGGATCGACCCCACTTGCCATTAACTACTACCTTGTTGGGCAAGAGGTATTTTATAAATTTATTTGTGCGAAGAGTGTGACGACAGCCCTTCGTCAGTAACGTAGGCTCCTTGCGTGGAGAATTGCAGGGCGAAGGCTTGAGGCGACGAGAATAAATCTCGTTAGGGTATTTAAGAATAAAATTTGTGACGGGGGGATGGACGAGATTGGTTGGGGTTTGGATCGACATCGTTGGCGTATGGCCAATTGGAGTTGAAATTGGTGTTGGGATCCATCTTTTTTTTTTTGGAACAAAAAGATGACCGCCGGTAAGGAGGGCTTGGCCGAAGAAGGTGAACGCCTATTTTTGAAAGAAATTTGAGAGAAAAGAGTGTATAGAGTATAGAGAGTGTAGTGTGTGATTTGTGGGTCGGGGAAGGAACATATATATAGTAGTAATTTAAAATTAAAAAAAATTGAATGGTGACCGTTGACGATCGCAACAGCTATGCCGGCAACCAACCAGCGGCTACCACGTGGCATAGAGCGAGGGAGAGTGCGAGCTCACTCCATCGAGCTTGAGCTCGCGAGCGCGATGCTCGGCTGTGGGGTGCGAGCTCGCCCACCACTCTTGTTGGGGCAGCACGCACGCGAGTGCGCCGCTGCCCATAGCCTAACTTTTACCCCACTCAAATCAACTTTACCAGCTTTCTTAATTCTCGTACCCAACCGCAATTGAGACTCTATTTCACGTATGGAGAGAGTATATGCGTACATCCAACTCATCGTGCATGGGTGAAGCACGTACACCCCACACGCTACACGCGTAGTCGCATGGAGTGCTAACTTGTCGCATCCAAGTTATTGTAATAAATGACAATAGACAATGGTTGAGTTTTGTACATGATATTGAGTTGTACATTTGTATTTATTAAATATTTGTTAGCTCAATGTGAAAACATAGTAAAACTATTACAATAAGGACTCGTTTAGTTTGATGGAAAATGACGATAAAGGAATATTTTAACCCTTTTTCCATCTATTTCACACGTTTACTACATTTATTAATTTTTCTCGGGTGGGATGGATAATTTTTTCGGGCAATCATTTTTCCATCTTTTTTTCTCCAATTATGAAAAGTAATAGCATGAGATAATATTTTTCATGAATAAAAGACATAAAAATGACGAAGAATTGAGGGACTATGTAATTATTATTTTTTTCATCCTAATAAGTATGTGATAAGAAAAAATAAAAATATTAATATTTTTTTATTTTTTATATTCATTATTTTTCAATGAAAATATTTCCATCAAAAATGTAGAAGTTAGCCGGTTTCATTAAATATGCGTGTGATATCTAAATTAACGTGCGTATATATAGTATATAAATACATACCGACCATGCATTAAATAAAGAAAGTTGGTATTCATATTTAAAATGCATGAATTTTGGATTGTACTATATGTATACAACACACCCTGCCATTGAATTTGAAAACACGCACACTTGGTTTAAGCATTATCTTTCTCAAATCCTAAAATATCTTTCGACAGCCCACACACACTTGATTTAAGTATTATCGGCGACATCTTTTTAGAGAGGGTTATTATTTCATCATGAACAATAATACTGTTATATATTATTCCCTCCGTTCCGTTCAATAAGTTTTATTTAGGATGGATACGAAGATTAAGAAAAATAGAGTTAGATGATAAAGAATGCGATTAAGGTAGTATTTTATTATTGATGTTAAAGTTGGTTGAGTGGAAAAACACTGTACGATAAAGTAAACAACAGTATTTACGTTTGAGTGTGACATAAAGTGAGTTTTAGTGTATTAATCTTTGCCAAATAAGGAAATGAGACTTATTGAGTGGGACACCTGAAATAGCAAAATAGGGCTTAGACTACCTGCATCGCGTCCCGTTGCACGGTCTCGAAGACGTGCTCGAGACGGCGGTGCATCGAGGCGGTGGCGTTGCAAGGCCGCCTGGCTCGAGACCGGCTCGAACGCACGAGACCGGCTCGATGCCAGCGCGTGCAAGCCACACGCGCTTAATTTCGAATGAAATTTCGAAATCCAACTTTAAAAAATGTTTGGAACTTTAAAATTTCGACCATTTTTTCCTCAACAGCTATTATGCCAATTTTGTTTTGTTTTGTTTTTTTTTTCTTTTCCTCTACTATAAATACAACCTCTCATCCCTCATTCATCCCACAACAAAAATACAACCTCTTTCTCTATCAAATCCAACTCTCAAAAAATGTATTCATCGAGTTTTTCATCTTCTTCGTTCGAATATGTCGAGGGCAGCACCGACGACGAGATACTGGAGATGATGGTGGATATGGATCGACACATCCGTGCACACGTAGGGTGCAGAAAAAGAAGAAGAAGAGGGAGAGGGGGTTCGTCGACCGCGACCGTGAAGCAGCGTGTGCGCTCCTACACGCCGACTACTTCGCCGAAACCCCATCTACGGCGAGCACTTTTTCCGACGCCATTTCCGGATGCATAAGCATCTGTTCTTACGCATCTGCAAGACGTTGGAGGACAACGTCCGCTACTTCATACATCGACAAGATGCACTTGGACGATGGGGGCTGACGTCGGTGCAAAAATGTACGATAGCGGTGCGACAACTGGCCACCGTGGTGCTGCGGACACCTTCGACGAGTACCTGAAGATCGGCGATAGCATGGGCCGGCTTTGCCTCAAAAAAATTTTCTGAGCAATGATCGACCTCTTTGGCAAGCGATACCTGAGGAAGTCAAACGCTGCCGACACCGCACGTGTGCTCCGAATGCACGAGGCGCGGCATGGATTTACGGGGATGCTCGGGAGCCTGAATTGCATGCACTGGGCTTGGAGGAACTGCCCAAAAGGGTGGGCGGGTGCCTACACGCGCGGCGATCAAGGAGTGCCTACCTTAATCTTGGAGGCGGTGGCGTCATGGGATTTGTGGATCTGACATGCCTTTTTGGGTGTGCCGACTCCAACAACGACATCAACGTCCTCAACCAGTCGCCCTTATTCGCCGACGTGCTTGAGGATAGAGCTCCACCGTGCACCTTCACCGTCAACGACAATCGATACAACAAGGGGTACTACTTGACCGACGGGATCTACCCTACTTGGCCAACACTAAACAAAGCGCCGAAGGTTGAAACTGACCCAAAGACGGTGAGGTTCAAGAAGAAGTAGGAGTCGGCCAGAAAGGATATAGATCGGACCTTTGGAGTGCTCCAAGCCCGATGGGGAATAATCCGGGCTCCGGGTCGGTGCTGGTACACAAGGCATCTCCGAGACATCATGTTCACGTGCATTATTTTGCACAATATTATCATCGAAGACGAGCAGGAGGATGTGGAGAATTGGAGAGACGACTCCGATTCTCCGTCCACTAGCGGGATATCCCATCGGCCCACTCCGATCGCCTTTAAGACCTATCTCGCTCGAGAAGCCGACTTGAGAGATCAACGAAAGCACGTTCGACTTACCAATGATCTCACCGAGCACCTTTAACCCAAATTTGGACCTCTACCGGAATAGTCCAAATTTTAATTAATGTAGTAGTTGTTTTTTATTTCAATTAATGTAATTTTTTTATTTCAATTAATGTAATTTTTTATTTGAATTAATGAAATATTTTTATGTTATTTTTATTAATAAAATTTTATGAATTATTTTGATGAAAATTGAGAATTATTTAATATGGTGCTGGAGATCCCTTAGAGACCGTTGGATTGCAGGGGTATGGGTCTCTAAGGGGTCTCCGGTGCTTGAGACACCCTTGGAGATCACTAGTGGTCTCCAAGGGATGCAGATAGCCTTACCCATATTTTTTTATCTACAAATCAAATACCTACTTACCTTTTTGTACAACCATACCCTCCTACTTTTTCTTTATTTACTACCCTTTGTCATTGATGGCCTCACCTCCCAACAATTTTATTTCTACTTTTTGTCATCATAACAACTTTATTCTTACTTTTTGGTCAATACCACCATTTTTTTGTCAATACCACTGTTTTTTTGTCATTATCCTACTACCCCCACATTATAACTTATTCCACTCAAAATAACTTTATCAGTTTTCTTAATTTTCGTACCGGAACCCAAATGGGTATTTGATTTGTAGACGGGGGGAGTATATTACTATATTACTAACGACATATTTTTTTGAGGGAATTACAATGAGGTATATATGTCTACTATCAAATAAATCATTATAGTACCATATAGTTGAGATCTCTATTCCGCACTCATACTAGACCACTACACCATCAAATAAAGTGGAATATGTTACATCGCATTCTCATGGAATTGAACCTAAAACTTATCACAAAGGAGAGACTTTATATGATAAATGTATTGCTGAGCTAGAGGCTTTTTAAGGACTGTAACTTTTGGGTATTCGACGATTAAGGACACTTATTTGTGGGCCCTCTGTTTGAGGACATTTGTTATGCAAATTAATACTCCGTAGGACAATTTCTGACCCGATCGGGCTCAATTGCAATTTCTGAATCCGAACGCCTAGGTGGCATGCCAAATCATCTCCATGTTGGCCATTTCTGTGAAGCATTTTGTCGAACAGTTAAAGTGCAACATGGAGTAAGCTGTTGGAGGAATTGGCCTAGTGCAGCCACTGCAACTCGCCGGCGAGCAGCAAGCTGCCATGGGTAAAAGCAATAGCTGCTGCATATGCTCCCTTCGAGTGGGAGTGACAGAGCAACAACAGTGGGAGCGGCGGTGCAAGTCGGTGGATCGCGACAGCGCACACTAGGGCTTTATCCTAGCGGTCGCGTGGTGCTGTGATCGGAATCATGATTGCAGCAGTTCTTTCCCGGATTCTCCATGAACGTCGGCGACCTCCACACCACAGGAAGCGAGCAGCAAGTCAGCAGACCACCAACAACAACAGTCGCATCTTGTGGCAGAGTGGCAGTCCTTCATGGCGGTGACAACGATGGTATCGCGACCTCCGGTGGCTCGGCAGCAGACCTCCAACAGCTTACTCCATGTTGCACTTCAACTGTTCGATGAAATGCTTCACAGAAATGGCTGACGTGGAGATGATTTGGCATGCCACCTAGGCGTTCGGGCTCAGAAATTACGATTGAGCCCGATCGGGCCAGAAATTATCCTACGGAGTATTAATTTGCTTAACAAATGTCCTCAAATAGAAGGCCCGTAAATAAGTGTTCTTAATCGTCGAATCCCCAAAAGTTACAATCCTTAAAAAACCTCTAGCTCTGTATTACTATACGTTTTATGAACTTAGACTCAATATGTGTCTGCAGACTACATATACATACCTTAATTTCCAGATTTTTTTTTTAGGATGGGGTTGAGAAATCAGTAGAGAGAGTTAAATACTACTTTATAGTATATGACTGCATTACTATAAATAGACATTAATTCTATGCTGAAAATGAAACACATTCATCAAACAGTAAAATTTTGGTATCATTTCTCATTTTCCCGCTTTCCAGAATTCATTTAATTCACCGCTGAAACCATCATTTTCGAACAGTTTCCATAAAAATGGTGGATCTCGAATTCTCAACTTTCCTCCTCCTCCTCTCCGCCGTCGTACTCCCACTCATTCTCTTCATCCTACAAAACCCTAAATCGGACGGCAAAACCCCCGCCTCTTATCTCATCTTCGACTCCTTCTTCGCCATCTGCCAGAACAAGGAGCGGCGCGTGCAGTGGATCTCCGACCTCATCACCTCCATGCCGACGCTGACCTTCACGCTCCGCCGCCCCTTCGGCTACCGCCAGATTTTCATGGCCAACGCCGCCAACGTGCAGCACATGCTGAAGAACTACTTCCACAACTACCGCAAAGGCGACTTCTTCCGCGCCACCCTCCGAGACTTCCTTGGTGACGGCATCTTCAACGCCGACGGCCACAACTGGAAGCTCCAGCGCCAGCTCTCCAGCCACCAATTCATCACCAAGTCACTCCGAAAGTTCGTCGAGACAGTCGTCGACGTCGAATTATTTGATCGATTAGTCCCCACTCTCAAAATTGCCGCCGCCTCCAACGCCGCCGTCGATTTGCAGGACATTCTCCAGAGATTCGCGTTCGACAACATTTGCAGGATCGCCTTTGGCTACGATCCGGCCTACTTGCAGCCGTCGTTGCCGGAGGCGCACTTCGCGGTGGTTTTCGACATCGCTTTAGGGCTTATTAGTGAGAGATTCAATTCCAACATTCCTTTTGTTTGGAAAATTAAGAGAGCTCTCGGCGTCGAAAAGGAGAAACGGCTGAAGGATAAGGTCGAAGAAGTCCGTGAATTCGCTAAGCAGATCATGAGAGAGAAGAAGGAGGCGATGGAGCGGAATCCGTCGCTTGAAGCGGATGATCTTTTCTCCCGATTCCTCAGCTCCGGTAACTCCGACGAGGAGTTCGTCACCGACGTCGTGATTTCCTTCATAATCACCGGCCGCGATACGACGTGGGCGGCGCTGACGTGGTTCTTCTGGCTGCTCGCCGGCCACCCGGAGGTGGAAAGTGAGGTGCTGAAAGAGATCAAAAACGGCGGCGATTCCGACGACGGCGGTTTCGACGAGGCGAAAAACATGGTGTACACTCACGCGGCGCTGTGCGAGACAATGAGGCTGTTTCCGCCGGTGCCGGTGAGCACGAAATCGGCGATGGACGACGACGTTTTGCCCGACGGGACGGTGATGAAGAAGGGGACGAGGATAAGCTACCACCCCTATGCAATGGAGAGGGTTGAGAAGGTGTGGGGGCCGGATTGGGCGGAGTTCCGGCCCCGACGGTGGCTGGAGTGGGAGGAGAGGGCGGCGAGGTGGAGCTTCGTGGGGCGGGATCCGTACACATATCCGGTTTTTCAAGCGGGGCCTATGGTTTGTCTCGGGAAGGATATGGCGTTTCTGCAGATGAAGAGGGTGGCGGCCGGAATCCTGCAGCGGTTTAGGGTGTTGCCGGCGGAGGAAAGCGTGGAGCCGGTGTATGCATCGGATTTTACTTCCAAGATGAAAGGGGGGTTCATGGTGAGGATTCAAGAGAGGCCGTGTTGAAAGTAGAAACCGGTTGCAGGATTGTTGTCATCATCATCATCATCATCATCATTATTATTATTATTATTATTATTATATCAAATTCATTTGCAACTTCATTGATATATACAATTTGAAGCAAACCATAATTAATGTTGTGACTACCTTAATGTTGTAACTGCCTTTTTTTTTCTTTTTTTTTTCTTTTTTTTTTATGTCGTGGAAACCCGTAGCCGTTACTTTCGATGCGTACTGGATAAACCCTCATTCCTTGTGCTAATATTGTAACTATCTATACATGAATGTGTGTTTCCTATATATATAAATCTATTAAATTACATGGCACTAATGCTTCGAGATTTTACCTTTTAAGAACAAGAAGAAAGTCGGACACACAAAAGAACAAGTTAATCTTTCATCCCAACAATGTAAAAACAAAATAAAAAGGGGGTAGTAGTTGAAATTATTGGTAAACCCTCAAGATCTAACCTGCATTCACATAACTCATTTCTCTGGTTTTCCGAAGTCGGCGATCTGCGCAGAAGATTGATCACCGTCAATTTGTTCTGATGTCTGCTCGGCAATAGGGTTTGGCAGGTTTGGCTCTCGTGTTGTTTGTTGTGTATATATATATCATGTCATATTTGTAATTATTAACCGTTACAAGGTCTAAAATTGGAACACTAAAACTTAATCCCGATTTTAATATATCCTACTAAACGCGCAGACAAGATTTTCCGTTATTTTCAAAAGGCTACCAAACGGAACTCCTATACTAAATTTATCCGACCTTTCTAATTGATCCAAAATTATTAATCTTACCTAATCCAGTGTGGGCTACCAAACACCCCCTAAGTGTATTTATCATCAAATTAAACAGGGAGACCAAACACAAATACTGCATACCCTTTTTATGCAACTCATCAATGCTCCATTTACACAATTTATGTGAGTATAAGGGTTGAGCAACCCTTATACCGTATCAACCAACGATAAAGAAAACCAATATTATAATTTAGAAGGAATACAATCTCTCGAGTTAAGACACCAATCAACTAAAGAATAGCAAAAAGAGCGAGGAAATGAGCATGAAGCCGTTTCCAACAATTTCACTTTATGCCTACTACGATTTTAAAAATAACTGGAACAACATCATTAAAGATGTAGTCATTTCTCGCCTTTCCAATGCATTGCAATTTAGAGTAAAAACCATATTTGACTCCTTTTCATGGCCACCCAGAATGAAAGAGCTAAAATGGTTGAGCAAATCAGAGGATGTTATTATACAACAATTTAACCAACTTCTTACCAATGACCATACTTGAACGGCAAAGTGGCACTCGAAAAATAAGTGGGGAGTAGTTTCGGAATTTATGTTATCCATCTCTTTCTCTGCTACTATGCGAGCATGTTGTTACGTTTCAATTTGGAAATAAATGACTTAGCTGCTGGAAGAATGGTTTCATAAGCAGTACTTAAAATTTATGAGTTAGTTAGAATATTTTACAAATTAATATTGTTGATTTGGATACTCTAGTCTCTTGATATCTGGTTGGGGGCATATAAGAAAAAAGAAATACAGAAAAGAAGCGGGTTAGTTAGAGGGATTTATTCGGTTAATAAAAACTTAGTATCTTGAAAATTAAAGCAATAATTTATGTACATGAGAATGAGACAAGTATTTATTTTGTCCCCTTGGAGATGATTTAATAGTAAAAGTGAACGTCTGAGACTGAAACGTTTCATGTTCGAACCCCATGAAACATCTCTATAGGTCAAATATGTCACACATGTACTTACAAAATGTAATTTATTTGCTTTGCGTGATTTGCAGACTATTGCACAAGAAATATGAGTTTATCCAATACACATCGAAAATAGGCCTCACGGATTCCCAATTGAAAAAAAAAAATGAGACAAGCACATACATTGTGAGCTTTTATAAAAATTTGACTTTTTTGATCTAGAAGTACCATATAGGAGCAACAAAAAATTTGTACGTACCATTAAATAACGTGGCATTGCCTTTTTCCTTCTTTTACTGTATACGGATATCGAATGGAATTAATTCATTAGTTTGTTTAATCTCTTTTCTTTTCTATATATCAGATCCGTCCACAAAACATCTCTCCATTTAGGGTTCAGCATGAAAAATAAGAAAGTTAATAAAGTTGTTTTGAGTGGGGTAAAAGTAAGAATATAGAGATAGTGGGATAATGACAAAAAAACAGTGGTTTTGATCAAAAAATGTTGGTATATTGATCAAAAAATAGGAATAAAGTTGTTATGTTGATTAAAAAGTAGGATTAAAATTGTTATGAGGTGGGACCATCAATGACAATGCAGGGAGTTGTTTCATGGACAAAAAAATATGGATGAGTAAAGAGTTGTTTCGTGGACGGAGGGAATACTACATATTACTCCTCCGTCCAAAAATAAAATGTTCATTTGAGTTCCGGCACGCAGATTAAGAAAAATTGATAAAGTTGTTTTGAGTAGGTAAAAGTAGGAGTGAGCAAAATTCGGTTAAAACCGAAAAACCGAGCCTAACCTAACCGAAATACTAATTCGGTTTGGTTAATTTGGTTTTGGTTTTGAATTTTGAATTTTTCGGTTTTTCGGTTTGGATATGGTTTTTGAAAAAAAATATTTGGTTAACCGAAAATCGAACCGAATTAATAATTAATTTAGTAATTTATTAATTTTTATATATATTTAAAAATTAAAATGATTATTATTACTTTTCAATAAAATAGTCAATAAAAATTAAAATGATTATTATTTATGTTTGGTTAAAGATGTTTTAGAATTTGGATTATTACTTTTTGCGGATTTGGAATATTGAATATTGAATGTTAATTATTTATTTAAAATGTAGAAAATATATTGTGTATTTATTTCGGTTTATTTGGTTTTAACCGAAACCGAACTGAAATATTTTGGTTCAGTTTTGTTCGGTTTTAGCCATGTTCGGTTCGAATTCGGTTATTTATTATATAATTCGGTTTTAATTTGGTTTTTGCAATTCGGTTTGGTTCGGTGACCGAATAACCGAATGCTCACCCCTAGGTAAAAGTTAGAATGTAGGGGTAGTAGAATAATGATAAAAAAAAATAGTGGCAATGATAAAAAAAAATGGTGGAATTGATCAAAAAGTAGGAATAAAATTGTTGTGTTCGACTAAAAAGTAGGAATGAGGTGGAGTCATCAATGACAAATAATAGTAAATAAAGGAAAAGTAGGAGGGTATGGTTGTACATAAAGGTAAATAGGCATTTGATTTGTGGATAAAAAAATATGAGTAAGTAGGCATTTTTTTTATATCGTGAGAACCCGCAGCCGCTACTTTCAGTGCGTATTGGGTAAACTCCCGTCCCTTGTGTAGTAGTCTGCAAACTAGACAGGGCAGATAAATCACACTTTCCAAATACAAGTGTGACAGGCTCGACCTATAGAAGCGTGTTATGAGGTTCGAACCTGAGACTTTTCAGTCTCAAGCGTCCACTTTTACCACTAGATCATCCTCAAGAGAACGAGTAAATAGACATTTGATTTTTGGACAGAGGAAGGGAGTATAAGGTAGTACTTAATGTTACTCTATAGACTATTCGATGCCTTCAATACAAGCTAATTAATTAATAAATCAAAGTACAAGAGACAAAATACAATTGTTAAATAAGTGTTGGAGAGCATGAGTATTTTTGATGCAGCAGGAGCGTGAATTAGGAGAATAAGCTTTGGTTGATTCGATTGAATACCGAAAGTGTACACCAGAAAAGTATAAACGACTTTTAATTAATTTTCTTAATAAAATTCCAACCATCTCTCAAAAGTAAAGCAACCCCTACTTATACATAGGGTAGAGTACAATTAAAATAAATAAGTTAATTTGTATATAATAAAAGGCATTAAAAGTTAAGTAAATTAATTAAGCTCTAATTTGCAGAGGCTTTGGTTGCGTGGATATATAGCAAGTGGATCATGCTTGCAAAATAAGAAGTCACAGCTTTATCTCCATCATTCAAGACGATTCGCCCCCGAATTGTCTATTGCTTCATTTCCATCAATTGTTGAGATGAAATATCGACTGACACCATATATCTCTGGAAAAATGTTTCAATTTCAATCGTTATATTTGTTAGGAATCGTGTACTTGCTCGTGTAGATAACAATGGACAATACTTCTTTATTGATTGACTTGAATACGAACAAACTTATAGTATTACAATGAAACTGAAGAACTAAGTTTAGAATAAACCAAAGATCGTCCGAAGTAAAACTTCTGCCCGCAAGATGAGAATACGCCCCGGTAGTGCTCACGGTAAGGCGGCTCGTCCCCAAAGGTTAAAACGATCTTGACGTCTCGGTTGTAGTAGCACCACAAACAGAACCGAGCTCCGGCGAACTGAACAGGAACGAAGACTGAACTAGTGTATGATATGCTATGAAATGCTATAGAGGAGTGCAGATTGCTTGGAATGAGTGAATTCTGCAAATGAGGATGCTCCTATATATAGCAGCTCTCGATCAAGTGAAGGGACTCGTCGCCATCAATTCAGCCATGATGGCCGGCGGTTTCAGACACCAAAGGTTGCCGGATGTGAAGAGTCTCCGGCAGTTACAGCAGCCAAGAGTCTCTCTGCCGATGGGCTTTCCATACACTGGGCTTCCGGATTGGGCTCAACAATTAATCGAATTGGGCTTGTAAAGTTGGTCCAAAAAGATAAAGCCCAAACACCAATTGCCAAGATCCAAGTCCCGAGCCCGAGCCCGCCCGTCCGGATGGACGGCGGCGGCGGCGGCGCGCGTAGGCACCCATACACAACCATACACACCAACCCAACAAGTTATTAAGCCCATACAGACATAACCTTAAATACTAGTCAAATCATCCACATATAACCGATGTGGGACAACTAACATTTATTATAATTAATAACATGTTAATTACTACTTCAATATCCAACCTTTAGCATACAATATCTCACTCACCAGAAATCGGTTTAGAGATATTAAATATATCACGTTCATCTACTCACGGCGTAGATTAACATCCAATAAATATTTTAATTAAATAACAAATATTTAATCAACAATATTTATCCTCAATCATGGTTAACATTTAAACCATTTCCAACAATATTACCTTTTTCTATTTAGTTTGCAAATATTGCGTGCAGAATAATTCTATCTGTTTGGGGTGAGTATGAAGCATGAATAGTTTCTATTATTATTATTATTATTATTTATTTATTTATTTTTTTTTTTTTTTTAGATTTAGTTTCTATTATGGCCTTTTACTATTCATGCTTTAGAAGTTGGGCTCCATGTTTGGACTTCTTCAAGAAAAGAAATACCAACCGAATATTTTTGGGCCTTGCTTGTTTCTTGAAAATCAATAGTTTTTTAATACCTAAAATGAAGTCTATCTCCAATGACAAAAATTCTAGAAGGCATAAATTATAAAGTGATTGTTCAACCTTGCAGACACCCATTATCAGTTTGGCCTCAAGTCGAACCGAATCCAAATGATTGATTTTTTTTTTTTTTCTTTGCCAGACCTAATTAATTGAGATAAATTCAATATCCAAACTGAATAGAAATTCAACCGAATTGCTTGATTTGGTTTTGTTCGTTTGAAGCTAACCTAAAATAAGATAGAGAAACTGCCTTAAGATAAGATAGAGAAATAAATATGAGAGTATTTTTTTTATAGTGTATATTTTTTTGAAGGGAATAGAGAAAAATAGAGTGAGTTAGGCCAACCAAACTCAAAAGTCAAAAATATAACAACCCCAAATAGTCAAATCGCATCGCTCGCGTCATAAATTGGAATTCATAAAAATCCTCGCTTTTTTTAAATACATTTATCTTATAATTAATCTTATATCGTGGCAATATTTATATCCACATTAATATGTATTAATTAAAATAAAAAATTCATAATTAATTAGTAGTATGTCACTGAAGGAAATATAAAGCCTCCACGTATGACAAGCAAAACTGCATATGATAACACCGAAATCAAGAAAATCGGCCGATGAAGTTCGTTTTTCACACTTGATTTCAAACGTGCAAGTGCAACTCTCTCTCTCTCTCTCTCTCTCTCTCTCTCTCATACACTACTATATATATATGATGTGAAGTTAGTGTTAATCTACCATACCATCATCAATCATCTAACACTCGCAGCAAGAGTCAATCACAAGTAGATATGTCAAACAACTGTCCAGGCAAGAATGAATGTTTTAATTGCATGTATATATTATATGAAAAAATATACTACTGTATAGTTTTAATCTAAATTAAATATGAATTGTACAGGGAAAGAATCGTGGCCGGAGCTGGTGGGAAGGAACGGCGAGGACGCGGCGGCGGTGATAGAAAGGGAGAACCGAAATGTGAATGCTATAGTTCTGAAAGACGGGACTCCGGTTACTAGAGATTTCCGGTGCGACCGCGTCTGGGTTTGGGTCAACGATAATGGAACTGTCGTTCGTACTCCTATCATCACCTGATCATGATGACTTAAATAAATTCAGACATGCTCCTTTTCATCAAAGTTACTATTTCAAATAAATTACTAGCTAGTATATGTAGGATATGTTGTTGTAATAAAATTGTTGCTTATTTATAAGCAACCAATATGTTCCAATGAATAAATTGAATCGTCTCTTCTCTTGTTAAAATAGTTTATGTTATTTGTGTTTGACATTCATGCTTTTAGTTTGAGAAATGAAGGGGCATTATTTTATCGTATAAGATTTTATACGAAATATGAAATTTGTGTTTACAAGTTTCATATTAATTTTTTTTTTTAAATACATATATGTATTAGTTTCAAAAAACATAGCAGTTCATCAATTTATTTCACATTCCCTGCAGCGGTGAGTTTATTATATTGCTATATTTGGCAAACTTTGACCGCCGGCAGTCCAACTGCAACTATTGTCATAAAACAAAGGGAAACTTTTAACAGAGCCTCCTCCTCCTTGTCTTAATTCACATAGTTCCCATTAAAAATAATAATAAATTTAATTATATATAAATATATTATTATATCTTTATAACTCCCACTTAAAATTTAAAATATAAGCCCTAAATGTAAAAGAACACGTATGAAGCCAGATGAAAGAAGAAGAACATTATTTCATCTGTACTAGTATCTTTTTAAATTTTTTTTTCTGCAACATTATTCTAAAAAAATTTATCTTTTTCTGCAACATACCATCAAAATAAAAAACATGAATTTGGTTACATATTTGTGACCAATCGTCATAAGTAACAGATTTGAACCAAAATTATAAGGGTTAATTGCCGCTAAATACCCGAATTTTCACCTAACTAGTATTTTGCCCCGTGCATAGGATAGTCAAATGATGCAGGCTTCAATCTGTAAGCAATGAGGTCTAGCTTTCAAAACCCACCGCTACCCCTTCCCCATTTAAAAAATAAGGATGATATTTAATTTATTAAATCGTAAAATATGACTATTTTCTAATGATTGAATTATATTTTCTCCTTCTTGATAATTTAACTTTTTTGTAATAATTCCATTTAACAATAATTCGGTGATGGCTGATACGCTTGAATGGAATGAGAATGGAATGGTCATTACTGTCTCTATTCCTAATCCCGCAGCTGATATATTTTTTCCATAAGGAATGACTAATCCCATGAGTAAGGATTTAGTCATTCCTTCCCTCCACCCTGGTATTAGCTATTCCACATCTTCATGAATGAATTTATTATTATTATTATTATTATTATTATTATTATTATTATTAGCGATAAAACACTCATATTATTAGCAACTAAGCTTGTTTATCTTTACTTTTTGCCAAGCTTTAGCCTTTAAATGTGACGTGTTTTGCATGTATTTCGTTATTTTGGATTTGTATCACGTTTGGTGGAGTTTGTGCATTTGTGTAGGTAAATCGAGGTTCTTTAAGTTGAAATAAAAGGTTCAAATAAGAGCGGAATCGAAGAATCGAGACGAAAAAGTGAAAAACCGGACGAAAGGGAGCAAAAATACAAACCGGTGCCCCAAGATGAAGAACCGGTAGTCTGACAGCCCAAATAGGCGGTTCAGCCTTGAATCAGACCGCCGAAAGTTATTGTATTGGAAGTCATGTTTTAATGCCAACCGGCAGTCTACCCGGTGCCCTAGGCCCAGACCGCCGGTTTGGCTTGCTGGACCGCCGGTTTGGAGACTCAGACCGCCGATTCGGCAGTTTATGCACCAGAAATTTCAATTTTGCCCTTTTTACGTTTTTAATACCCTTTAGCACTTCTTGTAACCTATTTAAAGGGGAAACCAGCCCCAAAACGTGATAACTCTCTCCATAGCTTAGAAATCTCTTTCCAAAGTTTCCTTTTAGGGTTTAAATTAGCTTTTAATCATTGTAATCACATTAGAAGGTTGGATTTGGATTGTTTTAAGATTTATTTGAAGATTTCTCCATTTGGGTTCTTAATATCTCTATTAATGCATTCATTTATCATTTCTTGTGTCATTTCTTCATTGATGTCTAGCTAAATTTCCTTTTGTTGGTTGTGGGGATTTGAGATGATTCAATGGTAGCTTTGATCTTAGCTTTCTAATTCTAGTTGCCTTCATCTTTTTGATTGTGGATTTGGGTCTTGATTTTATGCGGGAATTATTGATCATCTTTCTTGCATGCCAAGTGTTTGTGAAAATTCTTAATAGGTTTTTGCATTCATGAAATCAAATTGTCACAACATGCATGGTTTTGAGACTTACAAGTGATGAATGCATGCATGGGAGCTTTAATTCTTTGTGCCTTTTGGAGTCGAATTGTTGTCTTGAGTCTTAGCCGAGAGAGTCGATAATTTGATTTGTTTTTGCTATATCTATCGAGAGAGGATAGTAATTAATCTTGTGAATTTTTCTCATCTAGATGATTAAATATGGTTATGTGAATTAGGAAGTCAATTTCATGTCATCTAGAATAAAATCGAATCCCTAGAACCAACATTTATCTCATTTTGAATTTCTGATCAATTCTTACTTGTGATTGTCTTATTTGCCTTGATTTTCTATTTAAGTGTTTGAAACAACCAAAAATCATGATGAATCTAGAGTTTGAATAGTAGGAAAGTGCATGAATTTCATTTATCACATAAGTTCGGTCAAATGGTCCTTAAGGATACAATATCCGATTGCTAATGCTACAATAGCCCGTTAAAGTTGCGGATATAGTGCTAAGTAAATTTAGTGATCATTATTATTATTATTATTATTATTATTATTATTATTATTATTATTATTATTATTATTATTATTATTATTATGTTGTTGTTGTTGTTGTTGTTATTATTATTAAAAAATAATTCTAATAATTATAATTAAATAATATTACATAATAATAATAATAATAATATTTAATTATAATAGTACTAAATCAATAATAAATTATATTTATAATTTTTGTTATTATATATTATTACTATTATTAATATTATTATACATATTAATTATTAAAATAATAAATAAAATTAGAATAATAATTTGTTATTATTTATTTAATATGAAAATTATTATTAAATTAATTATATTAATTATACCAAAAAATCATTTTAAAAAAATCATTTCATTCCTTGTGCATACCATCCATAGGAATAACATTTTTCATTCCATTCCATTCCATTTTGTTGGGAAATTTATTAGTAAGAGTTTTGATGAATTCCAAAACCAACTGACCTCAACCGAGTAGATGTTGTCAAAACCTAATGTTAGTAGGTAGGCTTGCTGTTTGAGCATTGTTAAGATCTTATCTTTACAGGTCTCCAGCTGAAGATGGCAACATGGCATCACTCGGACAGAACATTAGTTGTTAGGAAAACAACTGAGCTTTCATCAGATGAGAAGCAGTAAAGGGGAAGAGAACATCAGATGAAAGGAAGCCATCTAAGCGTTCGAACCCAACTGATCAGATACAAGGAAGACAACTGAGTGTTCAGTTTCAGAACATCAGTTGTAGAACTCAACCGAGAAGATCAACAACTTTGAAGATGAAGTCAGCTGTATCAGATAAGAACATCGACTGAAGAACAAGTTAGTTGAAGATCGAAAGTCTTAACCGACCACTCCTTGTTGGAAGTCTGTTGTTAAGATTTGAATTTCAAAAAGGAAGTCACGTGAGGGTTTGACCGTTCAGCCATTACCCCATTTGACCCAACACAAGGCTATCTCAGATGGAAAGCAGATAAGCTCAGATGCCATATCGGGAAAAGTCTGCAGAAATGAAAGACAAGCCATCGCTTTCAAAGATCAGAGATCAACAGCTCCTCCAACGGCTAGTTGATACTCTCCGCCTATAAATAGAGGCATTCATTCATTTGAAAGATTGAAGAGACACATACGCGAGAAGAAACCAGAGAGCGAAAGAAAGAGCAATATTCTTCACAAGCTGAACTGAATTTAATCTCCCAGAACATCACTTGTTAAGAGTTCTAGAGTTAGTAAGTTTTTGTGTCTTAAGATCGAACCTTGAGAACATCACTTAGTGAGAGTTCGTAGAGAGTTAGATCATAGCTCACTTCACGTTCGAGCTTTCTGTTGGAACCCCATTTACTTTCACCTGAAAAGGTTTAGGATCCTACTCTTCCCGCAACTGAGTAGATAGGTTGTTTAGTACCCGGAAACTAAACTGTAAGGTTGATAAGTACCCACAAACTTATCCTTAACGGTTGCTCAGCCCGCGTAAGCTGAGTGGTTTGTCCAGAAGAACTTGGACAGAGTTGTGTGGACTCACAACTCCCCGTGGACGTAGGAGTATTATCTCCGAACCACGTTAATTCTCTGTGTGCTTGTGTTTATCTTTGTTAAGTTATTTCTTGCATTCTCAACTGTTTTGGTTTTTGACCAACCGTGCGTATAAGCGTGAGCTGTTTTACGAGTTTAATTTCCACCACATTCCGCACAACACCACTCTACCAGCTGAGGTTGCTTACTCAGCTGTGAGATTCCAACTGAGTCTTTTCACTAGGTTGAAGTATTTTTCAGGAGTTTAGTTTTACTCGGTTGAGTCTTTTGAAATCCTAACTGGTGTATTCCCCCCCTCCCATACACCAGTAACTCGTATCGGGACCATCACATTTCCATCTTCATTCCATTCTCACTTCATTCCATTCATGCATACCAACCAACCATCACCTATTTCTTAAATGAATATGAACTTGTCAATTCTTTAGTATGGTAATACAGCCAGTAATTGAAATTACAAATTTTACAATAGATCTACATAAAATTAGAATCAACTTGTTCACGATCGATCGGTAGGAAACACCCAAAATCCAGTTGACAGAATTGAACCAAAATATTTACTAGTAATTTTTATTTATCAATAAAATACACAACTATTTGATGACCAGTCACTGTATGTAATAACAGTAGGGGTGAAGTAATCGATTAAGTAATTAACTTTGTATAAACTCACTACATAAGAAATATACATCTCAATCTGGAAACAACATTGCATGATGTGCGTTCTCTAACATAGAGGAGTGTTGGGCCAGCGTGAAAATGTCAAAGCTTAATTTTTTCATCTGATGAATAAGATGTGAGTATGAGCAATGAGGAAACAATTAATATTAATATAAATGTAGTTTCTTTCTTCATATTCATCCATTTAATAAGGTTGTGGGCAGCGGCGCGCTCGCGTGATGTATGAGCTCGCACTCCGTTGGCGAGCTCGGCGCGCGTGCCAGCGCGTTCTCTACGCCGAGCTCGTGCGCTGGTGTGTTCGCTAACGTGGAGTGACACTTGCCGATCACTGGTTGGCGAGATCGCTAGCCGTTGCGATCGCCATTAATCACCTTTTTTTGAAATTATCCCAAATTCACCTATAAATACAATATTTTTCTCCCTCATTTCATACACCAATCTCTCAATTCTCTCTCAAATCTCCTCAACACCTTCATATTTTTGTTTATTTCGTTCATTTAAAAAATCATGTCGGGCGATGATGATTATTACAACGTTAGAATGGAAGAATTCTGACAGTTTAGTGCCCAAATTTCAGTCATGTTCGGTAATCTCATGGCGAAGGCCGCCAACTGCATGCATTAGCAGTGGAGGAACTGCCCGAATGGGTGGAGAGTGGCTGATCACTAGTCTTACTTAGCAAATAATCCGCACTTTATCGGGCTATTGTAGCACTAGTAACGAGTATCGTATCCTCAAGGACTATTGGATCGAATTTATGTTGAAAACGAAATTTATGCACCTTTCTACTATTCAAGCTCTAAGATTGTCATGATTCGTGAGATTTTCAAACTAAAAGAAATAAGAAGTTGGTATGAAAGAGCTTAAGAGAATATAAGCAACTAACAAACAAATAGAACAATATAGAAAAGGGTTGGTTCTAGGAACCTTGCTCGACTCAAAATGATGGGAAAATCAACTATCGATCCTTTCAACCATATAATCTAATTGTAGTGAATGAAAGAGTCACATATGCACACACTCTCTCTCGACAAGAACATGCAAGTTGATCAACTACTTATCTATCTCGATTAAGACTCAAGACAAGGTGTTGACTCCCTAAAGCACTCAAGATTTATAGCCTTCCATGCATTG
The DNA here is from genome assembly GCA_029490685.1 of Schizonepeta tenuifolia. Lineage (NCBI taxonomy): Eukaryota > Viridiplantae > Streptophyta > Magnoliopsida > Lamiales > Lamiaceae > Schizonepeta > Schizonepeta tenuifolia. The sequence continues at coordinate 78,174,029 of CM055957.1, read as the reverse complement.
ATTAACTTCTGCTAGGATCCTTAATCAAACATACCATGCAAACTTGAATTCATTGATCATAAAAACCGATTAAGCATTTTTACGAACACTAGGCATGCTAAAATAGAGGCCACCTATTCTAATATGAAAAACAAGTACCAAGAAGCATGAACCACAAATTAGAAGGCCAAATAACATCAATAATCAAAATCCACCATCAATTGAATCTCACAAGCTCCCTAAAACCAACTAAAGGAAATTTAGCTAGACATGGATGAAATTAAAGCAAAACAAAGGAAAATTAATTGCATAAATGAAATACTAAGAACCCAATGATCAATTCTTCAACAAGACTTCAAATCCAACCTTAATCTACTAATACAATAATTAAAAATGTTTTTAGAACCCTAATTGAAAACTTTTTGAACAAGAATCTAAGCTATGAAAGGTGGAATACACGTTTTGGGCTGTCATAAGGTATATATAGGAGGCAAAAAGTGCTGAATGAGGTTAAAATCGCGCCAGGGGCAAAATTGTCCAATTTTGGGCAAAACAGTGAAAATCGGCGGTCTAGGCCCGTAAACCGGCGGTTCAGGCCCGAACCGCCGAGTGGACCGCCGGTTTACATTTTCTTCATGACTTTCATTCCAGAGATTTCCGGCGGTTCACCCCTGAACCGCCGGTTTTTGAGTCCAAACCGCCGAAAACAAATGCTGGAGCATCGGTTCTTGATTTCTTCTCCTCTTCGCTCGGTTTTCCACTTTTCCGTCTCGTTTCTTCATCTCTGTTCCTCAATAGTCCTTCCATTTCGACTTAGCACCTCATTCTTGACCTACACACATGCACAAACTCCACCAAAACGTGAAAGCGACCCAATATAGTAAAAACCATCTAAAACACGTCACGATTGGCGGAAAAATAAGGCAATTAGTGCTAAGAAAATGCGTTTAGTTGCTATAAAATGGATGTTTATCACTCCCCCAAACTTAAGCATTGTTCGTCCTGAACAATATATTCAAATAAAGAGCATAAACATCGAATGGAGTAGCAACTTTGGATCCTAAATGCCTCAGATTACACAGATACTTCCAATGCCAAAACCGAGTATCTCTTTCACAACTCACACAAACTAATGACATGCCAATCTCAACAACTCAGCAAATGCACTCTCAAAGTAGTGTATCCCTCCCTTTCAAATGTTTAGGTTTAAACTCTCATCGAATTCACACAATGTAAATTCACTTACCATAGGCTTGCTTATCATCTAACATCTCCAGTGCAAACAAATTATGCAAGATCAAGGATCACAAAGGACTTTTCTTGGATTGTAATGTAAGAACATTGGTTTGAGAAGGAAAATTTGACTAAATGACTATTCAAATTATTCACCAACCTTATACCTTCTTCAAAACTAGTATGAATTCAATCATCTTCCTTCTACACCAACTATTCCACAATTAAGATCTAATTACACAACCCTTTTTCAAACAAAACATATTCATTCCCTTATGCTCACACTTCGACCACACATTTATTTATTTTTTTTTCTTCTTTTTTCAATTTCATTTAAAGCAAAAATTTTCATCACAACTCAACGCCTAATTCTTTCACTTTCATTTCCTCTTTTTTTTTTCTTTTCTTTTGAACGAGCTCATGGGAATTTAAGATTTTTCAAAGCAACAAACCTCCTAAGTTTAGCTACCCGTTTCAACAAATTCTCCACTAAAACCTAACCTGGGATACCCTTACACTCCGTCACCCCTTTTTCTCCGGTTTCACAAAGAAAGGCTATTTAAAGCTCAAAGAGCTAACAACGGATGATTCAAAGCACAAGGAAGTGTTTGGTTTTTTTTTATAGATAGCTAACAATGATGGCCTAAGATCATTTCCAAGATTCTTGCATAAACACACATTCTTAACGAAGACCCAAAGCAAGTTCTAGAAGTAAATAAGCATGCATGATCAAACTCACAAGAAAGGAACATGATGCAAAGCAAATCAATGCTTAAAACCTCACGGGTTTTATTCATTCATCAAGAAGTCAAAACCAACACACCACTCATTCATGCAAGCCGTTCACAAGACACTCGATCTCAACAACATTTTGCAAAATACAAATCAATATCATCATAGACATTTCACCAAAGCCACATGAGCATGAACAAACCGAATCATAGCAACTAAATTCGAAATTTTTCATCTCCAAAATTTTCATTTTTCAAAAGTTTCCAACTAACTCCAACAAATTACCAAAAACAACCACAACTAAAAGCAACAACCCAAACTCAAACAACTCAACACACATATATTTACAAGCGTATTTGTATTCATCTCCCCCCTCCCCCAAACTTATTCAAAACCAAACGAGCCGAATAAGTTTGAAGGGAAGAAACAAATACAAATACGGTGGTACCTCTTTCTTCATTGGGGTGGCGGGGGTGGGGCCAATTGTGGCCTTCATTGAGTTGGTGAGCTTCAAACCAGCGGACGTGAGCCAACAAGTCCCTTTGATTGATTTGATCCTCCTGATGGTATCGATCTTGACGTGCATATAACTCTTGTTGAAATGCATCTTGCCTATCAAACCAAGCTTGTTGGTCGGATCTTTGCTCTTGATGATATTGATCTTGACGATCAAAGAGCTCTTGACGGAAGGCTTGGTGGTCGGCTCTTTGTTCTTGGTGATATTGATATTGATGATCAAACCAAGATTATTGAAAAGATTCTTGCCGAGCATACACGTCATCTCGGAACTCATCATACCGTTAATACATGTCGGCTTGAAAACTTTGTTGGTTGCCGATTTGTTGTTGTTGGATCTCATTCATATCTTGTTGCCGGAGTCAGATAGCTTGGATATCATGCCTCATAACCGTAAACTCGCTATCCCATTGCGTGCAATAGTTGTCAATGTGCTCGACACGCTCCAGCAAGCTTGCAAATTCTTCCCCGTAGAAACTTCCGGACCCCGACGGTCCGCTATACATGTTAGAAGGCCCAGATGGCCCTCCATAACCTTGGTACCCCCCGAATGATGCTTGCCCTTGCCCGAAAGCTTGTTGCCCTCGGCCTCCTCGTTCGTGTCTTCTCCTCTCTCTCTCTTCTCACTTCTCTTCTTGCTTGTCCTTCGTCTCCGTCATCTTCATAGTTGGTGTCGCCGTCACCATCATTGCCATCACCTCCTCTTCTCCGCCACTGCTACCACTTGCCTCTATCTCAACCCGAAGGTTCCCGGCCTCTAGAATAGCCGTCTCATGGAATGGCGTATCCATCTTTCAATTTTGACGAGCATTGAAAGTGGTAATCTCCATAAGGACGGTGTCGGGCAATGGGAAAATCTCCACCACCTATTTTTCTCCCGGCTTGGGCTTATACTCCTTGTGTTGCCGGAATAGATAAGGCCAAGAAGCCGAGACAAGAACTCGCATATTCTTCAACATGTTCAAATCCATGAGCACATTGTCATCGAGCTTCTCCCATTGTGGGTAGTCCGGGCAAAGAGACATAGCCATGGCCGATATGAGGCCTCCACAACAAAGGACTCCCGTCTTTTGATTCTTTTGAGCCCATAATTGACGGAAGATGAATTGTCCTAAATTGAGCGGTGTGTACGTGAGCACAGCCCACAAGACTTGAAGCTCAACACTCCGGCAATAACTATTCTCTCCCCTTTGAAACACCGTGTGGGCAAGAATCCGTTGAATAACCTGGAAGACAGGATTGCAGAGAAGGGTAGCCTTTGATTTCCCCGATGAGTAAGCTTGTGTAGCATATGTCATTGCTTTCCATAACACCTTCGGCTTGAACTCCCTTGACTTTTGAAAAGCACCCCCATCCGGGCAATTAAATATAGCATTCACTTGCCTCATAGTCAATGAATGTGTAACATTTCCCAATCAGAAGTGCACCGTTTGGGGAAGCTTGACTTGGTTGATGGGGATGGTCAATGTGGAAAGCAACTCCAAAGAAGCTCTTAGACATGTGGGCCACATGCTCGTTAAAATGAATCCCCATCCGATGCGGTCGAACATCTCCTTCACGTTGTCCCAAAGATCGAGATCCCTGAGTACTTGTTCATCATGATATTTGCATGAAACAAAGCTTCTTATTTGAGCAAGATGGACAAATAATTGAGTGTGCTCGTCTCGGTGAAGGACCACACCATAAATGGAAGGGCCATAAAGGTCGAACTCTTCTTGACGACGTCTATAAGTTTGGAAAACTTAACGTGATGTGATTTCCTTTTGTTTGCCCTTCCCTTTGGTGTCCTTGGGCCTAGTTTTGGGAGGAGAGTCCTCGAGGCGTGGGCGTTTTTCCTTGCTTCGACCCATGATACCTACGCTTAACACAATAGATTAGTTTCCCAACAACGAAACCAAACTCCAAGCATTGAACACACCATAACAATCCTTTCAAAATCGATCCACACTTAAAACAAAACAAGCTGAGCACACCACATAACTTACATTCAACATAGCAAGCTCAAAAACAACTACAAGTCCAACCCTTAAGCAATAAAGCATGAATTCATCATCACCAATCCTCCTAAACACATAATCATGCCATATTCAATCCATAAACTCCAAGATATATGCTAGAAATTACTTAAAGGTACCATTAGATCAACATAATCAAGAAATAACCCTAAGCAATCATCTAGCATGCTCAAATCAACATCAATTCACAATGTAGCATGATTAATTGAGCAAGTAAATACAAAACCCCCAAAAATTGTGAAATTAAAAACCCTAGAAACATTACCCAAGCCGAAAAATGAAAATAACACAAATTAACTATAAAACTAAGCATATTAAACCATGAAGACAAGAAATAAAAGAGAAAATTATCGAAAAATTCAAAAATTTGATGAAAAACTAGCAAGAACTTCAACTTTTGGGTTTGAGGGATTTGGTGGATGAAAACCCAATTTACTTGGATGGAATGGTAGATTTAGTGATGGGTATGGAGTGGGTGGAAAGAATTGAGGAGATGTGGAAGATTAAAAGAGAAATTTGGAGTGAAAAGGAGAGGGTTTTCGTGGGTTTTGAGATAGGACGGAAGAGAGAATGAGAGAAAGAAAAGAAAAGTGTAAGAAAAGGGAGAAAACCGGTTTTTCGGCGGATCGGCGGACGAAATCGGCGCCCTGGCCGCCAAAATCGGCGGTCCAGACCCGAACCGCCGACTCATCCGCCGAGATGAGGTTTGAACAGGACGCCAAATTTCAGTAACTTTCGGAGGTTGGTTCGGCGGTCTGGACCCCAAAATCAGCAATCCAGACCCGAACCGCCAAACCAACTGCCGATTTGATGTTTTTAAAGGCGAACGACTCAAGAGATTTTCGGAGGGTTGGTTGGCGGTCTGGACCCCAAAATCGGCGGTCCAGACCCGAACTGCAGAACCAACCCGCCGAAATGCACTTTGAACGCGATTTTTGATTTTTTTTAAGGGGAAGAAAGGCTGAAAAACGAAACAACAAGAACGTCACACCAAAAACAAAAATCAAGACGAGCAATTCCATAAATTCTCCAACAAAAGAGAACGAATCCTAAAGATAAACCTCGGCATGAAAAACGAGAGGACAAACTCCACATTCAACAAACGACAAAACCAAACCAACAACCACAAACTAAACACAACCAAACCAAAACAAACACATATTCACAACCAACAACAAACACACCACCAAAACAAGCAACAAAAGCTCTAAACGAAAAACAAACAAAAGCAAGTAAAAGTGTTGGGGTGCCTCCCAACGAGCGCTTTGTTTAACGTCTAAAGCTAGACGATACCTCACTCCTCAAGGGTAGTTTAGAAGCGTGACCGTCACATTTCGGTCCGACTCGCAATTGATGTAGGGCTTGAGATTTAGGAAAAGGGTCCCATGAAGTCAATACCCCACACATCAAACAATTCTACCTCCACCATAATATTTTGTGGCATCTCGTCTCTCTTGGAAATGTTTTCCATTCTTTAACACCTATCACAAGACTTCACAAAAGTAATGCAATCCTTGAATATAGTTGGCCAATAAAACCCGGAATGGAAAACCTTGATAGCGTTTCTATGGCCTCCGAAATGATCTCCACTTGGGGAGCTATGACATTCCTCCATGATTCGCACCCAATCCGATTGCTTCACACACTTCTGAATGATGCCATCGGCACAAAGACGATAAAGATTAGGGTCCTCCCAATAATAAAATTTCACATCATACAAGAATTTCTTCTTTTGATAATGAGTGAGGTCACCCGGCACTTCACCAATGACTAGATAATTCACATAGTCCGCAAACCAATGAGTTTAATCCACCAATTTCAAGACTTGCTCATCGGGGAAACATTCGTTTATCCGCACCTTAGGATCTTCTCCTTCCACCGGATTCTCAAAGCGGGAAAGATGATCGGCTACGACGTTCTCACACCCTTTCCGGTCCCTTATCTCCATATCAAATTCTTGAAGAAGGAGAATCCACCGAATAAGACGGGGCTTGGAATCTTTCTTGGCAAACAAATATCTAATAGCTGCATGATCCGTATAAACAATAGAGTGTGTGCCCACAAGATATGGTCTAAACTTATCAAAAGCATAGACAACCGCCAAGAGCTCCTTTTCGGTGGTGGTATAATTCATTTGCACCGAATCAAGGGTCTTACTTGCATAATATATGACCCGAAACAATTTATCCCTCTTTTGCCCCAACACGGCCCCAACGGCCCAATCACTCGCATCACACATTAGCACAAAAGGTTCATTTTCCAATTGGGTAAAATCAAGACGGGGGTAGAAACGAGGGCTTTCTTCAATTTTTCAAACGACTCAAGGCATGCATCATTAAAATCAAACTTAGAATCTTTTTCCAACAACGAGCAAAGAGGCTTTGATACCTTGGAAAATTCTTTGATGGAACGCCTATAGAATCCCGCATGACCAAGGAAACTCCGAATGGATTTCACATTTGTCGGAGGGGGAAGTTTTTCAATGGCAACGATCTTGGCTCTATCAACCTCTAGCCCGTTTCTTGAGACTTTGTGGCCCAAAACTATGCCTTCCTTCACCATGAAATGACATTTTTCCCAATTGAGACAAAGAGAAGTCTCTTCACATCTTTGCAAGACTTGAGAAAGGTTCTTCAAACAATCATCAAAAGAGGATCCGAAAACCGAAAAATCATCCATAAAAACCTCCATAATGTTCTCGATAAGCCCATGGAATATCGCCATCATGCATCTTTGGAAAGTGGCCGGTGCATTACAAAGACCAAACGACATCCGTCGACAAGCAAATATTCCATAAGGACAAGTGAAAGCCGTCTTGTGTTGATCCTCCAGAGCTATGGCAATTTGGTTGTAGCCGGAATACCCATCCAAGAAGCAATAATACTCATAACCGGCTAGCCTATCAAACATTTGATCGATGAAAGGAAGAGGAAAGTGATCTTTTCTTGTAGCCGCATTCAATGCTCTATAGTCGATACATACTCTCCAACCCGTTTGCAAACGAGTGGCTATTTGTTCACCCCTCTCGTCTTCTACAACGGTGATACCTCCTTTCTTGGCAACCACTTGAGTCGGGCTAACCCACTCACTATCGGAGATGGCATAGATAATTCCAGCATCAAATAACTTTAAGACATCTTTCCTCACAACCTCTTGCATAACCGGATTCAAACGACATTGAGGTTGGACCTTCGGCTTTGCATCATCCTCCAATAAGATCTGGTGCATACAAATAGAAGGGCTAATTCCCTTAATATTAGCAATAGACCATCCAATAGAAGACTTATACTTCCTGAATACCCTTAGTAACTTATCCAACTCCTCATCATTTAGAAATGAAGAGACAATGATCGGAAAAGTTTCATCCTTACCCAAAACTGCATACTTGAGGTGATCTGGTAGGGGCTTCAACTCCAAAGTCAAAGAAGAAATCGGCTTGGGTGCTCCTTCCGGCACTCCTCCCTCAATAGGTGTATAGAGATCTACATATCTCAAATCTTCCAAATAAATGTCTTGATTCGCATCCATATAGGCAATAGATTCCAACAATTCATCACAAGCCTCATCCAATTTCGAATAAGAGTGTAAAGAGTCCACAATACAATGCTCCAAAGAATCTTGAGAATAAAATGAATAAGAGTCAATAAGATTACACTCTTCAAGCTCCAATTCTTGTGGCTTCTTCATGGCTTCATAAATCGAGATAGTCATCTTCTCATCATTGTAACGGAAGGTCAACTCGCCGTCTTGAACATCGATCAATGCCCTTCCGGTTGCCAAGAACGGATGGCCAAGGATAAGTGGAGTATTGTCGTCTTCGGGCATGTCAAGGACCACAAAATCCGCAGGAAATATGAACTCCTCTACCTTAATAAGCACGTCTTCGACAATTCCTCTAGGATAAGAGATAGAACGGTCCGCCATTTGAAAGACAATAGTAGTAGGCTTCAATTCTCCAATCTCCAACCTCTTGAATATTGAAAGGGGCATGAGATTAATACTAGCACCCAAATCACACAATACTCTCCCAAAAGTTTGGCCTCCAATAACACAAGCAATCACAAAACTCCCGGGGTCCTTTTGCTTTAAAGGCAACTTACGTTGCAAGACGGCACTACACTCTTCCGACAAGTTGATGGTCTAAAATCTCCCAAATTTTCTCTTCCTTGACACGGCCTTTTTCAAGAATTTTTCATAGCCCGGCATGTCTCTCAAAGCATCAAGCAATGGTATATTGATTTCCACCTTCTTAAACATCTCAATGAACTTGGCAAGCTTTTCGTCACCTTTTGCTTTGGCAAGCCTTTGAGGATAAGGAGCTTTGGCCACCACATCTTTACTTGGAAAAGAAGGAGAAGGAATGGAAGGAACAACTTTAGAAGGTACCTCCTTTGGAACTTGAGGCTTCTCCAATTGAGGATCGGGCTCCTCCACTTCCGACTCTTCATCAACCACTTCATCTTGATTTTCCAACTCCGGGTAGTTCTTATAAGTAGTTCCACTCCTCAAGTGAATGGCATTGCATTGGTTCTTCGGGTTCACCTCCGTATTACTTGAAAATTGCCCCGGCTTATGTTGAGAAGCCGCTTGATTAGCCATTTGGCTCACTTGCCCTTCCAACATCTTGAATTGCTTAGACATAGCCGTGATGGTCCCTTCCAAGCTTGTAACCTTTTGCCCGGTTGCTCCCATAAAAGCATTTTGGTTTTGGAGAAGTTGTTGCATCATTTCTTCCATGGTCGGCATAGGCTTCTTCGGCTCATTGATCATCCCTTGAGACACCGAGAATCCGGGTGGTATAATGATAGCATTGGTCGGATTAGCATACGACAAATTTGGATTCCTATAATTAGGATTATAGGCTTGATTCCCTGAAGGATAACTCGAACGGTTGTAGTTACTATACCCCCGTTGATTGACATAGTTGGCATCCTCGAATTGTGAATACTCTTCACCTCCTTAGGGCATTGGTTGGGCCACCATCTTCACATCTAACTTCCCTTTCCTTTCGGCCTCGTAGTCTCTCTTGAGCATGATGAATTGCTCAAGAAGATCATCATACTTCTCATTTGAAATGGAGGCAACTTTCTTCGACGAACTTCTCTCTTGAGGCCAATGGCAACTATTGGCCACCATTTCTTCCAATATTCACACCGCTTCTTCATACGGACGATTGGTCAAACCACCACTAGCGATGGCATTCACAACTTCTCTTGTATGGCTAGTGAGCCCTCGATAGAAGTTCAATATTTGTTGCTCCTTTGAAAAGCCATGTTGAGGGCATCTCCTCAACATTTCCTTGTACTTCTCCCATGGCTCATATATAGATTCATCTTCGGATTGGGAAAATGAGAAATGTCCGAGATTAGCTTTTGTGCACGAGACGGAGGGAAATACTTGGCTAGGAATAGCCGACAAAGATGCTCCCACGTAGTAATCTCCGAGCGGTCTATGATCTTGTACCAAGCTTTGGCTCTATCTTGCAAAGAAAATCCAAACAACCTCAATCGAATGGCATCATACGAGACCCCTTGGATTTTGATAGTCTCGCACACATCCAAGAAAGCACTCAAATGTGCGTTGGCATCTTCATTAAAACCTCCTCTGAACGACTCCGCTTGCACCATTTTAATCAATCCCGGCTATAACTCAAAGTTGTTGGCGTTGCACCGATTGTTCCAACCCCCCATCTTGGAACATATTCACTTGAGGCTCAAACATTTGGTTGATCGGAGGCGGAGGTGCTCTTTCTCTTTGAGCTTGTTGCTCCTCCATTTGATGGCGGAGCTCTTGCATTTGGCGCTCCAAGTCGGCCATATTATGAGGCCCTTGACACTCCATTGCTCTCCTTCTACGTTCCCGGCTAGCTCGTTTATGTGTGATTTCAATCTCCAAATCTAAGGGTATAATTTCTCCTCCCTTTTTCCTTGTGATCATACACCAATTCACCTACACAAACCAACCAAGAACACACTTAGATTCAAACTACACATATAAGTAAAGAATGCTTGAACTAGTACTCTCAATGCAAAGATCATTAACACTATAAACTCTAAATAGTCCCCAACAATGGTGCCAAAAAGTGATCACTAGTCTTACTTAGCAAATAATCCGCACTTTATCGGGCTATTGTAGCACTAGTAACGAGTATCGTATCCTCAAGGACTATTGGATCGAATTTATGTTGAAAACGAAATTTATGCACCTTCCTACTATTCTAGCTCTAACATTTTCATAATTCGTGAGATTTTCAAACTAAAAGAAATAAGAAGTTGGTATGAAAGAGAAATTAAGAGAAAATAAGCAACTAACAAGCAAATAGAACAATATAGAAAAAGGCTGGTTCTAGGAACCTTGCTCGATTCAAAACGATGGGGAAATCAACTATAGATCCATTCAACCATTTAATCTAATTGTAGTGAAGGAAACACTCACATATGCACACTCTCTCTCGTGACAAGAACATGCAAGTTGATCAACTACTTATCTATCTCGATTAAGACTCAAGACAAGGCGTTGACTCCCAAAAGCACTCAAGATTTATAGCCTTCCATGCATTGATTAACTTCCGCTAGGATCCTTAATCAAACATACCATGCAAACATGAATTCAATGATCATAAAAACCGATTAAGCATTTTTACGAACACTAGGCATGCTAAAATAGAGGCCACCTATTCTAACATGAAAAACAAGCACCAAGAAGCATGAACCACAAATTAGAAGGTCAAATAATATCAATAATCAAAATCCACTATCAATTAAATCTCATAAGCTCCCTAAAACCTACTAAAGGAAATTTAGCTAGACATGGATGAAATTAAAACAAAACAAAGGAAAATTAATTGCATAAATGAAATACTAAGAACTTAATGATCAATTCTTCAACAAGACTTCAAATACCTTAATCTACTAATACAATAATTGAAAATGTGTTTAGAACCCTAATTGGAAACTTTTTGAACAAGAATCTAAGCTATGGAAGGTGGAATACACGTTTTGGGCTGTCATAAGGTATATATAGGAGGGAAAAAGTGCTCAATGAGGTTAAAATCGCGTTAGGGAAAAAATCGTCCAATTTTGGGCAAAACAGTGAAAATCGGCGGTCGGAAGAGCCAAAATCGGCAGTCCAGTCGGCAGTTCAGGCCCCAACCGCCAAGTGGACCGCCGATTTACACTTTCTTCATGACTTTCATTCCAGAGATTTCCGGCGGTTTGGCCGGCGGTTCACCCCTGAACCGTCGGTTTTTTAGTCCAAACCACCGAAAATAAATGTTGGAGCACCGGTTCTTGATTTCTTCTCCTCTTCACTTGGTTTTCCACTTTTTCCGTCTCGTTTCTTCATTTTCATTCCTCTATAGCCCTTTCATTTCAACTTAGCACCTCATGCTTGACCTACACACATGCACAAACTCCACCAAAACATGAAAGCGACCTAATATAGTAAAAACCATCTAAAACACGTCACGATTGGCGGAAAAATAAGGTAATTAGTGCTAAGAAAATGCATTTAGTTGCTATAAAATGGATGTTTATCAGGGGCGTACAAGAATCAGAAGAAGGGGCACCCGACGGTCGTGATTGAAGTTGTTGTTTCTCAAGATTTGTGGATTTGACTTGTATTTTTTGGAGTTGCCGGCTCAAACAACGACATCAATGTGCTCAACCAGTGTGATGTTCCAAGATCTTCTGCAAGGAAAGAGCCCGGCGGTGACTTTTTTTCGCAAACGGCACTCAGTACAAGATGGGCTACTATCTAGCTGACGGCATTTATCCATGTTGGCCGAGCTTTGTGAAGACTCTCCCCTGCCCGACCAAGGGGGAAGGTATAACAGAGTGGTTACAAAAAGGATGAAGTTGAAAGTCAGTTGAGTACAACGGTTCAGTCAGATAGAACATCAGCTGAAGACCACTCAGATGAAGATCAAGACTTTCAACCGACTAACCAAGGTTGACTGTCAGAAAGGTTTGAATTTGAAATTCAAAAAGGAAATCACGTGAGGGTTTGACCGTTCAGTCATTACCCCATTTGGCCCAACACAAGGTTGTCTCAGATGGAAAGCAGAAGAGCACAGATGCCATATCGGGAAAGTCTGCAGAGATGAGAGACAAGCCATCGCTATCAAAGAACAGAGATCAACGGCTCCTCCAACGACTAGTTGATTCTCTCTGCCTATAAAAAAAGGCATTCATTCATTCGACAGATTCAACGAGACAGAGAAAATTTGAAGTGCACCCACGAGAGAAACAAGAGCAAAGAAAATCTGCAAAATCATATTCTAAGAGCATCAGCAACTGAGAGTTCCGAGTGGTAGAACATTAGTAGCTGAGGGTTCATAGAATTATAATCTGTCTTAGATCTTAGTTTGAGTGTTCATTCGTTCAAGCCATAGATCCAGCTCACATTCGTGTTCGAGCTGTAGTTGGAAAACCCACCCACACACACCCTAAAAAGTGTTTGTTAGGATCCTACTCTTCCTGTAACTGAGTAGATAGGTTGCTGAGTACCCGTAAACTTAGCATAGGTTGTCAAGTACCCGCAAACTTGACATAGGTTGTTAAGTACCCGTAAACTTAACTGTAAAGGTTGATAAGTACCCGTAAACTTATTGCAACGGTTGCACAGCCCGCGTAAGCTGTGTGGAACTGTCCAGAAGAACTTGGACTGAGGTGTGTGGACTCACATCTCCCCGTGGACGTAGGAGTTCTCTCCGAACCACGTAAATCCTGTCTGTCTGTGTTTATTTCTGTTCAGTTACTTTTTGCATATTCAACTGACCAAACTAACCGGCATACAAACTGCATCTTTACATATCAACTGTCTTGGTTATTGACCAACCTTGCACAAAAGCGTGAGTTATTTTACGAGTATAATTTCCACCACATTCCGCACGGCACCACTCTCACAGCTGAGGTCTCTTACTCAGTTGTGAATCCAACTGAGACTTTCTTTACTCAGTTGAAGTTTTTCGGGGGTAAAGCTTTCAAAGTTGAAAAATCCTAACTGGTGTATTCCCCCCCCCCCCCCCCCATACACCAGTAACTCATATCGGGACCATCAAGTGGTATCAGAGCAGTGATTCAAAAGACTATTGTCTCTGTTTCAAGAGGTGTGAATCGAGGTGTTTTCTTCAGTGGTCAACTGAATAGATCCTTTTTCACGCTAGTGCATATCTGCTTGTATTTGTTGTCTGTTGTTGTGTGCAGATGGATATTAAAGATAAGATCGTGGTTATGTTCTCGGTTGTGAACTATACAGCCTTGAGGACTCGGATGAAGAAGATGCTACTGTTCAAGCATCACAGAATGCAACAAGTACTCTCATCCGGACCTATCAAGATCATGGAAAAGGTCATCCGTACTCTTACAGATCCAACCCTTGGGGATGCAACTGAGGAGATAGTCGAGAAGAACCCAGAAGACTACACTTCTGAGGAAGCAAAAGTGAGCCAGCTGGATATCTGGGCTCAGAGCACTATCATGTCCACAATTGGACAAGACTATCTTCCATGGATAGAGGAGTGCAACACTGCTAAAGAGATGTGGGACACTTTGACATCTCTGAGTGAAGGAAGTGACGAAACCAAGGAGAACAAGTTCTCCCATGCATGTCAAGATTTTGACAACTTCACTCTGAAAATGGACGAAACCATCGATCAGATGGAGCTTCGGTTCATGGAGATCATCAGAAAGATCCAGTCTATCCGAAGAGGAAAGTATACTTTGAGAGAAATCAATCTCAAAGTGTTACAAGCACTTCCAGCTGAGTGGGATACCTTCACCAATATCCATGAAAGCCGAGCTGACCTAGGAGAAATGGGAACTGAAAGATTGTTCTCAATTCTGAAAGGAAATGAGTACAAAGTGAACTGACGAAAATCCCAGTCGATGGCTCAGACAAGTCGACATAAGGATATTGGTTCAGCAACAAAGACTGTCGCCCTTCGAGATGACTATTCCAAGCCGCGAACATCAAGAGCAACAAGATCTGCGGACACAACTGCAAAGGAGCCAAGCAGAGAAGAGCTGCAACAATGCATTGCCGCCATGTCAAAGAAGCTAGCTGACATGGACACTCGGTTCGGAAAGTACAAGCGGTTTTACAAATCCAACCGAACACGAAAAAACTCAAAGCCTGTGAACAACGGCTGCTTTGAGTGTGGCAAAGAGGGACATTTCAAGGCTGATTGTCCAGACCTCTCAAAGAAAGAAAGAGATGCGTTGAGGGCTAAGCAAAACGCAAAAGATAAGGCCATGGTTGCAGAGGAAGCAACTGATGATGTGGACATCTTCACCGACACTGAAGATGAGGACGAGTTGACTCCCACCAACAACGCGAGCGGACAGGATCAATGTCTCATGGCGATTGGAACTGACCAAAATGAAGCTGAGGTAACTTCTAACCCAGCTAATTTAAATTCTTCTAATGTTGCTAACGTGCAGGATACTTTAGAAGATGAGTTGGAACCATCTTGGGATGATTTCCAAGAACTGAGTGAGCAACTGAATCAGCAAACGGTTGAGTTTAAGAATCTTCACAAACAGTTTGTAAAACTGGAAGAATCCTTAACCGAAAAGGACGATCTGATCAAGAGTCAAACAGAGGAGATTGACTATCTCAAAAGTCAACTGACTGCGGCCAACCAAACTGAGGCTTCAACCGATGAGCAGTTGAAGGAACAGATCAAGGCACAGAATGAGCAGTTGAACAAGCAAGAGGCTCAGATCGACCAGCTGATGAAGACGTCGGACGCCCAGACCGAACACATAGCTGTTCTTCTCAAAGACCTTCAAACTGAGAAGGACAACCTGACAAAGCTATATCAGTCATCCGAGATTATCGAGAATCTCATCAGATACAGACGTCAAACGGATGACGTGTCTGGACTCGGATACGACGTGGCCAAGGACACTGGAATTCCACCAGCTATCTTCACCAAGGCTGAGGAGGTCACGGTTGCCAAACCAGACACAGTTGAGTCTGCAACTGAAGAACCACCCTCACAACCGGATAAGGCAACTGCAGCTGAGAAAGGCAAAGGAGCTGCAGATGGAAAACCAAAGACTCGGTCGGATGGGCAGACAACCGAGGAGGAATGTTCGAAGACTCAGACGAGGAACCGGAGACGTCGAAGATACAACCGACGACAGAACCGACCTCAAAGACAACCGCACAACCGACCAAGGAACCAACCGCAGCAGGGATGGAACCAACAGAACCAACAAAACTTCAACCGACAGAATCAGCCTCAATTCCATCACCACAACAACCAGAGGTTCCAACCAAGTCAACCGATGTGGAACAGTTACGACAGCTATGGATACTCATGCCACAACATGAATCAACATCCGGGCATGAACAGCTATCGTCAACAGCCAGGGCAATGGAATCAGAATCAACCACGACGATTCCACAATGACGGCCGACCTCATTGGCAAAATCAAAAGGGTCAGAGACGTCAACCAAATAGAAGGAACCCCACTCCTCCTAAAGCCCAACATAGGAGAAATCCATCTCCTCCAAAGAGACAGAACATCAATAATAACAACAAGCCTAAGGATAACCGAGGTGTTGTTATAGTTGATGAAAATGGGCAGATCATTTGGAATGACAAGGCTATTCGAGTCTACAGGAAAAAGCGACCCACAGTTCCAGGGGGAATTGGTTCTAACCCTCCAGGACCCAACTGAAATTGGGGACCTAAGCGTGTTTCTCCATACAGGTACAGGAGGAACAGCTAAGAAAGAATAAAGCATCACAGACAAAGTGGGTGATGGACAGTGGATGCTCGAAACACATGACAAATCTGAAGGATTTGCTTGGAAGTTTCGTGGAGCTGAACGGTCCAACTGTTACTTTTGGTGACAACTCAAAATGTTACACCAAAAACTATGGTACCCTTGAAACCGATCACGTGTCAATTTCTAATGTTTCATATGTTGATGGATTGAAGCATAACCTGCTCTCCATCAGCCAATTCTGTAATAATGGTTTTTCTGTCAAGTTTGATGCTCAGGGTTGCAGGGTTAAAGACGTTCAAACAAAGCAGGTCATATTGTTGGGAAATAGATCTCCAACTGGGAATGTCTACTGTGCTGACTGGAAAAGCAGCCCACCTGAAACTTGTCTGTTATCAAAGAGCAGTTCAGATGTGAGTTGGTTGTGGCACAAAAGGCTCAACCATCTGAATTTCAAGACAATGAACCGACTTGCCAGACAGGAACTCGCAAAGTTCATTCCTAACCGTGTGTTTTCAACAACACATATCTGCAGTGTGTGTCAGCTGGGAAAGCTCGCTAGATCCTCGTTCCGGTTGAAATCCACACCCTCAACCGACCGAGTATTGCAGCTGATCCATATGGATCTCTTCGGGCCAGTTACACCAAAGAGCATTAATGGCAACGAGTATACACTGGTTGTAACTGATGATTACTCGAGGTACACGTGGACCATTTTCATACGTCACAAGAGTGAAACTCGAGATGAGCTACCCAAGCTGATGGATCGGATATCGAACCAACAAGAGATGAAAATCATTTCTATCCGATCAGACCGTGGAACCGAGTTCCTCAATGAAACCATCATTGAGTACTGCGAGAAGCACGAAATCACTCATCAAACATCAGCTGCACGAACTCCACAACAGAATGGAGTAGCTGAGAGAAGGAACCGAACGCTGAAGGATGCAACCACATCCATGTTGACAAGCTCAGCTCTGCCAAAGAGATTTTGGGCTGAGGCAATCAACACAGCGTGCTATACTCAGAACCGTTCTCTTCTGACCAAGCGGTTGGGAAAGACACCATATGAGCTATGGGAAGACTCAGTTGAAAATTTTTGATGCCAAAGCTTCGAAAGGCATATTTCTTGGATATGGTGCTCGGATCAAGGCATATAGAGTTTTCAACAACAACTCTCGTGTTGTGGAGATAACACCTCATGTTAGTTTTGATGAATCTACCTTTGAGTGCAGGGAACAGGCTAAAGGACAACAAGCAGATCCAGCTGTTTCACCAGTTCTCACCAGATCGCAGGTTCAAAGGCAGAAGAATTTGGCCGAACCGTTGGTATGGGCAACCGAGGATGATGATCCGTGTTCCTCAGAAGATGAATGTGAAGATCATTAAGCGGTAGCTGAGGACCCTAGCTCAAATCAAGGGGGAACTCCAGCTGATGTCACTCCAACTGCATCAGCAACCGAAGCCCAACCGAGCCCGGTTCGAAATATTGTCAACATTGAGGACCCAGACTCAACAGCTGACAAATCCCCAGTTATGAAGACTCCAACAGTTCAGGATTCTCCTTCAGTTGAAATCTCTGAACCAACACAGTTGGAAGAAGAAGGAAGACGCAACCGAAGATGGTATGAAGTTCATTCCACTAACGACATCATCGGAGATCCAACCGAAGGTGTTCGTACAAGAAGCAGAGTTGCGACTCAGGACTCAACTGAGGAAGAGACCAACACTTATGCCCAATATGCTGAGGAGTTGGCAGTTCTAGAAGAGTTCGAACAAGCTGGAGATGTTGCCATGATTTCTTGCGTTGTAGCTGATGTGCCAGAACCAAAGAACGTTGTGGAAGCTCTCAATTATGTTCACTGGACAACAGCTATGCAAGAGGAGCTGAATGAATTTCTACGCAACTGTGTTTGGGAGTTGGTAGAAAGACCAACTGGTGTCAAGGTTATTGGACTTAAATGGATTTTCAAGAACAAGAGAGACACCATTGATTACATCGTGAGGAACAAGGCAAGGTTGGTAGCTCAGGGATACTGCCAACAAGAAGAAATTGACTTTGAAGATTCCTTTGCACCAGTTGCAAGGTTGGAAGCCATCCGAATATTTCTAGCCTATGCTGCACATCACAAGTTCAAGGTTTATCAGATGGACGTGAAGTGTGCCTTCCTCAACGGTGATATCAAGGAAGATGTTTATGTTGAACAGCCACCTGGTTTTGAAACTGGAGATGGAAGAGTGTACAAGCTGAAGAAAGCTATCTATGGACTAAAGCAAGCGCCAAGGGCCTGGTATGACACTCTTTGTGGTTTTCTTCTGAACTCGGGGTTCAAACGAGGGTCAGTTGACAAAACCCTGTTCACCATCAAAGTTGGAGATGATATACTTGTGGTGCAAATCTACGTGGATGACATCATATTCGGTTCCAAGTCGGAGGAGCTGTGCAAGAAATTCTCAGATCTTATGAAGGAGAAGTTCGAGATGTCAATGATGGGCGAGATGAATTATTTCCTTGGATTGCAAGTGAAGCAGTCGCCAGAAGGGATCTTCATCAATCAATCCAAGTATACAAAGGAGCTCATCACCAAGTTCGGATTGCAGACAAGTAAGACCACAAGGATCCCAATGAATACTAACTGGAAGATTGAACCTGGATCTGAAGGAAAGCTCGTGGATGCCAGCAAGTATAGAGGGATCATCGGTTCTTTGCTATATCTAACCGCCAGTCAGCCAGACATATCCTACGCGGTTGGAGTGTGTGTTCGGTTCCAAGTTCAACCGAGAGAAGCTCACATGATGGCAGCAAAGAACATCATCAAGTATCTGAAGGGTACTGTCAATGTTGGGTTGTGGTATCCAACTGACGACAATATCCAGCTGACCGGATACTCAGATGCGGATCTAGCCGGAGATCGATTGGACAGGAAGTCTACATCTGGACATGGGAAGCAAGCTAGTTTCATAGTTCTCTAAGAAACAGGCATGTGTTGCTACGTCTTCAACCGAGTTAGAGTATATGGCCGCCGGAAGTTGTTGCATGCAAGTGTTATGGCTCAAGCAACAACTGAGAGATTATGAAGTTCAACTGGACAGGTTCCCATTCATTGTGATAGCTCAAGTGTCATTGCTATCTCTTTGAATCCTGTTCACCATTCTCGGACTAAGCACATTGATATTCGACATCATTTCATCCGAGATCATATCGAGAAGAAGGTCGTATCCATGGAGAAGATTCCAACTGAGATTCAGAGAGCAGATATCTTCACCAAACCTCTACCTGAAGCCCGGTTCAAGATGCTATGTGATCTTCTTGGACTGTTGGATCCATCAGATGAGGAGTCAGCCGAGCTGAAGAGTCAGATATCCATCTGAGGGGGAAGCTCATATAAAGGGGGAATTGCAGATGCGGATTGCCAACTGAAAACATCAGACATCAGCTGAACAGACGATTTCGAGTCAGCTGATGGTATGCTGCAACATTGGATCAGACGTCAGCTGAACAGACGAACTCGAGTCAGTTGATGGTATGCGGCAACTGAGGAATACAACTAAGGTATACAGCTGATTTCGACATCAGTTGGCAGGTAACATTTATGACTGAAGGTGTTATGTTCTTAAATGAGAATGTTTGAAATAAATTCAAACATTCCTGAGCTAGTCAGTTACATTAAAAATAGCCATCATGTCGCATTAAATGTAAAGTACGGTTGAACATCCATAGCCTACTTTATAGTGCGACTGGGCTGACATGAAACTGTACACCTTCTCACGCGCTGGTTGGAACTCGGATCAAAACATCGAGTCAAAGCTAGTCAATAGTCGCGCAATCTCAGTTGTTGATGGATTCGCGCCATTTAACCCCAGCCGTCGATTTCAACCGAGTCAAAAACCTATTTAAGGCGAAAAATCAGGAAGTTATCTCCTACTTTTCTCATTCGTGCATATCAAAACAACTGTTCATCATCGTCTTCAATTCTGTCTCTCCAAATTTGGCTAATTTTCTCTTTCCTCTTTGCATATATATATCTTCACTGCAAATTACAATGGCACCCAAATCATCCAAGAAGATGGTTTCCAAAGAACCAGCCACTTTCCAGGAGTCATTCGATATGCTGATATCGAAGATACATTTTGAACATATTCTGTCGACGGACGCGCTGGAGTCACCGGAGCTCTCTCTCCTCGCCGGTCTTCTCTCTGCGCACGGCCTTCTTCAATGGGCGACTCTTTCTCCCTCCCTCATTCTCAGGAAACAAGTTCGAGAGTTCTATCTCAATCTGCATCACGATTCACAAGTCGGACTTGTTTCTACGGTTTCCTGCAAACAGCGCGATGGAGTTTCCAGAACAGTCCATGATTCCGCCGTCAAGATACGTGTGTCCGAAGAACTCGCCAAAATCATCCCCAGAAATCTTCAGGCCACAGACATCGTCGACAACTTCTCTGATAAGGAAGCGGATGAATTTCTTCAGCAGGCACTGATCATCCCAGAGAAAATGAAGAGCAGCATGCAAAGAACAAAGTTGAAGCCTCAACATCGACTTCTGTTCGATGTTATTTCCAAATGTGCATTTGGATACGGAGGAGCGTTTGGGGATATCAGCCGCCCCAAACTAAAGTAGCAGAAGGCTCTGGAAGAGAGACACGAGGTCAATTGGCTTCAGTACTTCGAACATCAGCTGCTGTTGGAGCAACAGAAGATCTCCGATGTCGCAACTGAGTCCGGAGAGTGATTGTTGAGTGTGAAAGGCTCACTCAACTTCGGCACCAAGATCTCTGCGCTGATCCTCAGTGCCACCAAGGACCAGAACCTGACCTGGGAAGACAGCGAAGCAACTCCCCTGAAGAAGCTGTTGTTGTTCCCATCAGCTAAGAAGGCTCAGGATGTCTTGTCTGCGGTGTACACTCCCAAGGACAAGAAGGGAGCTGGAAAGCCAGCTATGGAAGCAGACACAGCTGAGGCACAGTTGAAGTCTCAACCTCCTGCAACAGTTGGCCGAACAACCAGATCATCTTCTAAACGCCAGCTAAGGGATGAGACTGATGAAGATGAAGAAGAAGAGGAGGAGGTACCTCTACTGAAGAGACCGAGGATTCGTTTCAAGCAGCCAGCGGTGCAACCAGCTGCGAAGCCAGCAGTGGAAAAGCCAACGGAGGAGACACCAGCTGAGAAATCAACCGAATCCAGTCAGTCGGTTGATGCAGCTGCGTTTGTGATTCAACCCCACCAACAAGAAGAGATGGCTGAAGGGATGGAGACCGATGTTGAGGAGTCCAGCTCGTCCTCAGATGACTCTTCTTCATCTGAGGAGTCCCACGACAGTCCACCCTCTCCACTAACCGGAGCTGATGCCAGCCAGGTAATCCCACCTGTGTCTGAGGAAACTATTGAGCCCGCCCAATCACCACCCAAAGAGGATCCAGTTCTCTCAACTGGTCCTCAGTCAAATATCCCGAGCCTCACGCTCGATGCCAACGTTGAGACCATTCCTTTGGCCAACGTTGAGGAAACCATCGAACCCATTGTCTTCGATATAGACCCCCCACAGATTGATGAAGAAGCCAACCGCCAGGCAATTTTGGCTGAGTATGAAGGGAGGCTGGTCTACTGCTTCAGAAAACTGACAGGCATGTTTCCGGAGGCACGTTCCATGCCCATCTTTGCAATGTTCGGGACCGAACTTCTCTACCGGTTCAACATCATCTTCAGTTACTGGTACGTGAAGGAGGACACCCTGAGGATCCACGGTTGGGACAGGTTGAAAAATGATGAATCCAACCTGAGGACATACTTCGATTACCAGAACCTCGAGGTTGCTTACAACCAGAAGGTTGCCCTGCTACGACGCTGCCTGGATCAAAGCCGAGCAGAAGGAATTGACTCTAGGGAGCTGTGTGACAATGAAGGAGCTATTGCCTTCCTAGAGTCCATGCTAGCCAAAACTGCCAAACCCATGGAAGACGTGGATACGGCTGAAGCGGCAGCTAAAGCAGAAGAAGAGAGGCTCAAACAATACCTGGCAAATCAAACAGCTATGGTCATTGTGGACCCACCAACCACAGCTCAACAGCACGAACAGTCTGGACCCTCTGATCAGCCAGCACACTCCACTGATGCTATCTGTGAGTTGATAACTGAGAGGGTCAACCAGCTGAGGCATGAGCTGCTGTCCACCATCGAGCACAACAAAGAAGGTCAACAGCATGTGGCTGAGGCTCAAGATACCAAGATAAATCAGCTGATAGAGGAGAATGTCTCTCTGAGGAAGCAGCTAGATGAACTCTCCTCCTCAACCAGCACCGCCGACATTGAGCTGAAGAAAGAAGTTCGTGCACTCAGCTCAGCATTCAACAGCTTCAAGTCTGTATCTGAAACCAATCTTGCAAAGTCCCAGCAGACACAAGACCAGGAGTGGATCTCTCAGTTCGAAAATTATCGAGCTGAGTTCGTCACCCTTCACAAGGATGTCTCTGCAACCCTTGCCGCCATAAAGAAAGCCGAACAAGAACGCCAAGACCTGGAGCTGGCGAAGAAGGTTGAAGAGAAAGACGCTGTAGAAGAACTCTTCTCTCGAGTTCAACAAGCAGAAGCCAAGCTGACCTCCCTGGACGACTCTGTTGCCACCCTTTTGGATGATGCCAAAAAGGGGAAAGGAAAGTTACCAGCAGCTGTTGCTGGACAAGGGAAAGATGGAGCAGCTGAGAAGCAGAGGGAAGGAGTGCCAGCTGGAGCTCAGGGGGAAGGAGCTGCACAAAAAGAGTCTCAGCTGAAGGAGTCAGCAGGAAAAGAGCAGGAACTTGAAGTATCCCAAGACCTCGTAGCTGAGCTTACAGCCGAGCTGGATGCCGATCTTAACGGAATCTCAGTCGAAGATTGCATTGAAGCTGCAAAAGCTATGGGAGTGTCCAAGGAGAACTACTTGAATCCCTCTTGGATCAAGAAGTTTGCTGCTGACCAAGCCAAGAAAGTGGCCAAGTTCGAAAAGGAACTGGCTAAAATTGCAAAGAGCGTGGATAGGAACAAAGCCAGCCGGAGCGTTAAACGCATCAACAAACACCAAATGAAGGCTGAAGCTAGAGCAAAGACCAAGCAGCTACAAAGAAATGCCCCGCTCCAGTCACGGTTCCAACATATTGACAAGTGGATGAACATTGAGTGGAACGATGACTGGGAGCAGTTCAAGCATGAGTTCATCAACGACTTCTACTACAGGAAGGTCTACACAACTGAAGATCCAAGGCAAGCCTTCAAGGAAGCCTTGTGGGAGCTCAGATCTGGGGATCCAGGGATGTTCAGGCAATTCCAACGAGCCATGGTAGAAGCTCAGCTCGATCCCAACACAGTTCCGGTCCCGCAGAAGGTCAGATATCGCTCTCAGATGATCAAAGGCACAAGTACTCCTAACAGAAATTTAATCTTGGCTGAGGCAGGACAAGTGTGCAAGGAACATGGAGTTAATACCGGGACCGAGTCAGCGGCGAAGAAAGAGATCTTTGACCGTATCTTCAGCAAGTACGGCCAAGAGTATTTTTGAGCTGATTTAGTTTTTGAGCAACTGTTGTAATTTAATATTTTGTGCTTATCTTTGTAAACACAACAGTTGTAATGAAAACTTCAAGTATATTTTTTGACGTACAATATCTCATTGTCCAAGCCCTGAATCGCAGTCTTTTAAATACCATGTTATAACTGTGCTAACCCTTTGATGTTTTATCTTATAGACTGTCTAGAATTTCAGCTGAGATTTTAAGTCAGTTAGTAAGGTTTAGATCAGTAGTGGTTTCAAGTTGTAAATGGTTTTGGCATCATCAAAAAGGGGGAAATTGTTTGGAAATTTATTAGTATGAGTTTTGATGAATTCCAAAACC
This sequence comes from Schizonepeta tenuifolia, assembly GCA_029490685.1. Lineage (NCBI taxonomy): Eukaryota > Viridiplantae > Streptophyta > Magnoliopsida > Lamiales > Lamiaceae > Schizonepeta > Schizonepeta tenuifolia. Next base: position 78,149,947 of record CM055957.1, on the reverse strand, counting down.
AACTGACCCCAACCGAGTAGATGTTGCCAGCTCTTAATATTAGCAGTTAGGCTCGCTGTTTGAGCAATGTTAAGATGTTATCTTTACAGGTCTCCAGCTGAAGACGGCGACATAGCAACACTCGGATACAACCCAGGATGGAAGATCGGATGAGGAACATCAGTTGAAACTGAGAGTTCAAGTCAAACCGTTCAGATGGAACATCAGTTACAAGACTCTGACTAATGATAGAGTTATGCCAAAAAGGAGGAAGACTTTTATACAACTGAGAGTTCAAGCCAACGGTTCAGCATCAGTTACAGAAAGCCATCCGACCAAGGGGGAAGGTATAACAGAGTGGTTACAAAAAAGGATGAAGTTGAAAGTCAGCTGAGAGTTCAACGGTTCAGTCAGATAGAATATCAGCTGAAGACCACTCAGATGAAGATCAAGACTTTCAACCGACTAACCAAGGTTGACTGTCAGAAAGGTTTGAATTTGAAATTCAAAAAGGAAATCACGTGAGGGTTTGACCGTTCAGTCATTACCCCATTTGGCCCAACACAAGGTTGTCTCAGATGGAAAGCAGAAGAGCACAGATGCCATATCGGGAAAGTCTGCAGAGATGAGAGACAAGTCATCGCTATCAAAGAACATAGATCAACGGCTCCTCCAACGGCTAGTTGATTCTCTCCGCCTATAAAAAGAGGCATTCATTCATTCAACAGATTCAACGAGACAGAGAAAATTTGAAGTGCACCCACGAGAGAAATAAGAGCAAAGAAAATCTGCAAAATCATATTCTAAGAGTATCAGCAACTGAGAGTTCCGAGTGGTAGAACATTAGTAGCTGAGGGTTCATAGAATTATAATCTGTCTTAGATCTTAGTTTGAGTGTTCATTCGTTCAAGCCATAGATCCAGCTCACATTCGTGTTCGAGCTGTAGTTGGAAAACCCACCCACACACACCCTAAAAAGTGTTTGTTAGGATCCTACTCTTCCTGTAACTGAGTAGATAGGTTGCTGAGTACCCGTAAACTTAGCATAGGTTGTCAAGTACCCGCAAACTTGACATAGGTTGTTAAGTACCCGTAAACTTAACTGTAAAGGTTAATAAGTACCCGTAAACTTATTGCAACGGTTGCACAGCCCGCATAAGCTATGTGGAACTGTCCAGAAGAACTTGGACTGAGGTGTGTGGACTCACATCTCCCCGTGGACGTAGGAGTTCTCTCCGAACCACGTAAATCCTGTGTGTCTGTGTTTATTTATGTTCAGTTACTTTTTGCATATTCAACTGACCAAACTAACCGGCATACAAACTGCATCTTTACATATCAACTGTCTTGGTTATTGACCAACCTTGCACAAAAGCGTGAGTTATTTTACGAGTATAATTTCCACCACATTCCGCACGGCACCACTCTCACAGCTGAGGTCTCTTACTCAGTTGTGAATCCAGCTGAGACTTTCTTTACTCAGTTGAAGTTTTTCGGGGGTAAAGCTTTCAAAGTTGAAAAATCCTAACTGTGTATTCCCCCCCCCCCATACACCAGTAACTCGTATCGGGATCATCATGTTCGTTTGCGAGGAAACAAGAATCCGCACGCAAGGACGTCGAAAGAGCTTTCGGCGTACTCAAAGCTCGTTGGGCAATAATTAGTAGGCCGGCGCGTTCCTGATTCCGAGAGACTTTATCAGACATTATGTATGCTTGCATTATTTTGCATAACATGATAGTTGAAGATGAGGGCGTTTTTGTAACTAATTGGAGCCCGGACGAAGAAACAATCTCTACAGCCCAAACGAGTTCGAGTACGCGACATGGAGCTCCGGATAGCTTCAAAACTACCTGAAGCGGAAAGAAAACCTTCGAGATCAAAGAGCACATGCAAAACTCGAGGATGATTTGATCGAAGAAATTTGAAAACGCTTCGGAGATGGGATGTAATTTTTCCCTTTTTTCCATGTATATTTTTTATTTAAATTAATAAAAGATTTTTATGCATTAAAAAAGGGGGGCGAGTGTTTAGTCGTATTTTGTTATTATTTTTCATTATATTTTTGTTCGTCTTATCATTGATGTGGTGAATATTTCTTGTCTTTTGGTTTATATTGTTTATGTTCGTAGCAAGTTGGTCGGTTAGTGTGTGTGCAAATTTCATAGTCGAAAAGGGCATATTTGGCGGTTGAGAACTAGTCGGGACAATAATTTTAAAGAGAAGTTTTAGCCAGCCAAAGTTGGGAGCTAACCGGGGCTGTGATTTCAAACAGTATGTGGAGCTAGCGGAGGCTGGGAGTTAGCCGAGGCTGCGATTTGAAATAGTACGTACGGCTAGCCGTGGCTGCGTGCTAGCCGCGGCTGGACGGGTTTTAAAAGTTGTATAACCACTCTTTTTCAGTGGGTTTTAAAGGGAAGAATGTCAGTTTTTGTCATATTTAGACTTCGTAATTTTAGGAGGAGAGTATAGAACGAAATTTCACTCTCATCATCGTACTTTAGTTGTAGAACTTCAACTTCAAGCAAAGATTATTGGTTTGTAATATTTCCTTTCTAGTTTAGTGATTTGCTATGTTTATTTCCATATTTTACTTTGTTTCTATTTCTTGCATTATGAACTAAGGTCTTATTCTAGGATTAAGGGAATTCGAATCGGAATTGTTTGAATACTTGTGATTTGCAATAACACGTTTTCTAATTCAATTGGTTTGTTAATTTTATCGAACAATTAATCACTGTTTGATTGTATTGGTGACGAATGAGATCGAGAGATGAATTCGTTACATGGTCGTGATTGAATTAGAGTTGAACTTGACCGGAAATGCATAGTTTAATTATCGAGTTGATTCTAGTATTTGATTTGTATAGGTCCATTTTATGAATACGAAAGTTAGTGAATGGATTTCTTTGTGAAATTGATTAAGAGAGTTAATCGATAGTGTGTTGCATATCACTTGTTTGTTAATATTCCGAGAAGAAAAAATAAGATCCTAGACCGTTTTATAGTTTGATTTCTCGTGTTTGGCTTGTGCATTTATTTTACTATTAGTTCTAAATTTAATTCAAGTTTGTTTAGTCAAAAAATCATTATCAAAACTTGGTTAGAATGTTTAGGATTTTATTTTCATTTCTTGTTTAGCATGAATTTGATTGCCCTGTTAAGTCTTCCTTGAGAATACGGCTTGGGACAACTTACTGCACTACAATCGACCTCGTTCTCTTGCGCTCATTAGGTGCACTTTTAGTTTTAACAGCGAGCTCGAGCTCGCCAATGTGGGTTCAGCGAGCTCGCCACCACGTAGCATACCAAGTGGGCAGGGAGAGCTCTCAAATGCTTGCTGTTGCACAAAGCCTAAGAAACCCTTCCTTCAGCACCTCCGACTCCGAAATTGCTGCATGTTTGGGGTCTACCTTTGGAGTAATAAAATGGAAATCCAAATCAAAACCATAAAAATCTTAATTTATGCATATTATTAGATCATATTTATAAATACAAAATCTTACATTATTACCTTGACCTCAGATGCCATGCCATCAATACCAAAACATAGTGATTAGTGCACAAGGTAAAAAATAGAAGGACTAAGGATGAGAATAAATTCAATTACATATGATTATATAAATAAATTCAAACATTAGCTCTACAACCTACAACTATGATAGAAATATACGTGAAGCAAGTGGGAAAGAAAAGACGTATGCCAAAAATTTGAGATTCAACATACGTGTTTTTTTTATTCAACAGAGAGAAGAACCTTGTGCGGCCCTCCCCACAATAGCTTCTCGTATGGATGTGAGCCGATTATACGGAAGTGATATAATTAGGAGACTCTAGGATAGAAAAATTCAGACACATCATTCAAAAATCTGGATAAATTTTCACGGGAATTGCGTGAAATTTTTGAAATGAATTGAATTGTGTCAAAATTTTGTGAGATTGTTATGAAAATGATTTGGGTAGAACGGGGATGATAGAACAGAGCTTAGTTGAGGCAGATCGTGCGAACAATTTTTGCACTATGAAACTGTTGTTGTGGTAAATGTAAATAGTAATAGTGGTGGTAGTAGTGGGGCGATTCTTTCTGTTGTGATGAATTAATTTACCTATTTATTACATTAATTAGTCCACAACCAATGTATGAAAAATCTCGACTTTAAAAAATTATACAATTTGAATTTTGCCGGGAAAAAGTTGTCGTTAGAAACTCTATTTTTATATATTAATAGATTCTGGGTTTGCACTTACACTAAAAATTGTATCAGCAAAATTCCCCAACTTAATGATTCTTTTCGATTTGCACCTTCGGAGCAAAAAACCCCAAATCACTATTTTTCTAAAATATTTTCGTAAGTTCCATTCAATTTAGAATATTTGTTGTGGACTTTTTATCTCACTTTTTATATTTTAGCATAAATTTAAAATTTAAAATTATTATAAGTGAACTGTAAGCTGTCCTACTGCATCCCAAAAAAAAAAGAAGAAGGGGAATAATAAATTAAAGCAAGATAAATTAAGGGCACTTGCACTTAATTAGTTAAATCGCTGATTTTTGTTTTGGGGTGAATTTATTTAACCAAAATGGCTGAAATAGAGTGATTCATATATTTTCTTTTTCTGTGTTTTTTTTTTTGGGAGGGATGGGGGTTGAGACATTGTCCTTTTTTCTTACCATTTGGGATCGACACAGAGACTAAGAATAAGAGTATTAAATGATAAAGAGTGTATTTAGGTCCCGTTTGATTGATCTGATTATGCCAGACTAAATGCAAGATACGATATTATCTTGCGTTTGGTTAATCAGACGAGGGCCCATGACTTAATCTTGTGATAAAGAAGGCCCGGTACTAAATCCTCCAATCTCGTGGTTATCCATCGCACCGTTACCCCTACGACAATATTAATCTTGAGCAAAAGACTAATTTGTCCTTCCAAAATTACTATCCAAATTCTGACACTTCTTCTATCTCTCTCGTCTCCCTCTCCACAACAAAAAAAAAAAAAAAAAAAACTATTTTATCACGACTTTACAAGAAAAAGGGTTGATCCCAATAATTGTAAAATTCATGAAGAATGCTGAAACAATAGTTGTGGTTTAGAAAGAGATGGGGGGTGGCGGCGCCTCATCAGGTTATAAATCGGACAAAGGGAAATGAGGATGTGATGGTGGTGGCAAACGCACCATCAGGGTGATATGACAACGTAACGACATTACAAAATATGGAAGAAGAGGGCGTGATGGTGTTGGTGGTGATGTCGGCGCTAATCGGCAAAGTCGCGGTGGCGGCGATCGTGCGGATGGGAAGAGAGAGATTTTGATGGGTTTATTTTGGTGAACCGACAGAGACTTCATGATTTGGATAGAGAGAGGAAGAGAAGAGAGAGATCAGAGATGTGAATCGATTTTTTTTTTAAATAGATGTGAATTGATTTTGATGAAACCGACATTTGAGGATTATTAATGGAGAGAGGAAGAGAAAGAAATAGGGTGGAGATAAAGATGTTTTATTAAGAGTATATGAGTAAAACAACATTAAATTAAACATGATTCATAAAAATTGAAACATCAACCAAACATAGTATTTTTTATCTATAACTCAGTCTTTACTTATCCTGTATAATATCTTACTATTATCTTCTCTTACGAATCAAACGGCTCCTTAGTATATGAATAAAGTGCTATAAAGTATTTTTTAATTGATAAAGTTATATAAAGTATTTTTGAAGTCACATAAAGAGGTTTTGAAGTAATATAAAATGAATAAAATAATTTTTAAATTAATTTTTTAAAAAAAAATTAGACAAGTTGAATGAGACACCTAAAATAACAAAATGCGACAAGTTGAACATGACGGAGGGAGTAAGAAGTATTCAAATATGAAACAAGCCACTCTTCAAAGAAAACCACTATACAAAGAGTCAACTTAATTGATTATTAAAACCATTACAAGTCTGATTTTTTTATTTTATTTTTGTAATTAAAAAATAAACTAGTTGTAGTTCTGAACAAACTCTGTTCAAACGTTAACTCCTGCCCCAAGTTGCATATGCATACTGGACAATTGATGTGGCCGACAAATTATTTTATCGGAGAATCTTTAATTACCTTCTAATCTATAAACTAACTTAGAATATGGAAAATTCAAGTCTATTCTAGAGATGTATTTGGATCCCTTGTCAAGGTTTTCGTGGTTTAATTTTCACCCCTAATATTTTTTTATTTTTAATTGGAATTGTACTTACTTTAAAGTTTAACAAAAATGGAAATGATTTTGGCACATAATGAAGACTATGAAGTTGTCTGATATTGACTTTTCAATCAAATAGGAAGCAAATCATAAATAGATAGAATATGCATCATCAGTATTCAAATAAAATCACCTTTCTATAATTTAAAAAAAAAAAAAAAAAAAAAAAACCTCCTTAAAAAATGCATTCAATAAAATCGGCAAAAAAATGCCGTTATCTCAACGTGCAAGTATCTCTCTCCCCCTCTCTCTCTATGTGTGTATATATACATGCATGCAAATTGCAGGGTGACATTGTATTACAGCGAAAAAGAGTTAGTTATGTCTATTTGTCCAGGCAAGAATCATCGATCATGTTCATATTAATTTGATGTGTTATGATTAGTATTTAATCAATAATATTGTATGCATATATATATATATTAAATATTGTTGCAGGCAAGAAGTCGTGGCCGGAGTTGGTGGGTGTGAGTGGAGAGAGAGCGGCAGCGGTGATAGAGAGGCAGAATGGTAAGGTGAATGCGATAGTTGTGCAAGATGGAACTTCCGTCACTGATGATTTTCGTTGCAACCGCGTCTGGCTTTGGGTCAATGTTTATGGGGTTGTGCTTCGCGTTCCCACTGTCGGTTGATATACAGTTATTAAATTTAATATGCCTCAATTAATCTCAATATGCTCCCAAAAAATTGTTACTACTTTAATTAGCAATGTAACTGAAGTCTGATCCGATCCGTCGCTTTCAAGAAATAAATAATGAATAAATCTTGTTGATGAATTATCTCGGTTGTGAATTTGTGATGCATTTAGTTACTCAATATGTAGTGCACGATTCAGATTTTAGGGCATCTACACTGCAACAAAATCAAGATATTGAAAACTTATCTCCCCCCCCCCCCCTAAAAAAAAGAAGAAAGAAAGATGCGCAAATGCAGTTATCGTACAAAAGTTTCCCATCAATGAGGCAAATTGTCGGGGTTGAATCCCCTGCTGTGTATTAAAACGGCGACGCATTGCTTTCTTTTTAGTTCCTTTTTGTTTCTTTTCTCTCTTTTTTTCCCTTCTTTCCATTACTTATATTAATTATATTTATATCTTACATTGTACTAGTAGTATTTTATATTTCACTTTTTAGTTGATAATTTCCTATTAATTTTTTCTTTATAATTGAAATTAGTTATCTCATATCATACTTTATAAATATATACATTATTCAATTCAACAAGTGTTAATTTTAATCTATCATTATCATACTTTATAAATATATAGTTTTCATTATTCAATTCAATGAGTGTTAATTTTAAGAGGAAATGCACACATATGTCATTAGCTGAAAGGTAATATCAAAAAAGGTCACTAGTTCAAATTTTATCAATTTTTGTCATATATTTGTTTTTTGGACATTTATACCCTTATGTTTTATAGTTTATTCCATCCTAGTACACTCTCTCTCCTACTTTTTCATTTTTATTTTTCTCTCTCTTTTTTCTCTCTTTTCTTCCCTCACCTCACGTGTTTCTCTCTCTTGTTTTTTTTCTTTGTTTTCTTCTTCCTCCCTCAACTCTATTTGTGTGAGCTCTCCATCTTTTTTCTCCCTCGCCGTCATCGCCGTCACCGTCGCCGATGCTTCGTTGTCGTTGCGCCGTCGTCTCTGTCGTCTCCATATTTTAGAGTTTTTTTGCTCCATCATCGTCGCTGTCTTTTTCGTCGTCGCCGTGGTCTCTGCTTTTGTGGTTGCAAAGTGGCTTCATCGTCGTCGTCATCTATCTTTCTCCTATTTTTGTTGTGATTTTGCAGCAATTAAATTGTGATTTGTGGAGAATTTTTTAATTTGTTTTTTTTTAATTATTCTGCAAATTTGTTGCAATTTTGCTGTGTTTAATGCTTGAATTTTCGTTTAGAAAGTGTTACGTGCGTTCAATTGTAATTTTTCGGCGATTTTTGGTTGTTTCGTCAAAGCTATAGAGGTAATTTTCCGGCGACTAAATTCTGGTTTTGAGTTGGTACATTTTCACAATTTCGTACTGGTGCGTACCAAGTTCACTTGGTATGCAGTACGTATTGAAAAATACGTACTGCGTACCTTAATTTGTTTTCTTGGTACGCAGTACGTATTTACGAATACATACCAAATTTACTTGGTACTCAGTACGTATTTACCACTACGTACCAAGTTTACTTGGTACGAAGTACGTATTTAAAAATACGTACTGCGTACCTTAATTTGTTTACTTGGTACGCATTACGTATTTACCATTGTGTACCAAGTTTACTGGGTACGCAGTACATATTTAGAAATGCGTACTACTTACCTTAATTTGTTTACTTGATACGCAGTACGTATTTTTTAATGCGTACCAAGTTTCATCTATATATCATGATGCATGTTTAACCTTTTGTCGTTCCGATTCCAGATCTGTATTAGTTGGTACATTTTTGTAAGTTCGTACTGGATTGCTTACCTGTTTATCAAGTTCTGTTGTGCAAACTTGGTACGCAGTTACAATTGCGTACCAGGTGTACCACAACAGAATTTGGTAAGCAGGTACAAAATGGTCAATGCGTACCTACGTACCAAGTTCTGATGTGATACACCTGGTACGCAGTTACAATTGCGTACCAAGTTTGCACAACAAAACTTGGTAAGCAAGTACACATTGACTAATGTGTACCTGGTTACCAGTTCTGCTATTGTGGTACACTTGGTACGCAGTTACAATTGCGTACCAAATATGCCTTCGACAAAATATTATTTATTAGGCATTTTCAGGTTTAAGAAGGAATCATCATTATCATATGTGCATCAATATTATTCTACTGCGACGTGGCGCGAGATTTATATTGCTGATGTGATGCTTATTCCAGATAAAGATTCGTGGTGTGTGCCGGTCATACTCGCCTAACATGTCAAGATCCACATAGATTTGGTTGATAATTTTGTACTCCCTCTGTCCTGCGAAAGATGAGCCACTTTCCTTTTTGGGCTGTCCTACGAAAGATGAGCCATTTCTATTTTGGGAAATAATTAATTGCATTCACACTGCTTTTACATTTGCATTCACACTACTTTTACATTCTTTATCAATAAAATACTCCACTAAATATACGTACTACTATTTCTTTTTAGTCTCCGTGCCCAAACCAAAGGGCTCATCTTTGGTGGGACGGAGGGAGAATTATGGACATGTATTGAATTCGATTATAAACGTACTGTTTGTTACTGTTTTTATTTTGAATGTTTAATTGTTTTTAATTGTGCTATTGATCGGTATATTTTTATGTATTTCTTACTAAATATTATTGTAAAGATTGGTATATTTTTACATATGGTGTATATGATATATTAGTAAATATTGTTGCGTTTTTCAGAATTGTTTGTCTTGCGTACTAAAACAATTGTAACGAATTGACATTTTCGTACCGTGCTTACCAAAATACAAATTCATAAAAAATACTAATAGTCATCCAAAATATACAGATTACGAGTAGCACATACTAATAGTCATCCAAACTACAGATTCACAAAATACCAATATTCAACCATTCACAATATACTAATATTCATAAAAAACTAACTATACTTCATCATTCGTTCATTCCCTGCATCCACATCTATAAAGATTGTCGGCGTATGTTCCTCCGTGATGTGGGCATAAATTGACTCATAACCATGAGTCATTAGCTTGGATTTCAAGGTACTGAGGTCAAACATCTTGTATTTCTAGTTATGCTGCAATAAGAGAAACAACAAATCAATAACAAATTCATATTCAATATTTAGTCACACACTGCTTGGTACAAGTGGTACGCTTTTACAAATACGTACTAACTTTACTTGTAAAGTAGGTACGCATTTGCAAATACGTACTAGCAAAAAATCATATTACTGGTACACTCGGTACATATTTGCCAATGTGTACCGAGTGTACTTGTAAAGTAGATACGCATTTGCAATTACGTACTAGCAAACAAAAATATTACAGGTACACTTGGTATGTATTTGTCAATGCGTACCGAGTGTACTTGTAAAGTATGTACGCATTTGCAATGACGTATTAGTAAACAAATATATTACTGGTACACTCGGTAAGTATTTGAAAAAACGTATCAATTTTACTAGCAATACACTAGTGAAGTTGGTATGTATTTGCAAATATGTACTAAGTGTACCAGTAAAGTAGTTACGCATTGGCAAAGAAGTAGTAGCAAAAAATCAAATTACTGGTACAGTAGGTACACATTTGCTTGTGTGTACCAAGTGTATTTGTAGTGTAGGTACGCATTTGCAAATATGTACTAGCAAACAATCATATTACTAGTACACCTGGTACGTTTTTGACAATGCGTACCAAGTGTACCAGTAAAGTAGGTACGCTTTTGCAATTACATACTAGCAAAAAATCAAATTACTGGTACACTCGGTAGGTATTTGCAAATGCTTACCGAGTTGCAACTTATATGCTTCAGAACTGGGTACGCATTTACAAAATCGTACTAATTTTAATCATACAATGCCATATTCACATCAACCGAATCACATCAACCGAATGCAAAATTCATCATGCATAATCTCAGAAAATTAATAACAAACTATCCTCAATTTTAGAAATTACATATCTCTGTGTACCGGTACATATTGCACAAAACGTACCGGTACACCTAGTACAATTTTCCCCCAAACATAGTTCTGTAATTTACTGATAACTCGGTACATATTTATAAAAACGTAACAAGTTTATCAGGTATGCACTACGCATTTACAAATACGTACTGCGTACCAGGTACACCTAATTTAAACTAGGTACGTATTTCTAAATGCGTACTGCGTACTTGGTACGCAGTACGTATTTCTAAATGCGTATTGCGTACTTGGTACGCAGTACGCATTTACAAATACGTATTGTGTACCAACGAGTTTTACAGCAAATAGCAGCCTCTACAATCACATAAACAAACTAGAAATCTGAACAAATACTTCAAAATCGCTCAGAATTCAACCCAAATACACTAGAAATCATTAAAACTATACGAAAACCTATAAATGACTAAAAACAAATCTAAAAAAATCATAAATTGAAAAAATTTCAAATAAACTCATTTACCCCAATTTTAGATCTATGAATTTTCGGCGAGATCTATAGATTTCCGACTACAATAGTTTGATGTGGTGGTTCTGGATGTTGCAGACGGCGGCGGAAATGAGCGGGGATGAACGGAGATAGACGAAGAACGGAGGAGAAGAGAAGAGAAGAAGAAGAGAAAGTGAAATCGTGGTAGATGAATGATGAGAGTAGAGAAGACGACGACAACGACGGCGACGGCGGCAACGACGTAATGGAGCGACGATGGTGACGGTAGAATGAAGGTGACAATGGTGGTGGTGGGGATAGAATATAAGGAAAGAGAAAGTGGGAGTAAGAAATGTTAGGCAGAGAAGAAAAGGGAGAGAGAAAGTGGAAGGAAAAAGAAAGAGGAAAGATAAAATAAGTACAAAGTACGGGTATTTTGTCCAATATGGTACTATATTACCCAATTTTACTTTTGACAAAATTTGATAAAAACATGTACCCTAATGCTATATTATCATTTACCTCTAATTTTAATCTATCAAATGGCTTTATATTGAATTTCAGTTTAGTGTTTCAGATAAATTAATTATTCAATACTAATTCAATTAATCATTTTGGCATAATTATTTGTAAAATGTTAAAGCAGAATTAAGAAGATGGTGAAGAAAAAAGAAAAGGAAAAGCAAAAAAAGAAGATGCAGAATTGCTACAAAATATAAAACGCAATTGATATATTAAAATTAACCCCAGATTGAATTGAATAATGATAACTAAATATTTAAAGGGTAGTGCTATTTGGACATACTATGTCTAGACATACGATGGTAAAAATAGGGATTCGATGGAATTTTTTAACTAATAATTTAATTTCATAGTTTCGACAGTTTGGTTATTAATAAACATACTCTTTTTAAATTTTAATTATAAAGTTTCATCTCAATTTTAAATCACAAATTTAGGAGTTGGGTGTGGATTAGAGTAAAATTTGAGAGCGGGTGTACATGAGATCGATATTTCGGAAAGAGGTCTGAGTGGAAAAAAAATTTTGAAGACAATCGGACATTTTTTTTCCTATTTCAAGCACTTATGTCCAGACATAGTATATCTGAATAGAATTATTGATATTTTAAAAATATGATAATGAGATAACTGATTCGATTATAAAGAAAAACTAATTAAAGATTATCAACTAAAAAGTGAAATAATAAATGTTATAGGGTAAGATATAAATGTAACATACAATGGAAAGAAGGAAAAAAAGAAATAAAAGAAACAAAGAGCTAAAAGAGAAAACAATTTGTTGTGTTTTAATACACAGCAGGGGATCCAACCCCCGAATTGTCCATATCCTCATAAGAGATTTTTTTTCTTCGGCATAATCCTATGGCAACGGTCGCTTTATAAATCATCTTTATTATTCTCATCGGCACTTGCGTAGAATCCTACGTCCTATTAAATATTAGAAATTCATTGGAGTACTAAAAAAATTTAAGTACACAATTTTAAGGAATATCATGAAAGTTTTCTCTATTAATAATATTTAAGGAACATATTTAATAAAAAATATATTAATAATTAAAAGATTTATAGATGTCAATTAATTTATTTATATATTTAATTAATTTGATCGATCATATCTCACACTTGAAACGGAAAAAATTATCACATATGACTATTACGATACGGATCTAGAAATCGGCAAAAACTGCATTTTTTCATGACGTGAAGTTTCTCTCTCACAACACACTCTCTTCTCACTCTCTCTCTAATTTAATATATCTGTGTATATACGCATGTTGATTCACAATTTCACATTAATATAGGTTAGTTATATTACTAATGGGAAAACTACACCCAGTTACGTCGATTTGCCCAGGCAAGAATTATTTATATCATTTTAAAATTCCATCCCCTAAAAAATGCATTATCGTTGTCTGTCCATATTTGTACATATAATTAAGTCAAATACTCCTGTAATACGCGTATCATAATGTGAGACCGTGCATGGCGCGTGCACTGTACGTGTGCGCCTTTCACGCGCGGCGCATATTGTGCACGTGTCCTACTTTTTTTTTCGATTTATTTATCTATTTATTTTATTTTGTTTGCAATAAGTCCATATACACATCACCATATATTCATATGTACTGTACTTTATGTTGATATGCACACCGAAGAGTATTAATATACACCAAATTTTTTTCCAATTTTTTTTTCGATTCTTGTTTTTTAAATTTTCAAATTTATTTTGCACTCCTTTTTTTTTGTCTCTTCGTTGTTTTGTTTGTTGCTTCTTCTTTGGTCAAGATTCGAGCGAGAGGAGGCGAAGGCCTCAGAGCGAGCCGAAAAATCCAAATTGTTGTCCGACGATTATCCTTATATTAATAATAAGAGAAAACAACTGTAAATAAAAAAAAACAACTGTAAATAAAAAAAAACTGGAAAAAAAAAATAGAAAAAGTTGGTGCATATTAATACTCTTCGGTGTGCATATCAACATAAAGTGCAATGCATATGAATATATGGTGGTGTGCATATGAGGCTCATAGTAAAAAAAAATTGAAAAAAAAAATATTGGGCGCGTGCACAACACGCATCACGCGCCCGTCTTATGTTGTGCAACCGGTTGCATAGACTTACTCTATAATTAAAGTGTTGCATACAAGAATTCGTGGCCGGAGTTGGTGGCGGCGAACGGAGAGAAAGCAGCAGCGGTGATAGAGAGGCAGAACACTAAGGTTAATGCGATAGTTGTGCTAGATAGAACTCCGGTCACTGTTGACTCCCGTGGCAACCGCATCTGAATTTGGGACCACCGTTACGGTGTCGTAGTTCGAACTCCCACTATTTAGTTGATATGAAAATATATATTATTTTCTCAGTTCTACAAATATATTATAAATAAATTATTTTTATTGTATCGATATTGAAATTATGTTTAGATGTGTTAGTATGCTTTGGTTCAGGTAGTATATTTAGTTTTTTCTTATGTTTTCTCTAAATTCCAATTTCTAGTGTTTTGGTTTTATTTTAAAAAAGAGAAATACAAAAAAGTTTGTGAAATACAATATACAAACTTGTACACGGTGCAGATTAATTATCCAACATTCTAACCTTATGTGGAAGTTTGTGAAAATATGGAAGATAATACTATAAACATTTTAATTCAGGGTTCAGGGTTGAAACAAAAAATGTTCAAAGCCAAACACGGCCGATCCAAAGTATTGACCTTAAGAGCATGTACACCGGGGATCGATCACTGGTATTTAAATCGGTGTCGATCCCCGCTCGATACTCCCTCCCTCGATACCGTCGGCATCGAGCGCCGTAGTGAGAAGGGGATATATCGGTAGTGATGGGGTGGTGTCGATGGTGGTATTGTTTTTGCGATACCACCTACGATACCGGCGAGACAGCGGTTCGGGGACACGTGGCCATTGATCCAGTTTTTTTTCTGATTAAAAAAAATTCCAAAAATTCCCAACGGCTCAATCCCACAAAATCCACTATAAATACTCCTTCATCTCGTTCACTCTCCACACCAACATCCAATCTTCATCCCAATTTCTTTCTTCTTCAATTTCAATCTTCAAATCCTTTTTTTTAGTGCAAAAAAAAGAGAGTGAAAACAAGTTCAATCCATGGTTCCGGGAGTATTACGGTTCAAATCCACCGAACCCTCAAACTCCGAATCCACCAAATCCAAACTCCTTTCACCCAATACTCCTCGGCTGCCGGGTTTGTACCTTTTTCGTAATCGCCGGGGTTCTCCCAATTCCCCCCTGTCGACGGGGTTCTCGCAGTCTCCGGAGTTCTCCCAATTTCTTCCGTCTTACGACTACTCGCAGACGTCGGGGTTCTCTCAATTCCCCCCGACATCCGATTTCTCCCAATTCTCCACTTCACCCGATGGATATCGTGCATTCGACACGCCGCCATCGACTGCTGCTCGAATCAGACGTACGAAGATTTCCAACAGACGACGACGCCGACGATGTTGAGGTGGAGGACACCCAAGAGGAAGAGGAAGAAGAAGAGACGTACGAAGATTTCCAACAAGATGAATCGAAGGAACGCGAGCCAACACCACCGCCACCCCGCAAGAGGAAAGCTCCCGCCACATCAAGCAAGGCCACTTCTCCCGCCAAGGGGAAGGGGAAGGTGAGCCGCAAGGGCAAACAACTCGCCGCATCAAGCACTGCATCAAGGCAAGTGCGAGGTGCTAACTGCACACCTGAAGATATAGAGTTCCTCGCACGATGCTACATTGATTTCGGGCTGGACGCGGTGACCAGCAACTACCAATCCAATAATGTCTTATGGGACAAAATAACAGCCCACTTCAACGAGCACATATACCCTGCCGCGCTGCTCGAGAAACAGCCGATAAAGTGCGCATGGGGCCGCACCAAGAAATAGATTTAACGGTTCGCCGACGTCTACATTAAACTGGAAAACAAACTCGGAAGCAGCCGGAACGATCTCGATCTGTACACAATGGCCGAAGATCAATACTCTGCCAAGTTTCGGAGAAGCTTCCCCTATAGGGCAGCGTGGGATCTCTTGAAGCATATCCCGAGTTTTGCCAACCCGGCGACGCCAAGAGCTCTAAAACGGACGAGGATAAATGAAGCCGGCGACTATACTTCGTCTCCTAACGGCAACACATCCACGACATCCGTGAGCAATGCAAACACGATGCAACTCGCCCCGAAGGAGTGAAAGCTGTCAAGAAGTGGAGGAAGGACAAGGCGGTGGCAAAGGAGGCGGCGAGGGAAAAGTTGGCATCCGTAGCCGAAAACTTGACAGTGGAGAGGGCTGAAGCCAGGGAGAGGTGGACGTACGATGTCTATATCCGAGACACATTGAATTTTACTCCCGGTCAATTAGCGGCGCAACAAAAAGTCTGCGCCAAACTTGCAAAAGAATTTGGGTGGGAGTAGTTGTCCTAATTTTTTTTCTTAATTATTATAATTTTATTTTCTTAATTATTGTATTTTTATTTTATTAATTATTGTATGTTTTATTTTTTTAATTGAATAAAATTGTCATTTCTTAATTTTTGAATTTAATTAAGTATTTTTTTATGTTACTATTTATTACAAATAAAAAAAATAATAAAATAAAATCTACTCAATCATTGACAATGATTATAGATACCGGGGTCTAACTCAATACCCGTAGTGAAAATTTTTATCAATATCTTACTCAACATCACTAATCATTGAAATTAAGCTTTCTGACGATAGACCCAAGGTCTAATTCAATACCCGCTGTAGATGCTCTAAGGATAGAGTGTTTTTCAGTTTTGGTTATCAACCCACTCTACTCTTAAGGCTTTACATTAAAGAATCAATTATATCAAAGAAGAATTCATAACTTTTATTCAAAAGGTTTTTGTAAACTGTAGTCGAAATAACTATCATGCAGGCCCGGCCCTGGGCCTAGGCAAGGGATGGGGTGCAACCGCCTAGGGCCCCGAGCTGGATAGGGCCCCCATAAAAAAAAAAGTCCATTATATATATAGCTTATAAATCTTACAGCTCAACAAGTATATAAATTGTAGGCCCATTCTAAGTTTTCTCTTTCAACTAAAGAAGACCAATTTAATTAAAGCCCTAATATTTGTTTAATAATAATTTTTTTTTTACCGTTTGCAGAGTAAATCAGCTCGTTTTTTCTCTCTCTGGGTCGCTTTCTTCTCTGTTACTGTCTCTCATCTCTCTTCTTTTCTCTTTGTCCTCAATCTTTTTTAACTTTGTGAATATGAAAAGGACACTACAAAAGATATTGAAGCCGATGTGATTATTAATGATTTTGTATCTGCAAATGCTCGTAGAAATCGTTTTTTATGACATGCTTATTTTGTGTTATTTTGTAGGTAAAAACGATGATACAAATTTGAAGATGTTGGTCACTAGCTACACAGGGGGCCTCTCTTTTGTATTTGCCTAAGGCCCCCAAAATGTTAGGAACGGCCTGCTATCATGTTACAAAATTTGCAAATAGAGATGCTATTACCATACTATTAAAAAGAATAACTGTCACAGAGATTTATCAAATAATAAATCATTTCGATTCTAACTTCAATCATTTCAACATCAAACCATTGGTAAGAGAGTCGAAATATTTTACATTAATTGATTTAGTCAATATATTCCAAACAACTGAACAAGTACTTCGAAGGTAAGACTAAGATTCTCTCCAGTGGCTTGTCATTTGGGGGTGTTATTATGGGTTGTGATAGAAATAGAGATACTAAGTTACATTTGAATTGTCTTTTTGAAGTGTCTCTATATAATTTTTGAATTTGTATTTTGTATTAATTTTAATAAGAAAATTTTAATTTAATTAATTTAAATAAAAATAATACATTACTAGAGAAAAAAATACATTACTAGAAAAAAAAAAATTACTAGAAATGTAAAAAAGAACATAGCTGTTGGTATGGGAAAAAAATAACTACGCTCATCCTCGACGTCGCTTGACGTTGGCAACCATCATCATATGCAGTTGGTACTGCTCCGGCGTCATGTGCGACATATCCATGCTAATGATCCTTGCATCGGTGGTGTCTTGCTTTGCCCGAGCACGCTCCCTATCATTGCCTCGGCGAAGTTGTTCTTTGCCTCGATCATGCCGTTTACCCGGGCATTTGTTGAGTCGACCATCGATCCGAACTCCGCCTCCTCAGTTGCCTTCTTTTTCCCCTTTCTTTTGGCAGCCCTCATCGCCGCCTTTGCCGCGTCTCGTCCCTGTGGCCAAGGGGAGCCGTGTTTTCCCCTTTTGTTGCCTCGCTCGATCCGTGGGACGTTCCAGATGAGGTGTAGACACCTTCCTCCGTATTCTTTGTCCGCTTCATGGACGGAACGTCGGGAAATTCTTGGTGGAAGAATTTGGGATAGCCCTGCAAGATTTCTCAAACACCAAAGTGCTTGAAGCGTCCTTTGATGGGCCTAGTATATTGTCTGGGCATTCTCGAGCACCATGTCATCGGAGGCACCGCTGGGCCTTTTCTTCGTCGCCTTCTGGTAGGGATGTGCACGAGCCGAATCGGACCTAAAAAACCAAGCGAACTAATGGGTTTTGGTCGGTTTGGCCTGATTTTTGTGTGTAGTGATTTTCGGTCCGGTTTGTAAAATTGCCAAAAGTCAGTTTTCAGTTCGATCCTGGTTCCGAAATTCTTTTTCGGCCGGGCACCGAAACGACCGAACATATAATAATATTAAAATAATATAAATAATTTTGCCCGATTTTTATATAATATTTATTTATATTATTAAAATAATATAAATATATATTTTTATTTTTTATTTTCATTTTAATTCAGTGCCCGACCGAGCCGACCGAATTTTTCGGTTGGTTTTTGGTCCGGTCCACAAATTACTTTCGATTCGGCTCGATCTTAAATTTTTTTACCGGTTTGATCTTCGGTTAATACAAATTTGGCCAACCGGTCGAACCGACCGACCGATGCACACCCCTACCTTCACGTAAGCAATCATCCACTCCTTTAATCAGGTGGAGATCCGCCTGAAAAAACTCTTCACTGTCTTTTAGTTGAGGTCGTCGGCGAACAAGGCGTTGTACCTCTCTGCCACTTTCCCCCAGTACTTGTCGCCATGTTGATCCCTGCCGAGAATGGAGTTGCTGTCTCCTCTTTCCAGATCTGGGCGACGACGGTGCCTTGTTAAACAGTGTAATAGCGCCGCTTCATCGTTGGTTAGGCGCTTTCGGCCGGTGGAGGAGGGACGTTTGCAAGGGTGAGATCGGCCCATGACTTGCCCTTTTCTTTGCCCGTGCCTTCCCCTTTCCTTTGGCTTGTGCCGCCTCGGACAACGGATTGTCTTCGTCGCCCATGATAGTGTGGAAGGACTCGTCGACGGACGAGTTGAGGTTGATAGAATCAAGCCCCGTCGGCATATATCCTTCGTATGCTCGTCGTCCGCCAATTCAGGGGACACCACGACGACCACCATGGATTATTTGGATCCATTTATGAGAGGTGATTGTGTGAATATTTGTGGAAAAATATAGAAAATTGTGTGATAAAAATAGAGAGAATGGTGTGAAGGTGGTGCAAATTTATGTGGTATTTATAGATTAAAAAATGAATAAAAAAATTTAAAAATCAGCTAATAGCCATTTATATCCGTTGGAGGTCAAATAGCCATTGCCCAAATTTTTTTCAGCCCCCAGATCGAGACTGTCTCGAGCTGGCGAAACGGGCTCGAGATACGCGAGCTGCAGCGGGCCGTCTCGTCACCGGCATGTCTCGAGCTGGTCGAAGAGAACGCCCGCTGCGGGCAGTGTAAGTGAAGTACCTGTGAACGTTCATCATTTCATGTGCATTACACAATAACACAAAACATTAGATTCATATCGACATCAACAGGTACCACCCTCACAAACTCCATCGAATCTTAAACATGAAGTAATGTTGGTGCTTCGTAAAACTAGTGATAGTGAGTGGCGGCGACGGGACAAGTGGCATGGCACTGACAGGGCAACGCTACCAAAAACGTGCATCAATAAGCTGCATCCATTAATAGAAACAAACGAAATACTCTAATTTTGACCTAATTTAACATTTGACAACCAAATTCACGCCCATCCCCAATTCAAATTCATAAGAAATATAGAAATATTAGATCGAGGAAACCGTTGAAATCACGTGAACATCGAGCTGTCTTTCCCAACACAACATTATGCCTCACAATCACCAGTCTGTCTCGAATCGCAGGTACTTCCCACTCTATTTTCAATGGAACTTCGTTTTTTTTTTTTTTTTTTATTCCTTTTCAATTTTTCTAGTCAGAAAAAAGGGGACTGAAAATTAAACGTTGACGAATTCGTGTGCTGGCGATTCTGATGTGGTGAATTCAGATTTTCTTGTTTTTGTTTGGGTAGAACTTTGTTCTAATTTGTTGATTTCTAGTTTTGTTTTTGTTTGATGATTTCTAATTTTGTTTCTTCTCTTTTAATCGCTTTTTATGTGGAGATTTATTAGGTGTAGGGTTTCCATAAAAGGAAAATTTCTGATTGCGATCTAGATTTCTATGTGCTCAATGTTCGAATTGCATAGTTTCTTATTTTAATTCTCGAGGATTTATTTTTCTTGATAGTTTTCAAGGGTTTAACATGTAGTACTTGCTTTTCTGGATTTTTGTTTCTGAAGCTTGTTTATTTTTTGTGTTTTAGGGGTGTTGACTTAGGATTGGGCGAGAGCATCTTCCTCTTTGTAACATTTGAAAGTTGAGTTTTGCACCATTAAGAAATGGGAAAGAAAATATGGCTGAATGAAGAGGAGAAGGTCGTTGTGGAAAGTGTGTTGGGCAGTGAAGCTACTGAATACTTTGACTGGGCCTCTTCGAATAATGTATTGTCTGAGTTCTCTGCTTCCAGTGGGGATCTAGGAGTGCAGGAGGCATTGTGCAAGATTGTTGAAGGATCTGACTGGACCTACGCCATTTATTGGCATGTTTCGAGATCGAAATCTGGTAAATCAGCATTGATATGGGGTGATGGGCATTTTCAGGAATCTAAACAAGGTCAGGATGAGAGTCGAGGTGGTTACAAAGATGGGAAACGGATAGAAGGAGATCGAAGAAAGTGGGTTCTTCAAAAGCTACATGCTTGTTTTGGGGGATTAGAAGATGATAGCATTGCTGCTAAATTGGATCGAGTTTCAAATGTTGAGATGTTTTATCTTACATCGATGTTTTTTGCATTCCCTTTCGATAAGCCTTCTATTCCTTCCCAGTCATTCAACTCTGATAGATCTATCTGGATATCCAATATGGACAGCTCTCTTGAGAGATATCAGTCAAGAGCATATTTAGCCAAGTTGGCGCAGTTTGAGACAGTGGCGTTTATTCCGACAAAATCGGGGGTCGTTGAAATTGGTTCAAGAAAGTCTATACCTGAAAACAAAAACATCACTAAGTCAGCCAAGTCTATAGTGGTAGCCTTCAACTCAACACAGGCGAGAGCTGTTCCTAAAAATTTTGGGCAAGAACTAAGTCTTGGGGGTTCACGTTCGGGTACTATAAATATTAGCTTTTCTCCGAAACTGGAAGATGATTCTGGGTTTTCTGCAGAGTCTTATGATTTACAAGCAATAAGTAGTAACCATAGCTATGCAAATTCGTCAAATGGGCATCGGGGTGATGATGGTGACACTAAAGTATTTTCACACCATGTAGTAGCTGGGGGAATGGACTCACCGTCGATTATTTCTGGTGTGGAGCTAGGTAAAGAGGATTGCTTTTTTCTTTCTGACGATCAAAGGCCTAGAAAAAGGGGACGAAAGCCTTCAAATGGGAGGGATGAGCCACTGAATCATGTGGAGGCAGAGAGACAGAGGCGAGAGAAGCTTAACCAGCGCTTTTATGCATTAAGAGCTGTAGTTCCTAATATCTCAAAGATGGACAAAGCATCTCTACTTGGTGATGCAATTGCATATATCACAGATCTTCAGGCAAAGATAAGGGTTAAGGAAGCAGAGAAAGGGATAGTGGATAATAGTCAACAGCAGAATAGTATTCCGGATTTGGAGTTTCATGAAAGGCTTGAAGATACTGTTGTACGAGTAAGTTACCCTCTGGAGACTCACCCTGTAGCCAAAGTCGTAAAGGCATTGAGAGAGCAGCAGATGACAGCACAAGAATCTTCTCTCTCTTTGACCAACAGTGGTGAAGTTGTTCATACATTCTCCGTTCAAACAGGAAATGGTGATGCTGAATTATTGAAAGATAAGTTAGCTGCTGCTCTCTTGAAATGATTTGGCCATAATGCTTCTCACAAATATTGACTCTTAGATACATAGAATCGAAAATAGAGTTTTATTGAATTTTGATTGTTGTTGGCCTTTGTAAGATGTATTGTGATTGTGATCATCCCATTTGTCTGTGCTTCATGGGGAGTCTCACTGTTGATAAGCTTTTAGGGGAAAACTATAGTTAGTTTTGTCCAGTTAATTGTATTCTTGATATTTGGCTTACTGATTTTATAATTTATATACAATGGATCTTTTCTTTGTAGCCTGTTTGTTAGATTTCATTTTATACTTTTTCATCCCCCTTTGACGTGTTTTCAGATACTTTAGTCGCTCCATGTGATATGGGAATATGTATGAGTTTGAGGTTGTACACCCTAGCTTGCATCTACACTGTTTCGTCGTTTAAGTTGTGAAATCTAAACGGGTTTCCTTTTTTTTTCTGGGATGAGCTCTCGGATTAGGGTAATTGTTCTCAGATACTGGGTAATGTCATGTCTGTCTCGTATAGTTTGATTTGGCGGTGGTGGTGGAGATCACTTAGAATCAGCAGGGCATGATGTTTTAACTGGTATGGCTGTTGCTTTACAGGAAGCTGGCTGAGGCAATATTGTTGCATGAATGATGACAACCTTTTGATATATTTAGATGTTTTCTGTTTGATTAATGTGAGACTCTGCTCGTTTCTCCGGTGTCAACTTTGTTGCTGTTGTTCTAGTTCTACGACCAAAATGAGCTTTCTGTTGTTGGTAAACGTGTTCTCCCTCGCCATCTTTCCCATTCCAAAATTTAAAAAATCGTCAACGTAGGGGATTTCTGTTTGTAATATTTAGAACAAGTCTCTCATCTTTCTGTTTGAACTATCAGCCAATTTCAATGATTTGACCGGATCGGTTTCAGTTAAGAATTTTCACTAGTCTTATTTCATTCAAACAAAAGGTAAACTAGAACTTATAGTGATTTATAATACAATATAATACCTCAACCGCGGGCTTTTCTTTTACCTTCGTTTCAAGTTTCTTCATTTGACCTGAAATCAAAATTATTCAAGAGTTTTTTTACACATGCAACGTTTTGTGAATTTTGTACTACTTTGTATAATCTTTTTTTGATTTTTATGTAGCCAGTATTTTTGTTAGACTGGTAACCGAGGATTTATAAGTTTGCACGTTTTGCTTGACTGCTAATTGCGTTAATTAAGTTTGGACCAGCTCTAACTCTAATTGAATAAAAAGTCAATTAATTCAACAAATTGAACCTAATTATACCTAGTGAATCTTTTGACACAGCCTGTTTACATTAATTTATCTTTTGATAAGAGTAAAACTAATACACTTATGTGGAGCACGAATACTAGTACCGCACTTAACGTACGATTAACATATAGAGATTATGACTGCACAATATCCTAAATTGCATTATCTAGATGGTGGGATGAGTTATTATGAATTCATCGAGTTTTAAGATTGTTTTGCAGTTGAAGCTCGAATAACTTTTATTTAAATGGGAGAAGGAGAGATCATGATACAATTTGAATTTGGAATCTCACTCTTACAGAAGGTTTTCACCTCTTGAATTGATGACCAAAAAAGTTTGTTTGTTTGTTTGTTTGTTTGTTTGTTTTTTTTTTTTTTTTTTTTTTTTTTTTTCTTTTTTTTTGGAAAACGTCAAATAGTTATTAGAGAGAAATTAACAAGATTTCGAAATATTCATCTTGACCAATGGGAATTCTCACAGAAATAACATTCAACTATTTTGAGCTCAATCGTCACCCAACAAGTAGATCAAATATTTCATGCTGCATATATAATATATAGCCAGTATATTTGGAAATATTGGCTAGTTATTCATAATTATTTGAATATTTTTTTTCCATCCTCCACAAAAGCACATGCTCGTCAACTTTGAATAAAAAAAAATTAAATAAAATAATAAATTCCATTCATTTCAATATTAATTACATTTACATGATTACAATTCTCCAAGTGCAGAGGTGATCTTTCTCATTTTGTTTCAACATTTATTAGTATATGCTAAAAATCAATAAATAATTCGCACCCATGGTCATAACTCTACGTATACAAAAAAAAAAAAAAAATGAATAAAAGAAGGAAAAAATACTGCTCTCTTAGTTGGTTCTTGAACCAAACTAAGAAAACTAAAAATGTACTAATAAAATCAGTTAGTTTAAGAGGCCACTCGAAACCGAACCATTTGCTTAGGATAAGCATCGGTGGCGGCTGGCTGCGGATGAGAATGACCGGCGAAGTTTCGCTGGCTGACGGCGGCGGTGCATGGCCTTCCTCCGCCGCCGGAGACCCACGTGCAGCCGCTGGGCGCAGGCGGCCCGGTGGGGCGGCCCCTTTGGAAGGAAGGCAGCAGGAGGTTTTGGCCTCTCTTCATCCATTGCTCTTCCTCCTCATCAAGCATTCGAGTAGCTTGATATGGTTGTACCATGAGCAGAAAAACTAGTACTGTGATGATGGCTAAGAGTGTGTCAAATTTGGCAGACCTCATCTTGTATGGATGTGGAATTAAATTCTTGGAGCAAATATTAGAAATTTGTGATTTTGGAGATGGGATTATTATTTTGATATGTATTTATGTGATTTATGAGTGTGTGTTGTGTGTGTATTTATAGTGCATATGGCATGGACAATTTCCATGCACAGAGGTTTGACCGTTGACTGTTTGGATTTTATTAGGGGAAACGAAATTGAATTGGTCGTTAATGTAGTTTTAGAATAATGTTTGCGATGAAGTCGTTTTAGGGAATTCCATATATTATTAATCGCTTGCCCTTGCTTTCATCTTCCAACATTAATCATTATAGCGTTATATAAATAGGACTTATACACTACCGGTGGCGGATGCAGGATTTCAAGTGAGAGGGTCAAAATTTTTACTAATAAAATTAAATACAAAAAATTTCTTCGTATTCGTTGATGTTCTAACCAACTATATTCGTTGTACTATGAAGGGTTAAACCTACACATTATCGCATCAAAATCCCGTTGAGGGAAGTTCTCAAGATTTCGTTGGCAAGCACCAATTGTAAAGTATTTTTAGGGCGATACTTAGTGAGTTTGGTCATATTCTAGACCGAATGAAGTTCTGGCTAGAATTCATCAATGATTTGTGATTGCTCTTTCAAATTCTAAGATGAAATTGTGTTAACAGTCATTTTGGGCAAGATTTGTACACTTTCCTTTGGACATAAGGTAAAGAAGGATTTTATACATTTTTTTGATAATACATCAACGTAGACATAGTTCCTGCATAATAAAAAAATTCAAAGAAACAACATATTGATATAATTATTGAAAACATATATATTTTGTACTATCCGCAAGATCGTTGAGAGCTTTTTATTTTGTACTATCTAATACATTAATTAGAAACAAATTAAACATAGCAAACCTTTTTTTGTAACAAGATAGTTGATGATAGTTGGAACTTAAGAAACTAACTTAAAATTTGAGAAGCAAAAATATCTTTCTATGTGAATAGCAGTATTAGTAGACATAATAAAAAACTAGGGGTATAATGGGCAATTCATATTAAATTACAAGGGAGGTCAATTGCCTTCCCTTGGCTGTGTCCCCGCCAATACTACCTAAAGAGGGGACTATTATATCACTGCACATTCACTCGTATTCTTCTCATTTCTTTATTTAGGTGTGTCAATTGTATCGTCATTTTTCATATAAGGAAAGTTTAATCCTTTCAAAATCCTTTAAAAGTGATGAAATCTACCTACTTTCTAGCCCCTCTGATGGTCCCGATACGAGTTCTGGTGTATTGGAGGGGGGGGGGAATACACCAGATAGGAATTTTAAAATCAACCCCCAAAAATTACCACAATTGAGTAAAAAGACTCAGCTGGAATCACAACTGAGTAAGAAATCTCAGCTGGAAGAGTGGTGTCGTGCGGAATGTGGTGGAAACAACAATAACTCGTATAAAACAACTCACGCTCAGATG
The DNA here is from genome assembly GCA_029490685.1 of Schizonepeta tenuifolia. Classification (NCBI taxonomy): domain Eukaryota; kingdom Viridiplantae; phylum Streptophyta; class Magnoliopsida; order Lamiales; family Lamiaceae; genus Schizonepeta; species Schizonepeta tenuifolia. Next base: position 78,123,892 of record CM055957.1, on the reverse strand, counting down.
CAAGGTCGGTCAACAACCAAAACAGTTGAAATGTAAAGATGCGGTTTTGAGTGCTGGTTAGTTGGTCAGTTGGATATGCAAAAAGTAACTGAACTGAAAACACAACACAAAGGAATTACGTGGTTCGGAGAGAACTCCTACGTCCACGGGGAGTTGTGAATCCACACAACTCAGTCCAAATTCTTTAGGACAGCTACCACAAAGCTTACGCGGGCTTTGCAACCATTCAGATAAGTTTGCGGGTACTTATCAACCTTACAGATAAGTTTGCGGGTGCTTATCAACCTTATTACTCAATTTCGGGAAGAGCATGATCCTAACAACCTTTTTAGGGGATATGAATAAGGGTGGGTTTTCCAACTACTAGCTCTAATAAAGAAGTGAGCTATGATCTAAGCTTGAACAAATGAAGACTCAAACTAAGATCGAAAACACCAAGACAGATTCTAACTCTCTATGAACTCTCAGTTGGTGATGTTCTTAGAGAATAATTGCAGTTTAGCTTGTGCGCAGTATATCGTCGTTCTTTCGCTCGTCTGTCTCTTCTATGTGTCATCTTGATGAATGAATGAATGCCTCTATTTATAGGCGGTGAGAATCAACTAGCCGTTAGAAGAGCCGTTGATCTCTGTTCTATGAAAGCGATGGCTTGTCTCTCATCTCTGCAGATTTTCTCGATTTGGCAACTGTGAACTTCTGCTTTCCTTTTGAGACAACCTTGTGTTGGACCAAATGAGGTAATGGCAGAACGTCAAACCTTCACGTGACTTCCTATTTGAAATTCAAATTTCAACCTTTGTCTTTCAACATTGGTTAGTCGGTTGAGACGTTTGATCTTCATCTGAGTAGTTTTCAGCTGATGTTCCATCTGATCGCTACCTTCATCTGACATTCTGTCTGAAGAGGAACAGTTGAACCCTCAGCTGCCTTGAACTTCATGTTGTCGATCTATCAGATTGAGTCTTGCAACTGATGTTCCATCTGATCAGGTGGATTGTCACGAGCAGTTGATTACTCAGATGATTTCTTTCATCCGATGATCTATATCCGATCAGTTGGCTTGAACGCTCAGTTGTCATTCTTACATCTGATGTTCCACATCCGAGTTTCCATCTGAAGTTCTATATGTGTATAGCCATGTTGTCGTCTTCAGCTGGAGTCCTGTAAAGATAAAATCTGAACATTGCTCAAACAACAAGCCTAAATACTAACTTTAGGAAATGACAACATCTACTCGGTTGGGGTCAGTTGGTTTTGGAATCAATCAAAACTTTACTAAATTTCCCAACACCCTATGTCTCGTTCAATTTGGATTGCTTTCCTTTTTGGGCGTCACTCAATTTGGCTCGTTTTTTTTTTCCGCGAAGATTTGACAATATTTTAGTGTTTAAGTACTATGCTTACAATAGTCTGCTTTTATGAACAGTAAAAATGCACCCACAACCACTTTACCATCAACAATTAAATACTCTATACAAAATATACTAAACACACCTTTTAAATCTAATCCTCTTATTCTTAATCTTCATGTCAAATAGAAATGAGTCAAGTTGAACGGGACAAAGAGAGTATCTTTTACTACTATAAATGGAAGTGACAACCGTATCGTGGACGGACTTAAATAGTAAAAGTGACAACGATATCGTGGACAAAAAATGTATTATTTAATGATTTGCAATTAGTATTTATATTTTCTTTATTTTGGTGCGCGTTAAAAAAATTCTTGATTTAGACTTGAAATCGTTTTTTCATAATCATAAGCTATGAAGTGGCGATCTGAAATTGACTCCCGACTTATCTTTCATTCGTTATTTTTAGTTTTATTTTATTTAATCCCAAACAAATGATCAATAGTAGGAATGCGTTTACTTTATTTAATTTGATGGGTGTTGAAGTTTTTTCTTCTTAATTGATGGAGTCTATTCTTAAGACCTTTTGAATTATTGACGATTTCGGTCCTGATTTTTTTTATAAGGCTTTACGCGATAAGCGTGATCACAAAGAAAATCGTAAACGTTAATTTCGTAATAAAAGATACTAAACCAACCGAACGAATTGAATTGAATGAATTCCTTTTCGATTGGATCTTCCGAAACTATATTACATTTTTTTTTTTTTATATTTTTCACATTCGAATATTGTTGATTATCTCTTGTTTAATCAGGTCTGTTCTTAGAAAAGCAACTGTATTTATTTTTTACACTTAATATTTTTTTTAAGATAATTTTTGAAAAAAAAAACACTATCTATTGCTATTGAAATCGACCAACACCAGATTTCAAATTCGATCCTGTTTAACAGAGCTATTAGTTCGGTTGGTTTAATAAAATCTATTAATATACCAGTTTTATTCACACAACACACATGAGATTTTCTATTTCATTTTATTATTTAACTGGTAATGTTGATAGATCCTATATCAATTTGTGAAAGAAAAGAAACTCACTAGTTTAATATAGATGAGAGCAACTATTAGACAGGTGGAAGGAGTTGAGGAAAATAACACGATCTTGACTAATTACACTCTTTAAAGTTGAAAAATATGTTGCCACGAAAGAAATGGATAAATATTAGAAAATGGAATGCCAAAATTCGTGGTCATTTAATTTTCTTTCTTGCCCCTCAATCCGTTGACACTGATATGTGTTTTACAATTTTAATGACATCCATCGACTTTATAAAGGTTGATCTTCGATTTAGTTGATTCTGGTCCAGGAAATGCACATGTGATTAAAAAAAATTACGTTCTAAAGTGAATAAAGGATTTCTATCATCTAATGTAGTGTTTCATTTATTGCCTCTATATAATCATTATATGTCATCTATAAACAAATTGATATGTGCTTTTAATTAAACTAGTAGAAAGTTGCACGTATAACTTCTTGTTTAAGATAATTAATTTATTATAAATATTTACAAATAAAAAAAAATTGTAATATATATATTAATTTTGACTATTATTAACTTCAATAATAATTAGTAAGTAGGTACAAGTAGGAATGATAATGGGCTTATATATCTCCCATCAATCATTTTTCAAATTCAAATTTGTTTAAATTATCCGATGGTTACCTGTTAAAATGAACAACTACATAAAAAGTAAACAATAACAATAAATAATAGAAGTCATAATTAATACAAAAAAGTTAACATAATTTATGTTACAATATAAATACGTACTAAGAAAATTTAACATAAAAATTTAACATAAATCAATCTATAACTTCGTCATCTGATCATGCATGACGAACAAACCTTCATATTTTAATCTTACAAGTAAAAATAATAAAAAGAGGGGAAGTAATGACCCTATTCATTTCAATCCCTTTTGTCATTTTCTTTCAAATTATAGCGTATTTTATTAAAAAACAAATTGATGTTAATATTTTTACCTAGTATAAATATTAGAAATAAATTAAAGGACTTGAGGCACCGAGAACGATAGGAAATGTATAAAAAGAAAAATGTTTTTATGTAGACCTTAAATAAGCAAATTCATCTATTATTTAAATGGGTAATGATATTCGGACACATTGTGGCCAGCCACGCAAACTAAAAATGGTAATATAGGTTTTGAAAATGGAAATATACCCTAATTGGAAAGCATAAACCCTAGGAAAAAATGTGATTATTTCTATTTTTACAGTCAACTTTTCTTTTTTTACGCGTGTGACTGACCACAGTGTGTCCGATTATCATTACCCTACTTAAATATATCTTCTATTTTGTGTACAATTTTAAAAAAATTATGACGGTGGTAAAAAAAGATCTATTATAATTTAATTAATTTGATTAATTAATGACCTTAGTACTTACTTAGAGGAATCAAAACGCACGTTATGGTATTCTAATCATATGTAGAAAAGTTATCCCCTGATATTATTTGTGAAGATAATTCTAAATCACAAACCATAATATACATAACTCGTACTCTAAAAATGAGAGGGGATTATTTTAATAGAATATCTTTGTTTGGATTTCCATTTACAGTTAACCGACAAAGTATTTGAATATTGAAATATTAACAATAAGGAAAAAATTGCTAAATATTGTGTTCTTTGAATGATTAAATTTAAGTATTATTTAAAAATATATATGTTTAATCTCTTTAATGGTTCTTGTATCTATATAAATAGTTTTATAATACATAATGATAAGGGGTACAACAATTTTTAAGTGTACCAAGTATCAAGTTTTAATTTCTCATACTCTTTTTCGTTACATATATTTTCTTTTTCAAGTCTAGTATATATGTTTATATATATATATATATATATATATATATATTTAATTTCCATTATATTTACATTTATTCATAATTATTTAAAATTAAACTTTAACTGTTTAGTGTATTACGATGATAAGATGAAAAATCAATTGTCATGTATAATTTCAACTTTAATTTGGTTAAGACTGTGTTTACCGATAAATATAGATTTAATTACATCAAATATCACATTTTTTACACCAAAAATTCAGTTTTATCGTTTTTATGGGATGCTTTTAAATTTATGAAATTAATTTATCACTCATTAATTTATATACTCCCTTCATGAATCATAGTGGCTAAAAATACTTCATAATTACAGTAAGAAAAATAATTTATAAGTAGATGTTAGAAAAAAAATAATTTATATGCTAGTGTTCATTTGTGAGAATTTACGTAGATAATATGTCCACTAATCAAAACCGCTAAACAGCTTACAACTCTCCAAGAACTCATTTTGAACTACGAGATCACTCCCTTCATTGTCGGGAGACGAAAAATTGTAGCCAACATCAAAATTCTATTTTACATTTTTACTATTATTTTTATTTTAATACTTGAGAAATCATGATAAAGATTTTCAATTTTTCAAACTATGAAAAATTAAAGCCCAATTGTTGAAGTACAATTACATCAGTCAAGCTCGATATTTGATTCAGTTAATAGTGTAGTATGATATTATGCTTTAAAGCTATAAAAATTAGTTTATCAACCACTAATTTCTTGATTCTCATCATAATAACCATGGTTGTAGGCCTATAGGTACTTCATAATAAAATCATATAATAATTCTAAATTAAAAAAGTAATCAAATTAAACAGAAATTTCAATAATGTAATCTCGAGCTATCAAAATGTATGTGTCTTTTCTCTTTCAGTTTTGATTAATAGAACATGTAGGACTACATTATTAATTAATATATTAAGTTGAGTTGTAGTAGGACTGCATTATTAAATTAAAAAAAGAGTTATAGTAAGAGTAAGATTATATTATCTATTTATAATATTTATATTGAATATAATATATATTTACACTATTATCCTTAAAATAAATATAATAATAAAGATATATTAAACAAATTAAATTTTGTAAGAATTCGCTCTTTTATAATAAGTATAGATATAGATATAGATTAGTGAGAAAAAATAAAAGGTGACTGCGATAGTGAAGTTTTGACTAATCTCAAAATGAATCTTCATATGTGAGACATGAGTGTAGCCGTATAGTACATGTGCATGTATGATAGAATTTTCCACGTACAATATACTGACTAGCATAAACTCTCTAGATTAAGAGTTTTAATTCTCTCGTACACCATTTTAGTTAAACTCTTATTTGTAATTGTTTTTTATTGGTCATGTTTTATGTTTGTACTTTCGCATTTTGTGTAATTATGAATGCATTACAAACGTAAAATTAAACATATTTTAAAAGCTAGCTCATGAGAGCTTAGTGACGAGTGCTATGAAATACTAAGTTCAAACACTTTAAATAGCTGGTGCGTAGCTAGACCTTCAAATCTATCTTAAAAATAACTTGTGTTAAAATATTAAAATTGATGATAATTCTCATCAAACTATTACCTTTTTGAAGAAAAATATTTTTAAGTAAATTTTTACTTAAATAACTAATATAATGTGCCTACAAATAGGCAAAGCTAATGTATAAATATGTATGTATGTATAATGAGATCTAATTAGTTTGCATGTAAGACGCAATAAAGACGATCTCATATTCTTACTTAAAGAATAAATCGTTTTATTTGAAAAAAAGTTGCGTATGCAAACTACCTTTCAACTTTTGCTTGTTGAAATCGTTCCAGAACTTTTTAAAATTTGTGACATGTCACTTCCCACAAGGTTAGAGATACTACTATATAATGAAAAATTGAGGTCTCCTCTCTCTCTCTCTCTCTCTCCTCACATCACTCAGTCTACCCGCCAAAAACGCCACACACAGACACACAGTTCACAGATGTCGGAAGAAGGATTCAACCCTCACTCTCCTCTCCGACATCGTAGGTTTCTCCCAGAAATGGCTCTCTCCTCCACACATCCCTTCTCCCTCCTTCATCCAAATGTCACTCGCTCTCTCAACTCACATTCCAACAAAACCATTTCACACAATCAACACAACCATTTTCATTTCTTCCCTCACTCCCTCCTCTTTCAACATTCCGGTGGACCTCCTTTCCTTCCTCTCTCTCGATCGTTTCTGGTGTCGTGTGCTGTGGCGGAACGGAAATCGTGTTCATGAATTCATACCTGATATTTTGGGTTGCTCTTGAATTCCAATTTGGAGGGTTTCTGGTCTGATCACAACTCGATGCAGTCGGAGTTTCTGAGTCTCTTGAGTTAAGATGGTATGTAGAATTGTACTACATCTTTTCATTTTGATTTTGAGTTTTATATTTATAATTATTGTGTGTGTTTTGCCCTTGTTTAAGGAAACGAGGTTTTGTTAATCTAATACTTTCATCTATTTAGGCATTCACAATACTTTCATTTTCTTAAAGAATATGCATTCCCGGGATTGAGTGCTCAATTGTTTGTCTCAATTCGAGTGCTTAGTAGTGTTCGGACCCAAAATGTTGTAACAATAGCTACCTGTAATTAATTAGAGGAAAATTGTTTGCCCTGTTATCATTTACTTTGAGTGATAGATTAGATTGAAAACACATACGAATATGATTGAGTATTTGAAGGATTAGACGATCAATCTCAAATTATTCAATCTATCAAAATATGTAGTGCATTAGCCTACATAATCTTTATTTTCACAGTTTTGGTTCTGAAATTGAACTTTATGATCAAGGCATCAGTGTTCGAGCAACATTTGCATAGTAGGATTTAGTTTCATAGTCGCCTAACATGAAATGCAAGAGCTGCAAGTAGACGATTTTTTTTTAATCAAGTATAGCGCATTATTGATTTGCTAAGGATATTGTTAATTCCATATGCAGGGTACCCCGGTTAATATCACTGTAGGATCTCATGTCTGGGCTGAAGACCCGGACGTTGCTTGGATTGATGGGGTAGTGTCAAAGATAAATGGAGCCGAAGTTGAATTGGATGCATCTAATGGGAAGAAGGTAACTTGTCACTTATTTATATACTCAACACTAACTAAAAATGAACTTACCCCTTCCTTACCATGTCGAGAAAATTCTGCGCTTTTTGTTATGGTAAAGAAGAAGGATCTTTTTTTTTTTTTGAAATTTGAAGGCTAATGCATCCCCTGGATCTCTAGAGACTTTGGAGGGATGGATCATAATTGCAGGAAACTTGAGTTGATATCTCTCTATCATTTTTCTGACATTTTTGTCGGGCATCATAACTATCTTTGTCTGCACTTGATAACATAGATTCTATTACTTTTAATCATCGTATGGTTACTCACAGTTGAGAGACAGGCTATTCTAAGTGTTCTTGTTTGAATAGATTTTGGCGGTGCTTGTTATTCACGTTTTGCTTTCAAACTATAGATTGTCTCAAAATTATCAAGCATATACCCTAAAGATGAGGATGCACCTCCTGGTGGGGTTGATGACATGACCAAACTATCTTATTTGCATGAGCCCGGAGTCTTGCAGAACTTGGCAGCAAGATACCAGCTCAATGAAATATATGTAAGATAATTGTTATATCAACTTCAAAATCTTGTTTGTTCTATAGATGACTATCAATTTCCTCTTTTTCTATATTATTTATCCAACTCGTGGATTATGGCAGACTTACACTGGAAGTATTCTTATTGCAATCAATCCATTTCAAAGGCTTCCTCACATTTACGATGGCCACATGATGGAGCAATACAAGGGAGCACCATTTGGAGAACTGAGTCCCCATGTATTTGCTATTGCTGATATGTCTTACAGGTGATAGACAATGCCCCTTCCTTCCTTCTTTCTTTTGTTCTTCCTTGTTCTTTCATTCTCTTTGGTTTTTCCATGAGATGTTATTCATATGAATTCTGAGTCATCTATTTTGAGTTAGGGCAATGATAAATGAGAAAAAGAGCAACTCGATCCTGGTAAGTGGTGAAAGTGGTGCTGGTAAGACGGAAACCACTAAGATGCTTATGCGATACCTCGCCTATTTGGGTGGCCGTAAAGGAACTGAAGGGCGCACAGTTGAACAACAAGTTCTTGAGGTAAAACATGTCATTTGGCTCTATTATATCTGCAATCTTGAGAATCATTTGGAGAATTTAAGATTGATTCTCTTGCCTCTAATATCCTAATCATTTAAGTTTTCCTATTAAAAACCAGGTTTTCTTGAACTTAATACTTTTTCCATGAATAATTACCACTGTTGGACAAATTTTTAAAGTTCTCTGAGTGGTTTGATGCAGTCGAATCCTGTACTTGAAGCATTTGGCAATGCAAAAACTGTCAGGAACAACAATTCAAGGTGCAGCATTTGACCAAGTTGTATAGTGTTAAGCTGATTCTATACCACCCTGCATGTTAATTAAGTTTTGATGGTGCAGTCGTTTTGGTAAATTTGTTGAAATTCAATTTGACAAGCACGGAAGAATATCGGGGGCAGCCATTAGAACATATCTTCTGGAGAGATCACGTGTCTGCCAAATTTCAGACCCTGAACGCAATTATCATTGTTTCTACCTTCTGTGTGCAGCACCACAGGAGGTAATCCAATCTTAAACTATCTTTCAAGCTTATGTTTCGGATCGAATTCTATTGAAAATTGTATTCATTTTATTCTGCTACATCTTATCAGGAAGCTGAGAAATATAAGCTGGGACATCCAAAAACATTTCACTATCTTAATCAGTCTAACTGTTATGAACTCGTCGGGATAAGTGATGCTCATGATTATTTAGCTACAAGGAGGGCCATGGACATTGTTGGAATCAGTCAAAAAGAACAAGTGCAATCTTATTTACTCATATTTTTGTTTTTCGAGACATCTTTCTTTCTGCGCATGCTTCAAATTTTTGTCATTTTTCAGGATGCAATTTTTAGGGTAGTGGCAGCTATTCTTCATCTTGGTAACGTTGAGTTTGCTAAGGGGAAGGAAGTTGATTCATCAATTCTGAAGGATGACAAATCAAAATTTCATCTTCAGACTGTAGCAGAGCTTCTCATGTATGATTGAAGTTCTAGTTTTAAAGTTGTATAGTAGTTATTAGCAGTTATTGGGTTCTAACTTGCGGCTTTATATCCTTATTAGGTGTGATCTTGCTGCACTGCAAGATGCATTGCTGAAGCGTGTGATGGTAACACCAGAAGAAGTTATTAAGAGAAGTCTCGATCCTAATGGAGCTACAGTCAGTAGGGATGGGTTGGCGAAGACGATGTATTCCCGCTTGTTTGACTGGTACGAGGCTTCTTTGACCTTTCTGCATAACATCTTTTGTTTCATGGTGTAGTAACACGCCAGTTCTGAAAATGTACAGGTTGGTAGACAAAATAAATAACTCAATCGGGCAAGATCCAAATTCCAATGTCCTAATTGGTGTTCTTGATATATACGGTTTCGAAAGTTTTAAAACTAACAGGTAAAGCCTTGATTGAACACTGCCAAGATGATGTCGATATTTTCTGAGCTAACTCGTAATCTTGCACCATCAGTTTTGAACAGTTTTGCATTAATTTTACAAATGAAAAGCTACAGCAACATTTTAATCAGGTACTCCACTAATGCACTTTAAGCTATTATGACTTTATGTTAATGATAGCCGTCGCTGAATTTACAAATTCATTTTTTCAGCATGTTTTTAAGATGGAGCAGGAAGAATACACCAAAGAAGAGATTAACTGGAGCTATATAGAATTTGTCGATAACCAAGATGTCCTCGATCTTATTGAAAAGGTTGCTTAATATATACAAAACTGCTAAGCTATATTTAGTTGTTGTCATGTTACTTGGCATGGGAAAAGAATTGTGCAGAGCTTCAAGTGGTTTGGATAATGATATCTCTGTTCCCTTGTCGGTTCTATAACTCTAAAGGGAGATTGGCAGGGAACCTTCAAGCCCTAGTTCCAAGTCTCATATACTTAATTTGTAACTGTTTCAGTTTGTTCCTGTCTGTTTATGTTAGTTTTTAGATGGCTTGTGCAATATTTTTTTTTTGTAATTCATTATCAACCTGAGATGGTTATCCAAATTTTAATATATACTCTAATTAGGCTTCTACTACCCGCATTAGCATTTATATCTTTGTATGATCTTGAAGTGATAGTTTCATATTAAAGGCTTTCACTGCCTTTTGCAGAAACCTGGAGGGATCATTGCTCTTCTTGATGAGGCCTGGTGAGTTTTTATTTATCTAATTTTAAACATCCTTGAAAGAATTGTCTTTATACTTCCATTGTTACATCACCTTGTTCTTTTTCTCCTTTTCTCCTTTCAGTATGTTTCCAAAGTCAACACATGAAACATTTGCGCAAAAGCTTTACCAGACATTCAAATCCCACAAACGTTTCATCAAACCAAAATTGTCGCGTACAGATTTTACAATTGGTCATTATGCTGGAGAGGTAACTTCGATGTGATTCTTGTCACGACGATTTTCTGTTACCTTTTGGTTTTCCCCTATAATGAACATTTCATTCAATATGCCTCCAGGTCCTGTACCAATCTGATCTGTTTTTGGATAAAAACAAAGATTATGTCGTTTCGGAACATCAAGAGTTGCTGAGTTCCTCCAAATGCTCATTTGTAGCAGGATTATTTCCTCCAGTTCCTGAAGAAACAAACAAATCTTCAAAAAATTCCTCTAAGTTTTCATCTATAGGGTCTCGTTTCAAGGTACATCTGGTTTTTCTTGCTTGACATTTTCAGCACACTGTTCCTTTTGGAATATTGAGCTAGTGAGATCCTTCAGTAAGTCAAAAGCTGATGTTATTGTAATTGATGCAGCTGCAACTCCAACAATTGATGGAAACACTGAATTCTACAGAACCTCACTACATTAGATGCGTAAAGCCTAATAATCTTCTCAAACCAGCTATTTTTGAGAACGTCAATATCATGCAGCAACTACGCTGTGGTGTGAGTGCAGGCTACTTGTCACTTTAAATTCTTGAATAGTTGTTAGTTAATATTGCACTTAATGCAAAACAAAGTTGTTTCATGCCTCCTATTCTTGACAGGGAGTTTTGGAGGCAATTAGAATTAGTTGTGCGGGTTACCCTACTCGTAAGACATTTTATGAATTTCTTCATCGATTTGGTATTCTTGCACCGGAGGTTTTGGAAGGAAAGTAAGTACAATTTCTGTTTGAGTTACCATGATAAAGGCTAATTATATATCCTGAAGTTGAAATCCTTTATATTGTCGAGCAGTACTGATGAAAAGACAGCGTGCAAAAAGATTTTGGAGAAGATGGGTATGACTGGAGCTCAGGTAATATAATTTTTGTGTCCTGCTTCCGATAAAAAAATATTATCCATTTGACTCTGAATTGTAGAAATCGAATGCATACAATAAAGGAACTTTCTTCATATTCATTTCTCTCTCTCTGTCATGTCTATAGTTTTGCTTTTGTTTGCGTATATGGATGGTGTATGTATTATCATGTGTCTTGTGATTGCAGACAGGAAAAACGAAGGTCTTTCTCAGAGCTGGTCAAATGGCCGATTTAGATGCTCGAAGAGCACTAATACTTGGTAATGCAGCAAGGACAATACAAAGAAGAATTAGAACTTATATTGCCCGAAAATACTTCATTGCTTTGCATAGTGCAGCAGTTTGTATGCAATCTGTTTGTAGAGGTTCGTCTAATACCTTTCTCTCAGTTTTCAAATTGTATTCGTCTCTGTCAGTCGAATTGTCTTAGCTTCCTGACATTTCCTTACCTTTCTCTCTCAGGAAGACTTGCTTGCAAACAATTTGATGACTTGAAAAAGGCGGCGGCTAGTGTCAGAATCCAGACGAACTTGAGAGGACACTTGACCAGAAAGAACTACTCCAGACTCAAGGAATCGGTTGTTATAGTGCAAACAGGGGTGCGATCAATGGCTGCTCACCGTCAGTTTAAAAATAGAAACCAGACTAAAGCAGCAACTTGTATACAGGTGACTAAGTGTTTCACTAAGAAAGTTTTTAAGGCATTTCATGTCGTATCATAACAGGAAATTACGATTTCAGGCCCGCTGGCGTTGTCACAGAGATTGTTCATACTACAAGAGACTCATAAGGTCATCGATTGTGGCCCAGTGCAGATGGAGGGGAAGGTGTTCTAGGAAAGAGCTTCGGAAACTAAAAATGGTATGCCTTGGTTTCTCACAGTAATCTTTATGAAGATAACATTTATTATTAATCTATGTAATATTATCAGGCTAACAATTTGCAATTTTAGTCACATTATATTTGATGACAAAATATCAACTGAGGATCTTACATGATATCCCCTCATGAGTATGTATATATTTGAATGAGATAAAATTGTAGAAACTGCTGCTGAGATTCGACCTCTTTGGGTGCAATTTTTTATTTTCAAGCACCGGCCTATTTAGGTGCGATTTTTTAAAAAGATAAAACCAGTAGTAAGAGGAAATTTGTATATAAAACATTGATTGCTCATTTTGGTTACGAGGTCAAATCTTAAGGGTAATATTTACAGTTAGCTATGTTATGTATTTAATTGATTGCTTATGATTATATTAGTGGAATGGTATTATATTTTACTACCTATTTTTTGGAAGTAAGGAATCGTGATTCCTTATAATAGATGGACAAGGTGTTCTGTCATCCTCCATTTTGCCTATAGACTTCTGATAGGCACTTCATATTTGCAGGCTGCTAAAGAAACAGGTGCCCTTAAAGAAGCGAAGGATAAGCTTGAAAAGCAGGTGGAAGACCTCACACTGCGTCTTCAGCTGGAAAAACGTCGGAGGGTAAATTTTCTCCTGGCTTACTAAATTCTTATGGAAAATATTTGTAACTGATTTTTATATGTCTATTATCATAATCTTGTTAAATTCATCGTCGAAAATAATCAACTCAATTAAAGACAAAACATTAGGTACTTGTTCTTGCCATATTATTAAATTAAAATCTGTATTCCAGACTGACTTAGAAGAGGCAAAAGTTCAAGAAATGGCGAAGATGCAGCAATCCTTGGAAGCCCTGCAAAGCAAATTGGACGAAGCAAATGCACAACTTGTCCAAGAACGCGAGACAGCTCAGAAAGCAATTGAAGAAGTCTCCTCAGTTGTCCACGAAACTCCAGTTCCTGTTGAGGATACAGCAAAGATCGAGGCTCTTACTGCAGAAATGGAAAAAATGAAGGTAATGCTCATCCTGATGTGATTTAACTCTTTCAAACTAGTCGCATCGGATTCGGTTATCGATATAATACTATGGTACACAGGAAGAGTTGCAAGCTGAAAAAAAACGAGCTGATGAAGCTGAAAGAAAATTTAGCGAAACTCAGACTTCAGTCGAGGGAAAGAGTCAGAAGCTGGAAGAGACTGAGAAAAGAGTATCACAGCTTCAGGAATCTGTTAGCAGGTAAAGTATTACTAGCTGTTCTCCCTGATCATTGTTTCCCTTGGAAGCTCCCTTACCCCCAGAATTCTAACATGTTCGATGTCGTGCATGTCTAAATTGGTTAGACGGGCTATTTCTCTCTCTAACTATAGTCCATCTAGTGCTAGAATGGGTTGACTGAGTTATTCAAAGACTTTTCTGACGCATAAATGAGTAATTAGCATACCAATCCACCACCTTGGATTAGATTATTAACCATTAAGATTTGAAGGATCAAAATCAAGCAGAACCATTTATATTGATAATGAACGAGATATGCTTTTACTGACACACGTTAAGATGACACTTATGTGGCAAGAGACATATCTATGGGAAATTAATCAAAGTTTTCTTAGTCAGTTTAGCATTTGAGTTAGTGTAGTTGACTTGAAATTTCCATTTCTTCAGGCTTGAAGAGAAGTTGAGTAATGTAGAATCAGAAAATAAAGTTCTCCGCCAGCAAGCCCTGACTATGGCACAGAATAATAAAATGCTATCGAGAAGTTCAAGGTCAATTATGCAGGTGAATATCAATCAAACTGTTTTGTCAAAAATTACAGTAAATAAAGTATTTTCACTAATATGCCTGTTCTTTTTTGCTTTTTCAAATTTATCAGAGGGCTGAAAGCACAAAACAAGCAGTAGTAAGTCATATTTCTGCTTTTAGAAAGAAAGAAAAAAAGAGCATCTATTTCAAAGTTATACTTTTGTCTGTTAAGCAGAGCAGTCTCTAATGTTAGTATCTTTTAATAATTTAAAAGGATTTCCATAGTCCATCAATGATCTTGAGGGAACAAGAGATGGACGACAGGCCTCAAAAGTCACTAAACGAGAAGCAACAAGAGTATCAAGATCTGCTTATCCGTTGTATTGCTCAGCATTTGGGTTTCTCCAGAGGCAGACCTGTTGCTGCCTGCATCATCTACAAATGTCTTAGGCAGTGGCATTCATTTGAGGTTGAGAGAACAAGCATTTTCGACAGGATAATACAGACCATTGGCAATGCTATTGAGGTAAATGATCATTGCATCCAAACGGCATGTTGTATAATACTAGTTTTCTTAGCCGTTGATGACTTTGAACTGCCTTTAAACTGAAGACCCAGGACAACAATGATATCTTGGCATATTGGCTTTCCAATGCATCAACCTTATTATTATTGCTGCAACGAACGTTGAAAGCTGGAGGAGCTGCTGGAGCAGCTCCACAACATAGGCGATCTCCTTCGGCCACGCTGTTTGGGAGAATGACTCAGGTACAACTTAATGCCCTTTGATGTCCAGGTCAAGTCTAATAGCTTCTGCTAACTGTCGAACTTCCTTTTCTCAGAGTTTCCGTAGCACCCCTCCAGGGGTTAATCTTTCATTGCTGGGTGATGATGCAACGGGTGCCGTACGCCAAGTGGATGCCAAATACCCTGCATTGTTGTTTAAACAGCAGTTGACAGCTTACGTGGAGAAGATTTATGGAATGATTCGTGATAATTTGAAGAAAGAGATTTCTCCACAACTTGGACTGTGCATTCAGGTTCCTTTTTTTTTTTTTTAATCTAACTAATAAGAATTATCAAAGGAATTCAGTTTAGCTTTTGCAAAACATCATTGCGCGGAAAACTGGATTCATCGTTACTTATGTTTGTGTCATGATTGGAACAGGCTCCAAGAATATCTAGAGCAAACTTAATAAAAGGAGGTGCACGTAATCTAGCAAATGCTGCCGCTCAGGAGATCTTAATTGCCCACTGGCAAGGAATTGTGAACAGCCTTGGGAATTTTTTGAATATACTGAAAACGAATCACGTGAGGAAGACTTATTGCAGTCTTTTTCCTTCTATTTCATTAGGAAATCGTCTTTCTTTATTTTATATAGATATTTATGCATTACGATTATAGTGGATTCGACAAAAATTTATTGTGAAAACATCTTCAGGTACCTCCATTTTTAGTTCGAAAAGTGTTCACCCAGATATTTTCTTTCATCAACGTGCAATTATTCAACAGGTGCACCTCATTGCCTTGTCTACTTGATTGTTTGTACTGTAAAGTTTCATTATCTGACATGTGAACTAATGTCGTTTCTTGCAGCCTTTTGCTGAGACGAGAATGCTGTTCATTCAGTAATGGTGAATATGTCAAGGCTGGATTGGCTGAATTAGAGCACTGGTGTTACAAGGCAACTGATGAGGTATACAATTCTAGGATATGAGTAAAAAAGGCATTCTTTCATCCTGCTAAATTCGCTGCATATTCCAGTATGCAGGTACAGCTTGGGATGAGCTAAAGCATATACGACAAGCTATTGGATTCCTGGTATTTGCTCTTTGTCTCTCTCCCTCTCTCCTCCTCTCTCTGCATATGTGCTTCCCAATCTTTGCCTCAATGCGTCAGATAATACTTATCTAGGGAAGTTTGCTCCTCTGTCTGTATGGCTCTGTAGACAGTGTAACAAATCATGAATGCAACTGGAAAAATGAGAAACAGGTCATCAAATGGGAAATTTCTCTTAACATAGTATCTGAGAAATATAAGAGAGATTTAGATATTTTTAAGGAGCACATCAGTATGTGCAGCATGTGAATTTGGATGTATCAATTTTAATTGATTGATGCCTTTTGCTTCAAGGATTTGTTTATACCTATAAATCCTTGTAGCGTTTTGATGCCACTTAAGATTTTTTTGTATTTGTGATCTCTATAACATAATAGTAGAATCAAACCTTGTATCAGTAATATTGTTGAATGACCATCTCATTACAAAGTTTAAGCTATTCGAGAAAGAATCTATTAAAATTTAAGGAATGCAACAGGGCACCGTAAGTGCTTTTTTCTGTAAAGCTTTAACCTGGGACCTTTCCATTTCCTGACCAATATATTCCCAGCATATATCAAGATGTTCTGTTATTGCTCAGGTCATACATCAGAAACCGAAGAAGACTCTCGATGAAATAAGTCATGATCTTTGTCCTGTAAGTTGTCGAAATGCATTCCTCTTACATAACTTTTCTATGATATCTGCATCTCGTCTTGACAAGTTTCCGTCTCTTTAACAGGTACTGAGCATACAACAGCTGTACAGAATCAGTACAATGTACTGGGACGACAAATATGGCACGCATAGCTTATCCCCAGATGTAAGTGATTGCTCGTCTTATCTGTGCTGCAGTGGTTAATGTAGCCTCTGATACATAACCAAGAACATCTAAATTATTCACTCTGTCTTACTACCGGGACAAGATCTTTTGACTACTCGATGCTTTTCTCGTGCTGTCATCATTTCATGAGATGTTAATAATGAAGGCACATCCGTTATGAGCCTTAGTATCCATATTTTGGTACAAATGATTCACTTGAAGAACTTTTAGCACGTAAAACTTGCTAGAAAACATATTGGTCGACTGGGTTGATTCGTGTTGTTACTGACTTTTTATTCACAGGTAATATCCAGCATGAGGGTATTGATGACTGAGGATTCAAACAACGCTGTTAGTAGTTCTTTCTTGCTGGATGATGATTCAAGGTTGATTATGAAAACCACCGTTGTTGCTCTTTTAAATCTTTTTCTTCGGTTGATCTAAATTTGAATCGGTCATATTGCAGCATTCCATTCTCTGTGGATGACATGTCCAAATCAATGGATACGTTTGATATTTCAGACATTGAACCGCCGCCACTTATTCGCGAAAACTCTGGCTTCAGCTTCTTACTGCCTCAGACTAACTGATGATAGTTGATTGTGTCTTCATCTAAATCTGTGCTGAAACATCCTCATTTGATGGCAAACGGTAAGAGAATATAATCCTCAACTACTACAGTTTTCATTAAAAATATTCCTTACATGTCTGAATTAAGCAGAAACTTGTATTCACTGATTTCTAATCTGAAACTGGGTAATATGCTCTCTTCTGGTTACAGGGATTCCAATTTAAATCTGCCCTGTTCTTGCTGCAAGCTTGAATGTCCTAATATACGTTGAACATGTCTGATCCGAAGGAGAAACTCGTGCTCGGATTATACGAGACTGAAACTATAATGTTGCTGGTTGATCAGCAGAAGTGTCAAGAATTAAGCAGCAGACTGTTTCAACCTGCAGGTGGAATATCGAGCTCAATCTATGACTTGGCTAAAGTCATTCTTTTTTCCTAAGCCATTTGATGATTTTATATAGTGATGAAACATGGGAATTCATATTGATGTAATAATCCCAGGTGCTGTTAATTCTGTTTTTTAATTTGAAGCACATCCACTATTACTGATTCGGCAGGAAGCATAAATCTTAATGAGTTTATAAGGAAGAAATTCATTCTGTCTTTGCAATGTACTCTCAAAATTCATTTATCTTTATGGTGATAATACACTCAAAAAAAAAAAAAAAAAAAAAAAAACAAAAAAAAAAAACCCTTTATGATGATTTTTCTTAATCTTCAATGTCTTTCTATGTACATATTAATGATGGGATTTGATTGCTTAAACAGAAAATTATTGCTTCTCTTTCACAAAATGCACTTGGGATATTATATCGCTCTATTGGTGTCTCTCTTGGGTCCCATTATCGAATTTTATTAAATGTTCTCTCTTTTGTTTTTTCTTCTTCAATTTCAGTTTATGTTTTAGTTTAATTTTACAATAAATAATTAGTGTCCATCAATCCAATTAGGCTTTATTATAATTTTTGTACATTTAATTTGTATTTTTGACTTATAACTACTTTATTTTTATTTTTTTAATTTGTACACTTATATACTCAAAGGATCTTTTGAATTAATTTGTTTGAAAAATACTAGAAAAGAACAGCAGTACAAAGTTTTCTGGCACAATTTCAATGTTGACATTTATGAGGTGTGTGGGTACATGAATATACATTATTCGACTTGCACATGCATGCATTGTCCACTTTTTTTTACTACTACTGTATTCCAATTTCATTTTATTTATAGTATATTAATGTGCGTGTATATATGCGGAGTTATATATGAAGGTGTTAATAATTAATGCAATATATGTGTTACTCAACGTGATACACTCATTAATCTGGATCATAAATTAAGATCAACGATTTAAATTAATTAATTTATTTTTCTCTGTCCTTTTCCCAGTGTACATATACATACTGAGGGGAAGTTTTCTTTGTTAACATATAAGTGCCAGTAGTTATCATTATATTATTAAAAGAAAACGATTCTTGCTTTGAAAAAATCCTACATGAGACCCCTCTTAATCTCTCATTCTAATTTATCTAAATTCTCAAATCTTTGGATTTTTTAACATAAAATAATAGATTTTATATATTTATTATTATTATTACTAAAATTCTGTGTTCCACATCGGTTATTCAATGAAACATCACCTATTGAAAACCCTATAAATACCTAGAATCAATGTGTATTTTCTCATCTTTTGCACTAAAAGTTTTATTTGGCCCATTTATTTATTAGTCGGCCGAATAAATAACTACATTTTTATAGTTTAATTTAATTTAATTTGGTCAATTCATTAGTTGACCGAATAAATAATTATTTTTTGCAGTGAACCAATTTATTAGTTTTCTAAATAAATGTTTTCAAATTCGGATTTGTGACATTATTCGCATATTCGAATCAGTAATCGAATCGACTTCGAATATTTTTTTGATTCCTATTCGATTCGTAATGATATTCGCTAATATTCGATTCGAATCGAATATTCAGTTTGGTTTTTAAGTTTATTATAAATCTATTATTCGAATATTTGATTCAAAATTTTATAAATTTTTACACTATTTGATTCGCAATTAAAGAATTTTTCTGAAATAATATTTCACGTAAGAAACAATTAAACACTCAATTCAATAATAACTGTTATATCCATACATTTGTCTTAGATAATAAAAAGATAGATATTGAAGAAAGAAAAGATAGAGTTTGACATTTTTGAGAAATAAGTAAAATTATTTTTCTTTAAGTTTGGACTTTAGTTTAATTTTTAATTATACATATATTTGTATAATATATATGTATTATATATGAAATTGAATATTTTCGAATATTGAATCGAATATCAGATTTTGAATTTGTATTCATTACTAATCGAATCAGAAAAGGTTTTCGTATGTGTATTCAAATCATAAATTTTAAAATTCGAATATAAAAAATTTGAATCGAATACTGAACCGAGCCAAAATTATTTGATTTATATACAATCCTATGTGGCACCCTCAAACGATTCTTGCTTCGATTTTGAAGAAGAATAGAGTTTTGAAAATTATCAAAGAAATGAGGGTAGATTATATTAGAATTTTTAACAGACATTACTATATAAGTTTGAGACGTAAACATGTGATAAAATCGTCGGGTAGACGACCCGACTCCGATCAAAATCGTGGGGTAAATGGGCCGATTCTGATGAAAACTATGGTGAACGGGTCAGTTCTGACACAAAACTGTGGGGTTAGACGGGTCAATTTCTAATCGATAGTTCAAGTGATTTTTTTTTTAATTTTATATTGAATTCATAATGTAGGATTGAGTCAGCTTGACATTATTCAAAATTATAAAATAATAGATTTTAAATATTTTTACTAAAATCTTATGTCCCACATCGATTGTTCAATAAAACTTCACCTATTGAAAAGTCTATAAATGCCTAGAATCAATATATATATTTTTTCATCTTTTGCACCACCAGTTTTATTTGGCCAATTTATTTATTAGCCGGCCGAATAAATATTATATTTTTATAGTTTAATTAATTTAATTTAATTTAATTTGGTCAATTTATTAGTTGGTCGAATAAATAATTATTTTTTTAGGCAACCAATTTATTAGATAACCGAATAAATAGTTCCATAATAATTTGACTAATTTATTGGTTGGCTAAATTAAAATTTGAAATAGTATGATAAATTTTTATTTAATTTGATAAAAAATAATTAAATTTAATTAGAACCAATTCTCAACCGACGGATACCTCAACTTGGGATCACACGTGACACGTTTCCATTCTTTATTCTACGTGGCACCTCTCTTAATCCATCATTTCTATTTATCTAAATTCTCAAATTTTTGAGTTTTTAAATATAAAATAATAGATTTTAAATATCTCTACTAAAATCTTGTGTCCCACATCGGTTGTTCAATGAAACTTCACATATTGAAAAGTCTATAAATACCTAGAATCAAAATATATTTTCTCATCTTTTGCACCACCAGTTTTATTTGGTCAATTTATTTATTAGTCGGCTGAATAAATAAATATATTTTTATAATTTAATTAATTTAATTTAATTTGATCAATTTATTAGTTGGTCGAACAAATAATTACTTTTTAGGGAACCAATTTATTAGATGACCGAATAAATAGTTCCATAATAATTTGGCTAATTTATTGGTTGGCTGAATTAAAATTTGAAATAGTATGATAAATTTTTATTTAATTTGACAAAAAATACTCCCTCCGTCCAATTTAAAAGTACCTACTTACCACTTTTTTTTGTCCAATTTAAGAGTACCCACTTTCACTTTTTTACAAATATACCCTCATCTCTCTCCCTATTTACTACCCTTTGTCATTGATGACCCACCTCACATCAACTTTATTTCTACTTTTTATCATCCCAACAACTTTATTCCTACTTTTTGGTCAATACCACCTCTTTTTTGTCATTACCACTATTTTTTTTCATTATCTCACTACCCCTTAAATACACATTTATTCTACCAACTACCACTTTTCAGTTTTTATTAAATCCCGTGTCAGACCCCAAATAGGTCATCTTATATTGGACGGAGGGAGTAATTAATTTTAATTAGAACCAATTCTCAACCGACGGGTATCTCAACTTGGGATCACACGTGACACATCACCATTCTTTATTCTAATTTATTTAAATTTTCCATTTTATGCATTTTTTCATGTATTTTCTATAATTTAGATTCCTCCTCAATGTATTAATTTTTACTACGTTATTTGTAGTTGAGTTTCCAACTTTGCATAATTCATAAATAAAATTAGCGAACATTACTATACATTTAACGACGAGAACGAATAGTTAATTAATTTTTTTAATTATTTTAATTCAGTTAATTAATTAGGTAGACGGATCAATCCCAACCGACGAGTACCTCAACTCGGTATGTAGTTGGGTTTCCAAACTTTACATAATTCATAAATATAATTAGTAAATATTAATATACATTTAAAGAAGAGAAATAATAGTACAATCAATTTTTTTGGGTTAAATTTTGGGTCTATATAAATTCTAAACGGATTACGCACTTATAAATTAAAACCGTGGTTAGTGGGCCAATTCTGACCCGCAAAAGTGGTTGTAGACGGGCCGATTCCCAACCGATGGGTACCCGGGCCTCAACTCGAAAAAAATTTCATTTACGCATTTTTTCACGTATTTTCTAAAATCTAGAATCATCGGATATTCAATTTTGCATAATCTATAGTAGTAAGTAACAAACATTACTATACGGTTAAGGGCGAGAATGAATGATATAATAAATTTTTTAATTAAATTTTGGGTATATATAAATTCTAAATGAGTTTCATCAATTACGTACTTATAAATCAAAGTCGTGGTCAACGGACTGGTCCCGGGTTGGAACTGTGGCGGTAGACGGGTTTATTTCCAACTGACGGGTATTGCTATAAGATTTTTTTAGAAAGAAATACAGGGTTGGAAACAAGTACGGATATATAAATTTCAAACAAGTTTGAATAATTTTAAACATAACATCTCAAATTGTTTGATTAATCATTTCCGCTGGAAAACGTTTGCATGCATTGGAAATTAGCATTAAATTTACTAACAATTTGTCAACAGACTAATTCTGACCCAAAATTGTGCGCATTGAGGGACCGATTCAATACCAACGGAACAACTTTTTTTTTTTAGAATTTAGGGAGATAAGTAGATATCTGCTATAAAAAGAACCACCTCAATTCTCATACAAAATCAATACAAGACAATTTTTGAGAAGTACATAGTTTTTGTCTCACAACAGTTTTGAGAAAAAATAGGGCTTTCAAAATTATCTATAAAAATAATAAGTGTGAATTAGATTTGAATTTTTAATGAGTAATATTGAAAAAAATAAGAAATAATTAACAAACAATATATTTCTTATACTATCACATAAATTTTATTAATTTTATTAAATAAT
This sequence comes from Schizonepeta tenuifolia, assembly GCA_029490685.1. Lineage (NCBI taxonomy): Eukaryota > Viridiplantae > Streptophyta > Magnoliopsida > Lamiales > Lamiaceae > Schizonepeta > Schizonepeta tenuifolia. The sequence continues at coordinate 78,100,981 of CM055957.1, read as the reverse complement.
TTCCCGTCAATTTTCGACGGACAACACACTAGTTATATATATACACACAAAATTAAATCGGCTAGATGTCACATGCAAAAGGTAATGTTTTATTTTCAAAAGGAGTATATCTGAATCATTAATATAAATAATTTTATTTGGTATTAAGATCTCATAACTAGATAGAGAAGAACGTTTTTTTAGGATAGTAACTTTTACTGTTTTTTAATTATAGGTTAAAATTTTGCGGGCTTCCAATTTTAGGATAATATCTAAAATATTGATCAATTTTAGGACAATATCTAAAATATTGATCAATTTTAGGACAAAATTGAGCCCGATCAGGCTAAGTCGCACTTCACTCTCACGTGAAGTCAAATCTTCGACCCGATTCCCACTTGGCTTCCAACTAGGCGGTCCATTCATCAATTGTATATATTATTATTACAAACAAAAATCAATTATTCACCCTACAAAGTAAACTCGTCCAGAAAAAGAAAACAAAACCACACCGCAGCCGCCTCAAGAGTCGATTATGTCAATTACATTTAGTTCGGGCAGTAAAAATTCTGATTTGCAATCGATTGTGACTAGGGTTCTTCAGCTTTGGGGTGGTTGTTGTGTGTTTTTATTTCTTTTTCTAGACGAGTTTACTTTGTAGGGTGAATAATTGATTTTTATTTGTAATAATAATATATACAATTAATGAATGGACTGCTTAGCTGGCAGCGAAGTGGGAATCGGGCCAAAGATTTGAGTTCACGTGAGAGTGAAGTACGACTTAGCCCGAACGGGCTCAATTTTGTCCTAAAATTAATTAATATTTTAGATATTGTCCTAAAATTGATTAATATTTTAAATATTATCCTAAAATTGAAAACCCGCAAAATTTTAGCCTATAATTAAAAAATAGTTAAAGTTACTGTCCTAAAAAAAACCCGTTCTCTGTCGGATAGTATGAATTTTGATTTCATCCCTATCACACCACTATATATCTACATGTCAGTAAGACAAAAGTGAACTGATTGACAAGATTATTCTCAGCAACATTATTTTTATGAGTGTGTCAACTCCATATCTCTATATATTAGTCAATTCTATTGAAAATCTTGATATAAATACATACAGTCCATCATTCTCGAATAAGTATTTCATGCTGTCAAAGTTCTCATAGTATTAAATAACTGAACACATTTACTTTGTGGCCCTTAAATATTGCATTGGAAATTTGAATAGTTAAAAGAAAAAGAATATGCATTAAGGATAAGGATAAAATAATTAAATAAAGTTTGTCAACATTACATCTTTTAAATTTCAAAAATTAACTCTTATTTGAAAAGTAAATTTATTTCAAATTAAGACACTTATTCGGGAACGGATGAGAGTGTGTATCATCACTTCCTCTATCCCCAAATAAGGAGTCATATATATGTTGTCAAAACTCGTGTAGTGAGGACGTGAACATTTTACTCTTCTTATCCTTAAATATTACAATAAAAATGAACAAATAAAAGAAAATTTGATATATTTTTTATATAAAATACTATGATAATTATTCCAAGATAAATTTTACTTGGCACTTATTCGATCCGTATATATGTCCCAATTTCATCGTGGGAGTTAGTGCATTAATTAATGATCTGGCAGAAATGTAAGGACTAAATATGATTATTCTTTGCAGAGCTATATTGACATGAATAATCTGCTAACAATCATAAAATCAATGTCAAGAGTGCTAAACAGCCACCTCTATTTGGCAAAAAATAACCCCACTGCAACCCTAAAGCTCAATGCACTCATTTCTTAAGCAATCCCCATTTTTGGCAACAGACAATTTGCTGATAAACTTACAACTATACATACTACAAAACTCAATGACCCCAACCCTCGCTCACTTACAGATCTCATCAAATCAGGCCTCTTCTCTCTCTCTCTCTCTCTCTCTCTCTCTCTCTCTCATCAGATGATATAGTAGTGTTTTCATTTTTCTTGGTCCTACACACATCTAGTTCAAGAAAACAAGTCATCTTCCTTTATCGTCTCCGTCTCTATATTCTCTCTTATTGCTTTCTTCCTTCAAGTTTCTGGTCCCACTTGCTTCATCTATGGAGAAATCAAAGTGGGCATTCAATCAAAGACTGAGAGATTCGCGAGAAGGAACGAATCTCAGCTTCGAGAGAGATCGAGCTTACGGGTTTTCATGGCCTCAAAGAAACTACAGATGCAGCTTCTGCAACAAGGAATTCAAATCTGCACAAGCTCTTGGAGGGCATATGAATGTGCATAGGAGAGACAGGGCAAGAATGAGGCTCTCTCCTTCCTGGGATTCTCCAAACCCTAACCCTAACCCTAGTTTGTCGTTGTCGTCGTCTCAGCTTCCCTCCACGGCTAGGTTCTTACCTTGTAATGTGGAATGTCATTCCATAATCAACTCTCCCTCTCCACCTGCTCTGCAAGAAGATGAGTTTGCAGCCAAGGGTCGTCGTCGTTCTTCTCCGCGCAAAAGCAGAGAGGATCTTGGGATCAAGAAGAGAGAAGGGGCAATGCTTGAGTTCACTAATTTTGCAAGAAGCAGGGAAGATGTTATTAGATTGGATTTGAGCTTGGGTTTGATCCAGCATGTGAAGGAGGATTCGGATTTGGATTTGGAGCTTCGACTTGGTTATTCTTAGAGATTTTGATTTCATGATCATATCTCAGAAAAAAAAAATGTAATGTGGTATGTCCAAAATATCATTTTCTATTTGGACTTTTGTTGCCTTTTTTTATTTTTCCTACTTTTCTTCCTCAAATATCTATTTGCTTCAGATATTTTAATCGGAAGTAATTCCCACTCTTTGAATAGAGGAAGAAGGAGAAAAATAAATGCATTCGATCGGTATATATATATGTGTGTGTGTGTGTCTTTATTTTTTATTTTTATATATTGACAGATAATTTCGTTTTAATTTCTATTTAGCTAGCTAGTATTTTTTTTTCCTACATATAGAAAAATTCAGAAGAGATGAGACCACATTTCCCCAATGAAAAGTTTTCTTTTTGGCACTTAATGTATGACGATGATGCATCATATTTGGGAGAGAATGATCATATTAGTAACTTAGCTAGTGCTTGGTAAGAAATTAATTAACTTCTATTTTAATTTCTCTCACCTGCATAGTCTTTTTTTTTGTATTTTAATTAGCCGTGCATATACTACAATTAGAAAAAAAATATTCCCATCTGTTACATACATATGTATATAAAAAATGAAAGGCATATAGAGTGTATACTAGTTTCATGCAAGATGAGATGTATGGGCCTAACCCCAACAAAATTCTTGATCATAACTCAAAATACTTAATTCGTGAAAAAAGTAATAAAAAGCACTGCATTAAATTATAGTAGCTGGCGTTGTCCGAACTCATGATTCAAACCATATTAAAATTCAGCCAGCACTCCCAATTTCGAAATTCAGTAAATTCGCCTTTCAGTAAAAAGGGAAAACAGTATAATTTGGTCTTCGATTGGGAGTAAGAAATAAACAAAATACTAGTAGTAATAAATAGAAAAATGTATGGACTAATTAAAACGTGAATATATACTAGTCGATCTCGTTTAAGGTGGTGAAGAGGAGAAATGAAGCAAAAATATGCATGTGGTGAGGATGCAATTTAATCTCTTGTGTTTGAAATATAGCGATGGGAAAGGCAAAGACAAAGGCAAAGGCACTGTAGTTGTACCATGAAAGGAGGGGTAACGACAGAGTACAAGAGGAGCAGGGCAGAGTACAAACTGATGTAATTAAGCTATAATGGTTGTACGTTGTTAATATTAGGGATATTGCATTTTCCAACATCTGCTCTTGTGCATGTTCCCAACAAATGCTTAGTTGTCAGCGCCATCATCACCTTTCCCTTTTTAATTAATTTATTATTGTAGTAGTAGTATTATATTTTACATATATAGGAATACATGTTTGTGTGTGTGTGTGTAGGTTACTACTACTACTTTGTAAATTTGTAAATAGAATATAGTATACTCAGGTATATCTCCAAATCTGTTTATCGGAAATTTAAATAGCCCAAGTAAGTATATAGACAAATGAGTTTTGACCGAGCGGCCTTTATCTTGACGGGCCCTTTCTCAACCCTTGATGTCGAAATACTATAATTTAAAGTAGGACTATTTATTTACTTTCGTAAAAACAAAATATATACTAGTACTACTATATAAATTAGTGTTATGGACTTTTCTGAAAAAACTCCATTGAATGAAGGAAGAAAAAGTTATGCCAATTTTCCATTATTGAATTAATATTTCCATCTTGAAACGATACTAGTCAGCTTAATAACCATACCATACGTGCCATTACTACGTGTGCATTTTGGCCTGGGTTTTTCTTTTTCAAATATGTCAACAATCTTTACGGCCTAAGGGTAGTTTGAGTGTGTGTTTAACTAGAGAGAGAGAGAGAGAGAGAGAGAGAGAGAGAGAGAGAGTGAAAGAGAGAGAGAGAGAGAGAGTGAAAGAGGGTTCGACTTCGACCACAGGTGAAAAATGGAAGACAAATGAAATGAGGTAGTACTTGAAGGGAAGATGAGAAAGGGTGGCAGAGGGAGAGAAGGGGGGGTCGTTTTTTAGTGAAAGGAAATGAGACAATATAAGTTAATGAGAGAGAGAGAGAGAGAGAGAGAGAGAGAGAGAGAGGAGGTATGGGTAGCTAGAGACGTCACCACCATCAGTCTCATCACACTATATTCACATACACATTTCACACATTCTATTTCTATCTATATTTGTCCTTTTCAATTCACTCATTTTCATATACCAACACTTTGTACTACTCTTCTCTTACTCTTACACAAATTCATCATCTCCATTCTCCAAAACAGCATCCTATTCAATTCCTTGCTTCCTCCCACCTCCCACCTCTCTCTCTCTCTCTCTCTCTCTGCACTATAGTAAAATTTGTAAATTACTTATATATCATCAACCTCAAACCACAATCTCTTCTTCTATATCTAATTTTATTATCATTATTATTTCTGAGTACAACCATTATATATATATGTATATTTCTAAGCAAATGTAAATAACTTACAACATTCATTTCCTTATGCAATAATAAAATTGATATATTTAAAATATTCTCCCGCGCGCAGTTTATTGAAATTAAAACATAGTACAGTATGTATTAGATTAAAAAAAACGTTAATTGAATTGGCTATCTTAAGTAATATTTTTCAAGTACATAATCACTTACCAGTTTGAGTCTTAAGATCATATGTAACATTTCTCAAATTTCAATAAGATAGTTTAAAAAAATAATAATAAATAAAAATTAGTTTAACTTAAAGCCTTTTAATTGGATTGTTTTGAGCAAATCACTAGCTTTAACCTCAAGGGTCTAGGCCCAAATTGACTAAAAACTAATTTAAGTTCTTAAACAAACAAATACATATATTGATTGAAAGATAGCAAGGCAATTGGGCCTAGTCAATATTTAGCTTATGATTATCCATATATATTTACTCTGGAGAAAATTTGGCCCATAAACGTTTAGCTTAATGTTGCTAAGTTAAGTATGCATGGAGAACCTCGCATTCTGATAATTGAGTTTAAAATTATACTCCAACCATATATCTAATAACATATTTGTAATAATTACAAAAATTCATGATAAAATATATATCAAAGCAAATGTGGGAAGAAATATTTGACAAAATTAAGATCAGTCACGTAGTTTTCTAACAATTCCAATATTTTTCTCATTGTCCTAACGAGCCGATTATGACCCAACAACAGCATAATTTATAAATTATTATTAGACCGTGTCAACCTCCTCACATGTAATAACTTTATTTACATAAGAAAGCACTAGATCATGTCTCATGTATCGACGCATAAATTTACCAAATAAAGTGGTTTTTGTCATTGCATGCATCACTAGGTTGCTAACTACTTCTCAAACCCAAATTGGCTTACCTCAATCAAAGGAAACCTTGTACACCTCCATTATAAGTGTAGTCCGAAAGAAATAATACGAGTCTAGAAAGTGAAAAGTAGGTGAGAGTGGATTAGATAGATGTATTGTGAGTGGAGAATATGACTCATGTTTATTGTAGTGTTAAAATAAATGTTTTTTCGGTATTAAGGAGATGTTCAAAGAATAAAATATTAACATTTTAAGTGGAACTATTTCAATTTATAGAAAAACCATAGTTATCATGGATGACCCAAAAAAAAAAATCGGACTACACTTGTCGTGGACAGATAGAGTACTATATATATAATCCTAGAATTAGAGTGCAATACTCCTCACGCTCCTTGAGATTAAATTGATCTGAAATACACTTGAAATTTAATGGTTTGAAATTATCTATATAAGATTATTTATATCATAAAGTAAAAGTCAAAATTAATTTATATGATACTGTACCGAGACTAAGTAGCGGACCAGAGTTTATCTAAGCAAACAGTGTATTATGAGACTAAAATTAAGGTTAATATAATTCAACCAACTGAACACTACCTAAATAGACCGATACGACTATTGTACAATTTAATTACCTAGTAGTATATCTTTTATGACTTACAAACTATTGCGCATAAATTGAGTTTTAGACGAGGCACAATATGGGGAAGGTCCGTGCTGAGTCGACCTTTGTAGGTCGAGCCGTTAGATTGCTGCCACGTGGATTGTACTGTTGCTCAATGGTTTCAAATACCGGGTATTATTTTTCCCTGGTTTGCTTAATTGGCAGATGAATTCTAATATACTAGGTATATTACTGACACCACCCCTCACTTATTAATTCATTCAACACGCATAATATCCTTCCCTCCTTCCCTCTTCTCTCTCTTCTCTTCCCACCACTTTTTTCTTCTCGAGTGTCAGTCCATTCGGCCGACTTAAATCATTTCATCTCCTGTCCTCAAGGTCGATTCCATGGAATTTACAATGTTGCCCATTATTTTCATCCATACGAAGGCTTCCATATTTTGTACAGTAGAGATTTGGACCGTTTTGCCCTCCCCTAAAAGTACATCTCGACAGTCTATCGTCGCCACGCTTCGATTAGGGCGAAAGAGAGAAAGGGAGGATAAATACTGAAGAAGCGTCGCCCCCTTTCCCACATTCGCCCCCTTTCACATTTCTTCCTTCCATTGCATCTGATAACCTACCAAAATGAAGAACAAATACACTGATTTGGGGAAAAAGCCTAAAAATCAGAGGGTGGTCGAATCCTCTTCGTCGAGTGGCGACGCTTGGCTGGAAAAGTATAGACCTCGCCACACCATGTATAAAGCTCGAGAGAAAGTGGCAACCCCCAACAAGGCCTCCCGACGCTCTCTCTTCGAGGACCAGAATATTGATCCCGCCGCCGCCTTGGAGCATATCCAGCCAGCCCGCCGAAGAATGGTGCCGCCGGCAAAGAAACGAAGCCGTTTTCAAGTAGAGGAGTCCTCGGACGAGGACGCGGCACGGGCTCCTTTTTCTAAAAGAGCCACCGCCTTACGCCGGAGCCTTAAAATCTCCGGTAAAGCGGCCACAAAATTTGTCAAGAGCTTTCCGGGCTCCTCTGGCGAACTCTACTGCTGCTTCGAAGGCCAAAAGAGGCGGCGAAGGGCTCGTGTCTGATAACGTAAGAATATCTCTAAATCTGCTCTCCAGTTTTTTATTCAATTTTTTTTTTTGGTGAAGAAAGGTAGTAAATTTACATGCATTTTTTTTTGTTTGTTTGGGCTTGTAGGAGGAGATACTGGATTTCAAGGAGATTCTCTGGCGTCTGGAGGTTCAAGAGGCGGGTATGGCGGAGTTGAAGGGTATGCTGCAGATCCTGATTTCGGACAAGAACAAGGGCATCGCCACATCTCCCGCGTCGAAAAAGACTGGCTGCTCATCGGATTGCCGCGTGGTAGCATGCTACCGCTCCCCCACGGCCCCCGTGAACCATAAAGTCACTCCGCCGAGTGGCAAAAGAACAGAAAAAACTCTCCCCGACAGCCCCATAGCTTCTGAGCTATTTGGCCATCCAGAATGTTCGGTTGACGCCGATGACTTCAAGGCGTGGATGAGATATGCTGAAAGTCATGAGAGGTACTTAATTGATAGATCTAATACATCTGTTTCGAGAATTATATTTAATTATCTATGATTTGCAGCCCTGGACCTAGGCTTTGGTTGCCTTCTTCTATTGTCAGAAGTGGAAATTTTCTGTTCTTTCGGGAGCTTCTGGATCAAAAGATTTGCCTGCAAGATGAGGTATAGTTTCTTCTGTCTATTTGCTTCTTGTTAGTTTTATAAGTTTATTGTTTGATCTATCCCATGTGTGTTTATGTTTCAAATGATTGCATGAATTTAAAAAATGATGTCCCTCGCTGCATAAGTGTGTTTATGTTTCAAATGATCCTATGAAGTGTTAAAGTACGAAGCATGTTTAAGAGCAATGTTGGCCTTTATGATGTATTTTGTTTTTGAGGATTATCACAGTGAGTGTATTAAATTGTTTGTTTAATTTTTTACTTGATGATGCAATTATCAAACTGTAATATTCTAACATGAAAAACTGTGAGTATGAAATTGTAATATTATTATAACATTTGTGTTTTAATATGTCTACAACTGTGACTTGTGATATAATATTACTCGAAGATTTGTCATTGATTAGTACTTTTATTTGTTGTGATTGTTGATTGTCAGTTGGATTTTGATTGTGAATCTTGAATGGCTATTATTTCCAATAACTCACCGCTTCTACTTTGTATTGATATTCTTATATCTTAGCATATGGATGTGTTAATGAGCTGGCTGCCGGTGAAGTATGATATGGAGGGAGGGCCGGAACGAGACTGGACAGTGCTGGAATTGTGGTGCTGGGTAATATTCTAGGCACACTATAATCTGTTTTGTTAATGTTGCTCATCTTTCAGCATGATTTACTTTTACCTTCGTTGTTGATGATTTTATTTCAATCTGTTACAGGGGGGCCTTAGCCAGGCTAATTTTGAGTGTTGTGCCGATGATCTAATGCCATACGTCCGAGGATCTTACCCACTGACCAGTGGCCGTGCATGGCAGACGGTGGAGAGGGTCTACGGGTTTGGGTACTTGGATGAACACTGGATCGACTTTGAGATCAATCTCAGGCTCCAGCGCATCAATGTCATAGACTCCCTGCACTTGGGCCAGAAGCGAGTCGGCAAATACTTCGAGCACATGCGCAAGAATTTGCCACGCCTGTGTGAGAGGCAAGCCCTTTGGGAGAAGAAGGGATATACGGAGCCAATAAAGCCGGTCTGGGATGTAGTGTACGAAAGGGGGAACCCGCAGCAGCAACGTAATGATAAATACAACTGCGGAGTGCTGCTGATGAAGACCCTAGAGGCGAAAGCCCGTGGCATGCCCTTCTCCAGCATCGACCCTGCGAAGTGTGCCCTGTACCGGCTCCGGTTCTGTGTGGATCTCCACCAGCACTCGGCTCTCGTACCCGCCGATGATTAGTGAGGAGGAGTGAATTTAAAACAATGCTGTTTTTATGTGGTTTGGATGAAAACAACAATTTACTTGCTTTTTTTGTTTTTTTTTTTTACAAATTTGTGGTGTGATGCATGTTGATGAACAGGTCTTATCAGTGTGTTGCCTGTTTTTGGTTTTTGGGGGCAACACACATGATATATATATATATATATATATATATATATATGGAAGCCACAAATTTGAAAATTTTTGTTGCACAGGTTTCATTTTTTGTCTTGGTTGGATCTTATGCAACAATTGCATGTTTTATTTCATCTTATAATTGATGCACAGGTTGTGCATTATAGCAATTCTTATGCAATTGTTGCATCTTTGATCGATCTTATTTTCATCTTCTTTTAGCTTCTTCTTTGTTCATTTCTTCTCTTAGCTTTCTTGTTCATTTTCTTTGATGCACATGTTTTTTGATTGAGCATACAGGTTGCATGATAGCAATTCTTATGCAATTCTTGCATGTTTGATTTGAATTGTTGCACAGATTTCATGTTTGATTGATCTTATTTTCATTGGGCTTTTAGCTTCTTCTTTGTTCCTTTCTTCTTCTTAACTTTCTTGTTCATTTTCTTTTTTCCTCACTTCTTCTTACCGTGTTCTTTTGTAGACAAGAACAGAGATTTACAATTAAGCCATAGATTCACAATTAGAAGATAGATTTACAATAAAAGAGAAAACAGTGATAGGTTTACAATTATAAGACAACATACTTTTATTTAAACATAAATAGAACAAGGCAAAGAAACATCGTATACATAATCCTAAGTTTCCATTTTAGTTTGTTGATCACAATTTTGTCCTTGCTTCTTCTTACCCTCAGTTCTTCAACATGTGCACACTTCAACTCCAATTGTAGCACCAACTCGGAATTTTTATCTTCCAATGCCTTATACTTGATCTCACTTGATTGCTTCAACTCCTTGTATCTATCTTCCATCTTCAGAGAATTTACCTCATCTATCAATCTGCAGTTGTGAAGCTGCGCTATAGCATTGTCCCTTTCGAGCTTAATATTGTTGTTATAGTATGAAGTGAGTTCAGGATCCAACCATAGCCAGAAAGCACATTTGAACTACAACAGGGAATAGATAAAAAAAAAATTAAATAATAATATTGATAACAATATCTTATCGATGCTGCAACATTTTTGCACTCCCACACTGCCTTATCTTGAATCAAACTTCTAGGATTTGTAAGAAAGCTATCTAATGAATTATTTTGCCATCCAAATTTATTCTAGGGTGAAACTGGTTCCAGTTTCATTTTGTTTTGGTTCCTTCTAAAGAAAGAATTATGCCCTACCAAAAAAGAACAACTAGAAGTAGACACATTAATAATTCAATTTTGGAGTCCTACCAGAAGTTCCCTACTATATTAATCTTAGTTCGCCAGCTCATATGACAAGCCCAAAGTAAATTAGCATTTGCAGACAAGATGCTCAACTAAACTAATGGTTGGATCCTGTAACTCTATGTTTTCTTCTTCTCTTCAATTGAACATTATTTGACCACGAAATATCAATACATAGCAATTAAAATTACCTTAGCCAGAAAGCACAGTTTTATAGTATGAAGTGAGTATAGATAAAAAAAAATAAAAAATAAGTTTCCACCAGTAAAAGAAAACAATTGTTGATGTAAAATCGCATTCCGCTGAAATTTCACTCCCTCAACCTAAATGCATACCGCACACAAAAAGAGAATTGGAGCTGTAAGAATGGAAATGGAAATAAGAATAAATCTATTGCTGTTACCGCTCTTCGAGCGCATTGATAGTATCTCCGTTCTGGATTCGTTGGCGTGTGAGAAGTATCGACACGAGTAGATTCCTTACAGTGACACAACTGCGCATCCTCATTTCTGGAGTTTGAGGAAGAACTCGACATGAACCCTAATTTAGTAAAAAGAGGGATAACGGAGATACGGCGAAATTGGTGGAAAATCGAAGCCTTGCTGTGTTTGGGGGCAATCGAATTGGGCGAATTGAGGGAATACTATAAAATTGTTGATGATTGCAGTGCTGAAATATTTAGGGGAAATCGACTCGTGAGAGGGGGATTTGGGGAATTTGGGATTTGGGGGAAAACTGCATTCGTTCGATATATTGTAGCTGATGAGGTGTCTAATACGACACCGTCTCACGCCGAGCCCATCCCTCTCATTACCGCCGAAATGTTAATTTAAAATATTTCAATGATACTTATTTCCCTCCCCCCTGCCCTTGCCATGCCCTCACTTGCCCTTGCCCTTGGGTAACCCTCCTCCTAAACCCTTAAAACCCTAACCCTTGCCCTTGTCAGCCCTCTTCCCAACTATCTTTTACTCCGTTACGTTATAGAGATCGAGCATCGTTACGGGGGCAGTCGACTCCGTCGACAAGGTCTCGATATATTATAACTGCTAGGCTTGTATCTAGGAGTACTCCGTTACGTTATAGAGATCGAGCATCGTCACGGGGGCAGTCGACTCCGTCGACAAGGTCTCGATATATTATAATTGCTAGGCTTGTATCTAGGAGTACTCCATTACGTTATAGAGATCGAGCATCGTCACGGGGGCAGTCGACTCCGTCGATAAGGTCTCGATATATTATAACTGCTAGGCTTGTATCTAGGAGTACTCCGTTACGTTATAGAGATCGAGCATCGTCACGAGGGCAGTCGACTCCGTCGACAAGGTCTCGATATATTATAACTGCTAGGCTTGTATCTAGGAGTACTCCGTTACGTTATAGAGATCGAGCATCGTCACGGGGGCAGTCGATCTCTATATTTTAATAGATTCTAATATATATTTTAATATAATCTAATATAATTTAATCTAATATAATAGATTATTTGACTTGCTAAGATGAATTGGCCATTTAGAGTTTGACACGTGTCGTTATATATTCTAATATAATCTAATCATTACCTAATTGTGTAGGTAATGTTTTAGTTTCGAATTGAAAAGATCTTTCTAATTTATTTTCTTGTTTCCAATTCCATTTCCTCCAGGGAGACACCATATGCTTCATATTCCCGCACGCCGCTGACGGTGCTAGTATCGGCCGATGAAGGGAGAATCAGCGAGTATCATCGGTGGCCGAGGTAATAAAATTGTTCTACCCTTCCTCGTTGACGATAATTCCTCTGTTCCCGTCTATATATCAACATTATTTCGGGTGCGTAAACAGTACATGGGTGGGTCTTAGGGTTTTAATTGAGGGGGATCACATGGTTTGTTTAGTATAAGAGATTGGGGATAATGGGCATAGATCTTAACACATCACCGCATAATGATGATGAGGAAAATGAGTCATCAAATAAGGCCGGAGAGGGAAATTTCGATTTCGGAACTGCGCGAGCCCTTGAGGTTGGTAACAAATTTGATGATCTTGAGGAAGTTTTTCTATTATACTGTGAGTACGCTCGCCTAATGGGTTTCAGCGTGAAGAAAGGGAGTCAGTCCTTTTTCAAGGGGTCGTTTGATCTACGAATGAAGGTTTTTCTCTGCTCATGCGAGGGGCGGCACGACGACAAGCGTGATGCTGCAAGGGGTTCAGGCTACCGGAAGCAGGTGATGCGTACTGAATGTAAAGCTAGGATTCGAGTGTGCCGAGACAGCTTGGAGGTTCCCTGGAGGGTAACAGTTTTCAATACTGTTCACAATCATGAAATGCTCCATCAATCCCAAGGATATTTGCTTCGATCAGCTAGAGTCATGACAGCAGGGACTGCTTCGTTATTGGAGGCATTCCGTGCTGCTGGGATAGGTGTCAGTCAAGCTTACAGGTTTTTGGCTAATGAAGCTGGAGGAGTGCAGAATATTGGCTTTATAAAGAAAGATGCGTATCACTACCTTGATAAACTGCACAAGGACGAAAGGAGGCCAGATGGCGATGCTAATGCACTAGTAAAATTCCTCTTTGATAGAGCTAATAAAGAGATAAATTTCTTCTCTGCAGTGGATACAGACGAAGAAGGTCGGATAGTAAATTTCTTTTTCAGGGATAGTCGCTCAAAAATTGACTACTCATATTTTGGTGATGTGGTGTTTGTTGATACTACTTACAAGACAAACAAGTACAATTTGTATTGTGTGCCATTTACTGGAATTAATCATCATCGGAATAATGTGATGTTTGGAATTTGTTTCTTGTCCAATGAGACGACAGAATCCTTTGAGTGGTTGTTTGGCAAGTTTTTGGATTCTATGGATGGAAAGGAACCACAAGTAATCTTCACCGATCAATGCCAGGCGATGATGAATGGTTTGGATTACACATTCCATGAAGCCAACCACCGTTTATGCCAGTGGCACATTAATCGCAACACCAAGAATCATTTTGGAAAGCTGAAGAACAACTCCGACTTCAAGAAGGAGTGGATGTACTGCATGAAAGAGTGCGAGACGGAGGATGAATTTGACGAAAGATGGGAGGCAATGATAGAAGACTTTAAGCCAACCACTTCTCGGGATTGGTTCAAGAACATGTATAAATTGCGAAGAAGATGGGCCACAGTATTTACACAAGATAAGTTCTCAGGAGGCGCCAATGCAACAAGCAGGAGTGAGGCGACAAATAGAGTGTTGAAAGATTTGTGCAGTGCCAGTACTCCTCTTTATGATTTAGTTGTAAAATTTGAAATGAAGGTGAGAGAATGGCGCGAAGCAGAGTCTGCTGAGGATGCTGCTAATAGAGGGACCCCAGGGGGAATTTTCAGCCACCAGCGCCTATTAAGAAGTATTGCTTCAATTTACACGCGAGATCTTCAAACTCTTTGAAATCGAAGCCGCTAACTCCATGGCTGTTGACATAAAGAAGTTTCCTCCTGAAATGCAGAATCCAGTGTTGGAATATCATATAACCTCAAATTCTGGATCAAGTAGGATCCGAACTGTGAAATTTAATCGATACACCCACCACGCATCGTGCACTTGTCATATGTTTGAAACTGAAGGTATCATTTGTCGTCACATATTCAAAATTTATACTTACAGCATGGTGTATATGCTTCTTGATGAACTAATTCTTCGTCGGTGGACGAAGGCAGTGAATGATAGAATTCCACATGATCATATGAGTTTCCACGTGGAAGCGGGTAGACCAGACTTCGTCCGCATCATGGGGTTTGGGAACCGCAGCATGCGCTCATTCTGTGATCTGATAAATATGTGTAAGAATCACGGGTGTGAAGATATCATTGATGAAGGTCTTGAAGACATGAAGGCAAAGGTGTGTGCAAAGATGGAACGGGGCAATCCGGAAGAGTCACAGGCCGATTCTAGAGCGACTAAAACAAGAGATCCAAAGGGTAAGAAGCCAAGGGGGGGATCCAAACGATTTCGGGCCCATTACGAATCTCCTAAAGCAAAGCGAGGTATATACTGCCATTACTTACTGATCAATCATCCACTCTTCCATAACATTACCTTATTTGGGCTTTTACTGTGCAGGCCCAAAACCAACATGCACCCAAAAACCTAATAGCAAGAGGCCCCCGATGTCCCCAACTGTTTCTTTCTATGGATCACAGTCGCAATATGATGATGGAGCCTCTATGTCGGGTTCAATCCCTACTGACAGTTTTTGTTTGTTGTGATCACATGGTCTTGTTTTTATTCAATGCTAGAGTAGGTAGTCATATTCAAGTAGGTAGGAATGTGAGTATAAAGTTGCCCAAACAGGGAGAGAGAGTGGAACCAGCTTGGGAATATCAAGTCATGGCATCACCAATTCCTCTTTCACAGTCTGCTTTGTTTTACACAGGACCATGGACTCGTGAGGTTGAGACGAGGGTACTTGAAAAGCTAGACTTCGAGAAGTGGCTGGGAGGTTGGAAGTTAATTCATATTGGTGAGACAGAAGCTACTCTTAAAAAGGTGAAGGATCAAATGTTTGAAGAATATGATGTAGATATTCCACTGGGGGCTTACAGGTTGAAGTTGAACGAGTGGAAGGAGCGTAACCTGAATTTTAAATGGTTACTCAGCCAACCAAATGTTCGTTATGATTACGTCACTAACAAGATGCATGCCAGTCTCGAAGAATGGACTAGAATTGCTAGTGTAATATGTTTATGAAATCTCCATTTACTTAGTTGTTTTGCATGCCACTTCTTTAATTATCTAGATTGTGTCTCTCATCGATGTAATTCCTGTCACAGGTTCGTCCGGAGACATGCGTTTACATGTTGAACGGCGAAGACAACTGGAATTATCTTGAAGCAATCTTCTCTGTGGACCTCTTTGAAGGTGATTCTAGTGTTGCAGGAACTTCTACCTTATGTGTTTCCACACCAAGCATGAGTGCTGAAGCAGTTGAGCAACCCAGGAAAGTTGCTAGGAAGGGGGCCCGAGGCCAGTCCACTTCCAACGATTCCACCGATTCATTTTAGTGTTGTATGCTTTTTAGTAGTAGGGGGGCAGTGGCCTGAATCAGCTTTAATAGGTCTATTTGTCTTTTATGAATTTGTCTTGTTTCTGGTATGGGGAATCTTCATGCACGCCTGAATTATTGACCTGTAAACTATTCAATCACAGGCTTGGAATCTATCTATAAAACCAGTTTGTTGGCAGTATTGTACCTACCTCTTGTTTTGTTTATTTGTTATCATATTTTTGTATGTGCAATGCCTGGTAAAACGCAGGAGGAGTGGTTTTATGATTTTCGCTGGACCCAAAGGATGGAGGAAAGATTCATAAGCGAGCTCCGTTTGGAAATGTTGGACAACGGAGGACTGCACTCTGGCTTAACCGACGAGATGCGACCAGAATTCATCGAGCGGGTGAGCTGGTGTATGAATCGTGACTTTAAATTGCAGAATGATGAAGATTTCTATGACGACAAGCTCAAGTTCTTGGAGCAACGTTACAACACGTTTGAGTGGGTAATACAGCAGCCTGATGTGGAGTGGTACGGTGGAAATAACTCAATCACTGCTTCTGATGAAACTTTCCAGAGGTTAACAGCGGTGAGTGCAGTTGGATTTCATACAATTCATGTTATATATTATATTACTTGTTCATCTTTGTGAACTAAAAATCAATTTATTCAATTGTTGAATAGACAAAACCTCTAACAGAAGCATACAGGACTAAGGGGGAGGAGCAATACGCGCTTTTGAAGATGTGTTTGCAACGGGAGAAATCCCGACCCCCTTCATGGGATATTGATCACTTTCCGGAAATCTACTTCAGGAAAATGGTGGATGAAGAAGATGAATATGACACCGATTAGATTATTGTAATTTCGCTATTGTACTTGTAGTTTATCTTAATATTATGAATAAAACGTACTTTCATTTTGCATGAAATTAAGCTGTCTCAAACAACGAAAACAAAATCTAAGAAGAATTTATGGAAATGTAGCATACACAAATTAGTCACTTAAAAAAAGGACACAATTCAGAAATCAAATGTACGAGGTCGGTTGGTTCTCACAACCATATGCGTGCAATTGTTGGCAGTAACTATGCCGGAAGAGGCCACCCCTATCTGCCTGGATTACATTTGGGTCGACACCGTAAGCTAAACACTCCACCACTTTGACAGAAATGATACCACAATCTGCAGATCCAACTTGCTGGGGGGATTCGGGTTCCCTAGACAAGTGCCATCTGCTTTTGAACTTCCCACGCAGCCCCATCTTCTCCCAAAAACCGGTATGCCGAAAAATACTAGGAATATGAACACACATCCAGTTAAAAAAGGAACACACCTGATCCCACCGCCACCTCATGGAATCATACACCCTGATGCTCTGCTCCGCAAACTTGATTTCATATGCCACCCAATGCTCTTTATTTATGTTTGCAACACCAAGAACCCGTCTTACCTTCAGCCACTCAATGCTGTCAATATACGGCGGTTTCCGTTGACATAGGGCATGACTAACTTGAGAACCCGAGTGAAATCGACTCTTCCAAGTGCATCCTACAATTATAGATTAAATAAAGCTCCAATTTTGCTGTCAAAACCCCCGGCTAAGGTTCGTAAATCAACATACCGTGGCCCAGCTTTCAAGAATGGCCCAATCTCGATTACTCTTCAGTTCATCGCTAGCATCCCGTTTATAGTTGTGCAACATCAAACAGATCAATGCGTCGATATGCTGCAAATTTATTAGCATAATTGACTACTTCAGTTCATTTTCGGCATGGTGGAAAGATTAATCACTACATTACCATACTAACCTCTTCACTAAGATGACCCTTACGCTTCTGCAGAGTGTTGAACCAATCTGCACCTACCAATTGATTACTGGGCAATTTCAAGATCGAGGGACTGCAAATTAAAAAGACATGCAAATGATTTGATCACTTGATTTTAGACATACATAAATCCAAGGTTACTAGCTTACCGTGCTTTGCCAGCCTTGTGTGCCTTTTTCCAATCTTCAAAGGTTTTCATCATAGACATATTGAAATCCAAATCCGATGGCTCAAAATCAGTATGAATCAGGTGATGTCTACCACGTTTTGGGTTAAATCGTGGAGGGGGAACTTCGAAAGGCTTCTTGGAATTGGACTTCGACGGTGTAGGTGTTTCTTTGGTGGCTAGTCGGGGCGATGAACGGAAGACAAATTGTGATTGCTGCCGAGCAATTTCAGGAGGCTGATCTGTGGGCTGATCTGTGGCCTGATCTGTGGGCTCATATATGGGCTCACAAGAACTATCATCTGACTTCATTTCTCTGCAGACCTCATCAAGTACCTGTGTGTCAAGTGAATCGCTTCTCTCATCCTCTTTCTCTTCCAGTTTTTTGACCACTTTAAGCAGCAATTCCTTAATTTCCTGCACAGAGGATTCAACAGCTGCCATTCGTCGCGAGTTAGAGCCTTCCATGTCATCTAGGCGCCTCCGAATCTCCGTAATATACTGCACAGAAGATTCAACAACTGACATTACTGTTATGAAAAGTAACTCACTTAGCAACATGCATGCATGTTCAAAAATAAAGTTTCAGCTTCATAAAGCTCACATTCATATCACTGTGATTATCATGAGGCTCATTTTGTGGTGATCTATTTCCAGTACAAGAAGGCTCGCCTCTATTTCTGCTCGATCTACGGGGGCCACCATTCCTGCACTGCATCTTCTCTCCATTCTTCTCCACAGTCTTGCCTTTCTTCCGATAAGGTCCCTCATTCTCATCATCATCCACATCCTCATCACTTTCGAAGTCAATTTTTCGGGAACGTTTTTTCTTCACCATGTCTATGTGGATGGACGTCGTGGGTTCAGTAAGTCCTAACCCAGCAAGAAACTGCACCTCCTCCTCCGATGGAACAATAGGCACCGGTTGTTTGCCACAAGAAGGAATGAAGAACCTAGCACCAAGGTCCTCAAAGCGGTAGGCATTTTCCACATTCCATCTCACCATCCTCGGCAGGCTATGTTCAGTATTTGGAACACGAGAACCAACAGTCTCTCCTAAGCCTGGAATCACATCGTATGCCCATGCTTGCAGAGCATAAACGAAACCATGCACCTCGCAAGTGACAGTCTGATTACCACCCTTATGTCTGATTACATTCTCTCTTGCATTATATAAACTACTTACCAAGAAATCGTAAGCAACGCGACCCCAAGGGAATTTTTTAAATCTACCCATATCATCAATCAAGTGAAAATAACGCATGTCCATCCCTTTCGATGTAAGATCCCTAATCAACAGGAGAGAGTACAAAAGATACAAATGTGCCAATTTTACTGCATTATTTGACCTACTCCGACACTCGGATTTCAACTTCAAATAAATTTCATTAACTACAATTCTACGTTGGCCCTGGAAAAGTGTGTGATGTGCCTCACTGGATTTTGGGGGGGGGGGGGGGTTCAGTTTCATTGAAGTTCAATCCAGTCATTTGCGCAAATTGAGTTGGACCAAACTCAACCAATTTGCCGTTAATCTGGAAAACGAGAATACCGCGATCCCTAAATTTACTTTGCAGACATAATAACAAATGGTGGATCAACTGACCTTGGAATTGCATATTCGGAAATTCAAAGAACTGAGCAAAACAAGACGCCCGCATTTCAGCCAAATCATCTGGAGACAAAAGGTTCTTTACCTTCTCCACAAACCATATATGGGCCCGAGTTGATATATGGCCACCTTCAAATTACAAACAGAATTAAAAACTAAAACTAAAAATCCAATACAGACTACCGATGTTTATGTGTTCAAACCCTAATTATGCTACTTCCTTAATTTCCCCAATTGAATTTACAAAAACAAAGGAAATAGAAATTACCTTTACGGACCTTCGTAGTCCCCTTCGTCGATTGCTGCCTAGGCTTATTCCAACCATTCCCACTCTGCGGTAATTTTTTTGTGTACCGGCATTGCACCTGGGATGACTCGCTTTCGGATGCGGAGGGGGTTTCGGAGGGGGGTTCGCTGAACTGGTGTTGGGAGTTCATATGAAAGGGTACTATTATGGCGTCGTTGCTCATTTCTAGCAGAGTTTTTCGTGCCCTTGAGCTGCTTCCGATTCTTCTTCTTCTTCTCTACTCTCCTCTGATTGTTTTTTCTACTTTTTGACTGTGGAGGAACCAAAAAAAAAAAAGTTCAACAGTTTGTTCACTTAATTAGTTAATTAAATCAAATTAGGGTTACAATTTGGGGGAAATAAGGGATAAATAAGTGTGGCCCTTCGTTCCAATTTTTGAAAATAAAAAAAATTGCATTCTGACACTCCTACTAAATTATTTCAAGATAAAAACTCTCTCTCTCTCAACTTTCGATCCGATAAATCAAATTGTTTTTGTGGAAGATGAGATATCAATTAGGTCGATGTCTTAGTTAGTTTATAATGATATAAGGATCACTATATGTTTTCCGGCGATAGAAAATTGTTGATGAAATTTTATTATTGCCCATGGCGATACTAGTGGCGACAAAAAAGACTTTTTAATCCAACTTCCAAGATAAAATCCCTAGTGGTTTACACGTGGCGGGCATCCAAGGGGTTGACTTTTTTATAGTCGACCTAGCGCGGAAATTCCCCACAAAATGAGCTTGATTTATTTATTGATTTATAATTTGAAGCAGACTGACTATGATTACCTATATTTATATGTAGCCACTTTTTGAGGGGGCCATGTGACACCTGTGTCGTGATCGCGGAATGAGTCACATCAGGTCAGGTAATATAAATTGGACGATTGATTCTCCTCTACATTATTATTTAATTACACAATCGCCATTTTTCATTAATTTAGTCACGAATCACCCACGAAAATTGCTGACTATATTAAAAAAAAAAAAAAAAAAAAGGTAAGTATGTTTTTTAGTACAGGTACATGCCTTTTTCCTTAATTTAATATTATTGCCTTGCCGCGGGGAAAGTTCAAATAGACACATAAAAAATTATTATATTACCAAAAAAAAATTATTTTTGCTTTGAAAAAATTTTACGTGACACCCCTTATATTTCTTTATTCATATTTATCTAAATTTTCAAATTTTTTAATTTTTAAATATAAAATAATAGATTTTAAATATATATACTAAAATTTTGTGTCTCACATCGGTTTCTCAATGAAATTTCACCTATTGAAAAACCTATAAATTCCTATAATCAATGTATATTTTCTCATCTTTTGCTCCACCAGTTTTATTTGTCCAATTTATTTATTACTAATCGGTCGAATAAATAACTATATTTTATAGTTTAATTTAATTTAATTTGGTCAATTTATTAATTGGCCGAATATATAATTATTTTTTGTAGGAGTTTTATTTGACCAATTTATTTATTAATCGGCCGAATAAATAACTGCTATATTTTTATAGTTTAATTTAATTTAATTTGGTTAATTTATTAATTGGCCGAATAGATAATTTTGTTTATTAGGGAACCACCAATTTATTAGTTAACAGAATAAATGGTTCCAAAATAGTTTCGATAATTTATTGGTTGACCGAATTAAATTTGAAAGTAGTCTAATATTTTTTTATTTAATTTGATAAAAAAATAAGTAATTTCTAATTTGTCAATTAATTAGGTAGATGGGCCAATTCCCAACTGACGGGTACCTCAACTCAGGATCCCACGTGACACATTTTCATTCTTTATTCTTATTAATTTTAAAATTTTCATTTTATTAATTTTTTTCATATTTTTTCTAAAATCTAGAATCGTTATCTGTGAATTGATTTTTACGTTATTTGTAGTTGGATTTCCAACTTTGCATGATTTATAATTGTAATTAGTAAATATTACTAATATACAGTTAATATGAGAATAAATAGTACAATCAATTTTTTTAATGTTTTGAGTCTATACAAATTCTAAACGAGTTTTATAAATTATGCATTTATAAATCAAAATCGTGGTTAACGGGGCAATTCTGACCCGAAACCGTGGCGGTAGACGAGCCAATTCCCAACCAACGGTTACCTAAACTCGAGGAATTTTTCATTTTATACTTTTTTTCCCATGTATTTTCTAAAATCTATAATCGTCAACCATGAAATAATGTTTACGTTATTTGTAGTTGAATTTTCAACTTTGCATAATCTATAATTTTAATTAACGAATAGTACAATCATTATTTTTATTAAATTTACTCACTTATAAATCAGAGTCGTGGTCAACGGACCAGTTCCGACGCAGAACTGTGGCGATAGACTAATATACGGATTTTTTTCAGAAAGGAACACAAATGACTAATTTTTTTAATCGAATTTAAACAAGTACGAATATATAAATTTTAAACAAATTTGAATAATCTTAAACACATCATCTCAAATTGTTTGATCAATAGTCTCCGTTGCAAAACGTAGAATATGTAGAAAAATTGGCAGAAAAATTACTAACGATTTATCAACGAGCCAATTCTGATCAAGAATCGTGCGCATAGAGGGGCCAATTCAGTACTTGCAGGACAATTTTTTTTTAATATATTAAAACGTAGAATATGTAGGAAAATTGACAGAAAAATTACTAACGATTTATCAACGAGCCAATTCCGACCAAGAATCATGCGCGTAGAGGGGCCAATTCAGTACTTGCGGGACAACTTTTTTTTAATATATTATATAATAATGAACTTATAAAATTAAGGATATTTATGGTCAACTTTTATCTTATATCATTGACTAAATAATTTTATGAATCACAATCATTCCACATAAAATTTTGTAAAAAGGAAAAACTACCAAGTACATTGTGAAATAATTCTTGAAGTTCTATTCTCAGTTAAAAAAGTTATTCTCGAAGCTGGTAAAAAAGAAATCGAATGTCATCATTTATTTCTCTATGAATATATTTGGAAGATGATTATTTATATAATACTACAATTTATAATTAAATTTTTATTTATTAAATATTGTGTGAATATTTTTGGAATATAGTTATGTATATAATTAAATACTAATTTTAGGTAAAAAGAAAACAAATGTCATAATTAATTTTTTTGTGAATATATTTGGAAGATGATTATTTATATAATTTAAAAATCAGTATTGTAGTCAATAGGCCGCTTTCAGGTCGGAACCTTCGGGGTAGACGGGATGATTGTGAAAGGGTGGTTTAACTTTTTTTTTTTCTTAATCTTGTGTTGAATTCATAATGTGGGGTATTTAGGGTCACTTTCATCTTATAGACAATATTAACATCTATAATATTATTCGCTATCTATAGATCTCTTCTCTCTCTCACTACCCGCTCCTTCTCTTGCCTCTTTTTCTTCCTAAAAAGCTAAAAGATTCAGCTTAAGAGTCGCTTTCCTTTGAGAGAGAAATATATTTTTGCTCACATCGGTTTTGTAGAAGAATAGAGCTTTAACAATTATCGAAAGTAATGAGAATATATTAGTTATAATTTTTAACAAACATAACTATATGGGTTTGAGACGTAAACATGTGGTAAAATTACTTTTTAATTGAATTTGAGATGTGTTCAAGGGATATAAATTCTAAGCAAGTTTAGTAGATTGTATAATCGAATTATTTAACGCTAAAATAATTAATAAATAATATTTTTTTAATCTATCACATATTAATACTATTTAATAATTTTATTAATTTTTATAATTTTCCGTTGATTTTCGACGGGTTATACACTAGTTAGTCTTGGTTTGTGAAGACAGTTTGCAGGCCAAGTCGTACTAGGATTCTAGAACGGTGTGGCCAATAAAGACCATGTTGATTTTTAGGGCTTAATTAGTACAAACCATATCATAATATTCTTAATTAATTCGGTAATCAGTCAATAAAGTCCGCCACTATTCTATTTAACCATGATTTTAAATTTCGAATTCTACCGAGTTCATATGTTTGTCTTGATGTTGCAAACTAATTATTCTCACGCACGCTCTAATTTTGAATCTCATATACCTATACTATTAAGGTGGCGTTTGGTTTGAAAGATGAGATTTATAACATTTGATAAATCGGATAGAATTATATAATTGATTAATAATCTTCTTAAATTTGGAAGCACAAATTATCATTCAAATGACGGGTGTGATTAGCGCCTAATTACTATCACGGGGATCATTCAAACTAAACGTGTTATCATGTTGAATTATTTTCAATCAAGCCTTATCAATAAAACCAAACAACCCAATTAACTAAAAAGAAACCATATATGTTTATAAATTATAATCAGCTGCACTTCTTTTTTCTAGTTAAGGATTATTTAGGCAAGGACTTCAAACATATGTAGTAATCTTTTTTTAAGAAAATATATGTCGTAATAAAATGTTTGTTTTAATCGAACTTGTATATGACAATTTACCTAGCTCTTTGATCCATGGACCATGACCATGACGCTTTATTTTAACTTTTTTTTTTTTGACATCAGGGGAGGGCAGTGAGTTTGAACTCTATACCTCATTGCTTAACAATTAAATCATATCGTAATATTTTCTTGAAATATATTTTTTGGAATTCGTAAAAGGTTCTTTTATAGGAGTATCACATAAAATAGGTAGAGACTTGTGGGGCCCGACCCGAATACTACATTATTTATTATTGTCATGCAGGCTCGGGCCAGCCCAAAATTTTTGCATTATCGATTGATTTTGGGATGAGGGTTGGATACATTTGAGATATTTTCAGCCCAATGATTAGTTTTGACAACTGTAGTCGCTAGTCAAATAACGGTATAGTAATGTACAGATTTGTGTGAGATAATTAAATGTTTTAAACATCTGTAGTAGGTGAAAGGTGTTTTTCAATCAACTGTTTCCCATAATCTAGCCGACAACCATGATAAAATTAATTTCAATACCAATTGATTTTGATGCATCTGAGATCATACCTTGCCTAGCTTCATCATAATCTATACTTGATCTCTTTCTATATCTTTCTTTTAAAAAATAAAAGCCGTCGCGCTTAGATTCAATTATACATACCTAGCTAGCTAGAAATAAAACGATGACAAACATATATATTAATTAAAGTTATGGTGATGGTGATTGTGATGACGATGAATACAGATATTAAATAAATAAATAACTTTTAATTACAAAGGACAACTGAAAACTACAAACTCTGAATCATAATCTTCATAATTTCTTCATCCCATGCAGAAAGATTGATTCTCAAATCTTTTCTAACCAGTAGCTTTAGCTTAGCGTTTCCTCTAGTAAAAATAATTTTTTTTTAGAGAATTATAAGGAATACTACATTAATTGAATAAAATACTATTATAAGAAATAAAATACTACATTATTTTTAGAGAATTATAAGAAATACTACATTAATATATATATATAAGAATTATAAGAAATACTACTATATATATTATCGAATAAAATACTACACCATCGTATACGTGGGACCTCCACACCACACAAAAATGAGATCACTTTACCGCACGTAGGCGAGACACACAAGGTGAAAATATATTACACTCCATGCATGTGGAATTGAACCCAAGGCTCTCTTATTAATTAAGGAGATACTCGTGGTACCTCGTTCAATGTAACATTTTTATACTATATTAATTCTAAATATGCTCCGATGATTTGATTGTTCTGGCTCTTAATATCCATTCTAGTTCTATCCTATTTTTGTTTTATTTATTTATTTAATTCAATCAACTTCGAAATATATATATATATATATATGCAGTATTACACTTCCACTTTTGAATCTGTATAACAATTAAAAATCTCATTTCGACGATTAATTTAAAAATGGCATCATTTCAATATACAGTAGAAGAATGTTGTATCGGTAGGTTTCTTAAGTGCATGCGCACAACGGTTACCCTCATTATAAAAAGACAAGAAGAATATTGTTTCGGCATTGCATATTAGACAAGATGTAATTCAATCACTAATATATCAGTGGTACTAATATCATCACCATATATACAAATAAATGTGTATATAGGAAGAGAATCATATGAGAATGCTATCTTATGTGAGAAATGAGAATAAATTTAGATCCCCTTGATTTTCATTGATTAATGATTCAGATTTAACGATGCATTTTGTTGTAGTAATTTATGCATTACAATGTTGATGCATTAGGTTTCTGCAGTTTATGCATTAAAATGTATCATTCTCACGTTCTCATATAAAAATTATTCTCACCAGAACCCTACCCTGTGGATATATATATATATATATATATATATATATATATATAAGCAATTTGGACCAATGATTTTTTTTTTATCTACGGTTCAAATTAATTGATGCATGTTTGTGTATTAAAAGTGTGTTAAATAATTTGTGCATTAAGTTACTGTAATTTGTGCATTGACATATTAATTAGTGCATTAACGTAGTGCATTTTGTGCATTACCTAAATGATATTTATATTGAATCTTACTGACTCATATAAGGATGAGTAACAGATGATCCACACACTATATATATCCCCACGAAAAATATATATGTATATAAAATATATGAGACCAAAATTAAACATGATATTGATAATGAATATAAAATTGCTGCCTTCGAAACGGTGAAGTGCCGGACCAATAGTTCATAAAAAAAAAAAGAAAAAGAAGAAGAAGAAGAAGAAACTAAAAGAGAATAAATCAATAAATAATGATATGCGTGCGTTAGTGAGTGTGGGGGTTGAAAATAATGCTCCTCCTGTTCAATAAAAATATTCCGTATTTTTTTTTTAATACGTTCCATAAAATATTTTCTTTCTTTTTTAGGATATATTCTCTAGTGTGAGACCCTTTCTTCACTCATATTACAATTCTTAAAGCGTGTACTCGTGAATATACATTTTGGAATATTGTTTTAATATGTAAGGGAGAAAGTATATACATGCAATTGCATGAAATAAATAAATAAAAGTATGATGCTGCCGGCCTTGATGATCCCTAAAGAAGGAAGAGTCTAGCATTCAAAATATATATATTAGACCATTTCCTACCTAGCTAAATGTCTTCTTCTTCGATCTTCATATACTCCATATCATTACCTAATTAAACCCTTATAATTATATATATATATATATATATATATATATATATATATATATATATATATTGTCTCTTCCAATCCAATTAATCAACCCCCTTTTTTCCATCCTCACTAAATTACTTGACCTCCTTTTTCTAGCTAGCTTCTATATATATATATATATATATATATATATATATATTCATCCACCCTTCTCTCTCTCCCCCTCTCTGTTACTCTCTCTTACTACAAGAAGTATAGATAACAAATGGAGTATTCCAAGTATGATGAAGAATGGAGAAATTCAAGTGAAGTAGAAGTAGATGAGGAAGAAAAGAAGGTGGATTTAGGCGTGGGGCGATCGTACGAGTGCGTCTTCTGCAAGAGGGGTTTCAACACTGCACAAGCCCTAGGTGGCCATATGAACATCCACAGGAAAGATAGATCTTCATCCAGAGTTAACAAACCTAAACAAACCACCCCAAGATTGATCTCATCTAATCTCTTAGGCCAGCTTCGTCGTTTTTCACCTCCTCACCATCACCAGCCTCACTTGACCTACTCAACTTATTTCCCACCTGCTTCCGAGACTACTACTCACCCCTCCGATCCCGATTGGCGGATGAGATTGAGCTTGGAATTCGGACCCTCGATGATCAACGTTGAGGACAAAGAGTTGGATTTGGAGCTTCGACTTGGCTATCATTAATTCTTCATCATATCCACTTATATGTATAGGTAAGTTTTATGTGTAAGAATCTTAGCTTCAACAGCTTTGTAATAAAGGAATTAATATATTTTATATTGTAATCTCAAGATTTGTTCACCATTATCACAAGCTAATTTAATTTCTTGAATAATGGGAATATCATCATATCACTATGTTGGTATCGCTGTATCGATCTAACCCTAATCGGGAATACATATATATAATTAGGGTTTTGATCAATCACTCTTTGATTTGAACTTGTTAACTTTTGTTGTATATACATGATTATTCATAAATTGCTGGAATTTGGTAATTAAGTGTAATATTTTAAATGGGTTGAATCGAAGGAGGAATATTATAGTTCATGATGTTGTCTATATATAGCTTGGCTCGAATCACTCTATTCAACTAACGCTCTACTACCTTTTATATATGTCTGGCCGGGCAATCAGTTTAATTATCATAATTTAGCATTGTGATATAACCTTATATAATTTAATTAGCTCGCTAGCTTCATATAATTAACCTTATAAGGAAAGCTAGCTCATGCTACATCATATAGCAGTGCCCATATATATACATGTGGTACGTTTTTTTTTTTGTTTTTTTTGATAGAACATGTGGTACTATTGCAGGGTAATGTCATCAATTTAGATGATGCCAACTGATCATTTGAATTTCTTGAACATTAATATGTGATCTTGATCCGGATAATCTTTATGGTACGGTTAATTATATTCATACAATCTTTCTTGAGTTAAAGATAATTATGTGTAGCATATATATAATGTTGTATATACTATAATATTTGATGAACTTTTATCTGAAGATGGACAACTATACTGTAATGCACATTTTGTTGTTGCTGTTGTTGATGGTGTAATGCACATATTTTAATATCTATGTATAATTAATATGCTTGTGTTCTTTTTAACATATTGCTGCATGGGAAATTAACACAAACATAATTGTAAATTATATATGGTTCAAATTAAGAGATCGAGGGGTAAGGTTTGTTGAGATTCATCTATAGAATATATGTTTTGGCAGCTGCATGTATGTAGTGTGTCTGTGTGTGTGAGCTTTCATATATATAACTTAGTGTTCTGGTTTTAAGGTTAGTTAGTACCTACTACAAGTCTATAGATTATATATATTAAGTTGGAAGTTGTTTTTCCAAATGATTAATGAATTAATTACTAAAATGTATTTTGTTGAAAATTAGTCATACATATATATGCCAAGTTGTTTTGTATAACCTATAAACAATTTTGTCATGAGTTTTTTACATGTTATGCAATATCAATTAAATGCATCGTGTGCAGTGCAGAACGGTGAAACTTATTTTTAGGCCCCCAGAATTTTACTAGTACTACTTTTTTGGATGTTGGACCTTTGAATTAATAAATAAAATTTGCTCTTTTAAATCCAGCCATGCATTTATTATGTTTCTATCAGACATTTTATTTACATTCTTATATGGAGACCTTTTAGAGTTTGTATACACGAACATGCTTGAAGTTCCATTTATAAGTTTGAAACGAAGCCAATTAAACAGACTCAAATGTGGTAAAAAATAGAAGTTTACGCATATAATTTAACACAAAAATGTATAAGAAACAAAATGCAGTAGTTCAGATTTTAAATATAACAAGCATCAGTGGTCTAGTGGTAGAATAGTACCCTGCCACGGTACAGACCCGGGTTCGATTCCCGGCTGATGCATATTTACACATTTTATGTTTCTTTTTTTAATAATAATAATAGTCTATTTTTTTAATTTGCAGTTGTAACGGTTAGTGATTGTAGTATGTGTTCGTTTGTTAGTGGAGGTGGCAGAGTCGTTGGAAGAAGTCCAGTCTCCCCCTCTCTCTCTCTCTCTCTCTCTCTCTCTCTCTCTCTCTCTCTCTCTCTCTTAATTTTAATTCCAGTCGTGAAAGAGACTCCATTCTTCATACTAAATTATCCCTATCAACAAATCAAACGACAAACACACGACCTCATTCTTCTAACCTTTATTTTATTTTTATAACTAACTAAATCTTTAACGAATTCGAGTCCGGATTCTGAACCAAATGAGTTGTGATATAGTACTATTTAAATTCAAAATGATAAATAAACTATCATTATAAAATGGAAAAATATAATTTCCTTATTTTTAAGATGAAATTTCCTTTTATTTCAACAAGTATACACTTCTAATTAATCCTCTTTCCTAGAAAACTATTTTTAAAAGAGATGAATGTATAAAATATGATTACCACCTGGTTTGAATTTTCGTAGTCATTCAAACTCAAGACCCATAGATTTCCTATCAAGTCATCACTTAATACAATACGAATAATTCAAGGAGAAATATCATTGTATATTTACACTTTTTTTATCAATTGTATGTCATAAGTATACCCTAAGTCATACCTTCGAATATACAATTTGATTTTCCCAAATCTACCCTACAATTCAAATTTTCAACAAGTATTGATTGAGCATAGGGGTGTACTCGAACCGAGCCAAGCCGAATACTATCGTGCTCAAGCTCGGCTCGTTTATATCGAGTCGAATCTCAAACTTAGTTTATCGAATATTTCAAGACTTGCGAACTTAATCGAGCTCAAATAAACTTTCTAAAATTTAGCTTTATGTTTTAATTATTTATTATTTTAATTTAAAATTAATTATTTTATTCACAATAACATAATATATTAACTAAATTTAATTTTTTTTCTTATGACAAATAAAGTTAGTTAAATATTAATACAATTAGTATTAATTAAAGTATAAAAATATAAAACACGCGCAACTAGATAATAATTTATATTTTCAATCTTAATCACTAAACGAGCCTATTCACGAGCTTACGATCTGAACACCGTCATGCTCAAGATCGGCTCGTTTAGCGAACGAGCTTCTCTAAACAAACTCGAACAAACTTTTATCGAGTCAAATTGCGAATAGTTCACGAATAATGTGACTCGTATACAGCCCTAATTGAGCATAGGCCAAAAATCTACGCAAATAACGATGTAAGATTGAATCAAAGTGTAGGTTTGAAAAGAAATATCGTACGTCACAGTACACTTTAGAATCAAAGCGTTGTGGTATTAAATGACTTTTCCTAAATTCAAATAGCAATATTGCTTCGCTTCTCATTCTGAAACAGCTTGTTTTTCTTTCTACTTGACACATGCACATTATTATTCTGGTGACTCAACTCAAAAGTACAAAATTAACATGTATCATGAGCTATACTCTACAGCTGGTACAGTTGCACAAAAGGTATACCTAAGTAACACGAATTAGTAGCACAACCATGACAAATATGCACGTCATGGCGAAGATCAGCAACCATGTGAAGCACGACGTTTTTAGACTCTGTGAATAAACCTCCATTGCCCGAATGTTTGCGTGTCCAGTGCTTGCCAAGCTGTGCTCAACCGCTTTCTCAGTTGAGTCGAGTATCTACAATCACAACATCCCAGATTAGATGGATTACTTAATTACATGTCAATGTCAACTATGTTCCTCTAAATGTTTCCCCTGTTTCGCTCTTCCACGACTTATATAATACCAGTCGATATACATGTTACTGCTTTTGATGTGTAGTGTGTTTTTATCTATAGTCGAGACACATTAGTTAGCAGCAATCGTGCTAACCCGTCTTGAAAACATAGGAAACACTAATCAGCAGCAATAATCTATCAGTAAGAATGATAACAGTTTTGCGTATACTGAAGTATGGCTACAATCATGCAAAGAAGATAATGGATAATGTCCCCTAAACCAATTCCAAACTGCTAGCAATCAAAAAATTTACTCACCTTCTCAGTGTTTTTTACAGACTGACTCATCATAAGACTACTCTCTTTGAGTTGTCGTGCCAAACCAACCATTTCATCTGTCAGATCTTCTTGTAACTGTCTGAACAGAACAGAAGAACACATAATCGTATAGCATAAACATGGAGCTCGGAAAAAAGATCAAATATTCAATTCATAAAGGTCGAGAAAAGGCCGGATTATACCTTAATGAATAGATAACCAGGCAACCGTTTGTACGAGATAAGAAAATTAACTTATATTTATGCCAATAACACAAGCAGAACAATGGTTTTTCCTCTTTTCTCTAATGGGTTTAGTTTTGATTCATATTCTATGCAACTCATGTAAAACTTATGGAGCTCAGATTTCTTCAGATGTTTTGTAAAACTTATTTTGGAAATTCCAGAATAAGATGTTCGACTTTACAAGTGATCAAGAAGTTTCTTTATAGTAAGAAAATCCTAACTTAGTCACAAAATAAGATCTTATATATCTGTGATAGATCTAAATACCAAATTATAATCACCCCAATATAAAAAAAGTTCAATTGTCTATAGTTCACCAAAAACAGTGCTACAAGTTTCTAAAGCATAAATCCTTATGAATCAACAGTCATCTTACAAGAACTTTTTATGCAAATTCTTTTCCTAGATGTGCATCAAGAAATTTGTTCAAGGTCAAACTTCATCAAATTTAAGCTCATTCAAGTGAGATACAGGCAGTAGAATAATCACTACATGACTGGGTGGGTATAATCTTCTTCAGGATATCATTTCAAGTTGTCATAAACTAACTCGGAAATAGTGAAAATAAGAATACCTGTGTTTCTCAATGTGAGCATGTGCTGCTGCATCCAGTTTGACAGACTTTATATTATTACTGTCCTCTGTACTACTGGGGGACCTATCTCCTGACGAAGGCCTGCATCATCAGATAAAAGTCGAAATTAAAAAAAAAATAATGCAACGAATAATGTAATAAGACAGCATAACCATCATTTACTTACGGAAATCTCCTCCTCAGCCCTCTCGGAGACAGGATACTTTCTCCCTCGGATGTGGTAGGGGATTCCTTGACCTTGGCTTCAAAGGAAGGCTCCTGGTTAACTTGAGTACTGGACTGGAATGTGTCAATGAAAAATGGTCATTTCATGGATGATTGCAAACAGCTTGAAAGTTGATAGAGTAGGTAATTATGCCACTACCATATAGTCATAAAAATTTATTGTATTCTTAGCAACGTGAAGATAGAGAGAATCCTGAGCCTAACAGAGCGGAATCGCTGAGAAAGAATACCAAATTCAGCTTTCTAAGTGGTAATTTATAGACAGTACTGAAGTGGCAAGGTAAGGGCAATCAAATTTCGAGAAACCATGTGTAAGCAATAACAGTTGAAACTCTAATAAAATATTTACATCAAATTTACTGGTTGAGAAGTCAAGATTTTTCAAAATACAGATCAGCTTTGCAGTTTAGATGCACTTCATGGTAGCTGAAAGGATTAGAAACCATATTGGAAAGCAACATAGTACTATTACACTAAACCTACCGCAAACAAAAGTCAATCAATATCCAACAGGCATGCAGCTAAAAATACAAACCCACCTCAGTGACATATAACTTGGCTGCTACAGCTTCAATTTTCTCAGAATATTCATTTAATTGAGCTTTCGAAACCCTGAAGAAAAGAGTGACAAAATAGAACAGAAACATATAAGAGTTACTAGGTCGCATTTATAAATACATTATTGTTTTAAGATGTGAAAGGAAAAGCAACAAATAGCATACATTTTTTATTCTAATTTTGCAAAAGTTGGAAAATATGATGGAAAATATTTGATAAATCATATTAACAAGATGAGCAGGGTTGTATTAAACTGTTAATACATGAGTTAGTGGTTAGGCTTTTATTCAAATTATTGCAACAAAAAATCAAAAAGAAAAATTCCAAGTTGCTTGTGAGGCATGCAGAGGCAAATTTTAGATATATCAATAGTCTTTGGAAAGTAGATTTTATGATTTTAGGTGTGAAAGGAAAAGCATAAAAACACAGTACACAGAAGCATCAAACATAAAATGTTATGACGGGCAACAAGTGATGCAAGCCACCTTATCAATGTCTAGCACTCTATAATACAATGAGTTTCAAGGGAGGCCAGCAATGAACGGGTTTTATTTGAACTGACAGCCATAAATTAGTTGAAAGGACTGGCTTTGGTCTCTCTGACAAAAATCAACCAATCAATCAAGAGACTCTTCTTGAGTAGCTTGTGGAGTTGTGGTTGATGGGCAGATAGTTCCATTAGAGAACTCAATATAGAACCCCCTCCATAAAGCACAGAATATATTACCTTAAGGTATCTATTAATCAATTACACAATTTGATTCTTACATCATAAACAATGAAGTGTAATAAATAAGTAGCAGGCAAGTCGTCAAACCTAATGAGAACATCCTCTAGAGTTAACAGAATTAAAAGTTGCATTGATGAATTAGACAAACCTTGGCAAACCCTCCAGAGTCCTCTCTTCAGCTAGTTGTTCCAGTTGCTCTCTTAATGTCGCCACATACTTATTGTTACCATCATGAAACAAAGAATAAAATTACTCATCTTCCAATAATTACAGAAAACACAATTCAAATCCAATTGACAGTGAATCAGGTAGATTGAAAATCACACAAGATGGCCAAAAATAGCTTCAAGAATCAAGATATTATGTTCTCAATGAACTGTCCATGCATTAGTCAACCAGCTATAACATTTATGCTCGACTTAAAATGATCAACATATATGATGTATGAGTGAAGACTTCAGAGGACTGAGAGCATACATGTATAAGCTTTCCCTGATTTTGTTGTTGTGGAGCCGCTGCAAGTAACCTTCTTAAATTCACTTCTGTTTTGCTCAAGCCCATCACAGAATCCTAAACTTGTATAGTCAAAAGGCCAATTGAGATCCACAGCATGATAATTAGCCAAATATGAAAAGTTATATACTAAATTCAGTCAGCAGGTACAAAATTATTATGCTAAATGGCCATCCATCACAGACTTGGATGACTGTAATTGACTTTAACAACAATTTATCAGTTCACGCACGCACTAATCAACTTAAACTTGAAGTTGACAAAGAACACGACCTATAAAACTTACATTCTACTAATTAAATTTTATTTATAGACACAATTTATTTGAAAAAATCAGGTTTATTTTATATGGATAAGAAAGTTCACTAAAAGCAATGCACTAAAGAATTTCATAAATGAAATTAGTGAGTTCCTACAGAATTATTTTAGACTTTAATGAGGAATGGTAAAAAAAAAAGTACTACTAGCATCTTGGAAAATCAACCAGTGCAGCCAAAATTTAATGTAGCTAATATACAAATCCCCGATTTATAACCACAAATATGCAAAAAAAAAATGGAGAGAAGTAGAAGTAAAAGTGACAAATTTAGATTATAAGGCCTTTACTTTTCCCAATGCCTGCAACAAAATTTGAGTCTCAGAAAGATTTTATAAGAGCTCAATGTGGCTATATACATCTTCCATATATTTTACTCATTAACAAGAATTCCCAATAATAATCATATATATTGATCACCATTTGTAATACCACGTTTTTCCTACATCATTATTTAAGAATTAAAGAAAGTAAAAAATAAAAATAAAAATAAAAATAAATAAAAATAAAAAAACGAAATTTAAAATCGAACTTATAAATTTGATTTAAATAGTTAGATGGTAAGTTGTGTTAAAGGCCCTTTTATATGACCAATCTTAATTACTTTCTTTGAAATTGAACTACGTTCATAGTGAGCCTTTGTTACCATTTTTTTAAGAAACCCAATTAAATATTCTGAAATTTAATCAATGGAAACAGAAAACCGAACGCAGGCACATCAGATTATAACCTATAAAAACATGATAAAATATTAGAGCATTGTTTTAAAAATCGATTGAGGCGCACGAACTAAGACGCGCCTCAGATCGGGGCGGTCACAAATAGCATAGAGGCAGTAGCCTCAGTCAATCTGAGCGAGGCGATAGCCTTGATTAGTCGAGGCGGTCGAGGCGAACCGAGGCGGATGAGGCGGACCGAGGCTATAGCCTCATTTTTACGTTTAAAATTGGGCTTTTCTTATTGTTTAGAGAATGGCCTTTGTCTAATTTTACCCAATATGAATTGGGCTTTTTAACTTAAGTGATAATTTAGTTATAGGCTTATAAATTAAACCCTAATTTTAATAAAATAAAGCTACAACATTTTGGAGAAAACCTAGCAGTTGCACACCTCACACGACAACACATCTGCCCTCCAGCCTCCATCTCAATGATTATGAGGATGGAAGTGGAGAAAGTTTTGGAGATGATGATAATTAAGTTGGATGGAAATGTTTTGAAACTAGTTATATTCGAACTTGAAGTAGCTTGGTTAAATTTAAGACTTTTAAGTTTGTTTTTGGATGAATATTTTGATTTGGTTATGCATTTGTGAGTTATGAACTATATTTTTGCTTTTTAAGCTTTACGCCTCGGTCCGAATTGATTCCTACGCCTCATGGTACTATAGGAAAACGTCTCGGTTCCCGATTTAGTATATCAAAACATTGCATTAGAGCAACCAACTTGGCCATCAACTTGCTAAAATAGGAGTAAAAGAAAAGAAGAATGCATAATTGTAAAATTTATCCGAAAGCAAGTTATCAACTTGTTTGCAAACTTGCTAAAAATAGTAAGATAAAAATAAAAATTTTAAAAATTGAGTAGCCCCCAAGCTGCTTTTACTCTATAAATATCAACCTGTCATTTTTATTTACACTTGCCTCATTCGAAAATACCATACCAGAAATACAATAGGAGAAGGTTACTCAGATTTTCCCAAACCTACAGAATTAATCGAGGTAATACTCAAATCCAGTTAATATCATTCCTTTACTCTTCAGGGGCGTTTACTAACTAGGATGAGATTGACTATTCTTATCCCATGATTCTTTCAATCTCACATGTGTAGTTTCAAATATGAACAATGATCATGTACTATGAGATATCCTTGAATCTAATCCTTAAAAGTAAACGTTTGATTAGCCTATATTATTTTTATCTATCCGGCTTATCCCGTTTAGTAAACGCCCCCTTCAAGTCTTATTCTCATTTTTTTTTTATCTAGATAAAAATAAGTATAAGCTACAGCGATTCCCAACAGTGCATAATTGATTAAGCAATATAAACTCTAGATCAATCATCAACTAAGAGTCCAGCTAGTCTTATCATAGATACGAAATCATATGCTACACTAAATAAGAGATGAAAGAATAATTGATATTATTATATTCTGCCCTTGAACCAAAAACCAAAACTTATAGCTTCCTGCACCTGAGAAGCTAAATGTAAATAGAACTATTTTATAGTAATCTTGCACTATAGCATATACACCTTTTAATCTAATCAAATAATATGAAAAGGGGAAATTAATAAGACTTAAACATCTGTTTTGTTTGCCGAAAGAGAAAGGGCTGAGGGGTGATCGATAGGCGACAACGGCGACAGTATTGACTTGTTTCGGGTTGCTGGCGGTGGATAGAGGGGAGGAATTTCTGATTAAAACCAATTTAAAATAAATAAAAAATGAAAGGGGAGAGAAAATCGAGACTTACAGAGGCAGCAAGGTAGAGATGAACCACCGTAACGGCTCTTTGATCCGGCGACGGAGCTAATGCAGCGAGGCAGAAGGCGACGGCGGCGGCTTCTCTTTAGCCGCTGTTGGAGCCGATCGGAGGAGGGGGAAGACAGCGGAGGTGGCGGCTCCTATGCCGCTGCCCTTTGATGCTACCGGTGAGGCGAGGCGGCGATGGCGCCAAGTCAGACGGCGGCGAGGTTGCCGGGCTGGGGCGTGTCGCCGGATTTCAGCGGGAGGAAAAGGATTTCGGTAATTGGGAGTTTAGGGTCTTCGAATTGGGGATTGTAGGTAAGTACAGGAAATTAGAGAAGGGAATTTGAGACGAGAGGTAAGAGTGGCGACGGTGAGGAGATGCCAGCGTTCTATTCCCGTCGGAGAAAGAGAAGGCGAAGGAGAAGAGAAACGAGGGAAGAAGAATACGAGAGCGAGGGATGGAAAGAGAATGAAATGTGCAGAGAAGAGATGCAGGATTTAGAAACAGAGAAATTCTTACAAGGTGTAGGTGGGCAGAGTTTGTTAATTAAATAAGCTAGGCTTCCAAATTTCATGAGTACATCATCGGTCCAATTAATATTATTTAAAAAAAAAATGAAATTCGGATTCTAATTAATATTATTTAAAATCTTCAGTTTTTTTATTTTCTTATTTTACTATCATCTCTTAATTAAGCTCGAACGAAAGGTTATGCTAAAAACGATTAAAATAGAATTTATAATTAATTAATAAAATTATTTATAAAAAAGAAAATGATGAGGGTAAAGAATTAGTTGGACCGGTTTTCAAAAAAAAAAATTAACGATTTTAAATAATATTAGTTAGGTCGGTTTTCAAGATTAAAACTGATAGTTGTCCGGACAACAGTTGTCTGTTTGTCATTATTGTTAAAAAAAATAATAAATTGGGCTTATTAATAAAATGACTATTATCACCAAAATACATGAACTTTGAGGGAACTTTTATTTTTTCCACAAACTTTTAATTTTTTGTCACAATACATGAACTTTCTTTTTATTCCAATTTTTTCATAATCCTCATTTCTCCCAATTCAAGCTGACTGTACGCTTACATGGCAATTAAAATGAAGTAGCTGGTTGAGCTTCTTTTTATATTAAGAAAATATAAAAAGATGGGTGACGAAAGTAACCATAACTGGATTGGGATTCTCTCTCTCATCTCCAAACATGGATGACCACCATCACCAGCCTTGCTCTAACGCCAGTTACCGCTCCCGTCCCCTTAAATTTCTCCTCTACTTATAACTATCCCGGTATTTACTACGGCGATAACCCCACCTTCTACTCCCATTTAACGGTCATGCCACTCAAATCCGACGGCACTCTCTGCTTGATGGAAGCAATCAACCGCTCACAACCCCAAGGTTTCTCTCTCTCTCTCTCTCTCTACATGCTAGATTATTTTTTTTTAGTAGAGAGATTAATTTATTTTTACTGCATGTGAAGTGAATGTGTGGTAAATTAATTACTCTATTTAATTAGTTACTTTTGATTGCAGTAGCACCAAAACTGGAGGATTTGTTTGGGGTGCAGCAATGGGTGGGGCCCATCAGCTTGAATTTTAAATGCCACGTAAGCGTCCTAGTCAGCTTGAATTTGGGGGATGAGGATTATGGGAAAATTGGAATAAAAAGAAAGTTCATGTATTGTGACAAAAAATTGAAAGTTTGTGGGAAAAATGAAAGTCCCCTCAAAGTTCATGTATTTTGGTGATAATAACCCTTAATTTAACGTATTAATGGGCCTGATTAGTTAATTAAGTGGATAGGCCTGATTCAGTTAATTAAATCTTTTGGGCTTAATTAACTACCGAAAATAATAAGACAAGGTTAATCTAGTTAAGAGGTTTACTAATTAATTAAGGGTAATTTTAAACATAGTCCTTGAATCTTTCATCATAGCCCCAAAAATAAAATAATAATAATAAATTAAATTGTAAAAGTACTATTATATCTTTATAGCTCCCAACTTATAATTTAATTAAAAAGATAAAATAAACCTTAAAATTATCTGCAATCAATATAGCCCCTCAAAAAATAAAAGAAGATACGCAAAACAGTAGTATAATTTGGGGTTTTGAGCAAAGGCTGATAGAGCAGCGGGGAGGAGTAGTGGTTTCTCCTCCATGGAAGGAGAAGAGTCGGTTTAGTTTTATTTTTTGATATCCACGCCTAAAAAATAATTAGGTTTTGTTCCGTTAAGTATTGTTGAATTCACATGTATGTATACATCCGGCAAGCCAAATAATGGAGTTCAAAACGAAAACTAGCAAATCCCTAAAAAATGAGTGAATCAACAAGTCAAATTAATTCAACTTTTCAAGGAAAAAATACCAAGTACTGACTTCCCAAAGTTACCTCAGGAGAAGTCTTAACACTTGGCCTCCTTAGAAAGACTCATGTTAACTTCATCTGGTATATTTGTATGTTCCTCAGATGATGGCATGTCCTCAGAAGACCCAATCATGTTATCTGTCGTACAATTAATAATCTAAATTCGCGCTGAAATACATTTGGACATTGAGCCACCCCATTCTTCACAAAGTAAATTCCAGTCATCTTCTACAATGAGTGTTGTAGTGGGCAAAATTCGTCTATCTATTTTGAACCCAATAAGCATCTCTAATCGACCCAATTAGCTAGACGAATCAACCGTCTGGTCAGATAAGCCATATATTGATGTTGAATAGCTAGGCGAATTCAACTGTCTAGCCGGACTAATCAGACAAACACCTTTACTCGACCCAATTAGCTAAGCGGTATCATTCGTCTAGTCCGATAAATCATAAATTGACATTGAACGACTAAGCGGAATCTATTTATTCGGCCCAAGCCTAACAAGCCTCATAAGTTGGCTCAATTGACTAGGCGGATCCAAAAGTCTAGAACGATAGCCTACTCAGCCTAATAACTATTCACATTCTAACCCGATAAGCTACTCGATAACCAAGCCCGACTCCGTGCTCAAGCTCAAGGGTGTCAACAGCTAGTCGAACGACTTGACCTAGTCAAATGGATATATCTCAGCCGTAACAGAAGGATCATATCGGCCGTCAACAACCCACGTGCTTTACAACCGACTAAGAAGGAATAAAGACGGAAACCCTAAATTCTAAGCGGCTACTAGCCGCACTTATATAGAAAACATCTAGACTTCATTCAAGGGGACGGACATTTAACCATCTACTACTCATTCTCCTTCTTTACTCCACTTACATCCATCTACGTCGGCTTACTTCCGACTACATTTACTTACATATCAACAGCGGCCTATTCGGCTACTCCGCTTTCATCGACTACCACTTTCTTGTACTCTTCATTCACCTACATTTATTTAGATAATTTCTCCGCCCACATCTGTTTACCTTTGCATCCGCCCAATTCCATATCCGGCTACAACCTTTCCGACAACATTTGACATCTGGCTTTGGCCCATCCGGCTACATCCCACTCAAATATGGCTACCATCCGGCTACGGCCCATCCGGCTACAGCCAATCCGATTACGATCCATCTGACTCCGACGTCAACCCGACAATGGCCTATCCAACCGTAGTTGTTATTTGGCTACTGGCCTTAATCCGACTACATCGACTTACATCCGCTTACACTTATAATACATCTTTCATCAATCATCCGATCTCCGTCTAACCACGCCGACTTATATCCGACTACGTTTACTTATACATCAACATCGGCCTAGCCGGCTACAACCGCCTTCATCGGCCTAGGTTGATCCGACTTGCACACATTTCATCTCTCCCACTTGTAGTTGGCTGCCATCCGGTTTGTCTCCATCATCCGCCTACGATCAATCTTTATCTATCCATACACCACACAGGCTGTCATACGGCCTACGATCAATCCGACTCGCAAATCTCTCATATTCTTTCAAGAATTCTCTCAACTTTCGCTACATTTCTAACTCGCTCTCACACACCGGATCTAGCCAACTTGGGTTACTCCGCCACCAACTTGCCATTATTAATTACTCATTGTCACCGTTTTCACCCTCCGAACGCAGCCGGCGACTTGGAATATACATTGCTTCTAACCTGCCTTTCTCTCTCCATTGTCTTATTTATTATTTCTACTCCTTATACGTTTACTAACTTGAGCGTCGGAGGCTCTACGGTCGACACCCCCACCGGTGCTCAACCTAGGACCCTTACGTGTTTTTGTGTTGACAGGTTGCTAGTGCCCGATTGATCCGGACATGCCTGACGTCATCATAAATTGGAGGTCTAGCCTCTACAATTTGGCGCCCACCGTGGGGCCCTAGCAATCAATCGAATCAATGTACTCACCGATCATCAATCATGTCTGATGAACGTGATGGATCTGAAACTCCCGACAGGACCCAACATGGTTGCTCATGCTACCTAGCCGCCCAAATTGCCGCTCTCACTGAGCAGATGAATCGGGAGCAGGAGAGATGCAAGAAGTGGAAATTGAGAATGTGAACTTGTACGATCGTCTCGAGGCTTTGGAGTGTGTCGAGATCAACGAACCACCCGACTTCCGAGCCTAAGTGCCTCTCATGCAACCCTCTAGAAGACACATTGATCACTCACAATGACGGATCCGACCCTCTCGTGACTAATCCATCATTTTCGATAAGAGACCGCAATGTCATTAGTAATCCAACTAATCCGGGTCATGCTCTTCTAAATGCAGATAACATCCCGTCTACCGCCTTAGAGCAATCACGCGGAACGGAACAAATCACTCTGGATGACCAAATTAGAAGGCTCATCCGACCTGAGAGAATAACTACCATTGGGGGGCAACCTGCCAGAACCATTCTGACTACCCCAGGAGTAGTGATGAGCAATGCCGCCCAACTTACCAGGCCGACAACCAACCAGATGATCGCACCAACCCACGTCGACCAACAAACTATCGGAGCCAGTCAGAGAGAGATCACCCAAGAACAACTGTTTGTGAGCGAACCTACTCAACTAATGACCACTGGCCGAAATGCCTTCAGAGATGACTTGACAAGAAAGCTGGCCGAAATGGAAGTGCTAATCCAACGTATTCCTGGCGTGCCAGCACCAATCCGCAAAAGTTCAAAAAATTATTATGTCGACTCGCTGTTTGTCGATGAAATTGCCCTGGTCGAAATGCCCATCAAGTTTAACTTTCCTAGCATGCAGATATTCGACGACACGATTGATCTGACTGACTACATAGCTCAATACAAGCAGAGGATGTTTACTGCTGCAATTCCACGCGAATTGAGACAAGCTTGCATGTGTAAAGGGTTCGGTTCTAGTCTGACATGACCGGCCCTCAAGTGGTACACAAACCTTCTGAATAACTCTATTTAAAGTTTTGCTCAACTAACCGATATTTTCGTGCAGCAATATGCCAATAGCAGGAAACTTGAAAAAATTTCAGAAGATTTGTACACCGTGGTACAACCACATGGAGAATCTCTACGAGACTACATTGGACGTTTTAACCAAGAGAAAGTGACCATAACAAACTGTAACACTCAGACAGCGATCACAGCCTTTCGGGAGGGACTCCTACCCGACTCAGATCTTTACAAAGATCACACCAAGTATCCTTGTAAAACAATGAAAGACGTCTTTACCAAGGCATGGGCACAAATCAAGTGGGAAGAAGACCAATACAACATCTATGAATCTTCTAGATGTACTTGAAGAGACGATATAATCGACAAAAGAACAACGGATAGACAATTTGAGCCTCACCCACCTCTGCATAAAATGAAAAATGAGCATATATCGACTTCACAAACCTCGACACGAAGTGAGCACGTTGAGGATGATCATCCCTCACCATCAAGCTAGTCAGCGAATGACTGTACAAGCTACGAACTAAGAACAATGAAACATATCAAGCAGTTGGATTGTAGTCCATCTAAACAGTATCATTTTCAACTCTTCTTTGTCATTTATTCCATTAAGTTTATTATTTTTTCCACACCTTGGCTAACAATTTTATCCAGGCCAATTCGGAACTACATTGGACTTGATCCCGCAAGGGTATGTAGGCAACTCTACGGAGCACGGCTTTACGGAGCACAGTCCACAACGAGAACTACATTTGGCTTGATCTCACAACGGGTATGTAGGCAACTCTTCGGAATGCTGCCACCAATCTTAAACCATACATCCAACCCGCTCCAATTGGACGTTGTCGGATTCGACATCAAGGCGAAAAGTTCATCCCTAATGATCAAGTGGGACCAGTCGTCCAATCATTCAAGTTCGGAGCAAAGTGGACAACGTCTCTTTGACTCGGTCTGACCATGACGACCAAACCCATCGACATCAACTGTAAACTGCTTCAAACAAATATAATCGAACTTAATCTGGCTTAAGCAGATACACATACACAATATGATACAAGCTATCTACAACTTGCCAGATGCAGCTAGATCAAGTCTGACTCCAATGAATGTATGTATCGAACAGTGATATTGGTGGTCATGTACCGACTATATCTTTGCCAAGTTGGCCTACCATGATGGCCCATCGATTACAAATGATCAATTTCCATTAGTTGTTATTCGAATCAACTAGTTACTATCAATTCTTTGATTTTATTATATACATAGAACTGAAATGCTTTGCGTCTCCGGACCTTGACGAACGTCAATTCAACACAATAATTTGCTCCGACTAAAGTACTTACGAGCTCGATTGACTCCCAATGATTGTCCTCAGAAGACCCAATCATGTTAACTGCCGTACAATTATTAATCTAAATTCGCGCTGAAATACATTTGAACACTGAGCCACCTCATTCTTCACAAAGTAAATTCCAGTCATCTTCTACAATGAGTGTCAGTCCATTTGTCTAAAGAAAAAAAAATTGGAAAAAAGGCGATATGTAGCATTACAAGCAGCGGTCTGCAAATATATGATAGAGGTCAGATGATCTGTTATATGACTGTTTTGCGTATCTTCTTTCATTTTTTGAGGGGGCTATATTGATTGCAGATAGTTTTAGGGTTTATTTTGTCTTTTTAATTAAAATTATAAGTTGGGAGCTATAAGGATATAATAGTACTTTTATAATTTAATTTATTATTATTTTATTATGGGGGCTATAATGAAAGATTTGGGGGCTATAAT
The DNA here is from genome assembly GCA_029490685.1 of Schizonepeta tenuifolia. Classification (NCBI taxonomy): domain Eukaryota; kingdom Viridiplantae; phylum Streptophyta; class Magnoliopsida; order Lamiales; family Lamiaceae; genus Schizonepeta; species Schizonepeta tenuifolia. Next base: position 78,056,781 of record CM055957.1, on the reverse strand, counting down.
GAAAGATTTGGGGGCTATATTTAAAATTACCCATTAATTAATTGAACTCCCAATAATTTAGAATGGTGTTATCCCTCCTACGGTCAACTCAATAACTTCGATTAATTTTTAAAGCTTAATGAAAATTAAAATGTGACACGAGTTTAGAACAATTTCCTTATGTTCGGATTATTTGTAGATCTTTGAATACTTAAAGTATCGTTAACTATATGTTTAGGCGCTCGATAAAGACGTTGACTATGTTATTCGATTTCTCAAGACATTGTTGATCTTATCACTAATGAGGTGGGCTACATCTTTCCAAAACTATGTTCAAGTTATTAAGCTCTATAAAATGCATGTTATCCATGAAAACTATTTTAATGTATGCTCTACATGTTTAATGTTATGAAGTTAATCGATTAAGATTTCCGGTTGACCTAACACGTTAATCGAAAATTGTGTACACCTTTATTAGTAGTGCAATAAGTTGATCTCCATTGTGTGTTAACGTTATGTAATTCTCTGGGTCTCGACCCGACACTCAACTTTATGGGATTCTTTGGGTCTCGGCCCGAAATCCAACCTGACGAGACTCTCTGGGTTTCGACCCGAAGTCTAAATTAATGTTATGGATCCGACGGTGGCTAGAGGTCCGGAATCACAGTAAGAGTAATATTGTAGAGTGTGACAAGCGTACGCGAAGAAAAGGTAAAATGTTTTGTATGTTTAGAAGTGGCTTTTGGTTTTGAAACCTTCAAAATCATACTCCTATGGATGGATACAATGTTTTATAAAATGTTTAGTAAATGCACTGCTCACTGAGTAAACTAGTACTCAGCTCAAAATATGTTTTCAAATGTTTTCAGGTTGATTGGCGGGTGATGACGGACAACATTGAGGCTACGGTTATCTTTTGTTTAAGCTTTCGCTAATTGTCGATACTTTAAATTTCTAAACTTGAGAATCTTGTACTCTGAATTCTAATATGTCTATTTTCGAGAATTCGTACTCGTTTTCCTAAAGTATATATTAAAGGAATGTCTTTTGTTGATTCATTGAGCCATTGAATCTTAAGCGAATCTTAAATGATAATTGAATTTGACTATTGGGTTGTTTGTCGTCTTTCTAAATTTTTAGCGCCCTCCCAGTACAAAAAGAGATGCCGCCCAGCTCTTTTGGGGTGCATGTCTCATTATAAATGATAAATGAGTCCCCCAATTTATCTCCGCTTCTTAATTTCAACCCCGAATTGCACCCTCGGCACGTGTGCCTTCCCTCGGGAATCGGGTCGTGACACCATTCATCAATTCACTATCATCTGCCTAGCGCATCCACTAAATTCCCCAATTTAAACTTTAGCAAGAATGAATACAGAGAATATCGATGGAACAAAACAAAATCTAATCATAAATTCAATCTATGAAGTTTGTAAAACAAAACATGAAAATTCCACAATCTGATCGTAGCTTTAGGCATACCTTGAATGAGAAGATCTAATATGACGGTGGAGGTTGATCGGAATCCTCTGATGGTGGACGGCGGTGGACTAGTGATGATCGGAGGGTTTAGAGTGCATTAGTTGGAGGAAAATATTCCTCTGCGACGCATCACGGCATCAATTTGATCGTTCAGACTTTTTTCTTTTTTTTTCTTTAAGAAAATTTTATGGTTGGGTTGAGCTCATTATGATTGTGGCATGTGGATTTATTAATAAATGGATAGGTATAAGAGAAGTTATTGGGCTTCAACTGGTCTGGGCTCCAACCCATGATTGCAGATTTCGCAAGAGTTGATTGATGAGGTCGCCGCGCCGCTGGAATTCCGCCGCTGCTTGACGGTGACCGTTGAGTTTGTTTGTGGGAATGGCGACAGCAAGGAAATTTCGATTGGTTTTCAGAAAAATGGAAAAATATGGTTTAATTTAATTATAGTATTTAATTTTGATTTTAAGTTAAGGTGAATAACAACATTAATTTTCTTTTTCATTAAAAAAACATTAATTTTCTTCTTCTTTTCGTTCTTCCTGAGTATTTGGTTTTTTCTCATTTTCGTTCCCTAGTCCAAGTCAAGCTAGTATTTTGATTACTAGTCCTTTGTATTTTACAATATACTATAATTAATAAATACAATTCATGATAATGGCGATTACAAATGAAGTTAACTAAAATAAATTTTACCATATTCATTATATTCCACCAATATTTTCGAATAAGTCTCATTAATTATAGTCAAACTTGAGAAATAAACATTGTAGGAATATGTACTACTATACTATACCATATATAAGGTAAATTAATAGTTGTATATTAGAAGGAAAAATGTTGCAAATTTATTTAGCCAGAAAAAGCATTCCAATAAAGGATCGGTCATTCAGTTAAGACATTTAAAAAGTTGTACCTAATGATCAACGAATAAAAAAGAATTATATTTGCAAGACCATCCTCAGCAGGCGCCAACACCAAGCATGGGTGATGGCTAATGAAAATTGGACAAGTGTGTAAAAATGTCTATCCATGAGATAGCAAAAGTAGAAATTTTTTAGAAAGGTGAAGGTGTATTACACCCACCCTTAAAATATAATATTGTAATATTATTTTTTATATTATTAAAATATTACATAATGAAAGGGCCAAAAAGGTTTAGAATGGTTAACAAAATCCTTTAATAAATGTGAAGGATAGAGAAGGGGATTGACTTCATTCACAACTATATTTGCAGGTTTAATTATGCAACCGGCCCAGGATTAATGAATGTTGCAATGGTTGTTCTATTCATTCCTTTGGATTTGTCACCACCCCTATGCTCCGCACTTCTTAGCTTCCCGTTACTAATAATCTATATATTGTGATCGGCTGGGGAAACCAAACAAAAATCATGTTAAATTAGTTGGTGGATTGATCTATACTATTTTTATCTATCTATCCAATCATTCAAGATACATCATCAAAATTTTGAACTTGTTGGACATACAATTATAATGCATGTATTATAATATATTATCTCAATTTGGGTTTCAATGTTGACTATAAATGGATTAGGTAGAACCTCAAGTCCCATCCAGTTTCCATGTAGCATGAATTGAAGGTCTTCAACATTTCCTTGAAAATATTGTTACGAGGTTGTGATCAAAATGTGGAAGCACCCCTAGGGTCAAACTTGGGTCAGGGCAGGCCGAGTAGTTGCTACTATAAGAAATTCTATTCGACTAAAGTAGTAAAGTATAAGAAGGTTTCAACCCTTGACATGATAGGAGTTCATGGGATGTAACCGCCAAGTAACTACCTCCATCCACCACTATGTTAATCGATTGGAATAAAGTGAATAGCAAGAGTCATTGATGTCCATATGATGGGTGAAAATAAACTGTTCATCATAAGAAGGACTATAAATACTGCAAGGATTCACTTTACAAGGTTGCGCATTTCGTCTAAAGAAAACACTCTGCAAATTTAAGTTTCAGCATTTGTCATTTGTCTATTCTTGTGTTAGTAACATCGCCAACCAACACGGTCACTGCAACAAATTGTGGGAAGTTTTAGTTTGTGAAGGAGCAAGTCACAAAAGTAGTTAGTCTTATTTAGATAAGTCTTCTTCTAGATTAGTCTTTCTTAGTGTTCTTATACTTAGACAGATTCATAAGCTGTAAAGTTTTGAACATGTTGTATTTGTTGGAAATGGTTTAAATATTAACCATTATTGATGACAAATATTGTTGATTAAATATTTATTATTTAATTAAAATATTTATTGGATGTTAATCTACGCCGTGAGTAGATGAACGTGGTATATTTAATATCTCTAAACCGATTTCAGGTGAGTGAGATATTGTATGCTAAAGGTTGGATGTTGAAGTAGTAATTAACATGTTATTAATTATAATAAATGTTAGTTGTCCCACATCGGTTATATATGGATGATTTGACTAGTATTTAAGGCTATGTCTGTATGGGCTTAATAACTTGTTGGGTTGGTGTGTACGGGTGCCTACGCGCGCACACACGCGCGCGCGCGCCGCCGTCCATTCGTCCGTCCATCCATCGGACGGGCGGGCTTGGGCCGGGTCTGGAACTTGGACTTGGACTTGGATCTTGGATCTTGGCAATTGGTGCTTTGGGCCTTATCTTTTTGGACCAACTCCACTAGCTCAATTCGATTAATTGTTGAGCCCAATCCAGCAGCCCATCCGTGTGAAGCCCATCGGCCCAAGACCTTTGGCTTCTGTAACAGCCAAGGCTGTTCACATCCGGCTACCTCTTCACGTCCAGAAACCGCCGGTCATGAATGGCTGCGTTAATGAGACGAGCCCCTCCACATGTCTTGAGTTGCTATATAAGGGAGGCATCTTCATTTGCATTCCACACTCAACGAAAGCAATCTGCATTCTCTCCTTTCATAGCATATCATTCACTTCCAGTTCAGTCTTCGTTCCAGTTCAGTTTGCCGGAGCTCGGTTCTATTTGTGGTGCTACTACAGCCGAGACGTTTAGATCATTTTCAACCTTTGGGGACGAGCCGCCTTACCGTGAACACTACCGGGGCGTATTCTCGTCTTGCGGGCAGAAGTCTAACTTCAGACGATCTGGTTTTCTAATCTCTGTTCTTCAGTTTCCATTGTAATTCTTACAAGTTCTGTTTCTGTTCAAAGTTCATCAATAAAAAAAAAAGTATTGTTCATAAAAATCTACACGAGCAAGTACCCGATTTCTAACAATCGCAAGACGAGAATACGAAAGTTACTTGTTCGTGTGCTTCCTCAAAACTGAAGTTCAACCTGAAACTCTGCTGAAAAAAATGTCTACCAATTCGAGCACCGACGCTTCCACTCTTTCTTCCACCACTTCTGGAACCATTGGCTCCTCAAGCTCAACCATGGCTCCTGTTCAACCTATTGCTCGGCTCATGCCTATCGCCGAGAAACCTCCCAGTTTTTCGGGAACTGACTTCAAAAGATGGTCCCAAAAGATGATGTTCTACATCACCACAATGGGGCTTGCCAGCTTCCTGCGTGAAGAAAGACATCCTGTCCCAGCCGAGGACGAGGCAAATGTTCAAGTTCGTATTGAATACGATACTTGGGTGCATTCTGACTATCTGTGTCGGAATATGTTGTTGAACGGGCTTGATGATGGCCTGTTCAATGTGTTCAGCATCAAGGAGACCGCCAAAGAAATTTGGGATGCTCTTGAGTTGAAGTATCGTGTTAATCCTACTAGCACGAAGAAGTTCATAGTGACGAGGCTCACCGAATTCCAAATGGTGGACAGTCGTCCTATGATGCTCCAAGTACAAGAGTTTCAAACTCTTATACACGATGTTCATTCCGAGGGATGCCTCTGCCCGAGGCGTATACTGTGGCGCTCTTGGTTGACAAGTTGCCGCCAAGTTGGAAGGAATTCAAGGGATACCTTAAGCACAAGCGAAAGGAGATGACTCTTGAGACATTGGTGGCTAAGCTTCAAACCGAAGCTCAAGTCCTTGATCAAGACATGAAGACCAAGGCTCCAATGGAGGCTAAGGCGAACTTGACCGATGGTAGGGGCAGACCTTCTAAGAAGCGTCCTTATCCTGCCAAAGACAAAGGGAAAGAAGTGGCACAGCCGACCAAGTTCACCGGGACATGCTACATTTGTGATAAACCCGGACATATGGCGAAGAACTGCCGTCTGCCGAAGAAGAAGGGAAAGGGTAAGGTCAACCATGTCCAAAATGACTTCGACACTTGGGACAAAGACGACCTTGTTGCCATGATCACCGAAGTAAACCATGTCTCGAACCCTAATCCTGTTACTTGGTTTCTTGACACAGGTGCAACTGTTCATATCTGCATGAACCGGGACTTGTTCTATACCTACAAGGAAGTTCAAGACCGCTTTGTCACCGAGGCGAGTGACCGTACCTCACCTGTTCATGGAGTTGGGACTGTTGTACTCCAACTCACTTCCGATGTGGAGATAACTTTGAAGGATGTGCTGCATGCTCCGACAATCCGCAAGAATTTGGTGTCAGACGTCAAACTAGTTAGGGCTAAGTTTGATATAGATCTTCGTAGTGATTTTATAATCATACGTAAGTTTGATAAGACTCTTGGAAAAGGTCACATTGTTGATGATATGTTCAAGTTAAGTGTTCGTACTTGTAAGCCTTCTAAGGCAGTTGCTAATGATAATAAAGCTACTACTTCTGCTTACTTGCTTGAGTGTTGTGATTTATGGCATTGTAAACTTGGTCACGTAAATCTAAATGCTATAAAAAGACTTGCGAACATGGACATGTTAAAAATTGATTTATCTAAGACACAAGACAAGTGTGAAGTATGTGTTGAAGTAAAAATGGCTAAGTTACCGTTTAAGTCGGTTGAACGAAGCACTAAACCTCTAGAACTTGTTCACACCGATGTGTGTGACTTAAAGTTTGTGTAAACTAGAGGTAGTAAAAGGTATTTTATTACCTTTATTGACGATTGCACAAGGTATTGTTACCTTTACTTGTTAAGAAGTAAAGATGAGGCTATTGAAGCTTTTAGAAACTTCAAGAATGAAGCCGAAAATCAACTTGGTTGCCGAATCAAAATGGTTCGAAGTGATAGAGGTGAAGAGTATGTTGCTCCGTTTGCTGAATTATGCAACGAAAGTAGTATAATCCATCAAACGATTGCTCCTTATTCACCACAATCAAATGGCGTTGCTGAACGTAAAAATCGTACTCTTAAAGAGATGATGAACGCCTTGTTGATTAGATCGGGATTACCCTAGAATATGTGGGGGGAAGCTGTCTTGACAGCTAACTATATCTTGAACAAGATTCCACTTAAAGGGAAGGACATGACTCCTTATGAACTTTGGAAAGGGAGGAAACCTTCGTATAAATACCTCAAAGTGTGGGGGTGTTTAGCTAAGGTTGAAGTTCCTTTACCAAAACAAGTTACAATTGGACCTAAAACGGTAGATTGTATCTTTATTGGTTATGCACTTAACAGCAGCGCGTATCGGTTTGTTGTACACAAATCCGATATACCCGACATTCATGTGGGTATGACGATGGAATCAAGGAATGCTATATTCTTTGAGAACATCTATCCTAATAAGGATAAGGTTGATCCTAACTCTAGTAAGAGAGTTGAGGATGAAGCTACGAGTTCTAAACTTGTAGATGAGTCTATGAGTTCTGAACCCATAGATGAAAATGTTGCATCGAGTTCTAATCCGGTGTTCTATGGACCGCCGAATAGAAAGCGACTTATGTATATGCCTGTGAATGAGCCTAGACGTGGTACTAGAGTACGGAAAGCAAAAATTTATGGACCGGACTACGTCGTTTTAATGCTAAATGGTGAACTGGTATCCGTAAAAGAAGCCTTATCTGGTTCGGATGCGGCTTTGTGGAAAGAAGCTATAGACATCGAGATTGAGTCTATTATGCTTAATCACACTTGGGTGTTAGTTGAACTACTACCAGGCTGTAAGGCATTAGGATGCAAATGGATCCTAAAGAAGAAGTACAAGTCTGATGGTACTATTGATAAATATAAGGCCAGACTTGTAGTTCAAAGCTTTAGACAAAAAGCCGGTTATGATTTCTTTGATACTTATTCGCCCGTGACGAGACTTACTTCTATTAGGGTGCTTCTTGCTATTGTTGCTTTGCGCAATCTTGAGATTCATCAAATGGATGTTAAGACTGCATTCTTGTATGGGGAGTTAGATGATGAAATTTATATGAAGCAACCGGAAGGGTTTGTAGTACCTGGAAAAGAGCACATGGTATGCAAACTACAACGGTCTTTATATGGATTGAAACAAGCGCCTTTGCGTTGGCACTTGAAGTTTGACGAAGTGATGTTGTCAAATGGTTTCAAGATCAACGAGACTGACAAATGTGTCTATATTAAGAAAACGGGTGACGATTATGTTATCATTTGTCTTTATGTAGATGGCATGTTAATCATGGGTAGTAACTCTCGTGTGATTGGTGAAACTAAGAGGAAGCTAAGTATGGATTTTAACATTAAAGATATGGGTTTAGCTGACGTTATTCTTGGAATTAAGATTCTAAGAACGTCCAATGGAATTGCATTGTCGCAATCTCACTATGTTGAGAAAGTGTTGAGAAGATTCAACGCTTATGAGAAACCTATTACTAAGACTCCTTGGGAACTGAATGTTCATCTAAGTGAGCACAAGGGGGAACCTGTGGGTCAAGATGAATATGCTAAGATCATTGGGAGTTTGATGTATTTGTCAAACTGTACCCGACCTGATATAGCATGCTCGGTTCACAAGTTGAGTAGTTATACTGCTAATCCAAGTAAAGAACATTGGAGAGCCCTAGAGCGCGTACTGGGTTATTTGAAATATACTCAGAACTTTGCGATTCACTATTCAAGAGAGCCTGCTGTACTTGAAGGGTATAGTGATGCTAATTGGATATCTGACTCCAAAGACTCGTTTTCTACGAGTGGATACGTGTTCACTATTGGGGGTGGTGCAGTATCTTGGAAGTCTAAGAAACAGACTTGTATTGCCAAGTCTACCATGGAATCTGAATTCATAGCTTTGGATAAAGTTGATGAAGAAGCTGAATGGCTTAAAAATTTCCTCGAGGATATTCCATGTTGGACGAGGCCTGTGTCGTCTGTGTTGATACACTATGATAGCCAATCTGTTATTGGACGAGCACAGAATATGTTTTATAACGGTAAGTCTCGACATATTCGTCGACGACATAATACCGTTAGACATTTGATCTTGAGTGGGGTTATCTCAATTGACTATGTAAGGTCAATAGATAATCTAGCGGATCCACTGACTAAGAGCATTAATCGAGATCAAATGTATAAACTGTTAGAGGGAATGGGTGTTAAATCCACATCTTAAGAATGATTATAGCGAATACCCAACCTTGCAGATTGGAGGATCCCAAGAGCTTGGTTCAATGGGACAACGAAGTTATAAGAATCCGTGTGTTAAACACTCGAACATACCTATTCTTTGAGAACAGTGAGTGTTTGTTTACCTACAAGTGGTGAGGTTAAGTCTTATGACTTTTAATAATTCTTGGATACCTCGGAGAGGTCAAGTATAGTAGGATACTTGGGAATAAAAATCACCTATATAAGTGTGAAATGAGGGCCGCTTCAATTGACACGCTTATGAATCCAAAGGGGTGTCCAAGGCCGAAAAGGACACAAAACGTTAGAACGAACGGAATTGAGATAATATTGTGTCAATATTATTGTCTCGGTATACACCATGGAGGACTAGTTCAAAGTTTTCATAACCACTATGCCGCCGGTATACTCGATAATGTTGACTATGGATAGGCCTGGATCGGTACGGTATACCGAAAATTTTCGGTCATACCGTATACCGTACCGAAATTTTTGGTATGGAAAAATCCATACCGTTATCGTACCGTTATCGTACTGTTCCTTTCGGTATACCGAAAATTTCGGTATGAAAAAAATCATACCGTTACCATACCGTTTGTCGGTATACCGTATCCTAGTTCGGTATACCGAAATTACCGATATACCGAAAATTACCTGTATACTGAAAATACCGAAAATCACCTATATACCGAAAACACCGAAAATCACCTATAAACCAAAAATACCGAAAATCACATATATACCGAAAATCAAATAATTAACATAAATAAAACATTCATCAATCATCAAAGTCCAAAAAAACCAACATCTCAAAATACATCCAATAAAACTACAACAAAATTCATAAAACAGTTGATTCCAAATCTCCAACAAAGTAGAAACTCCTACATTTCAACATCTCATGAAACAAATTAAATTACTTCAAGTAAGTAAAAACTCCAAGTCTCCAACATCTTACTCTTGAAGTCACACCACATAGCCGATAAAGTGGACGATGGAGAGTCTTTTTGGGAACAATCTTGATTGATACTTGCATCTGTAAAGAAAAACACAAAAATGTTAATACATCCCATTTGAATTAATATAAATAAAATGAAGAAACTTAATAAAATAAAGAAGCTCTTACTCAATTCAATTGCTTCAATTTCCTTGTACAAAGCAAGATCATCATGACCGGCGTGAGAGACTTAGATGACCAAAGTAGGACAGTAGAAGTAGGAGCAGCAGAAATTGGGGGCGGCGGGGCAGCGTGAGAGAGAGATATTGACCGGCGTGAGAGAGAGATATTGACGATATATACCGTGTCGGTACATACCGGTATTTCGATATATACCGAAATTTTTAATATACCGAACTTTCGGTATGGTACGGTATACCGCCGGTATACGAAAATTTGTATTGTTATTGTACCAAAGACGTTTGGTACGGTATCATACGTACCGAAAATTTCGGTATATTGTAAATTTCGGTATTTTCGGTATGGTACGATACAATAACTTCGGTATACGGCAGATTCGGTATTTCTATCCGCCCCTAACTATGGATAGGTTCAAGGTCACAAGCCACCTAGCCAAATGCAGTATTGTCTCTTGAGGACTGAACTTTACATTTGCATTCATTTTGCATTGGCATTCTCACTCATGTGGGGGATTGTTGGAAATGGTTTAAATATTAACCATTATTGAGGATAAATATTGTTGATTAAATATTTATTATTTAATTAAAATATTTATTGGATGTTAATCTACGCCGTGAGTAGATGAACGTGTTATATTTAATATCTCTAAACCGATTTCAGGTGAGTGAGATATTGTATGCTAAAGGTTGGATGTTGAAGTAGTAATTAACATGTTATTAATTATAATAAATGTTAGTTGTCCCACATCGGTTGTATGTGGATGATTTGACTAGTATTTAAGGCTATGTCTGTATGGGCTTAATAACTTGTTGGGTTGGTGTGTATGGGTGCCTACCCGCGCACACACGCGCGCGCGCCGCCGCTGCCGTCCGGACGGACGGGCTCGGGCCGGGCCTGGGACTTGGACTTGGCAATTGGTGCTTTGGGCTGGTGTTTGGGCCTTATCTTTTTGGACCAACTCCACTAGCCCAATTCGATTAATTGTTGAGCCCAATCCAGCAGCCCATCCGTGTGAAGCCCATCGGCCCAAGACCTTTGGCATTTGTAATACCCAAGGCTGTTCACATTCGGCCACCTCTTCACGTCCAGAAACCGCCGGTCATGAATGGCTGCGTTAATGAGACGAGCCCCTCCACATGTCTTGAGCTGCTATATAAGGGAGGCTCTTCATTTGCATTCCACACTCAACGAAAGCAATCTGCATTCTCTCCTTTCATAGCATATCATTCACTTCCAGTTCAGTCTTCGTTCCAGTTCAGTTCGCCGGAGCTCGATTCTGTTTGTGGTGCTACTACAGCCGAGACGTTTAGATCGTTTTCAACCTTTGGGGACGAGCCGCCTTACCGTGAGCACTACCGGGGCGTATTCTCGTCTTGCGGGCAGAAGTCTAACTTCGGACGATCTGATTTTCTAATCTTTGTTCTTCAGTTTCCATTGTAATTCTTACAAGTTCTGTTTTTGTTCAAAGTTCATCAATAAAAAAAAAGTATTGTTCATAGAAATCTACACGAGCAAGTACCTAATTCCTAACAGTATTAGTATATTAGTTTAGGTTTAGATTAATCTTCTAGTCATTCGATACTTAAAGCATTGCTTGATGCAAAGTTCGAATGTTCTTTTTATTGTTTCTACATTGTAATATTTGGTTTCAATATAGTGTGTTTGTCATAAGGCAATCACAAACAACCTGCACAAAGTTATATGTGTACGTTCTTTAATTTAATTTCTGAGGCGTGTTACATTCGATGTTATTAACATGTGATTTAACGTTGTATGTTTTGAACACATTCAATAGCCTAATTTTTCACTTACGCCAACCCTGACCCTTCATCGGTCTTGTAAATGACACTAATTCACGATAGTCAAATATGTTTATATATGTGCCAAGAATTGAAACTCGTCTACACGTTTTATGATATACATATATCGAGTGGGGTTTTGGGATACGCTCCTCCAAAGGAGCACCATTTGTTGTAGTAAAATGCATTAGCCTCCTTTGAGATTTCCTCTATTTCCTGCCCGAATAACTCCTCCATCACCTTCAACGCCTCTTCGTTATATCTTCACCCACTCCATCATTTATCACCTGCACCACACACGCGTGTATGTGTATACGATGACACCATTAAGTCTTTCTTAATTACCTATAAACTATATACATATATCATTAAATTAACTATTAATTTACATGAAACATGGCATATTCTTTGCCAGCTTCAATGATTTCGCTAGCTATTTCATCTGTGTGTGAATTTGCAAGATCAATTATTGGGATTTTTTTTGCACGGAAGGAATTGTTCTTTGCCCGGTCGATCTTCCACATCAAAAATATGGCTCTCTGGAACAATTCAACGTTATGCCGCTTTTCTGAAGCAGTATTAATCCCCATGAAAACAAAAGATAAGCAAATATGCAAGTGCAACTAGTATGAACATTGTGATTTAATTAATTTTGTATGTATAGTGGGATTTACATTATGCGCATGCTTTGATTATGATGTGTCCGTCTTGTGCATTTTCTTCCCCAGTTTATATGTGTTTTTAAGTAGCTAGGTAGCCACTATTATGATTGATCGACCAGCCAACACATAAAGGGCATTTTAATTTATCATATCTTACACCATGTTATAAAATAGTATTCCAACATTAAAATTCTGGCAACTTTATTTAATTAATGAGTTAATCTTTCATAAATTTTATTCGGGCAATTGGGTGGGTCCCCCTCTATAATTTTATTATAGTCCTAGTATTTTATAGAGCATTATAAAGCGATTTATAAATATTTAAGGAGTCAATGTGCAAAAACCTTAAAGACAAAGCCGTTTACCTAAAATTATGGGGGGTGCTAACTGCTAAGGTCGTCACATGGCCTATATAAGTAAATCCTAATAATTTATCCAATGATACTGTAATGATTTAGGGTGGACGGGATGACGCAGCTAATGCTGATTGTATTCATAATTCAATCTCTGCACCTATCTATATATATTAGTATAATTCAATAACTCATTAAATTTGTATGGTATTATTATATGATTTATTTGTGTCGATGGTAAGAATATCTAAATAATAAGTACCCAGGAAATCTCTAATAGATGGCAAGAGTATCTAAATATGATTAATAGAAAAATGCAATTATGTACACAAGAAATCATAAAGTAATTATATATGTTATATAATGGTTCTGCTCCCTTACTCACCATGGACACTATTAACGTGCTCACGGGATGATGTGGCAATACCACATAAGATATAAAGTCAAACATATAAAACTCTAATTTAACCATAATAAATAATTCACAGTATAAGGAAATCATATCTTCTAAATTATAAATTTAAATAATTAGATTCAATTTCTATAATTCATTTGTGAAACTAACAATCACAAATTCACAATACATATGATAAAATTCCTTAGCGCCACCACTTCTCTCTTCCCTATTTTTGATTTTCTTTTCACTCCCGATCAAGAACCTTCATAGCGACACCATCTCATCTTCCTATATTTATTTTCTCTTGCTTTATAATACTTTAATCTAATTAATTAGAGTAGTAGCATTAATCTACAAGATATGAACGATGTAATTTTTCATGATGATATCAATTATTTTATAGTAATAGTTTCTTTACCAGTTTTGTAAACCGTCGTTCAATATGTAGTTGGTTGGTGATAATATATAATTTTGAAATTGTAATTGTGATGAATGTTTGTGGTCGTTTATAAAAGCTATAATATGAAAAAACACTAGACGAGAGAAGTGAAAAAAAAAAAGAAATAGGGAAGATATTTGAAATTAATTACAATTGTTCTATCGGCTGGTTTTTGTGGGAATATTTTTCTTTGTTCAATCGGCTGGATTGTGAATTTTGTGATTGTTAGTTTCACAAATTAATTATAAAAGCTGTAATTAGTTATTTTGATTTATAATTAATTAGAAGATATAATTTATTTAAATTGTGGATTATTTATTAATGATTAAATTAGTATTTTATATGTTTGACTTTCAATTCTACGTGGCATTTGTCACATCATCCGTGGGCACATTAATGGTGCCCACGGTGTGTAAGGGAGCGGAACAGTATTATATAGATAATAATTTATATAAATATATAAATCTCTAGATTGTGTCCATCAAGAACCTAAGTATGAGATTTAAAGAATATTACTCCCTCTGTCCCATAACAAGTGACTCATTATTTCGGCACGGGTATTAAAAGGAAGGGGTATGAGTCATATGATCCACAACTTTTGAAGGGTTAATTATTTCCTTATTTGGAAACGAGCAACTTATTATGGAACATCCCAATATGAACAACGAGCCACTTGTTCCGGGACGGAGGGAGTATGATTTAAATCATACGCAATAAATCCTTAGTAGATGGCTACATATATTTATCCCACATCGTTTTTTCAGTACGACTCCACTCTTGATAAACCTATATAAATACTTTAAATTAATATGTGTTTCCGCATCACATAAGTGTTTTGCACAACCAAATAAATTTGGTCAATTGACCAAAAAAATGATTAAAAATTATTAGTTTTTTTATTTGGCTAATTATTAAATTTGCCAAATAAATATTTTCACAAATATTTTCTAACAATAAATACTGAATTAGATTATTCTAAACAACAGTATAAGAAATTATGAAGACCGTATGACGGTGAACTCAAACCTGTGAAAATTAGATAATCAATTAAAAGCCTTCATTCGACATTCTTCTTTACGTGACTTTAAGTATTTTTTTCTGAGTAAACATAAATTGAATTCATCTTGTGCCCATTAAGTAAATGATCCAATTATAGTAATAAATATTAGTAGTAAGTTTCAAAAATAATAAGGAGAAGAGAAACCTAATTTTCTAAACATTATGTTAGATTTCACTTATATTCATGCTTTATTCAGTTCGTAGTAAATTATTTAAAATTATAGTATTTATTATTTAAGTGTAATTTTTTTTTTTTTGCCTACATCGTTTTTTTAATAAGAACTTCACTATTTTGAGAACCTATACAAATAATAAAATCAAGGTATGTTTTTTCTCATCCTCCAATTATTTTGCAACACCAATTTAATTTAAACATTTAATTAAGTGACTAAATAAGTATTTTTTTATTCTAAATATCTGAGCAAAAGATTAAAATAAATTAGAACAAACTAAGTGTAAATCGATAAAATGCTTACATGGCAAACTAACACTTATATGTATACGATTTAAGGTACAAATCGATTCCAGACTATAATTTTCTCATCTTTTCCCATCTTTTTCTCCCTTTTCAGCGTCTGTAACTTGAGAAATTGGGGAAATAATTTGAGAAATCACTCACAATTTGCCATGTAAGCATTTTCGGCGTCCAATTCAGTTTTAATTTGGGGAAAAAATTGAATGCTGGAGAACATTAAGAAAAATTAAAAGGTGGAAATTTTTTTTGTAAAATTAAAAGGTTTGGTTTTAAACCAAAATTTGAAAAAATATGAGGAATTATTTTGCAATTTGGCCTTGTAATTTACATTGCATTATAACTAGATGCTTTGTGTATTTAGAAAGAACCAATTGTGATATTGTACATTGGAGATCATGATCATATTATGTTTTGTATTGTTAAAATAAACTTAAGAGGAAATGCACTCATATGGCACACTCGTATGACAAAAATTGATAGTTTTATGTACTATAGTGACATAGTACGATAATAACGTATACATAATAAATTTGAATAATTTCATATCTTATTAATAATAGGAAAATAAACGGTGCTTTCCCCACGGTGCTTCTTTCTGATTTTCCTTTATTCTCGTATTTTAGACATTATTAATTCATAATAACATACATACATGTATTACTTATTATATTCATATAATAATTTCTCATGCCTCATGTATATCTATTATTACTATCTTTATCTCTATTCTTCACACTTCCTTAACGTTTTGTGTATTATTAATTTATAATATTATTAATAATATTATTCTAAAAAAAATTCAGAATATTACTATTGTGTACTATATTTTAATTTTTAATAGATGTATATTCTCAATTTCTAAATAATATTATTCTAAAAAATTCATAATATTAATATTATATACTATATTTTAATTTTTAATAGATATATATTCTCAATTTTTAAATACAAATTATATAACCTCATTTCCATCATTAATTATATGTTTAATAATTATAAAAAGTAAAATTATTTTTTAAGTTAATTTTATAACTAGCGCCAATAATAAAATTTAAAGCAACAAAATAAGCTAATTAGCATTTAAGGCCAATTGAAATTTTGTAATCGAAAATATGTATGAAAACTAAATAAATATATATATATATATAACCAATATATCTACATGAAATTCTTTTTATCGTTCATTCATATTTTTTCTAAAATCTTCGAATAATGTGTGCAATACTCATATCACATTGAATCTAATGTATTAATAGATAGCTAAAAAAGGAAGAAAGAACACATCTTGAAAATATAAATATATCTTTGTCAGTCTTTGGTTATAAGATTAGAGATACTATAAATTTATCATAAATCAACGAGACGATTCAAACCAACGAGAGATAAGTCAAATAAACATAATTTTGTTTTTTTTTAAATGTAAATATATCTATCTCGGCTTTTGGCTAAGATCAAAGGTATCAATTTATCATTATAATTGATATTATCTTTGTAGTGTTCAGATTTTATCGGGTACTCCCCAACAGGTTTGCGATGGGTATCTAAAATAAAGTCACAAATTTAATGGAGATGTAGAAAAACTATAAACAAATTTAGATTTGAAAAATATATAATCACAATGCAAATATATATTTCCCGGCCTTTGGCTAAGATATGAGATGTTAATGTATTATAAACCAACGAGACGATTCAAATAGACATAAAAAGAAGAATTTTGTTAATTTTAGTTAATAGTATTAACTTTGTAGTGTTCAGATTTTATGGAGTACTATTACCCAACAGGTTTGCGACGAGTATATACATAAAGTCACTATTTTTAATTGATATGTAAAAAAAATTCTAAAACAAATTTTGAAAAACACATAATGAATGAGTATGTAGTTTATTGTCATTCATAATTATAAATTTAGATATGTGAAATATAATTAATTTACTAAGTTGATTTATAATTAACACAAACAACATTACAATTTCTAAATAAGATACAAAACTATTTTTAAATATAAGTTCGTTTTTTGAGAGAAATTCTAGAGAGAGAAAAACAAATTTTTTTCGAAGTTATTATGGTGCGATCTGTTGTTTGGTTTTTATCGTTTACAAGCCTTACTCATATTGATGAAATACAATATTATTTACCAAAAAATATTTTTAAAATATATTATATAGATAAAAATATAAAATTATTTCCGGTTCGAGTCTCGACGGGCTACTTACTAGTATTATGTTTATGGGTGATTTTTTTTTATTTTTAATTTAGTAGCTAACCACGTGATTACTTAATTCATATTTTTGGTTATAGAAATTGTGAACGTTGACTTTTGATATATCTTTATCATGCGTGGTTGGAAGAGTGTTAATAAGAAAACATGATATGAAAACTAACCTGAAAAATTAGGCATGGGTCGGGATTATATATGGTTATTTTCTGTTTATCTTTATTTCAAAAAAAGCAACAAGAGCAAAATTATTACTTCAAAACACTTAGTTACGCTGCTCCTAGTTGAAACATGATATGAAACTTTTATTATGAAACTTTTATACACTTAGAAAACATGATATGAAACTTTTATTATGTTTATTACAATCGACTCTAAATTTCTACGCCGCACCATTATCCGACTTAGTTACGCTGCTCCTAGTCCTAGATACTATTAGATGACGAAATTGACAACATGAGATGACATTTTGAAACAGTGAGCTTAAAAAATTCTTACTAATTAATTTAGAACATTAGATGGATGTCTAAATCTAAGGTCCAAACTTGCATGGAAAAGTAGAAGAGTGATGTCCTAGAAAGCAAAATGTTACAAAATCATGAAAACGTTTTAAAAGATACTCTGATTTGCAACAAAGTGAAAAGATTGGAATGCCGTCATAGAGTTCATTAACTTCTTCAATTTGTTGGTGTGGAGTGCAGCCAATCTTTCTGTGCCATGTAAAAATGTTCACAATAACTTATATGCAACTGGTCGCACTCTATGCGACCGCGCGTGGGGTACACGCGCCTACTTTTTTTTTTTTTTTTTTTAATTTCAGTTTTCTTTAAATTCGTTTTTTCAATTCCAGTTTTTTTTTTTTCAGTTTTTTTTCCTTTTTTTAATTTCAATCTTTTTTTAAAAAAAAAATCCACTTATTATTTTTCACCTTTTTTTTTGTTTGCCTCTTCATTTTTTTGTTTGCCTCTTCATTTTTTTGTTTGCCGCTTCTTCTTTGGTCAAGATTCGAGCGAGGGGAGCCGAAGGCCTCGGAGCGAGCCGAAAAAGTTCAAATTATTATCCGCCGATTATCCTTATATTAGTAATCGGAGCCGAAGGCGGAAAAAAAAACTGAAATTAAAAAAAAAAAAATTGATCGGATCAACCCGACCCGGATCCGGTCGCTTGGCATGCAACCTGCTGCATGCAAGTCTTCCTCAAAAATGTTTTTGGAAATGGAGACATTTAGGTTGGGCAATGTATCCATTTTTTACCTATTTGCAGATATGTTTCATTAAATGGGCTGAAAAAATGTTATGCGCTTCAAACGAATCAAACAAACACATGACTTATAGCATCAAACAAAATGCCTAAACCATCTAACCAAACCTTATTTATTTTTGCAACTTTTACTATACTCATTGTTATTCTGAATATCCAAATTTCAATTTTGGCCCACTCTCTCAGTGAGTCTCTCTTCTATTTTTTTTACTTTTTTTTTAAATTAAATATTACTGTTATGTTTATTTTATATCTTTGTAATTAATAAATATATCAAACATTTAATATTTGTATATATATTTCTGTTGTGGATTATTATTATTATTATTATTATTATTATTATTATTATTATTTAATCACGGATGGACCGGTTGAACCAATTGTACCATAATTTGAAGGTCTCGTGAGTTCATCCTCTGATTTAATTTTTAAAATATATTGACATAGATGACAATAATTTTGGATCCAGTTGAATCCACAGGTTCAAAACCATTTTTATGATCGGGGGTCCTTCAAAATGGAAGCCGACGGAGGCGGATCAGATCTGGACCAATGTCAAAAATTTGGGATCATGAGTATTGATTTCTCAAGTCTATAACTATTAGTCTATTACTACTATACTCTACAAAAGAAGAAACTTTGACTTTCTGTCAAGTGAGGCAGACACACAGCATATACGAACTAGGCAACATTTGGACAAGAATTATATGTATAACAGTTGTAACAGTCTTTTAATCATTTGTTATTTTAAAAAAAATCTTGAAATTAGTAAATGTCACCGTTTCTAGAAACCTCAGCTATTTCTTGGAGTCAACTTCCATTTTTCTCCGACTCCCATGTCAATGTCTAAGCATCTTCAAGCACATGCGTGCTAGTCAAAAATTTCTCTACTCATCTTTAGTCCTTTTACCTATTTTTCTATTAGATTTGACTTTTAATTTCCCCATAAACTCTCTCTCTCTCTCTCTCTCTCTCTCTCTTTCCTCGTGTTCCTTCCATCATTCATCCTCTTCATCTCTTGAACTTTATGTCATCCCATCCGGGATTGGATCATATCATTACTTTGCAAACATCATCATTCAAACTTGGTATAATTCCACTGTTCATTTCAACATCAAACTTTTTATCTCAACATATACTACTCTTCCATTTCTCCCTCTATGAAATCTCAAGCCATTCCTCCCATCATCAACGGCCAGCAATCCTTCTCCGGTCAACCTCCGCCGCCCGTCCCCGACAATGGATTCCCAATGCTAGCCGTCATAGCGCTAGGCATCACGGCCACAGCCTTCCTACTCGTGAGCTACTACATCTTCGTCACCAAATGCTGCTTCAGGTGGCATCTGATCGACCCCTTGCGGCGCTTCTCCCTCCGGAGGGCCCGCCCCAACGAGGGCCCCCCGACATCATCCTACTCGCCCGCCTCGTGGCAGAGCCGCGGCCTCAACGAGCTTCTCATCAGAGAGATTCCGACGTTCCAATACAGCAAGCAACAAGGAGAGAGCAGCAGCTTATCCAAATGTGTGGTCTGCCTCAATGAGTTTCAAGAAAGTGACATGTTAAGGCTTCTGCCCAAATGCAGCCATGCATTCCATTTAGACTGCATTGATGTATGGCTGCTCAGCAACTCCAACTGCCCGTTGTGCCGGTCAGCCATCTCCGGCAGGAACCGCTACAGACTAGAGAGGATCACTGCACCAAACTCCTCCCCTCAAAACACCACCTTTGGAGGGGATGAAGATCTTGTGGAGATAGTCGAAAACAGAGAGCACGAAAGAGGCGATTCGAGCAGGTTCTTGGTGCAGTCTAGGAGCACCCATTCTTCATCGAGAAAGTTTGAGCACAAGGTAGGCAAGTCCAAGCAGAGAAAAGCTCACCATGTTTCAATCATGGGAGATGAAGGCATCAACTTGAGAGAGAAAGATGATCAGTTCGGCATCCAGCCTATCAGAAGATCCTTCTCCATGGATTCTGCAGCAGACCGCAGCGTCTACCTCTCGGTTCAGGAGATTCTACGGCTGAACAGGCAAGCCGGTGAGGTCCGCACCAGCGAAGACAGCGGCAGCAGAAGCCGGAGGTCTATTTTTTCCTTCGGGCATGGCAGAGGGTCAAGAAATGCTGTTCTTCCCTATTGAGACAAAAGTATATCACAAAATCCACAATTTTTTTTGCTGTTATTGTTCTGTTCTTGATTAGGAAAGGAGATTTTTCAGATAGTAGGAACAACACCATTTATGAAGAGGACAAGAGTTTCTTTCAGACAATGAGTTTCATAATTCTTCATAAATGAAAATTAGTGTTTTACAACTTTAGATGTAGTGTGAATAAGATGCATAGAATTGAAGCTTAAACTTCAGATTCAGAAATCAAAAGAAACTCGAAATAAATCAAAATATATCACGTGCATCAGATACAAATTCGCAAAATCCCTGATCTGATGCCGAGACGAACATTAAAAAATCGCACAAAATATTAGTAAAAAAATTCCCTTCACCACAAACAATCTTCTCCAGTTTCCCATCTGACCTGTGAGATTAGAACATCATATGTTTGAAATTCACATCATTCGCCGTGATTTTCATGCGCCATTAAGACAAGGATCACGAAGCACGGAGAGCATCGTAAGCATACAGTCAGTAGCAAATCAATTTTTAAGCAAGGGTTAAACATCTGACCGTAACATGGAGCTTTGCGTTCAGCACAAAGTGTGCAGACCGTTATATCAGTAACCAAACATCAAATTCGTGATGGGTACAGCATTTTGAAGATGAGGTAAAAACATTATTAAAAAAACAGACAGTAGAATAAACAGAAATATCTCTAGACAATCTTGCGCTCGTATTGTTATTTCTTCATAGGCGAACTATCAGAATGTGTATTCTCCACAAAGCCATCTTCATCCTCATCAGAATGTGTATTCTTCACAGATCCATCTTCATCCTCATCTGAATGTGTATTCTCCACAGAGCCGTCTTCATCCTCATCTGGTGGAGGCATTGCTCTCAACAGAGTATCACAGACAAAATTACTAGCTTTCTCCTTTAACTGCTCCAGCACTCGAACAGCTTCATTCCGTTCATCTTCTGCATTTGGCCCGTGTCCGGCCCAACCTTCAACTACTTTCTCCTGAATGTTAATAGCCAGCGGGTAGCTGCAATAATGGAAAAGAATAGTTACTTGATATATTTTCCTCACCAGAACATGTAATTTTGTCCAACAATGAAAGAAGAAGCTAACAATCACGGAGCGAGAACAACAAAGGATACTTCAGTATTAGGTTAAGTTTAAGAACACATTATATTTGCTTAGCATTCAATTGATGGAACTTGAAAAATTCTTTAAAACAATTTGTCTATCATTCTTTGCATGTCTCATGAGATTCTTCAAGAAAGTCAGTTCAAAGAGCAAGGAAATTAAAGACCAATATATGAGGACATTATTCAATCGAAATACTTTTAGCCTCACTCATCAGGAAGGCATTAGCATTTATTCTAGTAAACCTCCTTTCAGAAAAATGTGACGGTACTTATCATGACGTGATTTAGGTTCTATCATCGCAAAACAAGATCAGCATTAAAATCCCTAGTTTAAGTTCACCCAAACAGAAGTGCATGCTATTGAAATACGTCTCACATCACATATGCACTAAGGAACATCCCTGTTTAAAAGTGCAGATTGAACAGTCACTATTGTTAAGCTCAAAGTGACCGATGTGCGTACGATAAAATGTTACGACATGTCAACGAGACTACAGTGTAATTATTATGACATGGATTGTCGAACTGGAGCTACTAGTGCTTAAACCAGAAAAATGGTGAAGAAGTTTCTCTCTCTGTTTCTCCAGGACCCACAGGATGATGCTTTCTCTGTGAGATATAGTATATGGTTCTCTCATGTTTAATCTTCTAAATTAGGATGTTTTGACAGCACAGAGTTATTATGTTCAAGCATCAATGTTTCTTACATGTGAGAACGAAAATGTGCACAACAAAGAAAGATAAATCAACCACTGCCATAATTTAAAGAGAACATGTTTGCAACTGAAAATAGATTCAATATGTGAACAAGTCCAAATTGAGAATCTTGAATCCACAAAAAGCTAGAATAAATATCAACTAATTTCTTCCAGCAATTAGTTAAGCATCAAAGCTTGATCTAGAACAAGAGGGTACATAAGAAGTTAGAAAATCAAATGAAGGAAAAACATACACAAAGAATGCACAACATATTCTAATATAAGAGCTAATAAGAAAATTAGAAGAATCGATCAAAAGATATTGAGGCAGCCTAGATATTTAAAGTCTAAAGAAACGCCAGTTGATAGAGATGCTGGGATCAAGGTTTATTCGAGAAGGCACAAGTCCAAAGATGCAGCACTTTAATATTATTCGATCTTTTAATTCTTCTTTTATTAGTATTGGGTTTATCTAGTTAATTGTGGGCTTATGAGGATTAGCATGGGCCTTAGTAGTATTTATATGGGACATTTACGTATTAGGGTTATGTTTTTGAGAACTATTGAATTCAGCGTTAAGCTGAGGACAGAGTTTTTTCTCAACTCTGGTGCCTCACTTTGAGGTGGTATTTTCATTTTGTTATTGATCTTATTTCCTTTTCATCTTCACTCTATCACCAGTAGAGTTTATACTTGAGCCTTTGTCAATCTAGACAGAGATAGAAAAGTAAAACACACACACACACACACACAAACCAGATATTTCCACTTGCAGGGTAGGTCATGTTTCCACTGATTAAGATCCATTAAACATAGTAATTTATCGGTCCTCCAGTTTAAGTTCTGGGGGATAATGAGGGTTCTTCTATGGTTACAGCAGGGAAAAGAAATCAAGATCACCACACTAAGATTACAGGGTGTGGAGCATAATACAGTTCTGTATACGCCATTAAGAAGCCTGAAGATAACAATCACTCAGAATAATGACACGTTTCTCAAAACTTTATCTTGACAGTACAAATCATTTTCTTAATCCCTCTGGGGCCTCTCAGAGAAACTCACACACTAACATAAATATCTACAAAATAAAGAGTATGTTATCATGTATATTATATTTAGAACAGGCAAAGGCATGTGGTTTAATTCAGTTTAGCGATTCCCATATCCTACAAGTGGTACCTTATTATCTTTGTAAATGATAGTGAACTTACTTTGATGATGTTACTTATTATTTCTGAGATACTTTCATTGCATTAATGAAGTGCTGTCATATAGAATGGAACATATTGTTTTAGTATTGGAACACATAAAGCTCTAAGCAAATAGTAAAACTAGATTCAGAATCAAGGCAATGATTTACTTAAACTTTACCTTCCCATAGCTGCATATGCTTTTGAAAGATTTTGACATGCATCTATTGAGTCGACATGATGTGGCCCAAGGGAGACGTCCATGACCTCTTTTGCATACGCAAAAACCTGAGCAGCTGACTGTGGCCTTTCTAATTCCATGTAAGCTGCCCCCAAGTTGTTGTAAAGATAACCTACGGCAAAGTGCTTCGAACCAAAACTCTCTTTCAACCTTTCAGCAGCATCTTCCAAATATGAGACTGCTTCTTCCACCTCCCCCGTTAATAGGAACAGCCAACCAATCCTCGCAGAAACATTTCCCGCAGAGTGCTGCTCTTCAGGAAGCTTCTCCAACATTGCTAATGCCTTCTTCAACAACGACAGTGCAGTTTCAAACTCATTCATTGCCTCATATTGCATTGAGATCTCCATATATGCCTCTACAACAGCAAGAGGGGAGCTTTTCTCTTTCTTTTCAAAAATTCCACAAGCAATTTCGAAACACTTCTTTGCATCTGCAAACTTCTCCTGACTACACAGAGCTTTGGCCATGGAAGTTAAGATCATAGCACGATCGTCACTATCTTGCTCAGTTTGTTGCACAATGCCCTTCAAAGTATTAATAGCTTCATCATGTCTCCCTAGAGCAATCTGCATATTAGCAGCATCAATCTCTGCGCGAAGCAAATCAGCACCACGACCCCATTTCTTCAACACCTTTCTTGACAACTGATTCTGTTCCAACGCTTTAGAGTGCTTGTCTAGCCCAGTATAAATAACCCCGAGAACCCTCCTATCATAAGCAACCTCCACCGAGTTCTGACCCAATTGTGTCTTATGAATCTCGAGCGCCTTCAAACAAAATGGCAGCGCCTCCTTGAAATTCAGAACAGCAACGTAAGCCTCTGCAACACTCCTATTGGCATTACCAAGCTCCTTACTATCTTCATCCAAAAGCTTCTCCTTAATTTCCAAAGCTTTCCTCAGATCAACAATGGCCTCCTCCCTCCTCCCCATCGCCGTCTTAACATTAGACAATCCAATCTGGACCGCGTCCAGAATAGGCAAAACTTGGTCAGCATCGTGAGATTTTTCTGCCTCCAACTTCCTCAACACCCTATTAGCCCTACTCAAATAACCCAAACTCTCATTAAACTTTTTCAAAGCAAGACTAGAAGAGCCCAACACATGCAAAGTCATAGCAATCGGCAGTGACATTTTCTTACTTAAATTGTCATCAAGCCCGTCGAAGATTCCCAAAGCCCTTCGAGCGAAAGTCAGACTCTTTTCGGGATCATGGCCTTCGCGGTCGAGCTTGAGGCTGATTTTCAAGCAGGCCAAGGCCAAGTACTTCGCATCACAGCACTTCTCCATCTCCTGAAATGCCACGAGCATCTCCTCAAGCGATTCGGCGGACTCGAAAGCCTCCTCGAGCTCTGATTTTTCCTTGATTTTCTTCTGTCTTGACGACATCTGCGCTGCATTTTGAGCGACTGGGTCCACGAGCGTGTTGAAATTTTGAGATGGGGGATTGGAATGGGAGGTGGAGAAGAGTAGAGATTGAGAGGCGGAGCAGGATTTAACGTGGGGTTTTGGCGGGAAAGTGAGAGAGTGGTCGGAGGGGGCGGCGACGTCTCTCGTAGAGAGAGAAAGTGGGATTCTGGGATACGGTTTGCAGATATGCGGGAGAAGCTTTGATGAAGCTCTTCTCATGGCGAATGATTTGAGGAGGAATTTACGACATAGAATTGAAACCAGGTTTACGCAGAAAAAAATCTCGATTTCGAGGGTCGGGACCTTAAACCCTACTAAACCCCTCTTTTCTACTCGTTTCTTTCTTTTATCACTCTTTTTCTTTTTCTTTTTTCTTCTCTTGTTTTTTTTAGCTGAATTGGAAAATTTTACTTCTTCCACATTTTGCCTTCTTCTTTAGGCTATCTGTGCTCTAAGGATGCTCTAACATTAGAGCATCCTTATAGATCTCTATCCCTACATTTCAAGAGTACTCTAAGAGTGCTCCAGCACACTATTAAACAATTCTCTATTTTCATTTATTAAATTAATTCATAAAATTTCATTAATAAAAATAACATTAAACATTACATTAATTCAAATAAAATAAAATTTTACATTAATTAAAATAAAAAAACATTACATTAATTAAAAAAATTACACTTATTAAAAATGCTCGACTACTCCCGTAGAGGTCCAAATTTCTGGTAAAGGTGCTCGATGAGATCATTGGTAAGCCAAACGTGCTTTCGTTGATCTCTCAAGTTGGCTTCCCGTTGGAGATAGGTCCTAAAGGCGATCGGACAGGTCCTCCAGGGATATCCCGCTAGTGGACGGAGAATCGGAGTCGTCTCTCCAATTCTCCACATCTTCCCGCTCATCTTCGATGATCATGTTGTGCAAAATAATGCACACGAACATGATGTCTCGGAGATGCCTCTTGTACCAGCACCGACCCGAAGCGCGTATTATTCCCCATCGGGCTTGGAGCACTCCAAAGGCCCGCTCTATGTCCTTTCTCGCCGCCTCCTGCATCCTCTTGAACCTCGCCGTCTTTTCGTCAGATTCAACCCTCGGCGCTTTGATCAGTGTAGGCCAACAAGGGTAGATCCCGTCGGTCAAGTAGTACCCCTTGTCGTAGCGGTTTTCGTTGATGGTGAACTTGCACGGCGGAGCTCTATCCTCAAGCACGTCGGTGAACAAGGACGACCAATTGAGGACGTTGATGTCGTTGTTGGAGCCGGCACACCCAAAAAAGGCATGCAAGATCCACAAATCCTGCAACGCCACCGCCTCCAAGATTAAGGTAGGCACGCCTTGATCGTCGCGAGTGTGGACACCCGCCCACCCTTTTGGGCAGTTCCTCCAAGCCCAGTGCATGCAATCCAGGCTCCCGAGCATCCTCGGAAACCCATTTCGCTCCTCGTGCATTTGGAGCAGACGTGCAGTGTCGGCAGCGTTGGGCTTCCTCAAGTACCGCTCGTCGATGATTGCCCGGCAAAATTTTTTGAGGCAAAGACGGCCCGTGCTATATCTGATCTTCAGGTACTCGTCGAACGTGTCGGCAGCACCACCGGTCGCCAATTGTCGCACCGCCATCAGTGCATTTTTGCACCGACATCAGCCCCCATCGCCCGAGTGCATCTTGTCGATGCGTGAAGAAGTGGACGTTTTCCTCCAACGTCTTGCAGATGCGCAAGAACAAATGTTTATGCATCCGAAAACGGCGTCGGAAAAAGTGCTCGCCGTAGGTGGGGTTGTCGGCGAAGTAGTCGGCGTATAGGAGCGCACACGCCGCTTCTCGGTTGCGGTCGACGAACCCCCGCGCCCTCTTCTTCTTCTTTTTCTGCTCCGCTAGGTGTGCACGTATGTAGCGATCCACGTCCGCCATCATCTCCATTACCTCGTCGTCGGTGCCGCCCTCGACATATTCCACCGACGAAGATGAAAAACTTAACGAAGATGAAGACATTTTTTTGTAGATGAATTTGAGAGATAAAGAAGATGTATTTTTTGTGTGAGATGAATGAGGATTTGAGGATGTATTTATAGTGGATGAAATTAAAAAAAAAATGCATTCTACCGTTGATGCTGCCATTTTCCACCCGTTGCCATTTTAATTTTTTTACCGTTGGCGCGTGTATAACACGCGCCCGCCATTTCTTATTATTATTTTTTTTAATTTTCGGCCCGCTCGTGCAACCACGCGCCGTCTCGAGCTGTGCTCGAGCACTTGCACCCCGCCACACAACCATCTCGAGCTACCCCGTGCTCGATCCGGGCTCGAGCACCCCCGCTCGAGCCCCGTTGCAGATAGTCTATAATAGCAATATTGATTGTACCCACAATCATCTGTCTTAAAGTGGAATTTTCTCTAATTTTCTTTCCTAATTCTAAAAGTCTCAACTTTTAATTTAAATAAATTCATATACCACAACTATATTCAATTAATAAGAAAATGTTACTATATCATACCACAACATTGTTATACAATTAATTAATATTTGACAATCATAGGCACAATTCATGCCTATATATTTCAGAATTTTTGTTACAAAAAATACTCATACCTTTCGTCTTTTTCTTTCTACTACTTCATTTTGGTTTTCGCTCTCCTTCATTTTGGTTTTCGCTCCAAAACAAGCACGGTTAATATGAAAGAAATCATCAAACAAAAGTATTGGTGTCGAAATTTTCAAAATTAGACGGAAAAGTGATTGATGCTGCAACAACTCCTAAATGATTAAATGATTTTTTTTAAATTTTGATTTCGTGTGGTACCTAGTGTAATCAGATGGAGCAGTATATTGTGTTTTAGTTTATTTTTTTATTTGGATTTGTTTCACCTTTTTAGATTTTTTATAGTGATCATTTCTGCAAGTATTTTCATTATTCTAAAGAATATTGTGTTAATGTGTGATACACCGTTATTGTGTCAAGAATATTGTGTTAAAGTCTCAAATTCATTTTTTTTTTTTGTTAATGTGTTACTGTTATTATTTTATTTTATTTTGAAAGAATGTATTACTGTAATAAATGACTTAACGAGTCATTGGTTATAAGAAAGTACTTAATCATTTATTCTTACTGTTTTATTGGTTTGTCTTGATTTTGAGAATATATATAAAAAAAAAAGGTAAATGGTAATATAACATTAGAGTATATGGTTCTATGAAATTTTATCAAAAGTTCACTTTTGACAAAAATTGGGTAATATTGTACCCTATTTGACAAAAATACCCTTATTGAATGTAGATGAGTTATATACGATTCCTCTTCATTTATTAGTTTCATTTTCTCTCTCTTCCCTCTCATTCTTTCGTCTCGCTCACAATTCTCGCTACTGTTCATCTTCTCCTCCATACCTTCGCTCTCCACCATCTCGATACCGCCGTCAAATTCCACACCGTCGTCGCTCCATTCCGTCGTTGCCGCTGTCGTCGTCGTCGTCGTCTTCATCATTTTGAATGTTTATATGCAGATTTTATCTCTCTTCTTCTCTCTTCTCTTCTCCTCCGTTCTTCGTTCATCCCACTCATTTCCGCCGCCGTCTGCAACATCCAGAACCACCACACCAACTATTGTCGTCGGAAATTCATAGATCTCGCCGGAATCCATAGATCTAACATTGGGGTAATGAGTTTATTTGATTTTTTCTTCAATTTATGATCTTTTTAAAACTTGTTGTTAGTCATTTATAGGTTTTTCGTTGAGTTTCTAATGATTTCTAGTGTAATTGGGTTGAATTCTAAGCGATTTCGATGTATTTGTGTAGATCTCTGGTTTTTTTTTTTATTGTAGCAGAGCTCCTGTTGTTGTAAAAACCCGTTGGTATGCAGTACGCATTTACAAATACGTATTGTGTACTGGTACGCGGTACGTATTTAAACTTGTTATGTTTTTGTAAATACGTAACGAGTTATCAAGTCAAATACAAGTACACGCGGTAGGTATTTTTTAATGCGTACCGAGTGTACCAGTAATATTTTTGTTTACTATTACGTAATTGCAAATACCATGCGAACACCTTCAGGTACGCATTACACATATAGAAATACGTACCTAGTTTGTTGTGTACAATAAATTTGTTCTTTGATTAGGGTACGAGTTGCTTGATTTGAATTTTTTTTCAAACTAAGTGTACCTGTACATTTTGTGCAATACGTACTGGTACACACACATCTTTGATTTCTGATATTTTAGTTTGTAATTGGGGATGATTCATTATTGGTTTTCTGAGATTATGCATGGTGAATTTTTGCATTCGGTTGATGTGAATGTACACATTTTTATTATTTTTTGTGAATCTGGCATTTATTTATGCGATTATATGATTAAAGTTGGTACGATTTTATAAATGCGTACCTAATTTCGAAATATATAATTAAGTGAGAACGAGGTACGCATTTGCAAATATGTACAAAGTTACTAAGCATATTACTGGTACACTTGGTACGCATTGAGAAATACGTACAAAGTTCACAAGTATATTGATGGTAAATTTGGAACGTTTTTGTAAATACTTACCGAGTTATCAAGTAAATACAGGTATACACGGTACACATTTTTAAATGCGTACAGAGTGTACCAGTAATATTTTTGTTTACTATTAAATAATTGCAAATACGTACATATTTTATAAGTACATTTGGTACGCATTTGTTAAATTTTACCAGTAATTTATTTGTTAAATTGGTACGTAATTGCAATACGTACCTATTTTATTTGCATTCTACATTTCGAACCTAGTGTACTTGAAATTTTTTGAGGTGACTTCTAATTTGTTTTTGTTTATGTAGGAGTCTGCTGCTCTGATGTCAAAACTTGTCGGTACGAAATGTACATATTCATACTAGTAGTAACTTGTACTAGTAGCTTATAATATCTTACAAGAACTCAAAAACTCAATGTTGTAACATGAAGCATCTATTTTTATAGCATGGAAGAAAAAAAACACTTGTAATAGCATTGACAACAACAACATTAGAGATTCGTGAATTTTTAGTTTTTATATGCAAAAAATTTGCTTTAATTTCTGATTTGTAAACAATTTGCTACAATATTAGTATTATTAGTACACATATTTGTCTTCATACGGTGTTTTGAACTAGTAATTTATACGGACATGCATATTTATACTCGCTAATAGTAGGATTTTGAATTGGTATGCAGTACAAATGTGCATATTCGTACTCGGTATTGAATTGATATGCAGTACGAATTTAATATTACACGAACAATATTACATAAATCTCGAGCCACGTCGCAGTAGAATAATATTTATGCACATATGACAGTAGGGATTCCATCTTAAACCTAAAAATGTCTAACAAATTAATACTTCGTAGAAGGCATATTTGGTACGCAATTGTAACTGCGTACCAGGTGTACCACATCATAACTTGGTACGCCGGTATGCATACCAGGTGTACCACATCATAATTTGGTACGCTGGTACGCCAATGCGTACCAGGCTACCAGCGTACCAAGTTCTGATGTGCAAACTTGGTACGCAATTGTAACTGCGTACCAGGTATACTACGAAATTTGGCACAATAGGTACGAATATTCAATTAATCCCAACACATCTATAATCTTCCAACACATCTGTAATCTTCCAACACATCCATAAAAATAAACAACTCGAAATCATTTGTAATCTTCATTCTCATAGTTTCACCACTAGAAGATCGCACTAAACCATTTATATCAAATATATACATACTCTTATTCTTCTTCATTCGAACTTCAAGCTTTCCTAATAAAGATTAAAAGGTTATACCATTAGGCGGTATAGGAATATACTCTTTCCTACCACCCTCATAAATGTTCTCCTTCCAATATCCTCCATGGGCAACCACTAAATAACATGGCCTAACCTGCATCATAATATATAGATGAAAATTGGTACGCATTAATCAATACGTACTGCGTATCAAGTAAACTTGGTACGTATTGGTAAATACGTATTGCGTATCAAGTAAACTTAGTACATACTGTTAAATACGTACTGCGTACCAAGAAAACAAATTAAGGTACGTCGTACGTATTTATCAACACGTACTGCGTACCGAGTGAACTTGGTACGCACCAGTACGCAATTTCAAAAACATACCAACTCAAAACCAGGAAATCGAAAATCAAAATTCATACTGCTGGAAAATTACCTCCATAGCTTTGTCGCCACAACCAAACATAACATCCTAGATGGATATCCAAGAATAAATCGCACAAAATCGTAGCAAAATTGCAGAAGAAAAAAATGAAGAAAATTGCAGCAAAATCGCAGCCAAATTGCAAATTAAAAACGAAGCAACTTGCAGCAAAATCGCAAGAGAGAGACGATGACGGCGACGAAGCAACTTGCAGACAAAAATCGAGTACGACGACGAAAATCGAGTTCAAGCCTTCGACGGCGAGCTGAGGGAGGAAGAAGAGAGAGAAAAAAAATAGAGAGAGAAACACGTGAGGGTGAGGGAATAAGAGAGAGAAAAGAGAGAGAAGAAAATAAAAGTAAAAAAATAGGAGAAAGAGTGTTATTAGATGGAATAAAAGGACAAAAATAAGGTTATAAATGTCAAAAAAGTAAACATATGACAAAAATTGATAAAATTTGAACTAGTGACTTTTTTATATTAACTAATTGCTAATGACATGACTTTTCTCTATAAAAAAATATTCAAGTCACCATATATTCATTTTCATGTTGCATGTGGAATTTCTAGAATTTTTGCTTCATATTTATCTAATCTCAACATCATATCAATGTAGCATGACCGAAAATAGTAACTTTCAATTTCCCGATTTTATGTCATCTTTAGAAATCTCATGTATAAATAGTATATTGAAATACGACTTATAAAAATATTTTTATATCATAGGGTGAATACTATAACATTGTGCTATGATTTTGACAAAAGGGTGATGTATTTCAAAGGATAGATGAGTGATAAAGGCCCTTTTTAGCGAGAAGGCGACGAGGACCGTTATGCGGATGGAGTGTAAGAGCATAAGTGGGTATGATGGTGGTAGATTTTATTTTTTTCCAATTTAGAGAACCATTTTGAAATAGACAATAACCATTAAAGATATGGGAGATAGAAATACTAAGATAGAATAAGATTGATAGTTATTTTGAAGACAAGTTGATGAACCCGAGTTAAATCGAGGGGGGAGTTTACAAATGTTTGGATAGTAAAAGTAAGTAGAAAAATAAATTAATGAATGAGAACACAACATTGGTGTGAAATGACTATTCTAATATAAACCACTAAAGTAAATAGATATGTTAATATTCTGATTTCTAAGTTTTTCTTTTCTTTTCTTTGAGAGGATAAGTTAGTATATGTAAATTAGCCACTATATATTACAACATATCAATCAATTTATATTATTAAATTAAAAAAAAACTCCCCAAACTTCTTAGGGGCATAGAATACATGTAGATATATTCGAAAGAGATTTTATAGGGATGAAAATTATAGTCGCGGTTCGGATAACTATTGGTACCCATCCCTGATAGGGGTAAAATTTTGAGATCGGGGTTAGGGTCGGATATGGAGATATATGGGTCGGGTATAGAGGTATAGATCCCAACCCCAAAACCGTCGCTACATATAATATTACTTATATATTTTTTAATAATTATACTTAATATATTTAGTAAGTTTAGTGGATTAATGTGCGCATTGTTATATAGTTATCTTAATTTTTCTGATTTGCATATTTTTGATGCTATTCATAGATTATATGTGAATTTTATGACATGGGATTTCTAGCATAAGTGCTTAGGGGTGAATAAACAGGAACCCGTGGATACCCATACCCGCATTTGCGGGTACCCGTACCTAAATAAGTAAAAAATGAATACTCATACCCTTTTCATTTTAGCCAAACGGGTACCCAATACCCGGCTGGGTATACCTGACCCGGATATAGGGTACCCGGGGTACCCGTTTAGAAAATAAAAAAAAAAAAAAATATGGTAATTTTTCACCCGCTCGATTTTCGAGAATTTTCAACGACAAATTAATCACCAACTATATAGCAACAACTAGACGACAACAACAAATCAATACTAAACATAATTTAAACATTTAAGTTCAACAAATAAAATACTATGAATATATATTATTCATAGGTTATGTTTATAGTTATGTTTAGGTTTAGCTTAAAAATGAATATATATTATGAATATATTTATAATTTATAGTATAAAATTAGTAATTATATATAATAAATAATTATACATTGTTGATTGGGTGTTTGATCGGGTACCCAATACCCTAACGGGTAATTTATGGTATAAAATTAGTAATTATATATAATAAATAATTGTATATTGTTGACCGGGTATTTGACTGGGTACCCAATACCCTAACGGGTATACCAAAGTTAGGGTATTTTCTAAAAATCTCATACTCATACCCATTCAATACCCGCAAATTACGGGTTTTGGGTACCCGATACCCGGCCAGGTACGAGTAGGGTATGGATAACCCGGAAACCCGCTTTCCATACTTTCACCCATATAAGTGCTGATGTTTTAGAAATTACAAAGGCACCCGACTACGATTAACTTAAGATCATGTAAAAATTCGAAAGCAAAATAATATTACGTCTTTAATTTATTTTATTGCAAAAAAAATATTTTTTTAATGGGTACCCTTCCCCACTGGGTAATCCCCGACCCCTCCCTGCCCACCTAGATTTTAACGGGCATGGGGTTGGGGAAGCAATACTCGCTACATCTTGACCTGTTTACACGTTCTTTCTATAATCCTGGATGGGATTGAAGAAGCATCTCATCTTATTCTATTTTTGTAAATTACATTGAAGATGACTGAGCAATACTATAGGGTGTAAACAAAATCCATCAATGATAAAACGTTGGAATCAGTAGCTAGCGATTTGACGACAACTACACTGTTCATGGTTCTCAATTTTCAATCTTCATGGACTAATAGATTTACCCGCACGCATTGTGCTGCGCTATAAAATTATTAGTGTTCAATTTAAATATAGTGTTAGAAAATTTAATTTTATATACTGTTTTAAATAGGAAATTACAAAGTAGAATGAGACAATATCAAATTTTAAAAGCTACAAAAGCAATCTCGTGCTAGATGTTATAATATTCATATTACTGTGCAAGAGAAAACGATGAAAAGGCAATGAGAGTGGCGAGGGGAGAAGGCTTTGGCGGCATTGGATAGTAGGGATTTATTTACAAATTTGAATAACGTGAGTTTTCTCCTTCTTCATCTAAGGAATAGAAAGGAATATGAAAAGTTATAGAAATGCGTGCATAGGTACTGCAGGTTGGATGAAACATTTGGGCGGGAAAGTGAAAAGCAAATTATTTTACTTTCATATAGTATAGATGTATGTAATGACCATGTAATTTGAAATTGGAATCAGTAGCTCGCAAAGTTGGTATATTGTATTGTTTTCTTTTTCTCTATTGGGCTATAATTCTACATAATATTGAAATTGTATAAATTCTACACGAGTTGATCATTCATGCAAGACTTATTTTACCATAAGATGATCCTCCATGCAATACTATTTGTAATGATTTGTCAAACTATCACTTTAAAATAAAAATTGAATTAATTCTTTTAAACAATAGTTGTAAATTACAACGTACATCATTAAATTATACATGCAAGTATCCTTCACGTGACACTTATTTACAACAAGATGATCCCTCACGTAACATGGAAGTATCCTTCACGTGACACTTATTTACAACAAGATGATCCCTCACGTAACTTTCCATGATTTGTCGAAATATTACTTGAAAGTAAAGTATTTTTTTAGAAATTCTACACGAGATGATCTTTCATGTTAAGAAATTCTCGTCGAATTTCGACGGGTTGCACACTAGTATATATTATAAATTCACTGTGGTTTAAATTTTTCATCTTTTTTATAATTATTAGTTATTCTTAAATTATAATTATGCATTCTTTTTTTGGATTACAAGATTCTTCGGCAATAAAACATGTATAGAGTTAATATATAGTGTTCTCTCATTCTATTTCATTTGAAATTTCGACTTTTGGATTGATCGAAATCAAAATTTCAGTCCGATAGGTGCATGGCATGTTTTTGTAAAACTTTGGTTAATCGATTTTTCGGTTTCAGTTTGATTTCTAACCAATTCGACCGAATGTGACCGAATGTTTATTCCTAATTATAGGTAGCAAATAATTATGCAGAATCTACATTCATGTTTATGAAACAATACACACATATTCATCATGACTTTTGAAGGTCTATAAAACTCAAAATTGAGTAATAAGGGCCTTTGGAAGTCCGCTCTTATTTTCAATTTATCGTTGAACATCAAATGGCAGAATAATTGAGTTGAAAAATTACGTAACAAAAAAACATCATCTGACAACAAAAATTGAAAACGTTAGCTTCAAGAGCCTCCAAGGCTTCAACCCATTTTCAATTTCAATTTTTTCCCACTGTTCTGTTAATAATACTAATACAGTTGATACGAGATTGAAAATAAGATTGATAAATTAAAAAAATTACCAAAGAAATAAAAAGACGCTGAAGATTGAGATAAAAGGCATACCAACCATTTAGTTACATTTTGGTAATTTTAGATTAGAGAATCTCATTCGATTTGCTGAGAGGAGATCTATATGTCGCATCTTCTAAACAGAACCATAATAAGGTAAAAGAAAAGGTTAAAACTTAAAAGTAAATAAATTGTGGAAACATCAAAATTATGGCCTACCATATATAGCATATAGTACAAGAATAATGATAAACGATCATTTTTTACAATTTAAGCAGGCATTGCATTTCCCCTCACCTTGCAAATCATGCAGAGAGAGAAAACCAACCTTCAGAATCCAATTTATCTATACATATTATGTACAACAATGAATTTTGAGCTTTGGATGCAACAATGGAGAAAGCTAGCTCTTACATCTTCCAACAGAGCTAATCACACCAGATTTGTAGGACCCGAATCCTCCGAGCCCGAGCGTGAACCCCTTGTCGACGGGCTTCTATATATATCGACAAACGGCAGATTGAAATTCCCTCCCTCTAAATCGTCCAAGTGGAATGTCCGCGACAGTCCCCTCGAGTTTCTCAAGTCCAGCTGACGTTCCTTGACGCTTCTCTCGGAGTGATTGTCATAGCAATCACGAGAGGCTTCGTGGTAGAAGTTTGGAGGCTCGAGGAAGCTCGTCTCCTGACCCGGACCTTGTGCTTGCGTTCTGGCCCACCAGTTGCTCCGACCGGGGCGTCGTGAGTCGTTGGATTCGTGATGCTGTAGGACACTTTCTTGGAAGAGAGGAACTGATGTGGAAGCTTCGAGATGGCTCCGTGCACGGTCCTCAAATAGGTTATCGTCCCAGTTGTCATATTTGGGAGTGTTTTTCCCCAGGTGGGATGGCATCCATAGATCGGCTGGATTTTCTTCATCGTGGTCATCGTAGTTTCTCGACTGCATATCTCTCGAATCATCGACTCTGTCGTGATTGTGTGAGATGTAGTACCACTCCAAAATGTACGGAAAATTCTTCTGCTCATTGTCGATCAGCCACATTGAGTCCAACTGATGAAAATTTCCCGGATTGTAGAAAGGAGTTTCCCTCGAATACAAGTTGTTCCGTTCGCTCGTACCAAAGCCTCTGAAATTTCGATTCTGTTGATGCATCTGCGAAGTTGGGGTTGCATGACCTCTCAACTTTTGGTCTCTGAATGTTTTCAACCATGCAAGGAACTGCTTCCCGTCATCATTCGGATCCCACGAAGGATAGGCAATCTG
Source organism: Schizonepeta tenuifolia (assembly GCA_029490685.1). Classification (NCBI taxonomy): domain Eukaryota; kingdom Viridiplantae; phylum Streptophyta; class Magnoliopsida; order Lamiales; family Lamiaceae; genus Schizonepeta; species Schizonepeta tenuifolia. The sequence goes on along the minus strand of CM055957.1, from coordinate 78,019,498 downwards.
AAAGCTGCATATATTTGTACAAAATTTAACATGGTGATGATTCTAACTAACCAGTCATTTGACACGCAAGGCAAACAGCCAGAACGAGTCGTTATAACTTGGCTGGTATTCAGCTATACATGAGTTGAAGATAGACATACCTCAAGAAAGACTTTTCCATTTTCCCCTGAGAACTCCTCTGATCGTGAGTCGAGTTAAATGGTGAACCGTATCTTTTGTTTCCATGGTTTCTAAAATCAAAGAGACTAAAGCTGCCAAAAAGTATGACACACCAGTGAGTTCTCCTAACAACCTCCACAATAATAGTAATGAAGCTTTCCGTAACAGGATAGATGGTAATGAAGCTCAATGTACCTACAAACGTGGCCCACACCCTCAACATCCACTGTGAAGTCCGCAATGAACTTTAAGATATCATCCACACGCTGCAAAATTCAAACAAATGGTATTTCGGCAGGAATACCCATGTAAAAAGAAATAGATAGATGAGAAAATATTGAGTTACAAACCTTAGGGACAACAACCATAAGTAGGTACGGCGTGAGAATGATCGAGGCCATCTCCTCCAACAGCATCATTCCTGTGTACTGCGACCAAGAAAACTCATTCGTATCAGCCTAAACTATAGACATTGAGATAAGTGTACCTTGTATTTGCAAGTAGCCCTGAAAAGCCAATTAGTTTAGGCACAAAACCTAACCAACAAATTCTCAAAGAAGTTGCAGATTATAGATGGCTCGTCGTAAGAAGTTGTTTATCTTTTACATGATGATGAATAATATAGTGGGGTCAAGCTTTTGCCATTTCTCACTGGCAAAGCCAGGAAGACTTTAGCTGCAAGTCATATAGAATCTCATCCAAATCAGATCAATCGATACAAAAATCATTTAAGAAACATTTAACATCCTATATTCAGGACGACTGCACTCAATATAAAATAAACTAAAAAAAGGGCCGAACCCAGGCGATTTGTGAGGGTTTTATAACACTTATAATCACAGTATCATAAATGTGGTACTCATAAACATTTTTTCAGTTTTTAGTGGTAAAATGTAAATTATGCTGCTCAAGCCACACAACTGAATTTACTAGAAGCAGAAAAATATATTAAAAGCGTTTTACTAGTAATAGTAATAAAGGTCAATGCCACAAATAACACAACTTTCATCTGAATTTGCAATTTAATGTTGGAAATACAACACCGCTTATGATCATTTTGCTACTAGAACATCCCCAATTTTCTGAGCAATTAATCTATGTCATTTTAGTGGTACACGAGGGAAAAACTTCAATGAAAAAAAAAATAGATAAGTTATAAAGTAGCAAAAAAAAGAAGATGATGGGGAGTTGCAATTGTAGCGGTTCAACAGTCGTCTGAAAGTGCAAATTAGGTTAAAGGTTGTGTTTTTTTGCGACAATTAACCTTATTGATGATAAGGGTGAGATGTAGATTTAATATCAAAAACCAAAGAAAGCATTGTTCACTGTACATCCCACATTCTGCACCCCAGGAAATATAGTACATGAATAACAGCCGTGCTACCATAATTAAGATTTAATACCTGAAAAAGAGTCTCGAACTCCAGCCGTACTGTCTCGGTGTTCTCTTTCACGCGCCATCGTTTTGGCATATAATGTGTATGTTGGACAACCAGGGACATTGCCCCCTGCGGATCAAGGACAAGAATCTCATCCATCATTGCAGCCCGGCTTATAGCAGTTATAGTTCCAAAAACTGCAGCATACCAGAACAAGTTTCGCCCAAAAATCTGCAAGATCACAGCAAAGCCCGTTACTTAAGGGAAAATTTTTGAAATTTTGTTTTATTGCATTTAGTAAAAGAACCGTAATGTAAGAGCTGAAAGCATTACATGGCCTTCCAGGAGAGATTCCTCTAAGAATGCGATTATTATAAGCACAGCAGCAAAGCCACCAGAAACAAATGATATGAACTTTGCAACAATAGTCAAGATAGGTGAAGGAAATTGTTTCAAGTAGTCAGAAGCGTGTATAATGCTGCTGTTTATCCGGTGCTTAAACAAATGATCGACCTGGAAACAAAAATTGATTCCCCAAGTCAGTGTCCTCGAAAGATAGAGAAGCCATAGCAAGTCTAAAAATGAAGACAGAAAATAGCTGATGCAGTTGTAAGAACATATAGCTAAAATCGATGATCATGCATGTTGACATAAGATTGTATTTGCACTTATATCCATAGCAGATAATAATCCTCAACATCCTCCAGAAACTCGTCCCCAACCCATCAACACGTAGCAGCCACCATCGGGACAAGGAAATGGCTGGCACAAAGTTAGGACAGTTTATGGAGATACCTCATTGAATTCTCTGAACATCCACTTAGAGAGATTTGACCATCTCCTGGATGATGCTGTACTCGGATGATTATAGAACTGTTCAGCATGCCTCAAGAAGAGATAAACCAGCATGAAAATAACAAGGAATGGCGAGAGAAGAAGAAGAACAAAGCCAACTATCATAAGCCTTTTCTTCAAAGTATTTGGATCAGAGACAAAATCTCTTCTAACACGGAAGTTTCTGCAAAAAAACAAAGCAGATGTTAAATGAGCATGTGTAAATCAACAAGAGCAGAGATCACTGATAAAAGTCATTTAACTTGAAGAGGTCATACAAGGACAACTATTTTTCGATCTTTCTAGGCTCAGAATGATTCAAGGACAGAAGTTTCCATTGAAACAGAGAAGACATAAAATAATTCATCACATAAGTGGATTTTTCTCAATCATTTTTTACTTGATTGCCTTTTGATTCTAACCTATAAATGACATGACAATAGGGTAAAGCTGTATCCACAGGGAAGAAGTACGTGGATTAAGGAACCACAGAATTAACAGAGACTCTTAGGTAAACAATGTCATGCCATGAGCTTACCGTGGACAAGACACTTAACATTCATGGCTCATTTCCTTGTTTTTTCAATATTTTCACTTATGATCGATTTCTTTTTTTTTTTTGGGCAGGGTTCAAAAGAAAATTAAGATTTTTCATTTCTATGTCTCTCTTTCCCTTTTTTTGGTCCACAACATACGGAGGGAATTGTCTTCTCTGAACCTATTACATATTTCAGAGGACTGAATTTTGTTTTTGAGCACGAGATCCATGATAGCAGGCATTGGATCATATGTGTGCAAAATCTTTACAGGTACGTAACACTTCAAATGTGAGCTTTATGGTATCCGTATTTTTCAAATGATGCAGGAAAAGGGGGAGGGCCAGATTTGTTACTTATATTACTGCAAGACACTATTTTCCTAGAATATTAAGCATTAAGTTCAATATTTACCGGTCAAACATGCTCTGTAGTATGCACCAATTTAAGGTCCATTCAAGAGTCTTTGGCAGTACTAGACGGAGTTGGACACCATCCGCACCAACATTGCCAGTTGCGGAAGAACCAGGGATCCACTGGGATATAGGAAATGCAAGCACTCCTTTATTAAGCATGCCAATTAAGTAATTCTCCTTCCTCATTAATCTCATCACCACATCATGAATAGAAAGATCCTTGACAACACATAGCTGCTGTGTGCACTGTACTTGAACAACCTTTTCAAGAATCAATGACCATGGCATAGTCTGTATTTCATTGTCTGTCACGTGGAGGCTGCAAAGACATGTACTAGAGTTAGAAACTTACAGATTTAAGCACACCATACAACATCCCCATTTTAAGAAATATTTGCCTTTAGCAATTTAAAAGCAGAGATAGCTAGATAGTATAACAGTTTACATGGCTTTCAACCTTTCAGGTACCACATGATTTATATGTATACCAGTTGTAGTAAAACCAACGGATCTTAAGAGTCTCCTTTAACTGTGCAAAGAACCTCAAAAAGCAGAATATACAGTAGATGGAAAATATTCCCAAATATCCCACAATTATAGCTTTGGAAAGAGTAAAAGGAATCAATGGATGCTTGTGTAAAGCTTCCTCGGAGAGATCACAAGGTTTGATTCCAGATTCCACTGCATCCATGCCACATTTCGCATTGCTAAGACCATTCCAATCCACGAAGAGCAGAAAAAACCCAGAAAAACAAATAGTAAAGGCCAAGCTCAGAAGCTCAAACATCCATTTGATGATAATGCACCAAAGGCCCTTCTCGCAGTAATAGGTATAAATCCTCTCAAAGAACAGATCCAAATCATCAATTGGCTCAGCAATCAAAGTCTCGCCATCAAGAAGCCCAGAAGGGCTTTCACTACCATGACTTGGTGCTCTATGATAATCAGACAACTCAATTTCATGCGGTACATCATTAAGCAACCCAGTCGTCAGAGAAGATGCACTACCCTGCTTCCACTTGAATATATTGAGAGCTTGAAATCCTTTTTGTCCACTGATCATCACTCATACACACTGAATGTATGCAAAAACAGTGTGCATTAGTCAGATCATTATGCTGAAAACCAAAAGAGAACCAAATTATTCTAACATTTTAGACCATTAGCAAAGCAGATTATAAGGACAAGAAAATCCTATCACATATGATATAACATGTAATGCACCAGAACAAAAAAGCAAAACAATCCACCAGAACACCAACAACTCTATCTTCCACATACCAGTTAAAGATGTGGGATCTCTATCAGGGATAGAAAGATAAGATTTGAACACAATGCAGAAGATTCTCAAACACTTTCTGGGTGATGTTAGAATAAGAAACCTATGATCACTTTTTAACCTGGAAGCAGGTAACATTTTCTCATTAGAATTTTGTTTCATGTCCGCAGGATAATGCACTTCAGGATAATCCTGTCAGTATGGACTTATAAGAAAGATATACATATGTAAACTATAGCTACACTAAGTAGAAGGTCAAGTGCTCAGGATCACCAGTACAACTTTAACAGCGGATAAAGCTAGCATTAATTCAACAACACAACACAACACAACACAACACAACATGCAACATGCCCCCACAAGGCACGAACGAGCTTGATATTCTCCAATGCAATATACACCCGCACTATAATATTTTTTAATGCAAGTATAGTCTAGAGTATAGACACTACAGTCTACACAATATCATAAGTAAAAGATATGGCACCTTGAAAATCATAAACTTAACTGCAGCCGAAACTCAGTTTATATATCTGGCTACTATGGAAGGAGTTTTAAGAGATGAGAAAAGCTTCTTGTAATGATCCTGAGATAAACCAATCGAAGCAATGAGTAGAATATGATATTCCAGAATACAAATTACCATCTGTTGCACACCTCTTGACTAGATTAAGTAAATGAACACCAACAAAGAAATACACTAATCAACAAGAAGTTTTAATTTACAAAAAAAGAAAGTAATGCGATTTTGAGGAGTGATACTGTCTAACACACTTGAAAATAAAATTCTGCATCTTATTTCTAACTATATTTTTGCTAAGTGAATAACAGGTCAGGAAAGAGAACTATTATACCATAGTTTTTTTTTTTTTTGTAACCATGTTCGATCAAATCCATTATGCACCTACTACAGAACCAACCTCGAGCATTTTAATCAAGTACTACAAAACAAGGCTTAGAGTGAATTTGGCAAAATGAGATACAAGAAGTAAAAATTCAAGCTGCAGAGTTTTGTAATATTTACCAGCCCTTCAAAATCAGCACGACCGCGATGATCATTCGAAATAAAAGAATGTTCCTTTAGGGTTCCCCAATTTCCAGCGAGAAACCAATTGCAGCTAATTAAATTAAACTACATGAACAAGTCCCCCTAGAGAATTAAGGTAGAGAAATTGCTTCCGGAATCATCACAAGCACAAAAGGTCAAACCTTTAGCAACAAATAGTGGGGCAAATACTCCAGTGCCCCTGAACCAAATTCAATTCCTCTCTCTGATTCTTTTAGTTTATTTATCTAGTATCCCACGCAAAATGGTAGCTAGAAGTAGACGAAATTCTCTAAGAAACCCAGAATCCACAGAAACAAGTTGAGAGACACGTATCTCCACCGAGTTTCTAAAAACCCAGATAAATAACTGAGTAGAAAATCAGATGAAAAAAGTTTTACCTCCAAACCCAAATATATGGGGCTCGATGCAGCCGAATATCACCGTGTCAAGTAAGTAATATGAAAACAAGTTCAAATTTCTTCAATATTTTCAGCAACAAAAAGCAATCGGGTACATTTATTTTTCTTTTCCTGTTTCTCTCAATTTGGTTAGAGTAGCGAGGAGGCGCCGGTTGGAGAAGAAGGAAGGGTTCTGATTAAGTGGATTTGTTCCAAGTTTTCCGAATTCTATTCCGTCTGTTGTTTGCTGCTTACCTTATGTTTTTTTCTCATGAATTTTAATTTCATTTTATACTTTATTTTTAATGGGAAAAGGAGAGGAGACGTGATTGAGGGCAGAGGATGCGTATTCTCTCTCACCTTAATAATGTTAAGACTTCTTATACAAGAAAGAGGATACATAGGTATGATCATTTAACCTAGTAAATTTATATTTTAACCCATAAATTTCAATTTATATATAACTAACGCATGATCCGTCGAAAATCAACGAAAAATTATATTTAAAAAAATAATAAAATTATTAAATAGTAATATGTGATAAATTAAAACAATATTACTTATTAATTATTTTTGCGTTGTCATTTGAATATGCAATTTACTAAATTCGTTTAGAATTTATATGTACTTAAATATATCACAAATTTAATAAAAAATAATTTTACACATGTTTACGTCTCAAACTCATATAGTAGTAATGTCTATTAAAAATTATAATCTAATCTACCTTCATTTCTTTGATAATTTTCAAAACTCTATTTTTCTCCAAAATCGATGTGGACAAAAACATATTTGACTCCAAAAGAGCTTTTTACATATCAACTTTGTATGAAAATTGAGATAGATCATTTTCATTGCAAATACTCTTTATCCCACATTGATTTAGAAAAGAAAATAATTTTGAAGATTGTCTTCAAGAATGAAACCGTTCACAAGTACCCTACATTATAAGTTCAACAAAAGATTAACAAAAAATAAAAAAGTTGAACCACCACTTCGCAATCATCCCGTCTACCCCACGGTTCCAACCTGAAACCGGCCCGTTAACTACAATATTGATTTTATAAAAAATAATAGTAAAAGATAAAAAGTTAAATTTCAACTATAAATTTGAAATTACATAATTTATTAAACTTATTTAGAATTTATATAAACCCAAATTTAATTTAAAAGTGACAGTAATATTCGTTCCAGTCCTTAATTTATATATAGAATAATATTTAGGGCTGTCAAACCATCTGTGCCGGGCCAACCCGGTCCGACCCGTCGGGCCAGATGCTCAATTTCGGGCCGGGTCGGGCCAACTCGGATTTTCACGGGCCACCAAAATTAGTGGCCCGGTCCAGCCCTATCGGACGGTCAGAAAAAAAAAATGTTAAAAAACCTGCTATTTTTTTTTTCAAAAACAAAAGCCTGCTCTTAACAAAACCAAACCAAACCAACAACAAATATCCATAATTTCCATAAACACATTCATAAAAACCAAACCTGTTGACTACTGTCATACACTCATAATTCATAAACATATTCAAAAACCAAACAACAACAAATATCCATAATTTGAATCCATAAACATATCCATAAAAACCAAACCAACAACAAATAAATATAACATCTTACTCTAAAACTCCATATCAATGTCATCATCCTTCTCCTTATCCATATTAATATCATTGCTTTCGATATTCATTCCTACACTTTGACAAACAAACCGAAATTAGTACAAAAATAATGGAAAATTGAAAACTGAAAATTAATTGTTAAACACTTAGACTCTCACCACTAAGAAAATTATTAGCTTACTGTGCAAAAACTGCAAAACTCCTAGCTATCTAGTAAATCAATTTTAGAGTTATACTTTATTATTCTAATTTATTAGATTTACTTTACTGTCAAGTCTAATAACTAATTCACTATAATATAAATTTATTAAAAATCTATTTCACATATGGAGAATTAACCCCTGGTTACTCTAGTCTTATCTTATAATCAATAACTAGTCCATTTTGATCCTTTGAAGTCTTAAAGGGGTACCAAATTAATTAAAAAAAACAACATATATCATTCAATACATTTTCCAAGCTCACGTTAATTCAATAGTTTAAGAGGGAGAGAGAGATATGTGTGAATTGTGGTGAGTGCATAGTGCCCGACTGGATTCTAAATAAAGCACAACCAAGTCAAGAAAAGCAAATAGAGGTGGGAGAAGCCGAGAAGGAGAAGAGAGGAACAGATCCTCTCACTTGCAATCATACCAAATCCTTATTTATGTTGTCCCCATTTTCCTTATAAACATTTACATTCAATTGGGCAAACAAAATGAAATGGAAATCGCGAGAGAGACATCGAGAGAGAAGAATAAAATAAATAAAGAGACAGAAGAAGGATTACCTCATCGGATCGATCAAAAAATTTCAGTTTCTTACGCTATAGGATCGATCAAAAAATTAACTTATACAACTAACAACAAGCAAACAGACAGAAGAAGGATCACCTCATCGTGCAGGCAAATCTTTGGATTCAGAAGCTCCTGAAACCACTGATAATTTCCACTTCTAACAACAGAAGAAGGCAACCGAAGCCTAGGTCCAGGGCTGCAAATTATAAATAATCAAAATATTAATTCTGAGAAATAAATCCACAAATGTATTAGATAAGATTTAAATACACAGATCTATTAGATCTATTAATGAAGTATCTTTCATGACTTTCAGCAAATCTCATCCACGCCTTGAAGTCATCGGCGTCAACCGAACATTCTGGATCAGCAAATTCTTCAAAAACTATGGGGTTGAGACTGGGGGAGGGGGGAGGGGGGAGGGGGAGAGTTTTATCTATTCTGTTTCCACTTGGAAGAGTCACTTTAGGGTTTGCGGGGGCCGTGGGGGATCTGTAGCATGCTACCACGCGGCTGTGATGAACCCATATTTGTGTCCATCTTTTCTTGTATTTTTCTTGTTCTTTTTAGTCTTTATCGAGTCAAAATGTGTCTGGAATGACACAAAATCGAGAGAAGGTGTGCAGGGATGAACAGGCGGGATCTTGGGCAAAACCGGTGAAAATCTGTTGTTGAGATGATGAGATGGCGATACAATGCAAATGGGCATAGGGCTGGAAGCTTGTAGCTGGGCAACATCGTTATCAATCTACAAGTCAGGAAGTACCTCCCCATATCCTTGAAGCCAACAGACAGAGTACCCAGAGGAGCCAGGATCTTGGTCAACATAGGAAGTGATACATGATGCAGATATCGAAGTCAAGATGTAAGTCGGAACAGCTGCAGATTTCTTTTTCTCCAAGAAAGAGGATAAGGATGGAAACTTTTCTTTCCTTATCCTAATTGAATGTGATTTAGGAGATATCTACCATGAGAAGAAAATAAATCTCCAGCAATCCATACAAGAGAAGAGGCGGATAAGGATGGAAAGAGTCCTTAACCAACAAGGATTCTAACCTAACCCTAATTCCATCGCCTATATATATGGCCGACTTCATATTGTAACGTGCAAGTTTTAGTGCAAGTTTTAGTGCGAGCTTTAGTGCGAGTTTTAGTTCGAGTTTAGAGAGTTCTTTTAGCTCAGTTCTGTAAATTTACTTTTATATTTAGTTTCCAGTTTTTCTGCGTAGTTTTCAGTTGTTGACTTGAAGTCAAAACCTCGGTTGCTGATTTACGCTTTTGAGCAGCAACCCGTTTCCAGTTCAATTTCAGTTATCATTTCTTTTATATGTTTTGTGATTTCGTTTAATATTATGTCTAGCTGAATTTATTGTTTGGGTTGGATGTAGATGATGTGATCGTAAATTACTCGTTCTAAACTCGTGAGGTCTAATTGTGTTAGTTCGTTAATTGATTTTGTTCCCGAAACACTTAGGAATAATTTTAGACTTAATTGATATTGATATATGATTGATCACTATCTAGATATTGAGATTAAGTCATTAACAGGAATTGGAATTTAACTCGAGAGTGTCTTTCGTGCCCAAGAAGGTAAAGAGTGTTGGAGAGCAGTCGGTAGTGACCTACCTCTTGGCTGTCTTGAGTCTGTTTATTCTTAATGCCTGTTGGGCAGCATCGTTACTGAAGTGTTTTCGTGACTTTGTTGATCAAGAGAGGAGATCTTACCTTCTCGTCAAGATTTGTAAAATTGGATAGACATAGGCTTGATGTGTTTATATCGTGACTTCGTGACCTTAGGGTATAAACTAATCTTTGTCTTAAACCAAGTAATGAGATCAAGTAATTGAATATCTTTGCACCAATGAACGAGTAATGAGTAATCAAGATCACTGATTCGAAATCCAAACCAAACTTCTTTTGTTATTTGATATTTTTACTTATTGAGTTACAGGTTATTGAGTTATAATCAAAATCCTTTTTATTGAGCACTACCTGAAGAGCAGATTACGCCGAGTCCCTTGGGTTCGACCCCACTTGCCGCTGACTACTACCTTGTTGAGCAAGAGGTGTTTATAAATATTATTTTTGCGAAGAGTGTAACGACAGCGCTTCGTCAAATTAGCGCCGTTGCTGAGGACCTGGTTTTAAGCTAGTATGCTCTTCTAGCTTGAGTTGAGCACAATTTATACCCAAGCCACATCTACGGAGTGACGGAGATCCACAAGATCACGGTGTTTGCCCGGGGGTGATAGCTAGGAGAAATCGAGCAATGCAAGAAGAAGAAAGATCTGGAGGAAGGCGTCAACAAACCTTCAGAGTCGCCGAGCTTGACAAAAGATCAGGATATTGAGCAAGAAGACGATTCTTGCTCAACAGCGAGTACAGACATCAAGGAGTCAACATCCAGTTCAGAAGCAAAGACATCAACAACCATGGCAGGTTAACAAGAGAAAATCATCCGTCAGATTATGTTCCCTGACGACAAGGGAACCAGACCTTCAAGTATCCAGTTGCCCACCATTAATGGCAACTGGGAGCTCAAACATTCGCTGATACAGATACTGCCCAAGTTCAGCGATCATCCCGACCCTCAGACCCATCTTCAAGACTTTGAGATGACGATCAGCACTGTAGGGAACAATACCCCTCCTGCTCGAGATGCTGCCCGAGACCGAGATGCTGCCCCAGATACGTTTCCTGACTATGTAAGGTTACTCACGTTTCCATTTTCACTACTAGATGGAGTACGTGAGTGACTTTACACCTTGCCAGAGAGAAGCATCGACACCTGGAAAAAGATGCAGCAGACTTTTCTTGACAAGTACATACCCGTTGACCGGATACAAAGTGGGAGGAATGTCATTTCCTCGATCAAAATGGATGTCCGATCGCATGGCAAATGCGTCAGCTCGCACCAGACACCTTCTCTTACATCATTCTATTTTTTTGTCATTGCATTTCATTAACCATCTTCCGTCGTCTTTCTGTAATGCCAAATCTTCAATTTTGTTGAATTATAAGTAAATATATACCCTCTTAAATGAAATATAAATATTAATTCTTTAAGTAAGTTGACCGAATTAATAAATACAACTCATTAATAAATGTTAATTCTTTAAGTAATTTTCACAATCCGTGACAATTAATTTTCAATATTGAAATAGAAATCATGAGTTGCATTATTTTAAATGTTTTACTTGGAAAATGATGCAATGAAACGAAGTAAACTAGTAAAGCTCTTAAAATAATGCAACTCATGATTTCTATTTCAATATTGAAAATTAACTGTTATGAATTGTGAAAATTGACACAATATGATAAGTTCGCAAATCGAAATAAGAATAATAATTGAACCTCGCCATTACTTATCTGATTACATTTTAGTTACTAGTATATTTTAATGTATAGATTACAAAATCCAAACAATAAGTAATCATTATCAATATTTATATAAGATAACGAAAATCCAAGAAAAGTTGTAGCAGTACCAATTTACATTTGCAATAAATAAAATCAATTATTACTTCCTCCGTCCACGAATCAAATACTATTTACTCAGATTTTTTTGTCTACAAATCAAATACTTTCTTCATCCAAAAATTATGTTTCCATTTAGATCCTGGCATGCGAATTAAGAAAAGTTGAAAAAGTTATTTTAAGTGGGTAAAAGTTATAATGTAGGAATAGTGAGATAATGACAAAAAACAGTGATAATGACAAAAAGATGGTAGTATTGACTAAAAAGTAAGAATAAAATTGTTGTGTTGACTAAAAAGTAGGAATAAAGTTGTTGTAAGGTGTGGTCATTAATGATAAAGGGTAGTAAATAAAAAAAAAGTAGGAGGGTATGGCTGTACGAAAAGGTAAGTAGGAAGATGATTTGTGGACAAAAAAAAGGGTAAGTAGGAAGATGATTTTTGGACGGAGGGAGTAGCTACTTACCTTTTTGTACAACCATACCCTCCAACTTTTTTTTATTTACTACCCTTTATCATTGATGGTCCCACCTTTCAACAACTTTATTCCTACTTTTTTATCATCATAACAACTTTATTCCAATTTTTTAGTCAATACCATCATTTTTTTGTTAATATCACCATTTTTTTGTCATTATCCTACTACCCTTATATTCTAACTTTTATCCTACTCAAAACAACTTTATCAGTTTTCTTAATTTCCGTGTTGTAACTCAAATGAGTACTTTGATTTGTGGACGGGGGAGTAATACGGAGGCGAAAAAAAGAAAATAAAAGAAGAGAATGTTATTCAACCTAACCTACACAGTACAATTAAATTAAATTAATAATAAAAGTTAAACCTCATTTTCCATTGCTCCCAAAAATTCGACTACGGTTGCTCCACTATTCCACTCACAAACCAACTCAACGGTCACCGTAAAACAGCGACTGAATCCGGCGGCGACCTCGGCAGCTCTTCCAAATCTGCAATCCTCAAAGGTTTGCGGCTATTTTGATGTTTTAATTTCTTTTGGATCTTAAAATTGAATACTTTCTCCGTCTATAAATCATATCCCCATTTAGGTTCTGACACGGAAAATAAGAAAGCTGATAAAATTGTTTTGAGTGGGGTGAAAGTTAGAATGTAGGGGTAGTAGGATAATGACAAAAAACAGTGGCAATAACAAAAAAGAGGTGTTATTTTCCAAAAAGTGAGAAATAAAATTGTTGTGATGATTAAAAAGTATGAATAAGGTGAGACCATTAATGGCAAATGATAGTAAATAAAAGAAAAGTAGGAGGATATGTTTGTATAAAAATATAAGTAGGAATTTGATTTATGGACAAAAAATATGAGTAAGTAGGGATTTGATTTGTGGACGGATCGGAATGTTATATTTTTTAGTATTTCTTGTTGTTATATAGTAGTATAATTCATTCCGATTTGGCCATTTTCTCCAATCAGCCGCCAAACCCACCCAATTCTACACAGCACGCTCTCTCTCTCTCTCAGTCTCCCTTCTCAGTTCTCACACGGGGCGGCACGCCTGAGCAGCTGACTCGCGCCGCCGCATTCTTCCCGCCTCCGGCCTCCCGCATTCCTCACGCCTAAGCCGCCTCCCTCCGCCTCATCTCTCCGATTTTCAGTCGGTCGCCCTTGTCTCTCCGGTGTCCAGACTTCACTGCTTCAACCTCATCTCTCCGCGCCGCTGGGACTTCACTGCTTCCTCTTGGCGGGGAATGCCTCGCCGGTCTTCTCTCCAACAGGTTCAGATCTCTCGACGTCAAAATTGAGACTAAAACTAAGTTCCTCTTTATGGTCTTCCACTTCCGTAATTACTGAATTTTGTTATTTGATCGCGTTTGCTGTTTCCGCCGATCTTCTCGTGCAATTCTCCTAACGCGTGTTATGTGTTAATTGATGCAATTCAGTGCGTGTTTTTGTGTTTATTTGCTTCAAGGAGAAGTAATGAATTCTGTGCTATTCAACTTTACATTTGTTTTCATGAATTTGTAATTGGATTATTATGTAATGGATTGATTTAATATACATTTTTTGTGGATTGAGAATATTTGAGATAGGAGATGTGTTTTTGTGGTTTTTTGTATGATTTAATGCTGAAAATTCGTGCTAAAACAGGCTGAAAAACATACTGTTCAGTTTTGTTGCTTTTTGTTCGTGTTGGACGGAATCCGGAGTTGGGTTCTGGACCGGTCCCGGTCCGGGTCTAAGACACTTTTCGGTCCAGGTCGGTCCTATTTTAAAAAAAGTTTTGGGTCTTCGGTTTGTCTGGGTTGGACATGATGCACAACCCTACTCTTCGGAACTGTATGGTTATCGGTTCCCATCTGTTAATAAGAGTTATGGATTGCTGATGACCACTATGAGAGATTATATTTAGCTAGTGTGGGAGAGTGTTTATTCGATTTTATTGCTGTAATTCTTGATTGCTATGAATGAATGATAAGTTGTTTCTTTCGGCACTGCAAAATAAGATGCAAAGAGTTGAGTCATGAATGTTGCATTCTTATTTAGTTTCTACACTGTAGAGACGGATTTCTACATTTGCTAATTAAGAAGTGACTTTGTCCTTAATCTGATTACTCACTGGGAAGGGTTAAAGCTTCCCCGGCACATCTCATATTTGGGACTTATGCTAGGCAACTAGATTTTGCCGACTACATTTTGATGGAATCGTTGATTATTATAAGTTGACATATCCAAGAAAGCATAGATGGGTGGTAAACTCAATTACTCCAAAGCCTTTATCTTCATTATAATCCATTGATTTCTTGTTAACAATGAGATTGGTACAAACTACAAGGAAATTATTCTATGAAGGATGGGCATAATTTTAGAGCTAAGTTGTCCTCTGTTACCTTTATTACTACATGAAACCTAGTTCCAAATTAGGTTGTCAATCAATATAGTATCTGTTATATGCTATTGGTGTGGTGGTTTAATTATTGACTGTTAACAAAGAAACGTGTTATCATTTCATGTTTTACCGTGGTTATTTGACGTTACCATTTCATTTCATTTGCAGCTGCAGGATTCTAGTTTTCAGATGCTACGCTTGATGAAATCAACTGTAATTGCAACCACCAGAATACTTCAATAGTGTCGAGTCATGCTGCTCTAACTAGTATTGATTAAGAGCATGTTACTTCTGTGAGACGTTTTCTGGTGAATAATAGTTCAGGGTTTCTAACTAGTATTGCTTCTCCAAGCAAAGAAAGAAGACCTCTACCCCTTGTGCATCTTAATAAAGATAATTAACATGCTGGCAGCCGCTCAGATCCACCCTGTTATTAATTTCTCCAAAAGGTTCTTTATTTTTTTCTTCATCTGGGCACACAGCATAGACAAACATGTATTCTTTGATTTCTCTTAACTTCTCTCTTCAAATTCCTGCAGAGGAAGCTGTATCAATTTAAGAAATCCTGCAAAAGTCACATCTTTGCGCTTTGGGTACCTTGCCAGAAAAGTTGGATTCGCTGAAGGAACTAAGGCCTACAAGCTTTTATCTTCCGTTCGACAGATGAAACGATTATTTGTTCTGAATACAAATGATGGTCACCCAAGTGTCTCAATCTCTGAAGAAGAAGAAGAAACAAGTGAAGTATCTGTCCTGAATCTTGAATCGAGTACGTTCTTGAGTAACTGGTCACCTCCTCGATACTTATGGAGAGGATTGTCTGTGCTGATTTTAGCGGGGCAGGTGACTACTAGAACCGTTCAGGGAAAGATTCATTGGAAAAACACTCTTCAACAGCTTAGAAGAGTTGGACCTAAATCCGTTGGCGTCTGTCTCCTAACAGCTGCTTTTGTTGGCATGGCCTTCACTATTCAATTCGTGAGGGAATTTACCAGATTAGGGCTGAACAGATCAATTGGTGGGGTTCTGGCCCTCGCCTTTTCAAGGGAGCTGAGTCCTGTGGTCACATCAATTGTTGTTGCTGGGCGCATTGGAAGTGCCTTTGCTGCAGAGTTGGGCACAATGCAAGTTTCGGAGCAAACCGACACGTTGAGAGTTCTCGGTACAAATCCTGTTGATTATTTGGTGACGCCAAGAGTGCTGGCCTCGTGTATCGCTCTTCCCTTCTTAACTCTGATGTGTTTCACCGTTGGGTTGGCATCAAGCGCCCTCCTAGCTGACAGTGTTTACGGCATTAGCATCAACATAATCGTGGATTCTGCACAACGAGCTCTCAGAGGATGGGATATAATAAGTGCAATGATTAAGTCAGGGGTGTTTGGTGCTATAATATCGATTGTGAGCTGCGCATGGGGTGTCACCACTTTGGGAGGTGCCAAAGGCGTTGGTGAGTCGACCACATCAGCTGTTGTCATTTCTCTCATTGGGATTTTCATTGCCGATTTCGCTCTCTCTTGTTTCTTTTTCCAGGGAGCTGGGGATTCGTTGAAGAATTGTATGTAATAGTCATGCAACTTATTATCATAGTTTCTCTATTCCACAGCTATATCCATTTTTGGTCAGTGTAAGGAGACAAAACACTTGAAATCTGGGAATGTCGCTTCGAATTATTGTAACTCGAACCATCGTGAACGGGATAAAGTGAGAATACATGGAAATTTCATGTTAAGATTGAAAAATCTCTTTATAGAGAGAAAGATTAGTCCGATTGCAACGGTGGTCAACTTTTAACATATTTCAGGAAAAAACAAAGTTATAATCAGCCAAATATTCTCTCTGTTTCTTGAAAGTATATGATATGCTTGTAAGATGCAATTGGTAAGCAAACAAAAAGAAAATTTAGATTACTCAAGAAACCTTCATGACAATATCATCTATTCATTTACAGAGGGAAATAAAAAGACATGTAAAAGGAATAATTTATCGCAGGCAGCCATGATAATACCAAAAGTAAAATGGTATTGCTCAGAAGCTACTAGTACATTTCCCAATTTGCGATTGTCAAAGAATGCAGGGAGCACCAATCAACATTCAGAGCACAACAGCCAGACAGCAGCATCCAAGGAAGATATATCTTTGTGATTGTTGCTTGGATCCTTCATGTATAAGATGGATGCAACAACGAAAAACGGATGTGGTTTACGATCTACAGATAGTGAAAACTGTTGATGTCTAGCCCATCCATAACTTCAAAACTTTGTCCTTGCCACCAGATGCTACTTTCTCACCATCTGGACTCCAGTCAACAGCAAACACCTGCAATCAAAAAGAGTTATGTCCGAGCTTCTAATACATCGAGCATGAGAAAGGTTAGGCAAAGATCCCCTGAAGGACTCAATTAAAAGCATAAAATGCATCAAATGAGCTTAAACACAGAAACTTTCTATTCTCATCTCATTAGAGTGGCAGACAAGAGACTTACTTCATCTGCATGTCCTGGAAGATCTTGTTTCAATTTCTGCGTTCGAACATCCCAAACCTATTTAGAGGCTTCCACGTCAATAACCAAATAAAGAAAGAAATCATTGGCAGCATCAACCTCATAATAAAGGACTATATTTTTACAAAAATCTAATGATTCATATCAAATATAATGACCATAGACATGACAACATAAAACTTATTACAAGTCTTTAAGCAATCATTCAACACAAGTAACCTGAATATGTATTATCTTAGCCACCTCACGGGCACATTCTCTTACAAAACTGAAGTTATTCTCCTGCACATTCAATTATTGAAAGGACATTTACCTTAAGAGTTGAGTCTTTGCTTCCACTCAAAAGCAGTCTACTGTCTGCTGACCAGCTGTAGGAAGACATGTTGATTAGATCTACAGACTATATATATAATTATATAATAAAATGATGCCAACCTTATTTGATAGACAGGCCCAACATGACCACGGAAAGCAGCCACGAAACTCCCAGTTACCCCATTCCATAATTTGACAGATCTATCAAAGGAGGCACTTGCAATCCATTGCCCATCCGGAGAAAAGTAAACATGATTTACAAGCTACAGAAGATCAAATTATAGGAAGTCAGCATGAACGAATGCCCTACTTCAAGTAAATAAACAGTCACCAATTAAAAAAAATGAATAGATAATAATCAAGTCTTTACGGAGAAAGTATAGAGAGAACTCAGATAGGAGGTAGGGAAGGAGAAGTAAACAAAAAGATGGTATGTATAATCACCATTTCTGCAAACTAAACCACCTTTTGGAGAACCAAATTTATAAACTTAGCACCAGTTGGTAGCTGCCACAAATTACAAGGAAGACATTTGATGTTGGGGTTTGATTAAACTCAAGAATGCATGTACAAGTTTTACTGCAGTCAGTAACAATCACAAGTAAAAACCATTGCAATCAATCATTTCCCCCGGCTTCTCTTTAATAAATAGAGTTTTATACTTATCCACTTCCTTTTTCTGTTCTTCATCATTTATACATTTTCTTCATCTATTCAGCCGTCATCTATCCAACCCCTCATTCTCTGCATCTCAAGTCTATGAAATCAAACATTTGGCTCTTCAATAAACTTACTAGAAAAAATATTAACATTTTTTTGGAAGACATAAAGCAAATTAATTCAGGGAAAAACTCATTTGAAATGAGTATGGTTTTATCCGAGTACAGACCTAAAATTGACAAAGCATTGCACAAAGTGACATAAAAGCAAAATTGAATACCTGTTGATGACCAGTCATACGATTCTTGGGGTGTTTGCTGTCAGCAGGTTCCCATAGAAACATGGTGAAGTCATCTGAACCTGACACCAACCTTTCAGGAGCATTACCCCTAACCTTATTATACCTTTCTAATGCAACCTGGTCAAACAATGTAAGATGAATCTGATATCAAATACAGAATAAAAAGTAGACAAAAGAAAATGAAACGCTTGCAAGGGATGAAAAGGGAAACAGAAGTCATACTGAACAATTTTTTAGATATTTATGTTTTATTTACACAAGTCCAGTTATTAATTCTCGTATTCTCACTCCTCCTATATCTCTTTAAAGTTTAAACTAGTGAGAAGTTGCTGTGTTGTTCTCTTGAAGGACAATTTACAGAGACTAAAAGGTCTCTAAACCTAAGATCCGATGACAGATGAATCTACAAAACAGATTTCATTATGTAAACCAAAAACTAACATTGCTATAGCACTATCGACTAAAGGAGACGCATAATCTGCAATCAGTAATTATGAAAGTAAAATCATTTGGAAAGAGAATTGAAGATCAATCAACCACCTGCTTCATTTCCTCTGGAGATGAATACTGTTTTCCAGTGTGATCAAAGGCACCAGTTCGGAGAACATACTCAGTACTCAATGCCAATGAATTCACCCAATGGCCATGGCCCTACACAATGAGACATATGGGATGAGCAACTAAGTACAGAAAGTTTAGATTGCAATGAGTAGAAAGTAGTAACAAAAAAATTTCTCCTAAGCACCATGCCCTAATGAGCACACAATATAATACACCATTTAACAGGGAAACAAAAAACCATCTCCTAATAAAGATGCTGGGAGAAGACTGTTTTACACACCCTTTTATGGGTACAATGTTTTGATTCAGAATAGAATCAAATTAAGAGTAACAATGTAACATAAGCATATTAGTCACCACAAGCCATGTAGAAATTAACCTCATTACCTAAGAAAACATAACCCTACCCTCTGAGAAGGGAATAAAAAGATTGTTGAACCATATTGAAGAATACCTTCAATTCTCGAATTAGCTTTCCTTGTGTAGTCTCCCATATTTTTATTGTGCAATCCTGAGATCTGCAATATGTGAAGCAGAAATCATTTTTATCATTTAGAATTAACATCATCTAAAAATCTACAGTAACTCGTTCAATCCTACTCGAGTAAACTCTCTATCAGGAAAAAAGTTTAAGATCATTTTGCATTTGGAAGTGAAAAACCACTCCCAAGTTCCTGAAAGCTTGTTCCAAATGAAACTATCGCAAAGATGCATAGCTGGTGTAGACATTTTGAAATCATTACGTCGAGAATACAGTAGAACCTCTATAAATTAATACCTCCGGGACCGTGAAAATTTATTATCTTAGAGAGGTATTAATTAATCAATAAATTAATATTTTATTAATTAAAAGAGGTACAAATGAATTTAAATGAATTACAATACATGAATTCAATTAATGTAAGTGCAATGTATTAGAAACCTAGATGCATGTATTGCATTAATCCAATTTAAATTAGTTCAGCGAATGGATGTCACCTATTGAATTATCCGGGTGAAAATGAAGCATGTTGGGAGATCCATAGCTTAGAAGAAATTGTTGATACCATAATTAAAAATCAAATTGAAAAAGAAGCTCAAGATGATACGATAGCATTGGAACTCGGGTAAGGAAACAATAATAACATCAAAAACCCTTCACAATTTTTTGTTGAAGTTCGAGAATGTCACACAGGAGAATGCTGTGAGAAAAGTTAAAAATGAAATTCATTTTGATATAAATTTCAATAGAAAGCAAACGATATTAAGTTCATATTTTACTATGTTATCCTAGCTATTATGTAATTTTAGAAAGTTTTAATTTATGATTTGTTGGGACCTTACATTTATTTATACAAGGGTTTTCCGAAATATTATTATCTTATTAATTTATCGAAATTATTAATTTACGCCCAAGGCCCAATTCGGGAACAGAGAAAATTATTATCTTAGAGAGGTTATTAATTTATCGAGTATTAATTTAAGGAGGTTCTACTGTATATGTATATCATGCATGATCTTACAAATTGAGTATATGGCTTATTTTAGTCCATGTAATTACCACATCAACATATAGATAACATTAGCCTCACATTCAGCAGGAAAGAACAATACATCCAACAAGGTGCTCTCAAATTTTCTAGAAAAAATAATAGTTCAACCATATAATTTTATAAATTTCTATTTCCAGGAGTAGATTCTCATAAAAATGAATGACATACCCCGTATATATGAATCCATCGCCTCCCCATTTCACACAAGTTATGGCCAATGTATGTCCAGTAAGGCATATTATACATTTTTTCAAAGTAACATCCCATATCCTTGCATCACCATCTTTACTTGCACTGACAAAGCGACGGCACGGAGCACTAAGATGCACTGGCTCCCATGAAATTCCAGTTATCCATTTCTTGTGCCCCTGAGCCATGAGCCATGTCACTTAACTCAAATGTAAATTCTATCAACAAAAGCAATAACATGACATGTGTTGATGCCTAATGTCGTTTATATGACCAGAAAAAGACCTTGCAATAAATCCAGCCAATTCTCACAGAAACAACAACAGCATTGTGGTAAAGCTACCATCAAGTACCGAGTCTGCCTTTGTGTTTGTTACCTTGCGTATGTAATCATATACATCAATGATACTAGGAGATATTAATTTAGGATGAGAAGACACATGACAGTATGTACATTATCTTTCATAAAATAATATTTTGTCGCTAATTAAGATGATAAATTTGCATTGACATGTTGTTTGCCACTACCTTCCTTCATAATATATATACTTAAACCTTGACGTAGCATATCTATGTTAGAGCTTGGTTCGAAATGTATTCTGGTATGATCTTTTCCTATAGAGCATTTGCAAAGATTAAAACAAATCAAAATCTGTACAGTCAACAGTCAACACTCTCTCCAATACACTGACTATAATTTACAGAATGAATTAAGAGAATATTTTCCTGAGGTAAATCAGAAGAATAACCAGATCGACAAGTAATGAACTCAATCATGATAACTTACCATAAGTGGATTGCCCAATGCCTTGCCAGTCTGTGGGTCCCAGCATATCAGTTCTCCAGCCTTGCTTCCACTAACAAGATATTTACCATCTGGCGACCATGCAATACAAAGAACCCAGTTCCTGTGTCCTGATGGGGAAAAGAGAGTGATCATAATTTATCACTAGTTAATTATAGAATTTCAAAATGAAAAAAGCAAAGGCTTGATGGCGAGCATATAATAACGCAAGAAAATGAAAATTGACATCAGAGGCACAACTAACTGAGAGGTTTAACTTACAATTGAAATCCATATGATCAAATGAAAGGACTTACATAAAAACAAGTAAAGCTGCTCATTCACAGATTAATATAGTTCAAAATGATTGCGCAATTAAAATAATAGGACCAGATTGCATAGATGGCCGATACAGGTACCTAGATTACTACAAGAAGCATTGTAACCATCTGATTTCTAGAAATGGTTAGATTATTTTATATTCCCCACAAGCCCACACACATGTAAGTTATTTAACTTTATGTGTATACAGTTTAATGCACAAGACCAAAGTGCAATGAATTTGTTCTCGATGATTTCAACAATTCTAATCAACTTAGTCATAAACGCAACCCAAACCATTCCTAATAACAGAGGTAAATGATCGAATATGGATAAATTATAGTACATTCAAATCAGAAATATGCTAACATATAAATGAAAGATTCTAACCTTTACATGTAAACATCGGTGTTTGTGTATTTAAATCCCACAAACGAACAGTTGTATCACCTGATCCACTAGCCAACTGGCGTCCATCAGGACTAAAGGCGACAGAAAGCACAGCTTCAGTGTGACCTACAATGAACCAACTAGAATTAGAAACATAAAATTCGCTGTCCTACTCAAACATCAGTTTAAAGATGCATTCAAACACACTTTATTACAATCAGGTGGTGAGAAAATCAAAAGGCCGAGCTACTCAAGGTTTAGTAGTGCAGAGAAGATTTTCAAGTACAACTTATAAGAGAGCAGAATAAATGTAACAGTCAATAAACTGATCAATTTCGAAATTATTTCCATTCATCAAGCATAATTTTATGTCAGAAGTCCCCCTGAGTCACGTTTATTTGCTGTAAGGACCAAGGCCAAAAAATAAAAACAAAAAAGAATATGATACTAAACATGCCAAATTATTGTAGTTGAAAATCTTCTGCCAAATTATTGATGTGTGCGTGTTTAATCTACAACAATTTGTTCATGTTCTAATCTTTGTATTGTGAACAAAGGATGTTCTACCATCAAATGATATACTGGTCTTAGCTGACCTCTATGGAAGACATAATGCAATATATACATGGCTGAGCTGGATTTGAACCAACATAGATATATTGTCAATGAGTTTACAAACTGTCACCAGTTAAAAGCTCCAGCATCAATTATGAAGGAATGGAGGCCTTTAGTTACTTGATGATCACTTCTTTTCATAGTTCCCACTATAGAATTTAAATCCCTATTGATTTCTTAAAAAAGAGATACGTAAGACAATAGCGACCAACTTGAACAATTGCCATCATACCACTAATTCGCTTCTGAAGTTCTAATGTAAATACTTGCCCATTAATGCAGTCAACTACATTTGTTAGAGCAGCTTCTACCAGCTTAATGAGAGAAGGATTTTTTTTTTTCATTTCTTCATTAAAAAAAAGGTTTCATGTAGTCAATGATTTGGAAAATGAGGCTACTTGATTTAGATCTCATAAACCACAAGCTACTGATGTTGGCTAAAGTTAAGAGTTTAAAATTGTTACAATTACCTGCTTACATGCATATCCTGTAAAGAATCATACTGCATCAATAAAACCCCAAGTATACATATATCAAAACAAATACAGATCATTATAAAGAAACTCTACGGTATATCTAAATAGAAGCAGTATCTTTAAGCTGTTTCAAGACGTTCTTCAAGAAGCTTTAGAGGAAGATGGTAAAGTATAGTGCAGAATAAGCTAGGTTGGTGATCAAAAGTATGATTACGACCCAAGTATACTGTTTTCATAAATCCTAACCATGCCATTAACTGGCATGCAAATATGAAAGAAATAAAATACATTCTTCATTGGCATGAGCACATGAAGGGGAAAAAACAAATTTCTTACCAGCAATAGTTGAAGAACATCGAGTCACTGGACGTATTCTAAATACTGCCTGGGGCTGGTAAACTATTGTTATGACCTTCTCCACAGAAACTGCATCATTATTTACTCAAAATCTCAGCAATTTGTGTCTGGTATAGGAATTTTAAAAAAGAAAAAAAGAACAGGAGGCATAAACAGATAAATAGAATTAGTAGGAAATTATTGCCTTTATTCTTCTGAAGGTATGATCCAAGCTGCACCACAAGCTCATTGTCCAACACATAAAAAGCATAAGGCAATTTTTCCTCCTGAAATAAACCAAACAACTTCATTAAATTGGATCCTATTTATCGATGTAGGTTCACATGTCTACATAATATAATCATGTAACTATTTTTGGTAACCAGTATTATAGCCGTACTAGTAAATGCAAGGGCATGCGTAAGAAAAATAACATGCAAGACATTCTTGAAATGTAGAATAGCAACGGTAAGTACAAAATTTCTTAAATCACTGACGGCAATAGTCCAAAACAAAAAGACAGAACCACCTAATTTATAGGCAAATAATTCACAAAACAAAACCATAAATAAGCGAAATTGAAGAAATTCCGAAACATCAGCTTCTCACACCCACCCAATCTACTTCGTACTAATTCAAGCCCTGCCCGTGCAGCACCATTCAAAACAATTGAAAATAAAATCGAAACTTCTTGTCAACAAATTCAGTTTGAGAGTTAATGGATGAAAGATTTTACGTTGTTGAGGAGCTTATTAACGAGCTGCTGGAGTTCCTTAGGGCCAGTGGTTTCCGGCAGGAAAATTGGTGCACCGAGCGGCGTAGCCTCCGCGTCCGTGAGCTGACATATGACCCGGTGGCCCTGCTCTCTCTCTTCTTCCATAGCCACTCCTACTCCTGCTGCCGCCGCGGCAGTTTCTACCTCCATTTTTTCCTTTTTTTGATTCTCCTTCCTTTTCTCTTTTTCTGTTTCTCTTGTGATCAACTGAAATTCGGGTGTTTTTCTTACCTATGTTTTTTTAGGGTTTTAGGGTTTTGACTTTTCTTTCCTATGGATAGTAAGTATTCGGGTCGGGTCGGAATTTAGGATTCTCGTTGGCAACGGTTGAGCCCAGGCCCAACACCGCCTTAACAAATGAGATGAAGAAATGTATATCGAATTTTTTCTTCTGAAATCTGTCCATGTTATCCCATAACCGAGAAATTTTTATAGGCAAAAACTTGGGTGCAACAGTTTCACCATAGAACACCCGTTCATTTGATCCGACCCGATTCATCCCGACCCGTTTGATTCGGGTTTGACTCGGTCAAACTCCCTTTTGACCAATTTTTTTTTAGCTTTTTTTTAGCTTTTTTTTATTGTTTGCCGCTTCTTCTATGGTCAAAATTCAAGCGAGGGGAGCCGAAAGCCTCAGAGCGAGCCGAAAAAGTCCAAATTGTTGTCTGCCGATTATCCTTATTTTAGTAATCGGAGCGAAGACGGAGCCGTAAAATCGGAGCCGAAGGCGGAGCCCGGGAAAATAATCTGGAAATTATAAAAAAAAAATTAAAAATTAAAAAAAAAACGGGCGCGTGAGACCCACGCGCGGCACGTGGATCTCACGGGCCGGGTCAGTCAGGCGAGTGACGGGTCGAGGCAGGGCGGGTCGGGTTTTGTACTGTGAATATGTATGCACAACAAGACTTACTCATTTTTATATGGGCGTGCATGTACTACACTCACTCCTCACATGCTAATATTTTAATAATATAAATTATAATATTAAAATATTATTTTGAGAGAGGTGGGTGTACTGCACACTCGCATAAGAATTTCCCTCCATAACTAAAGTCAGATGAACCCTTAAAATAATCTCTTTCTTTTTAATTATTTTCCAAAGTAATAATTGAGTTTATTATTTTATATTTTGTTGCTTTGGATGATATTCTGGTATTTGTTTTATTTAAGTAGGCATCTTGTAGCATTTGGTTAGGTATTTCATACTCTCCTGCAATCTTTGAAGGGATGTTATCTGTAATCAAGGAAGGAACACAAGTTACAGATACGGCATCGCAGCAATTAGCTGGTAAAATATTTATGTATTTTAAATTTAGATAAATGATTTGATTTTGATTGGTTTTGATTTTAAACTTAAATTTGAATTTAAGAATTTTTTTAAAAGTTTTCCTGTGAGAATTGTGATTAAGTATAATTTTATGAGGTAAGGACCTTTGGTGTTTCTTCTTCTCCTTTTATACCCGTTTTTTTTTTTTTTTTTGCAGATCATTTTGCTGGAAAAGTAGCATTGGATGATGATGGATCTAGTGTAACAAATGCAGATATGGTACTGCGGCTTCCCTGCAAAGATTTGGGATATTGAATGAATATATTATTAATTCTAATCAATTAAAAAAACCTTTATTGGCAGATTTCATCTGAGGGCAGTCTTGCAGATCAAAACTTGAGCAGAATTTCCAATGCATTTAAGAAACAACAGTTAAAACAAATGAGAGCACAGTGTCTTGTCTTTTTGGCTTTTAGGTTGTTGATTAATACTAATATTATTACATATTTCCATACTCAACATTTTTGTAATTTATTTATTATTCTAAGCATTGTGCTTATTCACTGCAGAAATGGTTTGATCCCAAAGGAACTTCATCTTGAAATTGCTCTTGAAACATGTCCTAAAGAGAAGGTATGCAGTATGATTGATTTTATTCAACCATCTTTTCATTTTTTTTAATTGAATTCAAGAATAACATGGAGTTTTTGCACATGGGACTCGCGGAAATCTCCTTGACCATATAGAGGAATGAGCAATTAGTTCATGCGACGCGAGAAATGTTCGAGAAATTCTAAGTGCCGGTAGATGATCCTTATGATTAAGCTAACTTAAATTTTAGTCGGTTTTCTATAGGAAATCTATCCCAAGATTGTTAATGCAGATTTTTTAATACGATTTCTTTTAGGGGTGGAGAAACGGGTACGATTAGTCAGTTAATAATCGACTACACTTCCAACCGTCAATGTTCGGTGCACTGATAACGCCATATGATGGTTAGCAATTTAGTTATCGGTAGCAAAATGGTGGGAGAGCGGTTATCGGTTATAACCGCTAATAATAACCGAAGTTTCAATTTATATATTAAACTAGACTATGGTGCTGATTATAATTTAGTGAACTGGTACTTATCAGATTCAATGTTGAGCAAACTAATTATACTATAGTGCAATTGGCACAATAAATATAAGAAAGAAATTAATTTGTTGCCATTAATTATGCTTTGTAACGTTCAAAATTAATTAGTTGATTGAAAAATATTAACAACTATTATTTCTGAAAATATTTCAAGAAACGGAATATGAATATAAATTTACAATTTTATTGACAAAAAGTTTCTTTTTATTTGCAAACTTGAATACACCAGATAAAACTTTTTAAAACAACCCCCTAAAAATAACACAACCGAGTAATGCAACTCAGTTGGAATCACAACCGAGTAAGAAACACTTAGTTGGAAGTGAAGTGTTGTGCGAAATGTGGTGGAAATTAACTCGTATAAAATCAACTCACGCTTAAGTGCAAGATTGGTCAATAACCAAGACAGTTGATATGGAAGAATGCAGTTTGTATGCAGGTTAGTTAATCAGTTGAATATGCAATAAGTAACTGAAAAAATAAACACAACACACAAGATTTAACGTGGTTCGGAGAGAACTCCTACGTCCACGAGGAGTTGTGAGTCCACACAACTCAGTCCAAGTTCTTCTGGACAAACCACAAAGCTTACGCGGGCTTTGCAACCGTTGAGATAAAGTTTACGGGTACTTATCGACCTTACAGATTAGTTTACGGGTACTAATCAACCTGTCTACTCAGTTACGGGAAGAGTAGGGTCCTAATAACCTTTTCAGGTGTAAGAAAGGGTGGGGTTCCAACTAATAGCTCGAATAAGAAGTGAGCTATGATCTAACACTTTACGAACTCTCAACAAGTGATGTTCTCAAGGTTGGATCAAAAGACACTAAGACATAATCTATTACTCTAGAACTCTCAACTAATGATGTTCTAAGAGAATGAATGTAGCTCAGCTCGTGTGAAGTATTTGGTTCTTTCTTTCGCTCTTTGATCTCTTCTTGCTCTTGTCTGTCTTATATTTTTGTTGAATGAATGAAGACCTCTATATATAGGCGGAGAGAATCAACTAGCCGTTGGAAGAGCTGCTGATCTTTGTTCTTTGAAAGCGATGACTTGTCTCTCATCTCTGCAGACTTTCCGGATTTGGCAACTGCATGCTTCTGCTTTCCATCTGAGACAGCCTTGTGTTGGGCCAAATGAGGTAATGGCAGAGAGTCAAACCTTCACGTGACTTCCTTGTTTGAAATTCAAATCTTAACCTTTGACCTCCAACATTTGACAGTCGGTTGAGTCGTTTGATCTTCATCTGATTGGTCTTCAGCTAATGTTCTATCTGAATGCTTCTGTCTCAGTAGGAACATGTGAACTTTCAGCTGACTTTGAACTTCAAGTTGTTGATCTAACTGATTGAGTCCTACAACTGATGTTACATCTTGAACGCTCAGTTGTCCTTCTTGTATCTGACTCTGATCAGTTGGCTTCGAACGCTCAGTTGTCTTTCTTACAACTGATGTTCTCTTGTATCTTTCCCCTTTGAACTTAGCTGATGTTCTGAAACTTGAATGCTCAGTTGGCTCGAACGCTCAGATGACTTTCTTCTTCCCTTTTGAATTGCTCAACTGATGTTCTATCTTGTGAACGTAACTTCCCCTTTTTAAACACTCAGGTGTCTTTAATTACATCTGATGTTCTCTCCGAGTGATGCCTTGTTGTCGTCTTCAGCTGGAGACCTGTAAAGATAAAATCTCAACAGTGCTCAAACAGCGAGCCTAACTATTAACAATAGGATCTGGCAACATCTACTCGATTGGGGTCACTTGGTTTTGGAATCAATCAAAACTTTAATAAATTTCCCAACAA
This sequence comes from Schizonepeta tenuifolia, assembly GCA_029490685.1. NCBI lineage: Eukaryota > Viridiplantae > Streptophyta > Magnoliopsida > Lamiales > Lamiaceae > Schizonepeta > Schizonepeta tenuifolia. The sequence goes on along the minus strand of CM055957.1, from coordinate 77,990,755 downwards.
TGATTATAAGGCTTTACGTATATATATTTGATTGTATATATTTTGTATTGGTAACAGAAACATTCTATTGTATTCTAGATCTATTTTCTAATGAAGAAACTTCCGGATTTTGTAGAATGTAGAATTTGATGATGAAGATAGATTTGTCTAATGTTGATTGTTGTCGTTGTTTGTGGTATTGACAAACTATACATATATTAACCACTCAAGATATTCACAAGACACATATTACTTCATACATTATGAGTAAGAGTAAATTGTATAATCTATGCGTGAGTAATAAATGGGAGTTGCTGCTGATAAATTATAACCAGAAAGTCGGTCGTCTGAGTTACTGGAGCAGTTACTGGCGCCGCACATATTTTGAATATGGTGAAGGACTATTTACTATCTTATATAAAAAAAATTATTGTATAATTTAAGATATACTATTTACTCTTAGCTTATAAATATTTTGGTGACTATTTGAGTGTTGCCACGGATAAAAAAATATGTCTCATATATAAATAATTTAATCATTTAAAATAGATGAAAAGATTTAACTAACTTTTTTTTATTCTTCATGAATTTGAAAACAACAATATACTTTAAAAAATTATTATTATACAAAGAAGTATATTACTTGATGTACATAGTGTGTCTCAGAAATTAATAATCTTTTATTTCAAGATCAACTCATATACTTCAACATGAATAAACTGATTATGCGAAATTCCACTTAAAATAGGTTCAAAAGTAGTTAAAATTGAAGTGGATATGAATTATTTGATAAACATCTACTACTCCCCCCGATTCCACCAGGTTTGTCCTGTTTCTTTTGGGCGCGAGATTTAAGGAGAAAATAATTAAGAGTATAAAGTATGTTTAGTGTAGTTTTTAAAGTAAACTAAAGTGGGTAGAGAGAGAGAGAGTGAATAGTGGAATAAAGTGATAAAGTAAAATAAAGCGGGTAGAGAGAGAGTGAATAGTGAAATAAAAATGAATAAAGTGAGTAGAGAGAGGAGGGGAATAGTGAATGACACAGAAAATGAGGTGAAAAAGTATGATGAAATGTGTAAAGTGAATTGTTTAAAAAATTAATTGTCTCCTAATTATTTCCAAAAAAAGGAAACATGACAAGAATAACGGGACATCTCAAAAGGGAATACAAGACAAGTCTGATGGGACGGAGGGAGTATTAATTATGGATATGAATTATTTGATAAACATCTATTTATGTTGGCTGAATGCTAAAGCACCACCATATCATCTAGTTTATGATCTAATGCAAATGCCATGATCTATTGCTTGCCTTGTATGCAACACTCCTTGTTCAGTAACACTATATCCATTGTCGACTTGGGAAAGTGGTATATATTCGCTAAATATACATGGAAGCCCCTGCTCATAAGGAATATGACAAACTCGATGAGAAAACATAGATAAATCGTAAAATTGGAATTTCATGATCTGAAAAGAAAAAGGTCAATGATCGACTATTATAGTTTAAATGTAGTATTTGGACTTATCACGTCACTTGTAAATACAAAAATCTCATATGATTAGTGCCTATGTAGTTGTTATGCACTTCATATATTGAAGAAAACAATTAAAGAAGCAGAAAATCGAACATGAATTTATTTATTTTTATAACGAACGTGTTACATTAAAAAATATGCAAATACGTCACAGAATGGAGTCGATGGACAAAAAAACTGAATCTTTCATCATAGCATCAAAGGCATGGAGAAAACACAAAAGCTCATGATTCATTACTTCAATATATATATGTTGACTTCGAAGTAAGAATTCAAACCTAAAACTTTACTAAACTTAATGATTAATTATACTGTATTGAGTTAACTGAAAAACATTTCATTATTAGGTAAACAAAAAAACATTTCACTGAGGAGAAGAGAAAAGGAAAACTAACCTAGGCCTGATGTTTTGAAACCATAATTGGATCGCCTCCTTATGCCACAGCCTAATTTTTTGGCCAAGCCATATTTTGCTCCTGCAGGAGCAAAGTCAGTTAAGCGAAATATGAAATTACAAAGATTTTTGTTGAACGCAAACTCATTGCAGATGCCGCCACCGGGTATATTGTGTTCGTCACCATGTCCCTCTTAGTCCGTCCCTGCTGCCGTGGCTTGTCGGGCTATGCATTCAGCAATTCAAGTGTGTTAATTTTCGAATATATATGGTAAAGAACTTGGGCACAGACGTCACTTAGAGGAGGTGTGGGGAAGAAGTCCTCTTTGTTCATCGTGGCCGGATCTAGTCCTCTTTGTTCGGGATGCCGTCAGCAAACTTGGGGCGCTTTTTACGAAACATCACATTACTTTCCTTTTCCACCCTTGTTGGCAAATGTATGACCAAACATAATTTTTCTCTTTGTTCGCTTGTGTGATCCGCCCAAGGAACCGATGCTTACGTTTGTTGCCGGAGATGATATTGGAGAACATGTCATTTTTATCCATCTTTTTTTTGCGAGAATCAATTATCCATTATTTGGCGACTAATATGACAAGATGATTCAACCAAAAAACGTGTTGGACGTATAAACTGATTAATTGGACACTATTAACGTGACAATGCCACGTAGGATGGGGAGTCAACCAATAAATAAGTATATAATTAGTTTCCTATTAAATAAATTAATAACTTATAAAAACAATATCTCCTAATAACTAATATAACCTACTAAGGCTGCCTGCATCGCGCCATGAAGGGGGGGTGCTCGAATGCAGCTCGAGCCCCCCCGCTGGCAAAGCACCGCGCCTCGAGCAAGCTGCAAAAAAAATAAAGGGTTTGGCGAGAAGCGGCGGAGGCGGTGGTGGTGGTGGAGAGAGCTGGGTTTGGGAGAGAAAGATGGGTTTGGGTCCGTTTGGGAGAGGGTGCGAAGAAGAAGCAAGGGAGAAAGAAGAAGAAACAGGGAGAAAGAAGAAGAAGCAGGGAAGAAGAAAGGTGGAGAGAGAAAAAGATTTTTTCTTTTTTTTTGTTTGGCAAAGGGAGAAAAATAATATGGTGGTTTTATTTGTACATTTTTTTTTAATTTTTATTAATTAGTGTATTTTAATTAATGTAATTTTTTTTGTTTGAATTAATGTAATGTTATTTTTATTAATGGAATTTTATGAATTAATTAAATAAAAATGGGGAATTGTTTATATTGTGCTGGAGCACCCTTTGAAGACCGTTGGGATGCAGGGGTAGAGGTCTCTAAGGGTACTCCAGTGCTGGAGCACCCCTTGAAGCACCCTAATGGTCTCCAAGGGATGCAGATAGTCTAAGATACGTATGAATCTAAATTGATTTCTGAAAACAAGATTATCTTTAATTATTTTATCACCAGAGAGTCATAGACGTACATCTTTCATCTTCCATAGATGATGTCATTTTCACTTTAATAACTAATTCATATTAGCTTCAATTTATTATACAAAATAATTCCAGTAGATAAATAATATACTTATATAGTAGTTACTGTGAATTGAGGGAGAATAAAGATGATGCAATTTCACTCCTCAAGTTATACTTAATGTTATTTCATATGCCAGGTCAAAATATTCCGAGTTTTTGAAAAAAAATTGTTAGACGTTAAAATCAAGAACAATGACATTAGGTGTGGTTTTTGGTATTTTGACTTCATGTAATGTTGATTTTTGTGATGTTTTAGGTTTTTACATTTGGGGTAAAATAAGAACTTTCAAAAACGTTCAATGACGGATGGTTTCTGTTAAATATGAATCATTAAATGTTATCACGAAAAAGAATGGTAATTATATTTTTAGGTTGAATTTTGACAAATATTTTATTTGAATTTTAACACAGTATGTTTCAATTTTTTATTTTGAATAAATTTGTCAAAATGTGGTAATTACTTTTATTGTTTTTTTTTCTAGCTTTTTTTTTTAGTATTTTAGCTAATGTATATTTAATATAATTGAGACCAGTGTAAGCAATGCATTATAAGAAAGTAATCAATGAAATAACTTATATTTAAGCAATTGGAGATATGGCGTATTTATGTTCATTCTCTTGCTTTGTCCTAGTATTTTACATGCTTATTATTAATTAGAGAGATGTGTCCTTATGTTTATTTAGTTGCTTTATATATGATTTGAATTTGCTTATTATTAAATTGGAGATGCTTATTTATTTTTATTTTTATTTTATTGCTTTTTTTCTAGTTTTTATTTGAGTATTTTAGTTATTTAGTTGCTTTTTTATATGATTTGTATTTGCTTATTATCGAGTTGGAGATGCTTATTTATATTTATTTTATTCCTTTTTATAGTTTTTATTTGAGTATTTTAGTTATTTTGTTGCTTTTTTATATGATTTGTATTTGCTTATTATCAAGTTGGAATGCTTAGTATTTATTTTATTGTTGTTTTCTAAATTGTATTTGAGTATTTTAGTTATTTTGTTGCTTTTTATATGATTTGTATTTGCTTATTATGAAATTGGAGATGCTTATTTATAATTAATTTTTATTGCTTTTTTTTTTCTAGTTCAACTACTTTAGTTGTATTTTTCATTATATTTTTATGGCTCGATGACAACAATATTAATTTTTCTCATCACGATTGCATTGATTCCCTATCTTGTCGCCGTTAAAATGGAGAGCATGAGAGAGGGATTTACGTACTTTACTTTGTTGCCCCTCTCGTTTAGTGGTTGGATTAAGTTATCCAATTTACAAACTTAATTAAAGTAATGAGATTTAATCTAGAACGTACAATTTAATCAGATCAATGGTTTAAAATGAATCTCAGTTCTTATTTAATAGAACTGTTCCATATATATATATATATATATATATATATCAATGAAATTTAAATTCGTGACATTTTAATCACGACATCATCCATTCAAACTGATTTGGAGCTTATCTTTTTTTTTTTCTCTCTCAAAATCAGAATGCAATATAAATAGGAAATAACTCAAATAATTCGTGAAGCTAGCACCATCTGATAATCCGGCGTCACCCGACTCACCTTTAACAAATGACTCGAGTGATAACTCTTGTAGTGAAAATTGTTCAAAGAAAGAAAGAAAGAAAAAAACAATATATTAAATATAATTAGCGAGGCCCCATATATTTCACACCTAAAGCACTGTGCTCATTTCTATTTGAAGTATTGCGACATTATTATTATTAAGTCAAAATAAATTAATAATTTCCCGTCTCTCTCACACACAAAATAATAATCAATTAATTATTACAAATTTTATTTAATTAGTATTAATATACCGACATGATGGTCACAAATAGAAAGGAACCCGAGGAAAAATAGAATTTCATGATCCATTATATTAAGATTGGTTTGAAATGATAAGGTCAATAAATTATATGTAACTTTTATAGTAAAATGTATATTTGCCATCTTTTGTAGTCAAATTATGTGCCACTATTAAACATAGCATCAATTTGGAAAAAAATAAAATAAAAGTGGACACCAATTATTACGCCTGCTCAAATTGACTTAGAGGCAAAAATCAAACTATTACTCAATGACCATGTAGACTACCAAGTGACAATCTTTGATAACATGTTAGTGAAAAGCTAAACTAAGGGATACTTAGCATGATTATAATAGATCCTACTGGGTTATTGTATAATCTTTTTTTAGTAATTTGGCTGTTTTAAGAAAATAACAATACTAATTTGTATAGAACTTTCATACATTATCCGACTAAAAAATGTGTATCCAAATATCGTTTCAATTTGAAGCTAGGGTTTTTTCTTTATTTCAAAGAGTAAACATTAATGATGTTACGATATTCAACAACCGAATAGGAGAACATTGGAAGTTCTCATATATCCATGTGTCGTTATCGTTAATTAAACATAGAATATAAAATTTTCAAAATGGAGGAAGAAATAATGAAAATTAGAAAAGATGGGGCCTCAAAATCAAGTGCGAAAAGTGGATCTCTCATAAAAGTTTTAGACCAATATACTTTTATTTATTACTCCATATCTTACACATTAGTAGTGGTGTTCACTGATGTAATGCAAGTTGATACTAAAACCAAATTAAATCGTAAGATATAGTTTGATAATTTTTTGGAATAAAATCAAACTAATTAAGTAGTAAAATCAAACCAAATCAAATTGTAATAATACGTTTTGGGGTGGTTCGGTTTGCGGTCTATCAATATTTTTCATTTTGTTCGTAATAGTAATAAAAAAATATACTCCCTCCGTTCACCAAGTTATGCCCCATTTGGTAGGTGGCACGAAGATTAAGAAATCTGATAAAGTTGTTTTGAGTGGGGAAAAGTTAAAAAGTAGGGGTAGTGAGATAATGACAGAAAATAGTGGTAATGATAAAAAAGAGGTGGTATTGACCAAAAAGTATGAATAAAGTTGTTGGGATGACAAAAAAATAGAAATAAAGTTGATGTGAGGTGGGGTCATCAATGACAAAGGGTAGTAATTTACATTAAGTAGGAAGGGTATGTTGGTAACAAAAATGAAACAGGGCATTACTTGGTGAACAAAAAAAAGAGGTGAAACATGACATAACTTGGTGAACGGAGGAAGTATCTTTTATCAAAGTTATTGTAATGGCTATATATGTTTTTCTCTTTTACTAGAATAATTATACTAGGAATCTAGAAAATAACTATTTAGCAAAATAATAAATAGTAGTAAAATATTCTCACATCTCTACTTTTCTAGTGAAAACAGCTTGAATTTGAAAAGAATAAAGAAGAAAAGAAAATATATAGAAATTTATTCATTGTGTTCAAAGGTGTGAAGATAAGTCACTGTAAACAATAAATTGGAGATACACAGTAGATTGTAGGGTTTAATGATTTTAAATTGTACGATTTCATTAATTAAATTTGTATAACACTCAAATATAACATGCAATCAAGAAAATTCCTATTACCTAGCATAATAAATAAAATCATAATATTAATCATTATATCAAATATGGTTTTTTAGATTATGATTTGGTTTGGTTTGAATTTTCTTAAAAACGAAACCTAAACTATAGGACATAATTTTCTATAAAACTTAACCAAACCATATTTTTGAAACGGTAAAACCAAATCAAATCGTAAATTACGATTTTGTTGATTTGATTTACGGTTTAAATCAAACTTTGAACAGCCCCTGCCCATTATCTCCTGCCTCATCTATTAATGATAACGAGAAATACATAATAATGAGTTTACTCAATGAGCACTCAAAGATGTTATTTTTTTCCTGAACATTTGTTAGGGGAAAAGGTGTTGAAGATCATCGTCCTTTGTCTCTTTGTATTGATGTATCAATTATTTAACTACGTTGGATAAACATATACCTCATAATCTCATATATATATATATATATATATATATATATATATATATACATTTATATCATCACTATATTAATCGATTCCAAAGTTCTGTTTCGATTTTGAGTATAATAGACTTAATAAATTTTAATGTTACTGTAAAAGTCTTAAGATTGTAGCTCTGGTTAAGATTCTAATTTTGGTCCCACCTATTTACGGCGTGATAATCTCATCTTTACACTGGAGGAACTACAACCAAGCAAGAGCACCCCCAATTTTATTTTTATTTTTATTAGTAATACTTTGTGATTCGTCATAAATTTTATACTATCGGCTCCATTGCGTTTAGAGTGTGGAGAAGTATTTTAATGGAAAACAAGTTCGAGCCAATATTTCTGTAAAAGAAATAAACTTCACGCTGCATACAATAGTAAGACCCCTCCGTAGAAAAATTTATGGTTCCGTCCTTGCATCTTTATGTGATGTAAAATTCTCACCTAATATAGTTATAGTAGTAATGTTTTCTTCTCCTCCTCCTTCTTCTTCTTCTTCTTTGTTTTTTTTTTTTGAGAATATAGTAGTAATGTTTTTTTTTGACATTATATTTATAAATATATACCTCATCCTCATGTAATTTCCTAAAAAATATTATACATTCATATTCATTTAGAAAACTCGTCCACTTTAATTAGAATTAAACTTGCAAATCTTACACAAGTGTCTCTACGTGGCAAAGTAAGTTTAATATCTATGAACCGCGCGCATCCACTTTATTAATTTAGAAATAAATTTATAACATGACAAAAATAAAGTTAAACTCATAACGTTATTTGTCTCATTTTTTAAAGACGTGACTTTTTCCACGCTCAGTATAATTTTCCAAATGTATATAATGGATAATGACATATGGCTGAAAAGGATATCAACTTTTGTGGAATGCTAATAACCCCTTTGTGAGATGCATTATCACCAGTGAAATAGACACATTCCAATTTTTTTTTTTCTTTTTATAATATTTAACTTTCTCGTTAGACTAACTTTGTGACATATGAATTTTAATTTCGATCCCTATCAAGTAATTCCTATCATGAAAATAAGTATGGGTCAAATGGAAATTGTCCTCTCGTTTAGTAACTAGCTAGAAACCACTTAATTTACACTATAATTTATAATTTACATAAAATAAGTATTGTAAATGTAACATATAAATAAAAATCAACATCATAAAACTTATTGTTGAACAAGTATGCCCTTGGAGCGGCAGGCCGCACATATATGCAGCCGCCAATCTAAGTGTATTATTTTTATTTTTTGTTTATTTTTACAGGAATAAAGTTTCAATTTTGTATCGTTCATATCCACAATGAATATTGATATTAGTTCACACCAAATTAGAAAGGGACACTCAGATTTATCCCGATTAATTTGAATTAGTCGGGAGATCTGTATTTAAATTATTTTTCCATATAATCCACAGCTTTTAATCTCCTCACTAATGTCTAATGACTGCAATTTGCATCCTGAATTTAATTAATTTTAACTATTCCGGGCTCATTTCCTCTTTTTATTTCCAATTAAAATGAATATCTTTCTGTCCTGGCAAGGAAATCCCTGCAGAAATATACCTAAAAGTTGGGAGTCCAAAAAATTCCGATATAATACCTAATTAAAATAAAGTTAAAAAGAAAAGAAAAGAAAAAACGTTAGATATAGCGTATACGTAAGGAAAAGTGATGATATCTCAAAGTATAATTTATTTAATTGTAAGGGATACATGGTGGACACCTATTTAATTATTTTTCAATTAACATGATACGTTCAACATAGCATGTCGTGTATAATTTTCAATTCTAGAAAAAAAGGTATAATAAGTTAATTTGTGTTTTGTATGTAATCATGCTACATATATTTTTAACCATTATTAACAAGAAGTTAAAAATACAAATGAAAATGATTAGAGATCATCAGTAGCAATAATCACAGGCTACAGCCAACAATGATGGCCTTTAATATTTGTACAATATATATATGAAAATATTTTTCTACAAAACGCAAGTCACATAAAATATGAAAAAACCCAAAAATTAAACCGGTACGTTTAAAATTAATCGCATCAATCTCAGCTTATTAAAACGTGTTTCCAAATCCCAACATTTAAATTATTTAGAATAATATTTTAGTAGTCCAGGTAGTATAGAATTTGTAATTTGTAAATTAATTAATAGTAAGAAAGCTATACTATTGATTCTGATAGTTTAAAATCGTCGTAGCCACCACTGCAACGTTTCATAGTTTAAAAGTACTAGGTACATATATACTGCAACTGCGTAGATATATATTAATATTAGGCATGCAAAGAAATAAAATTCATTGATTATTTATATGTAGCAACCAATTATGCAGGCATAAAATATTTAGTTAGTGGTTTTTCTAATAACTGGTATATCGGTATATGTATCATGCATAATAAAAAATAACAAAAAAATATGCAAGATCATCTCACGTATATTACATCTGAACTCTTGCGATCATATCCGGTGGCATGAAGTAATTTTATTGGTTTTTGTTATGTTTGGAGCATAGCACACACAATCTATAGTCCAAACTGTTATAGATTCGATAAAAATCAAATTCAAATAACAACGATCGATCCAAAATTCACATACAATCGCTATATTGCAAATTGTCAAAAAGTGAAAAATGGAAGGGATATAATAATAGATGAAATTAATGTGGGCTAAAGCAACCAATTTTTGTGGCATTTGAGAATAATGATTTGTAGACCAACTCACCAGCTGTGGTTGCTTTTACAAAGTAATCTATAATTTACATTATCAAATGAATGCCATCATACACATAAATAATGAATATTGATGTCATATTTGTGTATAAAAAGTTCAAATTTGATCAACATACATCGAGATTATAAATCGAGTCTATTGTCAATATCGACTTGTTTTGTGTACATGCATGCAGTAACGGTAGAGAAATGGTAGTATAATTTAATCAAATTAAAGTACACTCAGTTATGAGTATAACAGCAATTGAGACATACTATAAGAAAAACTAGTAACGAGGATATATATAGAGGGGGAATAATAGGGTGGTGAGGTGTGTGGTGTGACAACCTTTAGTAGTAAATATGATTGTTGAAAAGGGGGTTGGCCGTTTGGGAGGGTAAAAGTATAAAATGTGGAGATTGGTAGATGATGGGAAGATAAGAAGCATTTTCTTGCCACATAAATCATTTTGTTTGCCATATAAGTGGACTAAAACTAACCTCCACTTAGGAGTATAATTTTAAGTAAATTACCAAAATTAATCATCCCGTTACTAATCTCTCATTCATTCACGTCAAAATGAATGCTGAGAAATCTGGCTGAAATAAGACTAACATTTATAAAAGTGCTCTTCTTCTATCAAAAAAAAAAAATAACATAATTCACAAACTGTGCTCACCAAAGTGACATGATAATTATAAACAAGTCATGCACTATGGATAAAACAGTCTATATTTAGCACTAATATATTTACAATTTATATTAATTAAATTATTTTCTCTCGAGTATTATTACTTCTTAGATACTTTGATACGACATTCTTGTGTAAAATTGGTCCGAAACTCTAACTTGAAGCAATTTCAAGGATATTTTGTACTTATATATTTTGTACTTATATGCCTTATGCAGTATATTTTTGTTTATAATTTCAGCTTAATAGAATAGATCATGAATATTACATGGATAAGTATTTATGTTATTTTTATGTAAAAACTAATTTCTTTTGTGGCGTCCAAATAAAATTGACAACCGAACGTCACACTTTGGCCGTCCAAGAAAAAAGGAGCAATAAGGAAAAGGACAAACTGGGGGTAAAACGGACATTTGACACGTATGCGGCGAAAAGCCAAGGGAAAAGTAGGGAGCCACCGTATTTTAGAGGACAGCTAGGCTAGCTATCCACAATTTTCTTTAACTCTTCCTCCTATAAAACAGCAGTGCTTTGGAGTTCCAAACGAAAACCGTTTTGGCAATCTCTCTCTCTCCCCCTCTCTTTCACTTTCGCTTTCACTTTCACTTCATCTTTCATACAAAACAAAAGGCTGCCCTTGTAAAACCGCTCTTTCTCTGAAATTGTAACGAATATGGCGGCAATTTCACCTCTTTCGCGGAGATTCTTTTCTCAGCGCCGAAGGTACTCATCAGAAGCAGTTTACTGTTAAATAACTCACAAAACCTTTTTTTGTGTGTTAAAGTTCATTTCTATAGTCGAATTCTACTTTAGCGGTTGTTATACGCGACGCGAGCTTACACAGAATCTGCAAATGGAGCGCTCATTGTCGTGTAGCATATGCGATAACAGAGTCTTGTTAGATTGTAGCTGATTTGTTTTGTTGTTGTTAGATTGGGACAGAGGTTTTTTTTTTTTTTTTGGATTATTCATCTGCTGAACGAGATATTGTAAGAGTATGGAGATGAGAAATTATTTGAAGAAAGAGTATGGGATGAGAAATCGTTGTTTGTTTGGTGGTTTTTGTTGCAAGTTTGTTAGTGTTGATTAGAGAAGGTTCTTTTGTTTGATTGGTGAGTTCTGGGTTTTGGTTGTGTGGGAGTGTGGGAAAAGATGGGGAAAGATGATATTTTGTTTCTCCCAACGGTGGGACCTCCTATAAAGAGGCGGTTGAGAAGGAAACAAGCTGGAAGAGGTTCTTATAGAGGAAGCTAAGATTTGGAATCACACATCAACAAGGGGGTGGATATAGGGATTTTTTCGGATTTCTTTCTGGATTAGGGTTGGGTGTTACTTGTAGGAATTTTATTGGCTGGGAGAAGGAAACATGGGAAGCCGATTGCAGCAAGTTCTGAGGAGCCTGTGTTTCAACACTGGTTGGAAATATGTCGTTTTCTGGAAGCTCAAGCAACGAGCAAGGATGTGAGTCTCTTTTTTTCTTCTCTCAGTTATGAATGAAATATATTTCAAGTATTATCATTTTGATATGTTGCTACTATTTGATTTATGAAATCATTTGCTCTCGTCTTGATAACAAGAAAATATCTACGAGTTGTTTCTTCAAAAAGCGACCAAGATTTTCTAACCAAGTAAATAGATATGTCTTAAAATTGGCTGTTTGTTGCTCAGATGGACTCCATACAGCTACATGTAGTGTCTTCAAGATTCTATTTGTAATGATTCATATATTGCCCACCTTTGTTTGAAAACTGTTTAGACACTAAATGACTGATGATTATGCGTCAAAATTGGTAACTGATTACTCAAAGCTGCACGCATATATGTAATGCCTGGTATAGTTTTGTGTTAGTGACTACAAATGTATTAGCCCATTTTTTTTTTTTTTTTTATGATAAAAAGGGTCTAGTACGGTTATGTGTTTCATGCTGCTGGACAAAGTAGGTTGCTATACGACGTGAAGTTACAACGGATTGTAACATTTGAGGAGTTTTAAGGGGAATCAATGAATTTTCAGAAATATATGAAGACTGTGCTTTCCAACCATCCCTTTTAAAGTTTATAAATTCCCAAACAACTCATGAAATAAAGACTTTGTTTCCCTTTTGCTTCCACTAGAAAATGAATTTGGAATTGAGAATAACTAAATTAGAAGTTGTCATGGATGCTGAATTGGAAATACTGGGAAAAACAATGATTCCGTCTTCAGAAACTTGTGTCATGCTAAGCTAAATTAGAAATTAATAAAAAATCCATACGGCTAAATTTGGTTTTGTTACATCCACAGAATTTTATAAAAAAATGTGCTCTTTATCTAGTTGGCTTTTTAAAGTCTATATTACTGCTAAATCTCACCTCAAATGCTGCCATTTATGAGCTTACTTTTGACTAACCAGATAAACATTTGTGTAAGAGTATAGACACAGCTTTATTAACAACACAAATCTTTCAGAGGACTTTCATTTTGTTATGCTGATTATATTCACTGTTTCAATGGGCACCAAAACAATGCAGGATGTTTACCTGGGAGGATGCCTATTACGATGGCAACCAATACCAAGACAAGAATTGCTTCAATTCAACAGCAGGTAGCCTGAATGAAGGTTCTTATGCACATGATCCTTTGGGATTAGCTGTTGCAAAAATGTCATACCAAGTATATTCTCTAGGAGAAGGGTACGAGGCTTACAATTTATTGCTTCTACTCTCTCTTTTTCCTGGTCAGATATACCTCTCTAGATAGAGTTTAAGTTAAACACATGAACCAATGCTTGTGGGTCACAATTTAATATTGATGGTATCCTGTGTTGTACAGGTAAATACTGTAGAAGTCATGGTTTCATCTAATCTGTGTATAAAAACAAACATATGTCTAGAGATATAGTAATGTATATGCTTACTTTTTGTCCATGTTTATATTTACTTATTTAAAATCTTTTGACCAAGCAGGGTTGTTGGGAATGTAGGCAGTTTCTGGGAAGCATTCGTGGATATTTTCGGATGAGCATGTTGTTGATTTATCCTTCTCATCCGAGGTATAAATAATGGTGTTATATTGCTATGTATAGAATTAAAACATGCAGTTCTTATTTGAATGCTCTCTCCGCCCCTCTTTACCCTCAAGTATAAGAATGGAATGTTTGTTGAGAGATTTAACTTGGATCAAGTTTCATGGGAGATATCTTTCGGTCTAATTATCTGCTTACTGCTTATGAATAATGCTATTTTTGTTATTTGGGTAGACTAGAATTTTCAGTTGGATGTGGGGTGTTGTAATTGCTAATAGACCAAAACAAGGAAATCTCTGGTTAGAAATGAATTCCTATCCTGAACTTCAAGATTTTGTTGTTGTACTTAGATTGGGCATTCCCCCTAGAGGAGTTGTCTTTGGTACCTAATAGTGTTAAAATGGAAACATGTCAATTAAAGTTACATGAAGAGCTAGTAGTCTCTATATCTTACTGCTACATGTTCAATTATTTTTTGCATTCTTTCTAATGGGACTTTGTCTTATCCAGTATCATGGTGCATGGCAAACTCATTTTTCAGCTGGCATTAAGGTGAATTCATCTTCTATTTGTTTTTAGTTAAGAGTGCTTGTTGCTGTCTGTTGTCCTCTATTGTCTTGGAGTGGAGTAGAATACCACCTAGTGTAAGAACTATTAATGCATAAGATATATGTACTATATTTTAAAGATTTGTCTGTATTTGTGGTTCTTTCCACCTCTTAGTGCAGAAGATCTGCGGGCTTATGCTAGAACCCCCAGTAGACTTGTGAAGTTCTTATTGAAGTAGTTATCTGATGATTTCTTATTGTTGAGCTTGCCTTAGTCGTGAACGCTTAAAGTTTGATAATTTGAGTAAAGCATCTAATGTTAATAATTTGTCCTGAACTCTCTCGCAAGACTAGGGGCCTTGAGTCTGAGTCAGACTTGGCTATATTTCAAGTTCTTGAGATTAAAGAGTTTGAATTGGATACGAACATGTTTAAACAACACGCACACGTATATTTCTGTTGGTGCACTTGATGATGGTCAGAAAGAGATTTAAATCTTTTACCATGTACAGTCTTATTAACAGAGCTTTTATTAACATGTGCCTAGAAATCTTACGGAAATATATGCATTTCTACTTTGTTATTTTATTAAGATCATTTATCCTTAAAAACTCTGTAATCTTGTTATTGGTTTGTGAAAGCTTAAGGTGAATGCGTGACGAGTTACTAAATTTCTGAGTCCATTCATTGGTGGATGTAGGATTCTAGTTTAGGGCAATTGCAAGAATGTATGACAAGATTAGAAGTTAAATGAGGAAAATAATTCAAAATGTTAATTATTATGAATATCATTGTATTTGTGAACTTTAATATAATTTCTCAATGTTCTGACGTTTCAGTATAGACACACACATGCACACACATATATAATATACACACATACATATTTATTACTAAAATTTAAAGGGGAAACAACATCCCTTGGCTCTGCCACTGTGGCCTCCAAAACTCCATCCTTCTTCTGATCATGTAAATTCTAAGTTTTCTGTTTTTATTTCTGCTAATAGAGCTTCTAAAACTGTACTTGATTTGTCTACAAAAATATATAATATGAGATTTCTTGCTTACAGACCATTGCAGTTGTGGCTGTCATTCCACACGGAGTTGTTCAACTAGGCTCTCTGCATAAAGTATGTCAATTGAATCTTGAGTTCCCATCTTCAACTCATATGTTCTGTTTTTAATGCTAGTTACGCTGAAAAAGTTCTGCCAAATGCATGTTATGAATTTTCTTACAATTCTTATTTTGTATGGGGCAAATCTCAGATATTCAAAACAGCTTGGAATTCTTAGGTTATTGATAGTCCTTCTCCCCCCCAAATTGATAAAAAGGTATTTAATCATGCTATACAGCGAGGTGTAGATATTGTTGGTAATATGCAATTGCTATCATACATTTATAGTAGTTTTTGATTGTTAGAAAATTGAGCATAACTATTTCTTCTTGCTATCTTATTGTATTAAGTGCCTGTGACCTACTCTGCTATAGTCTTAAGAGGTAGGCAAGAATAATAGATCCCACTATTTTTGAATTTTGGTATCCTTATTATTTGCCCTTCATGAAACCATTAACAGTCAGCACTCATGTTCAAGTTGTATGAAGGAAACTTTTAAATATATACTTATGCCTGGTATTTTGTCTTTGACTGAATCAGATTGCTGAGGATTTGAAACTGGTTGACCATATCAGAAATCTTTTCACCAATCTTCAAGGTTCCTTGGCTGGTTCTATCCCAAGCTCATTAAAGGCGTCAGTTCATGCGGATGAGGTGAATTTGTGGTCTGAGTTGGTTTCACCTCCTGGGGAGAATAATTCTCAAATTTTGCCTTCAAGGGGAGGGTTTTCAAATAAAAATCCGAAAATGAAGATGCGTGAAAGTGCAGAATGCTCGAACCCTGTTAATGATAGTTTAGTACCCTCAAGTTGTGAGACTATCCTTACAAGGCAACTACAGGAAGGAGAGATGGAATTTATTAACAATTCAAAACATGTTGAAGAAACGAATGGCATTGGGGATTTAGGGAAGATCTCAGAAATTATTTGCACGGCACCCATTGAGAATGTCAGGATCGAAAAGTCTAGAGTATATAATGCCACTCTACCAACTGAAGGTTCTCAAGTGGTCACATCCATTGTTTCTCTACACAATCTCAAGTCTTCAACTTTCTCAGATCATGCTGATATTAGTTTTTTAGAACTTCCAAGCCTGCCAATGCATACAGATTTTGTGAAACCAGAGCTACCAGTGAAGTCTTCTCCTTTCAGTTTTGGTGCTGGCTATGAACTTTTTGAGGCATTGGGACCTTCATTCCAGAAACAAAATCGTTGTATCTGGGAGGCAGAAAATGTTGGTCCAGACATGGCTGTTGAGATTTTCGAGGGAATGTGCAGTTGCAGTATGCTGATGGAGATGGAGAACTCTGATGTACACCTTCTTGATGCGGTGGTGGCTAAAGCTAGTCATAAGGGGGATGACACAGACAGTGAGATGTCATGCCGCAACACTGGGGAATCTCTATTGACCGCTGAAAGAACACCTTGCAATAGTGCAGGTACTCTCAGTTCGGCAGGTTTTTCATTTGATCGAGACACATCAAGTAGCTTTAACTCAGTGACATGCGGTGTTGAATCTTTGAAAGGTATCTCACCAACCAGTTCTAGTAGAGGCAGTGAACATGTTGAGAGGTCTCGACTACCAGTAAAGATATCTAAAAAGAGAGCTAGACCTGGTGAAAGTTGTAGGTCGAGGCCCAGAGATAGACAGTTGATCCAAGACCGGATAAAGGAATTGCGAGAGCTTGTTCCAAATGGATCAAAGGTGATATCACCGCCATATCATTCCTGCTTATGATAGTTCTGGGTTTTCTAATTTCTGAAACTCTTCAATTACACAGTGCAGTATTGATTCACTTCTGGAGCGAACAATTAAACACATGATCTATATGCAAAGTGTTACCAAGCATGCAGAAAAGCTACAGAAATGTTCTGTATCAACGGTAAACTCTTTGTATTATTCAATTCAGGGCCCATCTGTTCTCTTGTTGCAAATTCTTTTCTCTTTTCATCTGTCCTCTCACTTTTAACAATTTACTCGGGGGTTGTGTTTTTCCTTTAGGTGTTGATATTTGGTGTGGGATTAGGTTGCAGAAATATGTGAGGGAGAGGGCTTTCTTGTTTTAGATGGAAACTGGCCTCTACATCCCAATAAAATAAGTACTAGGGCATGGACATTCTTTTAACTTTTATAAAATAAAACTAGCAAATCATCTCGAGGTTCAACTGCCAGCAGCCTATGTAAATGCATACATAAAAGGATATGAACTATGACCATTCATGCTTTAAAATAGATTTCACCTCATACTGGACTCACTTTTTATGCTGGTAGGAGTTGGTAGACCTGACAAACTGATATCTGAACCTAAACAAATACACATTTCATCGAGTGAAAGTACTGTTTCATTTGAGGGGTTAAACCTATAAAAATAGCCTGAACCTGCAGTTTCCAGTACTTTATTTTCTGTTTTGGATATTTGGCACATAACTTCAACATTAAACATGAATATATTGAAAATACACTACCTGCTTGATTCAGACATTTACGATATGTCGATATTTATTGGCTTTAATTTGAAAAGAAATTGTGATTTTTCAGTTGCTTGACAAGGACACAGGTATGAGGAAATTTTCACGTAGTGAGCAGGGTTCGAGCTGGGCTGTGGAAGTGGGAAACGACCAGAAAGTATGCCCAATAATAGTTGAAAATATAAATATGAATGGGCAAATGCTGGTTGAGGTAATGAAGACCATGAAAAATCTATTGTTTCCATATAAATATGGATGTCTCTAATATCCAAGTTATCATGCTTGCTTGATGTAGATGTTGTGCAAAGAGTGCGACCAGTTTCTTGAGGTAGCAGAAACAATCAGAAGCTTGGGTCTAAGTATTTTGAAAGGCGTGTCAGAAGCCTATGGCGGTAAGGCTTGGATGTGCTTTGTTGTAGAGGTACACATCTAACTATACTTAACTTAGATGGATAAGATGAATTGAGTTTAGTTTCCAGTTCTCATTGGAATCGTTATCGGTTATGTGATTCTAGGTCTAATCATTGAAACAAATTAAACCTTGTGTGTCATTAACTCTCAAAATGAACGACGGTGACATTTCTACAGTTGTCATCTAGAACACACCGTTTCAGTAGCTAGTAGAAATTATGCTACTCAAAACTTTCATCGCGATGAGTCAAGCATAAACTGTCTCGTGGAATGGCGAACTAGGAAGTAGAAGATTATTGTTGTAAATACCAATGTAGAAGCAAAGCAATCCTGAAGTTCTTGTTTAGGTTCAAAACCTAGACCTCAGCATCACTGACATAATAGCCTAAAACCAGTGCTATAAGAAACTATTCCACAATTTATTCTAATTCTGAGTGCCTCTGCCAGAATTTCAGGTTACTAATAATTTTCGTAATTTACTGTAGCATGTTTGGTGTAGATTTAGATATGCTCATTTGATGTTGTCATCCTTCAAAATACTCTATTATGTATTATGAATTTAATCTCACACCCAAAGTAAAAGCTCCCTTAAGACATTTCTAATATTGTTTGCATTGCATTGGGGCAGAATAACCGAAGCATGCACCGGATGGATGTTTTATGGTCATTGATGCAGCTTTTGCAGCCTAAAATCTCTAATTGATTTGTGGTTCCTAACAAAGAATTCACGACTTGGATCTCCACAACTCTGATGAGGCTGGAGGTTATTTTGGAGACTATTTTTCTGATCACTTGTTGACGCCAATCTGTGACGACGTGTGTACGTATATTTTCTTCCGTATCTTTTTGAGTGCCAGTGTGACTTTCTTTTTTCTTTTCTTTTTTTTTTTTGAGTTTTGAGTTTTAGTTTCCCAGTTATTCTACATTCTTCTTTTTCTTAGCTGCAGCATTTTACGTTCTTGTGAGAAATCTGGTTGATATAATTTATGTTATCGACTTATAGTGATACTCTTCTCGATGCTTAGAAAATTCTAATATTCCGCTGGTTACAATCAATATCGACAACATTTATTATGTGAAATGACAATTCTACGCTAGAGCTCCATCCTAGCAGCAAAGGATTAGAACATTAATTATTGGTCCGATAAGAGAAACAGCTAATAATGAAATACCAAAATCAAATCTTGAAATGAGGCAAAGCCGACGCAACGTCTTGCCCTTTTGTCTTGTAATACTGATAGTATTATGTGAACATGAACTCTCTGTACACAGCCGGATTCTCATCCGACAGAATCTCTTTGATCGGAGCAAACGGCCTTGCCGCCGCATTCATGCTCGAAGTGAAGAAACACGCCACCGATATCCTCGGCCCCACCGGCTGCGCCACTACCCTGTGCTCCACGCTTATAAACTTATCATTGCTGACGATCTGCATGAGATCACCAATGTTGGCAATGAGGGCCCCCGAACTGGAGGCACGTCGACCCACTGGCCGTCGTGGAGAATTTGGAGGCCGCCGATGCTGTCCGTCATCAGCAACGTCAGGAATGTGGTGTCGGAATGCTTCGGAGTTCCTAAGGTTTTCTGCGGCTAGGGGCAAACCGGGTAATACAAACACGCCATCGCCTGACTTTTCATGCACTCTATGTTGGACAGATAGTCGCTCGGAAGCCCCAAGGCTTCGGAGAGTAGCTCGACCATCATCTCCCTTAGTTCGATCATCTCTTTCACGTTTTCCTGCACTTCCTTTCTGCAAAACTTGCAGAACATTTATGGAAATATTTCGAAAAAGTACTAAATATAATACTCCAAAAATGACAAACGTTAAGTAACCTGCAAGCCAACGGTATTTGTTGGGGGTCTAGTTGATCGTCGCAGAAAACACAAGTCAAAATATCCCTCCATGAAGCAGAGTCGTTCTCGCGGAGAGCGCTGTTGCTGTTGAACCTCACTCTCTTCCGGCTATCGTCGGAATAGAGAGGCATCTTCTCCTCCGACGGCTGCTCGTGGAACCGCTTCACGGCTTCCAACATGGCGTCCATTTTCTCCGATGGGACGCCGTGGTTGATGATGCGAAAGAATCCCCATTCCTCCGACGCCTTGAGAATTTCCTTCACCACTTCCCTCCTCCTCTCTCCGCCGTTGCGCAGCCCCTTGAAGTCGATGGTGGGCTGCTCCAGCTTGGCGGCGCCGACAGCGGGATTGCTCTGCAGATGCTCAGGCGGATGGACGAAGAGACGAGGTCCACGAGACCCTTAACACCGGATTTTGCTTCGTCGAATTCCTTCACAGCTTTTGCCCAATCGTACTCATCACTAGAAACCACCATTTTTTCTTTTGAACGCTGAAACTATGGTAATTAACCAGATATATATAGGGCAATTAATTTTGAACTAGTGTTATTGCTGCTGTTTTGTTATGTTGCAAGTGGTGTGTTGTTGGAGCAGCTGATGAAAATTGTGAAGAATCATGCAACTCTTTATAGTTACACATTTGTTGACTAGAGTGGCAAACATGAGTTTGTTAGGTGAAGACTTTATTTATTTATTTTGAGAAAAGAGATGTTAATTAATCAATTCCAATGACCAAAAACCACATACCATCTTCTTATATTGTCATTTGCTATCGTTCTTTTTTTTTTTTTTTTTTTATGAAAATTTAAGTATGGTAAATAGGATTTGTTTTCAAATCGACTGATATTATTAAGAGATTAATTAAGACCATGCATAGCCACTCTCACCATAGTGATAGAATCTGAATTGACCAATAACCAATAAATATAAGGTCTTAATTATGAGAGCCTGTCTTAAAATAAAACTTTCTGCACAAAGCCAAACAAAGTTCACACCAAAAGGAAACGTGTCGGGACTTGGGACATGATTTTGTCAATGTTCCAGAATCTAGATAGATGAGTAACCAACATTATGCCTACCCAAAATTAATTTCAAACTAATTGGACTCAACTCCTTTTATATTCTTTTTTGGCGACTGAGGGAAGTGTTTTTTTGAGATCGATTGAGGGGACTTATTAGTTGCTATTCTATATTTATTTTGTAAATTTCAGTCTTATATAATTTCTTAGAAACTAATATGAGAGAGAAATTGTACGATATACTTTTTTTTTTTGGAAAGGTTGTACTATATAGTATATATACTTTTTGATATTAGATGATATACTGCTCAGTGTATGCATAAGATATTAATATGGTTCGTGATAAATCTTAGGGTTTGTAGAGATAGCAGAAAATAACAATAATGCGACGATACAAGGATTTACGTGGTTCGATCAATGTGATCTACGTCCACGGGAGGAAATATATTATTATACTTGAGAGTACAATGAATAGTTGAACGTCTTTACACCTCTAATCTAGCATCTATATATAGGCCTTGAATTGAGCCCTAAACCTTCTAGGATTCGGATTCCTTATACATATCTTGTTTCCTGGTACGTGCATATCCAATTCCCTTCCATAATAGGATTCGATCTTCTTCCAAAGTAGGGCTTCGTTAATGACTTTACTTGGGCCGAACTCTATGGGCCGAGCTTTGATATATAGGCCCAATCAGATTGGGTCTTAGAGCAGGCCCAAGAAGAGGCCGGTACTATCACATCCCCCCCCCAAAAAGAGAGAAGAAGACATGTAGACGCAGACTACGAGGTCGAATTTCCCGAGGTGATTGATCGCGCAAATCACTTGTACGAACTGGATTGCCGAGCTTATCGCCCGAGCTGAATTAGCAGATAGAACGAGATGATTAAATTGGCCCTCAGCGGCTTGGTTATGTTGCTCAGGTCGTTGGCGTAGACGTGGCCCATACCCGAACTTAAAGGGAGGGAAAAGTAGCAGGCCGTTTTGAATTTGGTGGAGGGACGGTCCATATTCCGAGAAATGCGGGCCCACGTTTACACGTGTATAATGGGTAGCGGCGGGATTCAAATACGTATAGTGTGGGATTTGAAACGTCTCCCCTATCCCGCTGTTTCACATCCGCCGCTATATCAAAAAATTTTCCGTCCCAGAAAATCATCTTTCTACCTTTCTCTATCCCCCCAAAAGCTTCAATTTCCCGTATCGCTGTGCCGCCGGTGCTCACGCCGTTGAAACTTCCATTCACGACCGCTCCAGAATACTTCCGCTCACTTTCACAAGTAAGTATGGCCTCCCCCTCTCAGTCTAGTAGTAATAGTGACTCTCCTCCGACAAGGGCCGTCGCCGACAGCGTAGAGTTTAGGATTTTTACCGTAGAGTCTTCTGAACCCACTACGGAAAGTTTAACAGTGCCCCCACTTGCGAAGGGGAAGGTGGCCGATTACCCCTCATCCTTAGACGAGGCTAGGATTAGGTGGCTTGCCCAAACTTATAATTTTCCTTCGAATGCTGAATTAATAGAACCGCGCCCAGAGGATAGGGCCTGCTCTCCCCTCAATGGGGTTTGTTACCATTTATGAGGACAGCCTACACGCTGGTCTTCGTGTGCCCCTCCCCGAGCCCTATTCCGAGCTCCAGAAGAAGCTGGGATTAGCATTAGGGCAGATAATGTCGAATTCCTTTAGGCAATTTACCGATTTGGGTGTTGCGGCGATTGATAAGGGTTACCAAATTTCTGCCAAGCTCATTCACGAGCTCTTCCTTTTCAAAAAGAGTGCGGGCTGGTACTATGCCACTGCCCGAGCTGAGTTCAAGGGGCGAACTCAAAATAAAGTGGATAAGTGGCACACGAAGTTTTTCTTTTGTCGCCACCGTAGTTTTGTCGACTTTGTTTGGAGGGTAGAGAAGCCTCGCGAGTGGGTAATTGGCGAGGTGGATAAAGCTTTAGGGTCTGCTGTGAGAGCAATGAGGGATCACGGTCCTTTTGAGGGGTGCTACAATGAAGACTCCTTAGCTGAAGCGGGGTTAAGCCCGTACGAGCCCCAAAGGATGGTGGATCCTTCGACGGGTGAGGCCCCGCTAGTCCTCTTAGGGTTGTTGTTTTTTCTTTCTTTTTCGTCGTCCTTACTCCTTTCTTGCCTGTTTTTGCAGTGAAGAACTTCGGGAAGATAAAGGGGGGCGATGCCAAGGCCGCAGCTCGCGGTACCAAGAGAGCGAGGTCGACTGGTCAATCCGCTTCCCCCTCCGACCAGAGTCAGCTCGGGGGATTCTCCGACTTAGCTCCGCACTCTGAGGTAGCGGGGCTTGCGGCGAATGTTCACGCTACTCCCCCTAAGCCACCTCAGAAATGAGCCAAGGGCGGGGACTATGTCGACGTAGAGATTCTCGAGATCTCGGGCGGCGACGCGAGTCCAGTAGCTCCTACAAACAAGTTGGCCGATCTGCCTTTTCCCGAGGTGAAGACATTGCCTTTATTATATAATTTCCCGTAATTCTTGCCTGTGTAGCTAACTGTACTCCCTCTGACAGGGCATCGATACGGTCGTTGGGTGGCTGAAGAACAGCGTTGGGGAGATGTCCGCGAGACACGAGGACGAGAAGAGCAAGTATTCCGAGAAGCTGATGGTGGTCACCGCCAGGGCGAAGAAGGCGGAGGCCGAGCTGAAGGGGGCCAAGGAGGAGGTGAAGGCTGCGAGATCCGAGCTGGTCGCTTAGCTCGCGAAGGCCGAGGCCGAGGCAGAGAGAGCTCGGATTGAGGCCGAGCGATTTCAGAAGCTGGAGTCCGAGCTGAATGCGGCGAAGAACCGGGAGGCCCAGCTCGCGGCGAGCCAAGGGGATGTTCTCCGGGCCTACACGAAGAGGCTACTGCTGTCGGAGAGCTTCTCCAGCCTAGCCAATGACTTGGCCCTACTCATCAATGGGAACTTCACCATGGCCGCTTTGGAGAAGGCCGCCGAGGATTTCCCTGATCTGGATGTGGCGAAGTACGACTTCGAGCGCCTTGGGGATGATACCCTCCCTTCCCGGTACGCTAGGGTGGTCCGGGATCACCTCGGTCAGCTCCCTGTCTTGGAGAGTCTCGACCCGCTCGTCTGAGCTGCTATCTGCCGAGCAGATTGCTGACTGCTCTGTAGATCGGGACTCCGACCTGGATGCCGCCTTCGATTCTCTTCGTGATGACGAAGAAGAAGATAAGGATGAAGAGGAGCGCGAGGCCTCGGCTAATGGAGAGGACCTCGGTGGTGCTGGCGCTGATGGTTCTTCGCAGGACCCCCCCTCCGTGCAGCCACCTTCTCAGGATAAGGAGGTCGATGCTCCTTAGATTTTTTGTTTGTTGTTTTTTTTTTTTTTGTAATTTGTACTCAGACGTTTGTGAATAAACGAATTTTTCGCTTTCTTCTGTGTGTAGATTTCTAATCTCCATGATATAGCTTCTCTGCATAAGCAAATAAGTCTCCTCTCTCACGATCTATCCGAACAACGATCTCTAGCTCGGCTATGGATGGAGAAATGTCGCCGAGCTGAGGCACTTTTTGGTGAAAAGAGCGCTCTTTTGAAGTAGCACGCCGAATACGAGGATATCGTCCGCCACAACTGGTGGTATTACCATCTCCGAGGCGGAACGGAAGACGAAGGAGCTGTTGGAACAGTATCTCGAATTGAAAACAGCATGCGGTCCTGAGTCTTTCGAGCTTCAAGGGGCTTTTGAGATGCTCAAGGAAAGCGCGAACTTGTATAAATGTGTGCTATCCCGTCGTCCAAAGCTTCGCGCGTTCCTGTCCAATAGTGCGGATGGGTCTGCTCCGTCATCTTCTCGGACTATGCCTGCGCGCGAGGCGAGAGCTGCTTCTCGGGGTCGTCAGGCTGGACCGAGCCGAGGTGGTCGGGCCTCGGGGCGGAGTTCAGCTACGCTACGAGGTCGGGGTTTCTCTTCTGGAAGGAATCGAGGTCGGGGACGAGGTCGGATTTCCATCGACGACCTTCTGGGGTCGACTTCCTTCGAAGAGCGGTGGCTCAACTTCAGTAGGCCAGATCCCCCTCCGTAGGGTAGCTCGCTTCTTCCTGTAATTTATGTACATACAATGTTGTAATTAGTCAAATACGAAGTAATATATATTGTTTATTATGATTTCATGTTTTTCGGGAAGAATGCTTCCTTGCGTTCGTGCTTTGCTTTTTTTTTTTTTTTTTTTTTTTTTTTTTTTTTTAGAGGGAGTTTACCTCGGACCTCTTTGTATGACAAGGGAACCTTGGTTTAGACCTCGTGTTATGAGTCTCTCGGGGGAACTTGGTTCTGACCCCGGTTAAGAATATTTTATCCTTTGGAGGGAGTTTAACTCGGACCTTCGTTGGATCTTCCCTTTTGACGGAGGCGAGCTCAGACCTCAAAAAGGGTTTCTTATACGCATTTCTTAGTATATAATTACCCCATGTCGGATCATTATTGACCTCGGAAGTGAACCTTAGTTCGTCCTTATGAGGGGATTTGTCTTTGGATACTTCGTATAAGCAAATTAAAAGACACGAGAATATGCAAAACGAAAAGAAACTTTATTAAAGGAAAAGCGAAGCAAATTTTGACGAGCTCGTAAAAACAAAACATTATTACTTAAAAAAGAAAAGAAAAGACGAAAAAACTTAAGACTCTAAATGCAAGACTCTGCTGCTTATACGAAGAACCTCTTTAGGTGGGCGATGTGCCACGTTCTGGGTATCAGCTCGCCCGAAAGGTAGGCGATTTTGTAGGCTCCTTTGCCAAGGACTTCGTGCACTCTGTAGGGCCCTTCCCATGTGGCTTCAAGTTTGCCGAGCTTCTCCGAATGGCTTACTTCATTGTTTCTAAGCACAAGATCACCGACCTGGAACTGCTGGGGTTTGACCCTTTGATTATAATATCGGGTCATCTGCTGTTTATACCGAGCTTCTTTTATGCTGGCTAGTTCCCGCTTCTCCTCGAGTAAATCCAGGTCGGTTCGGTGCTGCTCTTCATTGGCTTCCGCTGAGAAGTTGATAGTGCGGGGGCTTGGTGCCCCGATCTCTACGGGTATGACCGTTTCTGTTCCGTATACTAAACGGTACGGGGTTTCTCCCGTTGGAGTTCTGGGTGTAGTCCTGTATGACCACAGGACGTTTTGGAGGTTGTAGATCCATTCCGTTTTGTCCTTCTCTAAGCGGGCCTTGAGTCCGTTCACTATTGTTCTGTTGGTGACTTCGGTCTGGCCATTAGTTTGAGGTCGGTTGACCGAGGTGAAATTTTGCTGGATATTGAGTCCTTCGCAAAATTCTTGGAATGCTCTGCTCGTGAATTGCGTCCCGTTGTCCGAGATGAGGACTCTTGGAACTCCAAACCGGCACACGATGTTCTTCCAAACGAAGTCGACGGCTTTCTCACTTGTGACTTTTGTGGAAGGTTCGGCTTCGACCCACTTGGTAAAGTAGTCGACGGCGACTATTAAAAATCGTTTTTGTTTTGGGGCCGGGTAGAACGGCCCCACGATGTCGATGCCCCACTCCACAAATGGCCACGGGCTCTGTATAGTGGAGAGGTCGGTCCGGGGTACCCTTGTCACCTTGGCATGCAGCTGGCATTTCAAGCATTTTTTCACGAATTCTTCCGCGTCTTTTACCATTGTTGGCCAATAGTACCCCCACCGCATGATTTTCTGTGCTAGCATCCGAGCTCCGATGTGGCTTCCGCACGACCCGGTGTGCACTTCATTTAGCGCGTAGTCCGCTTCCCTTGGTCCCACACACTTTAGGAGAGGCTGTAGGTATGACTTTCGATAAAGGATTCCTCCTTCGAGGACGTACTGCGTGGATTTAGCTAGGATTTTCCTGGCTTCTGCTTTGTCCTCAGGGATCTCCCCGCTCTCTAAATATCTCTTTAGGGGGGTCATCCAATTCGGGTCGTCTTCCTCGATTGCGTTGACTTCCGCCTCTTCTATACTTCGATTCCGAACTTCTTCTATTAGAGTTGAGCCGGTTGAGTTCACTAGCTTACTTAGCTCGTCAGCTCGGGTATTTTGGCTTCGGGGAATGCGAACTATCCTGATGAACTGGAAGGATTGTTCTAGGAGCTTGACTTTCTCCAGGTATTTCTTCAGCTTCTCACTCCTTGCTTCATACTTTCCTAGCACGTGGTTGACCACTACTTGGGAATCAAAATAGGTTTGGATAGCTCGTACCTGGAGTGTTTGGGCAAGACGTAGTCCGGCAATGAGGGCTTCATATTCCACTTCGTTGTTCGTAGTGGGGAACTCGAATCGCTCCGCTCCCTTTCTTTCCCGAGGCTCTATCCACGTACATCTCCCAGCAGTCTGGAGGAGTCTTCTCCGGTATTTCTTGGAGTTCGGCTTTGGCCTCGGACTCTTTTGGCTTATTCACGATGTTGTATTGAGCTTCTGCGAGGAAGTCTGCTAAAGCTTGGCCTTTTATAGCTCGGCGGGGGACGAATGATATGGAATGCTCTCCGAGCTCGATTGCCCATTTTGCGATCCTTCCTGAAGCTTCCGGTTTAGTAAGGACTTGCCGGAGTGGTAGGTTGGTCAAAACTTGTATTGGGTGAGCTTGGAAATAAGGTTTTAGGCGCCGAGCTGCATTTACCAGGGCTAGAGCGAACTTCTCGAGGGGCTGATATCTTGTCTCTGGATCTTTCAGGACCCTGCGGACGAAGTACACCGGTAGCTGCCGATCTCCTTCATCTCGGACCAACACTGCGCTTATTGCTTCCTCCGACGCTGCGAGGTATAGGGATAGGGATTCTTCCTTTTTGGGGACTGACAAAGTTGGTAAGTCTCCAAGGTGGCGCTTTAGCTCGTCGAAGGCTAGTTCGTGCTCTGGTCCCCATCCAAACTCCGGTGCCTTCTTGAGGATTTTGAAGAACGGAAGTTATTTCTCGGCGGCTTTTGAGAGGAAACGGCTTAGCGCGGTTATGCAGCCTGTCAACTTATGTACGTCGCGAATAATTCGGGGTACCTTCATTTCCTGGACGGCTTTGATTTTCAACGGGTTGGCTTTGAGTCCTTCCGGCGAGATCCAACACCCTAGGAATTTCCCAGATCGCACGTTGAAAGTGCACTTCTTGGGGTTCAGCTTGAGGTTTGCCTGCCTCAGCACGTCAAGTGTCGTTCGTAGATCGACTACCGCTGAAGCTTTTTCCTTGCTTTTGACGACAATGTCGTCTACATACACTTCGACGATCTCGCCATTGTGATCTCGGAAGAGGAAGTCGACCATTCGTTGGTAAGTTGCTCCGGCGTTCTTCAACCCCAAGGGCATGTATTTGAATGCGAAGACCCCAAAGCTCGTGGCGAAAGCTGTCATGATCGCATCTTCCTCATCCATCAGGATTTTATAGTACCCCTTGTAAAGGTCAAGAAAGCTGAATACCTCGTATCCCACTAAGGATTCAATCTTCTCGTCGATGTTGGGGAGGGGGTAGCAGTCCTTTGGGCAAGCTTTATTGAGGTCGGTATAATCCACACACATCCTCCACTCCCCTCCTTCTTTCTTGACTACCACCGGGTTAGATAGCCAAATTGGGTATTTGACCTCGAATGGTAGCCCTGCTTTCAGCCATTGCTGCACCTCATCATAGATGACCTGGTTCCGCTCGGCAGCAAATGTTCTTCTCTTCTGCTTTACTGGGGTGGAGCTCGGGTCGATGTTGAGCTTATGTGTAATAATGTCCGAGGACTCCCCCGTCATGTCCGTTGGCGACCAAGCAAAGACGTCTTGATATTCCCTAAGGAGCTGGATTATCTGCAGGCGGGTTTGGGGCCCCCCTGCAAAGCCGACCTTGACAAATTTGGTAGGGTCTTCTTCGGATAAAGGGACTTGTTCCGCCGAGGTGTCTGAAATCGTTGTCGCCTCTTCCAACTCCTCGGGATACTTTGATTGCTATGCTTGCGGTTGACCTCGAAGGGCAACTTGCATGCACTCTTTGACCTTTTTCTGGTCGCCTCGGACAGTTAGGATTCCACCCGAGGTCGGGATCTTCAGTAACAAGTGGTATGGCGAGATAATGGCTCGGACCGCATTCAGCCAATCTCGACCTAATATGATGTTGTACGGGGAGTTCGCTTTGACCACGTAGAAGTGGATTAGCTTGTTGACGCTGGTTGGCGGGCTGCCGATGGCGACATCAAGCGCGATGATCCCTTCAGGTCGTGTCTCATGCTGTGTGAAACTCTTGAGGGGCAGGGGCACGGAGTTAACCCGAGCTGGGTCGAGTCCCATCCTATCCAAGCAATGTTGGAAGATGATACTGACGCTGGCCCCACTATCTACAAATACGCGGTGGACAATCTTATTGGCCACTCCGACCTGTATTACCAGGGCGTCATTATGGGGCGTTGCGGTAGGTACAGGATCGTCCTCGGAAAAGGTGACTGTTTCACCTTTCTTGAACCTCTTTTTTGTCTGTTCCTCTTCCGATGGAATTGGTGGTCTGCGAGCTTCAGACCTCAGCTTAGTTTTTGTCGTGCCTGGGGTTAGTCCAGAGATTGTTGACACCACCCCGTCGTACTGTGGCACGCCACTTTGAGGGTCGTCATCCTCCTCATCATGATTGGTTTTAGCTCGCTTATTATCGGGAGCGCAGCGGCCCTGTCCGCCCTTTCGCTTCCCCAATCTGTTTTTCCTTCCCCCGGCCTCGTACTTCTTCAGAGCTCCTTCTTGGGCTAACCTCTCTATTTCCACTGCGAGGTCGCGACAGTCTTCTGTGTAGTGCCCGTGGTCGTCGTGGAAGGAGCAGTGTTTGTTTTTATCTCGAGGTTTTGACCCCGACATAGGGCGTGGTCTTGTGAACCAGTCCTCATGAAGTGCGAAGATCTCCGCATTCGTTTTCACAAAGGGAGGTCGCTGAGGGGGCTCCGACCCCGGCCGTGGTCCGAGCCGGGACTGGATAGGTCCAGGTCCGAGCCGGGATTGGATAGGTCCCCGCTGAAGGCGTTCGTGGGCACTTCTCTGATCACGATCATTCCGGCCCCGATCACCTTCAGGCCTCTTCTTCTCTGTTTCCTCCCGCTTCAACCGGTCCGCATCTTGGCCGTCCGCGAACTGGTACACGATTCTCCACATCTCCTGGGCCGTCTCGGGTTTCTGTTTAGCGAGCTCCTGGTTCAGGGACCCAGGAGCGACTCCGTTTCGGAAAGCCGAGATGAGAAAAACATCGTCGATTTTATCAACTTTCAAGCTTTCTTGCATAAATCGGGAGGCGTACTCCCTTATGGTCTCTCTGTCCTTTTGCTTTACGGACATGAGGTAGGCCGTATCTCGGCGAGCTTGGACTTTCATAAGGAATCTTTGTTTGAAGATTCCTTCGAGGTTGACCCAGGACCCTACGCTGCCAGTCGGCAGGCCGTCGAACCAAGCTTGGGCGTAGTCGACCAGTATCTCTGGGAACAGCTTGCACATGTGCTCTTCTGTGAGGCCCTGGTTGTGCATGATGTACTTGAACCGCGTCAAGAAATTGAGGGGGTCCTCCAACCCATTGTAGGGTGGTATGTTGGACAACTTGTACGTCGCGGGAAGCTTGGCATCAAGCAGCTCGTCGGTGAACGGGCTGACGAGTCGGGCTGATCTTCCCTCACGTCGGTGTCGGTTTACCTTGGGGCTATAACTTCTGGAATAGCTCGGACTTCGGTCCCTGCCTGGACTACGATGTTGCCTTGGGAGATGGTGTTGCTTGGGACTCCGATGTGGGCTGGAGCTCCGGCGGTGGAGTGGGCTTCGCCGAGTGTCGTGCTTTCTCCTCAGCTCGGGCTCCTGCGTTTTGGAATGATGTGGAGTTTTGGGTATAGACTTCCGTGTGGAACTCTCCCTAGCTTCGGATATTGGGGGCATCCTAGCTGTTGTGAGGAAGCGCTTGAAGCTCTCCCTATTCGCTCTAGCGAATTCAGTCGCGGCGTATGTAGTGGCGAGGTCGAAGTCGTCGAGAAAATCCTCTCCTTTCGATCCTGATTTCTGTGGACCCTTCTGAGGGATGTCTTCCAGCGCGGGCATCCCTTTGAAAGGATCCTCTTCTATAGGGTTATTGCCGTGCCCCTCCTTTGGGACCGAGCTGTCTTTCTGGCGATTGCCCCTGTTCGTGGGGCGACTTTCTGCTTCGTTGGGATTCCCACGTTGGCTTTGGTCCTCCCGCACGTTTTGTGATCGCGTTACCGTCATAGTAATGCTACCAAAGAACCGTCGATCGATCTTCCCACAGACGGCGCCAATGATAAATCTAGGGTTTGTAGAGATAGCAGAAAATAATAATAATGCGACGACACAAGGATTTACGTTGTTCGATCAATGTGATCTACGTCCACGGGAGGAAATATAGAAAGCTTTTATTATACTTGAGAGTACAATGAATATTTGAACGTCTTTACACCTCTAATCTAGCATCTATATATAGGCCTTGAATTGAGCCCTAAACCTTCTAGGATTCGGATTCCTTATACATATCTTGTTTCCTGGTACGTGCATATCCAATTCCCTTCCATAATAGGATTCGATCTTCTTCCAAAGTAGGGCTTCGTTAATGACTTTACTTGGGCCGAACTCTATGGGCCGAGCTTTGATATATAGGCCCAATCAGATTGGGTCTTAGATCAGGCCCAAGAAGAGGCCGGTACTATCAGTTCGAGATCAATAATCTATTTCAATCAGTAGGATATTTCCGAGAGATCTACTGTTTTGGAAATGAAATACGGGAAGAAACTGAGTTGGTGGAAATTATTACCAATTTGGAACTCATAGCAGCTTTGTTTGAATTTTGAAACTAACACCGACATGTCTCTTTTTTTTGTGACTAAAGAACTACTAATTAAGGACAAGTAAGAAAAAAAATATTTGTCGCTTTTTATTTATTTTATTTTATTTTTTATTGATTTTTATCTTTTTTGGAGTGGGATATTAAACCTGCAACAGA
This sequence comes from Schizonepeta tenuifolia, assembly GCA_029490685.1. Classification (NCBI taxonomy): domain Eukaryota; kingdom Viridiplantae; phylum Streptophyta; class Magnoliopsida; order Lamiales; family Lamiaceae; genus Schizonepeta; species Schizonepeta tenuifolia. The sequence goes on along the minus strand of CM055957.1, from coordinate 77,958,666 downwards.
CATGTCAAAATTCCAATACCGAAAATGTGTGTTGCGTGATATTTTTATGATTTTTTTCCAAAATATTAGATGAGCAGCTTCTAAGAAATCTTAAACGCATATCAAAATTAAAACGTTCTATAAAATTCAAAATAAGAATAAAATCAAAAATAAAAATAAAGTTAGATCATTTTTTAAATTGACCCAAAAATTTGCAAATGAGATCTTCTATTGCCTAACTATATTACATTTTTTATTGTTTATAGTGGATGCTCTTGCAAATGAGATATTTTATTACCTAACTATGTTATAGTATCTTTTACTGCCTACACTGAATGTATGATATATAACAATCTGGAAGTTTAAATATGGATGACTAGAGTTTATCCAGATAAATAGGGTATATAAATATTACCAAATTTACACGTATCATTAATCTAACGTATGTGATAGAGGATGTCACACAGTTAGGTAATAGAAGATCAGATCTCAAAAATTCGAACCGGCCGTCCACCCAAAAATTTGAGTAATACTGACAAACAAAGTTGTTGCCACAATAATATTGGTATTATAATGATATGTGCGAAGTTATGAGTCAAAATTATTCCACTATAAAAAGTCAAAATTATTACCAACCTACGACATTAAGGTTCAGCCAAATTAAATGAGCTCGTTTCACATCTCTTTCTTGACTGTGCTTGACGAGGTGGTAAACTGGTTTAAGGGTTAATAGAAATGTCAAAAATCATATTCGGTTTAATATCTTTTTCAATTTTACCATAATAATCTTATTTTTATTCTATTTATATTCATCTTTTTTTCCTTTTTAACGTAGCACACTCATTTTTTCATTCCTATTGTTTTGTTATTTTTATTTTCTATTTTTTTTCTAAACCAATGAAACTATCTAATTTTGCATTTCTCTTTTTTTAACTCTTAAGAAATATGAAAACATTATATTTATTAAAAATTCCAAAAAAATAAAAATAAAAAAACAGGAAGTATGGTCAAATTGGCATAGTATAACAAATTGAAATATATATACTAATATATATAGTCAATTACTCTTCATTTAAGTTCAATATATCTTAATTATTTCGAATTATATTGGTGCAAAATTCAGTATCGACATCATGAGGGGCCGACTCCATGGCTAGCACTAGCATGAACTTTGATTTTTGTTTCGGGAGTGGGTTGTTGTTGTCACACTCTGGCAGCAGTTTACGTAGGTAGATGAGATCCTCAATTGTTCTTCCGTGTTTCATCTCCTATTATAAAGGGCGAAACATGGTATGATTAAGGGTTTAAGAGTTAGGAAATATATTTTCATTATATATACAAAAAGTCTTGAACCATCATGTCACGTATCGTTCTCTTATTAATGCAATTGAAATACGAAGGTGCCATAAAGGATGTCATTTGTGGCTATCGGATGCTAGACTAATCTTGATGAAAGCAAGAAAGTAATTTTGGGTACTGTTTCTCTTGTAAAAGTAGAATGTGATTTGTGCAAATAATTTATGGGCTTTGATTTGATGTTATCTTGGAACGAGGAACATTTTGATGTATGGCTAGCTCGTCGATTTTGTTTGGGTTATGAGAGTTTAACTCTTGAAAGTATTTTGAGAGTAGAATATGGATTTATTAATATATTTGTGCGATAACGTCCTACAAATGAAATGGGAGGTAGTTGAAATATGTACCTGAATTAATAAAAATCTGCTATTGATCAAAAAATTAAATTTAATACTAAAAATAGTTACATCCTAATTTGGTATAATCAACACTAATTTAATTACAAAATTAATCAAATCAAAACAATAAGAAAATAATTTTAAAATATCTAAAAAAAGAAAGAAAAATAGAACACGAGTGAAACAAAAAAAACATCTTATTAATAATAGAAAAATAAGCGGTGCTCCATCCACAGAGCATGTATATTTTTTTATTACTATCTTTATCTCTATTCTTCACACTTGTTTAAAACTTTGTATATTATTAATTAATACTATTAATATTATATACTACTATATCACAATTCTTAATAGATATATGTTCTCATTTTCTAAATACAAATTACATAATCCATTTTCATTCTTAACTATATGTTTAATAGTTGTGAAGAATAAATTTTATTTTTTAAGTTAGTCTACAAGTAGCACCAATAATTAAATTTAAAGTAACAAAATAAGCAAATTACCAACATTAAGAGGTCAATAGAAATTTTGTAATTGAAAATATTTACAAAAACTAAATAAATATATTCAATCGACATATCTACATGAAATTCTTTTTATCTTTCATTCATATTTTTCTAAAATCTACGACCAGTCACTGTCTGGTAGAAAATATTACTCATATCACATTGAATGTAATGTATGAATAGATAGCTAAAAAAAGGAAAAAAAAAATCTTGAAATCTAAATATATTTTTCTCGGCCTTTGGCTAAGATTAGAGATATCAATTTACCATAAACCAACTAGAGATTCAAATAGACATAAAAATAACAATTTTTACTAATTTTAGTTAATATTAACTTTGTAGTGTTCAGATTTTTATCGAGTACTATTACCCAACAAATTTGAGGCAAATATATACAATTAAGTCACAATTCTAATTGAGATGTAGAAAATTCTAAACAAATTTAAATTTGAAAACTACATAATGAAAATGCAGATATATATCTTTCTGGACCTTAGGCTAAAATTAGATTTACAAATTACTATAAACCAACGAGACGATTCAAATAAACATAAAAAGAAGATTTTTTTTACTAATTTTAGTTAATATTAACTTGTAGTGTTCAAATTTTTATCGAGCATTATTACCCAACAGATTTGCAACGGGTATATGCAATAAAGTTACTATTTTAATCAAGATGTAGAGATATTCTAAACAAATTTAGATTTGAAAATACATTATTGTCATTTATAATTATAAGTTTAGATACATGAAATACAAGTAATTTACTAAGTTTATTTTAAAACTAATCAATTTGAAGGTACCAGATTCACTCGAACAGACAGAGTTGTGAACAAAGTTGTGTTCAAAGAGCACACAACCTTGAAACTAAAATGCAGCGGAAATGAAGAAACACAATGGAAATAAACTTTTCACGAGATTATAAATGTATAATCTCGTGAGGTGCCTCAGGGCAAAAATTTCACTATGAAAACGTGAATTAGAAAAACAAACTTCGAGTAAAGAGGGTCACTAAAACGAGTGAAGCTTTATCGCAAGATTAAAGCTTCTACTACTATCCTCGAAGGTAAAAATCAAAGAGCTAAAGAATTCTAACTGCTCTATATATCTATCTCTCAAAGCATACATATCTACACAAGTTTGATCTCTATTTAAAGTGAACTTTGAAGGCTTGAGCTGCACTCCACTACAAGACTGCACGTCCCATGAAATGCAGTCCATAACTCCACTATTATTGCAACAGAAAACTGTTCCACTTTCCACACATGCAGCAACAATTCTTCCCACCTTCTTCTCCAACTACTTTGACTTTTCCAAAGCCAAGTCAGCCTTCTACTCCCTTAATTCACGTACCTGCCAAACAAACAAAGAAAGACAAAACACCAAATATACAATAAGCAATTAATAATTATTGAAGTCAAAACCTGACTTCAACACAATTAACTTAACAATCTTCTAAATAAGATATAAAATACTCCCTCCGTATTAGTTATAAAATTCCAATTTAAATGGGCACATGTATTAAAAAAATTGGTAAAGTGTTTTTGAGTGGGGTAAAAGTTAAAAAGTAGGGGTAGTGGTATTGACAAAAAAATAGTGGTATTGACAGAAGGTAGTGATAAAGAGAGTATAAGGGTAGTAATTTTAAAAAGCAAAGAGGGTATAATGGTACCAAAAGCAGAGTATAACTTTTTAAAAAATACATGTGAATGTATGAAATGAGACTTTATATATAATACGAAGGGAGTAATTTTTAAATATAAATCAGTTTTTGGAGAAAAATTCTAGAGAGAGAGTGTGGGCGAAGTGCTGAGAGAGAATGACAAGTTTTTTCAAAGTTATAATGATGTGATTTGTTATATGGTTGTTTATCGTTTGCAAGATTTCTGTATTTCTTCCCTTACTCACTTTTGTAAAATAAAATATTATTTACCAAAAGAAATATTTTTAAAGTATTTTTTTATATATATAAAAGTATAAAATTATTTCCCGTCGAGTCTCGACGGGCTACTTACTATTATATAATATGATCGAGAATATTAAGTGTCTCGTACGAGCACGCACCACACTAGCATAATTAAAGAAGAGTAATTAATTAAAAAGAATTTGAAACAAGGAGAATAACTAAATTAATTAATTTGACAAAGATGAGAACAATTGTACAAAAACTGCAAACACCTATAACTTTACAAATGCAAGTACCAAATATAATACCCATAATTTTGTGATAGAAAATGCAAGAAATTAACAATTGATGATGATACATAAAATCAAATCTTGTAACGAGTTAATGCGGAGGCTACGTCTTGGCCTTTAGTCTTGTAATACTGACAGTAGTCGCCGAACATGAACTCTCTGTATACTGCCGGATTCTCATCAGACAGAAGCTCTTTAATCGGAGCAAACGGCCTCGCCGCCGCACTCATGCTCGGAGTGAAGAAACACGCCACCGAAATCCTCGGCCCCACAGGCTGCGCCACCACCCTGTGCTCCACGCTAATAAACTTATCGTTGCTGACGATCTGCATGAGATCACCAATGTTGGCAATGAGGGCCCCATGAACTGGCGGCACGTCGACCCACTTTCCATCGTGAAGAATCTGAAGGCCGCCGATGCTGTCCGTCATCAGTAAGGTCAGAAAAGTGGTGTCGGAATGCTTCGGAGTTCCTAAGGTTTTCTGCGGCTCGGGGCAAATCGGGTAATACAAACACGCCATCGCCTGGCTTTTCATGCACTCTATGTTGGACAGGTAGTCGCTCGGAAGCCCCAAGGCCTCCGAGAGTAGCTCCCCCATCGTCTCCCTTAGTTTGATCATTTCTTTCACGTATTCCTGCACTTCCTGTCTGTAATGACAGCGCAGTGTTTCAAAAAGTGCTAAATATAATAAATATGACAATAAATAAATGAATGTAAATGTAAACCGGTGTTTGACTGAGCTTATAAGCTTCTTAGAACAGTAATATTAGTATATAGTATAATGTTCTAAGGCGCTTATAAGCTTAGCCAAACACTCTCTCAAAAAAGATAATACTACCTGCAAGCCAGTGGTATTTGTTGGGGGTCGAGTTGATCGTCGCTGAAAACACAAGTCAAAATATCCCTCCATGAAGCGGAGTCGTTCTCGCGGAGAGCGCTGTTGCTGTTGAACCTCACTCTCTTCCGGCTATCGTCGGAATAGAGTGGCATCTTCTCCTCCGACGGCTGCTCGTGGAACCGCTTCACGGCTTCCAACATGGCGTCCATTTTCTCTGACGGGACGCCGTGGTTGATGATGCGGAAGAATCCCCATTCCTCCGACGCCTTGCGAATTTCCTCCACCACTTCCCTCCGTCTCTCTCTGCTGCTGCGCAGCCCCTCGAAGTCGATGGTGGGCAGCTCCAGCTTGGCGGCGCCGACGGCGGGATTGCTCTGTAGCAGCTCCGGCGGATGCACGAAGAGACGAGGCAGCTCCGTCACACCGGCGTCGACGAGGCCCTTAACCCCGGATTTTGCTTCGTCGAATTCCTTAACAGCTTTAGCCCAATCGTACTCATCAGCACCATTGCTAGAAGCCACCATTTTTGTTAAGTTTCTTAATTAACGTGTAACGACTGACCAAAGAAATACTATATATGTTATTGTTGCTGTTACGAATACTATGTTTGGTGTTGGAGTGGTGGTGGATGCAACTATATATAGGTAAACATTTCCTCAATTCCACAGTAGCAAACACGAGTTTGTTGAATAAAACACAGTTAAATTTTTTAGGTGAGGTTTATTACTTTTAGGAAAAGAGATTATTAATTATTGAATTCCATATGACCAGCAACAGGAGGAAAACTAACAACCATGGGAACACAGTCACAGATTTATTCTCCTATTTCAATTCGACTTTACAACATATTTAAGTTGAAGTACTTAGTTATTTTAATTTCCTTTTCTTACTTAGGTTTCTTTATTTCATTTAATTTGTAAAAACTATTATGTAGTATATATGTTTATATACTTTCGTTTATAGTTTTCTAATTGTTACAGCCAATATCAATTTTTACTTTTAAGAATTGAATATAAGAAGTATCATACTCCTACATAATTGGCTTTATGGTACGTAATATACCATATCGTGCATTATATTCATAAATATAAATAATAATAATAATAGTTTAGGTTTTATTTTATATTTCCAACATATTTGTCTTAGTTATTATATGTACCATTAGAATACTTCAATACAAACGGAGTGTGAAATATACAAATTAAAATTATAGATATTGCCTTATCGATAAGCACACTTTAGTTAGGAAAACTAACTAGTATAAGAATTAAAAAGGAATAACAGAAAGTATTACGATAGTTAAATGTGGGGTATGCTTTTCTCCACTAAGCTGAACTTGGTTGTTACATGTGGAATATGTTTTTCTCCACTAAGCTGAACTTGGTTCACATATGAAAAAGTAAAAAGATAAAAAAGGTGTGCGACCAACATATATTTGGAATTTGGAAATAATTTCGTCAGTGTTCTAGATGAGTGGTTACATTTTCAATGCAAAAAGCAATATTCCTACATTGATAATCAAACAATTCTAATATGGCCTCCAATTTGCTTCACATCGCCTCTAATAAATATAATTTAAATGTTCTCAATTACCCCTTCCCCACTAATTAACAACGAAACAATTATTATCTTCTATAACCTTCAAATCAAAATTTATTTGCATACAGTAAAGAGGTTGCCGACATAAGATCATTCAGACGGGATAGTGAACGACGGCAATTTGCAATTTGACAGTATGACAAAATAATCAAGGACAAAGCCATGGTTGTCCTAGATTTTAATGTCTTCATTACATGTTCTGCCTCAGATTGAGAGTCGAGAACCCCAACATGTCTATTTGATTAATCACAATTATTAATTTTCTTTGTTTTTCTTTCTTTGGTTTGATCTCTGTACATTTTGTGCTCTTCTTCTTCACACTGGTCATATTCTTCTTCTTCAAGTAGTTTCATTTGTAGCTTCACAACCAATCACCATAATTGTTCGTTGTGGTTGACGATAGTGTTTGCTTCCTCTTTATGCATTTAAATTTTAACTGAGAAAGAGGAAAACTTCCCAACTAAGAAGCATAATTAAGAATCTTTTTTGAAATTGGAATTATACGTTTATGTTCTCTTGAATTTTGCATTGAAAATTAGAGGGGGCTGAGGGGTAAATGAGAACATCAAATTATATATATTTTTAATTAGTGGGGGCTATATGAAGCAAATTGGGGGTTGTGTATATAATTTCCCTTATAATATATACTCCCTCCGTCCACAAAAATTATAGTAGTTTTTAAATTGTAGTGCGAGTTTTAAGAAAAGTTAGGTAGATGTGTGGGTGGACTATATACCCCTCACCTTTTGTATTGAAAGATAGGTAGTAGTAGATGTTTTGAGTAGAGTGATAAAGTAAGTAAATATTGAAAAGAAATGAGGTTAGAAAAGTAAAGAGTGTGTAAAATCATTTTCTTAAATGGAAAAACTAGTATAATTTTCGTGGACGAACCGAAATAGAAATCTGACTATAATTTTCGTGGACGGATGGAGTAATTATTTTTGTAATTATTAGCTAATAATTGGTTATATTCTATAATTGGAGTGTATAATTCTATAATCTTCAATTTTTAGTAATAAATGTTAATTAGGGTTCATCATATCATAGAAAGTGTTGTTTTAACTTTTAATAATGAATATTAGTATTGAATTTAATAATAAAAATGGGTAAATTTTGCTCTAGTGTTATATATATTGCAAATATATAAGACAAGCGAAATATACTGAACGACATAATTAAGACATTCATGTGAATGGAACTCAAAATCTTTTGACCACAAATTCAAGAATAAGGATATATAATGAATTGGACTATATTCATGTGATTCTTTTTTTTTTTAGCAGAATATTCATGTGATTCGAGCTCGTTTTTATGTAATACTCTGTATATTACAAAAAAGAGTTATCATTGAAAATTTTTAATGCGACAAACTCGTCCTATAAAATATGGGTGACATTAATTTGATCAATTTGGACCATGAATTTACTCGAGAGAGGCTAGAGACGATGGCGCAAAGGACTAGGGTGCAGTGTAGAAACAAAAGGCCAGAAAAAGACTAAATTCGATGGTTGTTTGCAAATTTATATTTAACATTTGGACTCACATAGCCACATAGCTGCCTTATTTGAAACGAACATCATGTTTTCCTTGACTAATTAAACCTACTTAGAGAAAAGATTTGTCGCGATTCTCATACTAATATTCTTTTGTTTAATAAAAGATTTTGTATCCTTTTCGTACGTACCTATAATAAGCAAAGTTATCAAAAATAATTTGATCAGTAATCGAATTAATTTTTTCAATCACACTACAAAAAAACTGTCAATTAGCTACCAATTTACTGACAGACAAAAATCCGTCTTTAAATACCAATGGATTACCAATAGAAAAAATACAGATCAGCTTCCAAAACTTTACCAACGGATTACCTGATCAAGTTATCAAAAATAATATTGCTCCCTCTATTCCGTTCATTTTGTCTACATTCTCTTAAATAGACGTTTCACTCAATTTATTTATCTCTAATATGAAAAGAATGAACCCTTCAAAACCAAAATTTATAAGTGTGAGACCTATCCACCTTCTATCTTTTTATCCTTATATATCATTAATCTCCGTGCCAAATAATAAGTAGACTCTAGATACAATAAGCGGAACACAGAGAGTATTTTTTTTATTTTATCTAATTTTATTTAATAAGTGGTGGGACTTATCCACCTTCTATCTTATCCTTATATATCATTAATCTACGTGCCGAACAATAAATAGATTATAGATAAAATAAGTAGAACAGAGAGAGTATTTTTTTTATTTTATCTAATCATCATTATATTATGAAAAGGAAAACGATTCTTGCTTTGAAAAAATCCTACGTGTCACCTCTTATATTCCTCCATTAACATTTATCTAAATTATCAAATTTTTGAATTTTTAAATGTAAAATAATAGATTTTAAATATACATACTAAAATCTTGTGTCCCACATCGGTTTCTCAATGAAACTTCACCTATTGAAAAGCCTATAAATACCTAGAATCAATGTATATTTTCTCATCTTTTGCTCCACCAGTTTTATTTGGCCAATTTATTTATTAATCGGCCGAATAAGTAACTATATTTTATAGTTTAATTTAATTTAATTTGATCAATTTATTAATTGACCGAATAGATAATTATTTTTTGTAGGAGTTTTATTTGACCAATTTATTTATTAATCGGCCGAATAAATAACTGCTATATTTTTATAGTTTAATTCAATTTAATCTGATCAATTTATTAATTGGTCGAATAAATAATTATTTTTATTAGGGAACCAATTTATTAGTTGACAAAATAAATGATTTCAAAATAGTTTGGATAATTTATTGGTTGACCGAATTAAATTTGGAAATAGTATAATATTTTTTTATTTAATTTGATAAAAAAATAAGTAATTTTTAATTTGTCAATTAATTAGGTAGACGGGCCAATTTCTAACTGACTGGTGCCTCAACTCGGGATCCCACGTGACACATTTTCATTCTTTATTCTTATTAATTTTAAAATCTTCATTTTACTCACTTTTTTCATTTATTTTCTAAAATCTAGAATCGTCATAAATTGTGCATTTATAAATCAAAATCGTGGTCAACGGGTCAATTCTGACCCGAAACCTTGCGGTAGACGAGCTAATTTCCAACTGACACTCTAAAAATTTTTCATTTTATGCTTTTTTTTCCATGTATTTTCTAAAATCTATAATCGTCATCCATGAAATAATATTTACATTATTTGTAGTTGGGTTTTCAGCTTTGCATAATTTATAATTTTAATTAACGAATATTACTATACAATTAAGGACGATAACGAATAGTACAATCATTATTTTTATTAAATTTTTGGATCTATATAAATTCTGAATAATTTTTATAAATAACGAACTTATAAATCAGAGTCGTGGTCAACGGTCCAGTTCTGACGCAAAACTGTGGTGGTAGACTAATATACGGATTTTTTTTTTTCAAAAAGGAACACAAATGACTAATTTTTTAATCGGATTTTAAACAAGTACGAGTATATAAATTTCAAACAAGTTTGAATAATCCTAAACACATCATCTCAAATTGTTTGATTAATCGTCTCTGTTAGAAAACGTAGAATATGTAGGAAAATTGGTAGAAAAAATTACTAACGATTTATCAACGAGTCAATTTCGACCAATAATCGTACGCGTAGATGGGCCAATTCAGTACTTGCGGGACAATTCTTTTTTTTTTTTAATATATTATATAATTTTAAACTCATAAAATTAAGAATATTTATGGTCAACTTTTATCTTGTCTCACTAACTAAATAATTTTATGAATCACAATCATTCCAAATAAAGTTTTGTAAAAGGAAAAACTACCTAATACATAGTGAAACAATTCTTAAAGTTCTATTCTCAGTTAAAAAAGTTATTCTCAAAGCTGGTAAAAGAAAACGAATGTCATCATTTATTTTTCTATGAATATATTTGGAAGATAATTATTTATATAATACTACAATTTATAATTAAATTTATATTTATTAAATATTATGTAAATATTTTTGGAATATAGTTATGTATATAATTAAATATTAATTTCAGGTAAAAAGAAAACAAATGTCATCATTAATTATTTTGTGAATATATTTAGAATATGATTATTTATATAATTTAAAACCAGTATTGTAGTCAATAGGCCGGTTTCAGGTCGGAACCGTCTGGGTAGACGGGATGATTGTGAAGCGGTTGTTTAATTTTTTTTTCCTTAATTTTGTGTTGAATTCATAATGTGGGGTATTTAGGGTCACTTTCATCTTATAGACAATCTTTAACATTTATAGTATTATTCGCTATCTATATATCTCTTCTCTCTCTCTCACTACCCGCTTCTTCCCTTACCTCTTTTTCTTCATAAAAAAACTAAAAAATTCAGCTCAAGAGTCGCTTTCCTTTGAGAGAGAAATATATTTTTGCCCACATCGATTTTGTAGAAGAACAGAGCTTTAACAATTATCAAAAGTAAAGAAAATATATTAGTTATAATTTTTAACAAACATAACTATATGGGTTTGAGACGTAATATGTGGTAAAATTACTTTTTAATTGAATTTGAAATGTGTTCAAGAGATATAAATTCTAAGTGAGTTTAGTAGATTGCATGATCGAATTATTTAACGCTAAAATAATTAACAAATAATATTTTTTTTAATCTATCACATATTAGTACTATTTAATAATTTTATTAATTTTTATAATTTCCCGTCGATTTTCGACGAGTTATACGCTAATTTTTCATACAAGAATAACTTGAAGTATTTAATTAGTCTCCGAATTACCATTTTCTTTTTATAAAAGAAGTAAAGATCATAAAGTAATACCCATGCATTACTCTGATGAAATAAAATATGAATAATATGGATAACCAATTGAATGTGCCACAACATGTATAACAAATCCAAACTCTAAAAAACTATTTCTAGAGACGCGACAATATATATCGTTTATTATAAAATAATTAGAATTATAATCTCCTTACAAGCTTCAATATCGTTGGGCATAAATCAAGTACTATGACCTGGGATGACAATTCAAGCACGCAACAAACTCCAATAATTGATTAATTTATAGTAGTTGTACTTATTTTACGTTAGCTGAGAGTTATGTGAAAACAATTAAAAATCTCGCATGCATTCCGCCGTAAACATCCAACTTGGATCATCTACTCTTCATGGTGTTTCATCCTCTATTTTCATTAGATTTTTGATATTCGGCTATTTGAAGATAATTATATATCTTATTTGGGTGGAATAAACCCTAGTCAATGCCACATGTCGTTTAATCAATGGAAGGAGTAGAGAATGAAACACATATTTGGAGTAAAAAAATCCGGATTGGGAAACACCCACCAAACATCAATTAACCAATAGTGTTATTACAGAATCCAATATTAATAGTACAATGGAACACCATAATATTTCAAAGCAACACAAATTAAAATAAGTAAAGAAAGAGTAGTCGATGAATGCACAGATTTTTACTCACTTTGTAATTTTAATCTGATCCTTCCATTAATAATGATAACATCTTTCTATTTGTAGCAAATTCGACACTTCGAAACTAACTTTTCGAGGTCGTCCGAAAACGTTGAGTGGTGAATTTGCTAATATTAATTACCTAGAAATATGGTGTCATGAATTATTTAAATATTCTTTGAAGGTTAAGATTAGTGCAGTAATAGGCAACTATAACCCATCCAAAACAAGCAACATACCAGGCATGTAGTCCAAACTTTGCTTGTGGGATATAAAGTAAGGAAGAAGGTTGATTTGGTCTCATCGAATCCTGAAATGTGGCAACGCCGACGTGCCACCTAGGTATTTAATCTTGTAAAAGTCGGCGTACTCACCGAACATCACGTCCTTGTACACCGCCGAAGGTGAGAAAAGTGATGTCGGAATGCCTGGAATTTCCTAGTATTTGATATGATTGTATGCGATGTAATTATTTAGATTAGTTACATCTGCGGTTGGATGCATGAAGAGTTTGGGGATCTTCATTATGCTGGTATCAACCAGAGCCTTATCACCGGCTTTTGTTTCTTCCATTTCCTTAACTTCTTTTCTACCCCAATCATAAATTATCGTCATTGCTCAAGGCCTCCCCTCCTCCACTATGAGCGTGGCCAAATGAGCTGGAGGTAGGTAGGTGTAAGTACAATGTGTTGCCTCCTATATATCTATAAAATTATTTTTTATTCATTTTAAGCTGCCTTAAATTATTGAATCGTCTAAGTATAAATGTATTTCTACTCAAATTAGGTACTTAAATTAGGTAAAAGGAGTATTTAATTCGTCTAAATTTTTCTTATGAATTCTTCAATTTCTTAAATTGCCTTCCGTTAATTCATTCGAACGACTATCACAATTGCTTTTCATTGATATAACTAATGATAATTTCAATTTTACTTCTAATCTTATTAATAATAGAAAAATAAACGGTGCTCCCTCCACGGTGCTCCGTTCCGATTTTCCTTGATTCTGGTAATTTTTACATTATTAATTCATAATAATACACATATATTACTTATTATATTCATATAATAATTTCTCTTGCCTCACATGTATATCAATTATTATTATATATCTTTTTTTTAACCAATTATTATTATTATTATTATATATCTTTATATCTTATTCTTCACACTTTTTTAAAGTTTTGTGATTTATTAATTCATAATATTAATATTATATACTCTGTTTCAATTCTTAATAAATACATATCCTCAATTTTTAAATACAAATTATATAACCCATTTTCATTATTAATTATTTGTTTAATAATTATGAAAAAGTATAAATTATTGTTCAACTAAAATTAATCCTAAGTTGCACGTAAATTAACATGGTCGTTTAGATTGATTAAGTTAAACCCGAATATCGTATCTCTCGAGGAAGACTTAAGAGGACAACGTTCGTATTGCGAAAAGAAAAGAAAAGAAAAAGAAAGCAGTAAATCAATTGGGATTAGTTGATTATACCTAGACAATAAGCTAATTAAACGTAAATTATTTATAGACAAGAATGAAAATCTAATCTAATGAACATGAAGATATAAATCATAACAAGAATCCATCACCATAAACAAAATCAAAGAAACTAAAAACTTGAATTAAAATTAAACCTGAAATAGCCATCGAATCCGTGGTGTTGTTGTTCGTAAATCCGGAAATAAAATTACCAAACTGTAAAGCAATAAACTAAGAACTAAGGATAAAGTGTCTTGGATGCTAAAAAACTAGGTAAAAATCGCGTACAAGGAGAATTGGGGCGGAAGGAAACAAATAAGCCCTATTTATAGAAAATTCACGTCTTTTCGCGATCATGGGCCAAGCGATCGCTTGGGGTGCTAGGAGATCGCTTGGTCCCCGTCTCTGTCCATCATCGCTTCTGGCCAAGCGATCGCTTAGGGGGCTAAGCGATCGCTTGGCCCTTTCTCGCGCGCCATTTTTGTTTCGATCATATCTCTCTCGTCCAAACTCCGATTTGCACACGGTTTTCGCCTACGAACTCGTATCGAGATGTACTTCAATCCTATCAAGTTTAACTCCTCAAATATTTGTCACATTATTTCTCATTTTGTCCATCTCTCGTTATTCTCGCGCAATTCTTGCAAAACCAACATGTTAGCAAGATTAACTAGAACCAATGAATTTAACAATAAAAACTGACAAAATAGCGATGAGAAAGATCACTTGACACATAAATACACATCAAAATTAAGCACAAAATGAGGTGAATCAATTATTTTTTAAGTTTGTCTACAAATAGCAACAATAATTAAATTTAGAGCAACATAATAACAAATTAGCATTTAAGAGGCTAATAGAAATTTTGTAACCGAAAATCTCTACGAATACTAAATAAATATATCTAATCAACATATCGACATGAAATTCTATATATATCTTTCATTCATATTTTCCTAAACTCTTCGATTAGTGCCTTCTAAAAATACTACTCATATCACATTAAATTTAATGTATAAATAAATAACTAAATAACGAAAAAAAAACAGTCCTAAACATGTAAATATATTTTTATCGGCTTTTGGCTAAGATTAGAAATATCAATTTACCATAAATCAACGAGACGATTCAAACCAACGAGACGTTTCAAATAGATATAAAAAGAATAATTTTTACTAATTTTAGTTAATAGTAGTATTAACTTTGTGAAGTTCAGATTTTTTTCGAGTACTATTAGCCAACAGGTTTGCGACGGTTATATACAATAAAGTGTAGAAAAATTTTAAACAAATTTAAATTTAAAAATACATAAATTCAAACCAACAAGATGATTCAAACCAGCAAGATAATTTAAATAGACATAATTTTATTTATTTTTTTGCAAACGTAAATATATCTTTCTCGGCCTTTGGCTAAGATCAGATATATCACTTTATCATCAATCAACAAGATGATTCAATAAACATAAAAAGAACTATTTTGACTAATTTTGGTTGATATTATCTTTGTAGTGTTCAGATTTTTATCGAGTACTCCCTAACAGGTCTGCGACGGGTACATGTAAAAAAGTCACAAATTTAATGGAGATGTATAAAAATTCTAAACAAATTTAGATTTGAAAAATAAAGAATGAAAATGCAAATATATTTATCACGGACTTGGGCTAAGATTAGAGATATCAATGTACTATAAACCAACGAGACAATTCAAATAAACATAAAAAGAAGAATTTTTGCTATTTTAGTTAATATTAACTTTGTAGTGTTTAGATTTTTATCGAGTACTATTACCTAACAGGTTTGCGACAAGTATATACAATAAGTCACTATTTTAATCGAGATGTAAAAAAAATTCTAAACAAATTTTGATTTGAAAAATACATAATGAATCAATATCTGATTTATTGTCAATCATAATTTTGATACGTGAAATATAATTAATTTACTACGTTTGGTTTATAATTAATGTAAATAACATAACAACTTCTAAATAAAATATAAAACTATTTTTAAATATAAGTCAGTCTCTGGAGAAAAAATTCTAGAGAGAGTGAGGGGCAAGTGTTGAGAGAGAAAAACAAGTTTTTTCAAAGTTATAATGGTGTGATTGGTTTTTGTCGTTTACAAGATGTTTGTATTTCTTCTCTTGCTCTCATTGGTGAAATAAAATAGTATTATTTACGAAAATAATTATTTTTAAAATATATTATATAAATAAAAATATAAAATTATTTTCTGTCGAGTCTCGACGGACTACTTACTAATTGTAAGCTTCATAGGTGCATATTGTTTTATTTATAAAATAAAAAGAGAAGTTGAGATTTTATATTCTTTAATTTTCTTAAGGCTCTTTAATTTTTTAATTTCTTAAGTTGTATCATTATCATTAACTAGTGTGTCACCCGTGCGATGCACGGAAAAGATTTTTGTTAAATATCATATTGTACAATTATTTCATCCTTTTTACCTATTAAGATTTTCGAAACCTTACAATTTGTAACTAAAAAAAGAACTATATAAAAATTGTTTTTATCATTTAGTGACAATTTTATACATACAGAAGATAATTTGACGTTTTATATTTTAATGATCAATTTTGATTTCAGTTATAGTTGGGGTTAATAATTGTTTGTTTTATTTTTGTTTCCTTATGCCACCACAAGTAATGTTCTAGAATCTCTTCATGAAAGATAGCCACTACCCTGGCTAGCTAGGAAATTTTAACAGAAGATAATCCTGGATGAAAATGACAAAATACTTCAATGTAAAAAAGGGCATCACAAGATCAGCATTCTTCTCCAATTTTTTTGTTGTTTACAATTTTCGTTTGACGAAGCGCTGTTGTTACACTCTTCGCTCAAATAATATTTATAAACACCTCTTGCCTAATAAGGTAGTAGCCAGAGACAAGCGGGGTCGAACTCAAGGGACTCGGCGTAATCTGCTCTTCGTAAAGAGCTCAACAAAAGGAATTTTGATTATAACTGAATAACTTGTAACTCAACAAGTAAACATATCAAATAACAAAAGATGTTTGGATTGAGTTTCGAATAAATGATCCTAATTACTCCTCACTCGTTCATTGGTGCAAGGATATTCAATTAACCGATTTTCTCACTTGGTTTAAGACAAAGATTAGTTTATACCCTAAGGTCACGAAGTCACGATATAAACACACTTAGTCTGTATCTATCCAGTTTTACAGATCTTGACCAGAAGGCAAGATCTCCTCTCTTGATCAACAAAGTCACGAAGACAATTCAGTAACGATGCTGCCCAACAGGCTTTAAGAATAAACAGACCCAAGACAGCCAAGGGGTAGGTCAATACCGACTGCTCTCCAACACTCCTTACCTTCTTGGGTACGAAAGACACTCTCGTGTTAAATTCCAATTTCTGTTAATGACTTAATCTCAATATCTATATGGTGATCAGTCATATATCAATATCAATTAAGTCTAGAATTAATTCTAAGTATTTCGGGAACAAAATCTATTAACGAACTTAAACAATTAGACCTCACGAGTTTAAAACGAGTAATTAGAATCACTTCATCTACATCCAACCCAAACAATAAGTTTAGTTAGACATAGTAATAAACGAAAACACAAAGTATATGAAGAAAAACATACTTAGCATAAAACTGGAAACGGGTTGCTGCCCAAAAGAGTAATCAGCAACCAAGGTCTTGGCTTTATGCCAACAACTAAACTACTGCAGAAAATATAAAACGAACGTAAAAGTAAATTACCCATAAAACTTGTTTCTTCCTCCCTTCCTCTCAAACTAAGAATGCAGAACTAAGAATAAAAACGGCACCACAATACATAATAAAGTCGGTCATATATATAAGCGATGGAAATTAGGGTTTAGGGAAGTTTCCTTATTGATGAAGGACTCTTCCATGCATATCACATCCGCCCTTTCTCTTCATGCATGCACGCACAATTCTCTTTCCTTACTTGGTAGATATCTTCTTTGATTAGGCTCGGTTAGGATAAGGAAAGAAAGATCCAATCCTTATCCTTTTCCTTGAAGGAAAAGAAAATCCTGCTGCTGGTCCGACTCGCATCTTGCCCTTCATGTCTGCATCCTGAATTGTTTCCTGTGTTGACCAAGATCGTGGCTCCTCCGAGTACTCTATCTGTTGGTTTCAAGGATATGAGTAGGTACTTCCTCACTTGTAGAATGGATATTTCGATGTTGCCCAGCTACAAGCTTCCAGCCCTATGCCCATTTGCATCGTATCACCATCTCAGCATCTCATCAACAGATTTTCCATCGGATTTGCCCAGCATCCCACCTGTTCTTCCCTGCATACCATCTCTCGCCTTTGTGTCCTCCCAGACACACTTTGACTCGATAAAGACTAAGAAACACAAGAAAAGATGGACAGAAATATGGATTCATCATCGTTTGACACCATAAACATAACCACCCTTCAATATATATATATGGACCCTGAACAAAATCGAACTACTTATCCTTAGGTCTTCAATGGGTTGTAATGTGGCCTAAGGCAAAAAGGTAGGAAAATTTAGGAACTGGCTAAGTCAAGAACTAGGTTCTCGAGCAACAGATTGCCCTCGATTCCTTACTCCTCCTCATCTAGCACACTTATTTTTTCTTTAAAAACTTTAAAACATAATTTTTTCTTTTTTCTCTCTTTTTTTTTTTTAACCCAACACCTCTAACTTAGGTGATATTGCCCAGTAAGTGCTACCCAACATTTCCTTCCATTCCCTTGTTCTTCTAGAGCTGAGTTCTTGATCGGGAAGGCTTAAAATTCAGGCTTCTATAAGTAAATAGAAAGAATACGATCCAAGCTCAAGGGGACTAATCAAAGGATAAATGTCAAGGTAGAGAATTTTTGGCCATGGGCTTCTTTGAACAAAAATGCCTAATTCATCCAAGCAATTCAACTAAGTTTCATGAAGCTTAACAAGAGATGCAGGCAAGTTCTAGATCAACAAATATCAACTGGTCATTATCACTCAAGAAAGAAAGTAATGTTGCACATGTATATCGGCATCATCTATAAACCTATTCCAACTTATCATGCCAACATGTTGATCAATAACTAAAACACATTTTAAAAACACAAACTGACACCCCAACACCCACACACTTTACCTTAGGCAAAGTGGGTAAGCTGTTGGGCAACAAACAAACATAAAACAAATTGACTCATAACTTAATCAAACTGGTAATGGATTCTCAGAGAAAAATAGGTCGCAAGAAAAGGTTAGAATGGCTAGAATGTAGACAAAATGGTTGTCTACACGAAATCAAACTGGAATGCCGTGCCGGATTGAAACTAAAAAAAATTATACTTCTTAACTATTCAAGCATGCATATAGAATAACGAAAATAAAGATTAACATACACAACCATGACAAAGAAGAAATATCAGCACCAAGAAACATCAAAATCGGAAATTAAATGGATATTAAACATTGTGTGAGCACTAAAGTTGAAAATTTTGGTTGTGGATTACACTAAAATATTTCTCATACTCCATGGCTCTCGCACATTCAAAATTTCCACCCAAAAACACTACCTGCATTTTAAACAGGAAATGCATAACCAACAGTTGGAATCTTTAATTCATGCACACTTCTGAATTTCTGATAAAATCTGTATGGAGATAAAAGAAATAAGAGTTCAAACAAAAAAAAAATATAGCACAAAATATAAGAGGAAGAAAGTGAATAGAACCTACCAACTCCAAAGCTGCTCCAATTGTTATTGATATTAACAATGTACATTGGACAAATAAGAATGAATTATGTTATCCTACTTTGTTAACTTTTAGAAAAAATGATCCAAAACCAAAAGAGTTATAGCTTGAAACGTAAAATCTGTCAATAAATCAGTAGAAAAAAAGGCACAATATTAAGACCTAACTGTGAAAGAACAATTGTGAAAAACAATTACCAATCGTGCCAGAAGTTGAAGTTGCTGTTGAATGCTACCTAACTTGAAAAAAGTAAAGATTCTCATCTCTCCGAACTTAATGCTTTGATATATATTCATGAGCTTCGAGCCTCATATGTGCTCGGTAAAGATAGCCACAATGATTCAGACCTTCATCTGTGTATGTTCGACATCGAACCTGACAGATGTCATGTTGCCTGAATAATATTTCCATGTTAAAATATGAAACTACTATAAAAAAAAATAACAAAGAAAAAGTCTCACAAAAGTTCATAAAGTCTCAACAATAACAATGGCGATCGGATCTTCTATCAAATAGATAAACAATGATAAAATTGCATGTTTTTTCCTTTACACAAGCCCTCGCAACTCATACATAGATGATCACTTATTTATGTACGCCAGACTTTTCAATCCCCATTCCTCGTTAACCTATTTAGATTTTCTAAAAAACCTATTCACGTAACAAAACCAGATCTTTTAACGTTTTATTCAAATTAGTAAATCAATCTTTTAACGTTTATTCAAATTCATGTATTTGTTTATTAAATAATGGTTGTCATTTGAAGTTATTAAATATGCATAATTTATTAAATATATATATATGTGTGTGTGTGTGTGTGTGTGTGTGTGTGTGTGTGTGTGATGGGAGGGTAGGATCTGGTGAGAATGAATTTAATATGAGAACGTGAGAATGATACATTTTAATGCATTTTTATAATCGGAAATGCATATATTGCAGAAATGTAATGTATACATATTCTAATGCATAAACTGCAATAACTTAATGCATTAGCATCGTAATGCATAAATTACAGTAACTTACTACTCCCTCCGTCCATTAAAATGTTGTGCATTTGAGAATAACACGGAGACTAAGAAAAACAGGTAAAGTATTTTTTAGTGGAGAAAGGGGCCCACTTTTAATGTGAATTAGGAGAGTGATTATTTTTGTTAATCAAATAGGCAACTATGCCTTGTTTTATTTTTTGTTTGACAACAATGTCTTGTTCGATTTTTTTCTCAATAAAGCCTTGATCGTTTTTTTTTTCATAAACCTAACTTACTCATTCTTTTTTTATTGTTTGACATTGCATGCCTCTTGCTTTCGTTTCTCAACCTTTAAACTTCATTGTTTTTCTGTTTAAGCAGAAACGTTTTTTTTTTATTTGTTCGTTTTTTTTATTGTGGACTCCTTTTTTTAAGATTAGTTTACTGTTAAAGAAAGAAATGTTTTTTTTATTAACCATAAACCTGTTTCATTGAATTGAACAACTCAAAACAGTAAAGAAATGAAAATAGACTACAAATTAAAATGAAAGAGCAAGTGAAAATTAAAGAGAGAAATCATACACACAAGTTGCCATATTGGCGGCAATTACAGTGCTTTCAATGCTAAAAATCTGTAAAGTGTACAAGGAGGGAAATTTAAACACCTAACCCTCCACCTTCTACCTTCTATCCTCTATAAATACCCAAACACAATTCTCAACTACCAAAATACACAAACATTTACTACTCCACAAAATGAAAAGGAAAAAAAAAAAAAAAAAAAAAAAAAAAAAAAAAACAAGAAAATACAGTTTGACAAATTCAAGATGGTACACAAAATAGGCCCCCAAACTTATCAGAAGATGAGAGGAATGTCATTGCTCAATGGCTTCTTCAAAATAGCTCTAAAAACAAGGTGAGGTATGGTGGACTTGCTGAGGCCGCATCCAAGTTTGAATGTTACAGAAACATCATTCACTCTATGTGGAAAGCTGCTCATCATCAACTAGAAGTTACGAGTCCCTATCCAAATCAAATCCAACAAGAAAGGTAAAAAAAGAATGATAAGAAAGTCACTGGATGAGGATAAAGTCATAGCTCTATCAGTCTTGGAAAGATCATCATATAGACTTATGGCAGAGAAGTTACAAGTGAGCAAGAGTTTGGTAGGTAACTGGTTCAAGAACAAACAGTTAAGAGCCCACACCAATTCCATTAAACCAGCACTAACAGAGGAAAACAAGTTTAACAGACTCAATCAGCTGATGCCACAGGTTGTAGTTTGGTAGCAATGGTGTTGTTTAGGATGTAAACATGATTTGTCATCCTTTTTTGCATCAAGAATGTCTTAGCAATATGAATTCAGTTTAGTTTGCATCATTAACTTTGGCAAATTAACACACTTACTGCCCTAAATCAATCTCCAAACTACAATGAGTGGTGGCATCAATTGGACAGAGGCATTTTTTGCCATCAACATCAGAAAGATTTCATCATTTGCATCAGTTTATATCTCATGTATTGGCTAATCAAGTGCAATATCCATAAGCACATAAGCACAATAACATCATTCAGCTCATGCTTTCAGAAATTGATCTCATCAAGTGCAGTATCCATGTCTCATCAAGTGCAGTATCCATGTTTCATCAAGAAAATTAGAATTTTAGCTCATGCTTTCAGAAATTTAAGGACATAAATTAACCCATAGAATGAAGACCTCATCAAATAAGAAATTCATCTCATCAAACCCACATAAATTAATCTCATCAAATCAGAAATTCATCTCATCAAACCCACAGAAATTCAGGTCATCAAATCAGAAAATCATTTCATCGAAATAAGAAATTCACCTCATCAAAATTAGACCTTCACCCACATAAATAAAGAACAAAATAACCTGAATCCAGTAGCCTTTGTACAGATGAAAAAAATATGCCCAACCATTCGAAATATTCAGTCTCATCTCGCCACCACGTCAGCAGAGGTTGTGTAAAGATCTCTGGTGGTGTCTCTGGCACAACCGTATCGTAATCATTGGTGGCGTATGGAGATTGCGCATCTTGCATCACAATATCATATTCTGGTGAATCTGATATTCCAAAACCACCATCAACAAGCCTCAAGATAGAAGGGAAAAAAATTCCCAATCACTCACAATAATCTGACGCATCACGACACCAGGGAGGCCACGCCGGTGCAAAGATTTGTGGTGAAGAGAACTCCAGGGTGGTCTTCGGCACCACAGTATCGTCACATTTCTCAAGATTTATCGGTGATTGGGAATCATCAACAAAAAATTAAGACTCCGACATCGCCTAAAATGATTCGGGCACCATCAAATCAGAAATCGAGGTGGGGCTGAGGCGAGGGAATGGGGTGAACTGCCGATTCAAGAAGAATGGCCGAGTAGTGATAGAAATGGGGTGGGGCAGATAGGGTTTTAGTGTAGATGGGTGAACTGAAGACGGCGAGGTGGGGCGGAGGTGAAGTCGAAGAAGAGAGATTTCACAAATTGAATAAGAACGGCGGAGTAGTGATAGGAATGGGGTGGGGCAGACATGGTTTTAGTGTAGATGGGTGGGTAGGGTTAGTAATTAGTGGGTTTATTTTATTGTTAATTGGGTTGGATTAGGATGTTTAATTTGGCCCACTAATTGCATTTTTGTGAATAAGTATTATTAGTAGGATAAATGTGTAGGGGAAGTTACTATAAATAGAAATGCACAACATTTAAATGGACGGATGTAAATGGCAAAATTCACAACATTTAAATGGATGGAGGGAGTACATCGTTAAATCTGAGCTATTGATTAACAAAAATCAATGGTCTAGATTTATTATCATTTCATATTTAAGAATAGCATTCTCACCTGATAGTACTCTTCATATATATATATATATATATATATATATATATATATATATAGATATAGGGATGCGTTCCCATGTAAAACTCATTTAACTGTAAGAAATAAAAAAACATCCTACACTCTAGATTACTTCATAATGGATGGTGTAGATTTAAAATAAAATACGATACAATGTACAAATTTTACTTTAGGCGTTGACTTCTTATGCATATGAGGGTAAAATTGAACCATTTTTATTTTTAACTTTCACGTCGTGCACCACTAAATCGATAATAATGAAATTTGGATGAACCAAATAAAAAATTAAATCCTTTCTAGCCATGGATCAATGAGCCAATTAATTAACATCAATATTATATATGTATTGTATTTTATATTATTTCTTAAATGCATTATATAATACATTATACTTTAATACTATTTAAATTATTCTGATAATGCATTATAAACTTCCATGTATTGCATTAAAGTGTATTTCTTAATGCACCACACTATAATAAATTTAGAAACAGTATTAATATTTTTTCATTATTTTATCAAAATTAGTAATATATATATATTTTTTTTGCTTTAAATGCATTATATTTTACAATTGCTTTTGATAATAAAATGCATTATGATCCTTCATACTATGCACTAAAGCGTATTTGATAATGTATTAATAATGAGCATAAAATATGTAAAAAGTAATGTAGCTAAAACATAAATAATCAATTT
Source organism: Schizonepeta tenuifolia (assembly GCA_029490685.1). Taxonomy (NCBI): domain Eukaryota; kingdom Viridiplantae; phylum Streptophyta; class Magnoliopsida; order Lamiales; family Lamiaceae; genus Schizonepeta; species Schizonepeta tenuifolia. The sequence goes on along the minus strand of CM055957.1, from coordinate 77,934,585 downwards.
CTTGTAAAAAATATCTGCCAAAATTACTAAAGAAAAGGAAACGAATAATGTCCAAAATCTTAAGAAAACTTCCAAATAAACATCAGTAATTATAAAAGAGAAATCTGCGGTAAATAACCGCTGCTTTCCAAAGAAAAAAAAACCGTTCCATTTTTAGCAAAGAGTTTTACTTAAATACCCTCGTAGCCCCCTATTTAAACAATATAATAAAATAATTTTTAAAAATTAAAAAGATGACCATTGATTACAAAATATGGACGCATCATATTGCTTCTCATTTCTTACAGGAAAAGACTTTTAATATGATCTTCCCATATATATATATATATATATATATATAAAAGAAATTATTACTAACTATTCCTAATTAACTAAAAAGAAAATATTACTAACTATTCCTAATTGATTAACTATTGCCATATATAGCCGATAAAAACAAAAATAGAAAAAAAGGCTAGAAAGTTAGTCTAAAAAATAGATACTATTTTTTGAATTTTGGGCCACGATTATTATGTCGGCCAAAAAATTTTATAAATAGTATTTACTTTTTAGACTAGCACTCTAGTCTTTCTTTCTATTTTTGTTTTTGTCGGCTATATGGCAATAGTTAGTCAATTAGGAATAGTTAATAATAGTTTCTTTTTAGTCAATTAGGAATAGTTAGTAATGATTTATTTTTAGTCAATTAGGAATAGTTAGTAATAGTTTCTTTTGTATGCCTATATAAAGAGCTTAGCTCTTCGTTGTAAAAACACACAACACCCCTTCACATACACACCTTTGAATTAATGAAGAGAATGATGTTCTAAAGTCTCCTCGTCTTAGTTTCTAGCTAATAGTTAATCCTTCCTAGTTCATATAATATATCTCAACATAAAAAAAAAATAGTTTCATTTTCGTTGTGCATACCTCTATCTAGATTTGATCAACCTTGATAGCTGCCCGTTTCTAGAAGCATTCTTGTTGTAAAATCTCTTTTTTCTCTTCTTTTATAATGTGAATTAACGTGTATCCCCAAAAAACACGTCATACCCCCTCCCCCTCCTTCCCCTTTTTGGTATCATATATATATATATATATATATATATATATATATGTAGGATCATATAAGAATGACCCTTATATTAAGAAATGAGAATTAATCTCAGGCACTCATCTTGTGCATCTCGCTAAGAAGGGCAGTGCATCTGGATGAAAATTTTCCTATATTTTTTTTTTATTTCAATGTTTTTTTTCATAAAGTTGGGTGCATCTCATGTCAACGTATAGTGCATCTAGTTTCACGTTGTGGTGCATCTCATTGTACAGTGTGGTGCATCTATCACATTGTAGTTCAAGAGATGCAACACTACGTGTACTATTATGCACGAGATAGTGTAATCAGATGCACCACTAGGTGTAATGAAATGCACTATGCTTTACGAAAAAATATTTTGGTTTGCCGCTTCTTGGTCAAGATTCAAGTGAGAGGAGCCGAAGGTCTCGGAGCGAGCAATAAAATCCAAATTTTTGTCCGGCGATTATCCTTATATTAGTTATCGGAGCCGAAGGCGTAGCCGGAAAAAAAAAATCTGTAAAAAAAAACTAAAAAAAAACTGAAAAAATATTGGACTTGCACCACAATGTGTAACTAGATGCTCCACACAATGTAACTAGATGCACCGTATTTTATCAAATAAATAAAAATAGAAATTGACGCGTGAAATACACGCGTCGCACGTGTATGTCACACGCCCGCCCTTTGTTTGCAATATGTGGTCTAGATTTATTCTTATTTCTCACTTTAATGGTCATTCTCATGAGAACTCAACCATATAGGAACTCATAGTTATATGAGTTCATAGGAACCATCAGTTTTTATCACATCAGTTAATGCATAAATTACATTATTTCAATGCATAATATATATTAATAAAAAAATTGAAAAGTTGATATATTTTATGCATTGTCTAATTTAGTTAGTGCATTAAATTATTTCATTTTGTGCATTAAAAATTTGTTAAATATTTGTGCATTGAGTTAGTGTAGTGTGCCCTTTCAATATTTGTGCATTAAAGTACTGCATTTTGTGCAATTCCGAAGTGATATTAATGCATGGTTCATACGGACATATAAGGATGAGTACCTACTAGATCCATACCATATATATATATATATGATAATCTTGAGTTTTGCATGATTTTAGAGTTTTAATTGAATGATTTAGAATGCAAATTCGTGTGTATGATGAGCTTTATTGTTAAATATTGCTTTCTTGAAAAAATTGAAACTCAGGGTTCGTTTTTGTGTATTTATAGGAAATTTTGCCGAGGTTTGAAGAAAGAAATGCACAAGTGATGTAGTTTGGAGCTCGTGAGTGAAGCTGGTGCTTAATTTGGCAAAATAATGGCGACTCGACTCGTGTGAAGATACCAAGTACAACAACGTTTTAACCAAATTTCGTGCTCCGACAAAAGTGGCCGCTTAAAACAGAGCGCGTCTTTGTGCTCCATCTCAAGCTCCCGCTTGAATCAGAGCATATAAATGCAGAGACACCTCAAAACGAGACACTTCGTGCTCCAAAAAAAGCGTCCGCTTAAAACGGAGCACAAACTTGTGCTTCAATCTAAGCGGCCGCATTTCGACGTACTTTGGTTGCGCTGCATGCGAAATTTGTGCAAAAATTACCATCATACCCCTCACTTATGACTTGTCTTCTACTCTGATTTTTTTCCTATTTAAAGGGGGTCTTCCCCCAATTGTAAGACAATCTTTTACTCTTTACCTCAATTTTCAATTTCCAACTTTCCTCTTAGGGTTTATGCTATTAGATTTCAATTGAAAACTTGATTTGGATGCTTAGAAGATTGCAATTGAAGATTTCTCCGTTTGGGTTATTAATAGTATCACTATTTTATGGCTTTAATTCCCTTCTCTCTTGTCATTTCTTTATTTATGTCTAGCTAAATTTCATTAGTTGGTTTTTGGGATTTGAGAAGATTCAATGGTGATTTGATCTTAGCTTTCTAATTCTAATTACCTTCTCCTAATTGATTGTGGATTTGAGTCTATTTTCATGTGGGAATTATTGATCATTTTTCTTGCATGCCAAGTGTTTGTAAAAATTCTTAGTAGGTTTTTACTTGCATTGAAATCAAATTGTCACATCATGCATGGTTTTGAGACTTAGCAAGTGATGAATTCGTGCATGGGAGATTAAATATGGTTATCTGAATTAGGAAGTCATTTTCATGTCATCTAGAATCGAATCGAATCCCTAGAACCAACATTTATCTCTATCGTATCTTTGATCAATATTTATGTGCTTAATTTTTTGTGATTGTCCTATTTACTTTAATTTTCTATTTTAGTATTTGAAACAATCAAATTCATGATGATTTTGGAGTTTGAATAGCAGGAAAATGCATGAACTTCATTTCCTTCATATGTTCGTTCAAATAGTCTTTGTGGATACGATATACGATTGCTAATACTACAATAGCCCGTTAAAGTTGCGGTTTATATAGCTAAGTAATTTAGTGAACAATATATGTGTGTGTGTGTGTGTGTGTGTGTGTGTGTGTGTGTGTGTGTATAGAGTTATATTCATATAAAAATCCTCCTTATCCTAAAAAATGTGAATTGATCTCATCCATTAATTTAGTAGGGATGGATGGTCAAGATTGGACCAGGTCAACCAGGGTTAACACGTTGACTTTTTTTTTTTTTTTTTTTTTGTCAGGCCATATGCACTGCACCATGCATTCATATGCACTGCACCATATAACGAGATGCACCACTAAGTACATTGAGATGCAACATATTTTTGATTTTTTTCCAATTTTTTGTTTTTTTACGGTCAGGCCATATGCACCACACCGTGTATTCATATGCACCACACTATGTATTCATATGCACCACACTAGATAATGAGATGCACCACTAAGTGCATTGAGATGCAACATGATTTTGGATTTATTTTCGATTATTTTCTAATTTTTTTTTTCAGATTTATTTTCCCTTGTTTTTTTATTTTGTCTCTTCGTTTTTTTGTTTGTCACTTATTCTTTGGTCAAGATTCGAGCGAGGGGAGCCGAAGGCCGAAGAGCGAGCCAAAAAATTCAAATTGTTGCCAAACGATTATCCTTATATTAGTAATCGGAGCGAAGGCAGAGCCGTAAAATCGGAGTTGAAGGCAGAGCCGGGGAAAAAAATATGTAAAAAAAAGTCATATGCATCTCAATGCATTTAGTGGTGCATCTCGTTATGTAGTGTGGTTTATATAAATTCATGGTGCGGTACATATGCCCTGACCGTAATAAACAATAATGAAAATTCGGTGCATCTCGATGCACTTAGTGATGCATCTCGTTATATAGTGTGGTGCATATGAATGCATAGTGTATGGCCTGATCGTAATATATATATATATATATTGGAAGAGGATCAGATGAGAATGTTTTCTTATGTTAGAAATGAGAATAAATTTCGATCCTTGATCGTTGTTGATCAGTGGTCCAGATTTAAAAATGCATTATGTTGTAATTTATGCATTACAATATTAATGTATTAAATTATTGCAATTTATGCATTAGAATGTACATGCATTACAATTCTATAATATATGCATACTGATGTGATAAAAATGTACTCCCTCCGTCCATGAATTAAGTCCCCATTTAGGGTTCGGCACGTAGTTTAAGAAAAGCTGAAAAGTGATTTTTAGTGGGATAAAAAATAGGATGTAGGGATAGTGTTAATCATTTACTTACTTTTACTAATCTTTGTACCTTTTTTTATTATTTAACTTGTGGGAGTGGATTCATTTTATTTTATTTTATTCATTACATTTTTACTTTAATTTAATTTATCAAAGTCATAAGAGCTTAATTAAATTGCATAACTTGTGTGTTTGTGTATGTAATTTAAATGTGTGTGTGCGTGTATGATTTTAATATGTGTGTGTGTGTGTGAGTTAATTTAAAATGTGTGTGTGACGTGTGTGATTTAACTTGTGTGTTTGTGTGTGTCATTTAATTTTATTTCTTCAAACAGTAACATTAATCATTAATCTTTATTAATCATTAATCATTAATCATTATATTGAGAGTGAAACAGTAATCATTATCTTCATTAATCAGTAATCATTAATATTGAGAGGGAAACATGAATCATTAATGAAGAAAAAAAAAGATGAAGATGCAGGAATTGAAACAAAGACATGAATTAAAACAAGGACAGGAATTAAAACATGAATTGAGAGGGAAAAAGGCATTTTCATTGAAAATTTGGAGCCAAAGTGATAAAGTACATTGGAGGGAATTTCAAATCTTCTATCACACCTATAAATACAACACAGCAGCCTCATTAAATTAAGTTCACCAATTCAACAACAATAACTACAAATTCAGAAAACATGGTTCCAAAACTGAGTGATGACCAAAAACATGTCATCGCACAGTGGTTAATTCAACGAAGCACTAATTGCAAGTTGGTCCACGGAGCAAAAACAGAAGCGGCACAAAAGTTTGGAGTCGATTTGAAGACCATATATCGCATTTGGAAGGCTTGCAACAACTCAACAACAACAAGGTATTCTTGTCCATGTAAAATCAGTGAGAAAAGGGTCAATATATGCAAATAGGAAGACTATAGATGAAGAAAAAATAAAATCTCTCTCAGTCCAACAGAGGTCCTCATTGAGAGTAATGGCAGAGAACATAGGAGTGAGTAAAAGCCTCATACAAGTGTCGGTGAAATGAAAACAGCTTGTGCCACATACATCAGCCATTAAACTCTTCCTTACCCCAGAAAACAAGCTGACCCGACTCAATTGGAGCCTTAGTCAGCTTGCTTCCACAATTGAGAATGGCAAAGTGCAGTTTCAGACCATGTACAACACAATACATGTGGACGAAAAGTGGTTCTACCTCACCAAAACAAAGGACAGATACTACTTGGTGGAAGGGAAGATTCCTCCACATAGAGTATGCAAATCAAAGGCACATATCCACTAAATCATGTTCAATTGTGCTGTGTCCAGACCAATTATAGACAAGGAGGGTATCGTCATCTTTGATGAAAAGTTTGGTATCTTTCCTTTTGTCACAGAAGAACCAGCACAAAGAAATTCAAAAAACAGAGTCAAAGGCACCATGGAGATGCATGCTATCACATCAGTCACAAGGCCAATTCAGAAGAGTTCCTTAATCAATGAGGTCATGTAAATGCATGCATTTTCAGTTTTCTGATTCAGCCTCATGCAAGTGAAGCTGAATATATGCATCAAAGGCAACAATGTCACATCAGAAAATGCATTTTCAGTTTGCATAATGGCAGCAAATATGCATCAGAAAATGCAAAATACTACAGTTTCATCATTTGCATCAGAAAATGCATAAAATATGCATCAAAGGCAACAATGTCACATCAGAAAATGCATTTTCAGTTTGCATAATGGCAGCAAATATGCATCAGAAAATGCAAGATACTACAGTTTCATCATTTGCATCAGAAAATGCATAATATATGCATCAAAGGCAACAATGTCGCATCAGAAAATGCATAGTATATGCATCAAAGGCAACAATGTAACATTAGAAAATGCATAGTATATGCATCAAAGACAACAATGTTACATCAGAAAATGCATAATATATGCATCAAAGGCAATAAGTTTACATCAGAAAATGCATTTTCAGTTTGCATAATGGACTAAAGTGTGGTATCTGATTCTTATCTTTACAGATGTTGCCTGTTATAAAAGCCAAGTGGCCAAGCTGTCTAAGCAAGAAAATATTCATCCAACAAGACAATGTTAAACCACACATCAAGGGAGATGATCCAGATTTCCTAAGGGCTGAAAATTCAGATGGATTTACTATCACACTGATCCAACAACCTCCTAACTCACCACATACAAATGTCAACGATTTAGGATTTTTCAGGGCAATTCAGAGTTTGAAATATCAGAAACCAGCAAAGGATTTGACAGAGCTAGTTCACAATGTCAAAGAAGCATATGAAAACAATCCAGCAGACAAGTTAAATAGAGTTTTTCTAACCTTGCAAGGGTGCTATAGAGAAATCATTAAAATCAAAGGGGACAACAATTACAGTATTCCACATATGGGAAAAATTCATCTTGAAAGGCTGGGAGAGCTACCAGAAGTCCTAGAAGTTGATGAGGCACTAGTTAGGGAAAGCTTAGACGTTCTAAATCAGGGGACATCAATTGAAGACAGGTTCTATAACATTGACAGCCTAGTTGAGGGACTAGATCAGATTGTTTTAGAGGATTAGTTGATCCTAGTTGTGTTTTGCAGTTGGTGGTTTACAAGAACAAACAACGAGTCATGCTTTTTGTGGTTGTTTGGAATGTAACAGGGCTTCTATCATAAAATAAAGTTCATCTTTTGTCTCAGTTTTATACATTTTCAGATTTCAGTTCATTAGAGGCAGCAAGTTTGCATCAGAAATGGATGTATTTGATTTCATCATCTGCATTTCCAGAATTATTTGGCATCCTCAAATCAACCTCCTAAACTAGGTTCATAAGTACCTAGTGGTGGCATCATTGAGGTGCCATCAAGTGTAGTATCATTCACATTATAGGCAGCAAGTTCATCATGGCAACAAGTTTGCATCATTCACATTATAGGCAGCAACAAATGCATCAGTTTCATCATAGGCATTCACATTATAGGCAGCATAAATGCATCAGTTTCATCATAGGCAGATTATAGGCATCATTCACATTAACAATCACACTGATCTCAGCACAAAGGTCATGTAAACAGGGCATCACAAGCCACCAATATCACCCACAAATGCAATCAACGCAATCAGATAATATACTCATATAATTGGCATCACCAGCCCCAACATCACCAAGATAGAGATTAGAACACAATCACCTAGTGTTTGGATGCCTTTTTAAAGGGATGCAGCAGACCCAAAGCGATGTATTTGGCTTTCCAATCGTCGTAGGTGAGGTCGACATCATTCTCATCATCGAACCACGGCAACTGAGTCTCCGACACCATCTCCGACTGAGAATGAGAGGCAGGCATCGCCACGCTCGGCGAGGAAGCGTACCACTCAGTCATCGGCACCAAGTCGGACTGAGCCGCGGGAGTCTCCAGCACCATCTCCGACTGAGAATGAGAGGCAGACACTGGCACACTCTCCGAGGCAGCGGAGCAGTCAGTCTTCGGCACCATCTCCGACCGAGCTCCGGAGTCGGGCACCACCACCTTCTCTGCCTGAGCGGCGCCACCATCGACTTAACCTCGCGTGAATTATACATATGTAGAGAGAGAGGATTGCAGATCGAACGAGGGATTGTTAGCGAGTATGTGAACAAATTAGGGATTTTTAGTGGGTCAGCGAGAGAGAGGATTGCAGAGAGTATCGAGCAGAGAGAGAGGATTGCAGAGAGTATCGAGCAGAGAGAGAGGATTGCAGAGGTGAGAAATTAGGGATTGCAGCTCGAGCATGAGATATGGAGTATGTGGAGAAATTTGGGATTTTTAGGAAGACTATGCGAGAGAGAGGATTGCATGTTCAATCGAGCACAGAGAGAGGATTGCAGAGGTGAGAATTAGGGATTGCAGATCGAGTGGAAGGGAAAGGGAGAGGAAGAAATTTCAGGAATGAGAGGGGAAGAGAGTGGAGCGGCGCAGAGAGTAGAAATTAGGTTTTTGGGGTGGGGTGGGGTAAGTGGGTAATTAGTTGTAATTAGGATTTAAGATTAAGGGTGTAATAATGGAAAAGTGTAGTAATTGTAGGTAAAGTGGAAGGGTATAAATGTACAAAAAGTGAAACAGGGACTTAAATTGTGGACAAAAAAAAGTGGACAAATGGGGACTTAATTCATGGACGGAGGGAGTATTAAAATATATCATTCTCACATTCTAATATAAGATCTATTCTCATCGGATCCCTGCCCTCTATATATATATATATCGAAAATTAAAGAAAAAAAGTCAACGGGTTGACCCGGTTTGACCTGCTTTGACTAGGATCAAATTTTGACCATCCATCATTTATAGATGTGTGTTGAGATTAATTTTCATTTTTTAGGATAAGCAGACTTTTCACTAAAATGCATCCCTATATATATACTCCCTCCGTCTCGTTCATGATGCAACGATTTTCTTCGGCACGAGTATTAAGAAAAAGAGTATTAAGAATAAAGATGGTGATTAGTGTATTAATAAAGTGATATTAAATATTTTTAAAGTAAATAAAGTGTTGATATAAGGTGATTTTAAAGTGAAGAAAGTGTTATTGATGTGATATAAAGTGATTTTAAAGTGAATAAAGTAGATAAAGTGATTTCTAATTATTTCTATAAAAGGAAACGTTGCAAGATGAATGGGACACGCCAAAAAAAAAATATGTTGCATTATTAACGGGGCAGAGGGAGTATATATGAAGGATCATGTTAATTTATATATTTCACCTTAACTTATGCGTTTATAATACATGAGGGATAATAATGTCATTTTATACTCCCTCCATTCCGTTCATAATACAGCGATTCTTTTCGATACGTACGGGTATTAAGAAAAAGAGTATTAAGAGTAAAGATGGTGATTAGTGTATTAATAAAGTAATATAAAATATTTTTAAAGTAAATAAAGTGTTATTGATGTGATATAAAGTGGTTTTAAAGTGAAAAAAGTGTTACTGATGTGATATAAAATGGTTTTTAAAGTGAATAAAATAGATAAAGTAATTTTTTAATTATTTCCATAAAAGTAAACGTTACAAGATGAATGTGATACCCCAAAAAGGAATATATTGCATTATGAAGGGGACGGAGAGAGTATCTATTATTATATAAACGAAAACGATTATACGTAAAAAAAATCCTATGTGGCACCCCTAATATTTCTCCATTCTTATTTATCTAAATTCGCAAATTTTCTGAATTTAAAAGTAATATTTATCATATTTATATTCAATACTATATATTACATGGAAATAAAATCTTAATAGGATCATTTCTCAAAAAAATCTTGATAAGATCAAATCTTCAAAATCAATCTCTATCATATTTTAATATTATATATATATATATATATATATTGTATTTATATGAGTATCCAAAATGTAATGATGAAATGTATTTTTTGAACATGACAATTTAATTAATTTTAACGTCCTTTTTTCTTTCTTTTACTTGTCTTTATTGTTTATACTATATTACTCCCTCCGTTCGAGCACAAGTGTTCACTTTGCCTTTTTATACAACTATACCATCATATTTTTCCTTTATTTACTACCATTTGTCATTGATGACCCCACCTCACAACAACTTTATTCCTACTTTTTGGCCATCACATCAACTTTATTCCTACTTTTTGGTTAATACCACCACCTTTTTATCATTACCACTATTTTTTGTCATTATCCCACTACTCCTATATTTTAACTTTTACCCTACTAAAAACAACTTTATCAGCTTTCTTAATCTCCTGTGCCCAGTACAAACTGGACACTTGTGCTCGAACGGAGGGAGTATAACTTATTTTCTTATTACTTTTTATCATATTTCAAATTATTTTATTAATTATTCCACAATATATTTTTAGTTGTAATTCTAATTCTAATCACAATATTTATCACTTCCATACTAATCACAAAATACTAATTGAGCAAGCCACAAATTTTAATTACGTATTCTTTACGCAATTATTATCATAAAGAAAAAACTACACACAATTAAATCTAAGCACAATTATTTTGTATATAGTATCATCATTATCGTTATTATATCATTACTTATTGCACAAATCATATGTGACACCCTTCAAATCCTTCAATTCATACCTGAAACTGTGGCGGTTGACGGGATGATTCCAATTATTTTGTAATTACGTTATATATTTTCACAGTCAACAAAATTCATTGTCTAATAGATTTGATAATCTTATTAATTGATAATTTCCCGTCAATTTTTTCTATATAAGACAAAAATGAGTAGAAAAATATTTTTATTTGGGCAGTTTCTCTTTTCCTAATATTTTGGACGGTAATTTGTTAATTTGTACATATTTGCAGGAATAGTAAAAAACAAAAATTAGCTACAATCATTTGTTTTTAAATGTTTTGTGTCTTATTAATACATGCATTAATCAAATGCTCTTTAATGCATTATATGATAGTTAATAATTTACTATTATAAATGATTTTGAAATATACTGCATTTGATGCATTATATATATTAATTAGGAAAATATTATTGATACGCCCTTGCTTCAAGGATCTTACGTCCCACAACTTCGAGCATGTGCCTACTCCTTTTTTCTCGACTTTCGAGTAGAAACTAATCCGTATTTCATTGATTTCTTAAACTCTAAAATACAACTCATGTTTATAAGAATAATAAAACCTAGGCACGCCCTAGTGAGCTCACACTCGAGACTACGGGCCGACAAACATCGCAATACCCATTTTCAATAATTAATTATCAACTAAATAACTTAATAGAAATACCGTAAATAATGTTAAAATGCTATGCATATCAATTATGCACTGTAAAGATTATGCTGAAATATAATGTATATAATATTTTATGATGCATCAAAAAAATTATTTTATGATGCATTATTAACATTAATTTTGGATATTTATCATTGTATTGTAGATATTTAGGAAGGTTTGTTTTTTTTTCCTTCTAATTTGTATTGTTTCCTCTCGAGACTACTTATCACTATTTGATGCAGCGCAGCGTTAATCGTTGATTCTTTATATGAATGCCGGAAGAACACTATGATAAAGAACTCCGTTGATTTTATAGAATGCCGGAACTTAATATACGAAAGGGACAAACCCTAATTTTCATTCATCAATTCCACTATTGCTAATTTCATGACTCATTAAAATAACATCCTTAATGCATTATATAGGAATTCGTAATGCATTACTAATTTGGAAAATATAAATATATTAGATATTGATATTGAAATATGTGAATTATTAATTGACTTTTAATTTATCGGCTGCAATGAAAATATTTGAGATGATTTATGTTTGTTTTTTATTAGTTTTACACTAAATTTCATTAGTTGCGCTAATTTTGTGGCGTAGTGCAAGACAACTTTTTTTTCCTTTCAATTTTGCCCTTAATGTAAGAGAAGTCAACAACGTCCACAACAAAATTGGTTGATTTGATTTTAAATCTGAACCATCTATTATGATGTAATCAAAGGCTTAAAAATACTTCTTATTTCTTATATAAAGGGAGTTTTCCTCGTGAACTTATCCTTATATAAATTCATATGAACCATGCATTAATATCATTTCGAAAATATACAAAATGCAGCACTTTGATGCACAAACATGGCAAAAGACACATTACACTAACTCAATGCACAAATATTTAACATATTTTTAATGCACAACATGAAATAATTCAATGCACTAACTAAATTAGACAATGTATACAAATATATCAACTTTTCATTTTTTTTCAATTGATATATATTTGTGCATTGAAATAATGTAATTTATGTATTAACTAATGTGATAAAAATGTATGATTCCTATTGATTCATATAACTATGAGTTTATGTATGGCTTTATATTGGAAAGTTGATTAATAGTTAAACTTGCCATTAGAAATGGTTGAGAAAATTAGAATTGCTCGTTGTTGTTATGAGAGATATCTGATAGGATTAGATATTCTGATGGGGTTTATAGAATAAAAATGTACATTTTTCATGTAAAATAAATTTAAGTTGGGGGTTATAAGGTTATAAGAGTACATCTACTATTTATTTAATTATTATTTTAATTAGAAGGCTATAGTGAGAGATTTAGAGGCTATTTAAAATTACCCTTAAATATAGTAATACATATCATTTACTTGTTGTCAAAGAAATAAATATTTATATCATATAAAGACATATTTATATATTAAATAACTTATTTTTATAAGATTTCATAATCAAATAAAATTATTAAAATGAATAAAATTCAAAATTTCGATTCCTACAGCTAGGACTGTACATGGTTCGATTTGGTGCGGTTTGCATTAAAACTAAATCAAACCATAAAATTACGATTTGATAATTTTTCAAACAAAATCAAACTATTTTAGCATTAAAATCGAATCAAACCAAACTGTATTAATATGGTTTGGTGCGGTTTGATTTACGGGTTTTATATATATATATTTTTTCTTGCAGAGTAATAAAAAAAAATTATTTGTTTATGTACGTGAACTGACGGCATGATGTAATATTATACTTCAAATTCTTTATTTGTATGCATAGTATCATAATTAAGTAGAGAATTTAACTTGAAAACTAAAATAAAGTGCCTTGTTTCAAAAGCCTTCTCAATATATGGAATCGATCAAGTAAAAAACCTTTGCTGCTATTTTTTTCATGAGAACAGATTGTGGTGGCGGTAGAAGAAATTACGAAGAAGCCGCCAGAGTTAAATTAAATAAGTAGTTAGGGTTAAATCTTCTTATTTGACTTATGACATATATAATTAAAAATGAGATATGCAATATACTATTTAACTCTTTCAACACTAAAAATAATATTAATACAATAATTATATTACGGTTTACGGTTTGATTTGGTTTATATTTTTTAAAAACCAAACCTAAACTATAAATCATAATTTTTTAAAAATTTAAACCAAACCAAAATTTTTAAACAATAAATCAAATCAAACCGTACAAATACTGTTTGGTTTGATTTGATTTACGGTTTAAACCAAACTTTGTACAGTCCTACCTAGCATCTAGATAAGTGCTGGACTTGTACTTTTAAAATTATAGTGCACGCGCTGTGCCGTCCCCCGGCACATAAGGCGGTTGACTCCACGACATTTATAATTTTCTATAATTCTATTTTTAAATTTTTGGCCAAAATGCATTACATTAACAAATTAGGCAACTCACATATACACAAAAATAAATCCTGTTCGAGATAGAAATAATATTCATTACACGATCACATACGAAATTAATAAAAAAATAACACTACATGTTATACTAAACGTTGCTTAATAGGATTGTGTAGGATGCTTATTTAGATTATTTGGTCTTATGTTTGGATTGTTTGATTGTAGTGTGTAAGACTATGTGCAATGATGTCTCGAGAGCCGGTCTCCATGAGGTCTTGAGATACCCTTCCTTTGGAGACGGTGGGTTGCAGGCCATGAGGTCTCGAGCCGGTCTCGAGCCTCCACTTTACTTTTTTTTTCTTTTCTTTTTCTTTTTTTTATATATATTTTTTAATTTTATTTATCATTAAATACCACTATTTTCACCCCATTCTTCACACTATTCCATTTTTCAAATTATTCATCCTCTACTTTTCAAATCTTTCGCTATCATTTCTTCATCTCTGCCTTTATTGTGAAAATGGATCCCAACAATTCCTTTTCGTCGGCGTGGCTTCCCAACATGTCCGACGATATTTATGTCTACACGCCAACGGAGCTTAATTAGTATATTGTTTTTTACTTAATTTGAATGAATGTAATTTTCCAATTTTTTTTAATTAATTTGGCACCGATTTGGACCTCTACAAGAATAGCCGTTTATTTTAATTAACTTAAATTTTTTAATTTCAATTACTGTAATGTTTTATTTTATTTTTATTAATGTAATGTTTTATTTTATTATAGTTAATGTAATTTTTGGAATTTATTTAATTGACATTCTAATTTTATAATATTAAAATTAGAGACAACTTAGAGACAGTTGGAATGCAGGATAGATGTCTCTAAGTTGTCTCTAGTGTATAAAGTGAAGATGGAGACACCTAAGTGTCTCCAAAAGTTAAAGATAGTCTAATAATTGAAAGTGTCTCCAAGGGTTGCAGATTGTGTAATAATTAAAGGTGTGAGTGTATGTGTGTTGGATGCAATGTGTGTGCAACTTGTGTATTTATGTGGTTAATTTAATATTTTGTATCATCAATTAGACAATGATGATTAATCAATCTAAATTTGAAATAATAAGTTATCATTCATTTGTAATTTAGCAAGAATCTAACTATTTATCATGTGTTTTTATCATCAATACTAAATATGTAATTAAGTAGCACTAATATATTATCAATCACTCTCTTTATCAAACAAACCAACCGCCACCTAAATGATTAGACAATTAATTCAAAAACAACTGTTAACAACTTATGACTAAAGGCCAACCATTGAAAGCATAGCCAGAGATAAAATGCATGTAATCTTGTAGGATCCAAACATGATAATATTTTATTATTACCAACAAGCACAACAAACTTATGCCATACCATCGTCACACAAAAGATACAAGGAAAAGGAGGGGGTAGGGGGGGAGGGGTTTCCTAACTTCAACAAGAGCGTCACTCGGACTCGGTTGTCTTTCCTTCTCCTTCAGTTGCCAGTTTGTCGAAGCTCCGGGCGGACGAAATCTGCATCTGCCGGCACTGAGATGTCGACGGTGGGCCTCAACTGGGCACATACTTCGATCGCACCATGCACAGGATCTGATAGGAAGTTGCTCATGAGGTCCTGGTTGATTGGAGAACCATTGTCTACTGCTACAAGTGCCTGCTGGGTGAGGATATAATCAAATCGCGGAGCCCATTTTCTTGATCCCAACCGCGCTGTTGTCGAGCAGTTGTCCACCATGAATGAAACACCACGAGCATGCATGAAAGGATTCAACGAGTCTACAGACTCGATCACACTCTCATTTATAATCTCTGAGTACGAGTGTCCCTTCTTCCTCAAAATCTCAATCTGAGTTGCACATCAGCAATTTTAACAACAGAAAATCAGATTAAAGAAACAAAACATCTCTTTCTTCGAAGAGATCAACACCACAGAATTAAGAAACCATCAGAGACTCTTAAGCATACTCCCTTGGTCGCCCAATAATAATCCCCTGTTGTCTAAAACTCACTATACCAAGAAAGCGGGTAAATTAACTTTGTTCTACCACCAAGTATTACATGGATGATAACCAAACTCAAGAATTTCCACAAGGTGAAGGGTAAAATGGAAAGTATAAATCATCTTTAAAAAATCAGAAATAAGATAGAATTTCCACAAGGTGAAGGGTAAAATGGAAAGTATAAATCATCTTTAAAAAATCAGATATAAGACACTTATTCGGGGACGGAGTATATTTCAATCTTTTTCACAGGAGCTTGCACTAAGTAAAGGTAATCTTTCATTACTACTCAGGACCTCACGCTAAAGAGGAATCTTCCATTACTACTCAACTTCATATACATAGTTAGAATTTTGTGCTTGCCAATGAGGAAATATAAGCGCTGAGGCAGGAGACAACTCACTTGGGCCATCATTAATGCCACAAAAACTCCTGCTGTGAATGGATACAGAGGTCCCAAGTCACCTGCTGGACGTTGTGCCCTAACACGCTCACCAACTTTCCACATCCGTGTCTGATCGATTTTACCCATAGGGAAAGCAGGCAGCCCTTCCTTTTCCTGAAGAAGAAAAAGCAAATCGATTCATATTGGTCAATGAAATAGGACAGGCAGCTGATCTCGTCAGAATAAGTCCATGGTAGACATACATAAAAGCGACGGCCAGCCAAGACAACACTCCGGATCTCACTGCCACTAGCCACATCCTCATAGCATTCATACAGGATGTCCATGCAGGGATAAAATGAAGCACTGTACGCTGTCTCAAAGTCCTTTTTACCTTGTTCATCTAAGGCATTATAGACTGCCAGCATACCCTGTAACAGTATTTTAAACAAAAATAGCACATTAGAAAAGATAAGAGAACTAACAACATTTCAATCTTCATACATCTCGAGCCAGAATACAGAAGATGACTTTGACGGAAAAACCAATGAACCCTTTAGACTCACCTTTGTTGAAATGGTCTTAGATATTGTTCCTGTAATGCTCTCAACTGTGTTCTTGTAAGCAAGATCTTCACTCATCCCATTTTCAGTGTACCTTCTGAACAAGCATTCCACAACACCATGCACAGCACCAAGCAAAATGCCTAATGATTGAAATCTGATTTAGAATTGTCCATGCTAACATAGAAGGTATAAGTAATACCCGATAGACATTTTACCTCGCTCCCCGAAAATATCACTTTTGTATTCCTGCTCCAAAGTAGTGGCAAAAGTGAAAGGTGAACCAAGGGCAACTGACCATCCAAGGGCAACATCAGTAGCTCTGCCATCAACATCCTTCAAAAAAGGAGATACCCATGAAACATTCACGCAGCGACAGATAATAACCTATATAACTAAATTCAGTACTGGATATGCTAAAATTCAGTCGCACAGACAAGATACATACCTGGTGCACAGCAAAACTTGAATTAATACCAGCACCATTGATTTCTTTTCCTTGCACATATAACCTTCTCACGGAGGGCCCCATTCCCTTGGGACATACGGCTATTACACTAATGTTCTTTGGAAAGTCAAGACCCACCGACTGCAGATGTCCCAACAGGAATCCATGGGATAGTCCAAGGATGCTATTCGGTTTCATGTGAGAGAACACTTTTTCATAATTGTCAGCCTGCAAAAGCAAGTGAATTTAGGAAAAAGAAATCTCGAAAAAAAATAATGAAGCTGTAAGAACATCATAATTGTTCAGTTAAATAAATTTCTGTGAGCATCTCAACCATGGCACATAAGACTATTAAAAAAAAACATAAAACATCAACAACTCTGAGAATCTGTTTCTACACAAATACTTGCAACATTATAAATTTGATCAGTTAGTTAAATTCCTATGAGCATCATAACACAAGAGTCAAAAAAGATATCATCAACAGATCCTACCAGCACCAGGTTCTACACAAGCTAAATCATTCAAGGTTCAAGAAGTTGTATCAGATTAAAGAAGTATATGATGTGATGTAATCAAACGCCTTAATAAAGGTTGGAGGCAATTTATACCTGAGCTGAATCTGATATCAAGAGCAGCACCAAGTCACTGCTGGCAACAGTCTCCCATATGTCGCCAAGCGTCCCACTTTCTTCTGTAAAGCCAGCAGCACGGGCCTCAGCAAATGAACGAGAACCCTTTCTCAAACCAATCTGAATGGAAGGTATACATCAAATAAATCATTCACTACATACAAGATTTAAAGAAAAATATAGTTAAAGATGAAACAAAGGATCACCTTAACAACAATATCAGATTTTGCTTCGGCAAGAGAATCTCTTAAGTTCTGCGCTTGAGCAGGTCCCTAAATAAAAACAAGACTTCAATTGTTAGGACAATGAATAAACGCAATACAACAATAACCAGCAAGATAAACACCAACACTATAGTGCTTCAATAAAGTACCTGCGAGCCCCAACCAATCACCCCAATCTGCTTAATGCCCTTGAATGCATCTGGCAACAACTTGAACAGGTTCCTTCCCCCTCTCACAATGTACTACATAAAAACACACCGACATCATCAATAATCAATCATATAAAATTAAACTCTACTAGATCATAATATCATTAAAAGCTTATTGCAAACAGGTTAAGCCATCTCCAACCGAGAAGGCAAAACTTAAACCCGAAATGCAATAATTGTTAAATCAAACGGTAACTGAACTTCCAACCAACATGCCCATTAAGAAACTCAAAAGAATATTTTCAACAGATTCCTTCTTTTCATACTTTTTCAAAAAGTACCTTTATATTTTTAAACTTACAAATTAGACCACTAGATGTTATCAACCAATAATGCCATAATTAATAAACTACTTTATTATAGTTTTTTACATTTAATACAATTAGCTAGTCTTGCAGAATAGGGTCTATATAATTTTTTCTAGTTCTCCTCCTTCAACCCCATTTCTTCCAAAAATTCCAACAAATTCCAGGTAATTCACGAACTTAATCATCAAGTATACTAGTCATTTATGGAAACATAAGAGGAAAATATAAAAATCTAAAACATACATGAATAGATGAAAATGCAAAATACAGATGGTTGGAGCAGAAAATGGAGATGGCCTTAGGGCATCAGCTCATACAAAAAAACCTTACATATAACAATAACACAAATATACCTCGTTGTGACCGGCTAAATTGACACTCTCTTTAGAGAATACGGAGGTCTGGAAATCCAGAGACTCCAGAGGCTTGACGGCGGGAACCGACACCATGCGAGCAGCGGAGGCGGAGCCAGAAGCACGAGATGCGGTTCCGAAAGAGGCGGCGGAGCGGAGCGCCTTGAGAGAAGAGGATGATGACGATAGGAAGCCCAAGCATGCAGGTGAAGCTTGGGATGGCAGATTCAGAGCTCTCGTGGAGGCGGCGGTGGCGGCGGTAGTGGAGAAAGGGGTAGCCGTCGTCATGATTGGAGGCAAGGACTGAAAAATGTGGGCGACAACGGCTTAGGGTTTTGGAGTTAAGATTTTTAGTACCCCCGCTGTTATATAGTGGCAATTGGGGGTGTGGGTGGAGTGGTGGAGGAGTGAGAAGCGAGGATTAGAAAGAGTGAGATGAAATGGATTTCAATTCAATTTTGTCATTCATATTTCCAAATAGATAATTTTTTATTGTTATTTTTTCAAAAGGAGACAAATTTTTTTTTTCTTTTTTGAACAATATTACAAAGAAATTTATTCTTTTTTTACCGAGGACTCGAACTCGTGACTTTTGACCCGGTCCATTAACCTCACTAGCCACTAGGACTAACACACACACATCAAATTTATTTTTTGTTTCTGAGATTGTGGCCAGTCGGCAAACTGCATCTGAATTTATATTATACCCATAAATAGCATTTCATATTTTATTTTATTCTTCATAAACTATAATATATTTTGCTTTTATTTTATTTTATTATATTTCTGAAAATATCATTTAATTTAATTTTGAATAAACAGCATTATTGTTCTTAACTGTCTGTTTGACGGTTTGAGCTCTTATTTATTGCCTTCGTTATAAAAAAAATTATTATAAATTAAATAATTAATGTAAAAGGACTAAATACTATTATTGCAATATAAAAATTATATATCACTATATAAGCTCCCACAAACAGTAATCTAATTTTTAATACATAAGTGAAATTTTATCTATAAAATGTACTTATGTATGATACTTTTCAGGTTCATATCATTTTTTGGAGACAATTTAGTTTTTTTCATTTAATATCTAATTCAATAAAAAACATTATTTTTGGGTGCGCATTTTGGAATTTAGCTATACATATAAAAAAAATCATTAATCGTTGACGGGCGTCTTTTCTTTGATTGAATGATCGTCCTACGATGTAGGAGTGTGCACGATCCGAACCGGACCGATAAAACCGGCCGAACCGATGGGTTTTGACCGGTTCGGCCCGGTTTTTGTGCACGTCGGTTTTCGGCCCGGTTCTGTAAATCATCAATTGTCGGTTTTCGGCCCGGTTTTAGTAAATTTGTTCGGTCGGGAGCCGAACCGACCGAACACATAATAAATAATTAAATATATATAATATATAATATAAATTATAAATTGTTAAAACAAAAAAACCCTATTTTCCTACCCTTATTCAGAATTCAGTCCCGCCCCTCCGCCTCTGTCTCTCTACTGAACCTCCGCCTCCGGCCCTCCGCTTCTCCGGCGACTCGCACCAGTCAGCAGTCAGCCGGTCACCACCACACTCCGCTATCCACCTCCGACGAACCGACAGATTGAGGTATTTCTGGTTCTCTTTTCGGTCCATCTCGCCCAATTTCTGGTTCTCTTTTCGGTGGAGTGGTGGTGGTGAAGGGAAGATGTTTGTGGCGACGAAGGGGAATCAGAAGTTTCTGGAGGCGCACGGGCTGGAGCAGTGGTGGTCGGATGACTTGGAACTGGAGAAGTGGAGATGGTAGTTAATAATAGTAAGCTTATCAGTAGGCAGCTTGAGTCTTTGTATAGACTCCCAGCTTCTCAACAATCGCCTGCGAAGAATCCTTGATGATGAATGGTTTGGTCTTGATTTGTGAAGAAGTGCGTTTTTTTTTTTTGGTTCAAGCATAATCGACCGAACCGATCGACCTTTATCGGTCCGGTCCAAATTCGGCCCAAAAAAAATTTTCGGCCCGGCCCGGTGCAAAAAAAAAAAATCGGTCGGTTTATCGGTTTGTTACATTTGGGTCGGTCGGCCGAACCGGCCGGCCGATGCTCACCCCTACTACGATGGATATCACTCAACTTCATATCTCAAATATGTAAACTTAACCAACAAGTTTTTCATTTGAGCGAGAAATCATAATTTATTTCAGTCACACGAGAGACATTGATATAGATATGCAGAAACTAAATTGACGCAAAAAATCGACAAATGAATCTGTTTGTTCTTCAATTTGTCTATTGATTGAATTGAATTTGGAATTACATTTTGTATTTCCCTTCGAAGCATTAGACGGAAATAACAATTTGGGTAATTATAAACATAGCCCCCTAATTATAATAGTTATTTATTAAATAATGAATGTACTATTATAACCCTATAGCCTTATACTTAAAGTTTTTAAAATAAACATATTACTATTTTATTTCATAAATCATAACCCCCAATTTAATCTTTTCTACCTCTCATAGGCAAAAAAGAAACATGTAATCCTCCCTAACTCATTCTTCTTCTCTTAATTGCGGCGAACCTCGCCGTTGAGTATTCACTGTGGTTCCCCCTCGCCACTGCCTTTCCCATGTTCTTCCTCACCTCTAAAATCGTGTGATTATTGCCGATAATCGCCAATTGATTTAGAATTATGTTGAGAGAGAGAGATGGAATGGATTAGGCTTGTTGACTACTACAACTCAATTAATACTAACTCACTATTATCGATCTAGATTATGATTTGAGGGTACAATCAATTAAAGCATACATAACAAATAAACCTTTGCGCAAATCTCGAAATTAAGTTTCATATACTCATCATTGGCGCTCGAATTCTAGTCATAGATGATCCAACACTGCACTTATTCGGCTCCAGAGATTAGTACGGACAGAAGCATGCACACTCCTTTAGGGATGAGGAACAAGTTGTGAAGCCCAAGAAAGGCCTGGCGAGAGAGATGCACACATAACGACCAATTTTGGCATAGGAGAGGAAGAATGAGTTGGAGGGGCTGATTGTTGCATAAGAAAAGAGAGAGAAGGGATGATGAGTAAGTTGGGGATTAATCGGTTATGGAATAAAAGGGTAAAAATTTATTCAATTAAAATTTGGATTTGAGTCTATAGGGATATAATTGTAAATTTATAATTTGTTTAAAATCGACTAGCTGGACATAGCCCAATAGATCAGGCCTGCTAATTACAACTATATTCAACTAAAGTTTTACTATTAGAAATAGGTACATATTTATGACATACGTGTCAAATTCATATTTATCGAAGTAAATATTCGATCCTGCGACCCTTTCAATTGATACATTTGGTTCCACTACTAAATTTATTATTTTAATAATGTTTATTTTAAAATTAAATATAATACAGTGAATTATAATTAACAATAACATTAATCATTTGATGTAAAAAACTAATATACCTAGTAGTTATGGATTTAACAATCATAATATTCAATATTGACTAATGAAACAAAAAATATATGCTAAAAAGATTATGTACTCTTTTTTTTAATCAAAAAAATTATATACGTACTCTAAATATGGTTGATAGATCCGATTTAATAATTACGAAATCAAAATATGTATAACACATTAAATGAAATTGAAGGCAAAATGACTACGAAGCACAACTTTGTGGTGAGACAATTTCTCTTCAATTAAGAGATTGGGGTTCGAGTTATATGTTCTTGTGTAAATTAAAAATTAAAAAGGAAAGGGAAGGTAAAATAAAATAAAATTTTGAAGAGCGGTTTGGCTCCCCTACCTACGTGGGCTGAGGAGTCAATTATGTAAGTATATTTTATTTTTTATTAGCTATTGAATTATTCAATAATTTATGAAAACAATATACCTAACAATTATAAAACCTAATTTGTAAACTAAACTGCCGATAAAGATACAAACCTCTTTTCCAAATTTTTTATCAAGAATACAACCTTAATTCTTCTTGTATTGATTTGCCAATAACATGTACTTAATTTCTACTTTCATATATAAACTCATTTTCTTGAATTAATTCTTTGCCCAGAATCATTGTTTTGGATTGTGATTCTGTTGGTTTATTCTTCAAGACTCAGCATCACACACGTACGCACGCTATAGAAGCAGATTAATTTCATTAAAATGAAATCACATGCTATTAACAAAATTAAAATGAAATAAATAATGATTAATTGATGCAAGAATTAATCAATATTGTATGTGATGCGCTCAGTAGCTTTGGATTTGGATTGCGGGCCCTTCTCTTGTTGTTGATTGATTGGCGACATGTTGGCGAAGAAAAAAAAATTTGAAAGAACAACTATTCCTAATCGGCGGTTTAATTTACAAATTAGTTTGTTTTCATAAATTATTGAGTAATTTAATAGCTAATCACGAATAAATAAAATTAATTATATGGTGCTCACGGTGGGTAGGGGAGCGGATACAAGATAATTTAATCGTTCGATCGATACATCAATTAGTACTATTTATTTATTTATATTTTTTTTAGCACAAATACTTGAAAGCGGCAGGTCGCACCCCATGCGACCGCGCGTGGGGCGCACGCGCCTCATCCACGCGTTGGGTGTTTTTTTTTCTGATCTGTTTTTTTTTTAATTTTCTGTTTTTATTTCAATTTTTTTTTAAATTCTATTTTTTCCACTTTTTTTTTATGTTTGTCCCTTCGTTTTTTTGTTTGCTTCTTTTTATTTGGTCAAGATTCGAGCGAGGGGAGCCGAAGGCCTCGGAGCGAGCCGAAAAAGTCTAAATTGTTTCCCGCCAATTATCCTTATATTAGTAATCGGAGCGAAGGTGAAACCGTAAAATCGGAGCCGAAGGCGAAATCGGAAAAAGAAAAAAAACAAAAAAACAAAACTGAAATTAAAAAAAGAATAAATAAATAAATTGACCGGGTCAACGGGTCAACCCGGCTCAGATCCGATGGCATGGGCCCTGCGACCTGCCGCACAGGATACCTACCCTTTTTGGAGAACAACCAATAGTAGTTAGAGAAATTATAAAATTAATAAAAAAAAAAAGAAATTATAAAATTAATCAAAACCAACAACATAATAGTTCAAATGTAAAAGAACAGATGCAGAATAGAAAAAAAAAAATTTAAGTATCATCAGGTACGCGTAGTCCAAACATATGGGAGTGTAGTATACTAAATTAAATAAGCTAGGGCTGTAAGGTGCAGTAGGATTCATCTTCTCATCGAATCTTGAAATGCGGCAATGCCGACGTGGCATCTTGGAATTTAGTCTTGTAGAATTCGCAGTATTCTCCGAACAAGAACTCCTTGTACAGCGCCGGAGTCTCGTCGGAGACAAGCTCCTTGATGGGAGCAAACGGCTTCGCCGCCGCACTCATGCTCGGAGTGAAAAAACTCGCCACCGAAATCCTAGGCCCCACCGGCTGCGCCACCACCCTGTGCTCCACGCTTATGAACCTATCGTTGCTAATGATCTGCAGGAGATCACCAACGTTGGCAACGAGGGCCCCACGAACCGGAGGCACATCGATCCATTGACCGTCGTGAAGAATCTGGAGGCCGCCGATGCTGTCCGTCATGAGTAAAGTCAGAAAAGTGGTGTCGGAATGCCTCGACGTTCCTAAGGTTTTGTGCGGCTCCGGACACATAGGATAATACAAACAAGCCAACGCCTGACTTTTCATGCACTCTATGCTGGACAGGTAGTCGCTGCGGAGCCCCAACGCCTCCGACAGCAGTTCCGCTATCGTCTCCCTCAGCTCGATCATGTATTTCACGTATTCCTGCACTTGCTCCCTGCAAATGTAACAGATGATCCATACGTCATTACTTTGAATCGAATCGAATCGAATCGAATCGAATCTCACCCATCAGTAAATACATACAATTAAGATAGACTTTTACCAAACAGACAGGCGAGGGCATACCTGCATGTAGACGGTATCTCCTCGGGGTCGAGTTGATCATCATGGAAGACGCAGCTTAAGATATCCCTCCAGCAAGCGGCGTCGTTTTCTCTCGCCGGAAGATTGCTGTTGAACTTCACCCTCCTCCTCCTATCGGTGGTGTAGAACGGGATTTTCTCGTCGTGGGGAAGCTCGTGGAAGCGCTTCACCGCCGCAAGCATGGCGTCCATAGTCTCCAATGGGATGCCGTGGTTCACTATGCGGAAGAACCCCCACTCTTGTGCTGCCTTTCGGATTGTCTCCACCACCTCGCGCCGCCCTTCTCTGCCGCTCTGCACCCCTTGGAAGTCGATCGTCGGCAGCTCCAGCGGCGGCGACCCATCGGCGGTGGTTTTGAGTGGCGGGTTGCTCAGCAAAGTTTTCTGCGGATGCTGGAAGAGTTTGGGGATCTTGGTTATGCCGGAATCAACTAGGCCCTTAACACCGGCTTTTGTTTCGTCAATTTCTTTAATTTCTTTAGCCCAATCGAAATCGCTGGAACCCACCATCTCTCTGTCTCTCTCTCTTTTCGATGCCAAGCGAGGAGGAATGAATGAGCTGTGGAGTGCAGGAATTTGTGAGGATGATGTGCCAATATATAGTACTATATCAAGTCGGACCGGTCAACATAAACATGGTTTTCATTTTGAAGTCCACATGAATAATATGATCGATTACTGATGTTTGGAAATCCGCAGCCATGTGTGTTGAATAATCTCCATCCCTGTGCGATTCGACCTATAGAGGTATTAGTTAGGATTGAACCGCAGACCTCTAGTCAGTCTTAGGCAGTCCATTCTTCCACTAGGTCATCGCTAAGGGAGTAGTTCACTCCTTTTTTTTTTACGTAAACCGTAGGTAAACCATATTTTCTAAGTATAAGTGTGACAAGTTCGACCTATAGAGGCGTTAGTGAGTATTGAACCTAAAACCTCTCAATCCAAAATAGTTTACTCTACCACTAAATCATCCATAAGGAGAATGTTTGCTCCCTTCTATTTTTTTTTTTTTTTTTGATATCGTGGATTGTTTACTCCCTTCTAGAATGAATATAATGTTGGTGAAGGAGGAAAGTTGTTTTCCCAAATTTTCTTATTTGGAGGCATATTAATTATTTATCTAATTAATCAACTAAATTGAGCCGGCATCTATAAATTTTGGTAGTGATGAATATTGGTACAAATTTGTGGGGTCGGGTTAGCTTTCTTGCAACTTTATGAACGGTTTTCTTTCCCAACTTACAAGTATTTTACAAATAATAATCAAATGATAACAAATATTCATGTGAGATTTTTAATTAATATGTTCCTTTTATTTATTTTCATTTTCATGATTAATTCTCAACTGAGGATTAATTATGAAAAATGTAAATTTTGAACTAGAGATCTAGAGCATAAACTTGGAGGAAAAAAATTAAATTTAAAATAGATCGAATTAAACGTATAAAAATTATTGGCACAGAAGAAGTTTTAATTTTTTTAAGGGTTATTGATTTTTGCCAATTAATTGGATTTTAGTTTTATTTTAATTTGTTTGAACCAAGTTTTATAATATTTCTAGATGACCTTAATGTATAATATGTTGTCATGGGTCTTATAGTCTCTGCTGTTTTTAGAAACTCACGAATCCGAATTCAAACCTAATGAAAAAGAAATTCAAACTTTTACGGCAGTTTTTGTCTTTATTCTAGCACACAGGTGCACTTTCTTGACTAATTTATTGATCGGATGACTCATTAAGTGACGCTAGAAAATAAATAGGGGTTCGTTCTAGTTTATGGCCCGACTTTTCACCAAGTAAATACTTTATAGTTCGATCTTTCAAAAAAAAAATATGGCCTGATCTTTGCCTATATATGATATTTATGGTACGAGAACAAAATTCTAATGATGGAAAAATGACTGGAATGCTAGTTGAAGATGTGGAAATTATCATATCCAAATCATAGATAGAAAAAAGATTTAAAAAAAATGAAATATTGTTCTTCTCACCCTCTATGTCTCTTCAACCTTCTCCCTCGTCGTATGCACCTGAAATGGCCACCATGGCACCATCTCTCTCTCTCTCTCTCTCTCTCTCTGATTTGAAAATTTTCATCGCAAAAGATGAAAAAGTTAAGGGATTCTGTCAATTAAAAAAACAAGGCTCTGCTCCGTCTTCGACAGCGCATTGAAGCCGACAATTAACGTAGAGCGTGGCGGAAGAAGAGAGAACATCACTGCATCTACAGTGACATTCTTCATTGCATAGAAAATTAGAATTGCAAAAGACAGAATCTTGAAGTTCCACAAAGGAAACAATAGAAAATAGTAGTAACATTTAATTGTGATAAAACTCTCACCTTCTTGGATCTGCATTCTCAATGGCAACATATATTACGTCGCCATTTACCTCATCCAAGAATGGAGACGAACAGTGCAAAGGAACTACTGTAAAAAACCCAAAGTAACATTACACACTAAATCAGATTGGATTCTTGGTTAGCACCAATGTCACAAAGAGCAACCACCCTTGGAAATTTCTGTATCTCACCAGAGAAGAGAAGAATGGCGAAGTGCAACAACCGGAGGAAAAAGAGGCGGTGAGAGAGAGAGAGAGTGTGTGTGGTGAAGCCACGTCATTTAAAAAATAAGTTGGCAATAAACACATCAGCATTCGGCCATCCCAATTATTTTTTCGTCATCGGATTTTGTTTTCGTGCTATAAGTGTCACATATAAGCAAAGGTTAGGACAAATCAGTAAAGTAATTTTTTAGATGTATTGGATCGTTATCCTTTACCCTTTAATTAAGAGTAATTCTAAACATACCCCCAAAATCACTCGGTATAGCCTCCTACAGAAAATAATAATTAAAATTAATATAATTTTACTATTTTATCCTTATAGTCCAAAAATTTATAATTAACTAATATTTTCTTAAATAATTCAAGATAAAAATGTGAATGGCGTAACCCCTAACAAAACAAATCACACGATGGTTTCTACATACAACATAATCCCAAACTAGAAATTAGAATGAAAAGTGGTTGACGGAGCTCTAGAACTAGAGGCGCACCACCATCGACGAGTAGGACGACACCGTTTGCTTCTCAATTCTACTCATGAGATCTAAATTATGGTTCTATTTCAATTGATGAAGGGACATATTTCATGTATGTTCGTGAATTTAATGTTCACGACATACATCATTTATAGAGAAATTTCTGATTTTGTTTGTTAATTATTTCTATTTTTTTTACACTGAATGATGTTAATACATATTAGGTTCGCGGACAAACTGGTGATATGTCTTTTAATTAAAATTCACTCAAGAGCTTATCTAGCGGAAAAAATCGCTCTCATCATCAACTGCAGTGAAATAATCTCTGTAGAGGTTTGATTGTTGAATTTAAATGTATTTCCTCTTTATTCCTTATTTTATAGTTTCGGAGACATAACCCATTTCCTCCTGCCCAACTGCAGGATCGTGTTTTCCTCGTTTGTATATGTGGGTACTGTGCTTAGAACTCTTAAATTTTCGTAATATTCTCAGTAAATTATTTTTGCCGATTTGAGTGGTAACAAGGTTATGTTTCAATGAAAAATTAAAGGAAATATAATAAAATTGCAAGCATGGGTGTTTTAAGGTTTAGATAACTGTTGGAAAAATTAGTAAAGATTTTGCTTTATCTCAAAAGTTCAACTGATCCCGATCGAGTAAATGAAAGCCATCAGTTTGAACTTAGCTAAAGCTCACTATTTGAGCGTAGGAAGTTTTATCTTTAGAGGTTTCTTGTAGAAGAAGTCAGACTGAAGAGTCAGTGCGTGAAGAACTTGGTCAGCTGAACTTCAACTCAGTTGACTCGATAACTGAACCGTGCAGCTCAAGCATGAAGAGAAGTTGTGTTGAAGTCAGACGTCGCAAAGCTGAGAATTTTTTTTTTTTGAAGACATTGATGGCAGAAGAGTTGAAGTCCAGATTCAAATTTACTCGGAAGCACAAATCAGCTTGAAAACTTACTATGAATGGACCGACAATATAGACACGCAAAAAGCGAAGGTCGCAGTTGTCATTTTAGGAAAGTTTGCAATGAAGTAGGTAGGGTGCCATGCTTTTGGCAGAGATCAAACGAGTCTTTCCAGCGGCTAATTAGATCTCTCTCTATGTTAATAGAGGTCTCCACATTGAAGAGAGAGAGAGAGAGAGCAGAGTAGAGTGAAGTAAAGAAAACTTCAAGCAAAACAGCAGACAACCACTCTCTCCAAAGTAAGAACAACCAAGTCAAAGAATCAATAGAAGTCGAGTGTCTATACCTCCTCATGTTCCTTCATCTAGCCTCTCAAAAAGCCCTTTCTTTGATTGAGTCTAGATCAATATAGGTTCTTCCATAATTATTTCTGAGT
Source organism: Schizonepeta tenuifolia (assembly GCA_029490685.1). Taxonomy (NCBI): domain Eukaryota; kingdom Viridiplantae; phylum Streptophyta; class Magnoliopsida; order Lamiales; family Lamiaceae; genus Schizonepeta; species Schizonepeta tenuifolia. The sequence goes on along the minus strand of CM055957.1, from coordinate 77,905,222 downwards.
AGACTCTCTCTCTAAGCTTTAGGAAGAAGCCTTCATTTCTCTTTGTGTAGAAGGTTTCCTAGTTGGAAAAATCCCCAACCCCCAAACCTCAGGTGTGTCGTTGAACCCACAATCAAAGACACTAAGTCCCTTAGAACCCGCAATCTAAGACTAAGTCCCTTAAAAACCCACAATCTAAGACAAGGTCCCTTAGAACCCGTAATCTAAGATCAGGTTGTACACTTGCCCGCAAAAGTGTTGTAAGGTTTGGTTCGAACCCGTAATCGAATTGGTTAGATTGCTTGGTACCCACAAACCAAGTGGAACGTTTGATAAGCACGCATAAGCTTATCTAGTGGATTACTTCCCCGAAAAGAAAGTCGTGGATGTAGGAGGTCAATCTCTAAACCACGTAAAAATACTGTGTCTTTTATTTTCAGTATTTACATTTGAGTTACCTAACCAACTGACTCAGTATACAAACAGTACTAAGTTTTGGGAACTTGACCATCCCCTGTTTTCATTAAGGTTTCAATTTAAGTAACGAGTTTTAATTTCCACCAACTTCCGCATAGCTTAACTCTTTGAAACCTCAGTTAGATTATACAGCTGACTCTCAGCCAAAGAAGTTAGTTGTGCACCTGACTGTGTGATCAGCTCCAACTGACTTTTTCAGTTGTTGAGCGAATGACCTGAGCAGTTTCCTCAGTGAAAAAATTTCGAAAGCAAAAAATTGCTACTGATGATTTCCTCCATACACCAAATACTCGTTACTGAGACCATCAATAGCTTTGAATATAGTTTTCCAAAATTGGGGGCCTTGATTTGGATGCTATTATCGATTGATTGTTAATTTATTATTATTGATTATTCTACTTACTAATTTTCTGGAGTTATTAGGATAAAATGGTAAAATTATGTTGATTTTATTTTTTATTTTTTATAAAGGACTATGAAGAGTAATTTTATGGCTATGTTTAGAATTTTCTTAATTAAAAGACTTTAATTCTAACAAGTCTATGTACAATCAAGGAAACTTTTTATTGGGGCACAAAATAATTATAATATGTGAAGAATTTCTTTACGAATCCAAATTTATTATAATTGAAATCTACGGGTTTTTGCTTGCTTGATTCATTATCAACACAAACATATATTTCTCAATATATACAATCAAACTATCATAATTATTTCCAATAACAAATGGTGGTTCTAATGCTCTCTTATGAAATCTTTCCATAGCTACAAAATAAGTTTAAAATATCATATTAATTATACTCCTTCCGTCCCGTTTGACTTATCCTAGTTTTTTTGGGCACGGGAAATAAAGGAGAAAATAATTAGGGAGAAAAAAATGTATTTAATGGAGTTTTTAAAGTTAAATAAAGTGGATAGAGAGAGAGAGTGAATAATGAAATAAAGTGAGTATAATAGTAAAATAAAGTGGGTATAAAGAGAGTGAATAGTGGATGACATAAAAAATGAGGAGAAAAGTAAGTTAAAAGGTGTAAAGTGGGCCTAATTAGCCAAACTAATTTGGCCCTAATTTCCTTAATATTTCCCAAAAAGGAATTAGGACAAGTGTAACGGGATGTCCAAAAAGGAAAGTAGGACAAGTCAAGCGGGACGGAGGGAGTACTTTCTAAGTTTCTAGCTACAATTATATACATATAAAAATCTTTTGAAAAAACATCCTAAAAATTTAATATACATAATTCAATCTCTTGTTCCCAAAAATCGAAATCATGTATTTCATTAAAAATCTAAATCAAAATCATGTATAATTAAATTTAGACCTGGAAATTGAGATGAAAAGATGGAAGCTTCAAATGACATAAAATTCCTTGATGATGATGATGATGGAGGGTGCAGTATGGATCGGAGGGTTTGCGGTTTAAGTTTTGATTATTTTATTATATAATTTAATTAAAAATGTACATAAATTAATAATAAAGATATATACTTAGTAATATTTTTCCTTTTTTTGTGGGGGCGCCTGCCGTCATTGTGTACAATACAAATGAAGAACTTTAACACACCCTGTATAAATTGATATAACCATCATCTAACACACATGAAATTCAATCGCTCCTAAACTAAACTACGGAATGTAAGATTGATCGTGCATTCCTATTATCGTGTAATTGATGTTTCTCTTATGCTCATATGATAACACACAATTGTGTGTTGCACAAGCAGATGCTATCATAAGACGAACAACATATATAAATTGATTAGCAAACGAGAACGAATACCTCTATGAAAATTGAGTACAATTTTCATTTATTTAAATTTTTGGGCAAAAGGAAGACGTAAATAAAGGTTAATTTACATAAGAACTTTATAGAAAATGGATACTTTTTTGTATTTTCTTATGAAAAATGAGTATATAGTATTACACCTTAATTCCAGAGTGTGGACTGAATGAACTTCATGCATCACGCCTACGCAATAACTCGCAAACTATACAAAATATATAATTCAACACGAAGAAATTCATATATGACGAATTCAAGTTATAAGCAGTGATGTAATTAATTCGAATTAACTTGAAATAATTTAGATATAAATACCGGACTTCACCTAAAGGCACTACACAAGGGGGTATACATACCATGTACATTATTTATGTTAACAAAAATAGAGCACACATTCTCATTGAGAATAGCCGTGGTACGCCTGAAGCCAAACAAACAAACAATAATTATGAAAAAGATCAAATAATAAAGTTTTCAAGAAGAAAAAGAAAGGATATACAATTTTTTCACAACGAGATAAATACAAATTAACCAACGAATCAATGAATTTGTGACGGCAGCCTTAATCAGTTGTTGATATAATTTGGTAGTTTGCAAGAGCAGAATGGCCACCTCGTAAGTTTCTCTTCTGGTAATGAGTGACAAAATCTAAATAATTGACTTGTTTATAGACAGCAGGGGTATTTTGGGAAACGACTTCCTTAATAGGTCCATATATATTGGTCATTTGATCGCCACGTGGAAAGAAGAAGCACGCAACAGAAACTCGGCTCCCTCGCAACCTACACAACACTCTGTGCTCCACGCTCATGAATCTGTCATTGCTCATCACCTACGATCAAATTAATTTAAATAACACTAACATTTATCCGAATAAGAGAATTGGCGATGTTGAATTTTCATTAAAATTTAACTACGCACAAATTAATATTGAACTAATGCAATTGTCAAAACACATCATAATGAACACAACTTGTAGCCAACTTCTAGAAAGGTCTAAGTTCAACTGTCTACAGCGGTGGTTCTAGAGCCCAGGAGACCCCGGCGATCGCTTGGGCAAATTTTTTTAATAACTATATTTGTGCTGGATTTTTTTTCCACTTTCACATGTATTATAATTGTAAGTTTGTCCGTCCAAATTTGTGATTAAATAAATAAACGAAATCTCGCCAGGTCATTGTTAAAATCCTAGCTCCGCCCCTGACTGTCTAGGTGCATTAAATGAGCTTTGGTCTTTAAAGTTCTGTATTTTTATTTTTATTTTTTATTTATGTTTGTTTGGTCTTTAAAGTTTTTGTTTACCACCGTTCAAAAATAAATTGTGTTTACCATAGAAGTTCTTTTCTGTAGACAGAAAACATTTGAAGAGCATCCGGAATTCCAATATCTATAGACTATTTTAGCTAAATTAGTAAGAGTATTGATATTTGGACAACAGTTGTCCGGACAACGGTGACATATTCATAATTAAATACTTTTTCAAATTTTTCTAATAATTATTATAATTAGTGTTTTGTCTATAACACTATTTTCCACTTAATTGTATGTTAATTTCTAATATTAATTAAAATAAATTAATATCATGCACAAATTTTTGAAAAATTTCGAAATATTAATTAAATTTAAAGATTAACATATAATTAGGTGAGAAAGGGTGTTATAAATAAAACACTAATTATATTAATTATTAAAAAATTAAAAGATTATTTAATTACGAATATTACACTGTTGTCCAAATGTTATTATTCAATTAGTAATCTATCTACTTAAAAGAACTCAGTTAGTCAATCAATTTACAACATAAAGACAATAGTATCATTACATGGAATATAATTTACGCATTAATCAAAGAAGTTGTGATAACTGTATAGTTTAAATCAAACATGCAACAAAACTAATCTTAAGCCACATTTTAATTTGTTCATAAAATGTCAATATTAGTACTATATCCAAAATAACTGATCTTTTTACTAACTGTGTGCCAATCATCTATAAATGCAATTGTAAATGCATGAGCTAGGCAGCCAACTTCTCCTATCGCATTAATATCTTGCCTTAAATTACCAGATATCATGACCTAAGCACTATTATTTCTTATGAGCTTCACATTTAAACATATATTAACTGAATTTGTTATTACGTATTTAAAGCGAATCCATAGAGTTCAAAAAATCTATACCTACACTATTATTAAATCACAAAACGGGTGACGGGCCACGACACCTATAATATAATTAACGATCTAAATTGTAATCAAAACAGTATATTTTAGATACTCCATGCCGTATTTTCACATATATTAATGATAGAATAAAGTCAACTAATGATTTTTTTAAACAACTAATGAACTTTTAATCAAGTAATAATAGACTCTTAAATATTTTAGAATAGAAATAGTTTTGAAAAAAATAGGAACGAATATATAATAGATACCTGGAGGAAATCACCAATGTTGACTATTAGAGCTCCGGGCACGGGTGGCACGTCGATCCAACAGCCGTCGTGTTTTATCTGCAGGCCACCGGAGTCGTCCTGCACTAAAACCGTCAGAACTGTTGGATCGGAATGCTCCACCGTGCCCAAGCTCTTGTCGGGCTCGGGCGACGCCGGATAATAAAGGCATGTTAGATATTCACTATCCATGCACCGCATCTGCCCCAACAACTCTTTCCCCACCCCTAACGCCTCCGACAGCACCTCCGACAATACATCTCTCACTTTCATCAATTCTGTCATGTAATCCATTATTTCGTTCCTAATCATATATACCAACAAATTCAAATCAATATATATCATGACAAACGCTATTGTAATTGTAACAGAGGAATCAAACTGATCTGCATTACCTGCAGACTGGAGGGATAAGCTGAGGATCGAGCGCGCCGTCCGTGAACTTGCAAGCAAATGCATCCCTCCAGCTCGCCGCGTCGCCTTCCTCGAGACGCCCGTTGATGGAGTAGAACCTCACGTCGGGGCTGCCATCGGAGGTGTATAGGTCCACCTTCGCCTCCTTCGGTTGCTCGTGCACGCTCCGCGTGCCCTTAAGCACGGCATCCATCACGCTCGTGGGGATTCCATGGTTGACCATCTGGAAGAATCCCCACGTTCGTGATGCAGTTCGAATCTCATCAACAACTTCTGCCCGTCGGGGTCCCTCCTCACGGACGCCCTCCAAGTCTATGACTGGAATTGGGGCGTCCGGACGGGTCCCCACGGCGTTGGGCTCCGGTGGACTAATGAAGAAGCGTGGCACTTTAGTGATGCCGGAGTCAACGAGGCCCTTGACGCCGCCTTTGGAATTCTCGAACTCCGCCACTTGTTTATCCCAGTCATAATCATTGTCTTCGGCGGGTTCCATGGAAAGGGAAATAGTGAGCTTCTATTTTTGGTGTAGGAGAATGAAGAATTAATTTAGATGTAAAAGAAATATGCACACAAGTGCATAAAAGTATTTCGGAAATTTATAGGTTAAGCAAACATGTGGGGAACATGCTTGTCTCAAATTTAGGCTGTTCTTGATCAGAGACAGCTTGCTAGTTGACTTAACAACATTGTTTTATTAAAACAAATTAATTTAATCAACATGCGCCATCAATATCATCCTTTTTTTCGTAAGATCATGCTAAATTCATGCCTTATTTTACTAAATAATTTACATAGTATTCGAAGTTGGAACATGCTTCATTAATCCAACAAACAATAATTTAGTTGTCCCAAAAGTCTAAATATGGGATGTGAAGCCATTATCAGAAGAAGCAAACCGGAAGCGCAGTCTTTAAAATTTCTTCTAATCTTGTTAAAAAATGAAAAGAAAACAAAAATAAGAAGAAGTAAACAAAATATTTTCAAGAAACTCACAGAAAAATTAATTGATCAGATAGCTAGGAAATGAGAAAACTAATTATTAGAGTACTGTACAAACTTGAGATAAGAACTGAAACTCATAGCAAGAGTTGTTAGAAAGAATTAATGTTACCTGATAGGTTCAAGAATGGAGGTTGCTAAAGGTTGTGGTGGAAACAAGAATATCGCCAAAATGGGTGACGTTAATTGTAATATAATTTATAAATATTGGTTGAAATGAAATAAAACATTAAATGAAGAGTGGTGGATGGGAATATGTATGTAATAAAAGATAGACACATGGAATCAGTATTTAATAAATACATATTAAAAAAAAAGAATTAAAACTTGATGAGGACAAAACATATAGAGGAAGAGCAGTTGGGAATTGGAGTGTTCTGAAAAGGCCGGTAGGAAATTTATGTCATTATTATTTGCTACATTTCATCACCCGGCCCACTCATATACTACTCCCCCTCCCGGTCATATAAAATTTTAATTTTTTTCTCAACAAATATATATATATATATATAGAGAGAGAGAGAGAGAGATATGACGCTCCTTATTTATGATTTATGGACACATTTTGTGAGCAATATTAATCACTCTTCCATTCGAAGATTTAGGGGGTGTATTCAACAGAGAATTCAGTGGAATTTAAAAGAATTGAAGATTCCTGCTGTATTCAACCAAGAATTAAAACAGAATCTAAGATTCTTGATGTATTCAACATAGAATTGAAATATGGAATTTAATTTCCAGTGTATTCAACATTCTTTGGAATTACAATTCTCAAGGAATTCACTGGAGTTCACTCCAAAACTGTGAAGCATGAATTCCGACCTCACCCCCCTCGGAATTCCGATTCTGTGAATATCCAGGCGATCGCGCGGCCACCGCGATCGTTGTGGCCTGTCCGGCGCTCGCTGTGCTCTAGCGCTCGCTGGGTTGTTCACAGCGTCCGCTATAATCGAACAGGCGCTGGAAAACGAAACGTTTCCAACATAAATAATCGAGATCAAACAGGCAGAAGATAGCATTTTCGAGCTAAGAAAGGCAAAACTCACTCCAGCGGTAGAAAAGAAAGGAAGAAGGTCTCCAAATACCATAATTCTTGGATTCTCTCCACAAGGTATTATACTTTGCATTGCTTTGCCTTGCTCTTGTTACACTATTTATTGGTTTGAACACTGTGAATAATTTATTGGTTTGAACCCTGTGAACCCTGTGTATTCACGTGAATAATTTTACTTGTGATATCGATACAAGATATATTTGTTTGGTCATGATGATAATAGTTATATGGTATTTGTGTGGTCATGACATTTTTTTTATTTTACTCTAAATGGCTATTGTGTATCATACCTCTTATAACAGTTTGCATTGAATGTTGACAGTAGCAATTTCATCCTTTTAAATCTTTTCTAGCTCACTTATTATCTAGACTTAGGCCTGGTAAATCAGTGGGTGTTTAGAAGCATGAAGCAATTGAAGATTGTTGCTACTGGTTTGATTTTGGAAAATTAATTGTTAGGATCTATTGGTTAGAAGTATAATATATGCTTGTATATATATATATATATATATTGTGTTTATTATAGAAGTAAGAATGGAGGATTCAAAACAAGATACAAAAAAGAGGGTGTCTTATGAGTCGTGGACTAAGCAACAAAGTAGATTACTCTTAGAGCTCATGGCCGACGCCGCACGTAACGGATGGCGTGATAATAGTGGAATCTTTAGTAAGCAAACGGTGGAGGAGAGAATACTTCCCCAACTTAACGAGAAACTCAAATGTCATAAGACTTATGCCAAATACACGGGCCACCTCAAATCGCTTAAGAAAATTTGGTTATCTTATTACAATCTTAAGAAGTTTAGCTCAGGTTTTGGGTATGATACCAATACTAAGAGGTTTACGGCTCCGGATGAAGTATGAGATGATTACTTAAAGGTATGCTTCTACTATTGCAATTATTTCTATAATCGAAGTTGTTGTTTATAATGTATTTATTAATCTCTTTTTCTTTTTTTCATGTTAGGCTCACCCAAACGACGGGCACTTGCGCTATTCGGAATGTTTCGATTATGAGCATATGGAGCTTGCCCTTGGAAATGGTGTTGCCGTGGGAAGACACGCTATCGGGTTGGGTAGTGCTTCTACGGATGCAAGGACATCAGTAGTAGATGAAGATGATACTAGTGAGGCGCGCATAGATGATCTTGCCTTTGATGTTGAAAACGAGGTATTCGTAGATCTCTCTCAAACTGAGACACCACTTGCTTCCACACAACCTTCAGAGAAACCTCAAGTGTCCGTTTCCGATGCATCAACTCAAAAAAGAAATCAACCGAAGAAAAGAACTAGAGGTCAATTTGAAGCAAGTGGCGGCTCTAATGAAGTCATGGATGAGATAAAAAAGCTAACCACCACTTTGGATGGAGTTCATGAGCTATTGCGAAAAAGGGATGAGAAACTTGAGCAACGAGAAAGAGAAAAAACTTACACTACATGGGATGCCTTCAAAGAGATCCCAAATTTGGAGAATGACACCCGTATGAAGGCTTTTGACTTGCTCAATACCAAATCATTAAAAGATAGTTTCTTGAAGATGACGGTTGAGGAACGAGCAATGTGGATAGAGTACAAGCTTCGTAGGGGTGACTAGTTGCATATAAGTCGCGTACTTTGTTTTGGTTTTTGAATTGACAAATGGTTGTCTTTACATTTTTAACATGGCGTTGTTATGGTTTTTTATTTCAATTGACTTGTGTTGTCTTTACATTTTGAACATGGTGTTATTATGGTTTTTGGCTTGAATTTAATATGGTTGGCTTTATATTTTGAACATGTTCTTCGATATTGACTATACTCTTATGGTTGTGTTCTAGTTTATTTTGAATTCATCTACATTTTCATTGTTGTAAGTTGTGGACATTCATTGTTTATGCAGAATGGACAATCGTGATAGTTTTCAAGAAGAAATTGAAGATGAAGAAATGGAAGAAGCAATGCAAGAAGAAATGGAAAATGAAGAAGAGATGGAACTTTACGACCAAGTTCGGATATTGTTGTTGGCAATAACTTGTATTCATGTGATTGCTTAGCCTACATCGATGTTTTCTTTCCGGTCCATTTGAATCTGAAGTCTGAGGCGATTAATCTAAGAAACCCATGCATGAAAAGGATATACACAAATCATCTCATTTTCTTGCTTTTCCAACCGCAAACTGACTTATTAAATTCAAATGAACATATATGGTCTAACAAATTATTCTCAATTGATGTTCTAATAAAGCTTACTCTCAATTGATAATAAACTCTAAACCATGAGATTGAATACTCTGTTGCCACTCTCTGTGATTTCTCTTATTGCTTTAATAAGGAGATAACACATGACGTAACTAATGGTATAAGATTTAAAAATATATAAAAGAATAATAATACCCTAAATCTTGAACCCTTAGTCATGCTATATGTCCAGTGGCGGAGACAGACTGTTTTTAGTGGGGGGTCCAACTTATCATATCATCACCTTATAATTTGTAAAAGAAAATTAAAAAATAGAAATGAACAAGTGTAATTTAAAATTACTAAATTACAACCTTACAATAACATGTTAGCTTTGATAATTACAAGTTACAACATTTGAATGTAGAAACAATTAGTAGCTTTGTCGCGTAATGTTTTAGTTTGAATAAAATGAATTCCTCAATACTTACAAATCCAAACCAATTACTCAAAATGACGAACAAATTATAAAACACTAATAATGGGTGTTGATCCTTGCAAAATAATATCGAGTCTTTAGAATTTATTTCTCTCAATATACATCCAAGCTTCTCATAAACAAGATAATTTGAATCAAAATCACAAATTCACTCCATAATAATATTTTTCTTTTACTAATTTAATTAAAATTGTAAATATACCCCTACTAATTTTACAAATTGGTGGGGGTTTCTCCGCCACTGCATGTGTCATCTCCTTACTAAAACAATGGGAAATGTTATATGTAGAGGCAATAGGTGATCTGATTTGCTTAAACCATTTAATCTTTCTTGTGACATAGTTGTTCATAAAGACTCTATTAATTTTACCTTTGAATTTTTTTAAATAATCAATTAATTTTCTTTGAAAAAAAAAACTAAATTACTACTAACCGTTTTTTTTATTATTAAAAAAAAAACAGTAGGAGGATTCAATTCATTTAGTACGTGAGTTCAAATACTTTACCATTGAGTCACCACCACATTTTTACATGAACCAAATCCTCTTATAAAAACAATCTTAGTGTGAGAACTAGAAATCAATCTGAATTGGTGATCTTTGTATGATCGGTGGTTGTGATTATTTGAAACATAAATATATATTGATTTAAGCATGATTTTATATAAGCATCATTGCAAAAATGCATGAATCTTATTAATCATGAAAATATATAAATTTAAATATAACTAAATATTAATTTAAATATAATTCTCAATTTCTCACCAAAGGAATATTTTTTAAAGTAACTCACTCCTATATAAAAGATATGTATATATAATCATGCATAAAGATAGGGAAAAATGAGATATTAGCAATTATAGAGATAAAAAATACTAATTGTAGCAACATTTTTAAAATATATAAAATCTAGCACTTCTAGATTTTTCTGTCCTTCCTTTATTTGAATTTTTGTTTTATTAATTAATTTCATTTAACCTTATAATCGTATTAATTATAAACACATCCCCCCTCCCCCACCCAACTCGGCCACTCTCCTCCCTTCACCCAAAACCACCGCCGCCACACTACAAACTAAGAAGCCTTCTGCCGCCACACTTCCGACCGGCGATAACTATAGTCACTAAACCCGTACAACACCGACAATGACTTCTGCAAATTTTCTCTTTCACAATGACACATATAACTCATGTAAGAATCTTTTGCCGCCGCTTCTAAACCCAATATCCGCCGTTGCAACTTTTCCGATCATCTTCTCTGTCGATCTCGCGGCCTTCTCCTTCCCCAGCCCTTCTCTCTTTGTCCGTTAACCTGGACCTTACCCTTCCCTTCTCTTTATCCTTCGATCTCGACCTTCTCCTAAATACTAAGTCATAGGAATTTGTATAAATTACTATGTGGGATCACAAACTTTCATCTCTTAAATTGGCCTCCTTCAAAATTATGTTAAATCACGTAACATAAAATGTTAAATCACATATCCAAGACTTACTGATTTATGATTAATATGAATTACCATAATTTAATATGTGAAATCATTACATTTACTATATGAAATCTCAAAAAATACCTCCTTTTGAAAACAAAAGAACATCCAATTTGTTGAATAATATGAAATCATATAATTTGTTGTGTTAATTAATATACTTTTAGCATACGAAATCACATAAAATTTCTTTGAATAAAGTATTCTGGTTTATATACTTTAAAATTAATACGAATTTACATAATTTTTATATGTGAAATCATAATATATTAATATATGAAATCCAATATATTAATCCATTCAAAAAACGTACATCTCTCCGCCAGAATCTATGGAGGTTGAAGATTAATGTTTTTTCATCCACAAGAATCAATGGAATGACCATCATCAACTCCGAAATCTATAGTCATGGCAGGAGTGTGGAGAAGAATTATCGACGCAGAAATATTGGCGTTGATGATGGTTTAGCGGCGACCGATGATCTTGGTAGATGCAGTAATGGATGACAACGTTGGTAGGCGGCGGCGGTGGAAGCTGTGGTGGGAGCGGCGAATGGATGAAGGAATGTAGTGGCAGTGCAGAGGGGGGGCTATGGTGTATACACAGTGAAGAACGAAATTATCATACAACATATTAATTGATTTTATGAGAAGTGATATAATTTAAAAATATAAATTGGGATATAAATGACCGAAAGTACCAGATTTTGTATGTTTTAAAATAAGTGCTAAAATTAGTATAAAAAATCTTTAAAATTGCTAATTTCATAGAATTTTCCTAGGGAAAATTGGGATATTAGCAATTATAGAGATTAAAAAATACTAATTGTAGCAACATTTTTAAATTATATAAACAATAATGACAAACGGACAACTGTCGTCCGGACAACTACCTGTTTTAGGCTTCAAAACCGAGCCAACTAATATTATTTAAAACCGCCGATTTTTTTTTTAAATCGGTCCAACCAATTCCTTACACCCATCATTTTCTTTTTTGTAAATAATTTTATTAATTGATTATAAATTATATTTAAATCGATTTTAGCATAACCTTTCGTTCGAGCTTAATTAAGGGATACAATAGTAAAACAAGAAAATAATTGAAAATCCGGCGGTTTTAAATAATATTGGTTGGACCGATTTTCAAGCTTCAAACCGATTAGTTGTACGGACAACAATTGTCCGTTTATCATTACCCACATATATAAAATATAAAAGAGAAATTCCCCAAGAATAACACATCTTCTCTATCACTTTTAAATTATGTCACCTTTTTTAATCTCTTATAATTATGTCACTTTTTGACATTTCTACCCCTCCTTACTCTTTTTCACACCCTTTCTTTTTGTTATTCTCACTCTCTCTCTCTCTCTCTCTCTCTCTCTCTCTCTCTCTTCTATATCTCTCTTCTCCCTCTCGACTATTTCTCTTCTCTCTCTCAAAACTAATCGCCGCCGCTGCCGCAGCACCGCCGTCACTCCATCAACGCCGTCGGCTTCACTGCTCTCTCCGTCGTCTTCCTCCTCTACTTCAAGCCGATTTGCCCTCTTCCTGCAGCACCACCTCCTCTTCGCCGCCGCCAACTTCCTATACTCTGTCGTTGCCCTCCACTGGGAGATGTCGCAGCGCATCGTCTCCTCCATCCCTGACTGGTCCTCTGTCACTTGCTCGACACCTTCGACATGGCAGAGAAGGCGGCGCGCACGTACGATGCAACGATGCAGCGGCTGATTCCGCCCTAATTCTGCAGAAAATTTCCAGATTCCACCCTAATTCTATGACTAAAAGTTGAATAGATTAACAACATTTGTCGATGTCTTGGTTTGAGAGGCGGGATTTGATGGGGCACCATTTGTAGGGTTTGGTGAGGGAGAGAGAGTGGAAATTGAAGGGGAGTTTAAGAGAGATGGGTTCTATGGGGAATTGCAGAACGGTTGCAGCGGCGGGGCGGAGTGGTTGAAGATGTGGGTAGGGGAGCATGCAGCGTATGTCGACCGGTTGCAGCAATTTCCTAGCGCATGTGAGGAGGCAGTGGTGGTGGCGGCGCGACGATAAGAAGTCGGGCTTGGCGGTGTCGGAAGGGATGACGCTGTCGTCGCGGGATTGCGATTTGGAGGCCTACCACCAAGGCATTGTTTAAGAGATGGTGATCGGGAAAGGAGCTGTGTTGCTGCTCATCAATGGCGGTAGGGATGCGGGGGCCACGAGAAAGGAAGAAGGAAATCCCCATGGAGAGGACAGAGCAATTTCTGGAATTAGATGGAATTATATTTTTTTGGTTATTTCACTACTATTTTTTTGTGATTTCACGATTTAATAAATGTTGCTTCCTATTTTATTTTTTTTTCACATTGAATATGTTCTTATTCACATTTTTTGTTATTTCACTATTATTGTTTTGTTCACATTTTTTTGTGATTTATTTATAATTTATGTTGCAATAAAAATGTTGTTTCCCAAATTTTTTTTGTTCATGTTGAAATTGTTCTGATTCACAACTTATTTTTTGTGATTCACAATTTTTTTTTGTGACCATCGCCGGCAAAAAATTTTTTTTGTGCAATTCCTGCTTGGTGATAATCACTGAAAGAGATGAAACTAATATTTTTTTAGTGAGTCACAAATATTTTTTGTGACAACTGGCGGCGGCTGAAGAAAAGTGCTGGTGGAATGTTTTTTTTTGTTCGGTCACAATTTTTTTTCGTTACTGCCAGCGGCTGTGGTGGCAGAAAAGTGGTGGTGGAACATTTTTTTTTGGTTCAATCACATTAATTTTTTTGTGACCGCCGACGATAGTGGCAGCGGCACGACGGTAGCGGTGGTGGCAGGGCGGCGGCGACGGTGGAAAAATGGTGGTGTAATGTTTTTTTTTTGGTCAGTCACAAATATTTTTTTGTTACCGCCGGTGACAGTGACGGCGGCACAACAACGGCGGTGGTGGCACGGCGGCGGCGACACAACGACAGTGGTGGTGGAACTATTTTTTTTTAGTCACAAATCTTATTATTTAATTAACATTTGGTATTTGGAAACAAAATTTATAATGTGAATGATGTATTTTGGTAATTTGTTGGTCAAATGAAGGGCAAAAATATCCAAAAGTGCTAGATTTATAAGCAACTAAAAAAGGTGACATTTTTTAAATTTTACTTCTAAGAAATGCTATTTTGAATATCCTTTCTATATAAAATCTAGCACTTCTAAAGTTCTATGTCCTTCCTTTATTTGACTTTTTGTTTCATTAATTAATTTCATTTAACCTTATAATTTTAATTACCCCCTCCCCCCCCCCCCCACCACCCCAACTCGGCCACTCTCTTCACCTTACCCAAAACCACCGCCGCCACACTACAAACTAAGAAGCCTTCTGCTGCCACACTTCCGTCTGGCGACAACTATAGTCACTGAACCCGTACAACACCGACTATGACTTCTACAAATTTTCTCTTTCACAATGACACATATAACTCCTGTAAGAATCTTCCGCCGCCGCTTCTAAACCCAATATCCGCCATTGCAATTTTGCTGATCATCTTCTTTGTCGATCTCGCGACCTTCTCATTCCCCTTCTTTCTTTGTCCATTATCTGGACCTTCCCCTTCTTTTTAGCCGTCAATCTCGACCTTCTTCTAAATACTAAGTCATAGGAATTTGTATAAATTAATATGTGGAATCACAAACTTTCATCTCTATAATTGGTTTTCCTTCAAAATTATGTTAAATCACATAACATAAAATGTTAAATCACATATCTAAGACTTACTGATTTATGATTAATATGAATTCTATAGCTCGGTTCTCGTTCTTTGTTTAGTTCGCAGGAGCTCTCTCTTATTTCGGTGTTGATTAAGAAAGAGACGTCATCGTTTTATCTTTGAAAGACAATATGTCGTACCGTCAGCACTAGCCGCGGCGGCCGTGAAAATACAAACTTGCTATAGAGGATATCTCGTGAGTTTAATTAAATAAATTTAGCTTAATTAGTGAGGCGAGAAAAGCACTGAGCGCACTCAAAGGAGTAGTGAGGCTTCAAGCTGTGGTTCGAGGCAACCTAGCGCGACAAAATGCAATCTCAAGTAACCTTCAAAATTAGAATTGTTAAAAAGGAGTCGGTCTGGTCTGGACGAACCGGCCTAATCCGACTGTGAGTCGGGTTGGATTTATCTCTTAGGGTCAACATAATTTCGGTTTGCCCTGAAATCCTTCATTTGGCAAGTTGGCTTAGATGCGATCTGAAAAATATATATATATTTAGCTTAATAGTCAGCCTAATCAGTTCGATTTTAGGTGGGGTTGTACTAAGATTTTATTAGGCACGACCGAAATCCCATCATGACTCGATAGGCTCGGGTTGGTGGTTTGATAATTGTAATTGTTAGTGAATATATTATTAATTTATTATTTTATTTTTTAAAATATAATTTATAATCTAATATTTTTCATGATTATACTAATTTTTGCCTTGTCTTCTTCACTTGTAGCTTCATCGGCAAAGGTCGATGATCACCCACAAATGCAAATTCCAAATTCAAACTCAACAACACTTGGCTCAACTAAGCTAGCTCAATTGAAGCTGAGAAGTGCAATCAAGCAGGCCAAAACTGCAGAGAATCTAACATCATCTTTTACACAAAGAAGATCGTTTTGCCATGCAAAGAAGAAATCTACAAGAGTCAATCCATCTCCGCACAATGCACGGATCTTTCGAGCTTACATGGCTACAACAGAATCTGCCAAAGCGAAGGCGAGATCGTTGTCGGAATCATATTCTTGCCAAGACTCATCATGGAGTTCATTCAATAGTGAACTACTCTTCAACCCTAGTAAAAGAAAATGCATTTTATGATGAAATCATGTGTTACATTGTAGTTACATAGTATTAGTACTAATCATTAGTGTAGTTGTCATACCTTCAATTTTCTTTTTCTATAGTGACGTGTTGTTTTACTTAATTTTGAAATCTACTATTTTTCCAGTACCTCGTCTCTTTTCGACACGTCATCATCCCCCTAAGTCAAGGACTGAAAATTAATTTAATGTTTGAAAAATGCATATGATTTCAAATTCCTACCTATTTGTTTAGTTGATTATGATTACAAAATTTCAAACCACAGTATATAAATAAATTTTTTATGTTTATATTATATTATATTAGCCAAACGAATTAAGTGAATTAGGAAAACAGAAAGAAGGAAAGATGCTATAGTAAAATGACCAAAAAACAAAGATGCCAATCGGAGTGTGTTCGTGTAACGACTGCTGGTGAGACGAGAAAGTGTCAAGAAATGAGATCCTCTGTACCGAAAACGAGACGATTGAATTGATAGAGCACCAATGAGTGTAATGATGTATACTAGTCTGATATTACTAGAGGAATGGTTCAAATAGTGCCAATTTCCATCTAAGCCATTATTAATCATATTCACATCCTAATACAAACTTAGACTATCCGCAATGGTAGTATCTCTATGGGGTGTGATGGAGATAGAGACAGTCAATTACAGTGGGACTGTCTTTATGGGGTGTCTTCATCTAATTAGTTTATTAATTTTAAATATTAATTTAGCATTAAGTTTAATCATAAAATTCAAAATTTTATTAATTAAAATACAAATAAAAAATTGTATTAATCCAAATATAAAAACCTATTACTTTTTTATTTAAGAAACATATTAAAAATGAAAACTAAAAAATGAAAAAAGAAAAGAAAAAAACTGATGAAGAAGAAAAATCAAAAAAGAAAAAAATTACATGAAAAAAATCTGAAAAAATGAAGGGAAAAAAAAGAAGAAAAAGATCGAGACTGTCTCTATGCACGAGACAGTTTTGAGACTGGGGGTGCTGCACTGGGCAGTCTCCATGAATTGAGTGTCTCGAGACACTCATGGAAACAACCACTGCTCATAGTCTTAGGAGAGAGAGATAGCACCATACATTTTTACAGTTGAATGCCTTTTTTAGTTCCTAGAACCAATCCATAACTTATCGCAAAAACTTGTATACGACCGGTCGCATGCCATGCGACCGAGCGTGGCGCGTGTAATAAACGCGCCAGGCTCCCACGCGCGGATTTTTTTTTTAATCTGCCTCATTTTCTTTTTCGGCGCGTGTTCACGCGCTTGCCGATTTTTTTTTATTTTTTTTTGGAATTTCTTTTTTTTTTCCTTTTTTTAATTTTCAGATTCATTTTGCCTCTTCTTCTTTTTTTACTTTTTTTTGTCAAGAGATCGAGTTAGGGGAGCCGAAGGCCTCGGAACGAGCCGAAATATTCAAATTGTTGTCACTACGATTATCTATAGTTTAAAATCGAAACCGGAAAAAAACTGTAAATTTTATAAAAAAATTGAAAAAAAAGTTTTCAAAGTTGACTGGGTTGACCCACGTTGACCGGCTGGGTCAACCCAGATCCGGTCTCATAATTTATATTACAAGGTTTCACAAACAAACTCATTTTTCCACAATAAAAACTCAATCTTGTGAAGAATAATGACAAAAAAGGATGGATAAAATGGACATTAATCTCTAACTAAGGCCAAGGTACAACATTCCAAGGCATAAGGTACAACAAATTCAGTTCTCACAATGAGCTTCAAGCTTCTACTTGCACCGGAAAAATATTAAAATAAATACCAAAACCAACCTTTCAGTTCCGGCGGCGGAGCTTGGGCGGGAGAGGTGTGTGATTTTAAAGTGTGAAGTTGACAGCAAAAGAAGTTGGTTTCATTATTTTAAAAATTCCCACAATTTATGAAAATTAATTAATTAACTATAGATTCCTGTAAGAAAAAGAGTATTCGGCCCTTCGAATTAAATTAAACGTAAATAAATGTGATTTATCTATATTATATAAAAAGAGTCTTAATTAAATATGCTCGTGCTGGTATTTTTTTAGGAAAAATAATGCAATATGTATTTTATATTTATAAGGAATATAGGAATTCATTAGGAACTTCTTTGCCATTGAAAAATTTAAAGTTTTTATAGTGTGTATCAGTTCAATGGCATCTGTCATACTAACAATGAAAAAAAACAAAATATAATTATCCTAGAAAACACAAGTTTTAGAAACGAATTCATTATTTGTAAATATTTAGAGTATTGAATTAAAATAATATATATTTATTTTTGAAATTTTATTGTTCACTAATTATAGTCATTGGATCAATCTGTTGTTCGAAAAATCGTAATCATTCATTCAAGTACTCTTTTAAGTATTAATATGGTGCATGCTTGGACCTCATTTAACAATGAGTAATGTGCTCAAAATTATATATTATTTTATATTTATTAATTAATTTAAATTGGTTGAAATTTTTGTATAAGTTAAAATTAAAAATATGCACGTATTTTGCACGTGTTATATGGATGAGCAAAGCATTTGCATCTTACTCATCAGTATATTATTTTGGATGAACAGAAATAAGCCCCCAATTGCCAACATTGTGTGTACTTCAAGGGACAAGGATTTGGTCTTGCGATTTCTATGGCAAACATGATACACAACAACAACAATTTGCTGTAACAGGCTCGGGCAGGAAGATGGAGCTTTTGACATCGAATGTACTAAAAAATGGCCATAACTACTTCTATGAAAGGGCGAGCGTTACGGAAAGGAAACTACTTGTTCGATTGATAGTGCTGCATCCGAATTCGGATGCAATTACTCGGATGTCTACGTTTGTTGGGACTACTTCTTTTGTCCACTACCCATCAACTACGTAGATTCTAGCAACAATAAGGCACCGTATATGAGGATTGCAGCGCTATTGAGGCATTCCCTTTGAAGTATTGGCTAGTTTGGCAAAATAAAAATCTTTGTATACAGGGAACTGAGTTCTAACGAGGCAAAGGGCTTCAGAAATTCGAACTTGTTTATAAAACCAACCGCAAGTAGCAAAACGGATGTCGATACCGTTATATTGTACGATGTTTTCTGCGTGGATGCTACCGCTTAATACGCAGGCAACATATGTCTTCATCTTGAACGAAGACTTTCGTTCCCTTACACGGGAGCTAGTCCTTAATGGTAGTGTTGTGTTAGTCTCAAGAGAAGAAGAGAGTGTTCGCTTGAACAAGGAATTGAAAAAAGTTGGTGGTACAGTAAAGGAAGCTAAAGTAAAGCAAGCAACGATTAAAGCGAAAGTGCAGTATGGAGACGAAGTGTAGCAATGGCAATGGCCCGTTATCCTGGATATGTCCACTAGGCCCAGAAAATGGGCCAGCCATCATGTTAGGCTCATGGGCTGTGTAGCCCAATACCACGTTCAAATTGTACATAACAGTTTCGGATATATCCTACCCTATATATTTACATGTCTTTAGGTCCCGTTTGGTAGGCTATATTAGGCTATACTATATTATTTATCTAGCTTAATTAAGTGTTTAGTACGCAATATAAATAAACTTGCCAGCTCGGTACAAAGCTTGGGCCCTATGCTACACTCGACCTAACCCGATCCGACCCGACCCGATCAACGTTGGAACGTAGACTTTTTTTTTAAAAAATCCGGATTTTTTTTTCAGCTCCGTCTTCAGCTCCGAATGTAATCTATAGATTATAGTATTGACAACAATTTGGATCATTCGCCTCGCTCCGAAGCCTTCGGCTCCCCTCGCTCGATCTCTTAACCAAAGGAGAAGAGTAGAGGTGGCCAAACTTCGGTTTCGGTTCTGAACCGGAACCGAAACCGACGGTTCTCGGTTCTACTTCCGAGGAACCAGAACCGAACCTCCTACCTCTTCAGTTTCGGTTCCAAATCGGAATCGCTTCGATTCCACCGGTTCCGGTTATTTTGGCCAGCTCTAAAGAAGACAAAAAAGAAAAGGTAAGAAAAATCTGGCGCATGTGCACGCGTTGCACCTCCACGCGGGTCTGGTCGGGGGAGGTGTAGATGTGCACGGTGCATAATGTGCATTCTACACTCAAGTTTTTGCCATTTTCAACATATATAGTAGTATTGGATTGAGCTGGAGTATTAGTTCTCCTGAAAATTTGAATTTATGATTAACTCTAATAACAAGGACTTAATCGCATTTTTTTCTAAATGGTACAAATAAAAGTTGAAGGCCTTTTTATTTATTTCTTCTGTTTACAATCAAGCCCCCTTGCCGCCGCCTTGCCGCCGCCTTGCCGTCGCCAGGTACAATTTTAACCCTTCAAATTTACAATTGTTATATGTTATAAATTCATAATTAATAAGCCAAAATTATGTTATAGCTCGACCACAATGTCAGCTGAGCTCAAAAAACAAGAATTAAATTAATAAATTATTAATGAATTTTGGTTCTTAACAAACCTACTATTTTGAACAAAAAAAAAATAAAATAACGAACTTTATTAGGATTTAATTTTTAGCCCCAATTTATTTTATAGCAAAAATATATTCTACTCCCTCTTTTTTTTTGTTTATCTTCCAATGCTCCAGTACACTTATTAATAAAAAAAATATCTACCCAATATAACTTTATTTAATGATAATTTATAATTGATAACACAAGAACTTTGGTGGAAAAAAATAATAATAAATGGAGTGGAAGAGAACACAATCCATGAAAAAAAGCTACAAGAAATATGAATAGTCATTTTTTAGTAACTAGTAGGAGTGCACGTGAATCCCTTGTCTTTTATTTTGAAATTATAAATATTCTTAATATTTTGAATAGTTGGTAATGTGATTATCAATTGAGAAATTCATAAGATTCGAAAACAAAAATCAAAGTTAATAACTAAAACAAAATTTTGAAATGAAGGTGTAAAAACTAAAACTAAAATCTGAAGTAATATTAGGAGAAAAAAAGGTAAAAATAGAGATAATGTGTGAATATATTCACATTAAATCTTTTCTTGTTTGATCTTTATTGCTAGAGAGCATTTATTCTTCCTTTTGCTTTTTGAGAGCAGTTTATCCAATAGTAGATCGTCATCGCTACCGCTTAGTATGCTAATGCAATCTTCATTCTTTGCTTGATATTCTTGAAACTTTTTTGGGATTCTTCTTTTTCTCTTTCCTTGCAATTCATGAAGTTGCAACTCTACATTTGATTTGTTCTTTTCTTCCACTTGTTGCTTGACACGTTTCTTTGATTTTTTCTTCTCCACCACTTTAACTGGCTCGACCCTTTCGATTGTTGTTCACTTATCTTCTCCTTGATTTGTTCGTGGTTCCTGAGCTGTGCAATCACAATTTCTGCATTGATGGGACTGGATTGCATCTTTTGGATTGCATTGGCTATAAGAGTGAAGTTTCCGTTTCGATCAAATGTTGCATACTTGACCGTGGTCATGAAGCGTACTTCAGTATAATCTTGTGAGTTCAGGCCTCTATAATATGTAGATTCACTTTCACCCTGTACAAATTAATTTGTTAAAATGAAATAATCAATACTTGAATTTATTTTGTAATGAATTATTTGTTTATTGCGGTCCTCAAAAATAATTTTATGAAAAGCATTTCACTGCATGTCTAGGCTAAATGGATATCACATAAAACTATTAAATAATTTTTTTATTTTAAATACTAAGAATAAAACCTTTTTTTGTTATTTCTGAAAATACCTGATTGATTGATGAAATATATTTATCCACCAAGCATCCTACATATATTGTTGCAACTTCGTCAAACATAGTAATATGTGCATTGTAGCCTCCTTGTACAACATTCAGGGTTATTCTGTACCTGTAATAGAATAAAATGAAAGTTAATATATTTTTTCATATAAAGTTTTATTTAATTGTATTTGTACAATTACCTTGGTGTTGTCTCGACAACTTCTTCATTGCATTTTTTGCATATTATTGTTTCAGTATTCTTTGGGCAGGATGTCGAGCACTTTTTACAAGACTCGTACCATATTGTTGATTTGTTTTGAATCCCGTGAACAATTCCAGTAAAGCAATAGTAATTTTCCTGTAATGTAAAATAGGGAATTTATAAAAATTAATTAATCATAATGAGGTTTAGTTAAATTCTAGGATGAATATGTTTGCTTTTTTTTTCTTTGTGACGCAAACGTGACCAAATTGCTTCTAATCATTGAATTGTTTTCTGTTGAATGAAATATATTAATTGTTTCTACACGAGTCTGAATAGTCTAATTGAAGCAAAAGTTATATATAAAAATGATACCTTTGACAATTTATGTTGATTTTCTTTAAGATTTTCCAATGTCACTTCCTCCGCTTGTGCTATTTTCTAGATCATTATTGACTCCACAATTTTCAATGGAGAACAATTATCAAATGGACTGTATATAACATAAAAATAACATGTAAGTTGATGAAATATTATTTCTTGGTAATTAAATAAAATTTAAATTAAAGAATGAAACTTCACTACTCTTTTTTTACCTTGTCACCATGAAAATTTCTTCCAATTCTGGTGAGATTTGCAATATGGATTTGAATGTACTTTCTAATTGGTATTGAACTAATAAATACAAGTTATTTGTATACATTGTTATATACTACATATTTTTATGAATATAATTATGTATGCCTCACCCAAAACTTGTTTTGAAGTAAATAATACCACCCCTACCCTAATATTATTTATACTGAGTTGTACAGTAACTTATACTAATCATGTAATGACAAAATTACCCTATTTCTTCTTCCCTATCTTCTCTTTCCATATTCCTTATCTTCTCACTCTTCTGCCTCTCTCTTCTCACCGTCATTCTCTCTTCCATATCTTCTCTCTTTTGCCTCTCCTCTTACCGCCATTTCCTCCGCCCCCCCAATTCATCTTCTTCCCCCTCCCCCTTCTCTTTTCTGTCTCTCATTCTCACCGCCATAACCCTCCATTCATGGTCGCCTCCACCGCCGCCGCCTATCGCACTACCCCCTTCGTCCGCCTCAATGCTCTTATCCTGCCGTCCACCACCTCCTCCGCCGTCCCCTTCAAACCCTCCCAAAAACCTCTCTACATCACCCTCTCTTGAACATCAAAACTAAGGTATTTTGTATTAAATTTTGACGGTTATTCTCTCTCTAAAAAACTACATACACACATACGTTGGTGTTCAATGAAGCCACCACCACAGCCGCAGTGGGCGAATTCGTTTTCCGACTCCCCGTTCCGCCGCTCTCCGACGCCGTAGCGAGGTCCGATCCGACATGAGAGTCATTCGCCGCCGCGTGATGAAGAAAGGAATGAGGCGGCGGTGAACGATGAGTTGGAGAGGTTGTCGGTTATCCGAGAGGAAGCTCTTTGGAACTACCGCGGACGCGATTGGTGGTTGGAATCGGGAAAACCCGAGGTGATTGCCTACCGCAGAAATCCATGGCAGAAAATGTTGAAACATTTATTTGAAGAAAATGTTGGTGATGTGATGAAAGTAATATTGTTTGGATTTAATGGTTTTGATCGAAGAAATGATGAGAAATTTGTTGATTTGGATGAAATGGTTGAAGCTATGGAAAAAATTAAGTGTAATCACAGATTCTATGGAGAGAAAGAGGAACAGGGGAGCAGGGAGAGAGAAGGTACATGCTGACGAAGATGATGATGGACTTCTTGGTGATATGTAAATTGAGTTAGGGTTAGAAAGAGAAGAGCAAAGTTAGTATTGATTTTAAAATAGGCTATCAAACAACAAAGTTAATTAATACATTTTCTAAACTAATGTACCAAATATCCAACATAAGATTATTTATATGGCATAACCTATATTATTTATCTTGAAATTATTTATATGACCTTATTCTAACTAACCTACCAAACACTGTGCATAACAGTTTATACAATATATACATGTATCTAGTCGAACTTAGAAATTTATCATAATAAAAAAAAAAGTTGAGAGGAAAATTATCATAATAATTAATTGTATTGAATGAAAAACAAAAATCGCTGTTCTCCATTACTCTCATCGAGAGTTTAAACAACACTAACGTTACCAATTATTTTTCCGATCTCGACGGAGAACTCATGCTTTATTTCCGTAGATATTTCTTTTAAAGCCTAATAATAATTGGGCCAAGATATTTAATATGAGCCCATGAGATTACCGCACAACCTCATCTTCCACCACTAATACAATTACAAAAAGTACAGTATAGTAGTATCATCAGCTTTACACATAATTATATTTTAGTACTAGAAGATGATTTGTTCATATATCGAATAATTAATTGGACAGCGATGCTTCAACTTCCATATACGTAGACGTGATAGAGGAATATTAGTAGTAGTTTAATTAGTTTAATTGTCTTAGACACGCGACCAACCATATACTATAATTTAACCACAATGAATACAAATTGTTACATTTAATTTGAGCAAACTACTAAACAAGTGGAGTGCAGCTTAGTTTCGCTAAGAATTTTCTAACAAAACTTTAATACAAGAGTTTGTATTTAGTTTTATCACGGAAAAGAGGGAAGAGCTACTTGGAATTCGAAGTTTATATTTTCGAAGGGAAAACTATTGTCGAATGCTCTTCTTGAGTGGAACTCGACGGAGAAATGTTATGAGCAAATAACAAAACTGAATAAGATCTTTTTGCAATTATTTTTATTCTGAACTAATTCTTTTCTTTTTCAATTAAGTTTAATTACTTAATTTTTTAATTTTTTTAAAAAGTCAACTCCAACCTCCAAGTTTCTTTGTTTTTTTTAGATTAAAGTGTGGCTGCTGGGAGTTGAGACAAATTAAAGTTGTGTATCTATACAAATTTACAGTAAATAAATTACCTATTTTATTTCACCAAATTTAGGCATTCATCAAGACAACATAAGTTTATTTTGCTTAAGTGGCTTTACTTCATTAAAGTTCTGCAGCTTTCGAATCCACAATTTTAAATGGCCGTCACTCATTAATTTTTTTTTTATTTTTTATTTTTATTTTTTAATGTACAATGGGATTAATTCTCAGATAAATTTTTCTTAAACTTCGCCCCCTGCGCGGCTGCTACCGTATATTATTATATATTGTCAAATTAATATTAAATCCATATACAATATGACATAATCAAATATAACAATTAATCGACAAGCATATTTCTTTTATAATAATTGTATACGAAATGGGCCAACAGAAAGGCGAAAAAAGGTTGAGTGATGAAGGCCCATTTACTGATTAATAAAGTTAAAAGGAGAAAATTGATTATCTATGTCCTCTCTTGAGGTCAACAAATGTTTAAATGAGGAATCAATAAAGTTTCAATAAATTCCCCCAAATTAAAAAAGTTTGGACTTAAAAAATGATTAATTGAGACAGTAGCTGTGTGTTGTGGTGGGCTTGTATCAGTATATGCTGTCGTTAGTCTTTTGTTTTTGTTTTCGCGAGTTTTGTCTGTAAAACACGACAATATCTATCTATTGCTACTAAAAGTTAGAATCTAATACAACTAAATGTGAGTTCCTTTAGATGATGATTATTTATTTGATCAAGAATTATAATTAAGGTTAAGGATAAGTATGATATCTTAAATCTGTCGGAATAGTGAGATCCACCGTGCAATTTGAAATGACTTTTATCCTTCATCATTTCGAATGCTTTTTGTCAATCTGCTTTAGAAAAAGACAAGTCAAAACACTTGTTGAAGGATGTACAATTTTTTGAATTGCACCTCCTAATTAATGATAAAATAAATCTGACGCACCAAACAATTGGTTTTATCTTCATTACTGGATAACTTGCAGCAGATATGTGTAGTTTGTAAATTGTCTGCGACATCCAACCAAAATGAATAGAGAAATTAATACTACCTCCGGTCCCCAAATCTCTTCCTAGGAGGAAGTGGCACGGGTATTAAGAAAAAAGTTGTTGAGTTAGTTATGAGTAGAGAAAAAGTAATTAAATTTATTATAAGTGGAGAAAGGGTCCCACATTGAGGGTGGTGATATATTAGTTAATTGAGATAGTGGTGGGTCATATATGGTATTTTAGGTAAATAAGTTGATAAAGTAAGGGTAAGAGATAATAATTTGTTGTGAGGTAATGTCTAAAAGTAGCTAGGAAGAAACTTGGGGACCATCCCAAAAAGGAAAGATAGGAAAAAACTTGGGGACCGGAGTTAGTATAAAGAGTTGTATATTTAAACAAACATATCATATTATACTCCGTGAGTGAATAGATCTGTCAAAATTCGTGTCAGTTTGAATCGTCCAGAGCTCATTTGGACCCAGAAAAACTGTAGCCCCAGCCCGGCCCAATATACAGTTGGGCCTTATTCTTAAGCTTATTTTGATAGCTCTATAAGGGAAAAGTTAAATTAGCTATTTGTGTAATAAAACAACTTCTATAGATATGGTACTCCCTCCGTCCCGTTGAACTTGTTCCATTTGAAATCGTCACAGTGATTAAGAACAAGAGTATTAAATGATAAAGGATGTATTTAGTGTAGTAAATAAAGTGATATAAAATATTTTTTAATTGATAAAGTAATATAAAGTATTTTTGAAGTGAAATAGATATAAAGTGGCTCTGAAATGATATAAAGTGAATAAAGTGATTTCTTAATTATTTTCTTAAAAAAAAATGAGACAAGTTGAATGGGACACCAAAAATGGCAAAATGAGATAAATTGAACGGGACGGAGGGAGTATATATACCTTTTGCCCTTTTTGTAAGTCCAAAACAACGCGTGTTTTTTTTTTTAAAATTGATAGGAGTATTTTTTTTTTCTAGTTTACAAAATAATTACTTAAATTATTATTAAAGCTCAAATAATTAATTTATTTCCAAAACATCCACACTTTCTTAGTGAAGACAACCAAAAACGTCGCTGTCGTTACATCTTAAAATGACATCCTCAATGTCCCTCTAATAAATTCATTTAATACTACTAAATCTTATAAGTATTTACAGTATTTATTAGTTATATATATGATCAATCCCTATATTATGGTTTGGACTTTGAAGATTTGCCTCCTATTCAAACTACATTTAGTTTTAATTAAACATCGTCTACGAATTCTGAAAACTAATTTAAAAAGCCAAATGAATTAAGTTTTGAAAGTGAAGCTCCCTAAATCTGTCTCTAAATATTTAAGCTATGGCATATTCGCCCCCATTCTTGTTGTCGGATCGAAAAATGCTGATTCAAAGTCTATGATCTCATTAATCACGAGCTGTAAGTGGGGTCCAAATATATAATTACAAACAAATGTGACATTGTTGTAACTTGAGTTAGAGATTAATTGCCCGTATTTTAGGACTTTGGATTCTGAATAAATATTACTATATTATATTATATTATATTATATTATACTATTATATATGGCAAGTGTCGATGTAATGCTCCATGTGGTCTTAATGTAAGCAAGCGTACGTGTGATTCTTGTTACAAGGAATTTATGCTGCATACTCATTATAGAATGCCAAGTAAAATTTTCGATCTATCCTAATTAACTTTTTGGGAATATTGAACAATACACATTTAAACTCGAATGAATTGAATTTATTTAATTGTTTTATAGGATCGGCTGAAATAGTGACGAGAGCTCCAAATTTAGTAGTCAGTCCGACTTCATTAATGAATGATCAAAGAATATAAATGAACACAACCTTGCTCTAGTGATAAAATAATTAAATTAAAGGTATGATCACTATTTAATTTCTACAATACCTTTTGAGGGTTGGGAGGTCAAAACAGTTACTGCTGACAGCACGTCATTAGTCCTTAATCTATTGAAGGCAATTTGAGAACAATCAATTAAGTTTGGTTTAATTCGGTGAGTAATTCTTATTTTATCCTTAAAAACTCATGTTCTTCTAGATTCATGAGAGCGAACTATACAAATAAAAATTATAAATATATATATATTTTAAAACCCTAGATATATTGCAATCATGTCACACACGTGCGGTGGTCCCACGTGCGAACTCATTGTCTGCTTGACCATTCACTATATAGCCAAATGTCTTCATCACTTTCCAACACCAATATATATTTTCTCTAATAATTTCAACCAAACACAACGTTTCCTTCACTCATCTGATTCTGAACTAAACCCAATATATTAATTTCAATTTGTTTTCGTACCAATGGAATTAATTAATGAAAAATAATTCTATCTTGAGTGAGACCAAATTCTATACATTTGGTGTGTGTGTGTGTTGGGGGGGGGGGGGGGGTAACAATATTCAAAGTGAATTTGATGAAAGATATATATATATATATATATATATATATATATATATATATATATATATATATATTTACTTTGGAACTTTGTTTTATTTTTGGTTTTCTTAAAGTTAAGCGGGTTGTCACGTTTGCCCCCCACTTATAATTGATACCTTGTAAATATGCATATGGACAAGTATGATTTTATGGCAGCAAAACTGGTACGATGCATCTATTTATTCTTCATTCAAAGTTACCAAAATGAATGCTTTCTCCTACTAATTCATTAATTAGTTAAGGTGATTTTCCATATGTTGCAGCTCATGATTGCGACAAACTTTTTTTTTTAGAGCCATAAAAATCTACCATATAATTTATAAATTGAATTTATTCATCAATCAAACCAAAACACCAACGTTAATTATAAGTGTAAATTGCACAATATTGACCAGAAGTTATTCATTTGCAAACTGCAATTAAGTTTTAATAATTCATCATACTTTTTAATTCGTTCGAGGAAAAAATCATTCATCAACTTTGAATACAGATAGTATGTATGAAACTCACCTAGGGAATTTAATATTATCTACAACTATTTTCCACTTTATTCCATTATACGATATGGACTTTAGATCTGTTATAGAACGATTTAATTATGATTTCTCTGATACTCTATGTTGTATCTCAGTTACTGTCACCAGCATTGTTTCATATATACATACTTTCTGGTTAGTATATTTTGAAAGAATAATTCTATTCGGACACACCGTAGCCGGCCACACGCGTAAAAAATGATAAGTAATTATAACAATAAAAATAATCACAATTCCTATTAGAATTTAATTAGATACCCCAATTAGAGTATATTTCTTTTTTTCAAAATATGTAGTATTACTTTTTTTAGCTAGTGTGGCTGGCTGACCACAATGTTTCTAAATAACATTACTAATAAATAAATTGATTCAACACTTCTCTAACAATTTGAACTTTAAATGAGATGAATTTTTTTTCATGGTATCAACGCCTTAGGCTACGCCGACGTCCTATGTTCAAATTCTGGTGAAAGCAACTTCATACAAATTTAAACTACTAAGAGAGAGTATTGAGAATATAAATGTACTTGATAGACCACAAGTAAGGAGGAGTACTGAAAATATAATAAATTGATTGACCACAAGTAAGCAGGAGTACTGGAAATATAAGTAAATTGATTGATTCTATCTAATTATTTTGAACTTTTTGGTGTAAATATTTTTTGGGAGTGTATGAGTTTGCGACTAAAATGTCATGAGTTTGAATTCAAAAGGACACTTTATGATTAGATAGACATGTCATACCAAATTTTCTTAATACATTAACACTATAATTAATTTTACTAATTTTTATGTATTGTTTTTAAGCTTCACATAAGCGAAAATTTAACTCATTATATATATACCAGGGTGATAGACTGAGATAGTCATAGGTTGTTACCCTCACCATTAATTTAATTTAATTTAATTTTTATTTTTTCTCATTCTTTTTTCCGGAAAGAGGAGAGGTGGTGTCTAATGGTGATGTATGTCGGTATATATGTATCATACATGTACGATTGATTATTGCTCTCTTTTTCCTTTTTCTTTTTCTCTAATTTTTTTTGGAGGGCTCGGCCTCCGCGTACATAATTTTTTTTTTCTCTTGTTGATAATTAATGACTAGTTTTTTATTTGAAAATGAATCATTTGAATTTACTGGCTCCGATACCCTTATCTAATTCGTGGCGTTGCTATAAGATTACGACTAAACGTCGCCGTAGTTAGTGGTGACGTGGAAGGCGCTAAAATATTACTACAACTAAACATATGCATCCAATGTTGGTTAATCAATTTGAATTATATTTTTCAAGTCACCTAATTTTGATCAATTTAGCACAATATTTATTCAAATGATAAAGTTGACTATTTTAAAAGAACTGAATAAAATTAATTTAGAGCACTTACAAATGTTTGATTTTTTTGGCCATATAAACCAACAAAACAAATACTACTGCTCCTGTATTGCCGTAGGAATCTCTTAATTATGTGAACATGCTGGCACACTTATTAAATATGCGGACATAATTGCCTCAGGTGATTTTGGTGCATGGGGTTGGTTAAAATTAACTGAATAAAAATAGTTAATTATAACTTGGATAATATTAATTATAAATATGATTATAATCTCTAACCACATGTTAGTGGACAGCCATTTGAGTTAAGCACAGCCATCAATGTATGTACATTGTCGAATCAACATATAAAATGATGTTCCTAATATTAATTCGCATTATTTAATTTGGTCCCGTACTATCAAATTCAAAAATTAATGAACAAATTATTTTATAATTATCTATTTCGTTTCTTTTGTCAGATTTTCATGCTTCCAAAGGTGGAAAAGGAGCTCATTAATGTTGCAGCTTTACTAATTC
This sequence comes from Schizonepeta tenuifolia, assembly GCA_029490685.1. Classification (NCBI taxonomy): domain Eukaryota; kingdom Viridiplantae; phylum Streptophyta; class Magnoliopsida; order Lamiales; family Lamiaceae; genus Schizonepeta; species Schizonepeta tenuifolia. Next base: position 77,874,408 of record CM055957.1, on the reverse strand, counting down.
AACTTAATATTCTGTTTAAAGTGCTAATCATCGGCCACGTCTTGTCACTAAAATAAATTATATTAATCTTTTGTTCTAATTATACGTATTTTATATCTATTTTAATCTAAATAATAGAATTATACAGAAATTTCTTAACCATAAAGATAATTTGTTGTGACTTGGCAATTCCATCCATCTCCTTAATTATTGCATATTGTCATTGTATATATTCGGAGAAAACCAATATGCACAGAATTTTTGCAAGCACCTGTTATGGACACTATTGATGTAAACATTACATTTAATATTATTCTTTATTATTTTTAATTTTATTTTTTTCTTGTAAATTTTCCTAACCGCGTCACACTTCCGTTCTTCAAGATTCCAGATCAAAGTGGACATGATATCACTTTAGACGACGAGGAGAAAGGATAAATTTATTTTTAGGAATTGAAAAACTCTCATGTGATATCGGTCTCTAGTAAGAGACTGGCGCGTGAGGCGCGTGGGGTGACGTGCTGTGCGTGGACCCCTATTTTTTTTAATTTCCAATTTTTTTTGTCTCATCCTTTTTGTTTGCTTCTTTTTTTTTTGCCTCTTCTTCTTTTGTTAAGAGATCGAGGGAGGGGAGCCGAGGCCTCGAAACGAGTCGAACGATCCAAATTATATTTTTGTCACTACGATTTTCTATAGATTAAAATTGGAGCCGAAAATGGAGCCGAAAAAAAGAAATATGAAAATTAAAAAAAAAAACAAAACATGATAATTTAACAAAAAACTGGATTAACGGGTTTGACCAGGTCAAATCGGATTAACCCAATCTCTAGTAAGAGACCGGTCTCATAAGAGTCCAGTTCTTAGGAATAAAACTTGCGAAGGGGAAGTGGGAAGTATAAGAAAAAAACTAAAAATTACAAATAATATGAAAAAATATATTGATTGTGTGGACTACCTAATGGCGGAGCTTATAGAAGGCACGCATAAAATATACAGCATGGAATGTGGCATATACATATATTTGAGTGTTGTGTACGTAATTTATAATTAATACAAATACTTTTTTGAAGTATTTTTCTTGCGATGCAACATATGCTCCCTGTAAACCATAATAAGTGACTCGTATTTCTTATTAAGTTACCCTTTTATAAGTAGTTTGTTTTTAAATAAAAAATAATTAATTCTTTAAAGTTGTTGGTTCTACCACTTCAATCACTTTTAACCCTTCACTTAAGTATACGTGCCCAACATTTTTTAACCACTTATTGTGGGAGGAAAGAGATAGTAATTTTTTTTATTTTTTTTTTCACAAATTTAAATTGATAATAGTGGGGTTGTGCAAACATGCTTCAGGCAACTTGAGGCTAAAAGATCAATTTAAGTAGTCGGTTTAAGGCCGTCAAAATAATTGCTCCAATAAAAAAAAGGAAGAAATAGATAAGTACAGGCAGCTTAAAAAGATTAGTTGAAGAAACAAGTTAACATTATTGCTCGAAAGTTGATTATTTTAAGGATCCCCATTAGTTAACACGCGTTCTTGTCTGCAACGATCATCCTTTCTCTTTTATCGATTCAAGTGGCCAACAACTACACATGACTATAACACCATTAATTATCAACAATGGAGAGAGAGAGAAGGAGAGAGGACGACGCCATGCACAAATAGGAACACTGTTAATGGTACGTTCAACTCCCTCACGCGCAGCGTGAACGACCAACGCTATCTGTTGACAACGATATTGGGTGGCGCCCATCATTGGATTGAGCTGGCTCTGATACCATATTAGAAATGGAATATTGAGCTCATTCCTCCCTTAAAAGGCCTTGTAAGGGAGAGAGTTACCTTACCATATAAAGTGGCTCATGCCACTATCTCCAATCAATGTGGTACACAATTTAACACCCTCCGTCCCGTTTATCTTGTAACATATTCTTTTTTGATTTGTCTCATTCATCTTATGATATTTTCTTTTATAGAAATAATTAAAAAATCATTTTATCACTTTATTCACTTTAAAATCACTTTATATTACATTAAAAACACTTTATATCACTTTATTCACTTTAAAAACAATTTATATCACTTTATTTACTAAACTAAACACCACATTTACTCTTAATACTTTTTTTCTTAATACACATGCCGAAAAAAAATGTTACAAGATGAATGGACGAAGGCAGTAGTATTAATTTTTAGCTATTTTAATTGTGAACGATAATATATATAATTCAGATTTTATGTATTTTAATATGTACATTCAAAAAAACCTTGTAGACCTATGATTCTTCCAAATCATGATAATATATAATCTATTTTTTAACTCATCAATTTTTATTACCTGTGGCTGTGTATCACTTAACAATTAGAATTTATTAATACTGATATATGTTGATTCGGTTCAGTTATAATATATTTAAAACAGAGAGGAGAGAAATTCCCCAAAAATGTCAAAAGTGATAGTTTTTATATATTTTGAAATCAGTGTTATAATTAGTAGTTCTATCTCTAAAAATGACATTTTCCTAAAATTTCTCAAATGAAAATTTATCGCTTCTCTAGAAATGTATATTCTTATATATCTCGAAAAAGTAATTACATGTCCATTTCTATATTGATCATTTGTGCACTACTTTAATTAATACTCCTTCCACTCTGCTTATTACTATCTATCTTTTCTTAGATGGACATCTCACACAGTGTATCTATGTCTAAATATTGAAAAAATTAACATTTTAAAATATTTTAAAAATAGTAAAATCTACCCACTATCTATCTTTTCATCCTTAATGGATGAAATATTGGAGGAAGTACTTAGAGATATTTAAATCAAAATAATTATATCATCATACCTGTTATCTAGCCGAAACCGCGATTTTCGTGTAAGTAGATGTAAATTGGTTTTCTTTAAAAAAAAAAAAATAAATAAAAAATGTAAATTGGTTTGGTATGTATGCGGTGGGGTCACAATTTTGGTCTTCCAAAATTTGGTGACTTTTTTATCCTCCTGTGAGAAGCGCCGACCTAGCTTCTAGAAAACTCTTAGATTGTCATCGAACCACACCGAACTGATCGGTTTCCAATTCGTGAAAATCAAACTAAAAGTTCTCATCGACTCGAAGTGGTTCGATTTGTACCAGTTATAAATCGTTTCAAACTTAAAAACCAAATTCACTCACTTTATATCTATCTTCTACCTAATATATTCATAATTCATACTCCCTCCGTTCATCAAAATATGTTCACTTTTGAACAGTAATTATGTTCACCAAAACATATTCACTTTACCTTTTTATATAATACTACCTTCAATACTTTCAAAATATTACTATCCTTTGCTATTTAGCATCCCACATCACATTAATTTTAGAGAAAATGCACCCAAATGTCATTAGCTCAATTGTAATATCAAAAAGGGTCACTAGTTTAAATTTTATCAATTTTTGTCATATGTTTAATTTTTGGACATTTGCACCCTTATATTTTACACCTTATTCCATTATGGTACACTCTCTCTCCTACTTTTTAACTTTTATTTTTTTCTCTCTTTTTTCTCTCTCCTCTCCGTTTTCTCTCAGCTCACGTTCTCTTTCTCGTTTTTTTTTTCTATTTCTTCTTCATCACGTTTATCTCTCTCTGGTGAAATCTCCATTGTTGTTTCTTCTTCGTCGTCTTCACCGCCATCACTGTCGCCGTCGATGTCGCCGCTGAGTCGTCGTCGTTGATGCACCGTTCGCCGTCGTCTCCATCGACGTCACCGTATATGTGTTGTTCCGGTGCGGCGGCTCTTGTTCTTCGTCGCCGTGTCTATTGATTTTGCGATTAGCTTCGTCGTCATCGTCTATATGATTTGGCTGTGTTTTTTTCTGTAATTTTAGTTAGATTTGTGTAGAATTTTTTGTATTTGCTTTTTTTTTATTATGCAATTTGGGTTGCGATTTTGCTGTGTTTTTTGCTTTATTTTTTGTTTAGAAAGTATTACGGTGGTTCAATAGTAATTTTCCGGCGATTTTTGGTTGTGGCGTCAATTCTATGGAGGTAAATTCCGGCGACTGTATGTTGTTGTTTCAGACTTGGTACGTTTTCTTAATTTCGTACTGGTTCGTACCAGGTTTACCTGGTACGCAGTACGTATTGATAAAAACGTACTGCGTACCTTAATTTGTTTGAATGGTACGCAGTACATATTTATCATTACCAAGTGTACTTGGTACGCAGTACGTAGTTATGTATTCGTACTAAGTTTACTGGGTACGCAGTACGCATTTACTAATGCGTACCAAGTTTACTCGGTGCAGGTAAGGTCTTCTTCTTTAGTGGTTGCGCATGGAGGATGCTGGAAAGAGAACATTTATGAGGGTGGTAGGAAAGAGTATATTCCTATACCGCCTAGTGGTATAAGCTTTGAATCTTTATTAGCAAAGCTTGAAGTTCGAATGAAGAAGGATAAGAGGATGTATATGTTTGATATAGATGGTTTAGTCAAGTCTCCTAGTGGTGAAACTATGAGAATGAAGATTACAGATGATTTCGAGTTGTCGTATTTGATGGATGTGTTGGAGTTTCCTACTGTATATGTGGCGGTTTCTCCCACGATTGATGAATCTCATAATAGGAGGACTCCTTTAATTGATGATGGTGTACGGAATGAAGACCAAAACAATTTTGATGTTGGTTGTGATGAGTTGGGTTTAGATGGCATTGGTGAGAATGATGACCATGATGTTGGTAATAGCAATGTGGATGGTAATAGCGGTGTAGGTAATGAAAGTAGCGTAGGACAGCGTTTGTGGGTTATTCCCGGTGCAACCCATCAAGCGTCTCTTCCATCGGATGAAATACTTGCACCGGTTGTGCGTGTGGATGAGCTTGTTTAGGGTGGCACTTTTGTCGGAAAGAAGAAACTGAAGGCAGCTCTTGGTTTATATCACATGAAAAAACATCTCGAGTGTAAAACAATTCGATCAAACAAGGTGTACTACCATGTGGGATGCAAACTTTTAGAGCGATGTGAGTTTGAGATGCGAGCAAGTGCAGCATCTAATTTGTGGCGTATCAATCTCTTCACTCATCACTCTTGTGTGGATGATTTGAGATATCACCCTGATCCTAAGGTTTCATCTAGAGTTGTTGCTGCACACCTTGGCCCAAACTTTGGGGAAGATGGTTCGTGTCTTAGGCCAAAGGATATTCAATTACAGATACGAAGGGAATTTGGTGTGAATGTAAAATATTCTACTGCTTTGGCTGGTAAGCACCATGCTCTGGAACTTTCATTTGGAGATGCGGATAATTCATTTCAGGTTTCTCTATCCTTTTCTATATTTTGTATTGCGTAATCATTATTAATGGTAAAGTTGGTACGATTTTAAAATTTCGTACCCGATTTGTCTCTGTATTACCGGTACATTGGGTACGATTTTACCAAATTGTACTCGGTGTACCAGTAATAAAGCGGCAAATCTGGTACGAATTTAATATTGCGTACCTAGTTTACAATAGGTAGTATAGTATGCTGTTACGTATTTATAAAAACGTACCAAGTTTTACCAATTATGTTGGTAGAATCGGTACGTTTTTGTAAATTCGTACCTAGTTTGCAACTATATTACTGGTACATTCGATACGTTTTTGTAAATTCGTACCTCGTTTGTAACTATATTACTGGTACATTCGGTACGTTTTTTGAAAAGCGTACCATGTTTACCTAGCGTACTTTTAGTGATTTTTTTTATTAATTAAGATAAATTCTTTCAGATGATTCCCAAGTTCTTATACATGTTGGAGCAGATGAATCCCAATTCAATTGTGGACTTTGAGACATGTCGAGACGGTTTGTTTCATATTGTTACTTTTCTCTCTCTACGTGCATAAGAGCTTTTCGTGCATGTCGTCCCGTGATTGTCATTGATGGCACACACTTGAAAGGGAAGTACAAGGGCATTTTGTTTGTTGCCGCTACAAAGGATGCTAATGAACAAATTGTTCCATTAGCATTTGGAATTGGTGATGTGGAGGATACTTCATCTTGGTCGTGGTTTTTGGAGCGTGTCCGTCGGACGTTTAGTTGCCCCCCGGATTTTATGATAGTTTCCGATCAGCATCTGAGCATCAAGAATGCTATAGATCGAGTTTATCCTGGCATCCCTCATGGTCTTTGTACGTTTCATATACAGGGTAACCTGAAGACTTGGGGTATTGTTGTGATTGATCTATTCCACCTTGCTGCGAATGCTTACAAAGTGGAGGATTATGAGGAGTACATGAACAATTTGAAGGAGGCCTCTCGTGGAGGATTATGAGGTGAACATGAACAGTATTGGTCCGAGCAGATGGTCTGTTGCACTATGCCCCGTGCGGAAGTTTGGGTTTGGTACGTCCAACGCTGTAGAGAATATGAATTCAAGACTTCGGTGGGCAAGAAATCTTCCGGCATGTTCTCTTCTAGAATACTGTCGTAATCTTGTCCAATCTTGGTTCTTTCAGCGCCGCACAAAATCTGGATCTAGAAATGAAGAATTATCGGTATATGCAACAAAGGAATTAGGTATAGCTGTCGAGGCGGGGCGGGTGATGAGAGTTGAACCAATATCTGATACGAAGTTTAATGTCATTTGTGGAGTTAAAAGCAATGTTGTTGATGTTGCTTTCAGGAAGTGTTCGTGTCGGGCATGGGATCTGGATTTAATACCTTGCTCTCACGCTACTGCAACAATTAGGTGAGGTTGAAGTTTTTATTTGTTGGTATTAATTGAATATGAGTACCTATTTTGCCGAAACATCTTAGTACACCTGGTACGTAATTGTAAATGCATACAAAGTGTACCTCATTTAACTTGGTACGTAGGTACGCTTTGATCGATGCGTACCTGGTCATTAAGTTTAGATGAGGTACACTTGGTACGATATTGTAATTACGTACCAAGTTTGTTCATAAGAACTTGGTACGTCGGTACGCTTTGAGTAAAAACGTACTGGCGTACCAAGTTCTTATGAACAAACTTGGTACGTAATTACAATATCGTACCAAGTTTGCTTACCCGAACTTGATACGCCGATACACATTACCCAATTTCGTACCAAGTTTTTCTTCGACGAAGTTTTGATTTTTTACACATTTTTAGGTTTAAGAAGGAATCCCCACTATCATATGTTCATGAATATTATTCTACGGCGACGTGGCGTGAGATTTATGCTGATGATGTGATGCCTATTCCGGATTAAGATTCGTGGAGTGTGCCGCCACATGTTGCTTCAAGGATTGTTCTTACACCTAAGGAACCTAAGCAAGCTGGACGTCCTCGTACAAAGAGGATTCCAACTGGATCTCATACCAAACGCAATTGGGGGTGTTTGTGGTGTCATGAGAAAGGTCATTATATGAGTACATGTCCTTTAAGACGCCGATTGATTAATCCGGAAGAAGAAGGGAGTAGCAACCAACCAAGCATCAATACGAGAACCCGCGAAACGAAGAAATGTGGTATTTGTGGTGTTGCGGGTCATACTCGCCAAACATGTCAAGATCCACATAGATTTGGTTGATAAGTGGAGATTTATTTAATTCTATTAGATGTGTAATGTTTGTCATTTATTTTTTGTTTGAAATTTACGACCTTTTAATCTATATTGTGTCAAATATTAACTGTGTAGTGTTTGTAGTTTTTTAAGTAAATATTTGTACGTTTTGTTTAATTGATCACTTTTATGAATTCGTACTAAAACTCCTGGTATACTTGGTACGTTTTTGCTAATGCGTACTTAATGTACTTGTCATGTAGGTACGCAATTTGCAAATACGTACCTGAAACTAATGAAATACTGGTACACTTGGTACGTTTTTTATAATTCGTACCAAGTGTACCAGTAGAGTAGGTACGCTTTTGTAAATATGTACCTATATTACAATGAAAAACTGGTGCACTCGGTACGTTTTTTTAAATGCGTACCGGGTGTACTAGAAAAACACTAGTAAATCTTGGTACGTTTTGTTTAATTGCTTACTTTTCGTACTTGAAAAACTGTAAAGAAATTAGATTTGCGTACTGTGCGTACCATAATTCACATTAGAAAAAAATATACATAGTTAATCCCTGGCATATGCTAATAGTTATGCAAAATGCACATTCAAAAATATTCTAATGTTTATGGATTTACAAAATACTATCCATCATTCACAAAATATTAACATGAATGCAATGTTTAATTCAATTGGTTTCATCCCCTTCATTGACTCCATCCAAATCCATGAGGACTTCCGGTGTGACTTCCTCCGTGCTATGCGCATAAATGGTCCTTGCTATGTGGTTTCTATACTCCACGCGGTCCTTATGCTCTTGCAAATATTTTCGCATTTGGATTTTTGGAGATGAGTTGCTCCACATATTTGAGGGCATAGAGGCCACAATCATATCCATTGTTTTGCTGGAATTTGTTTCTTTTAATGCCCTTTTGTGGAGGAAAGCACAATTCCCACTGGCTGACTTTTGGGTCCTTTATGCGATGCTCTTTGTAGTATCCGATGGCCTTCATGATTTGGGGCATCGTTCTTGTCATTGGGAGGCATATATCTCGTCTATTATCATAATGGTGATCCTCGAATATATGCTTCATCGAGTCATACAGAGTGATCTTCTGCTTTTTCAGATCTATCAACATTGTACCCCAGTGATCCTTGTAGAAGCACAATGCAACTACCTAAAAACAAAATAAAACATGGTACGTTATTGTAAATGCGTACCACAAATCTAAGAAAACCAGGTACGTTTTTGTAATTTCGTACTGCTGAACCAGGTACACCTGGTACGAATTGATAAAATCTTACCAATTGTACCAATTCTACGCTGGTACACCTGGTACGAATTGATGAAAGCGTACCGAGTGTACCTATAATACGCTGTTACACCTAGTACGCTTTTACAAAATCGTATTCAGTTTATCAATTGCATAATGGCACACTTGGTACGATTTGATAAAATCGTACCAAATGTACCTGTATAGTAGGTAAGCTTTTGTAAATTCTTACCAATACTACAATTAAAAACTGGTACACTCGCTACGTTTTTCAAAATTCGTAAATTCGTACCGAGTGTACTTAGTTTTATTATTATATATTATTAATAAAATCCTACCTTGTCGTAGTCAACTCAAGGCCTTATGTTTTCCCCCCAAGCTGGCTGAGCTCCTTCGGCAAACAAAAGCAACCTCTCCATTTCTTCTTTTGGGAAGACCTCTTCAACATTTGGTCTAAACGCCTTGTGATTGTATGGATCAAAAAGAATTGGTCTCTTGTGGATGGTGTCGAACACATTCTCCACCGTTTCCTACAAATAAGTTTAAGAAATATATATATGTTATGTTTGTAAATATTACTGTATAAAATTAAAATTATTATAATTGGTTGAATTTACCATAAAATAACAAGACGTGATGGCAATCTTCGGATCAACTTCTCCCAATCCGGCCATTGTAGGATTTGCCACCAGAATAGCAAGATACGCCTCAATGTGTTCCAAGTCGATATGTCCTGTTGGATCCATGATAGACTGGAAAAAGGTCTTGTCAACACCACAATAGGCCCTGACATTCCTCCTGTTGTCAATGAATATTACATTAATTAAACCCTGTACGTATTGTAAAAATCGTACCGGGTTTACTAATTAGGATTGGTACAACTGGTACGTATTGATAAAATCGTACTGAATTTACCTATTGTAATATGGTAATCCCGGTACGTTTTCACAAAATCGTACCTAATTTATACACACGACATGGTACACCTGGTACGAATTGATAAAATCGTACTCAAATTACCAATTGCAGAATGGCACACTTGGTACGTAATTTAAGAAATCGTACCGAGTTTTACCAAAATACATGTTACACCCGGTACGCATTGATAAAATTTTGAAGATGAAAAATTTAACTTACAGTGGAGCTTCCTCTGAGTTCAACCAATGCTCGAAGGTGTGACGGCCTGGTCGCACGTCTTCCGGCAGAAATGGACTGTGTAGAGGTGGAGCTGGGAATCTTCTTCGGATCGGCCTCGGATTCAAGATGCGCACCGAGCTTTGTTGTGCTGGTGGAGCTTGTGGGGGAGGCAGCCCTTGTGGTGCTGGACCTTGTGGCACCGAGATTTCTGGAGCTTGTGCGGGAGGTGGCCCTTGTGGCACCAAGTTTTGTAGAGCTGCTAGTTTTTGAGCTTCAAATTTTGGACACGGTGTGAATGGACCAGCTGAAGCTACATTTGGTTGAAGAATTTTGTCTTGCGGAGGCGTAAATTGATCATTTTCCATGAAGGTGTCCCACAGCAAGTTGATTTGCGTGTCCGAAAATTGATCGTTTTCCTGTTGAGGGGCCTGCTTGAGAAAAGAGAAATATTGGTACGTTTTTCTTAATTTCGTACTAGATTTGTATTGCAAACTCGGTACACTCGGTACGTTTTGAACAAACGCTTGTGTGTACGCATGGTACGTTTTTATGAAAAACGTACCAAGCGTACTTGTGGAAACAAGTACGATTTTGTATATCGTACCAGACGTACCCAATTACAATACAGATCAATGAATTAATGAAAAATAATTCATCAAACATATTACAAATTCGGTTACATGTTCAAATAAACAGAAAAATAAATATTTTTTCATAACATGAAAAATAAAAAGGATGCAATTGTTTATGTTAACACACCAAGAAATTGTTCAAATTTTGCCAAGCATCTACTCAAGATGCATCTTATACCTTTTCGTCATCTACATGCTCAGACGTCCTCCCTCCAGCTTGCTCTGTTGCTGCTGCTCCCTCCGCCTCGTTCATCGTCTTGTCGCTTTCCATGGCAGCTGCCTCGGTTTGCTCATTGATAGGAGGAGAGGCTGGAGACGTATAGTCTGCACCCGTGAAGGGTTGGACTATCCCTTCTTCTTGGAGCTTGTTCACAACATAGCTCCCAACGTCCTCCACGAACTGCTTCCTTTCATCCGAAAGCCATGATATGAGCATATTTACGGCTGCCTCTGCTATCTCTCTCACAAGAACCGCTCTTTCCGGCCCTTGCATTATGTTTGCAATGATAGAGGAACGTGTATCGGCGGTAGGATGAGCGGTTGAGGTGGATGCAATGTTGGTATGCGGAGGAGGAGGAGGAAGATTGTCTTGATCATCTTTGTTGGCAGCTTCCGCTTCATTGGCAGCAGGCTCGTCATCATCTTCACCATTGTCCACTGCTTCTCTTTTTCTTTTCTTTTTTGCATCATTCGGATCGTAATTAAATGCAAATGTTCCGAATTCTGCATCGTTCTGTAGAGAAAGCCAGTATGGTGTTTGCTTTTCAGCTTTGGATGGCTTCAGCAGCTGGTGAAGAGTCTGAGAAGTATAAAATATGGTTAGATAAACTGTCGATAAACTTGGTACACTTGGTACGAAATTATAAATTCGTACCAAGTGTACGAATTTATTTAAGTAATCTCAGTACGAAATTCCTAATTCGTACCGAGTGTACCTAATAAATGTTTCTTTCACTTGGTACACTTGGTACGAAATTATAAATTCGTACTCAGTATATCAATTTATTTAAGTAATCTCAGTACGATATTCCTATTTCGTACCGAGTGTACCTAACAAATGCTTCTTTCACTTGGTACACTTGGTACGAAATTATAAATTCGTACCAAGTTTACCAATCCATCTATGCACACTTGGTACGCATTTGTCAGTTCGTACCAAGTATAGGACTTTGACAATGGTAAAAGTGGTACGTATTTTTGAATGCGTACCAAGGTTTACTAAAATAAATATTAGATCTGACAATAAATCTTACCAATTTTATGTCTTCTGCTGGGGGGATTTCTACGTCTCTGATGAATCTGTACCTCAACATCCGAGGCATCTTTTTCTCGGTGGATCTCAATTCCACCTTTGTTCCTATTGTCTGCACAGCCTTAAATATCCACCCCTGTTTAATAAATAAAGCTTTATCAGTATGTAATCATATACAAGATACAATAGGTTTACTTTGTAATCTTTGTACGTAATTATAAATGCGTACCGAGTTTACTTGCATTAAACTGTTGCGTTTGGTACGAAATTAGGAAATCGTACCAAGTTTTCCAAGAGCTTATACTTATATTTGGAAAACTTGGTACAATTTTCTAATTTCGTACCGAGTTTTACCAGTTCGATCTGTTACGTTTGGTACGAAATTAAGAAATTGTACCAAGTTTTCCAAGAGCTTATACTTATATTTGGAAAACTTGGTACGATTTTCCAATTTCGTACCAAGTTTTACCAGTATTGAACTGTAATGTTTGGTACGTAATTGTAAAATTGTACCAAGATTTCCAATAAATACCAATTTTACCTATTCTTAAGAACTTACCAATAAAGCAAAACTGCAGCCTTTGATGTGGTAAGAGATGCCGGATTTGTTCTTTTTATCTTCTGTGTCGATAGTTTTGAAACTATCGACAACCATTTGAAACGACAAGCTGCCCCAGGGAAATTTCTCCCATGCTTCCTCATCCTCAACCAGGACCCACATCCAATCCGGTATTTTCTTCTTGGTATTCTAAAATCCCAGCACGTACGATGCCGCCAACAGAATTTTTGCCAACTTCAAGTAGTCGTCGGCGCTGATCTTTATTTCAGATTTCTTGGAAAAAAACTTCCTGTTCGTGAAAGGTGTCCACACCTCTGCAGCTGTGACCATTTGGTTGCTGAATATTCGGGAGTACAATGATGATCGCAGTATGATGTGGTCGGCGTAGGGGTCGAAATCTGCAGGGCCGAATTTCAGGCCGCTAACCAATGCAAATTCTTGCCGGCTGAACCGCAAGATCTTCCCTTCAACCTTGAACCAAAGAGCTGATGGATCATACTGGGGGAAGGAAAGAACCTCTCGAATCACCATCCAGTGGATGGTCTTCCCCGATCGGGTATTCATGTCCTCCATGCCCATAAAATGGCCCAGGCAGGACTGTTTCAGCTTGTCCAAAGTAGAGTTGCCACTTGCTGTGAGACAGTTTCTGATGTCGTAAACAAGGGACTCATAACCGTGAGTAATTGTTTTGTTTTTCAAACCATCAAGCTTGAGTCTCTTGTATCTCCATCGGGTCTGCAATAAATAAAAAAGAACAATTCAATTAAGAATACATTTGAACTGTTTTAGACATAATCTGCTTGGTAAAACCCGGTACGAATTTTCAAAATCGTACCGAGTGTACTAACACGACATGGTACACCTGGTACGAATTGTGAAAATCGTACCAACTGTACCATGTCTTCGCTGGTACACCTGGTACGAATTGATGAAAGCGTACCAATTGTACCAAGTCTACGCTGATACACCTGGTACGAATTGATGAAATCGTACCGAGTGTACCTATTATACGCTGGTACACCTAGTACGATTTTACAAAATCTTACTCAGAATGGCACACTTGGTACGATTTGATACAAATCGTACCAAATGTACCTGTATAGTAGGTACGCTTTTATAAATTCTTACCTATACTACAATTAAAAACTGGTACACTCGGTACGTTTTTGAAAATGCGTACCGAGTGTACTAAAACATATTAGTTTTCTTGGTACGTATTTGGGAAAATCGTATCAATTTTAACAAAACAAAGGCATATTCAAATGATCAGAATGCAAAATACATCATGCATAAACAATCTCAGCTATTCAACAAGAAGCTATCCTCAATTCCAGTAATGATATATCTGGTATTACCGGTACGTTTCTCACAAAACGTACATGGTGTACCATTTGAGTTTTCCCCCAAAATCACAGATCTGCAAATCGCCATTCTACTCAACAAACTAGGCACGAAATTGACATTCAAAACATAATAAACCCGCGAAATCGGAGAAATCACGTGATAATCGAACATGCAACCACCGTAACTTTTAGATCTGGAAATCTTACCGGCAAATGTTCGAAAGCATCTTGTTCTTCAGCTTCCTCCTCCTCGGCATCTTCAGCCTGGCCTTCTTCCTATTCTCGCCGCGGCGACGGCTGTGCTTCTTTCTCTGTCCGCGGCGGCGATGTCTGTTCACCTTCTTCTTCGCCGGTCTCCGGCAGCATCTGCTCGGCTTCTTCTTCGCTAGGCGGCTCCTCTTCGCGCGGCGGCGCCTCTTCAATCGGCGTCGGAACTTCGGTCCTTTGAGACCTTGTTTTGGTTGCGGCTTTGCTCGGCGTCGCCGTCGGTTTTCTCTGTTTCTTCGCGCGTTTTGTCGACGATGCCGCTGCTTTGCTACTCTTCGCCGCGGTGGTGACCTTCGCCGCCGTTTCTTTTGCTACTTCGGTAGTTTTTGGCTTTTTTGTTCGCGGTGCCATTTAGATATATCTTTACCGGTGAGGCGGATTGAGGCGGTGTGGTGGGGGTTGACGGCAGCGGTAGGGTTTTGAGGTGGATGTTGTATTGTCGACGAGAGAGAGAAAAACGGGGAGAGAGAAAAACGGGGAGAGAGAATGAGAGGGAAGAGAGAGAAGTGAGTAAATCTATTTTGAATTTCAACCGTATACACCCACTTCCCTATAAGGGTATTTCTGTCAAATTGGGTACGATTTTACACAATTTTTGTCAAAAGTGTACTTTTGACAAAATTTGTTATTACCATGTAGGGTAATGACATACTACGATTTGCCTCTTAATTTTATTTCTATCTTTTTATCATCCCAACAACTTTATTCTTATTTTTTGGTCAATACCACCTCTTTTTTGTCATTACCACTTTTTTTTGTCATTATCTCACTACCTCTATTTTCTAATTTTTACCCTACTAACTTTCACTTTATCAGCTTTCTTAAACTCCGTGCTCAGAACAAAGTGGACATGTTTTGGTGAACGGAGGGAGTAGTTATTAATACTATCTCTGGTCTCCAAATAACTTCCTATTTTTTCTTTTGAGGTCGGTCCCCAAATAAATTCTTATATATTTTTGTCACACACACACAATAAAATATTCTCCTTACCCATATTTTTCTTCACTCACAACAAGTTTTTCCTTAATTCCTATGTCACTACAGGTACTTATTTCGCGACCGGAGGTAATATATGATAAATTAACATGAGTATGACAATGCAATAATTAGACGCATATTGGAATTCTATCCTTTCTTCTCTTTTCAGGGTCTATTCGAAGGAGAATCTACTGGTTCTTGGTGGTGAATCTGAAGTTATTGTTTATTGTTCAATAATATTTTGTTTGGAAGTTTACACAATACATACATATATAATGTTTTGATCTAAGATTTCAATCCTTCTGTGTATTAGCTGTTACATATTGTTCCATGCATGAAGATAAGGTCCAAAATATGGAAGACCAATCAATCGAATATTAACTAATATAGTAGTATATAATTGATTGAACACTATTTGAAAATGGCTCTTGTGCTCAGAAACAAAATGTTTCTAGAAATTCTTGCTCCCAATGGATCATTTGTATCTATATGCATCTCAGAATTCTGATTTCTTAATCTTTTATCAGTTCGAGAAATTAATATAAGAGCATTGAACCGTTTCGTTTGAGATTCAAATAATAATTCATCAATAGATTTTTGTAATTAATTATTTCCTCAGGGATGTGACATAAAGTTGTACATCTAGAAGAAGATACATACACAGGGCGCGTAGCTAGGGGGTGGGCAGGGGTCAGTGGACCCCCCGGCATTTGGAGAAAAAATAGCGATATATATATATATATATATATATATATATAGTTTATTCTTTAATTGTACATTATGCTCACTATGTGTTCGATAGAATTCCCAAATCAGTTATCATTTTTTGAAAATTTATATTTTGAATTTTATTCGTTCTGGATAGTTTAGTTGAACAGTGAAAAATTGAGTCTCATGGCTTTCATGTGGCTAAATCTTATTCTTCTTCTACTTCAATTGGTATATTTCAAATGTCTAGAATTCTTCCAAAATAGATATCATTAACCCCTCAAATTTTCATTTACAGAAATCATGAAACTTAAATGTTGTTTGTTCATTCTTGATGGCTTCAATAATTCTAGTTCATACTCGAATTTTCATATTATTATGAAGAAGAAATTGACTCATAAATTCAAAGTCGACTTTTTTCACGAAGATTTAAAAAATGACACATATTATTGGACTTCCGAAAATTTGGCCTCCCTCAACCGAAATCTTGACTACGCCACTGTACATACACACACACACACACATATATATATATATATATATATATATATATATATTGTATTAATATAGTTGAAGCACAAACTACCAATGTCGCTATAAATTTATCGCTAATTATTAATATTTCTGTATTACTCACAGCAAAGAAAATTTAAAGAAAACAAAGAGTCAGCTATCAGTAGTGCAGGAAAACTAAGATGAAAGAAATTATATATATATATATATATATATATATATATATATATATAGGCACAAGAATTTGAGTCATCTTGACGCTGTGAACTGTATGCATGATAACTACTTATACTACACTAGCGACTATAATACCAGTCAAACATTATTTTTCTCTGCAATTATTATTACTATTTTGCCATCATTCAAACGAAAACAAATCATCAAATTGCAATTAATTGGTTAATCAATTCGGAGAGCATAAGTAAGCTGATGATAGCCACTCTCAAGCATATGCATATATATAATTTTATTTTTTAAATTGAATTTTATCCAACACCGCCTTAATAGTTCTATGTATAATTTCGGTTTCCTCGTTTGACTCTGAAATATTTAAACAAACAATTTATGCATGTAAGTTGTATCTGTCACTGCATTATTTAGCACAGAGATTAACACAGGAAATAATAAATATGCTAAGTAAAGAACACACAGAAATGGTAACCCAATTCGGTTGATCAATCTACGTCTGGGGGGCTATCTTGTCCAAGAGAGAATCAATCCACTATTGTAAATTGCAGTTACAAGTTCTTGCTCATAGAGTTCGTCAACCATATGAAACCTCCTAACTCGCACACTTCCCAACCCAACCTGAACAAACGATTGTTCAAGACACACTCAAACAATCTAAGCTTGATTCGCAACCCAACGCTCACCTCTCTTCCAAGTGTTTTTATATAAACAAGCACTCTCAAGTACAATACGAAAAATACTTACTCACGCAAGTATACTAGCTATGAATATAATGAAATATGGCTATTGCAGCGACAGCCTCCAAATGATTTAGGTATATATATATATATACATAGGTCTTGAGAATCCCTAGATCTTATCTCACTACACCAAAAACGCTCATAGATAACGGATTTTATTCGTTATCTATGTGTGAAATCGTCCGATATCTTTAGAGGCGATATCTATGTGGCGCTCATAGATAACGGATAAATGTCCGTTATCTATGTGACAATACATAACGGAGTATTTTAAATAGATAACGCTTTTCTTACGTTATCTATGTTGAAATACATAACGTTTTTTTTAAATAAATAACGTTAGAAAATCCGTTATCTATAAATGTATACATAACGTTTATTACTGTTATTAAAGTTCATAATTATCCGTTATCTTTACCTTCATTGATAACGGTATTTTTCATATACATTACTCATTTTTTTCCGTTATCTTTATCTTTATACATAACGTTTTATTCCGTTATGAAATATCATTTTTCTCCGTTATCAAAGGTATGTTAGATAACGGTCATGTTTTTTTATTACCGTTACGTATGCTACAGACACATTCATATATATAATTTATTTGCAATTAAAATCTATCTGAAACAACAAAATAATAATAACCATTCATAAATCATGTCATATATCATCCAAAATATTCATACAATCACCATCCAAATATATTTAACATTCTACACATGTTCTATCACTTGTATGTCCAAATAAAGATAACACATTGATGATGCAACTAGCTAGGTAGCCATTTCGATTCGAACAACCTTTCTGGCGAAGATCAAGCTTTCGGCAAATGTTTGCTTCCTCCCTTCACGAATCCAAACAAATAAGGAACCACAATCATGAATAAAAGCTGAAGATAGATGCATCATCAAGGCAATAATATCAAAGCGCAAGGCTAATACTTAAGGCGACTCGTTGCAGGGCTAGCTTAAGTTTCCTGCATTTGCCTCAAAAGAAAACGAACAAAACTAGATCTCAATCTTATTGTAAAAGGGTATCTAAAGGATTAAATTAACCTTACCAATAACTTAAGGATTAAATTAACTCATTCATAAACAAAATTTGAAATAATTAAATACCAGAATCAAAGCCATATCAAAGCCATATGGACAGCCACACAAGAATCATCAATACCAGAAAATCTAGACTAATCAATACTCCCATGACAAATCCGAAATCATCCACGCATTCAAACTCTTTCCTAAAAGATGTGTATACCTCGGAATAATCAAGATTATTAAACTATTGAGCTCCAACATTAGTATAGATATGCTGCACATCTACAAATATTTTGCAGTTAAAGATCTAACAAACATTAGAACTTCATATTAGACTTCTCGAATTACCAGATAAAATCATAAAATCATTTACAATGCTGGAAAAAATGAGCGTCAATTCAAACTATCTTACTTCGGAAAACAAAATTGATACAAAAACTAACTAAATGAGCACGACACCAGAAACATAAATTAGGACCAGAATTAAAACAAGAACCAAATTTCATACCAGAAAAGGGGTAACATCATTCGATTAATTTCAGTCTTGAGTTCACTGGTGAAGATCTACACAAAAGACACATTACCACTAAGGACTAAATCAAATCTCTGCCTCAAACTGTAGAAAACTAAAACCTAATTTCCCTGCCTATCCAATGTAGTTATTTACATCCTTTGGATTTCATGATAAGTTATGTATATTTTGCTTTGTTGATATTGACTACCCTTATTTTGTTGCATTGGTCATAGATTTGCAAGACGACCAGAGCAGTGGAGATCTAGGCAAAATTCTAAGGTATAGACTTATTTTGTTGCATTGGTCATAGACTCTAGAAAGTTTAACACACAAAATCACAGCCTAGTACAAGTATTTTTCTAAGGTATAGACTTATTAATCACACCACTAGATGGTAATTAATAATGTTGTTCCTTCACTCTAGATGTGTTTAAAAAATCTTCACACTTGAGACATAGTACATGGGCATACGCTGTAAGAAATGCAAGGAACTAAAAATTGCATTTGCTAATCCACCAGCAGCCATGCTATCAGCTATAAACATCAAACAAAGCACAATGCACTTAACATCTCAATTTCATAAAATCATTTAACGAGTAGTGATATCAGATTTCACAGCATTGATAACAAGAGTTCAATCAAAACATTGAAAGTTTTGTGAAAAGAAGGTAAGAATATGTAACCTGCAGAGCCAGGTTGCGAGTGAGCAACACCACCAAAGCTCGAAGGCATTTAATCGTGCGGGTAGACAACATCTGCACAATCAGCAGAGCACATGCAAGAATCTTCCCACACACAAAAGCTTACATTAAGGCCAAAACCAGTCAGCAAAATATAAGGTTGTATCAAATATAAGCACATTGAAAGCGAGGAGAAGAGAACATGAGGATACATCAGATCCGTTCTTGAAAGAATGGACGGCGGAGAGCACGTTGACTGTAAGGCAGAGAATGGCGTATTAATTTGAAAAGAAAAATGACCATACTCCCTAAGGTATCGTAATGGAAGCAACAATCTAAAGCTTGGTTGTGAACCAGAAGCTTGAATTGAAAGGAAATATTTCATGGGTACTCCTCCCTCAGCATCACCATAGGCCCCTTCATGAACCGGAACAATCCGCCGAGCGCCACGCCGCCACGCGCGGCGGCAGCCGCTCGCTAGATCTCGGCCTTATCAGAGCCGACATCAGCTTCGCCGCCACGATTGTGGCGATGAGTAGAAGCCCTACATTCAGGAATTTCCCGCCGGAGATCGCGGATTCCATCCCCGTCCATTGCTGCTGCTGCAAACTGTGACCGATAATTCTGCAAATTCGACACATATACAGAGATCAAAGCATTAATGAATGTGGACCATAAAAGGTGAGATGGAGTGGTCCGGAAAAGTTAGATCTAAAAAGCTGATTTTGATTGGAGGATAATAATTAATAATGTGAATTTTTTTTGGCGGAAATTCCGATGATGTTACTGGAAAAATAGTTTTAAAGCATTCAATCACGAATTTGAATAAAAAAGAAGAGGAAGATGATGAATTAGAATTCTACCTGATGCAAATCGGGATAAGCTCAGCAAAATCAGCATCAATAGGGTTGGGGATATCAATTTTGGGATTTAAGGTGAGAGGAATAATTTGGCGATTTAGGGATCTTAGGCGGCTTGACACTGACGGCAAAGAAGCGCGAAGAATGAATGGCCGAATTTGGAGGAACGGCGGCGTGGCAGAGGAACGGCGGCGCGGGCGGAGGAACGGCAGCGCTGGCGGAGGAAAGGCGGCGTGGTGGAGGAAGGGCAGGCATGGTGGAGGAATAATGGCAGGAAGAAGCGCAAAATGAAATGGCAGAATTTGGAGAAGAGAGGGAAGAAGAGATGCAGATTCCCTCTATTAATTTGGTGAAAAGGATCAAATATTTTTAATTAAAAAAAAAACTAATACATAACATTTATTAATAACAGTAATAGTTAATGTTATTAATGTGCTCATACATAACACAAATGATAACGGATATTAAAAGCGCGTTATTAAAAATATACATAAGTAACACTCATAGATAACGTAAGATGCAAATCCGTTATAAACTATTAGAGGTAACAGTTTTTTCATAACGGATAATTCAAATATCCGTTATCTATGTAAAAAGGGCGCTCATAGATAACGGATATATTAAATATCCGTTATCTATGAGGCGTTATCTATGAACATTTTTGGTGTAGTGTCTTCACCGATTTGCCCTAGTTTCCTTGTTGAATGAAACTTCCTTTGGAGGCTTGTCTTGTGGAACAATTAAATATATTCGCCGTATAAGATCTTCTCCACGTCATGAATGGATAAGAAAAAGATCTCTGCAATATCCGCATAAATATGGAAAGAATCTTCCGAATCTGTTCCATAAAGAACAGAATCACCATTCTGTGTCAGCATAACTTGTAACACTCCAGTCTGACCAACTTCTACATAAACTTGCCAACTTGATTGAGTTGTAGCTCGAATCTAACGGACTCTTAAAACAAAAGAAAAAAAAAATTAAGAAAAAACTGGGAATTTAAAAAAAAAACTGAAAATTAGGAAAAAAAAGGGGCGTGCATAGCATGTGCCACGTGTGGGAGCCGCACGCGCCCCACGCACGGTCGCATAGCATGCGACCGCTCGCATACAAGTTTTTGTGCATTGTAGTCTACTCTATGATTGAATTAAAACCGCCGGAGCTGAAAATATCTGTTAAACAGCCTAAAAGGCCACAAAAATGCATTACATGTGAAAATATTATTGTGGGGAATGGGGATGGAGAAATTAACTCACAATTGAAAATGCATGTTTGGTATCCATCCTATCGTGGAAAATCATTAACAACAATGTCAGAAGAAAATAGTCTGTTCTCTGACAAAGTAATTAAGGAGAGATCCAATTGATATCCATCCATCTACTGATCCAATAATAACAAAAAATTAATTAAAAAATTTCCAATGATGAGGCAAAGAGAATGGGGTTGGGTTTGTGTTAGCTCTTTTGTCCTTTAAGGATACTGAATAGGAATCTAAACCAGAGTATAAAATTTTGGACCAAGGATACTGGGTTCATTATTAAAGATATATCATTTCTCACTAATTAAAAAATACAATTATGTAGCCCAGTAAGGGAACCAAATGTAATAAACTAATTACATAAATAAATGACAGAATAAATTTATACAATTAAAATATGATCCACCTCTCTCCCTCTCTTGTCCTTATAAACCATGGCTCTAGCCACTGCTTCAACTCACTCAACCCAAAATTACTATTATTATTCACAAATTAATTACAGAATATGAGTGCAGGAACAGGTTCCCCTTGTGGCGCGTGCAAATTCTTGAGGAGAAAATGTGTGAGGGGTTGTGTATTTGCCCCTTATTTCTGCCACGAACAAGGTGCTTCTCATTTTGCAGCCATACATAAGGTGTTTGGAGCTAGCAATGTATCGAAGCTTCTTGCTCACCTGCCCCTCACCGACCGTTGCGAAGCCGCCGTCACCATCTCTTATGAAGCTCAGGCTAGGCTTCAAGACCCCATTTATGGCTGTGTTTCACATATTTTTGCCCTTCAACAGCAGGTTCTTTAATTTCTTCAATTCTCTCTTCTTCAACTTCATGAGGCGGGCTATGTAATTAATTACTTCAATTTGGACGACACGACTCAGATGGATTCACACAAAATATTAATATGATCATCAACTGCGGAGAGTTGATGATGGATTGAACATTATGTAATTTTGAGTTTGTGCAATCGTCTACCTAGCTAATTAATCTTTCTTCCACTTACTTGAATTATAAGTATAATCAATTAAGGCCTAAATTCTGATTTGTGATGATTTCTTGAACTTTTAGGTTGTCACTCTTCAAGCCCAGTTGGCTTCTTTGAAGGAACAAGCAGCTCATTGCTCCATAAACACTGCTGCAGCACCAAACCCTAATCATGAAAAATTCTACTGCGGCGGCGGCGGCGACAGCCACTCTTTCTCTCAAGACGTTCAAACCTGGTGGCTGTCCTCACAAAACCAGAGCAGTAGTAACCCCCAATTTGATGGGAATTTCCACAGCAACGTGGAAAACGCGGGGTATTTTCCCGGAGCTGCTGCAGCGATCCCTTCATCTGTCAAGTATGAAAATTCAGGCTATGTCGAAGAGAACCAGTCATTTGGAAGCTTCGATTCGGCGGAGATGCAGTCCAATGAGAGGCAATGGCCGTTTCAAGATGATCTCCAGTCAGTTGCATTCAGATATATTCACCATTCCTGAAACAAAATTAAGTAATTCTATATATTAGGACTATAGCTTTTACCAGAATACATCAATTATTAATCATGGCTGTCCAAATTTTGTATTTATAGATTGTATCTGCAAACTTTGATGACAGACATATTTCTGAAAACCCTACAAATTAATTCTTGTGCTGTCGGGAACTGTTCACCGCCGCCTATGATTTGTTTTTTTTTTTTTTTTTTTTTTTTACATATTTTTGTAACCTTGGATATATATCTATTTAATAAAGTAGAAATAATTGATAGCTTCCTTTTTATCAGTTCTCTAGCTGATTATGCTTATTTTTGTAATTAATCAGCTAGTAAGACCTAGATCTTAAACCTAATCAAGACACTGTTAAACTTTCCTCTTTTGATTAAACCTAATTAGCTAGCTAGCTTTTCTTTCGTGACATTAATATTCTTGTACATTTTATCCCTTGTTAGTTGTAACAAACTCTCAGATTCACACCCTGAAAATTCTTACCTACCAATACCAATTTTCTGTATATATAATTATATGGCGGGGATATTAGTTAATTTATGACCTGACCTTTTACCTTTTAGTTACTTTATAGTTTGACCTTTTAAAAATTACAAAAATAGCATGACCTTTAGTACTTATGCCCATTCATGGCACGGGAGCAGAAAAGTGGTGTCCGGATTCCCATACGTGGCATTTTCGCACAATGATTTTTAATATCGTCATCAGACTGATCTCCGCTTTTCCTTTTCTTTTTTGGCATGACACATGAATTCGGTAATGTGACGTAAAATCCGATCACCGCTTTTCTGCTCCCGTGAAATGGGCATAAGTGCTAAAGGTGATCATGCCAATTTTGTAATTTTTAAAATGTCAGACTAGAAAGTAACTAAAGGGTAAAAGTTCAGGCCATAAAATAACTATATCCCAATTATATATGATCTTAAAACTCCTAGGCTAGATTTGCATTACTTTGAGAGAGGCTACATAAGTAAAAATTTGCTTGAATGGAATCGACAACTTAAAGGATATGCAAGAAAATTTGGCGATCTTTACATCAAAGTCATTAAGTAGTTGTAATCAGTCTAAGTTAACCTGGTTCTTCAGGTAAGTGCAGATCAAGAAGCACATGAATTAAGTGCAAGAGAATATGTATATTTCATGCTTGATATGTTACGGAACTACGATCATTCTTGGCGTTAAAGTTGTTAATTCATAGATGTAAGTAATAGCCTTAACTGTAACTGGTAGATTTCATATTGCAAGATAAGATATTTCTTGGCTACCTGGTAGTCACTTGTGCAATTGAATACTAAGCTAGCTATGTATATCTGTTAATAATTGTATGTGTGTGTGTGTGTGTGTGTGTTTTATTTCTTTTTATAGCTATTTAGTTTTTATTATTTTGATATATAAATAGCAAGAGCAGGACTGGGCTACCATAGAAAGTTATTCTCTTGATTATTTATTTTATTCAAATTCTAAATTAGTGGAAGCAAACTTGGTCATCATGCTTCAAATCTTGGATACAGTTTCCCATTATATGCTATTTATTTATATAAATATATATAATATGTATGTGTGTTGTGTCACATTTTCTTTTTTATTGAAGTTTAGAGATATTTCGTTTTAGTCCCAAATAGAGATCAGGTTGAGTACATCGACCTGCTAATTATAGTTCACTTAAAATAATAATTACTGCAATTTACCAAGTAAATTAAATTTCATTTGCTAGAAATCAACTTTTTGTGCTGGGATCTTATTATCGAAACCTAAAATAAATTGAGTTGAACTTGAGTACTGTTGTTTAAGTTTAAGTAGAATGATATACTAAATTTCAATGCTATATCATAGAATAAATTTGCTAAAAAAGAAAAAGAAAAAAGATAATCATAAAATCAAGAAAACTAAAACGCCCAAGTCAAAAAAAAAGAAAAGAAAACTGAAAACGTAAAGTAGAAAAAAGTGGAGCCCGGCTTGTTTTGGGACATTTATTTGGAGTATTATAGACTTGTTTATTAGTTTCCCCAAAAAACAAATAAGAAATATAAAAAATAAAACTTGTTTATTAGTTTTAATTAACAAATAGGAAATGGGCTGGATTTCAAAGGAAGCCCATTAATAGTCCATTTTAAAGAGGGCCTTCTACAAATGTTACCTCGCCGTAATTAGTAGTGCATCATTATGATTTATTTTAATTTTATTGTATGTAGAGAAGTTGTGAATGGAGCTTTATTATTTTTATGAATTTATAATAATAATAATAATAATAATAATAATAATAATAATAATAATAATAATAATAATAATAATAATCAAGTTAATAATAATCAAGTTGTACATGAACGTAGGTACTCAAAGAAGGTGGATGGACATATCATTTATTGAAATTTGTTAACACAAAAGCTCACTCATCTCAACTATAAAAAGCAACTCATGAAACTCAAATAATCGATATATGTTATTCCCTCCGTCCCATTGATAACGTCTCATAATTTTTTAGCATAATTATTAAAAAGAATGATAATAATATAAAAAAAATGAGTTGATCTTATTATTTTTGAAGAATGAATTATTTCCTTATTTGGAATGTGATGTTATCAATGAAACATATATAAAAGAAAAGTGAGACATTACGGATAATAGGGGAGGAGCATTAAGTTTGAACTTAACAGTTACGATGGAACATAACTAGTTTATAATAATTCTATAGTATCATTCTTCTTTCACTTTTTCCTTGAAAACTTTTACTTTTCCAGCACATTTTGCAATTCAAAGCGTATTTAGATACATAAAACAAAGGAATACTGTTCAAAAGATGGCTGAGTCGACGTCGTGTCTGGAATTTGGAACAACAAATCAAAATAGATCACGAATTATGTTTATTTTTATTTTTAATGAAAACTACTTTTGTTGTCATCTCAGAAAATTGCCACAACGCCGAAATGAGGTTTGAAAGTGGTCACTCCGCTTGACTAAAAGTTGGTTTTTTCTTATGACTTTTCAAAAAGGCCTATTAACCTTTTCTCTATTCTTTTACTTCCCTTTCTTTGTACTTCTCGTCATACTTCTAGCAACAATATTTAAATTATGATATTTTTAATCTTATTTATATATCAATAATTCTATTCGGACATACGTGCTTCAAATAGGAAAAACATTGTCCGATTGCCTTCAAACTTTCTTTCCTACTCATACTCTATTCTGAAATGTCGATCTCACGCACATCCGCTCCCAAATTTTACTCTCATCCACACCTAAGTTCTAAACTTGTGAATTAAAATTGGGATAAAACTTTATAATTAAAATTTAAAAAGTGTATGTTTATTAGTAACCAAACTATCGAAACTATGAAATTAAATTATTAGTTAAAATTTTTGTCAAATCCATATTTTTACCATCGTATGTCTGGACATAGTATGTCCAAATAGCACTATCCTATATATATATATATAGATGTAAAATAAAATTTATGAATTTTATCTTGTGTTAACCTAGAAATCATGCTATTTGTGCATAATATGTATTTATTTATATAGTATTATTTTTGTATGTATAAATGGGGAAAAAAGATGTTCAGTACTTGTTGCTTTGTGCCTAAAAAAGTAAAAGAAAGAATGGTAAGTGATCACGATAGCCAAACCTTGGAATAGAAAGTATATAATGTTTGAACGCATTGGTATTTGCGACATGAATTACACACATTAATTTATTATTTATGATTGTTATATGTGTTTCACTCTATATGCACAAGCCACAAGTTACATATTCGATTTTGGTCAATTCTTTAATTTCCATCCTTTCAAAAGTATTTTTCTAATGAAATTATAATTCATTTGATTCAGTCATCAAGTGGGCTCCATTTTGTCATTTTGTGTCCCGAAAAAACTGAAATAGTTTTGCACTAAAATGACCCTTAAACTAATTAAATCACCAATCTTCCATACTCATCTTAATTTAATTAAGGTTGCGTGGGCTTCGGAAAAACAAGTATTAACTGGCGCTGATAAACTTTCTAAATCAACTAAGAAAGGATGTGGCAGTGCAGTGAGCAAAGGGAACACATGGTCTATATATTTGACTACATTTGTTGTTATTCACATATTTAAATTTAAATTTATATATTTCCACTATTACTAAAATTAGGTAGACCTACTTACTAGACCACAAACCCTAGACCAATTGAGCCCCACTTATACACTAATATACTTATCTCAACCGTGCGTTTGCTTCAATAATGATTATATATAGCTTTAAGCTTTTCCCGGTCACAAATGTCTATTTGGACAAAGGAAGAAGAATCATATCACAAGCTAATAGAAATGAGGATGACTTGCATGCAGCAGGTTGCATGCCAAGCGATCGGATCCGGATCGGGCTGACCCGGTCAACCCGGGTTGACCCGGTCAATTCTTTTTTTTTTTTCGGCTCCTCTCGCTCGAATTTTGACCAAAGAAGAAGCAGTAAACAAAAAAACGGAGGCAAACAAAAAAAAGGTGGAAAAAAATAATTGAAATTTTTTTAGAAAAAATTGAAATTAAAAAAAAAGGTAAAAAAAACTGAAAAAAAAAAACTGAAATTGAAAAAACGAAATTAAAGAAAACTGAAATTTAAAAAAAATCGAAAAATATACAAAAAAAAAAGCAAGAGCATGTACCCCACGTGCGGTCGCATGGGGGTGCGACCTGTTGCATATAAGTTATTGTGAATAGAAATTAATTAATTGATTATTTTATCTATTCTTTATTTGATATTCAATTGTCACATATATTTATATATATATATAATGGAAAAGATAGTATATATTCTGAAAGACAAATATAAAATTGATAGGAGAGGATATTCGATTAGAATAATCTCACCAATTTCTGATTCTAATATATTTGGCATAAAATACATATATAAATACAATACTGGAGGTACACTCCATTACCTACATTTGACTTTAATGTAATTAACTTGAAAACATATATATATTGTTCATGCTGAGAATGTGAGCGAAAATATATGATTGACGACTATATACGACGCGTGTTAATCTTTTCAAAAAAAAAAGAAAAAAGAAAGAAGATCGCGTATTAATTATTTTGCCTTTTCATTGTTAAATTTATTAACATATATAGGCCATACAAGTAGTATTTTAGATCACACGTACGGTCGTGGGCTATTATAGGGTAAGGTAGGCGCACGTGTGAGTGCTCATGAGATTTTACAACAATCTTTTGTTCTGCATCAAACTAATTTAGCAGGGCCGCTTAATAATTAAAGGCTCCAGTATCTAAATATAATGTAGGTGTAGTTTGGATTTAATGGTCTCCTATTGGATTTCATCACCTATTGGATTTTATTTGTGATGAAATATATTGGTGGATATGGTTTTCCATATAGGCGTGGTCAACCCGACTTTTTATTATTTTTTAAAATAATTAATTGTAATAAAAAATCATAACTCTTATTAATTGAGAGTAATAAATTTGAACGGAAAATTACTAAATCATAATTGAATATTAATAAACTCTAATATCAATTACTTTTCAAAAAATAGAAAAAAAAAAAAAAAAAAAAAAAGTATGGTCGCACCTATGTGCACGTGATTTTTTCCCTTTCGTATATTAATGAGAGACACACTCACATGTTCTTACATTCTTGATCAGCGCGGTTTTATTCAACTGTTGATGTATGACTAAAACTAATTATTCATAGATGATAGTAATTGATTATATACTCCAGATGGGAAGCGAAGTTACTAATTAATAGACTACAACTAGAATTGGGCTATCACCTCATAATTAAAAAGCTTTTATTTCTTTCTTTCTTTCTTTTATTTATTTATTTATTTATTTATTTTGTAAATTTGACACAGTGAAGAATGTACGTAAAGATCCTTCATTTAATTGTCCAATATATATATATATATATAACGCCAGACCAGGCGCGTGAGGCTCACACGCGTGCCTTCACGAGCTACAGGTTTTTTTTTTCAGATTTTTTTTTCAGTTTTTTTCCCCTCTGTTTTTTTTTTGTTTGTCGCTACTTCTTTGACCAAATTTCGAGCGAGGGGAGCCGAAGGCTTCGGAGCGAGTCGAAAAATCCAAATTGTTGTCCGCCAATTATCCTTATATTAGTAATCGGAGCGAAGGCAGAGCGGTAAAATCGGAGCCTTCGGCTCCGCCAGAGGTAGATAAAAAAACTGTAAATTAAAAAAAAATGAAAAAAAAAATGATCAAAGGGCGTTGACCCAATTTGACCGGGTCGGGTCAACCCATCTCCATGGTGGAGATGTCTCCACCCAAGTCCAACTCGTATATATTCTATATGTGAAGTCCCTCATGTGTCATGCGCATGTGAAGTCCCAAGGGATGAAGAGTCAGTTTCCTCCATTCTTCATCATCAGAAGAGCCATTTGTTGAAGCTCACTCAAATGGGCATGGGCATATTGTGAAAGTCGTCTTCTCTTGGTTTGACGTTGCGACAACATATGTAGTTGTTCATTTCTGTACTGCATAATCTCTGATTGCATAGAATTAAGTCCATCGATGGAGTCAGTAATGAGGCAGTCTTGCATGGCTGGAAATTGTGGTGATGGGATTTCCGCGGCGGCGATGCTCACCCATTGATGCGCCGCCACCTCATCTCTCATCTGCATCAACTCAGCTTGCAAATTCGCCACCTGCAAAAATACATTTTCAGTAAATCAACGTTTAATTCATTCCATCCATCATCCATGCATGCCATTGGAAAATAAATAAAAGAAATATTTACTTAAAATTTTATAATCTTCACATGCATCATTTTAAATTAAACTGGCCTCGGAAAACTAAAAGAGCTAGAGTGATAAATTAATAAAACTGACCTGGTGTTGCAAGGCGGAAATGTGAGCGACGCAGCCACGAATAGGGTCGTGGATTCTTGCTTGAGCTTCGTAAGCAATGGTGAGAACGGCGTCGTATCGATCATTTAGGGGCAGATTCAGCAACAGTTTGGAAGCATTGCTTGCTCCGAACACTTTGTGAATCGCCGCGAATCTTGCCGCACCGTTCTCCGATCGAAAGTACGGCGCAAACACGCATTCCGCCGTGCACTTCCGCCGGAGAAACTTGCATGCGCCGCACGGCGAGCTGTTCCCGCTTTCCATGTCACCGGAGAAAAGATTAATTCAACCTTGAACAAAATGGAGCTGGAGCTGATATATATTTTAAGTTTGCTGCGCGCAGACACTAGGGATATGATATGTGCGGCCGCACGTGTTGTAGAAGTTAAATTCGGAATGGTGAGGACCCAAGCCCTCGCTATTTATTCTCGTATTATCCATTCATGGAGTAAAGACTAATAACTCGGATTAAGAGGGTGTTTGGCTTAGCTTAAAAGCTCCTCAAAACAACTTCTAAGCTCCTAATTCCTTTGTAATGAATAACTTTTAAGCTGTTTTAAAGAGCTTAAAAGCTTAGCCAAACACCCTCTAAATTGGATTCCTACTCCCATTTCGTGTTCCATTCTCTACTCCGTCCATTGGTTGAATGATATGTGGCATTGACTAGGTTTTATTCCACCCAAATAGGATATATAATTATATCCAACGAATGAAATAGAGGATGAAACACTATTAGAAATAGAAGATCCGAATTGCTACTTCATATGGTGTTTAATCTTAATTCCATTTGTTGGATTTTTGACATTTGTTAATTTGAAGATAATTATATACCCTATTTGTGTGGAATAAACCTTAGTCAATGCTACATGTCGTTCAAGCAATGAAAGGAGTAGAGAATGAAACAAGAAATGAGAGTAGGAAATTCGATTTAAAAGACTAAGGGAGCTTCGGCTCTAACAATTAAACTACTTTTTTATTAGAAAAATCTTTATTTTCTTTCCTCATCATACTAATATAAGCAAACATTATTGGAGCCAGTTTTTAATGTAAGCCTGTAATTTCAACATTTTTTCAAGCTCAAGCTCTCTTGAAATCAAAGTAAGAAATTTATATTGTTTCCTGATCACTTTGTTTCTAATAGGTTAGAAATAATATCAAAAATTGATTTTGAATAGTATAAATATGTGCGTGCTACTAAGTATTGAGATTTACCACCGTCTAATTATTGACTGATTGGTTCACCCCAATCCACTTGTTATTAAATTTCTATATTAAAATTATATTGAGTGTGCATAAATACAAAGTTGTTAAATATAAAATTAAAAAAAAAAGTGAAACAAAAATGCATCTTTGACTGTTTAATTATTTTTAGTCTCTTTGACTAAGAACCAGCTTATGGTTTATGGAAGGAGAAAGGCGTCGTCTTTTTCTTTTCGTTTGCGTCATTGAAAAGGAAACAATAATTTAATGAGTTTTCAAAAAAATTCTATAATATTTTTGCAGCTTAGTCTAAGATTACTTGATGATGGACGAATTCGTCTCATAATGATTGTAATTAAAAGTAGATAAAAAATGTTTTAATTTTGTTTTCCGCCGAACGCTGCATCTTGGAACTGCCACTAATCTTTTGTTGCTTTTCAGGGAAAATGTTTTTCTAAATAGATTGTAGATGTAGCTTATTTAATCTTTAACAGCTCTTGATAAGGCTCTAAATATTGGGATTAGTGTATAATGAATTGTTCGTGCACTTCCACGATGACAGTGATTGATGAAGCTTTGTCTAGTGTACGTATTATCTATAGAGGTAATAGTGCAAAATAGCCATTTTTCTAGGAAAAAATGTTAAAATAGCCATTACATTTTAAAAGTTGTAGAATAGTCATTTAGTTTATGAAATGACATAAATACCCTTAATCAGTATACAAGAAAGTTAATTTTAATTTGAATCATACAAGAACACTAACTTCATGTATGAATTTCCGGCGAAAAATTCCGGCCAAAAAATTCCGGCGAAAGTTTTCCGGCCAAAAAATTCCGGCGAAAGTTTTCCGGTCCAAAATTCCCGGCGAAATTTTCCGGCACGACAGCGATTTCGAGCATACAAGAACATATCATACAAGAACAGTTTCATATACGAACATACAAGAACATACAAGAACAGTTTCATACACAAACAAATCTATCATACAAGAACAAAATCGTTCTTGTATGATATGTTCTTGTATGCTCGAACAAAGCTATCATACAAGAACGAATCTATCATACAAGAACGATTTATGTTCTTGTATGCTCGAACAAAGCTATCATACACGAACGAATCTATCATACAAAAACAAAATCGTTCTTTGTATGAAATTGTTGGCCGGAAAATTTAGGTCGGAAAAATTTCGCCGGAATTTTTTGGCCGGAAAAATTTCGCCGGAATTTTTTGGCCGGAAAACTTTGCCTAAATTTTTTGGCCGGAAAAACATACACGAATGCATATCTCATACAAGAGTAGAGAGTATAAAAGGGTATAATCCTTCTTGTATACCTAAAAGATATAAAAGGGTATAAATTCTTCTATAGGGGTATAAAAGTTCCAAAATAAAATAAATGGCTATTTGGACACTTTTTTGGTCAAAGTGACAAAATTTATCTTTTGTTTTGAGGAATGGCTTTTTTGACTTTTTCCTCTTATATATATATATATATATATATATATGGTACTCCCTCCGTCGCCGAACAAGTAGTTCGTTTAGCATATCACATCATCCTATAATAAGTGGCTCATTTTCAAATAAAGAATTATCTTTTCAAAAATTATAGATCATACTACTTTAACCACTTTTATCCCTTCACCTTAATACATATGTCAAAAAAAAAAAAAAAACGAATTACTTGTTCCAGAAAGGAGGGAGCATTTATCTTTCTATTATAGTATTTGTTTTTGTGTAAAAATGTACTTCATTCCCTCCGCCCCCTAATTAGTATCTCATTTTGAAATAAATTTTTATCTCTGCACGAATTATATATGATAATTTAATACTTGCGATATGAACGAGTTTACTCACGAGTTAACAAATCCAACAAATGAGATTCAATGACAACATAGGAAGAAGTAGCATTAATAATAGGGTTGGGTTGTTCACAAGTAAAACATACAACCACAAAACACGAGTTACATCTCCATCTAACCCCAAAATGAGATCTAACTCATATTCTTCCACACCAAAAAAAAGATAAATCGCGTTCCCCGTATGGACACATTCGAGGAAATATCTAGGACAACGACAAAAAGAAAGACGTGTTTCCTTGTCCACGCTAGCCACTGTACAGATCAAGAATCTAACTCAGAAATTGGGACTCACCTCTTGTGATGGAACTTCACCTTCAGCAGGAACTGCATCTTAACCTGCATAACAAAATACGTCGAGAGTTTTCATAAGAATGCAGCATTGTTCCTAAGGAATCACTCAAACACCATCTTTAAGAGCTAGATCTCCACTAAATTATTAAATAAAAGGAAAACAATTCGGCTTCTTTCCTCATTCAAGAATTCTGCCGATTATATAGCTAGTTCTTTCCTCAACGAAAAAAAAATTAAAAAATGTAGCTAGTTCTAAGGCACACTTTTCATCCTAGGAAAGGTTCATTCTTCTCATGTTGAAGACCGGATGAGATGCATTTTTTTATTAAAGGGTATTATTAGTTCAATGTTGGGAAAAATATTCAATGTCGGTAGAAGATGTACATTAAAAAAACGACTTGAAATTCATATCTAAAAACATAGCAAAAACGAATACCACATATCCGCAGTTATTTTAATTTTGACAGAACACCAAGAAGGCATCTAGCATCGAAATACTTACTTGAGCTGTATCGTAGACAATGTATTCGTTATACATAAGCTCCGATGCCTTCACTTTTGATGTCACTGGTTTTCCAGATGGTACAACGACATCGTCCCTCCATTTTACAAATTCCGATTCTAAAGGCACTTTCTTGCCAAGACCTTTAGTAGAGTGCTTTCCTCTTGGAGGCTTATCCATATACTGAGCAGAAAAAGAAAACAACAAATACGTTAGAAAATACTTAGCATCAAGAAGTTATATAGCCTGTGCGCTAAATAAGTGAATTATTCAGGTCAAAGATGCAAAAAATCAGTAATAGCATTGAAGAAAATATTGAGACTTCATGTTACCTGTGACTTTGTAAGTTCATAAACCTCGCCCAAGGCAACCTCACTGAGAAGCATCAGTCCCACGGGATTTTTCTTGTCAGTGAAACAGTATTGAGCACTTTTACTGACCAGATCTGCAAAGTAAACTCCCTTCCCAAACTGCACATAGCCAAACATTTTCAGAGTAAGTGGATGAAGCTTACTGATTTAAACTTTAAACTAATATGATAAAGAGTATCATAAGAGAACCATATAGCCCGTTGCTGGGGCTTCTGGAGGAGCAATTCGTAATCCTTGGCTAAGAATACCAACAAAGTTGGTCAACCGTGATCCTGTAAGAAACAGAATATTATATCCACTTCGTAACCATATTGCCAATTGCAGTCAAATTCATAGATATCAAAACCCACCATGCCAGAGGAGCATCTTGTTTTTAAGTTTTGATCGATAAGGAGCATACTTGTCCACTTCTCCTTGTCTTTCAAGAGAAAACACTTCCTCCAGTTCGAGTGCCCATTCCTGAGATTGACATAAAATTAAATTTACTGTTAATGCAGATACAAGTTCGTTGTAATAGAACAGGAAAACCATAAAATGGAGCAAATTGAAAAAAATTGAAAAATGCAAATAGTGCATCCCAATAACATGCAGAAAATTCAAAAGTTTGGCGGAGGGGGAGGGTAGATAGGGAAAAGAACCCACTGTATGAGTAGGAGCATGTGTAGTCCGCAAATATTTCTCAACCAGTCGGAAGTCTTCACTGTCATGAGAAAGTGGAGAAACATGGCACCGCAATTTCTCATACTTCTCGTCAATAGATTCACTGGTATCAGCATCAAAACCAACTAGTTTTGAAGCTATTTCAATATCCTGAAGTGCTTCGAGCATTTTCACCTGAACAAAAAGTGTAAATACAGCTATTAAAATGCCAAAAAGTTCATTTTGTAAACTAGAAAGTGGAAACTGGGATTACAAATAACAGTAAACACACACACAGGGGAGCCAAGCTTTTTTTTCAGAATTGGGTTCCTTTGTTATCACTCAATATGACCATTAACAATTAACAATGAAGATGTTTATCATGTGATTCATGTTAAGTGGTTTATAATTCAGATGATTGCATTATTTCAAACAAGTAAGTTCATATACAAGAAAGTAACAATCCACCAGATTCTGGCCATTAATTTACAGTACACAAATATTGTTTCCTCCAAAACATTAGTTTCACCATTAAAAGGTAATAGATGTATATGTAACTGTGTTTTAAGTGAATAAATTAGACCTATAATAAGGTGATAATAAACAGGAAAGGAAGAAAAAGGATTAACAAAAACTAAAGGATAAGGACACCCTAATAAAGTAGTGAAAGTACGCCGCATGTAGAAAAAGAAGTTAGATAGAATGTAATAAAACAAGTTTCACTTCTATTATTAAAGCTGTAAGCTGTTGTTGATGTGCCCCAATTATGATCAAGTCAAGCTGTACGACTACAAGTGTCATTTTACAAGTGTTGTAGAGTTTATATGTATCTAGGTTTGCTTGTATTTCACTATTTCTACGTATTTTAAGATTAGACTATATCCTAGTTGTAACCCTAGTTTCTACTCCCTATATAGTTTCCACATCATATATTTTGTGCTCTCCAATATATGTCTAGTATATTATCTCCAATATATGCCTAGTTTAGTATTCTTTACACCAAGCAACATAATTGTAAAGAAGTATTCGCTGGTTATACTTATACATAAGAATATTGATAACAATATCTTATCGATGCTGCAAACTCATTTTTGTATTCCCACACTACGCCTTATCTTTCTTAAACTTCTAGGATTTGTAAGAAAACTATCTAATGAATTATCTTGCTATCCAAAATTTATTCTAGGGTGAACCTGGTTCCAGAAATTCAATTGAAGTAGACAAAAAACATAACACATAGAAGTAGACAAATTAATAATTCAATTGAGGAGTCCTGCCAAAAATTCCGTACCATATCAATCTTAGTTTGCCAGCTCATATGACAAGCCCAAAGTAAGTTAGCATTTGCAGACAAGATGCACAGCTAAACTAAAAGTAATCTTGATTGCTATGTATTGATATTTCATGGTCAAATATAATACATTAAATGCAATTCAAAAGAAGAAGAAAACATTAGCATGAGTAACATAAATAGACAAAACGGAAGAATAGCCTAAAACAAATTGAGTTAGCAGCATCACCATGTACCTTTAATTGGAAGTCATCCTCATCCTGAATAACATGTGGATGGATAGAAGGAATAACAGTGAAAAATTTGTTGCTAGCATCAACTATAAGGCTCTCTTTGACAATAGGATCATAATCATTGCTTTTTAACAAATTCTGGATCTGTGTTAAAGCCTCAAAACCTGAAAAATTAATAATAATCACCAAATAAATACTCAGTTTCTTGATGACTGTAAAGTGAATATAATTTACCAACAAAAAATTCACATAAAGGTATTGTGGTGTAACATATAGTAATAAAAAAGCCTGACAGATGCACCTTTTTGAATATTGTTTTTACTTAGTTTCCCCAGAGGCATTTCAGACAAATTGATCTCGAATTCCATCATAGCAGCTCTGCAAAATTCTGATATTTCAGTTATATTATATAGCATAAGACATAATATTATCATCACAGACAAATTTCCAAACCTGTATGTCTCCGCATTAAAAAGCATCTTCATCAATTCCACCAACTGAGGCGCAAGTTTGCTGCTTGTGAAATCAAGCTGTTTCTTCTTAGATAAATCTTTTACTCCATAATCCTACAAATATAGATATATTAGTCAAAAAGGATAGCATTTCAGCATTTTTTAAAAATTTGCTTTTCAACCCCCTGCACCCAAAAAAATAAAAATAAAAACATAAAAATAAAGAGTTAAAGGGGAAAAATCAGCATACAATGTCTAAAGGATAGAATTTGCCAGGATGCTTGTGAAAATCTTTTTTACTCTCCCATGACTCCCATGTGTTCCCAGTCTTCTCTAGGAATAACCGTTTGAAATCTTGAATTGCGTCAGATTTAAGCATTTCTTCCAACTTGTTTCCCCCAATTTTCTCGTTTCCAACTCTTCCCCATTTCCGGAACACATAACAGTCGGAGCTTCTGTCATCTTGAATTACTTGGAGAATGTAGTAACTTCGTATAAAGGACAAAGAATTAGCTTAGAGAAATATAAACACTAACGCAAAAATTTAAGGAAACTAATCATATAAACATCATGTGTTACTATTTACCAAATAACTAAGACTGGAGAAGATAATAAATTTCTTCTGCTCACATTATATTTTCAAATAGGGAAGGCAAAATACTTCTTTGAAGATTTAATTTTGGTTTTAAGAACACCTTTAAATTTCATTTGCATACAGTAGAGCAGAGAAGAAGGCTCTCAAGCAGGGAACAACTTATTGGAAAATAATATAAATTATCAAATGAGTACACATTTTTTACAAACAGCTAATCAAAGAGATGGTTTGATGTCCAGTAGATTTAATAGCACATCAGTAAAGTTTAAAATGCTATACTTTCTTTCAAAATTAAAGTGCTAATTCCATTACTTCACAGAAAATTAAAAATAAGAATGACATACCTATTAATACCAGTTGATAAGTCAGACATATTCAATGTTGTATTATAGATACTTTTCCCATCCTCAAGAATGTGCCCAGAATCTTGTAAGCCAGATTGCTCATGCACAGCACTTTGCCCTTTCACCTTGACAGTCGCCATGCTATGAGTCTTTTCAATTGCTTCGACTCGGTATGAGTCAAAAGGAAGTTTCTTCTGTCTTTTAATGCAATCAACTAAATAATCTTCCCTCACAATTGGTAACTTCATCCTCCTGTCCAGATGAAATTACTGACCCAGGTAAGTCAAAAGAAAAGCAAGGTGAGACTAATGGAAAACGTCTCACTTAGGATATTTTATAGGAAGATAAGGTGGAGCTAATGCAAAATGTCATAACACTTAGCAATTACCTTGCTTTTTTTACCTCAGCAGCAGTATTATCCAACATACCAATGACAACCAGGCAGTTGGTTTCTGTGAAATATAATTAAAAGAAAGTGGGGAACGTAATTTTTCTTAAATACGAAAGATACAAGAAAAATCAATTTAAGCACACAAACTAAGAACCTTTTTGAATCTTTATGTGATATTGTCCACCTGCTCCTTCAATTTTGTTCTTCCATTCCTCCTAACAAAAAGTAAATATAAACAAAAACAATTCCAATGGAAAACTTATACAGCTTCCTTCCACTAAAGAAAAAAAAGTAACAGGTATTGACTATAAGATAACAGCACTAAAGAAAATAAATTTAAGAGCATACCATCGATTTATCAGGTACTCCAAAGATGGCAACCTTCAAATTTCCAATATTTTCAATCTTGGGTGATTGATTAAAGACACTAGCTGATGGTGCAGGCAACTTTGGAGGAACCACTCGTTCTGCTTTTTTCACTTTTTGTGACTTAAACCACTGCAAATATTGACTCACCAGGCAAAATCTTAGGCTACAAATATGAAAGTGAGTGACCTAGTTAAAGTTATTGCTTCTTCATTCACATTACCTTAAGAAGATACTCGTTGCTGGTTTCATCAGGGATCTTCCACTTCCCCTTAATACGTTCAGGTTCATCTGAAGAATAGGAGCACTTGGTCCACTCTGATAAATACCCAAAGCATCGATACATTCCTCTGGAATAATGGAGCAATCCAGAACACATGGGGCATTTCGCAAGTGCTCCGAAGAGCATTCCATCAGCACTGAACAACTCGAAGAAGAAAGAAAGAACCTTAAAATGCAATATCATGATACATTTAGCTTAAAACTTTAGTATTCTACTAATTTTAATGACTACAAGTCTACAAGAATGAGGCATGTAAGATTTGATAATGGCAAACAATGAAGTAATGTATGTCATCTAAAAGTAGCACAACTCAGCACCAGGCAATTTGTTCACTTCAATTTCTGAGAATAGTAAATCAAATATTAAAAAGTGCCATTAATAAGGGCATGACAGAAAGGGGGAAAAAAGGAAGAAGAAGAATATATATTACCAGCGTTCCCGCAATTTAAGTTCTGATCCTCTTGAATCTTGCTCATTGACTTCTAGCATCCGTCTTAACTCTGATGTAGTTACATGCTTTTTGAGATCATCTTTAAGGGCCCAGAGAGTTTTGCTTTGCATCTCCAGTTGGTTTTCCAGGGCAGCTTGTTCATCTTTCAAGTCTTTAATACTCTTGGAAGTGGGTGTCTTGCTTGAAGAAGCATCACCGTCAATGGCTCTTTTCCTCTTGGCACCACCTTTGGTTGTGGACTGTTGGAGACCCCTCATCTCTTCATCCTTTATTTTGGTGTCTGAAACAGAAGTTTCAGCAACACACTCAATGAAACTAATTAGTTAAACTAAATCAAAACGTAGACCTTCGGATGTGGAACGTTTCTTCTTAACAAGAGACTGGAGTGTAGCACGTTCCGAGGCTGGAAGACTGTCCCATCCGGAAAATTTCTCTAGTTGGGAATTTGATGATGTTTCCATGTAACACTTAGCATGGTTCCACGACAAGGCTTTGGCAGCTTGACCTTCAGGCTTGGTTGATATCCGAAGCTAAAGCACAATCAGGAAACACATGGAAAAGGGTAATCCATACCAACAATTAGCTAATCATCAACATCAAGTACCTATAGACATCAATAATACTTCAACTTTAAGTTCCAACGAGATTAAAAAAAATTCATATTAATCATAAATTCTTACATGAACCATAATATGCAAGAAACATGGAGATTCCTATTTATGCGCAAAACTGCTGCTAAGACCATTTAATACATAAATGTAGATTACAATACAAGATAATCTTTAAAATAATATACTACTATTAAGATCTAAAACTGACTCTGTAATAGCATTTTTTATGAGAAAAGAGCTATCAAACTCTGTCATTCTGTGTTAAATAAGACCAAGTGTTGTAAAACTTAACTTGATACGACAACTCTAATAACAATTGCTGCCACTTGAGATAAGGAATATATTGCAAATAAAGACAATACAATCGGCCAGTTGATGAACCTGAAAGGTTTTTATCCATTTTATAAACACCTTCCCGTAAGCTGCTATGTCATAACTTACGGAAAGGCCTTTCGGCTAATGCCATAAGCAACCTGTCTCATAAGTTAAGGAATTACTGCATCTATATTCCAGTTCTTACAAACACAGATAAAACTCAAGAGCCAAGTCATTCATCAATAGGCTCTCTTATTGCTTCATAAGTTATACAGAGTAATAGTAACTACAGATACCAGGCTCTTACGAGATATTTAAACATAACTTCCAGATCACCGCTGTTTTTTTATTTCCAGATGGGTGATTCACTGAGGCTAGAGCACAAGCACTTCATGACAACGAATCGGAAACCCTTTTTGGAGTTGGGATGCATCACAGTATGCAAGAGATATAATTGGCATCCAGCAATAGCAAAATTATATGCTTAAATGGTTAGCCTATATGGTCCATACAGTAAAACAAACACTACATTCATTAGGGTTACAAGCCATCTGAGCATGTTCAGCCTTGAACACCGTACCTCTCCCTTCGCGATCTTCTGGTTGCAACTGCGGCAAGTAGCACGAGCTGATGGGGAAACTTCAACACCGCACTCTACATTTCGAGCAGCAGTGGAAATCGATAGCACTGCATCATCTACATACTTCCTGATCTTCTGCTGATCTTCCCAGCGAAGAGTCTCTACCCCTTCAACATCATCAACCCTGCAAGAACGGCCATTGTGCATGAATCAGAAAATGACCAAAATCCTATGATTTACCTTTTTTTCCCCCTTCTTTTAGTAAGGATACGTACAATTGTATCTGTTTCGCCTTCCTCAAGATGCAACTAGCATGGTTCCACATCTGGTTCCAGAAACAAACTCAAGTCAAGTGGCATAAAATTAAAAAGAAGTCCACCCCCCCAACCCAATACTAACAACCAACTTTGAGATAACCACAATACATCCATTAATATATACTCCATCCGTTCACGAAGATTGTAGATAGTTTTCCTTTTCCATCCGTCCATGATGATTGTAGTTAGTTTTCTTTTGTTCCACTTTGAGACATGACCTCACCCATTATCTAACTTTTTATCTCTATCTATACTAACAATGGTGGATGGAGGGAGTAATAAATAGCAGCACAAGTCCAGTTCAAGAAACCACAAAAGGCATATTAAAAGCTTACCAAACTGCATATTTTCGTAAAAAGAACCATAAAAAGGCATCACCAAGGAAAATGAACAATTGGCCTTAAAACAAAGCACACTTGAAATGGGACGAAACATGCATTACAGCCAAAAACGGTAAAGCAAAATACAGAACCCACATTGCCATAAACAAGAAAAAATAGGAATTTTAGGGCTTTATCAGGAAAGATGAAATAAAGGGGGCTAATTTGATAGCAAGAAAGTGGAGCAAGAAGTGAGAGAGAAAATTGGGGAATACAGGCATGAAACCATCAAATTGAGAGGCCTGGACCATCTTTCCAAGCCTGAGAGTCTCCTTCTCAATGGAATTCTTGCAAGTTCTGCATGATGATCTTGACGACTTTGCATACTCTGCTTTCCAAGGCTTCGGAGGGTTCGCCATTTTTCCCTTTACCTTTCTCAAAAAAGTTCTCTTTTTTATTCTACCTTTTCTTTTGTGAGAGAAGTGAGGGTGCAACACTAGAGAGGGGGCACAGGCTGTGTTTAATTGTGGGCTAAATAAATCCCCAATTTTTATCAATTTCTTGTTTATATTTCTACCTTTTAATTAGGTAAAAATTCATTTACCTTTTAAATTTTCGTAATTTAATATTTCTCATTATTTTTTTTTTAAATTAGCACTGTCATGAAATCCAAATTTTTTTTTTCAAATTAACGCTGCCATAAAATCCAAAAATACTTACATCGCAAAGCCCGACCGAAAAACAAACAATATAATTTTTAGAAACGATGTAAAAAGTGAAACTTTATATGCAATTTGTATGGGAAATTCTATTGGGCTTCTTCTAGTAATATTTATTTAGTTTTGAAACCTTCATAACTTAGAGGTTGGACACAGAAAGGAAAGGAATAATATGCACAAAACAAATCTTCAAATTGCGTGCCCACCTTAATCCTATGGAAAAAAAAATAATATTCATATTGATTATTGGAGCTTTACTTTTTTTTTAATAATTTACACATGTACACATAATTTGAATCATGACAATTTGATTGGTGGGAAAGCGTTTTACCATTTGAATTGCCCTCGTGGAACTTTTCTATTAGCTCACAAATGTTTCTCTTCCTATAAGTGGACTAATTTGTATTCAGTACGCTTTAAATTTGGAGAAGTCAAAATTTGATGGCACCTCCGACCCTAATGGTGGATTGTCGATTTGAAACCGCTAGGGGAGCTTCAGTTGTTCAGCACTCCTCGTTTGATAACCTTTTTTATCTTGTAAATTTGCATTTGTCAAAACAAAATTATTTTTGCAACCCTCTGTAATCGAAATTTTGCAACTTGACCTCCCTCCAAGCTATATTTCTCATACAACGTTGTTCAATATCTATATTCCCTACGACTCACTCGTGTTGTCATCCTTTCCTTATATAGGTATTTCAGATATTTTCTAAATAAAGAAAGTTTTAACTTTTTAAAATCCTTTACCACTTACCCACTTTTTATTTTATTACTCTTATTCTTAATTTTCGTATCAAATAGTAACATGACAATATCAATGAATCGCAGGAATATATATATATATGAAACGAAGGTACCGGAGTCCAAGCAAACTTATGGTTTAATATCGGAGGGCTTCATAGGAAACAAAGCCCATGACACAATTATTCACCTTGTGTAAATTAAGCTCAATATTATTGGTCTTTTTATATGTTCTCTTTCTTTATCAAATATTGAGAATCAATCAGACCTAGTTCAATTGCAAGGTTGAGGCATCCAAGCAGTGCCCAATTCAAGATAATAAAATTGGGGATGATTGATAGATAATTTAAAATTATTTTGTACATAAACATTGCCTTAAAAAATAAAAATGCATACGATCAAATTAAATGTACATATAATAAGATATTTCATAGAGTTCTAACAACATTACTAGTTAGTTGTTACAACTGAGCAGTTTAGCAAGTGAGCCGGACAAAATTATACAAGGCTTCTTAAAAATGTATGTTGTCATCACCGCATTTCTTTTTCTGAGCATAGTCCATTATGTTTATTCTTTTTTCTAGATCATATGGAAAAAGTTTCACATCATATAAAAATTCTTCTTGTGATGGTTCACTGAAAGCACTTGCATTGTCCAATTACCACACAATATTTTATTGAGTTTGAGCCTTGAGGAAAGGTAAAAGAAAACTCTCTAACATTGAGAGATGACGCCTCGGCCTCAATATCTCATAGTGAAAAAACAAGAAGTGTCTTAAGGTTTCATTTTCTTAAGCAAAATTTGTCGAAGGCCAGGTGGCTTTCTCATTGTCTTCGAATTTTTGGATTTTGTATAGTATATTTATTAATAATTGCAAGCCCTAATTAAATCAAAAATTCTAATTGAATCAAATATCTTTAATTTCAACAAATATCATCAAACTAAGTTATTTCTTAATCTATCAGCAAATAACGTATTAAAGAAAACTAATTAGATAACTAAAAAGAATAAAACCCTTTCCTGTAATTGGTGCGACGTATGCAAGGAGAAGACGCCAAGATGGGATGAATCATGGTTATTTTTCTAATTGCATCAAGAATGGTGGCTTGTTGGGTTATCAAAGTTTAATTATTATTATTTTTTTAAAATATTAGATATTACACACATACATATACATAGTATATAAAAATATTGGTGCACATTCGTCGGCCATGCACTAATGTACATTCGTCCGTACGCTCAAGACTCTCTTTAACGAGAGGTGTTGGATTCAATCCTCATATATATGGTGTAATATATTTTTCACTTCATT
Organism: Schizonepeta tenuifolia; assembly: GCA_029490685.1. NCBI lineage: Eukaryota > Viridiplantae > Streptophyta > Magnoliopsida > Lamiales > Lamiaceae > Schizonepeta > Schizonepeta tenuifolia. The sequence goes on along the minus strand of CM055957.1, from coordinate 77,830,460 downwards.
TAGTTGTGTAGTAGTCATGTCCTGCATAGTGATGAATATAGATGTCCCACTATTATAGTGGTGTAATGATTTTGTTAGTGAATATATATATGTAAATATTGAGAATCAATGCCTTGTGCAAGCACATTAATTGTTTCATGCTACTCTGTTATGTTTGGAATGGAAATAAAATTTTGATCAAGGATAAGCATCATATTTTAAAATCATATAGAAAATAATAGTACTATCAAATTCTTTATTTTGTCAGTTCTTCAGTGCAATTGATCAGTAGATGTTCGATTTTCATGCAATAATAAAGATGTGGAAAAACTATATAAACTTCCTTATACAAAAGAGAAAGATTAACCTCATTGATGTACAAATTTCATTGATGTACACTTATTGGAGAATGAAGTAAGTATATTTAGTATTAAAGGTTTTGTATACATGTATATATATATATATGATATACGCAACAATTAATTATTTATACGATGTAAAAAAACAGTCATTAGTCATTAGTATTAAGTATAATATAACGATGTACGTTTATTAATTTTTCCTTCTACGCTGTAAAACCCATAGTGAAGTGACGTCATCATATATGCACCAATGGCAACGTCACCACGCTGACAGCGTTTCAAGTGGACTTGATAAAAAATACAGTTTTTTTATATCACAAGGTGTGATGAGAGAGAGAGAGAGAGAGAGAGAGAGAGAGAGAGAGAGAGAGAGAGATTTGTGATAATATAACTTCGCTCCTAAAAATAAAAATAATAGTAATATAGTTTCAGTTCAAAAGTAAACAGAGATTTATAGAAAATTTCTTTCACCTTTTCAATTTCGGCCTCTTCTTCGCTTACAACTTCCCCTCTCTCTCTCTCTTAAAATAAAATTCATGACAATTGACACCCAATATCAAGAGCAGAACTGCAGAACACTGCACATTTTGATGACATCACAGTAATTCCCTATAATTAATAATCACAAATCATTTAAAAACTTTAGAAAGCCGCCCGTCAATAAAGATTGCACACCTGATATATTCAAAAGATTTATTCTTGCATAAGCAAAATCTCATTTTTGTCAGGACCACTTGACTTTGACCTTTTTCGCACACTTTGTTTATTTTTTCCTTCGTCATTATATATATATAGATTATATGTTAGTATATCTCAAAATTCTGACATAGTTGTGGTTACTATAATTTGCGCGGAGAGAGATGGATCAAATTCCCAACCACGGAGCCAAAGGCGGCGGCGGCGCCGGAGAGGCAAAGTTCAGGGGCGTGCGGCGGCGGCCCTGGGGGCGGTACGCGGCGGAGATTCGCGACTCGAACAGGCACGGCGCCCGAGTTTGGCTTGGGACGTTCGGCACGGCAGAGGAGGCTGCCCGAGCGTATGATCAGGCTGCGTACACCATGAGAGGGCACTTAGCAGTCCTCAATTTCCCTCAGGAGTACCCTGCATTCGCTTCATCATCATCCCCGTCCTCGTCCTCGTCCTCGTCCTTCTCCTCCTCGTCGTTGCTTTCCGCGGCCTCGTCGAGGAATGAAGCAGAGCAGGGTAAACAAGTGTTCGAATTTGAGTACTTGGATGACAAATTGCTGGAGGAGCTTCTTGGATGTGGAGAGAAAATTACCAAATAGTAGTAAATCATTAGGAAGCAAGAATTGTACTAATATTTTTTTTTCTTTCATTCTTGCTCCATGTCTTTTTTTTTTTTTTAATTTGTGATTTTGTGATTGGGGAATTCTGATTTTGAGTATAAATTTTCCCTTGCGAATCAGGAAATAGTAAGAATTATTTAATGATGCACTTTTCTAAGTAGTTGACTTATTTGCTCTAAATCATCAAGAAACATATGCATACTAGAGCATAGAGCATACTTTTTTTTTTGTCAATTTAATTATAGAAATTTCTTCATTGGTCCGACCTTTTTAATCATTTCAAAAGTTAACTTTTGTTTTATTAGAGCATTCACTATGGGGATCAATCGTCGGTGTCGATCCCCATCGACCTCACCATCCTTCGACCCCGTCAGGGTCTAAGCCATAGTGGTTCGCTCTCGACCTCACTCTTTCTCCATTCGGTCCATGCACATCATTGGTCCGATTTTATTCTATTTTATTTTATTTTTCAGAAATTATTAAAAAAAAATCCAAACGGTAACATTTTTTTCATCCCCTATAACCCTTTCAATTCGTTCATCCTTCACACCAAATTTTATTCTACATCTTCAAAATTCAATTAAAATCCATAAAAAAATTCACTCTTTTCTTTCACAAGCTATAAAAAAAAATGGGTCTACTCGTTTGTGGTCTCAAGAACATTTATGTGACGTCATGTATGTTTACATCATTCTGCATAACATGATCATTGAAGATGAAGGATAGAAAGAAACTCAATTCAATGTTGAATCTAGCGAACGGGGCGATAGACACGTGAATAGGGCACCAGTCAATCAAGGTATGCCAGCGCCACTCCACCAATATATTGAGAGACAAGCTCAGATTCAGGATGCACGTGCCTACGAACGTCTTATGGTCGATCTGATTGAAAATTTCCTCATTTGGTCCATGCACACCATTGCTCCGATTTTATTTTATTTTATTTTATTTTTCAGAAATTATAAAAAAATCCAAAAAGTTACATTTTTTTTCATCCCCTATAAATACCCCTTCAATTCATTCATCCTTCACACCAAATTTCATTATACACCTTCAAAATTCAATTAAAATCCATAAAAAAATTCACTCTTTTCTTCCACAAGCTATAAAAAGGGGGGGGGGGGGGGCATGCTCGCTTGTGGTTTCGAGAACATTTATGTGACGTCATGTATGCTTTCATCATTCTGCATAACATGATCATTGAAGATGAATGACATAGAGAAACTCAATTCAATGCTGAATCGAGCGAACGGGGCGATAGACACGTGAATAGGGCACCAGTCAATCAAGGTATGCCAGCACCACTGCACCAATATATTGAGAAATAAGCTCAGATTCAAGATGCACGTGCCCACGAACGTCTTATGGACGATCTGATTGAAGAGATTTGGACAGGTTTCGGTCCACTCCATTAGTAGTTCTTGTATTTTTTTTTATTTCTTAACTATTGTATCTTTTTTTTCCTTAGTTATTGTATTGTTTTTATTTTAATTCAATAAAATTGTCATTTTAAAAATTTTATATTTAATGAAGTATCTTTAATATTATTTATTACAAATAAAAAAAATAACAACATAAAATTTATTCAATCGTTGGCAATGATTATAGACCCCAGGGTCTTACTCAACCCCAACATTAAATTTTTACCGAGGTCTTACTCAACACCATCAATCATTGAAATTACGCTTCTCAGCCTGAATCTAACTCTGACCCTTGTAATAGATGCTCTTAGGGGTATATTTAGGAATTTTACCAAGCAAAAATAATTTCGATATAAAATTTCCTTCTTGTGAACTGGGGTTGACTTGGAAAATGTCTTGATGCCATGCCATAAGCTCATTATCACTCAGTCAATAAGAAATTTGACCTACATTATCCTCATCATAAATAATAAATACAATTTAAATTAATTCAATTATAATAGTCCAACTAGTATAACATAGATTGTATTATTAATAAAAAAAAATGTACTGAGAACGGTCTTACATAAGTTTGGATCCACATCTTTAATCCATCTGACACATAATTTTGTAATTTATTATTATATGTATTTTCATTGATAAAAAAAACTTCGAATTATAGGTTTTATTATTCCAATATTCCAAACCCCATCATCAAAATTAGATAGAATAAAGCAGGGGCCAAACGTAAGAGCAAAAATGACTTGATTACATGAACGCATATGTATATTTTCGTCTGAAAAATATGTTAAGACAAAAACAGTGATTATTATTTAAGTTGCATCAACTTTTCTTGCTTCTTACTATTTTGAATAAGTATTTATCAATTCAAAAAAAAAAAAAAAATCTATGTCTAGAAATATAAATATAATAAAGTACACACGCTTCCAAAACCTTATGAGTTATGACGAATTGATTCACGTCATTTCTAATTTACATCACCATTTCCATAACTAAAGTATTAGCTAAAAAAACTATGGGAATCTTATGATATTCAGCTGACTTGTGTATTATTATGTCGCACATGTTGAAATGAACCAAGACTTTCCAAGTTCTCATCACTTTGTCATCTCTCTTCATATTACAAGTATATTAAATCATTAAAAGTTAACTACTAGTATTAATTAATTACTAAATGATTAGTACCGCTAATGATGTCAATGCGCGACATCACTGATGACTAACTAATGACGAGTTTATATTCATGTAAGTGCAAATCACCATACAGAGATGACAAATATTTGTGATGAATTGTTTGACGTCACTCCCAACGCATCATCTTTAATTAGAGTAAACTACTGGGAAATCGATGGTTCAATAAATCTCATTTCCTTATTTGGCAAAGATTAATACACTAAAATCTACTTTATATCACACAAATAATATTTCTTCACTCAACACACTTTAACATCAATAAAATACTAGCTTAATTATACTTTTTTATCATCTAACACTCTTTTTCTTAATTCCCGTGCCGAACTCAAATGGGAATTGTTGAATGGGACGGATGGAGTACTATTTTTTTAGGAGTATATTTTAATATTAAGGTGACCTATATACTATGTTATGTCACGCATGTCGAAATGAACCCAGCCACTTCAAGTCCTAATCTACCACAGTAACTTTGTCCCTTCTCATATTATTTTTAATCATTATAAGTCGTTAAGGATTAAATAACTACTACTTGATCACATATTATCGACTAATTACTGCGTAATGAGGCAAATGCAATGACATCATTGATGACTAATAAGGGGTACTCACCTACCTGCAGACGGACCCATTTGGAATTTTCATATTTAAAAAAAAAATTAGATCTTTCACTACGTTTTTCTGATTTTTTAGAAATTACATGATAGAACATACAATCAACATCAATAATATACTCTATTAAAGAGATATATAATGGGAAGCTTTATAAACTATAATAGTAAGGTCACCTTGTCTTAAAAAAAAAAACAGATATCATCGGGCTCTCGGCATATATTAGTAAACTCTTGTTAACATGCGCTTTCTTCGGTAATGGGCAAGCAACGTGGCCGTCCGAAGAAGATTGTTGTCGTTGTTACGATGGCGAGAGCAACGCCGGCTCATCGAAAGCATCAGAGAGTTCTATTTTGAATGAAACACCAAGTGATAATCAAGGAACACTCAAAGGAAAACTAAAAGGGCCTATGAAGAATTTGAATATACAACATTTCAAAGGCATTAACCCAAGAATGACAAATGCCAGAAATGAGCTTAAAGAAATTCAAAAATCTCTGGCCCAAGATGAGGGAAATGGTTAGCTGATTACTAGAGAAAAAGAGGCATTGTGTTTACTTGAAAAATGGATTCAAATAGAAGAAAAAGTCTGGCATCAAAAATCCATGATTGACTGGATAAAGCTAGAGGACTCTAACACTAAGTTTTTTCATGCAGCCACAAAAGCTAGACAAACTCTTAACACTATCAAGTTGCTTGATGGAACTAGAGTTCAAATCAGAGCCAAATAAATGAAAAAGTGAGGAATTTCTATGTTGGACTTATGGGAAGTGCAACATATATTCTTCGAATGGTGGATAAGGAAATTGTAGCCAAAGGAAACACTCTTGAACTGTCACAACAACAATAACTGTGTGTTCCATTCACTAGCACTGAAATCAGGGAAGCCTTATTCAGCATGAATCCACATAAGGCACCAAGTGTGGATGGCTTTAATGCTTTCTTTTTCAAAAAGACTTGGGGAATTCTTGGAAGAGATTTAACTTCTGTTGTTCAAGAGTTTTTTTAGACTGGTTCAATGCCTACTACTCTTGTGACTTTATTGCCTAAGGTAACGAGTCATGTCTCTATTAAAGAGTATAAACCAATTGATTGTTGCACTATCATTTATAAAGTTATCTCCAAGGTTCTAACTAATAGGATGCATGGTGTATTAAATTCTATAATTAGTGAACACCAGTCAACTTTTGTAAAAGAAAGACTGATATGTGACAACATCCTAATTAGTCATGAACTTATAAAAGATTACAATAGAAAGGAGGTCTCTCCAAGGTGCATGTTAAAAATTGACTTACAGAAGGCTTATGATTATGTTGAGTGGCTCTTTATAAGGTATTTGATGCTGAAACTTGGATTTCCCAACAATTTTGTTGATTGGGTAATGGCTTGTCTTTCCTCAGTTTTCTATAGCATCAACATAAACGGAGAATTTATAGATCATTTCCAAGCCAAGAAAGGGTTAAGACAAGGTGACCCCATTTTCCTTCATTTGTTTGTACTGTGCATGGAGTATCTTAATAGTTGCCTGTTGGAGTTAAAGAGAGATGCTCAATTTCACTTCCATCTACGATGTAAGAAATAAGGGATTATCCACCTATGCTTTCTGATGACCTCTTGCTATTTACTAGAGGGGACATTGTATCTGTCAGGAGATTAATGAGAGCTTTCAATAAATTTTCCTCAACATCTCGGCTCCAAGTAAATTAAACAAAATTTTGCCTTTATTTTGGAGGTATCCATGAAAGAGATCAACAAGACATATTGAGATAAATGAGAATGACAAGAGGAAAAATTCCTTTTAGATATCTAGGGGTGCCACTTTCATCAAGGAAGTTATCAATGAGACAATGTCAACCTCTAATTGATAAGATTTTGGTTAGAATAAATTGTTGGTTAGCTAATCTCTTGTCATATGCTGGAAGACTTCAGCTTATAAAATTTGTTTTGGCATCCAAACTTATTAGAGTCAAATATTCTTGATTCTTCATAAAGTTATGAAGTTATTACAAGCTGCTTGTAGAGCTTTTCTATGGTCTGAAACAGGTACTCAGAAGGCTGCTGCCTTGAGCCCAAACATTTTGGGGGCCCCATTTTTTTTTAATATATAGTATACATAAAAAATTTAAGAAAAGGAATAGACAAACGTTGAGGACTTGGGGAGAGAGAGTCAGAGAGAGAGAGAGAGAGAGAGAGAGAGAGAGAGTCGGAGAGGTGTGCGAGCAATGATCCTAAATTTTGTGACCTAGAGTTGTAGAGAGAAACAATGAAGAAATAATCTCCTACAATTTTCTGGTAAGTTTTCTTTTGCTTTGCTCCATTTTTTCAATTCTATAATTTTATTTCTATTGTGTATATATTTCTGAATTTACAATAGATATATGTTAATTAGGATTGAAAAAATCGATTGTGTTCAAATGTTGGCTAAGAGGGATCACGAATGTGTTGAAAAATCGATAGAATCTTCTTAAAACTTAAAAGAGTTATTGGTGTTGAAAAATCAATAGAAATTATAGAGGTATTGGTAACATATTTATTTATTCTTAAAAGAATTGCTTATGTGTCTTGATGGTATGGGGATCACGAAAATTATAAAAGAAATGCACATTGACATACTTAATTTTGATGATATTGTTTGTAAAAGGGCCTCTTTCCCAATGAATAATTACAGAAGGATATGTGTTGATTTTTGGGCATAGCTAGGACTGTACAAAGTTTGGTTTAAACCGTAAATCAAATTGAACCAAACCGTATGTGTACGGTTTGATTTGGTTTATGGTTTTGAAAATTATGATTTGGTTTAGATTTTAAAAAAATTATGATTTATGGTTTAAGTTTGGTTTTTAAAAATATAAACCAAACCAAACCGTAAACCGTAATATAATTATTGTATTGATATTATTTTTAGTATTGAAAGAGTTAAATAGTATTGCATATCTCATTTTTAATTATATATGCCATAAGTCAAAATAAGAAGGTTTAACCCTAACTACTTAAATAATTTAACTCCAGCGGCTTCTTCGTTATTCTTTTACCGCCACCACAGTCTGTTCTCATGAAAAAAATAGCAACAAAGGTTTTATACTTGATCGATTCCATGTATTGAGAAAGCTTTTGAAACAAGGCACTTTATTTTAGTTTTCAAGTTAAATTCTCTTGTTAATTATGATACTATGCATACAAATAAAGAATTTGAAGTATAATATTACATCATGCCATCAGTTCACATACATAAACAAATCATTTTTCTTTATTACTCTACAAGAAAAATAAAAAATATATATAAAACCCGTAAATCAAACCGCACCAAACCGTATTAATACAGTTTGGTTTGGTTCGATTTTAATGCTAAAACAGTTTGATTTGGTTTTTATCAAACCGTAATTTTATGGTTTAATTTAGTTTTAGTGCAAATCACACCAAATCGAACCGTGTACAGTCCTAGGCATAGCTATTGTTATTGTTACTATGTTGCTTGGTAGTTTACGAGCAATATTGTTTTTTTTTGTGATACATTAAGATGACTTCTAAGATTTTGGTTCTAAAAAGTTGAAGAAAAGGAAAAGGTGGATTGACTAATTTTAAGTCAAGCGGGAGATATCAATAATATTTCAAGTGTACCCGCAAAAAAGAAACACATGAAGAAGAAACGTTAACAGAAGTAGAACAACAAATTGAAGAGGAACTGGAACAACACATAGTGGTTGAACATCTTGAGTTATTATAGCTTATTAGTTATGACTACACAACTAATATATATATTGTGTTGTTGCGTTGGGAAGGGGTACTGCTTACGTCGTCAGTTATCTTGTTGTTGTTATTGGTGCATATGTCTTTGGTTGCAATGTTGGATAGGTATTTCGCTTTTCTTCTTTTCTTTTCTTTTTTGGTGATTTTTACTTGATGAAATTGTTGTTTTGGAAGAAACTTTTATTATAATTTTTTATAAATGGTAAAAAATATTTTAAATTCAACTTTTGAGACTTATCAAATAGGTATCTTGATATATTAAAATATATATATATATAAGGGCCCATTTTTCTCTTTCACCAAGGGCATTCTCACACACAGGACCGGCCCTGCAGGTACTTCTGAGAGGAACTTAGTTGCATGGAATCAACTATGCCTTCCCACCGTAGCTGGAGGATGGAGTATCACTGATATGAGCAAATGGAATAAAGTTGCATTCTACAAACTTCTGTGGTGTGTGGCCAAAAAGAAGGACAGTTATGGGTGAGGTGGGTAAATGGCTATTATGTGAAAGAGAGAGATATTTATACTATGTCTATCCCTTCACAATCTTCTTTGGTAATCAAGAAAGTGCTAGGAGCAAGAAACTATATTGTAAGAATCATAAATGGTGAGCAAATGATGAATAGGGAGGTATTTTCCGTTAAAAAACATGTTTATTAATTTATTTATTTAATTTAAATTTTTTTCATATCATAATATATGAACTAATTCTCACGCATTGCGTGAGTGTAATACTAGTATAGGATATAACCTCAACGGTTGGTTCAAAATTATCAATACATTATCCAATAAATAAGGATTAAATTCGAGATTTTACTGGCATTGACTAGGGTTTATTCCACCCAAATAAAGTATAGAATTATATTCAAATCGCCAAATATCAATTATCCGACGAATATATAAATAGAGAATGAAATATCATAAGGAGTAGAAGATTTGAATTGCTCCATCCCATACCTTTTCATAGCCTTTTGCGAACTTTTATACGTATAAGAAATAATCTTATCTATCTAGACCATTTAATTTAAGGTTCAAAATTCATGAGAACAGATTCAACTACAAATACAATCAAACACTAATATTACAAATTTATTACTCAATTTTACCTGTCTTCCACAAATTCTCATATTTATGATGACACCTATTAACTTATATCCGCAGGCACATATTATATGAAGAATTCAAAGAAGGCACAAATCCCAACTAATTCAACTTTGTGATGTATGTGATGTCAGATTTTAATTAATTTTCGAAAGCATCCATATCAAGATTGCAAGTTTTCTAACAAGTTGGAATGTTTTAAAAAATTGTGTTGCCAGCCTTCCTGATAGAATTAACATTAGTCTAATTAATTCTGTTAATTGAAGATATATAATACTATCAGGTCATTAATTAATTGAAGTTTATAATCGTGTAAGTGTTGATGCAAGCATGAAAAACCGTATTGGCATTTGCGTCATTATCAAACATTTCATAAATTAGTTAGCAAGTATACGTAGTTAGTTGCATTTATAATAAAGCTGCTTTCTTCAGCGTGTATGATGTGAGAATGGTCGGAGGAAAAGTGGTGCTTAAATAATCTACTAGCACTTCAAACCCGCGGCAATCAAACTCTATAAAAAGTAGTACTCCTTCCCCTTTTTTTATAAATGTCCTATTTTACCACTTTTTGATGTATTTTTATAAATGTCTTGTTTTGTTTTTTTTACCATCATACTCTCTTTACTTTTTAAATTTATTACCCTTTGACACTTATGACCCCACTTCACATCAACTTTATTTCTACCTTTTTATCATTCCAACAACTTTATTCTTACTTTTTGGTCAATACCGTCTCTTTTTTGTCATTACCACTGTTTTTTTGTCATTATCCCACTACCCATACTTTCTAACTTTTACCCTATTTTTCAACATTTTACCAACTTTTTTAATTCTCGTGTCAGGTCAAACTATGACACTTATATAAATACGGAGGGAGTAGTATATTATGAAATTTCAAATTAGTTTTAACATTCATATACTATTACCAATCAGTTGAAGAGAGCTTTGATATTGCCGTCATATGATTTTTTCATTCTCCTATATTTTCATTACTTGATAATAGGAAAAATTCGTGTCGGAATAATTAAATATATGCATATATATTGAAAGTCAATTTCCATTGTTACTATTTATTTCATCATACCTATATTTTTCGGAGTTTAATTAATCTTCACATCAAGTGTTTTCTTATAGAATATATTGAAAATGACAAACATTTACATTAATTTCTCAAGTCCAAAATATAAATAATCTACATGAGAATGTGAGCAACATTATTGACATTTATTTGTTCTAATAAAACTATTAGCATTAAACTTTCTTTAAAATTTGTATGAACATTAGTTTGGAAGCGAAACGACCCAATTTGTATACATTCCGTTACTTTTTTAAGCTACCTTCGATGCTTAAAAGTGATCTTTGATATAGGAGTGGGAACGTGGGATATTTTTTATTTTTTGAAATTCTGTAATGTTAGTTTGATTTTGATTTTATATTTGTACTGATTGGTTATTTGTAGTAGTGGTTTGTTTATACAATTTTGTATTTTAGAATTATTTAATTTTAGTGGTAGGTTATTTCAGTGGCGTAGCCAGAAAATATCGAGGGAGGGGGCTAAACTTTACAAGAAAAATATAGGCGTAATGAAATAAATATTCTAAAGAAGGTTGTATTCCATCAATATGAAATGAATAAAACAAAAGGATAATTAAGTCTCTGATATCTATTTTTTGTTTCTCATAAAACGTTTCATTTTTTCATTTTAGTTTTTTCTTGTATACAAAAATCGTTTGAAGAAGAATTGTTTGGATCAATCATTTAACTAATAAAGTGTTACTTTCTTTTAAAACAAGCGTTTTCTAGTTTAAGCTAAAAGCCAACATCACTTATTTTATTTGTAACTTTATCTTCTTCCTTTTAAGCACTCACCGTCATGGCTATATTTTTGTTTAGTCTTCTCACTCTTTTCAGTAAAAGTCAACCCCTCTCCCCCTCCTATATCCGGCGATTTCTTACTTCAGCGGTGTTGCGCAATCAGGGTTGATACTCGATTTCCAACGATTTCGACAATTTTGATAATAGGATTCAAAAGAAAAAAAAATCTTTGGTGGGGCTTAAAGCCCCTCCCCCTCCCTTACTAGCTCCGCCACTTGGTTATTTGTAGTAGTGGGAGTACGTAGTTGGTCAGTTATTGTACTTTTCATTTACTAATTCCCCTTTAAATTTGTTATCGAAGAATCAGTTCAATTTAAAACTTAAATACAGTGCTGTAGAATTTGAATTTTGTCGGGAATTTATTACCGTTGAAACTCTCTCTTCATATACTTCCTCACTCTCGTTCAATATGTCTCACTTTCCTTTTTGGGCGTCCCGTTCAACAAATTTCATTTCTTTTTAAGTAAATAATTAAGAAATCACTTTATTCACTTTATATCACTTCAAAATCACTTTATATCACTTTATGTTACTTCAAAAACATTTTATATCACTTTATCTATTAAAAAAATACTTTAATTACTTTATTCACTATACTAAACACACAATTTATATCTAATCTTTCTTTTCTTAATCTCCGTGTCGAAAAGAAATGAGACTTGTTGAACGGGACGGATGAAGTATTAATAGATTAGTACTACTCCCTTCATCCACGAAATGATTGTCACATTATGTACGACACTGATTTTAAGAAAATGGTAGGTAGTAGTGGATAATAGTGAGTATTGTTGTGAGTAGAGTAAGGATCTCACAATAAATGCGCGTAAAGTAGCAGAAGTGACAACCATTTCGTGGACAAATTTAAATAGCAAAAGTGGCAACCATTTTGTGGACGAAGGGAATATTTTTTTAGAGAAGGTCTTGCGTGCGACGTGTTGCAGTTGACGTGCGACCGGGTCTGGGTCGGGTTGGCCCGGTCAACTCGGGTTGATACGTTGACCCGGTCAAAATTAAAATTTTTATTTTATTTTTTATTTATTTAAATTTCCAAATTTTTTTCTTCGGCTTCGATTTTATGGCTCTGTCTTCGCTCCGATTACTAGTATAAGGATAATCGTCGGACAACAATTTGGACTTCTTCGGCTCCCCTCGCTCGAATCTTGACCAAAAAAGAAGCGGCAAACAACAAAACGAAGAAGCAAACAAAAAAATGGAAAAAATGCGGATTTAAAAAAAAAATTGAAATAAAAAAAATAAAAAATAAAACTAAAATTGAAAAATCGGATTAAAAAAATCGAAAAAAAATTGGAAGAATAAAAAAATCTGGCGCGTGCATAACACGTGCCGTGCGTGGAAAGTTGGCGCGTGGACGTGCAGTCAAATGCTATGCGTCCGGTCGCATTCAAATTATGCTGATTTGTTTAGGATCTCATAATGACGATTGCTGATGATTCTATGACATTTATATATACTAATGCTAAACAAATAAAAACAAATGAAATGCTGATGTCAGCGTCGATGACACGCAATATTGTATGCTAGCTAGATCAGACAATGCCTAGAGTTCATATAATGAAGAAACTTTTGTTTGTAGTACACCCACCTCTCACATGTTAATATTACCATCAAAAACTTTTCCTTAAAAAACGTGATACCATCGACAAAAAACAAAGTTTATAACAAACAATTTTCTATATATGTTTTCATGTGCACGGCCACATACTGAGGTGGCGACTCAAAAGATGACCAAACCATACTCGTAAGCATGCATATAACTTAAAAAGACCATAGTGCATTAATTATTCATTCATTCGCGCGAGCTACACTAAATTAATAAATACACTATGTAGGTATAGATTCCGAATCTCTCTAATTTACTTCACAACCACAATCCTTGTCCGAAATGAAGTTGTTACATCACAAATAAATTGAATAATAAAATGAAACATTAATTTGTGTGCTGTGGAAACCTTGAAACAGAAAGCAAATTATTATTCAAATAAATGAATGAAATTGAAGAAATGAAGCGAAGAGGGCGGCTTGTGTTGATCTAGCTAGAATCATGCATGGTGCGTAGCAAGAAGATCCTCCAACAAATCATTATCCAAATATTCGAGCTCGATGATGTCATCTGGCGGAGCACGAGACGAAGACGATCGTGGTGTGGTTGGGGATGGATGATTTCTGTAGTGGCCGTCGTTGGGAAAGTTGAGAATTGCTTGATGGCCTCTCAAAGCGTAAGCCGCCCGGTCGTAAGCTCTGGCCGCCTCCTCCGCCGTCTCGAAGGTGCCCAGCCACAGCCGCGCGCCGTTCCGGTTGGGATCGCGTATTTCGGCCGCGAATTTGCCCCACGGCCGCCGCCGGATCCCTCTGTATTTTACCGCTTTCTGCTCGCCTTTACCTGCTGCTTCCATTAGTGTGTGTGTGTGTGTGTGTGTGTGTGTGTGTTAAGTTTAGTTGGAGTTTCACATCGATTTTGGTAGATGTTAAGTTCTTCGATATATATAGTAGTATAATTGAAGGTCAAAGGTGGCGGTTTGAATTGTTCGTTTAATGTCAAAAGCGCGCGGGGGAAATTTTAAAAATATGTGCATGTGCATGCATGTTCCCAACCCTAATATTATTTGGATGAGCTATGTACATGCGCAATCGCATACTAACTTCACCTATCGTACTACAATATACGGTACTACAATATACTATATATGTATAATAAAAGGAAAACAGTATGAGTTGTTATGAATAATATATTTATATATGGATATTATTATTAGATGATTGGTTAGAGTTTTTTATTTCATATCTAGTGTTATTATTTATATATATATATATATATATATATATATATATATATATTCTATTATTCCTACCTTATACTTACACAATTGAGAATAATAATAATAATATTCCTTCTTCTGGCGCCGTCTCTATTCTTTTCTTTATATTTTCTGTGTTCTTATTGCTACTTACATTACAATACGTTATCAGCACGAATCTCTAGCCAATGGCAAATTCTACTATGAGACCTGGTTGACCCGGTCCGGATCCGGGTTGACCCGGTCAACCGTTGACTTTTTTTTCGATATTTTTTTTTGTCAGGTCATATGCACTCCAAAGTGTATCCACACGCACAACACTCTATGTTGATATGCACACCGAAGAGTATTGATATGCACTAACTTTTTCCAGTTTCTTTTTCGATTTTTGTTTTTTTAATTTTCAAATTTATTTTGTACTCCTTTTTTTCTTGCCTCTTCGTTGTTTTGTTTGCCGCTTTTTCTTTGGTTAAGATTCGAGCGAGGGGAGCTGAAGGCCACAGAGCGACCAAAAAATCCAAATTATTGCCCGACAATTATGCTTATATTAGTAATCGGAGCGAAGACGAAGCCGTAAAATCGGTGCTGAAGGCGTCGCCGAAAAAAAAAAACTGTAAATAAAAAAAGCCTGGGAAAAAATTTTGAAAAAAGTTGGTGCATATCAATACTCTTCGGTGTGCATATCAACATAAAGTGAAGTGCATATGAATATATGGTAGTGTGCATATGGGTTTATTGCAAAAAAAAATCGAAAAAAAAGGTGCGTACACAATACGCTCCGCGCGTGAGAGGCGCGCGCGTGCAGTGCACGTGCCACGCACGATCTCACTTAGTGAGCACCAGAGTCTAACTCCTAGCCAATTGAGTGGATATTGAAAAAAGACCATAGAAAAGAATCGTGTCTTTCCCTGCAAGGTACTCACATAATTTATTCTGGCATTTCATTTATCTTGATCATCACATGCCAATTGCAATTTCGAAGCTTTCTAACTTTTGAGTATATTGAAAAATGATATTTTTTCTACGGATCGATTTGATGTTGAGATCTTTTACACAAAAATGAGTAGAAATTAGTACCAATGTTTGAGAAACTCATAAGTACAAAAAGAATTTTGAATTATATACTTGAAAGGGGCGGGCTTAATTCCCCAAGCTCGATCCAATTCGTTGAGCTTAAGATTAACTGATCACTAGCTAGGATTGAGCTCGGCTCGACTCAATCGATTAATTGCTTAATTAAATACTCAGGAGCCTTTTATTTTTATAACTATTTTAGCTCTAAACTAATGGCTAGCGGTAGCAGCTAGCCTTGCTAATTCAAAAGGATTCAGATATTCATATGCTACTAGACACATGCAATACAAAAGACATGAAGTAAAAATAAAATATTCTAATTTTCATAAATTATACAGATCGAATTTATAGAATTTCAAGCAACTATTAGCGGTCAATCACCACACCTAGGGGTGAAAGTATGGAAAGCGGATTTCCGAGTTACCCATACCCTACCCGTACCCGATCGGGTATTGAATACCCAATATCCGTAATTTGTGGGTATTGGATGGGTATGGGTATGAGATTTTTAGAAAATACCCTAACGGGTATACCCGTTAGGTTATTGGGCACCCTGTCAAACACCTGGTCAACAATATACAATTATTTATTATATATAATTACTAATTTTATACTATAAATTATAAATATATTCATAATATATTCATTTTTAAGCTAAAACCTAAACCTAAACATAACTCTAAACATAACCTATGAATAATATATATTCATAGTAATTTATTTGTTGAACTTAAATGTTTAGTATTGATTTGTTGTTGCCGTCTAGTTGTTGCTACATAGTTGGTTATTAATTTGTCGTTGAAAACTATCGAAAAATCGAGCGGGTGAAAAATTACCATATTTTTGTCTTTTTTCTTATTTTCTAAACAGGTACACTGGGTACCCTATACCCGGGTCGGGTATACCCGGCTGGGTATTGAGTACCCATTCGGCTAAAATGGAAAGGGTATGGTTATTCATTTTTTATTTATTTGAATACAGGTACCCACAAATGTTGGTATGAGTATCTACGGATACCCATTTATTCACCCCTAACCACACCAGCAGGAAAGTAAAATTGACCAGTCAACCTTTCAAATAAAAGTAGTCATATCATATACTATATCTAGCAACAACCTACCATTAATATTGTTTCCTCGTTATAACTAATTAAGTGGGCTATGATTTGGATGCCCACACATCTCTCTCTCTCTCTACATAATCAAAAATATTATATATATATATATATATATATATATATATATATATATAAACAACATCACAAGAAGTTTTAAAAAATGCATGACGGTAAATTTGGACCTTTAATCTTTGATCCGAGCATTAACTACTCTACCACTAGACTAACACAGACACACTGTTTATATTATATATTCTTGATAACAACATCATGCCAATGTGAATATATAGTTAATAGTATATATCAATAGAGGTGGATCTTCAAATGACTGGTTCCGCGGTTCAAGTTCAAAGAGATTGAATAAAAATGTTTTGATAGATTGTTAATAAAATACTACATCATATTGGTCTGAAGTTCAAGTTACGTTGTTCACGTAATAATTTTTCTGAATACCCTTATATAAATCTACTATCTCATCATGTCACATATATATACTTTTGTAGAATTAGATATTGGATTCAAATCAATGTCTGATTAAAGAAATAGATGAAAAGCAATATATATGAACATCCTAAAATTACAGAATCTTGAGGTGGCCGAATAAGTTGAAGAGTTGTGATATTTACTAATTTTTGCAAGTTATCAAGTTTGAAGCAGCTTAGCCTGACCAAATATTATCAGGTCCATATCGGAGTCCCAATATTATAATAAAATTTCAGCAAAAGCTATACGACCAATATATATTTGTATAATCGATGTCCATTTTGACGAGCATGACATGCAAATGGTGGGATGAATTCAAACTGGATGGGTAAAATATTCGAAATTAAATTGAAAAGGACCACATTCTTTAATGATGAGAATAAACCGCATCCGTTTTTTTGTCCTCTTGAAAATGACTTAGTGATCAAAATGGGCGTATGAGATTGAAAGGTTTCAGGTTCGAACCCCATAACACGCCTCCATAAGTCAAGCCTGCCACACCTGTAATTGAAAAGTGTGGTTTACCTATCCTGTGTGGTTTGCACGCTACTGCACAAGGAACGAGGATTTACCCAATGCGTATCAAAAGTAGCAGCTGCGGGTTCCCACGGTATTAAAAAACAAAATGCATCCGACATTCAGTACATGCATTGGATACATAAACAGCTTTCATATCAATATTCTACATACCATATATATATGAGAAGTAAATGTATAAAACAGAGCAATAGACCCCACCCTGTATCTTCAAATTTGAAGATTACACATTTAGTTACAAAAGTGTACACATAATGCATGCATGTGTGCGTCGCGTTGGAAACGAAATTTTGTACATTTGAACTAATGCGACTTAGAGCATGCGCATCAAGGGGCTCATCAGCCGGCTCGAGTCGGACTTCGTGATGAGCCCCCCAATAATGAGCCAAGGACCGTTCCAGTCCCGTTAGAGAGATCAAAACTGGATATTCAGAGATGAGCCCGGCTGAAGAGAAATGGAAGGTGCGTTTATAGCACGCGTGAAATAATAAAAATGTAGTGCTATTTGGACACACTATGTCCGGACATATGATGGTAAAAATAGGAATTTGACGAATTTTTTTAACAAATAATTTAATTTCATAATTTTGACTGTTTGGTTATTCATAAACATACACTTTTTAAATTTTAATTATAAAATTTCATCCCTATATAAATTCACAAGTTTAGGAGTTGGGGCGTGGATGAGAGCAAAATTTGGGAGCGGGTATGCATGAGATCGATATTTCGGAAGAGAGTTTGAGTAGGAACGAAATTTTGAAGATAATCGGATAATTTTTTTCATATTTCAAACACGTATATCCAGACATAATATATCCGAATTAAATTATTGAAAAAAAAAATAGCGAATATATTTAACATAATATGTTATGTGGCCTAGTGCTAGTAGTTGAGCCCTCAAATAATACCTCTGGGGTCGAGGTTTTGAAACCCATTGGACTCACTTTCTATTTTTTATTCCTCTTTATTCTTCTTTTTATTCCTCTCCTCTATTTTAATGGTTTTTGCTTTTTTTTTCAGCGAACTCATTTTTTTTTTCTCTCTTCTCTTTTAATTGTTTTTGCTTTCTTTTTTCTTTTTTGCTCTTCTTTTCTTTATTGTTTTTGCTTTCGTTTTTTCCCTCTCTTTTTTCTTAATTATTGCTTCTTTTTCTCCGTTACTTAATTATTTTTCTTATTTTTTTCCTAATTATTTTTCATCCTTTTGAATTAATGTAATTGCTTTTAATTAAATGTAATTTTTGAATTTAAATTCAATCAAAATCCGAAAATCAAAACTAATTCATATGAGTCATCATTAGAGCATCCACTGCGGTGCTCGATTGCCTGGGTCGATCCCGGCGTCGACACACCCCCCCTCGACGCAGGCTTGGGTTGAAGCCATAGTGGCCGCTCGACACAGGGGTAGGGCGAAGGGTGTGTCGAAGGCTATGTCCATTTATCGACACAGCCTTCGACTTGATGACGCAGCAAGATGGGGACACGTGGCGTGTCCCCATTGGTTTGATGCCTATTTTTTTAATTTTTTTCTGATTAAAAAAATATTAAAATTGCAGAGCAACGGCTATATACAATTCATCAGCAACGGCTATACAACGGCTACCCCTCATTTTTCACTATATATACCCCTTCATCATCCATTCATTCTCCACACAAAATTCTTTTTTCATCTATTCATTCTCCACACACCATTCATACAAATTCACTCTATTTTTCGGAAAAAGAATAAATAATAAGTTGGCCGGGTCCAAGTTACAATCATGAAGAGGCGGAGGAGCGTCGCCGCCGATGTATGCAGGCTCAGCGAGCCACGGAGCTTTACCAAATAGTGGCCGACGATGACCCGGATACGATTCGTCGGACAACGACGACGACCCGGATAAAAGGACGTACCTGCACCGGAATCGTGAGGAGGCCGAACAACACCTCCGAGGAGATTATTTTGTCGACCACCCTATATAGGGTGATGTTGTCTTCCGCCGGCGGTTTCGAATGAGCAAGCCTGTTCTTGAGAATTGCTCAAACTCTTGAGGCTCAGGAACATTTTTTTCAGCATTACTCGGATGCCACTAGAAGATTGGGATTTCACGTGTGGGTGAAGTGCACGGTTGCTCTGAGGCAACTCACCAATGGTGGAGCAGCCGATCAGTACGATAAATATCTGCACTGTGGAGATACAACGGGCAATAACATTCTTAAGAATTTCTGTCGGGCCATCAGATCTGCTTTCGGCGTCTACTATTTGAGGCGGCCAAACGAGGCTGACATCGCCAGGATCACTGCATTGCACGAGAGGATGCACGGCTTTCCCGGCATGCTTGGGAGCATCGACTGTATGCATTGGCAATGAAAAAATTGTCCATCGGCTTGGAGAGGAATGTACACTGGACGAAAGGGTTATCCAACCCTTGTCCTTGAAGTTGTCGCCTCCCAAGATTTGTGGATTTGGCATACTTTTTTCGGTGTCACTGGCTCTCTGAACGACATCAATGTGCTCAATCAGTACCCCTCTTCAGCGACGTCCTCAATGGTAGAGCGTCGTCAACTCAATTCACTGAAAACGGCCGCCCGCACCGCATGGGATATTATCTCGCCGACGGCATCTATCCGAAGTGGACCTCTTTCGTGAAGACGCTCAATTTGCCAACAGATCCGAAGAGACAGCGATTCGATCGGATGCAAGAAGCTGCGCGTAACCTTGAAAGGGCTTTCGACGTTCTCCAAGCTCGTTGGGCCCTGCTCGCATGTGGTTTCGGGAGCATTTATGTGATGTCATGTATGCCTGCATCATTTTGCATAACATGATTATTGAAGATGAAGGACCTAGAGCAACTGAATTCAATGTTGAATCAAGCGCAAAGGGCGAAAGAAACGTGAACAGGGCACTAGTCCATCAAGGTATGCCAGTGCCACTCCAGCAATATATTGAGAGAAAAGTTTAGATTCAGGATGCACGTGCCCACGACCGCCTTATGGAGGATATGATTGAAGAGATTTGGGCACGTTTCGGTCCACTCCACGAGTAGCTGTTGTGTTTTTTTTTCTTAATTATTGTATTTTTTTAGGTATTGTATTTTTTTAAAATTCTATAAAATTGTCATTTATTAATTTTTGAATTTAATTAAGTTTTTTTATAATATTTATTATAAATAAAAAAATAAACAACAAAATAAAATCTATTCAATCTTTAAAATTACGTTTCCCAGTGCTTCAACCTAGGTCTTACTCAACACCACCATAGTAAAAAAATCAACTTAGATTTTACTTAACACTACCAATCATTAAAATCACGCTTCAACCTAGGTCTTACTAAATAATCGTAGCGGATGTTCTTATAAATCTCATAAATATCACAGAAGGTTCATCAGTGGGCTCTCAGCAAGTAGGCTCAATCAATGATGATTCTCTTACATTTGAACTAATAGTTGTGGCATTTAAAAAAGTCAACTAGTTGCCTATAATTGAAAAGCATCATTCCAAATTGCGACCTAATGTTTTCAGTTCGATCTTTACGTGGTCAAGATTATACCTATGAATCAGTTCAAGAAAATAGTTTGAATCAAAGACAAATAGATTGATTAGTAATACTACTCCATATATCGAGAAAAATGATAATTTCACAAGTTTTGTCAGTATAATTTTTTTTTTTGTTTGAGGGGTTTGTCAGTATAATTTTAGAACAACTGAGTGCGAAAAAGATCCCTAAAGAAGTGCCAAGCGTTATGGGCCTCGATGAATTATTTGGCCCACAACTTAGTAATTAATGCTCTCTTAGTCTTAGAAAGATACTGTTCACGTATAAAACAAAAAAAATATTCGTTCCAATTGTATTTTGAATCACAATTATATCTAGTTAGTTACGACTTACAAGTGATATTATTACAACTTTTTTAATAAAAATATTGAGTACATTTATATGCTATGAATAATTGTATATCAGGATATCAGGCACCATCATATATTCCAAGATTCGATCAAATTGTTTTAGTTTAATTGTCACAAAACATACAGAAGGAAAGCACATGCCACCTGATAATTTTTTATTTTCTTTTGAACTACTCCTAAGCCACCTGCAAACTGGCTTCTAGTGAAATTCAGGTGGATATATATATTCTTCCTAAGACTATATGCAATGGCGAGCATTTGAACTCGCTCGCTGACCACTTTGATCGCCACGTGGCGGCGAGCTCGCTCGCCAATTTTTTATTTTTTTTATGAAAATAAATATTTTATTCATTTAAATTAAAAACATACATGAAAAAAATACGAAAAATTACATGTTATCTTCCGAAGCGTTTCCAAATTTCTTCGATCAAATTATCCTCGAGTTTTGTGTGTGCTCTTTGAACTCGAAGACTTTCTTTCCGCTTCAGGTAGTCTGCGAAGCTAGCCGGGGCTCCTTGTCTCGTACTTGAACTCGGTTGGAATTGGGAAGTTGTTTCTTCGTCCGGGCTCCAATTAGTTACAGAAATGCCCTCATATTCAACTATCATGTTATGCAAAATAATGCAAGCATACATGATGTCTGATAAAGTCTCTCAGAACCAGGAATGCGCCGGCCTACTAATTATTGCCCAACGAGCTTTGAAAACGCCGAAAGCTCTTTCCACGTCCTTACGTGCGGCTTCTTGTTTCTTCACAAATAAACATCTCTTCGGCTCGGTCGGGCACGGGAGAGTCTTCACGAAGGTTGGCCAACATGGATAAATGTCGTCAGCTAGATAGTAGCCCATCTTGTGTTGAGTGCCGTTTGCGAAGATAATTACCGCGGGCTCTTTCCCTGCAGAAGATCTTGGAACACGTCAGACTGGTTGAGCACATTGATGTCGTTGTTTGAGCCGGCAACTCCGAAAAATGCGTGTCAAATCCATAAATCTTGAGAGGCAACAGCTTCAAGCACGACTGTGGGGTGCCCCTTCTTCTGATTCGTGTACGCCCCTCTCCACCCATTCGGGCAGTTCCTCCACTGCCAATGCATGCAGTCGATGCTACCAAGCATGCCCGGGAAGCCGTGCTTCGATTCGTGCATTTGCAAAAGCCGGTTGCAGTCAGCCGTGTTTGGTGCCTGCAAATACTCGCCGCCTAATGCAGATATGATCGCTCGACAAAAATAATCAAGCGATTGCCGACCAGTGTTGTCTCTCATCCGTAGATACTCGTCGTATTGATCAGCGCATCCGCCATTTACGAGTTGCCGCAACACCATAGTGCATTTCTGGAGTGACGTGAACCCCAGTTTCCCCATTGCATCCTCTCGCTGCTGAAAATAAGGCTCTCGAGCCTCAACCGCCCTGAAGATTATGTTGAACAATTTTTTGCTCATACGAAAGCGGCGCCGGAACACGTCTTCGCCCCACGTTGGAAACTCAGAGAAGTAATCCGCATTAAGACGGATCTCGGCATCAAGGCGGTCACGAGGCACCACCGTCCTTTTCCTCTTTAAACTTTGGGCGGTAGTCGCGGCGGTCGCCTCCTCCTCCCCTTCCTCGGCGATTGCGTCGGCGGCCTTCGCCATGAGATTGCCGAACATGACGGGAATTTGAACATTAACTGTCGGAATTCTTCCATTCTAGCGTTGAAATAATCGTCGTCGCCCGACATGATTTTTTTAAATGAATGAAATAAACAAAAATATGAAGGTGTTGAGGAGATTTAAGAGAGAATTGAAGAGATTGATGTATGAAATAGGAGATAAAAATGAGGTATTTATAGGGAATTTTTGAACTCGCTGGTGACCGTTGGCGATCGCAACGGCTAGCGATCGCCAAGTGTCCTTCCACATCAGCGAGCTCACCAGCCCTTGCGCTCGGCGTAGAGAGCACGCTTGCACGCTCGTCGAGCTCGCCAACGGGGTGCGAGCGTGCTATTGAAGCTCGCTGGGGCAGCGAATGCGCGCGTGAGCGCGCCGCTGCCCACAGCCTAACGATTAGGAATGGCGATGGTTGAGTACCTAGCAATAAAGCATTTCCTAAATTTAAATCTATGAAAACTTTTCACACCTAAATCTGTTTCAAATTCAATTAAAAGATAAATTTAAAACCTGTACCCAATCTGAATTCGTTGGATAATATCCGTTTATTATCCGATAAAAGCCCTAGTATTAAAAAGTTAACATCAAATAACAAAATATTATAAATATAATTAAAACATAAACATCAATAGAAATTTTCACTAAAATTAATCTCAAAGCAACGTTCTACAAACTAACAAAATCTTAAAACATAACTAGAAGATTATGGATTATTGATGTTGTCGTTGTGTCATCATATTTCGGAAGTAGATTTACAGAAGTACATAAGAAACATAAAGACTCGATTCTTACGGAATATGTGTGTGGGTTAAGAAAATAATACAAAACACTAAACCTATTAATATTTAGGCAAAAACTCCCATAAAACTGTTGCATAATATACCATCGGTCCGAATTTAACCCGCGTATATATATTATAAAACAAACATGCATATTTATCAAGTAAGATCTTTGGCCTAGTGGTTGTACTCTCTGCCTCTAAAGGTTTAGTTGAGTGGTTCGATACTGCTTGAGTGCTATTTTAATTTATTCTTTTGATTTATTTATTTTTTTGTTTATTTTTGTTGTTCTTTTATTCTTTCTTTTTCTAGTTTTTTCTTATTTATTTTTTTCTCAATTCATTAGATTTTGTAATTCTTCTTTTTTCCCGTACTTGGTCTTTTATTTATTTTGTTGTTATTTTTGATTTATTTTTTCTTTTGTTTATTTTTGTTATTGTTCTTTTATTCTTTCTTTTTCTAGTTTTTTCTTAATTATTTTTTTCCTAATTCATTAGTATATTAAATTCTTCTTTTTTCCCTTTATCTTTTCTTAATTCACTATTTTTTACAAGCTTTTACTGATTTATTTTTACTTTCTTTCTTCTTATTTTTATCTTTTTTTATATTCATTAGTTGTTCATCTAATTATTGTCGTTAAGAAAAGTAACTATTGTATGAAGAAAGGTAATGTTTCACAATCATTACTTTTTTTACGACAATATTTATTTTTATTCACGACAACGTATACTTTTAATTATTTGATAAAGTAATTATTGTCGTGATTAAAAGTAATCATTGACATGAATAAAGGTCACTAACGGGCCCAAGTGCATTCAAGGGGTGGCAATTGAGCCCCCTTGCATTTCAATTTTAATTACATATTATACCTTAATTATTTTTTTAAAACTATCTTTTTCAATCTTTTACACTTTAAGATCTTGCAAGTTTGTAACACTTTCGTCCCTCTTTTGTATTTTTGCTACAACTTATGTGTTCAATTATTAAGAATGTGAAAAATCGGCTTCGCAACTTAATAGATATTGAATTGATAATTGACAATTTGGTAGTCTGTATTGAAAATGATATATTCAATTGTGTTATTCTTGATGTTATTATGCATGAGTTTCATAATATGAAAAATTGGAATATAGATTAGATTTCTATGAATTATTTGTATAGTATTTTTATTATAAAATTTTACTTACACTTGATTGGTACTCCCTATGTCCCACTGATAATGTCTCATTTTTCTTTCGTTTGTACCATTTATGATGTCCTATTTCCATAAATGAAAATATTTAACCCTTTAAATATAATGCAGCCATTTTCTATCATCGCTTCTTAATAATTGTGTCCAAAAACTAAAGGACTTTATCAATGGAACAGAGGGTATACTATTTTTTGACCCTCCTTATTTAAATTCCTGCGTCCGCCCTGATAAGGGAAATGTTTAAAAATAGTATTACTTTTCTTCACGACAATATTTACTTTCATTCACAACAACTTGTACTTTTAGTAACTCAGTCAAGTAATTATTATCGTAATGAAAAATAATCATTGATATGAACAAAGGTAATGTTTCTAAAATATTGCTTTTCTTCACGACAATATTTACTTTTATTTACGATAACATGTATTTTTAATAATTCGATCAAGTAATTATTATCGTAATGAAAAATAATCATTGATATGAATAAAGGTAATGTTTTAAAAATATTATTTTTCAAACATAAATAATTTTAAGAAAATGAAGAAAATTGAAAAAATAAATAAAATGAACAATAGGACACAACACAATCAAAGAAAAATTAAGAAAAAAATGGAAAAAAGCAAATATTACTTGAAAAAAAGATAATATGAAGAATAAATAATTAAAAAAATTAAAAACAATAAATAAAATGAATGATAGGTAAGAAACAATATAATGAAAAAAAAATTAAAGAAATAAATGAAAATACAAAAGAAAAAAACTATTAAAAGACAAGTGTTTATAAATAAATAGAGCTACATAATTAGTAACAAGAGAAGCACTAGCCCAACGGTTTCTCGCTTGAGCTAAGAGCTTCTACAACACGCCTCTAATATTTATACTAATACATACTATAATTCTATAAATACATATAATATTTTTTATCTTATATATATAAAAGGATTGGGGTAGCGGATACCCAGAGGTAATTGCTCAAATTCGACTCAAACCCTTCACATATTTTTATGTTTCTACTCAAAATCATTTAATATTTCTCAAATCCGTCCACGAGTGTTTGGGAGGTGCAGGTACCCACGAAAATCCAACTCATTGTCATTCCTACAAACAATATATCAATAATATATTTGAAGCCGTACCTAAATAAATATATATACCATATATTTATATTAATAAAATTTTTAAGATTAATATCATTTTCTAAGAACTTTTAAATACTTTTTCAAATGTATCACAACTTTTTTAATGTGTATCATTTTTTTGTCAGAATTGTTAACTTACAGTATAGGAAGTTACTTATTTAGATGTAAGTATACATTCAAGTATTAATATTTATTTATGACCAACTAATAACAAAATTGCTAAGAAATGAGATATGAACCTGGCATAAAAACAAAATATTTATAGATCTCAACACTTTCTTTTTTTCCACGCACACTGATAATACTGACTGGGTGTGTGTAATAAAAGCTTCGTAATATTTACAACTTCAAAGTTAGTCTAGAAAGGGGGAAAAAAGGAGGCAAAATTATTGCACCTAGTATTAATTTGCCAGGCACAATAACTACATTTTTCTTTTTTGAGGGAACAATAACTACAGTATTGGTAATAATTGAATTATATTTTGAACGTAGGGAATTTAGCCAGTATTTGAACCTCAACGAATTCAACTAGTCAAAATTCTAGATTATACTAGTTTTTACTTCGTCTCTGTTTCTCTTTCTTCCCCACATGTACATTATTTTTTTGAAGAAATTATCATGTTTTAATAGAGTAAGTGCAGATAAATTAAAATACTAAAGATGAAACATCATTTTTCTTTTGGGAAAGAGCCTCTAAATTTTCAAATATGTAACATTCTCCCATTTTCTAACCCAAAAAAAAATATGCCTCAAAAAATTCGAACATTTCAGGATATAATTATCTTATGGCCTGGTCTTCTCCCCTTGAATTACTTTAGCATGACCTTTTAGAAATTATAAAAATGGCCTCATATTTATCCCTTATGTCCATTTATGGCACGAGAGCAGAAAAACAGTGACCAGATTCCACGTCATATTGCCGGATTCATACGTCGCACAAAGTTTTTTAACCTTGTCATCACCCCGTTTCCTATTCTTTTTTGGCCTGACGCATGAATCCGGCAATGTGACTTGGAATTCGATCACCGCTTTGCTGCTCTTGTGCCATAAATGGACATAAGTGCTAAAGGTCATGTCATTTTTGTAAATTTTAAAAGGTCATGCTATAAAGTAACTAAAGGGTAAAACGTCAGGCCATAAAATAACTATATCTCGAACATTTAATTCCATCTGTCGTGATCTGATTTGTGAAAAATCTTTGAGGCTCTGTTAAATTTGAATCCTAATTAGATTCTTTGATTGTCCCCTAATTTCAATTTTAATATTTTCCTCTTTTTATTTTTTCTGTTTGAATTTTTGGTGTTCGATGTAATTTTTTAGATATGAATACTACTCAATTTCCCCCTATCTCCGCCTCCACCACCAAATTCACCATCACATCTGCATTGATCACTACCATCTCCATCCCTGTACATCCACCTCCACAAGCCCTACGACCTCGACGCCAAGATCTTGCAAGTTTGTGTGCTTTCTAATCATTCTAGTTGACCAGTAAAAGGCAACGTACTTTAGAAGGTTGAAAGTGGATATGGTGGAGGCGGTGGTTGGTAGTGATGGAAAGAAACGGCGTTGAAGATGGTGGACTGTCGAAAGAGAAGTAGTGGACGGAGACAAAGAGAGATTGTGTGTGTGAGAGGAGAGAAGGAGAGGGTTATATTTGGTGGATTTTTTATTTTTAATTTTTATTTAATCAATTTTATATAGAAACAACGTTATTTTAATACCACCTAAGTTATTAGTTTTCCACATAAATTATATCTCAAATTTAATTTTGTCGTGAACCGACGCCGGTTACAAAATCAGATAGAATTAAAAGTTCGGATATTATGAGGCTGATTTTTGTTCTGAGTTGCAAAATGAGAGAATGACAAAAGTTTAGAAATTTAGAGGTCATTTACCCTTTTGTTTAGGGGTAGATGAAACATCATTTGAGAATAGAAGATTTTATTTTTTTTCCTTTAGATATCGTGGGAACTCACAAAGATTACCTAAAAAATATTAATTATGTAAACCTATAAATTTATGATCGGATGACTGTACAATTTACAACTATAAAGAGGTATAGAACGGTAATTACAATTTATTGTTTCAATTAAGTTCACGTATTTTGTACGTAGGACGTTTCTTGGTATTGTGATTTAAAATTACAATTGCTTTCTCAGGAAAACAAATAAATAGTAGTAATTATCAGTGAAGAAATTGTGTAGAATTAAGACAAAGAAACACATCTCAATTGTTCGAGTCATGTTTGTAAGTGTGACAGTGAAACGGAAGGGGGAAAAAAAAAGTTGCACGAATTAATGGATCAAACTCTAAATTTTATTCTTCAACTGTCATTATCGGTTTGGATTATGGCTTGTAAATAGAATCTTGATTTCCAACGTTATAACTTCATTATTATTTATATGAGACTCGTGGAGTCGTGTTCAAATTTGATAGTCTGATTCCAACAACATTGCCCACTAAATAAATATTCTCTTTGTCCCGTTCAAAAAGTCTCATTTTGCTATTTCGGGTGTTCCGTTCAAGAAGTTCCATTTCTTTTTTTGGCAAAAATTAACACACTAAAATCCACTTTATGTCACACTCAAACGTGAACAGTGTTGTTTACTTTATTGTACAATATTTTTCCACTCAGCACACTTTAACATTAACAATAAAATATTACTTTTAATCACACTCTAACTCTCTTTTTCTTAATCTACGTGCGATTCTCAAATGGGACTTCTTCACTTGAATTGAGGGAGTACTTAAAATTTTAATATTTTTTCTTCGTTCACGATTATATCTTTTATTTATTTATTTATTTTTAGAATCGTTGCTAGATTTTTATCTGTCACATATGATTCATCAATGTGATGATGCAGCTTCTAGGAACGGACAAGTTCACCTGCTACAATTGAATATCCGAAATTGCAAAATTTTATATATATATATATATATGCAAGATGACATCTTCCTGGAATTTCCTGAAGCAATTAAAGAAAATTAAAGCAAATATTCATATTATTATTAATCTTTTGCTGTCTTTCTTTTGTCTAATTCATAAATCAGATTTATGCTTTAATCCATCTTAATTAGCGATCCACACGAAAAAAAGTAGATATGATTTATGGGCCCTCCAATTTATATCAGATTAATATATTCTTTGTATATGCAATATCAGTTGTCCGGACAACTATCAGTTTTAGGCTTGAAAATCGATCCAATTAATATTATTTAAAATTATCGATTTTTTTTTCTTGAAAACCGGTTCAATCAATTCCTTACACCCATCATTTTATTTTTTTGTAAATAATTTAATTAATTAATTATAAATTATATTTTAATCGATTTTAGCATAACCTTTCATTCGAGTTTAATTAAGAGATACAATAGTAAAACAAGAAAAAAAAAAAAAACCGAGGATTTTAAATTATATTGATTGGACAGATTTTCAAGCTTAAAACCGATTAGTTGTCCATTTATCATTACCCATGCTATATTTAATTTGACTTTTAGTACGTTCCTTTGATTTGATCTTATTTATGAGATAGTCACTTGTGCATTAATAGAATCAATTTGTTACCAGCATGCACATAAATAAAATGCGAGCATAAACAAGTACATATATTCAATCGCTAGCAGAGTTCGCTCACATAAGTAATTCAATTTTTTTTGACGTCAAAATTCTATACATTTAAATATTAATTGTTTGGAAGAGAATAAAAATGCATGGTGAGTACACGATATAATGTTTGGATTCAGTTTTTTTACTAGTCTCACATAAGTTTTGTAAGTATATATTATCATACATGTGTGTATCATTTTTTTTTTAATATTCCATGAATCGATCAGTACTCATCTCATGGTTTTGACATTTCAGTCAAATTCTGCGCAAAGTATATAATAGATCGTCTTAGTTGCTACATAATAAGATACAATAACTAAGCATTTGGGTTGCATGGAATCGAATTTGATACTTGGTCTTTATTTGAGTTTGAATTTTCTTATGAGATGCGACTGGCACAATTCATAGATATAATAGTACTTAAAGACTACCAAATTTTCAGGTTTATGTAAAATATTTTATAGACACACACGAATACGATACATAGATTCTATCTGTTGTTTCTCGAAGGCTCGACTTATTATATTAATTAAATATTCAAAGAATTTGAGTTTTTATGATTGTATATATTTGGGTTGAATGATCTGCATTTATTTGAATTGATTTTAATAAGTGAATTAAGTCTTCTAGATATAAAATCTGCTTTCGTCTATATATATATATACTGTAAAATCTGCTCGTTTATGATTTCTTACTCATATTATTATATAGAGGAGGAGTAATATTTGGAAACAAACCACTTTAGCTAAAACACGTAATGTGAATTTTGAAAAAGGAAAATATGTCCTAATTTGGGAATATAAATCCTAAGAGAAAATATGTTTAAATCTAATATTATAAATATATTTTTTTATGCATGTGACTAGGAATGACAATGAATTGGGTACTTATCAGTTATGCATTTTCCAAATCCAAATCTATAAAAATTTTCTTTTTCCAAACCCGATTAGAAAATAATTTTAAACCCATACCTGACTCAAACTCTTTGGGTAATGCCCGTTAATTATCGCTAAAAAATCCGAATAATAAAAAAAGTACACATCAAATAACCAAATATTATAAATATAATTAAAACATATGTAAGTAGAATTTCACTAAACTTAATCTCAAAAAGGAAGATTATGGATTATTGATGAGCCACTCCGTCGTCATATTTTGTGAAGTAGATTACAGAAGAAGTACATGAGAAATTTAAATACACGACTCTGGCAGAATCTTGTGCATTAAGAAATATTAATATATAATATTTATATTAATATTTTATAATTATATTACAAATTATACATATAATATTTTTTATTTTATATATATAAATGGATTTGGGTAGCGGGTACTCGTAGGTTATTGCCCAAACCCGACTCAAATCCGTTATGGGTTTGCATGTTAATATCCAAACTCGTCCCAAAATCATTTAATAATTTTTAAGCTCATCCCATTAAGGTTTGGGAGAATTGGGTATCCATAAAAAACCCAACCCGTTGTCATCCCTACTTGTAGCCGGACCACAATGTGTCCAGAGATATTTTTTTTTTAAATATATATGTAAATAGCCGTTTAGGAAAAAAAAAAAAATGTAAAATAGCCAATGAATAAAATGGTAGTGCGTGTAATGTGTGCATGATCATGATCTTGATGTGCGTGTACGTGTGTGATTATGTGGCGCATGCTCTAATTAATTTAATTTCTGTTATATTTAGAATAGGGTAGGGTGTCACTCTATGTCTGTGGTGGGTATGTGTAGGTTCGTGTGTGTTTATCTCAAGGCGAGGGTGATGGTATTTTTGAGGAATTGAGGGTACCTCCAATCAATTCATGGGTTGCATTATGTCTTTGCGATGAAAACCAACTTTTTTCCAAATAATAAAATCATAACAGAGCTAATTAATTATTTCCTTAAATTTTATTTGTGTTGCATCAAATGTAAAGGGGTTTATTTATTATTTTTTATTTTTAGCATAATAACTAACTAAAAGGGGAAGTCCATGTTAAGTCCATTACAGATAGGTTGCACCAGAATTTTGGTTGAATAAACTAAATATGGGAGAATTGAGAGAGTTAGAGAAAGTAATTTGGGTGCACGGTTATGGCAGTTGCAGTTGCAGCAGGATGGAACTTTTATGAAATAAATAGTCCCACTCCCACCACCGTCGAGTACCATTGTTCGATCCAAACTTTCATTCAATTAAACATTCGACGATGCTAATATTTGCAATTATTTGAGAGGTTATAATATAAATTACGGACCCAAACTTGTTCTACCATAATCAGCCCCCCCCCTTTTTTTTTTACACTTAATCGAAACCTTGGTCAAACGGGATACAAAATCTTGACCGGCGAGACTGACCCTCCCATTTCCGAATAAAATAGGCAAGTCTAATATAGATTTAAAGTGTTAAAGTATTCATTCCCTTTTACATTCCCAAATAATAAAATCAGTAAGGCATAATATTTGAGAGAGAGGGGGGGGGGGGGGGATTAAAATGAGTAATCAATCAAATTGATCTTTTAATGGTAGCTAGGAGGGTAGGCCCATAGATGATAGATTAATAGTAAAAAGTTAGCAAGTAAGTAGTAGTGATGGAGAAGTTTTGGTGAGAAATGGGCACGTACGATGTATCTGTTGTTGTCAAAACTTGTTTGATGAATTTGAGAAGAATGGGATTCTTATTTTATTAATCACAATGCACAAGTAGTAGTATGAAAGTAAATTTGGTTTTTGGTCAAGACAAGAAGGACCGATGCAGAGTTTCCAGATTTACGTTTGACTGATGGTGGACCCTCCTTCCTTTTGTTTTTGTTTTTGTTTTGTGCACTGCACGATCCCTATATTCATTCTATTTATACTGTATTATTCTCCCCTCATTCATCGGATCGGAATGACTTATATAAGTACATTGTGGCGTCTTATAACATACTACTACTAACTAACTAAACTATAATTATAATCGATCCATACGTACTAACTAGCTCCCTTAAATATCCGTATATAAATTGAACGAAATAAGAGCTCTCGACTAATTCATAGAGTATTTAATACATATACATTGCTAACTTAATATCTGCAACCCATCACCCTTAAATTTGAATCAATTATTTTTAATTTTTACGTGATTAATATACCAACAGTATTTCCTGCGTTTGTAAGAGAGCTAATCACATCTCCACTTCCAGCTAAATCAAATCGTTCATCTATTAAACGAAGCTAAATACCACTAATTTAGATAAGTAAGAGATAATTAAGGAAGGAGGGTACATGCAAACAGGAGATCCGGATCGTGGGGCCAAAGTAGGAGAAAAGAAATATTAAAGCCATTAATTAATGACGTGGAAATTATTTGGACAGTAACGCCAGAAATGGATTATAAATTAATGTGCATTTTGATGCCATATGAGGGAGGCAATTGCTGACATGGCGCAGCCGCTACACGACAAACTTGCTTCCATCTATTTGGCCAAACGACCTTTCCTGTTTCTCTCTCCATCCCTCCCCCTAGGCTACGTACACATGTCTCCATCATCATTCCACAATAACAATACCATTTATTCACATTAATTAAACCCCCCTGTGCTTTCGTGTAAAATTAATTGTTTCAAATCAATATTACTCCCTCCCTCCAATTTAATAAATCTCATTTGAAATAAGGATGAAGATTAAAAAAAAATTAGATGATAAAAAATATGATTAAAGTAGTATTTTATTGTTGATATTAAAGTAGATTAAGTGGAAAAATATTGTACAATAAAGTAAACAATACTATTTATATTTGAGTGGGACTTAAAGTGGGTTTTAGTGTGTTAATCTTTACCAAATAAGGAGATGAGACTTATTGAGTGGAACACCCAGAATGATAAAATGAGAATTATTAAAAAGAACAGAGGAAATATTATAAATGATATTTTCGGATATATCGTAGTATTTCAGTAATATTCTGACAATGTAACTGAAGTGCAAGTCGAATGTCAATCACAATTTTCATTTCTATAATAAAAGCCTCAAGATTTGTTTAGGATGGTACATATGGTGCGCGCATTCCTCGTTAATTAATCCAATAATAATTAATTCTTCTTTTCCTTAATACTTATCACTTTTAATTAGTAGAAATGCGTAGTTAATAAAATCCTCGATCAACTATAATAATTTGCAAAGTACACACATAACAGATAAATTACATTAGAAAATTTTGATCTACAAACGGTCGATCAGATTCGAACTAGAATCATTATATTTTGTTTCTAATATAACGACCAAGAAGTATTTGGTAACAAGAGACTGAGAGAGTGAGCCATGAGATTATGAGAGTGAGATTGCTTACTACGAATTGCAAATTGGCCATAAATGTCACGTGTGACCTCCAAAATGGACCATCAATATCTATTTATTTCGTATGTGCGATATTTATCATTGAGTTTTTGTCAGCTCATCACGTCCTCATGGAAATATTGACATGCAGTTAATTATGACAATAGCTTCTTCATGAGTTGGAATTATGGCAATAACTTGATTTAAAACCTAGTCTGCCTAATTTTGTCCTGCCCAGAAAAGTCTTAGAATAATAGAATGCAAATTCAGATTGTTAAAAAATTAATAAATAAATAAAAATCAGATTGTTGAGGATTGTACCTACGGTAAATACATTAATTAATTGTTCATATCTCCTTTATATATGGTAGTAAAACTCCAACTAATTAAAATTGTGCTTAATATATAAAATGAATTTGGATAATTTTTTTTTTTTTTTTATCCACTTGATTGATGAATTAATACAAATAACAAGTTGTTGTACTATTGACTCCTTTTCCTAAGGAGGACTTTCAACAAAACCCCACAAATATGTAGATTAGGTTTATGACTTTCAAGTTCATGGCCTGAATCTGGACTCATTTATTTATTTTGATTATTTTTCATTATTGTCATTTATATTTTTTGTCATGCAGTTGGTTTTTATTATGTTTTATTTTAATGTTCGTTTTGAATAGTAATAGAAACGTTGGTTGTAACAATTGCAATTTTTCTTTTTTAACTGAAAATTCTTCATGATATTTCTTCTGGAATCTTCCTCTTTTTCCGCACATGTCATTGGAGGGTAATTTGGTCTTTTGGGAAAGTCTTGACCAGATGTTCGACTTTTCGAACAATATCCATTGATGTAAATGATGATGACTACTTACCTTGTTTAAGATAAATAAATAATGGGGTGCAATTAATTGTATGTCAATATATCTGACTTTTATTTATAGACAAGCGTACATATATATTTCGAAGGGGATTCTTGCACTCT
Source organism: Schizonepeta tenuifolia (assembly GCA_029490685.1). Classification (NCBI taxonomy): domain Eukaryota; kingdom Viridiplantae; phylum Streptophyta; class Magnoliopsida; order Lamiales; family Lamiaceae; genus Schizonepeta; species Schizonepeta tenuifolia. The sequence continues at coordinate 77,795,307 of CM055957.1, read as the reverse complement.
TGCATGATGTGTCAAGAACGGGGATGAATACATTTGAATAACATCGTACATTTGTTAAAAATATAATCGGATTGTACTTATATATAATTTTGACTTGTTTCACCATGATACCGTGTCGCATAATTTTAAAATATGCTGTTGAATATGAGTTTGAATTTATATATTTGTCCTTTTTACTCGTGAGACCATCTCATACAATTTTTCATATATTTTTCTCTATCGCTTGAGTATAAGTATCTATAAACATGTACAATGTTTGAATATTAAACTAGGTAAAATAAATTAAAATGTTTAACAAAGGCTAGCTAATTTATTAACAAATTATAGTATTAAACTATAGTGTACTAAATGCACATGAAATCATTTATAAATAATTTTACAATAAATTAACAGTCACCAAGTACTCATATTTTGTTTAATTAACTTCTATATATACTCTTAATTTAGTTTATCATAATTTAGAAGCTAGCAGTGCTTTCGGAATTTATTTAAAAAATGAAAGAAGTCCAACACTGAAGTTTTTAAACATATCTCAGCGTTGGTCAAACCCCTTTAGCTGAAAACTAATACTACTACGAAATGATTTTTTTTTTTGGGTGAAAATTAGTTTTGATAATCATATATCGTGTGTGACTTGACTGGGTTGAATATTACATAAAGTAAACTTAATCACAGGAATGGTGCTACACATCCACCTACCTCCTACACAACATCATTAAATTAGATTGAATTTTCAAACTAAGAATTCAAAGAGAAACAGTATAACTTGGAATTTACAATAATGCCCATATATATGCTGCATCTCAAAACCGGCAGTTATAAGAGACACGAAATTCATTTACTTTTTCAAGCGGGCTAACATGTCTAACATAATTAGTATTTTTTTTCCAGCCTCATTTATTTTTGTGTGTGTTAGCCTAGTGGTAGTGAGGTTAATGTCCGGGTTAAAGGTTACGGGTTCGAGTCCTCTATCACACAGTTTTTAAATTTCCTTATAATGTTGTTCAAAAAAAAAAGAAAAAAAAAAATAATCGAATAATGTTAGCATAGTGGTAGAGTGATTAATGCTCAGGACAAAGGTCACGGATTCGAGTCCAACGTCACGCGACCTTTAAAATTTCTTGTACTAATATTATTCAAAAAAAAAAAATCAAACAATTTAATTAATGGCTTGAATTTTACAAGGCATATTGAATTCCTCTTCATTTTTTATTCTTAATCAACGTTGAAATTATAGTTCAATCCGTGCTAATTTTTCATTCAAATATACTTACTTTAGAGTTTAGTTATGGCTGGTAAAGGAATAGTAAAAGTACTGGATTAATGAAAAAAGGAATTCTATGGACACAATAACTAAATAAGCAAATATGAAAAACAACAATAAATAAAAAAGCCAGAATTTACTATCACCTTAGCTCCAACATTTTAGTAAAGAAAAACTGAAATGACGAGTTATAAGGTCCTAGAATTATAGACGTAAAATTAATTACTTCACTATATAGGGAAGAGATCAAATAGAATTGAATTCATATGTGTTAACTAGAAACTAATGTGCAACCCGTCCGGGAGATTATTAGACTCAATTTGCTTGATAGTCGTATAAATTTATTTCAAGTGAATATCCTTTTTCTTCTGATTAAATTCAAGAAAATTATTTCTCAATTCTTCCATCTTCATTTATTATTTTTGATAATTTTAGTTCAATTTAATCCACAACAAGTAAGATAATCAAACTTATTAGCCGCAATTTGTTTAATAGTTATAAAAGTTTATTTTGAAAGTGAAATCTTTAATTAATAATTTAAATTCAAAAAAATTGTTACTCGATTATTCTGTATTCATTTACTATTTTGTGTTCCTTTTTTGGTTTAATTTTATTTTGTGTTCCTTAGTTGAAGTAATTAACATGCTTCAATAAGATAATTAAAATTATTAATTGCAATTTGTTTGATAATTATACAAATTTATTTTAAAAGTGACAATCTTTAATTTCTAATAAAATTCAAGAAAGTTGTTCAGCGATTCTCCCGTCTTCATGAACAATAAAAATAATTTTAATATTATCTATATATGAGAATAAATTGACTTTTTTAGTTCAAGTAAAAATTTAATATTGACAACCTAATAATTTACAATACTAAATTTTAATTCAAATTGGAATCATCTCGTCCAATTTAATAAGTATAATGTAGGATAACTATGAGTCTATGATACACTCCAATAGTCACAAGTAAAAAAAATTAATATTGACAATATTATAATTGATAAAATTAATTTTAATTAAAAATTACACTATTTTTCGGCCAAATGTTAAATGGCCAAATTAAATTGATTTTGCAGAAAAAAGTTGTATGTTGAAAAAATGCATATTGATTTTGAGTATTTATATAGGTTGATTAAAAGTGAAGTCTTATTTAAAAAAATTCGACTACTTTAAATATTAGAAGGCTGGATTAGTATTTATCTCAGTTTTGTTACCGCAGCCTCCTTATGTTACGGGATTTATTATTGTTTGTTATATTTCTTAATTTCATTAAAGAGTAAAATTTCGATCAGTTTAGCAAACATAGAATTTATGATTTTGATTAATTTATTTAATTGGAGTATACATATTTGTTCATTCACATACGATAAAAAAAAAAAAAAAAAAAAAAACCATGCTCATTCAACTGGATCAATAAATGATAGATATAATATGCAATACTAAGAACTGTATTATGCAATAATTTATGATAAGCAATTGTAAACCTATATTATGAAATTAGGAAATTACATTCAAATCTTCTATGATATAGTAGTACCACATCCTATAATTAGAGCTTTGGAAATTAATTTGATTATCGTGTAGTGCGTGCAGTTTTTGGATAATATTTATGATACTCGGGATGCTTTATCTTCTTCTAATTAATAGCCAACAATATTTAACACTGTGGTAGTTGGTACGCTGGAATATAATGATAATGGAATAGTCATTATTGCTTCTATTCCTAATCTTTGGTATAGGCTTTTTGGTAAGTAATGATCATTCCTTAAAGAATGACTAATCTCATGAGTATGAGTTTAGTCATTCATTCCCTCTCCCCTGATATTAACTATTCCACATCTTCAGGAATGAACATTATTATTATTATTATTATTATTATTATTATTATTATTATTATTATTATTATTATTATTATTATTATTATTATTATTTTTATTATTATTATTATTAAAAATAATACTATTGATTATACTTAAATAATAATAATAATATTATTAATATTATATTAAATATTAATATTAATATAAAATAATAATATTATTATTTAATATAATTAAATAATATTAATATTATTGAATTGCAATTTTAATAATATTAAGATTATTAAACTAATTAACTATTAATGATATTATAATGATATTAAATCAATAATAAATAATATTTATTATTATATATTATCATTGTTATTATTGTAGTTAGCAAAAAAATATTATTATTACTATTATTATAATTAATATGTATTTAATATTACAATTATTATTAAACTTATTATATTAATTAAGAAAAAATAATTAAAAACAATTCATTCCATGCCTTAGGTATACCAGCTATAAGAATATCATTCTTCATTTCATTCAATTTCCATCTTCATTCCATTACCAAGTCATTCCATTCTCATTTCATTCTATTCATATGTAGCAACCATCACCTTATATCCTTCAGGGTTTGATAATAGCAATATTTCAATTAAGTTATTAGTTATGCAATCTGATCCATTCAAATTGATCAAATTAATGATGGTCCATATCATTTTTTAGTTAACACAGAAATCATTTTTTTTTAAACATAAATTGTTTGACCACATTTCAGTTTGATTATGTTCAAGCTCAAATAAAATTTCTAGTGTCACTACAAGAAAATAAATGCCATAACTTTTTCTTTTCCTTTAATTCAATCGATTCTGTAATGACCTCAAGCGTAGCTTTGTAGTATAAGTTAAGACTAACCTAAATTGAGATCCTCTATCTCACTATTTGGTGATATCAAACTATCAAATTTTCTAAGTTCTTCTTTCATTTTTTTCTTCAATTTAATTTTTTTAGTGCTCTAATTTAATTATATAAATATTAATTAAAGTAGATTATACTCACTTATGAATGCAATTATTTCAAAAAATATAATTTTAATTTTTGTCAATAATTAATTATTAAAATTGATAATCCATTGTTATTATTTAATTTAAAAGCTTTAATTTTTAGTTATAATGTTAATTACGATGATTTATTATGTTATTTCAGTTTTACAATAAATTTGATTGATTTAATAAATTTAATAGTATCTCACGGTCGAAATTGTACATGTATCATTATCGTAATTAATCATATTCAGCTAAATCAGTGCATTTTTTTTTTGTAAAAAACTAAATCAATCCCGTTGTAAATAGTGAGGGCAAGATTCAAACCCCGACGCTCCTATTTTCCGGATCTCAGGGTTTCAAACCCCAACTCCTATTTTCCTGAATACAAAATAACGTCAATTCTTTAACATTCTCACATATATGGCGAATATTATTACTTCATATATAACGTTAAAACAAAATTCAAGATGGGCATCTTTTGAAATAAAATTGATACAGAAGACACTAATAAATGAAAATGACTAAACAACGATAAGAAAGCTCCAAAATTTAATTAGTTAAAATAAAAAAGAAAAATGAGACGCCAGCAAGCACATAGATCCTGAATTATGTGGTGGGACCCACCGCCGCCGTGCGTCATGGCTATCGTTTGACTCACGTGACCCAGTAAAAACTAACCACCATACTATTCTTTTATCTCTGTTTTAAGGGTTCATATTAATTTATTATTATCAATATAATATAATGCATCCAACAACTTATAACACCCACAATAAAAACACCCCTTCTTCCCCCCTCTTATTAACCCCTCTTATTTTTTTTTTTAATTTTTGTGTCACTTTTACTACGTCCAATTTCACCACCCCTTCTTCCCCCCTCTAATTTTAAATTTATATATATTTTTGAAATATCTGATTTTTCGCATAGTATATATATAGCTCCTAAAGTTGAAAAAAATATTGTCAAACTTATTTGAAGAAAAATCTTGCAAACAATGCAAACTCAAACACAAACCATGGATCCTTCTTTCTTCCAATTCGAATTTCAGTTCCCCAATATCCCCGAATACACGCCGGAACCGGAATCCAAGTCCCCTCATTCCCTTTCGTGGGATGACATCTCCGGACTCCCTTTTAACGTTAACGACTCCGAAGAAATGCTTCTCTACGGCGTTCTAGCACAAGGGAGCGGCAAGGAGTCGTCGGAAGCCAGCTCGTACTACCCCAGCACCGTCAAAGAAGAGGAGGTCAGCTCCTCCTCTGCCGCCGGAGATCAGAAGAGGGTGAAGGCCTACAGGGGCGTGAGGCGGCGGCCGTGGGGGAAGTTCGCGGCGGAGATAAGGGACTCCACTAGGAATGGCGTGAGGGTGTGGCTGGGGACGTTCGACAACGCGGAGGCGGCGGCGCTGGCGTACGATCAGGCGGCGTTCGCGATGAGGGGGTGCGCGGCGGTGCTGAATTTTCCGGTGGAGAGGGTGAAGGAGTCGCTGCAGGAGATGAGGTGCGGAGTGGAGGAGGGGTGTTCGCCGGTGATCGCTCTCAAGAAAAGGCATTCCATGAGGAAGAAGAGAACTAGTGCGAATAGGAAAATTAGTAAGCATTTAGAGAGAGAAAGCAGCTATGAGTATGATCGCAACACTAAAGTGGAGAATGTGGTGGTTTTGGAAGATTTGGGAATTGAATATTTGGAAGCTCTTTTGAGTTGTTCATCTTCTTCCTCACCATCATCATCACAAAGTTGGTGATTTTCTATTCATTTTTTTTGGGTGTAAAATTGTGTTTCTTCATCACTTTCTACTGGCTCTCTCTCTCTCTCTCTCTCTCTCTCTCTCTCTCTCTCTCTCTCTCTCTCTCTCTCGTGAATTCCCTAACGAGAAGGGAATCATTGAGAAAAGTTTTTTTAATAGTAGATGATAAGTGTTACTCGGGATCGATCTTCTATTTTTACTTCTGGTCATCATATGATCGATGTATGTAATTAGTTTAGTACACTAGTGACAGACATAATGTAAAAAAGATAACATGCCATATGAAAAAAGTAAATTCAAGTACCGTGAAAATCAGAATAATCTTCTCATGTAATTTGCATGTCAGACCTAGTTGTTTCAAGCATCATATCAATGTGTGTATATGCATTGCTAATTTGGTATTAGTATATATCAAAAGGTTGTGATCAATTAAATTGAGTGATGATGGTTGGATGTTGTGATCGTTATCTTATTAATTTTAATTTTTTTTGGTTAAATTGTTATGAATGGAAATGACGTTCAATCCAATTAAGGGTGGGGTATTAAATTGTTTGGCTCATCTTCAGATTATCCTTTTTTTTTCTCGCTCTTAAAAGTTGAAAACGATGTGATACCATAAAGTCAGCACCCCAATTGGAGTCTATAAATTAGCTAGTAGTGTGATCATGTTTAGCCTAAAATATTTTAACAAATAAGAAAAAATTAAGTGCAAAATATTTTAGAGGCTCTACTTGTCACACTAATCCCGGGATCTTAATTACAACCTGGGATTTTCTGTAGAAATAAACTATTAACAATATTATAAAGCTAGATTATTCCAGTCCGGAAATTAAAATATGGCCAAGTCAAGTTTTCACAAATTATTCTAGTATAAAACGTTTTAAATAATTTATATATACATAGCCACGTGCAAAACCTTTCCATGATTGATGAAAAAAAAACGAGGAAAAAGAAGTTCAAATTGAGAAAACCGTTAATTAGAAAATAAGCAAGGGAAAGTGAAGAAGATAAGCTACAAAAAAGAACAAAGGAAAGGAAGGTATAATTATAATCCGATGTTGTCAGCTGTAATTTTCAAGGCCCTACTTTCTAGAAGGCCACTGAATTCAATGAATCTATCAATACATACATCTAAAGAATTTGAGAATTCTTATTCCTAATATTTATATAATTTTGTAAGTTACAATTTTAGATTTGTGATAAGGCAATTATCATTATCATTTCATATAAAAGTCAACCGGCTAAAGACTTCATTCCTCATTGGTCACGTGAAAACCATTGATAGAAACATTCATGAAACATGAATCAATACTGTTCCACCATATCTTTCTAAATTAGAATTCAAAAAAAAAAAAAAAAAAAAAAAGGGACACATTAAATTGAGTATCCATGTATATACGATTGCTACCAACCAATTCATGCAGTACACATAGCACATATACAGTTTCATTAATTATTTTCCAAATATGAATCATTTGCTATTAATAGAAGCTCGAAATAAAACTGAGCTCATTGAGTTGTCTAGTTTTCTATAAGGAAAATTCTGTTCATCACTCATCTTTGGGTTAGAGTCCCAAGCCCGAAAAAGCAAAACCTCCACCTCACCAAATAGAAGCAAAATTGGCTGAACTTGTGGTCAAAGGACTCAAGTTTCGAACGTATACGTCGAGCATGTCACACTATAAAACTGATTCCAAAAATTCACAAGCCACACCCTGCAGTACATGTGCATCACTCAACACTTAGTTCCCGACCAAGAAGGTAGTAATATAGTACAAAACAATTAACATATCGAACATGTTCTTAAAAAGCATCGATAAATAAATAGATTTAGCAATTAAAGAAGCGACTCATAACTAGTCTACAATCACAGGTAATTGTTCAAGATTAAAATTTGAGTCATCATCACTGTGGCAACAAATCTAATGGCATTCCTCACCATCAAACCACTTCAGTTGTGACATCAACTTGAGCAGAAACACATTCAACTGCACATCAGCTACTGCGTTTCCAACGATATCTAATTGTATCAAGTTCAAGTCCTTGAAGAGCAGATAAGCATCCCAGTAATTCTTCAAATCAGCATCTTCATCGGTGAATTTCTTCAAGTGCCAGTCAGATCCGGTTGTATGATTGAGAGGAGACGTGCACAGATATCTTCTCGTATCAATAGAGTGAGCACCAATCTCGTTATACGATACATCTAATACTTGTAATGACTTGAGCATTTTCAAGGGTTCTAGAGCTGTAAAACTGCAAAGTCTGTTGTTGCTAAGGTTCAAGCAGGAAAGTAGTTGCAGAGCTTCCAACCCTGTCACAGAATTTGAGCAAAATGTTGAAATATGAAGTGAGCAGTAGTGTCAGGTTATCTTAAATTTTTTAACTATAACAATAAGTAGAATCCCAATCAGCAATAAGGTGCATGAGAACACAGATCATCTAATATATACATTAGATCATAAATTCACATTCATTCTGGAAACAGCTGCAGAGCCTAGGTTGTTTACTTGTTAAGACACTTCAATATTGGCAGAGGTATCAAAATGCATACCATTTCACTCAAAACAAAGAAAGGCGAACCACAAATTTACATGAAATTGTATCAGCATATAATTTCATAAAATCACATTGACTGAAAGGGGGAACCAGTAATGATGTTAATATCTTTAAAGATGCTATAAATTTGTATATCAACTACCTTCGATTGATCTGAGTTTGTTGTGGCTGAGATCCAACATTTGAACCGACAGTAAGTGCTCCATACTTGAAACTCGTGACAATGAGAGGCTGCTTAATCGTACAGCTGTATAAGAACTAGTACTTGGCGAAGAAGATTCTTGATAATTACAACAGAGCTTCAATAAGGACTCAGTATTTGATGTCAGCTGTGCAACAGTGAGCCATTGTTCAGAGATGGAAAAAAACAGCAGGATTCACGCAGAAAATATAAGAAATGAAATGATAAAAATGTTCCTAGGCGTAAATGCATCTCCTACCGCATACCCACACAAAATGGGGAAAAAAAAAAAAAATCAAGATCAAGGAAGCTGCAACAAGCAAAGCAACTGCCAAGAAAGAACAAGAGGAAAAAACAATGTTACAAGCACAAAACTGGAAACAGTACTATTTGTTACTCTATGAGGTCTTTGCTAACCAAATTAATACAATGATCGTAAATTAGGGACCATTTCAGGGTATCTTACAGGCTGTAATTATCTTATACCTTGTATTTTTCCCCCTAAAAGTGCAATTAAACTCCTCTGAATTAGGATTGTAAAGTAAATAAGTAAACGCAAATTATTGTTCACATGAGATTTTCATTATTCCAGCATCCATAAATATAACCTCCTTGTCAATTACTACACACAGGATCTGCTCCTCAAAGCGTAGCATATTTTCACTTTCTTATCTAGCTTGTAGTTCAATAATTATTACTTTTCTGTCTACAAACCTTTACGTCCCCAGCTTTGTTACGCAATCCCAATACTCATTCCTGTCCCAGCTTAACTCATTCCAACAAGCAGACATAACATCAATGAGAGAAGGCAAGCTAAGAGATTTTGGATGAACTGAGAGTAAAAGAAAAAACTATACATCTTCCACGTGACCTAAAGAAAGGCTCCATGATTCATGACTAGATAACACTTTTTTAGGTTGAAACAACTCTTTGTTCACACTGCTCAAGCTGAAAAGCTAATTGAGTCTATATAGCTTCATGTTGACCATTTTGTCAAAGGATTGTAAATCGACCAAGTAATGACTATCTACCATGATGAAATGCTACATTCTCTCTGCACTTAACATGACTAGAGCATTCAGTTGCGCTCACACAGAAAGATCAAGGGAAAGAAGATTCACCTGCTTCAATAACACCAAGCTGTACTCATCTTCGTAGTGACAGATATGTTCAGGATCCATCTTCATTAAGTCATTATAGAGTGCAAGGATTTCTTCATAATGAGACTCAGTACTAGCATCCGGGCAGCCATATGAGATCAATGTGTTATGGGCCATCAAGAGTCTTGCAAGAATAAGTTTTCCAATTTTACTACAACAAAAAGAAACGATAAAGAAAATAAAAATTACTTGCCATGAGAAGAAGATTCTTTAAAATACACCAGGAATCCTACATGAATCTAGCTTACCAGTCCGTTGATGACAACAGTTCCCGGCTCTGAGCAATTTCATCCGATATAGTCTCCATACACAACTTAGGAATGGTTGGTTTTATCGTCTTTGCAATGTCTAATTTACAAAGTGAGTCAAGCAAGTTTGCATCTTGAGATTGGGTAAAATGAGGTTTAAAATTTTCCTCATTCCATGATATTTTATTTGTAGGTTGCACCTCAGAATGTTCTTGATCATTAGAACAAATACTCGCAGTGAAGGATATACTACAAGATTGACTACATGGCATACCACTTGAAGAAATAATACCCGGAAAGTGTGCAATTGTGACCTTTACATGAAAGGGCGGAAAGGAATCATCAGGATAACTAACATAAGTTAACCAAGCCTGGGAGAAACCAATTTTATTTGCTGAAAGTGGTCTCCAAATAAGACCATCAATACCATCATTATCAAATTCAACAGTGACTGTAGATGAGCTAACACCTTCAACTGCTTCGCTGAAATATAATATAAGGGGAAACATTCGTTTTTTTGACTGGAAATATAGCTTAGGCAAAGGTGTCTGGCTATTTGGGCGATCAATTGATGAAGATAGATTAGAACCATGTGGAGGCCATGAAGAAATAAATAGAGGCTCCAGTTTCAATGTTTGATCCAGTAGCCATAAATGATAAAACCAGCCACTTTGATCATCAGGGTCTGTGAAGAGAGCACTGCGGACAAACTCAAACTCCTCTCTCAAGACATTCTCTTTTTTGTCATATCCTTTTTCTCTTTTCTGAAATAGATTAGACAAAAGCATGCTGCAATTGTTGGCAAAAAAGTGAAATACTTAAGTTAAAATATTGAATCAAAAGATAATGAACTTTAAAATCACCAATTACTATGTCTCTTGTACAATGTTTGAAGAAAGACTTATTAAGATCAACAATCTACTAAGTCCAGAAACTTGAGTTCTGTTACATGAGATTTACAATACAAAACCAATCTTTGTAGCTCCATAACATTTGAACGTCAGTATATACTTATGAGTTTCTCAAAATGTAAATTCCAACTACTACAATCTATAGCTCATTCCGCAGCTCAAGTACATTGTTTCAAACCCCAGCCACAAAACACGCAGTAGCTCAACTATTATGTTCTCCAGTATAACCATTGTATTGCGCCATAACTTGCCAACTGCTAGTACTTTTTCTCATATATTTGTTTTGGATACTACTTGTCAAGCACCAAAGAAAATGCATCATGGAATACGACAAAAAAATATCATCACACCCTACAGTTTTTTTACTTCAGAAAACCAACAATTGCTTCTCCATCAGAACAGAATATATTCATGTAGAAATGATGATGGTCGTCTAATGACTATATATATGTAATGAGATTTATTACTTCCTAGGACATAGGAGCAAAAGCATGCATGAGAACAATCAGTCTATGTAATAACACAATTTATAAAGTGAAAATATTAAGTTAAAAACTAGAATACCTTCGGTTATGCCAGGCAGAATAATTACTAAAATTATCATATATCATATCAGTTGTGTACTGAAGTTCGTCTTCATCTGGAATCTTCTTTGATGCAGTTATAAACCTGGAAAATGCAGGCACCAAAGAACGACATTAGCAGGTCAAAAACACAACAATAGCCTGAACACCGAATTTTCAGCACTTCACCTCCTGTAATTCCACGCATGGAAATTTCGGGAGTCAAGTTTCTGGAACTTTGCCAGAAGCCTTAATTCCCTGTCTGAGGATGAATGACCCTTGCTTAGGACCCATTTGCGATGATGCCACGCCCCATATGCCTTAAAATTTCTCTTCAATGCATTCTCTACCTAAATGAAAATTCAAACTCTAACAAGTCCATCAGTTATTAAACCAAATTCTTCTACAAAAGGATGCCAAGTTCCATACTTTAACACTTCGGACAAGTTCGATAATCATGATTCCTTCAGTTTTACAACCAATTCGAACTAAAGTGGCAAAATTTTAGCTTTTAACAATCGTCACAAATCCTATGTAGCTTCCCATTCAGCCAATCAAGAACAGGAAAGGGATAAAAGGGGAGCTAAGACTTACAACTCTCAATTCTTCATCAAGAATTGATTGGGCCGACTCCGAATCAACTCCATTCTCCTTCTGTTGATCGAGAAGGTGCTGAACCGCGAGCTTCCGGTAATTCCAACCGGTGTAATGCTCGGGATTTGATTCCAAGAGCTTTGCACTGATTTCTATTGCTTCTTTCGTATATCTGCAGAGAAACTCCTCACGAATTAAACCCCCGCAGACGTAAACGAATCGAATATAACGCAATTAATTACTCAATCTACATGGAAATAAGCAGGAAAAGGGAAAATCACAAACATTTTGTTGTGGTGAAAGTGGAGGAGTTGAGATTGGAGATCGCGAAGTTTGGCGGCTTTGAGAGATGAGTCATCTCGCTCTTCCTGAGTCGGGGCTTTGCGCGGTATGCCGTGCATCCTCACTCTCTCTCTCTCTCTCTCTACAGAAAGATAGAATTTCGTTTGATTGGGAAGGGTTTAGATCTTCAGCACTATAATCCTTAAAATTCAACAGTTGATGAACAAGTTTGCCTCCAGTTACGGCGTGCGTTTTTGACTTCTTTCTAGTGAAAAGGTAAACAATAAAAATAATTATATACTCCATATTACTTTTAAAATACTATACTTTATATTTTTATATAATAATAGATCTAAAAAAATCAATGATTTATATTACTTTTTAAATTCTTACGGAAAAAGACTTTTATGTTATAAACTAGAGATAGAAAGATAAGAGGAAAAAGTAGAGAGAAGAAGAGTGAGAATTGTGTGTTTTCCATTTGAGAATTAAGCTTCTATTTATAATGATATATAGAGCATATTTAGGAACGCACAATTATTTTGGTGCATCGGTTTTATACTATACATCCAATTTTGTCCTATTATAGCACACCATCTTTGATTTTTCAACTAATATATTTACACTCCCGAATTCACTATTCACCGTCGCGCGTGAACAGTAACCGCACGCGGTTAATGTTCACGGCGTGCGGTTACTGTTCACGGCATTTTTTTTTTCCATATTTCTTTTTCATTTTTTCTGTTTTCTTTTTTATTTATTTTCCTTTTTACCCTTTTTTTTAAAATTTCCAGATTCTGTTTCTTTTTTTTTCCAGATTTTATTTTCTTTTTTTTTTTGTTTATTTTCCAGATTTTATTTAATTTTTTTGTTATTTTCAACATTGTCGTGACGAAATGTAATGATTTTGAAACTTTACATTTCTTAGTGATAAAATTTACTTTTTTCAACGACAATAATTACTTTAACGTTCGACTAAAAGTAGAATTTGTCGTATTAAAAAGTAGACATTGTCGTGATGAAATGTAATGATTGTGAAACTTAACGTTTCTTAGTGAAAAAGTTTACTTTTTTCAACGACAATAATTACTTTAACGTTCGACTAAAAGTAGAACTTGTTGTATTAAAAAGTAGACATTGTCGTGACGAAATGTAATGATTGTTAAACATTACGTTTTTTAGTGAAAAAGTTTACTTTTTCCAACGACAATAATTACTTTAACGTTGGATTAAAAGTAGAACTTGTCGTATTTAAAAGTAGACATTGTCGTGACGAAATGTAATGATTGTGAAACATTACGTTTCTTAGTGAAAAAGTTTACTTTTTCCAACGACAATAATTACTATAATGTTCGACTAAAAAGTAGAACTTGTTGTATTAAAAAGTAGACATTGTCGTTACGAAATGTAATAATTGTGAAATTTTACGTTTCTTAGTGAAAAAATTTACTTTTTCCAACTATAATAATTACTTTAACGTTCGACTAAAAAGTAGAACTTGTCGTATTAAAAAATAGATATTGTCGTGATGAAATGTAATGATTGTGAAGCTTTACGTTTCGTAATGACAATGTTTACTAAAAAATTTGGATTTAAAAAATCTGGAATAAAGTACTGAAAAATAAAAAAACTGAAAATATTAAAATAAAAACTGAAAATATTAAAAAAAAGACTGAAAAATATTAAAAAACTGAAAAATAAAATATTTAATAAAAAAAAGCCTATTTAAACAGTAACAGTAAAGGAAGGGAAAAAAATCGGATGAACAGTAAAAAAAATAGATGAACAGTACGCACGCGTGGCATGAACAGTAATCGTGTAATATTTTTTGTGTTGAAAAGTCAAAGATGGTGTGCTATAATAGGACAAGAAGTGGTTGTATACTATACAACCGACTCACCAGAACACACCTCTTAGGAACGTTACTTGCACGCCAAGCAACTCGAGTTTTGCCAATCAAGTAACTAATTACTTGGCCATCAAGGAACCCTGACTTGGTCACCAAGCAATCCACTTACTTGGATGTCACTCATCTAATAGATATTTACAACACTCTCCCTTTGAGTGACAGATTCCTAAACAGATGTTGCTTCATTAAAACCTTGCTAGTAAAATCCAGTGGAATAAAACCTAGTCGAAATAAAATGAGTACAACTGCTCCCCCTGATCTTGAGATCACTGTAGATCTTTGAGTCGATCTTGTGTATCAGCTTTCTGAATGTTGATGTTGGTAATATTTTTGTGAATAAGTCCACCAAATTATCACTTGAACGAATTTGTTGAACCATGATATCATCACTCTTTTGGAGATCATGTGTGTAGAAAAACTTGGGAGAAATATGTTTCGTCCTATCGCCTTTGATGTAACCTTCCTTGAGTTGTGCGATGCAAGCAGCATTGTCTTTATACAAAATACTTGGGTTGGCCTTAGAGGAAGCTAACCCGCACGACTCTTGGATATGACTAGTCATATTTCTCAACCATTCACACTCTCGACTTGCTTCATAGATTGCAATAATCTCAAAATGATTTGAGGATGTTGCAGTCAAGGTTTGTTTCACAGACTTCCATGATATAGCAGTTCCACCACTTGTGAAAACGTAGTCAGTTTGAGACTTAGCTTGATGTGGATCAGATAGATAATCTGCATCTGAATACCCTACGAGAGATAGATCGAAATTTTCGAAATAAAATAATCCAAGATCAATTGTACCTTTTAGATACCGTAGAATGTGCTTAACACCATTCCAATGTCTCAAAGTAGGCGTGGAGCTATATCTTGCGAGAAAATTTACAGAAAAAAACTATATCTAGTCTAGTGTTATTAGCTAGATAAGTTAATGCTCCAATCGCACTTAGATACGGTACTTGAGGACTAAGTATATTTTCACCATCTTCAATAGGTCGAAATGGATCTTTCTTTATATCAAGAGATCTAACAACCATTGGTGATGCTAATGGATGAGCATTAACGTTCGATTTGTAATCCAAGACAAAATCCTGTCTTTCCCAAATCTTTCATCTCAAATTATTTATTTAAATATTTAGCAGTTTTATTAAGCTCTTTAGGAGCCCCAATTAAATTCAAATCATCAACATAAACTGTTATGATTGCAAATCCATTTTCGATTTTCTTTATGAAAACACAAGGGCATATATCATCATTCTTGTATCCTTCTTCCAAAAGATACTCACTCAGTCTGTTATACCACATACGCCCAGACTGTTTCAACCCATACAATAATTTTTGCAGTTTAATCGAAAACATGCTTTTGGGTTTTGACTTTAATGCTTTAGGCATTTTAAATCCTTCAGGGATTTTCATGTATATGTCATTATCCAATGACCCATATAGATATGCAGTTACTATATCTATAAGGACACATATTAAGCCTTTGTGACACAACCATACTAATAAAAAATCTGAAAGTAATCGCATCAATTACTGGAGAGTATGTTTCCTCGTAATCAATTCCTGGTCTTTGAGAGAAATCTTGTGCTACTAGTCTTGCCCTGTATCTCGTAACTTCATTTTTCTCGTTTCTCTTTCTAACAAAGACCCATCTGTATCCAACAGGAATTTCAGATGCCGGAGTTAGGACTATAGGTCCAAATACTTTCCGGTTATGACATGAATTTAATTCCCTTTCTATAGCTCATTTCCACATTGGCCAATCATTTCTCTGTTTACATTCAGTAACAGATTGTGGTTCAGGATTCGGATCCTCATTTAATTTTATGAGCTATATGAAAGGCGAATATATCATCCACGATGATATTTTCTCTCTCCAGT
This sequence comes from Schizonepeta tenuifolia, assembly GCA_029490685.1. NCBI lineage: Eukaryota > Viridiplantae > Streptophyta > Magnoliopsida > Lamiales > Lamiaceae > Schizonepeta > Schizonepeta tenuifolia. The sequence continues at coordinate 77,779,151 of CM055957.1, read as the reverse complement.
ATCTGATTAGAGGATGCATAATTTATTGAGATCTCATGATTTTCAGATACTTGTAATTCTTCAGGAATTACATCACTTTCAGATACTTGTAATTCTTCAGGAATTACATCACTTTTATGTGATTGATTAGTCAGTCGTAATTCTTCAGGAATTACATTATTTATTTTCGTCATTGCTTGGTTTCCATCTAGCCCCTTTCTTTTTCTGGGCACAGAATCTTTGAAACCAAGTGGTCGTCCACGTTTTTTACGAATTTTAGACTCATGTATGTAAGACTGTGTCACTTTTTTTGTATCTACAAAAGCATCAGGAATTTGATTTGCAACCTTTTGCAAATGAATGATATTTTCAACTTCTTGTTCACATTGATTAATTCTGGAATCAAAATGTGACAAGCTTTTCTCATTCCAAGATATTTCTCTGTGCTTTTCTGGTTGTAGATTTGTTCCCCCTAATGTTGGAAATATCATCAAAATGACAATCTGCAAATCGTGCAGTAAATAAATCACCCGTTAAAGGTTCAATATACCTTATAATCGAGGGTGAATAAAATCCAACATATATCTCAAGCCTTCGTTGGGGACCCATTTTTGTTCTTTGTGGGGGTGCATTTGGGATATAAACATCGCAACCAAAAGTTCGTAAGTGAGAAACATCAGGTTCTCGATCAAGAATAATTTGTATCGGGAAGTAATCATGAATACCCGATGGTCTTATTCGAACAAATGTTGCGGCATGTAATATGGCATGACCCCAAGCAGTTGTTGGGAGTTTCGACTTCATAAGTAATGGTCTAGCAATCAATTGAAGTCGTTTAATAAATGACTTTGCCAAGCCATTTTGAGTATGTACATGAGCTATTGAATGTTCAATCTCAATTCCAATAGCCATACAATAATTTTCAAATGCTTGAGACCTGAACTCACTAGTATTATCAAGACGAATTCTCTTAATAGAATTGTCTGGGAATTGAGCTCTTAGCTTTATAATTTGGGCAAGTAGTCTAGCAAATGTTGCATTTCTCGTACAAAGCAAGAATACATGTGACCATCTAGAAGAAACATCAATCAATATCATAAAGTATCGAAATGGTCCACATGGTGGATGTATAGATCCACAGATATCTCCTTGAATTCTTTCCAAGAATGATGGAGATTCCACATTAACCTTCGTATATGAAGGTCTAATGACTAACTTGCCTTGCGCACAAGCATCACATGAGAATTCATTTGTCATAATAATCCTTTGATTCTTCATATTGTGCCTATGTGAATTATTAATTATTCGGCGCATCATAGTAACTCCAGGATGTCCAAATCTATCATGCCAAAGCATAAAGCTTTTTGTGTCAATGAACTTCAGGTTCATGACATAGTTTGCCTCAATTGCCTTTATGAATGTATAATATATTCAGAAGGTAGTATTGGCAATTTTCTTTTGTCTGCTTATAGCCAGACGCAAAAGAATTTATACAAAGATATTCATAGCTGATGGGACACCTTCGGTACGTCAAGGTTGCCTGATGCAACCTTCCACTAATATTTTCAGTATCTTTTCACTCGAGTGGCAACCTTGCCTCAATATTTGGGACAGTGGGGGAAGTTTGCCTAGAATGGGAATAGTGGAGGAAGTCTGCCTGGAATAATGGAGTTATGCTTCTTAGGGAAGGTTACCTTGTGGTAACCTTCCCCGATTACACTTTATGGACAACTGGTATAAAGCGTTGTACGGATTTGCCTTCTCAAGGCACAAAATATCCCGTGTCAGACGTCGGTACCGACCTGTCACATCGCTTAAAGTAGGGAAGCTTCCCCTATCAAAGGCGGTTGGAAAACTTTCTAAGTTTCCCCAAAATGACTGAAATACCCTTATTTCTACAGGTATATATACTGTTTCTACAGCAAATATCAGGTATGATACTCATTATTTCCTACATGTGACAGAACTCGTTGAGATAGCTTGAGCTTTGTGTTGAATACGAACTAACTTTTTTTGATCGTCGGAGACGCGACGCCGGCATAAACCCGGCGTTACGCTTTGTAGGTCGGAATTCAAGGGCGGAACCCATGTGGAGAAGCTCTTCTCAAACATAATCTCATCGATACAAGGTACGTATTATGTGTTAATGATTCTTAAACATCGGTATGTTTAAGGGTTGCAAATCGTGACCCCATCAATTGCCACCTTCTGCTATAGTCTTAATATGGTATCCATTACTGCAAATATCCTTGAAACTTAGTAGTTTCTTTTAGACTTACTAAAATACAGGGCATTTTCAATATTTAATTTAATATCATTTGGCAAAATGATACAAGTTCTTCCAGAGCCTTCAATGATGTTTGATGCACCTGATATCGTGTTAACATTATACTCAACTAATGTTAACTTAATAAAATACTTCTTCTTTTGAAGAATGGTGTGTATGGTGGCACTATCAGCAAGACAAATATCACAAGATTCTATTTGAATTTCTGAAAATATTTTAAAAGAAGATCAATTATTTTGAAAAAGAAATAAGCAATTGATTTTAACGAAAAATAATGACTGAAATAAGCAAAATATTTTATTAACTTGAAATTCATAATAAAGGACTAAACAATGTCCATATTATTGTCTTCTAACACACACCACCAACAAACATATCCATATTATCTATTATTGGATCAACAAAGAAGTCAGAGATATTTAAATGAGTAGTATCAATTGAACTGTCAAAGTTAACGACATTGGTTTCCTTGTCTTTTCCCTTAATTGAATCTTGATATAGATTGATAAGGTGTTTTACCGTACGACAGGTTCGTGCCCAATGTCCGGTCATGCCACATCTATGACATGCACCTTCCCTTTTAGATGAATTATGCTTGTAGGATGTTCTCTGCCTTTTGTTGCTAGAGGTTGCATCATTTGGTTTACCGCGTCCTCGACCGCGACCATATCCACGTCCTCTCCCATGCCCTCTTTCACGTTGGTTCCCACGACCATTTTCATGGTGGAAAGTTGCATTGGCTTCAGGCAATGCAGCAGAACCAGTGGGGCGGAGTTCGTGATTTTTCATGAGCAATTCATTATTTTGTTCGGCAACCAACAAGCAAGATATTAGTTCAGAGTACTTTTTGAAACCTCGCTCTCTATATTGTTGTTGTAACAACACATTAGAAGCGTGAAAAGTGGAGAATGTTTTCTCAAGCATATCAACATCTGTGATATTTTCTCCACATAGTTTCAACTTTGAAACAATTATGAATAATTCAGAATTATAAGTACTCACAGACTTAAAGTTTTGTAGTCTAAGATGCATCCAAACGTAACGAGCTTTAGGAAGGATAACCGTCCTTTGATGATCAAACCTTTCTTTCAGGTTTGTCCACAATTCTTTTGGATCTTTGAAAGTCAGATACTCAATCTTTAAGTCATCATGAAGATGATGACGAAGGAAAATTAATGCCTTAGCGCGATCCTGTTCGGATGCGTTATTCCTTCTTTTATTGTCTCCCCCAGACCCTTTGAGATCAGGTGAACATCAACATCAAGAGCCCATGACATATAATTCTTTCTCGAGATATCAAGAGCAATGAACTCAAGTTTGACTATATTTACCATCCGTGCAACTTTGCACAAAAAAATTAAGGATAAATACATTATCCAAATATATGCTCTTCGGGTCTTGTAATATACTTCAGGAATATTACTTGGGCAATTTTCATAGTATCGTGTAATATTCTTCAGGAATATTACTTGTGCTATTTCCATAGCAACAACAAGATTGAGTGTAATATTCTTCAGGAATATTACTTGTGCTATTTCCATAGCATCAATATAAAGTTTGAATGTAATATTCTTCAGGAATATTACTTGTGCTACTCAAATAGCATCAACGAATTTTTCAGATTATTCATGTTTCCTCATGGAATCACGATTTGAGATTAAGAACGAAGCATATATAAATGAAAAGTAATTGAGTTTTTCAAACTAAAAATAAATTTGTACCTCGTTGGAAAGACACGATTCTTTCCTATAACATACCTTCAATTTAATTGGTTAGAATCTCGTGGCTAAGGATCGTGCTTCAACTATCAAAGGGGAGGATCGAGTGAGGTAGAGACTCGTGCTTCTAGGACTTGAAGAAGAACTTCTAGCGATGAAGGAGAGGATCGAGAAAGGTAGAGCTTCGTGCTGGTAACGTGTTATAAATTAGAGATAGAAAGATAAGAGGAAAGAGTAGAGAGAAGAGTGAGAATTGTGTGTTTTCCATTTGAGGACTAAGCCTCTATTTATAGTGATACATGGAGCATATTTAGGGACGTTACTTGCACGCCAAGCAACTCGAGTCTTGCCAATCAAGTAACTAATTATTTGGCCATCAAGGAACTAATGACTTGGTCACCAAGAAATCCACTTACTTGGATGTCACTTATCTAATAGATATTTACAACATTTTATATATTATCTCTTTCCTGCTGTCTTGCACACATAAAACAAATGATTTAAAAAGTATACTAATACACGTACAAAATTAAAAGATTTATATAGTAGAGATGTCAATTTAGCTTGAAACTAATGGGCCGGTCTAGTAAACCGAAAAAAAAAAATGACCGGTTAGGGTCGAAAATTTTTCTCCGGATTGACTTGAACTGAAAATATCTCGAGCCTGATAGGGTTTAGCCGAAACACTGTTGGTTTGCTCGACTAACCAAAGTTTTATGAATATATTTTATATTTTATTTAGAATATGTTAAGTTCTCTATAATTTTACTCAAACTTAATAAAAAAATATATGATACGAAAAATATAATAAATGATAACCTTTAAATGAAAATGTATGTTAAATTCAAACTTCTCACAAGCTATTAATCATAATCGTAAACTTCTTGGCCTAACAAACTGGCCCGAAAATCGAAGGTTGAGTGTTAGCGTTGAAAATTTCTATTCCAAATTTTTTTTAACCTGATTAAATCCGATCGAAAATAGTTTGAAGTCGACGAAAATCGAACGAGTTAACCTATGTATATCTCAGTTACATAGTGCTTGGAACTTAGTACGATCAAAAGAATTACATAGGGCTTAATTTTTTCTTTCGGTTAGGACCAAATCCAAATTATCTTAAATTTGGAATTATTCTGTATATGTATTTTTTTTAAATTTATTTATGTTTTACTGAAAATGTAATACCTAGTTTTACTCTCTAAAAAACCTTCTCCACTAAACGTTGCCGTTGTGGGCCAATTTATTTCACAGTCGTTGATCACTGAGGAAGAAGCCGAAGAGACAAAATAGTAAAATTGATCGCATTCTTCATCATGGATTCAGAAGGTCTACCGATCTTCTATGTTTTCTACAATTTATTGATCGACTTCGCAGAAATTTCATTCTTTTGGCAAAAGTTTGACAATTTTCTTTAGGGCAACGGACATCTTCAAACCCTTCTGCTATGCTGTCTGCTCTCTTGTGCAAAAGGGCTAAACTGCACGAAGATCTCCGCAATATCGAAAAACAGGTGAAAAATTATGCGATGATTTTATTTGTAAAAGTTATTAGTATATATTTCGTGATGCTTATTGAATGGAAGTTTTGTGTAGTGTAGGTATATGATATGGAGACAGGTTATTTGCAGGATCCCAGCCAATGTGGCAATGTCTTGAAAGGTTTTGAAGGCTTCTTGTCTTCTTCCAAGAACACTACACTGTAATTTTTTTTTATATGTTGATTATTCTGCTATGTGTTGTTTATCTTAGTATTTGTTAATTAACCATGAAATTGGGGCATTTGATGGAAAAGTGGATCCAAATAGCCTGCGGTATTATGTTGATTTGGGTGAATATTAATATGGCATTGAATTTCTGCTCTGGGATGGTCTGTTAATTCACTTTCTTTAAAGATGTATTTTGTTGAGTAATGGTTTGTGCTTCCTTTTATGTTTAAATTCTGTATATATATTGTTCCAGCAGTTGTAATTTTTTTTTTTGGGGCTTTTGGTTACTGTTAATACGAACGAGAGTGATTAGTGTTCCTCTTTCTTTTGCAGCTTGAAACGATCAAGGAAGTTTCAGCCTGAAGACAGGCTGTTTTCATTATCGTCCGTCACTTCACCGGCTGTATGATTTTCATATTATGGTTTCTGTATGCAAATATACGCACATTGAAATTTTTTTTGAACTAAATGAAAATAGCTAAACATGGTTTATCTCTGCCTGTCTCATGGTTGTTTTTAGGGCTCATTTGTGATGCCTTCTCTTCATGGGTTCTATGATTGATGTAGATGTATGCTTTGGACTTGGCCACCTTACTCATGTTATATGCATCTTTTAGGTCATTTGACATGTTGTGGACTTTGAAGGCTTGCAGTTATCCCATGAACAGTAAATGTGATTATCAATAGTAATACTTGTGAAACATATTTGAATTTGAGAATGGTTAGACTGGTGACACTGTAAGAATGGAAAACATTTAGGCATTCCTTCTCATTATTTTGTCTTCGAAACAATAAATGCTTTACTTTAGATCTTCTGAGTTGTATGTATTATTATTTCAATTTTCAATTTTCAATCCTAGCTTTGCTTCGTGCCTGTCTACGACTATTCTGCATATAATTCTTCTTTCCAACTTTTTTGCTTCTTTAGATATTTGATTTAATTATCATGTTTACCAGGCCGAAGAAATAGCAAGAGATGGTGGGGTAACAACAAATGGGCCGTAAGTAGTCAAGATTTTCGGTCTCACTAATAAGAGTTTTGTATAGTCTGTTACAGATACTGGACAATATGCGTAATTGTTGAGCATTCAAATCATCTTTAAGATAAGATTAGCTGATACATTGGTTTCTACTAGAGTTTGTTTTCATTAATACTCGACGCATTGCAGGGGGAAACCGAAGAAAGGTAGAGGGCCGAGAGAGGTGAAAAGAAGACAATCTAGCGAAGCTGACATTGACTACGAAGATGATCCTGATTTGATGTAGTGCGACTCCCGATATGAATGGATACTGCAGTTCCTAACTTCCAACTCCAAGCTGAGTTTTCGTTGTTATGAGGCATATATATTGCAGCAAGCTTACATGTTATCAATGAATATTTAACCATCTTCATGTATTTATAGATACATTTAATTGTTGTTCTTGAAACACAGGTCTTTAGCAGGCAAATCTTGCGTTACCAACTGAAAATACTTGATCAATTCAATGGGCTTATAATGATGAAGTATTTCTGTTTTTCCCTTCTTTTTATGACAATTGCTGCTTGAAGTGCGCATTGAGTTAAGGCGAGCTGCAATCATCATGTGCAATTCGTTGAAGCAACTTATGATTTTTTAAAGGATGAATGATGTTCTTGAGAGCATTGGTTCACTGGATCACTGGAATCTAGATCCATTCAAATCAAATTGAACTCAAAACAATTTAAAGCATTTCAATGTGTGTACATTTTCATATGGAACACTGACCAATTGGAATTTATTATTTCTTTATTAAAACTTAATTACATATTAATTAATTAAAAATAAAAGACCGAAAAACTAAATATAATAAAATAAACTATACTAGGGCACAGTTGCACGGTGTTATCGTCTTGCTCAATTGAAAGATATTCAGTCGACTCAATGTCTCTCACCAAATGAACCGACCAAAAACTTGTAGTATTATTTGTAGATATTTATATAGAAAATATTTTTGCAAAAATGGCAGTTGGCTGCTTCAGCTTAATATCCAGTTTAAGGGCTTAAATCTAATTTGCATCATTATTACGGTCGTCGTTAGTTAAAATACGAAAACAAGAAATTGTGTGTAAAACAAATTCGGTTCGGTTCCAGTAATGTTTAGGACGGTTCGGTTGAATTAGTATTTTCTTTTAAGAAATTCGGTTTGTTCCGTTTATTTTCTAGAATTAATTTGGCAGCCGATATTTAATGCCGGGGCTGTCAAGCTGCTGCAAATCAAGAATTTGCCGGCGGATCTTTTAAAGTCTTATCCATGAACTTTCTGGTAAACAATCCATTTTTGCCCATCTATTTTCGCTCTTTCTACGTGCCTAAATTCATATACACGTACAAAACTGTTGTTGAATTAACTGTTCATTTTGTGGCGGCGATTCTTCTTCAGGAAATATTCAAGAATCCAAGGAAGAACTCAAATGAGCTGCCGCCGCCGCCGCCGCCGCCGCCCGTATGGTGGATTGAGACGTCTGGTCCAGTGTCCCACCACTTCCAATATGAACCAGATGGCCAACTTTTTGTGAGCCTTCCCTTCTCCTATTTTCTCTTACTAACCTTTTATCCTTTCGTGCATGCATTTTTGCAAACAGCTGGCGTGCCCCTATTTTTTTGTCTTACTTAATTAATTCTTTTGCCTGCTTGTTTAATTCGATGTATGGTCGCTATGGATTTATGTTGTTTTGGGTTTAATGTTTCCTACTTTCGTCTGTTTCAAGTTAGACGTATTCAAAAGTTATTTTACATGAAATTTTCCGTTTGATTATGCATTCGCTTGTTTCGTTGATAATATTTTGATAGCATTTCCAATTGGGGTTAATTAGATTAAAACATAAAAACTAAATGTTGTAGTTAATCAAATGTGCTATATTTCTGTTGGAGTATGTTTTTTTGCCATTGTAGATGCCTATACTTAGGTAATTTTGAATCTTTGTCTTTACAGGTTCCATATATTGGCATGAGGTTGTGTGTGTGTGTGCGTGTGTTTCCTTTTCCTTTTCCTTTTGGGTGTCCTTCTATGTTTAAGGCCTTATGGCTTTTGGATAACTTTTTTCTGTGTAATGGAGTAAACTGAAAGTAAAAGTGTGACTGAATTCTTTTCCTTACGTATTGATATTTCTGATGATTGACAAGCAATGTGTCATGCAAAAGACATTGAGATTTTATTTTTATTGATTTTGTATGTGATATTCTTTAACCTTATTATTGTTATTCAGGTGAAGATGGTTGAAGACACAAGACCTGCCTCCCGTAGGATAGTCGAATCCTTTCTGAATAAATTTTTTCCATCGGGTTATCCATATAGGTAAGTTGCATTATCAGCTGTTTTTCACATACTTCAACCAGAGTCAATTTTATTAATTTTTTCTCACTTCTACAGTGTGAATGAGGGCTATCTTCGATATACACAGTTTCGTGCATTGCAACACTTCTCCAGTGCAGCACTGTCTGTTCTATCAACTCAGGTAATGATCGTAATCTAATGATTCAAATGCCCGACTATGAAGAGGTTTTTTCTGAGTAACTAACTCCCTTCCAGTCACTGCTATTTGCTGCAGGCTTGCGACCTACACCTGCACAGGCTACTGCTGTTAGTTGGGTAAAGACTAAGTTGGAACTTTTATCAAGTAATTACTGAATTTGTTGTGTTGTGAACCATATATAATGTTTTTTGATCGCAGATATTAAAAGACGGGATGCAGCATGTGGGAAAGATCATATGTAGCAATTTGGGTGCAAGAATGGACTCAGAGCCTAAATGTTGGAGGATATTGGGTAATACTAGATTGATTTCTTAAGTCTGATTCATTTAATTATCTATGAAGTTATTCATTCCCCGTTGTCTTGTTGTCTCTATCGTGAACCTTTCTGTGGATATTTGAAATGATTAGATCTTTCTTCATGCAGCTGATGTTCTTTACGACTTTGGCACTGGTCTGGAAGTAATTTCCCCTTTATGTCCGCAGTTATTTCTTGAAATGGCTGGGCTTGGTAATCTTGCTAAGGTGGGTTAGTTATTTGCACTTGTTTTCATATGATAGTGTTTCATACGTGGAAGGTGACTCTTTACTGTGCAGGGAATGGCAGTTGTTGCAGCAAGAGCAACAAGGTTACCCATATATTCTTCATTCGCTAAAGAGGGAAATCTCAGTGACCTTTTTGCAAAAGGTGAAGCTATTTCTACAGTGTTTAATGTTCTCGGAATTGGAGCTGGAATTCAGTTAGCATCTACAGTTTGCTCGTCTACGCAGGGAAAGGTACTAGTCTTTAATGCTTCTGTCTTCGTGCAATTGTTGGCTACAAACTGCCATTCTAATTTTCATGTCAAACGTCACAAATAGGAATTTCATGTGAATGCTTCTGTCTTTCTTACCTTTGTCCAACAATAGAAAGTGTTGAATATATGTTATGTTGCTTGTTTATTGATTCTACAAGTAATATAGCACCATAAATTTTGAAACCTGCTATTTCTGATATTATGACTAGTTATGAAATTTTATTTAATTAATTAACTTCAGTCTCCTCTCAATTAAAACTAAGAGTCCCATTGTGGATTAGATATCGGCCTCACTTTATTAGGTGTGCTAAATTTTCTATAATTTCTTTATTTGATTAACCTGCTAAGCATTTGGACGTGTTTCACAATTCTTTTATGAAGTTAATATACTTTGAACATTAAGATGTATCATGTCATTTTTGAGGAAGTTCTGGTTTTCAGTGATCATGTATCAATGTAAATGGTGCATCAAATATCTTATAATTATAATGTTGGAATAGCAACATTTAGGCCTATCAGCTGCTGAACCGTCTAGCATCTTAGGCGATCAAATGTGTAAGGAATAAGGTCACATTAATTGCACGATTATTTATGCACAAAGATAACTAGTGAAAGAGTATGCAAATTCTTTTTTCTAGAAGCTAGTGTGGAATTAATATGAGTACTATTCATGGAAATGGTTTCAGACCTAGGGCCTCATTTTCCCTTAATAACGAGTTCACGTAGATATTTTTGTCAGCAGCAGCAAGTTTTTATTTTTTTATTATGGATTGAAGGACCCCAATATTTAGCCTTTGTCTTAATGAATTCAACTGTGAAACTGACTATGTGCTTATCGATCAAAGGAGAATGGGAATGGTGGTAGTAAGGAATGTACATGACTTTTCATTTTTCCCATATGGGTTATCATATCTACTGTAGAGAAATGATTCCTCAATATTAATCTCCTCGAATGCCATTCCTTTCTCGTTTCCTTTCCCAACCCATCCTACCAATCAACCAATGGAGGATGATGTTGATAGATAGATTATTACGTTATTTATTTGTTTATAGACTCGGTAATTCTGATGAAGCTGAGCATCTTACAGATGGTGGTTGGACCTCTCCTATCTGTGTTTCACATTTATTGCGTCCGAGAAGAGATGCAAGCGACTCCAATCAACACTCTAAATCCACAGAGAACTGCAATGATTGTTGCTGATTTTTTGAAGGTTTTTACCACACCACCATCTATCATATTAATTGGTTTCTGAATTGTCCAGTAATATAATCTTTTGTTGATTTGCACCAGAGTGGCAGAATATCTAGTCCTGCTGATCTGAGATATCGAGAAGATCTATTGTTCCCGGGGCGTGTGATAGAGGAGGCGGGAAGTGTAAAGGTGGGAAGGCCTTTGCACAAGGCCGTCAAGCCCTCAGAGCTACACAGAATGAAGGAAAAGTTTCCAAACGAAAGATTTATTCTACACCGTGGATTCAAACAGACAGACATGATACTGGAACGCAACGCTAGTGGTGAAGATGCTTTGAGGGGATGGCTGGTTGCTGCATACGCTTCTGATATCGAGAAGAAGTTCGACAAGGCTAGCGAAAATGCACTGGACGAGGGTTATGAGAGAATGAGGGATGTGTTTTCTTCGTTTCTGTCGCAGCTGCAAGCCAGAGGATGGCATACAGATCGTTTTCTTGATGGAAATGGATGTCGTTTTGCTTTATAGTCTGCTGTCGTTAAAGATAATATGGCTGTAATCTGTACTGTTTGATTGAAATCAAATTAAACTTACAAAGCTTTCATTTTGTTTTATTTTTTTCTCTAGAGCTGTGCTCTATTACATAAGCATGCCTCACATTTAATGAGACCCCTTTTCTTTATGCGTTAAGAAAGAAACCTGCAGTTGTAATTTTCTGCCTTAAAATAAATGCAGAGTAGCTATCTCAAATAAAGAGTACGGATTTCATTCATAAAAAACAGATAAATTTTGTAACTGCATGCAAAGAACAATGGCTTTTTGCCATGTATTATGATAGCCCACTAAGTAGTCACAAGATATGAGATATCTCGTTGATTCGTCTATTAAAATTTATTATATTTGACATAGAAAATGTTAAAAGTTGGGAATATAAAAATGCCTTCATCATTATTTTAGTGCGACAGTAAGATATGATAAACAAGAACAAGATCAAGCTTTTAGCTCATAATTCATCATTATCTCAAGTAGCACACTTTAGAAAAAGCAGTACTCTCTCAACTGTCTCTCATCAATTGCTTATAATAAATTTAAAATGGAAATGGAAAAAATAGAAATCTATTGCGGATGCCAATTTAACGGAAAATTCTATAAAAGGAATACATGTATTACACTCATCTTTCACATGTAAATATTTTAATAACATAAATTCTATTAAGAACTAATGGTTATGCGGTGCACGACCAACACCGTTTGTAAGGTGTGACAAATGTGTAAAATTCGAGCACACTTTTAATATCATTTCTTTACGTTAAGCTATCATGGCAAGATACAACTTGACCTTTTTTTTCTTTGAATTTTTTAACTCTCGTTGCTCCATTTTAGGATTTAGTTTTTATATAGTTGTTTTAATATTAATATTATCATTTTGGCACGTTGTATTTTCATAAAATATTAATTTCGGAACTTAGCATTTAGTGTTCATTAACTTTAACAAATATACTAATCCTTTTGTTAGAGAACAACCTACTAATCTAAAAAACACTTTAACTAACAACTTGCTTTTAAGTAGAATCTAGCTGACTAGTTATGAATTACACAAACATCATTCACATATATAGATGATCTTGTAAGTTGAACGAAAATTTACGTTACAATCTCCTTAAACTGCAATTTTGTCTTGACTAACATATTATATTAATTAAGCTTTCCAAATATATCACCAACTTATCTTAAATCAAAATCTAACCTATTATGATCTCTATAAACGTTTTGTATGAGATGTAACTAATTAAGAACATGTACACTCTCAAAATAAACTTATCCAAAGACATTAATATATAAAAATTAGGTTTAATTGAATTTAGTGGACTAAAAGTGTTTAATGCGCACTAGTGTAATTGAGGTGGGCTGCTTTCCATCTCCATTCGAGGTTCATGCATGGGAACATTTTAATTAATTTACGTAGAAAATTAAAATGGAAAATTAGTTAAAGATATGGTGGGTCCGTGACCGTCGATTGAATCGGTCACTCCCCACTGTGATTCGGTGGTAAAATCTAGATTGTACTCTTAGCTGGTGCTGTATTAGTTTTTATCTAATTAGTTAAAAATATGATCTGAATCCATTTCTCTTCACAATAAGAAATAAATGAGTTGATTATATATAATTGTTGTGAAGAGAAATGGATTAAGATGGAAATAGTCATGAACTAGAATACAATAGTCGTAATTTTACGTTAAATCATCTCAATTTTGTGTGTGTGAGGAACGATAAAAGTTAATTAGTTAAAAGACCATTAACCTTGGAACAATATTTTCTTCCCAATTTGGTCTCTTTTTACAGCCAAATTAAATTCAACTCGAAAGTCAATACAATAATTTCGACCTTTTTTTTATACTAGTGCGGAGAACTAATGCATGGTGACTTATTTCTATAAAAATATTAATATATATACTGCTATTATTTTTTTACTAATTGATCGCGCACTGAAAGAACTAGGCTATCCAAATATTGATATAATTAATTATTAGTTTAATATTCCCTACATTCATGAAATAATTGCTAACATTTTTTTATGAGTGTTCACAAAAAATTTGCTCGCTCCATTTATAAAAGTAGATCTCACGTATTTCACTGTACTTGTAACTTTATTCCACTCACAATAACCATTAAACCTAATCAGATGTGAGCAATAATTTGGTGGATGAAGGGAGGGAGTATATAACATGTATTATATAGTTGGCCGCGGCCCGCTGGTAAATGTCTCGTGGGAATATTATATATATTGCAAGTATACATAAAAATAGCACCCAGCCACTAATAATTTTGAGTCAAAATAATGCTAAAAGTCGCACCGTTATTCAATGAATGATGATAAATTTCTTGCGGCCGAAAAGTATATATGCCTACTAAATTGACTTCATTTCCTAATACATACATAGTTTTAATATCATTTTCCTATATTTTACAAGATTATATCTTTATACTATATTTTATGCGTTTGAATTCTAGTGATTCGGAATGGAAGAGCTTGATTTTTTATTCCACGATATCTAGTTTTGTTGGTACGAGTAAGAAGGGAACAATTTTTTTACGAATAGTTAATAAGTACTAGGTTGACTTTTTTTTTTTTTTGAATTCGTTGGAACCGACAGCCGCTAATCTTTGGTGTGCATTAGAAAAATCTCATCCTTATGCAGTAAACTAGGTTGACTTTTACTTGCTACATAATTGATGGCGAATCCCCTTTGATTCGTGTGATACTTCCCTCTACATGTACTGGAATAAAATTTACTTAATATGTATCACGAACAAAAGTTAAAAAATTATCCCTCATTATATTTGACTGGTACATAGGCCAATCCCAACTAAACTATTAAAACTCTAAATATATACTCCCACCGTCCACAAAATGGTCGGCACATTGTGGACGATACGGATTTTAAGAAAATAGTAGGTAGTAGTAAATTATAGTGAGTATTGTTGTGAGTGGAGTAAGGGTCCCATAATAAATGTGAGTGGCGTAGTAAAAGTGGCAATCATTTTGTGGATAAATTTAAATGTAAAAGTGACAACCATTTTGTGAACGGAGGGAGTAACGCATAGTAGTGCAAAAAAAAAGCTACTAAAACAAACGACCTTTTCTAGAGTCGAACACTAAAGGGTTGATCATATTGAAACGATCATGCTTTATCTCAATATAAATAAAGTGATCATAAATTTCAACGGTCAACAGTCAATGTGTGAAAAACGCTTTTAGTGATCAAATACTACTACTGTACTTTACGAAAAATTTCAACAGTCAACAATCAGTACGTACTTGTTATTGGAAAACATAATATTTCACGATATTGGTTTACACAATTCAACTCATCTTCTAACTCTATGCGTACATTCCTGGCAATGATTGGATATAAAAAAAAAATATATTATAGTTTAAGAGGTAAAAATAGGAATATTCACATATTTTCGGACTATTATATGATTTTAAAGTGAGCCCAAATAGGGAATTAATTAGCCTCTTCTTTTGACTTTCCCTTTTGTCATTTCTCCACCATGCAAGTATTCGGCTAATATTCAAAATCAGTGGAATGCTGAATATTTCAATATATGCTGTTTCTCGTCTTCACGGAAAAAAAAAGTGAAAATGTATTTTAAAATATTTTTTTATAAATTATGCAAGTATTTTGCATTTATTTATAAGACTATAAGTTTTCTATACCAAAATGAATTAAAAGATTAAAATATTTTTAAATAAAAGTTGACTTATTTTTTTCTTTCTTATTTTCTATTTTTTTGCAAGTTCTATTTTTTCTTTTCTTTCTTCTTTCTCTTTCTTCTTCCCTCTAATAAACCCTAAACCCTAACACCAACCAATTTGATGACATTAAATTTTGAACAATGCTCATTTATGTTTTGGAAGAGAGGTTGTTTGCTCTTATTAATATATCACAACAACTACTATAATTGTGTAGTGCAAAATTCTCAAACACATGAAGTTAAAAACTCACGACATAGATAAGAAGAGAGAAGTGGGTCTCCAAGAAAAAAACTCACAATAGTTAAAAAGAAGAAGGAGGTAACTCTCAAATGAAAGACTTTCGTGTTTCTGGGGAAGAAAGTATGTAACTATATTCACCACGTAAAATATGATTTTTTCGACGAGTTTTTATACCCACGGTGGCAACCCACGATGGACTCATTTTTGCACACGATGGTAGAAAATTTTCATGTACATGAATTATATGTTGATATTTATTCATAAGAGAGTATATTTGCATGTTTAGAAACGTTTTTAGAAGTAAAATAGCCGTAAAATTATATCCACTGTCGTGTGCATAAGATTTCTTCATGTTCTAGCCCGTTTTTCGCAACCCACGGTGGCAACCTACGATGGGGCAACCCACGATGGGCCATCGTGGGTTGCCACCGTGGACACCTTTTTAGGCAACCCACGGTGGCAACCTACGGTGACAACCCACGATGGTCCATCATGGGTTGCCTCATCGTGGGTTGCCACCGTAGGTTACCTAAAAAGGTGTCAAGTACCACGTTGTGGTACTTGACACGCATGAGCAACATAAACAAAGTAAAAGTTTTATTGCGGAGTGATATCGAGTTACTGCGTGTGTTAATTGAACAGAAAGACGATCAGGAGGTTTACGTCGATTACGACGGCTCATCCGCCCTCGGGGTTAACTTTGGTGGTAACAACTTCAGATTTGAGCACCACGACATTGACAACCGCATGCCCTACTCACATGAGCAATATGAAAAAGATGAGGAAGATGAGGATGAAGATGGTGACTACGACGAAAATGAAGAAGATGAGGTGAGTTCGTCCGAAGACGAAGCAGATGATCGTCGTAAAGAATTGCTTGATTCGCTATCTATTGATTTTCTTGCTTGGATATGACAGCCGGCACAAATGGATAGGGTTTTTGGTCATCGGAACTTCACATCGGATCATCAGTCCGAACGCGAGACTGAGCATCTGCTTGCAATGCACAATTGGATCATTCCATTCCCCAATCCTGACAACGCAGGGAGATTAGGGTGGGTCGTGCAACCACCACCAGTGCGTGGGGAACTCGAAGTGGGGGTCTTATTTAGTTCCAAGAAAGACTTGAGGATCACTGTTGGAATGTATCATCTGGAGAACTTTTTGGAGTGTAGATCGAAACGTTTGGCTAGCAATCGTACGACGTTCCTATGCAAGACTGGCAGAAAGAATTGCAGCTTTGGGATTTGTGCTATTGAGGGCGGCACCATTTGGAGAATTACTAAGTTATCCCTGGATCACACCTGTCACCACGATTTGAATCGTGTTGCTGCACGGTCGGCATCTTCTGATGTTGTTGCATTTTATTTTGCCAAAAGATTGACCGGCGAGGCGGTTACGTTGAAGCCAAGGGAGATGATGGAATAGATGCATAGAGTGTTTGGTATTAACATTTTATACAGTTTTGCTCTCCGGACGAGAAACATAGCCAAAGAGAATACGTATGGCGACCACATCTCGTCGTATCAGAAGATCCCCAAGTATCTATATTTGTTGAAGCAGCATAACCCGGGAACTGTTTATGACTTGGAGATGACCGTTGAAGGTTTGCTATGTCACTTATTTGTGACGCTCGGACAGAGTATTAGAGCATTTGATAAGTATCTACGGCCGGTGCTCGTAGAGGACGGGACCCACCTTAAGGGAAAGAATCGGAGAATTTTATTTGTAGCCGTCACGTTGGATGGGAACAACCATGTCTTTTCCCTTACAATTGGCCTCGGTCCCAAGGAGAATGATGTATATTGGGTATATTTTCTCTCCAACCTGCGCAGATGCTACAACCCTCCAGATGATTTACTGATTGTGAGTGATCAACATTTGATCATTAGGAATGCAGTTCAAGCCGTCTACCCGAATGCATTCCACGGGTTGTGCTACCACCACATTCAGAAAAATCTCATGCCCTACGGAAAACACGTAGCCACTATCTTTCAAGCTGCAACATATTGTAATCGTCACGAAGAGTTCGACGATTTGTTCTCAAAACTGCATCAAGTGAGCCCCAACGGAGCTCACAGACGGCTTTCTGACATTGGACCGGAGAGGTGGGCTAAGTGTAAGTGTCCGGTTCGATGCTATGACTTCTTGACCTCCAATTATGCCGAATGTTTGAACTCTCGTATGCTATGGGCGAGGCGTCTCCCGGTGCACTCGATGATTGAGATGTACCATTTCATTGTAGAGAAATGGACCGATGAGCATCGAGAGATCATGAGTTGATAGAGAATGCATTGGAAAAACTTTCTTTATCCGTGCAACACGGTACCCGCCTTCCAGCTCGAGGTAACACCACCACACATGTTTACAGAGTTGAAGAAAGAAATGTTTCTTATCACGTTGATCTAAGTACCAGGACATGTACGTGCCGAGCATGGAATTTGGATTTGATTACATGTCACCATGTTGTTGTCGCTATAAGGTAACATGTTCAATTACTAAATATTGTTTGGTTGCACCAACTTTCATTTAGCTTAGCCTTTCCATATGTTGAAAATTTTTGTCATTTTCTTATTTAGGTGTCCTATTTATATTGCACCAATTTTTGAATTAATGTTAATTTATTTTGGGTGTGTAACATAATTTTAATTAATTTTTCAACAGGCGTGCAAGTAACGGTTTGTCTGTGTATGATTTTGTAAGTCGTTATTTCAAATAGGAGACATTCAGAGAGACTTATATGTAGCATATTAACCCAATACCGTATCCAGATGAGTGGGTTGTGCCTCTGGAGATCTCCGCAATCGTTTGTCTTCCTATGGATGAGGTACGTCAGGCTGGACGCTCAAAAGATAGTCGTGCACGATCCGCAGTAGAAAATATGGTGAGATGTCACCAAGCGTGCGGTAGGTGTCATGGAAGGGGTCACAACAAAAAGACTTGGAAAACACGCATCCCGTTCAGTGGTGTTGACTTGAATAACCCCCCTGAAGATACAGAAGAGGTCGAGGGAGAACAGGTAAAGCAAAGGCGTCAGCGGAAGAAAAAGTGTAGCATTTATCATCTAGATGATCATGATGCGAGGAAATATCCTTACCGTGAAACGTAAATATGTTGTTTTTTTTGTTGTTTAAGATGAATTTATGATTTGTATTGGGAGAGAAAGCATAACTAAATTCTCATTTTTGTAAATATTTGAACTTGTTTAAGATGTGAGTGATTATACTTGAATGAGGTTAAAAATAGCAGGTTAAAAATATTACTCTCGGGTTTGCCCACGGTGGCTACGCCCACGATGGGCAGCTCACGATGGGCCATCGTGGGCACAAGCTATGATGGGTGTCCACGATGGGGAGCCTACGATGGTTGCCATCGTGGGCAATAACCACCGTGGGCACGGTGGTGAGCAGCCACCGTGGACACAAGAACATGTGTGAATTTCATTTTTTGTTCGATTCCTTCTTTGCTTTTGTTGTTTAGTGCTTCTATAATAGCTTATTTTTCAATTTAAAACTACTTAACAACAAAATCCAAACACTCACACGTGACCTTCATCAAATTCATTAGTAAATCAGGTACTTCGTACAAACACTGAAGTAAGTGATACATAATCATTATCAAGAGAATCCCAATATTGTACATATAGTATAAGTTTTATTTTGCACGAAATGTAACATAATTGAAATGGTAATTATTGAATTAACAAAATGTATCATATACTATAGGTATAATGTTGAAATTCTCTTGTTAATGGTTATGTATCACTAACTTGAGTGTTTGTACGAAGTACCTAATTTACTAATGAATTAGATGAAGGTTACGTGTGGATGTTTGAATTTTGTTGTTAAGTAGTTTTAAATTGAAAAATAAGCTATTATAGAAGTACTAAACAACAAAATCGAAAAAGAAATCGAACAAAAAATGAAATTCACACATGTTCTTGTGCCCACGGTGGCTGCTCACCGCCGTGCCCACGGTGAGCACCACCGTGTGTACCTACGATGGCACCACCTTGTGTACCCACGATGGGTACCACCCTGGTTTGTCCATCGTGGGTTGGCCATCATGGGTACCAACTGTGGGTGTCCACGATGGGCACCACCGTGGGTAGCCCACCACCATGGTCAAACCCGAGAGTTGTTGTTTTCACCTGCTTTTTTCAACCACACTCAACTATATCACTTTTTATCTTTAAAAAAAATTAACACATGTTCAAAATGTTAATAACACATAAATAAATTTAAATATTTACAAAACAAAAGTATTTAGCGATGTTCTCTTCGCCAATACGAACCCTCTATTGCTAACCAAAAAATTCTTGTTGCAATAAAATGCCTATAGTTGGTAATGTATGTATTATCAATTGGCACATTACGATGTGTCGATGAAGCATTGATGAGACGATCGACATACATTGCAACTGTAGGGGCCACAATTTATCCCGTGAGTCTGGATAAATTGTTATTGACCTGTGAACCTATATTGGGTTATTTACATAGAGGAATGGAGAAAATTGCGGAAAATCGAACAATTATACAATATTTGCCTTATGTAACACGTTGGGATTATTTAGCTACCATGTTTACAGAAGCAATAACCGTAAATGGACCTGAACAGCTAGGAAATATTCAAGTACCAAAAAGGGCTAGCTATATTAGAGCTATTATGCTGGAGTTGAGTCGTATCGCTTCCCATTTGTTATGGCTTGGCCCTTTGAATTGCTCCTCCTCATGCATCTTAATAAGCAATAGAGGAGCCATTTTTGCATCCAATAACCTGATACCTGCAGCAGTCGCGGTAAAAGATTTGTGACACACTATAATTGCTCCTCATGCACTGACATATCCCTGTGATGGATCATGGTTGAATCATACAATTCGATTGTCCACTCCTTCAGACAGATGCGTATTGTGACCCAATAATTCTCTCCCACATTGCATACTGTAATGACCTGTACATGACAAGAACCAATAAACTATAGTTAAAAAAATATAGCAAACTAGAAAATAAAATATTTACTTTAAAATGTAATTAACTTACATGTTTAGCTTGCCACCAAGCCACGACGTCGGGACTTTCTCTGCCATCAACCATTTCTATAAGATACTCAGGTACTTTCCAATGATGATACGTTTTAACCCCTTTCCCAAGTTTCTTTCTCCTCTCATTCTTATCAAGAGGATACAACTTATTCCACTCATTGTTCAAATGGTTCCAGTAATACAACAACGATTGACATAATCAATATTTAAAGTAAATATAATCAATATTTAAATTACTCGAAGATAAATACTTATAAATAAGTGAGTGTCGACTACAACAGTGTTTGCCTCACATACTCCATTAGCTGTCAACCGATCAAACCATTTCACCTTGTGTCGCATGTAGACAAGATACAGATCCATCTCCTGCAGTGTTATTTATATTCTTAGTTAATAAATATAATTATTACAAATAAATTTTAATTATTGTAACAAAGATAGAATTATATCTCTGCCCACATCATTTGTTGACTATCCTCCAGACGGTCGAAAACAGATTGTGCAACCTTGTGGCCAGTCGACTGAATTATGACTGTAGCATCGGGGCCCAATTGTCTATGCTTCTTGTACATAGACTTCAACCTTTTCACGTTCTTTGGAGTCATGGGTACATAAGGCCTCTTCAAAGCGGCAGACGGTTTCGTCTTTCGACAACCTTGAACCTCGTCTTCCTCCGCCAATTCATAATCAAACTCATGAGACTCCTCAGAGGATGACGACCATTGAATGCCCACGGTGACACTGACCGTCTGAGCTGCTCGTGTGTGGTTTCCTCAACAGTAGAAAAAAACGGCTCCTCCTGCCGGTACTCAGGCTGGTAGAAAATCTGCTGCTCATGTGGGGTGTACTCGTCAGCAGGAGCTGAAGTAGAAGGAATCTGCTGATCATAGTGAAAGAAACTGCCGTTGCTGTCGCCTGGAAACACTGACTGCTGCTGCCAGATGGGAGGTTGAAACATCGAAGGCTGCCACATCGGAAGGTCGTACTGATGCAGCGGTCTAGTGCTATAGCAGAAAAATATCGGCTGCTTCTACTGGTAGGCAGGCTGATACCCCCACGGCTGCATTGGTGGCTCGTTTTGGTGGGGTATAAGGTCAAACGACTGTCCTAATAGGTGCATCGGCTGCTCAGTACGCTCAGGGATGTGAGGAGAGTGGTGACTATGCCGACTGTGCTGTCCCTGTAGAGCTGCAACTGCAGAATGATAAGGTGGGTCCGGAATCCTCCTGTGTCTGCTAGAAACCTCTGCAGAGTGACGGTGTGGCTTAGGGCTCCTCCTGTAGCTCCCAACAGACTGCTGTGGAGGGCTCCTACATCGTCTGTGCCTCGGACCGAAATACTCCTTCACCTGAGCAAAGAGCTTCCGGGATAAGGTAGCAAAGAAGCCCTTGTCAGACTCGTCCATCAAAACCACCCTCAGCCGGCGATCGATGTAGTCGTCTCTGTCGTCCTTCGCGTGGTCAGGACAAGGACGTCCGTGGACACAACACACTCTATCTTCTGGTCTCTCATAATAGACCGGCTCTGCTGTTTCAGCTGTATGTACTGGTGGTGGTGGGGTGCTCTGTCGGTGTCGTTTTGGAATTTTCTGTGCCTATGAGGTCGGTTTAATTATCTTCCCTATCACCTCCGCAGCCTTGGCCAATTTTTCCTTCTTGTTCACCTTCTTTTTCGGGGAAACCTCTTCTGTATTCTTCTTTGTTTATTTTTTCGGAGGTTCTCAGTGTACATGATACACCGAGTCAAGACTGAACCAATACAGCTCGTCCGTGTCTTCCACGAGAATAGGCATCGTGTTATATATGACAAGACCCTAAACAAGTTATGTAAAATTATTATTAGATCATATATTAAAACATGTAATATAAATGATAAAATATTATAAAAATAAAGGCAAGACACATACTTTTCTCTCGAAGAACGTGTTGAAATATGCTTTGAGGAGTCTCGTAGTCCACATAAAACATCGAGGAACTCTAACAACGGCTTCTTGGGTTCCACAGTACTCTCCCAACCGTGGAATACACTCGTAAGATCAAATTTTAACCCAAACCGGTCCGTAAAAGTGATAAGTTCCAATGTCACATTGGTTGGGTTTCTTGGCGGTGTTGTTGATGTAGTAAGTGAATGCCTGATATGTGTAATCACCCCAAGAAAACTATTTCCAATGTTCCGGATCCTCATCTAATGCCCATGCCCATTCCTTGACCTCCATATTACGGTCTCGACAAAGGATAAATAGGTAGTAAACTAAGAGTTTGACTACCTTCACATAGTCTGCGAGGTCGTCTCCCAACTTAAAATCTTTAAACATATCGCGCATTTTCATGACTTTAATTTTGCGGCCTTTGAATACTCTATGGAAAAGACTGTCATGTCGGAGAGATGTCTCTCATTTGGGTCAAAATTTGTCCTTCCGAAATTCAATCCAGTAATGCACGCATAGTCGCGTGCGGTGAAGCGGAGGGTTCGCCCAGAAATTTGGAACCACGTCACATTCGGGTGGATCTCACTACCCGTCAGCTGACAGACCAATAAGTGATGCAGGGCACTGCTTGTACTTCCAATCCTCTTATGTTTAATGTAACGGCCAACAATTTCCACCGTAAATTCATCAAGCACTTCTTGATACCGTACTGGATTGTGCGTAAAGTGCCGAAATACCTTCATTATTTCTTTAAATAGGGTCTCACGACAATATATATTTATTAATTTGTTATGATGACGCAATCCATGTCTCATCCAATCACAACCGGGCTGCAATATAAACACACAAGCCATAAAGAAAGAAGTTCGATCGTTCAAACCAACAAAATTACAAAATACAAACCCTATAATACAGTCTCGGGTCACCCACGATGGGGCTGCCCACGATGGGGCAACCCACAACGGGGCTGCCCACGATGGGGTGCTCACGATGGGGCTACCCACGACGAGTGCCATCGTGGGCACAAAAACATCCGCCGTGGGCAGCCCGTTTTCACCGTTTTTCACCTTCAAACCCCAATTTTTATCAACAAATCTTAGATATAACACTTCTAATGTTCATAAAATCATGTACATTGTTCTCATTTTCAATAAATCGAACATAAACACACACTTAGAAGCATACATTTTTCAAACCCAAAATTCAATTTTGTGTGAAATTTTAGCACTAACCTATGGTTCGTTGTCGACGAGTGTTACTTCCTCCTCGTCCGAAATAAATGTCAACTCCCTTAACTCCCCATCGTGATTGGATTGATTACTCATTGCCGTCGTGTGGGTATGTGTGTGTGCGCCATGGTGTGTGTGTCGTGAGGGTTGAGAGGGTTGAGAGGGAGAGAGAGAGAGAGAGAGAGAGAGAGAGAGAGAGAGAGAGAGAGAGAGAGAGAAAGTGATGTGTGGTGGGGTAGTGGGGGGGGGGGACCGATAGATAGATAGGGTTTTTTTTTTTTTTAATTTTGTTTGTCTTTTTCTTATTTGTTTATTTAAATCAAGGGTATTTTAATCTTTTAAGTGATTTTGGTATAGAAAACTTATACTCTTATAAAAGAGTGTAAAAAACTTCTACCTTTTATTAAAAGGTATTTATAAAGAGTTTGCCCGAAAAAAAATGTATCCACTTGCCCATGTTAATTTAGTTCTTACTTTTGATAGATTTTAAAGGGTTAAATTTTTTCTTATTTGAAAGATGATAATATAAGTGAGACATTTAAATAAAGAAATAGTGATGATATGAGTAAGTTGGAGAGAGTATGTGACACACATTAGAAATTTGAATTATAAAAAAGTAGAATTAAATTGATTATGATAGTGGAATTAGTTACATATTACACATGACATGGTAGTCATTTGACTCGATTTCCTAATTAAGGAACTTGTATGACCGTAGAAAAAAGATTCCCATATTGGTCTACCTCAGTTTTAGAAATCTTTTACTGTTAGTATTACAATAATAAAAGATTTTATTCTGGGACAAATTTTGATATATTTATCGTTTTTCTAATTATAAGGATAGTTTAGTAAATATATTCTTATACATTGAAAGGTGATGTGCTACACATTTTGTGAGCATCTTTTGTGAGAACTACTCTCAATTTGTTCATATGCGCATAATTTTATTTAAGACTCCCTCCGTTCGCTAAAAAAAGTCTCATTTCAAGCTGGTACGGAGATTAAGAAAAGTGATAAAGTGGTTGTGGGTAGGGTAAAAGTTGAAAAGTAGGGATATTCTTAATGACTTTGATTAGTTTGTTAATGTATTGAAATTGATAATGATTTTATTAGTGGGATGTGGATATATTAAAACTTGGGGAATTAAATCTACTAAATTTATTTCCTGTTATAATTAAGGGATGTTGTACAATTAATTAATTCCTGTTCATATTAATTCATGTTATAATTCATGTTCATAATTTTCGAAACCTTGATATTAATTCATGTTCATAATTCGAAACCTTGATATTAATTCCTTTTCATATTTCTTGTGAATAGTGAAATTCGAAACCTTAAAATAAACCTGTATAGAAATGAATGCATAAGTTATTGAAAATCAACAACTGTAAAGCAATCAAAAACTGAATAACAATACATAAAAAAGGCTGATGTGATCAAGAAAAAAATGGAGGGAATTTCATTGCTTTACTATCAAAATCTGCCAAAGTTTGCAGATTTGGGGGGAATAATTTGTGGAATGTTTGGAGGGAAATTTAAATTACACCTAACACCAACTAAACACAATAAATATCAGCTGAACAGCCACAAATTTATTACACCACCTCCATAAATACAACAACAAAAAAAATGTTGGACCTCAACAAACACAAGCCAAATTTGTCAGAGATTGAAAGAAACAATCTTGCAGCCTGACTTCTTCAAAACAGCTGCAACTTGAAGCTAAGATATGGTGCCAAAAAGGAAGCTACAAAGTTGTTTGGTGTTGAGCTGCGAACAGTGTGGAGAGTGTGGACAACAGCTTTGGCTCAGCGGGCCTTGGGCCAACCCCTACATTTGGTGTCAATGAAAAAAGGTTCAAAACACAAAGACAGAAAGTTACTTGATGAAGAAAAGCTCAAAAACATGTCAGTTTTGGAGAGAGGTAGCATCAGGAAGCTTTCAACTTAGCTAGGAGTAAGTGCAGGTTTGGTTCATAAATGGATTAAGGAGAAAAAGGTTATAGCACATACCAATGCAATCAAACTCTTTCTAATCCCTGAAAATAAGATTGCTAGGCTGAAATGGAGCCTTAGCATGCTCAGTTGTATCAGTAGTAATGGAAGAATTGTTTTTCAGCCAATGTACAATATTATTCATATTGATAAGAAGTGGTTCAACATTACAAAAACCACACAGAGATACTATGTCTTGGCAGATGAAGTGGAGCAACACAGAACATGCAAATTCAAGAGACATATTGAGAAAATCATGTTTATTTGTGTTGTTGGAAGGCCACTTACTGATAATTCTGGGACTGTTATCTTTGATGGAAAGTTTGGGATATTCCCATTAACATATGAGGAGCTAGCAGCAAGAAGCTCAAAAAATAGACCAAAAGGAAGCATCATAACAAAGCCTATTGTTGCTATAACCAAACATGTGATGAAGGATTACTTTCTTAAGCTGGTAATACTTTAATTTCCTTATGCTATCAGATTGTTTGCACATTCATCATTTAGCTATGTTTCATTATATTTTCATTATGCAGATTGTTCCTATAATCAAAGTAAAGTGGCCAAAAAGGATTAGCAAAAACATCATTATGCAACAAGATAATGCAAAGCCACATATCAGCAACGATGATCCTGATTTCCAAGAAATTGCACACTCTGATGGGTTCAATATTCAATTAGTTTGCCAACCACTTAATTTCCCAGACACAAATGTCAATAACTTAGGTTTTTTCAGGGCCATACAGAGTCTAAAGATCAGAAGTTGGCCACTACAGTTGATGGATTGATCAAGAATGTGCAAGATGCATTTGAAGAGTTTCCAACTTCTAAGTTGAATGATGTTTTCTTGACACTGCAATGTTGTTACAATGAGATAATTAAACTGAAGGGCAACAATATCTACAAGATCTCACACATGGGTAAGGAACACCTTAGAAGGCTTGGAATACTACCAGAGACTATAGATGTTGAGGAACAACTTGTAAATGATGCATATGAATATCTACAAGTGCAGGAGAATGCAGAAAACCAATCTACAACCTTCATAGACTAATTGCAGGAATGTATTGATAAACTCTCATTTTGTAGCAACTAAACGTGTTTTCTACCACTTTGCGCCATGCTTTACCTTCTAAATGTGTCGTGTTATGGATTGTTTTCTTTATTTTGGATTGGTTTCACGTTTGGTGAAATTTGTGCATGTGTGTAGGTTTATCAAGGGATGCTAAGCCGGAATATATGAAAAAAGTGAAAAACCGGATGAAAAGGAGTTAAAATCAAGAACCAGCGCCCCAGAATGAAGAATCGGCGTTTTGGAGTGAAAAATCGGCGGTTCAGGAGTGAACCGCCGAAAGTTACGGTGTTGATTCTCAAGTATAAAACTCGAATCGGCGGTCTACCCGGCGCCTTAGGCCCAGACCGCTGATTTTAGGGGCTGGACCGTCGGTTTTGGGGTGTTGAGGCGCCGATTTCTACAATTTCGCCCAAAAGTGGACGATTTTGCCCTTTTCGCGATTTTGTCATCCTCTAGCACTTTTTCCACCCTATATATAGAGGAGCTCAGCCCCAAAACGTGTATCATCTCACCTGAGCTTAGTTTTCCCCTTCCGAAAGTTTCCATTTAGGGTTTAAAACATTTGATAATCTTTGTATTAGTGAAGAAGGTTGGATTTGAAGACTATTTGAAGATTTTTTCATTGGGTTCTTAGTATTTCAATTATGCAATTAATTTTCCCTTGTCTTGCTTTATTTTCATCCATGTCTAGCTAAATTTTCTTTGTTGGTTTTAGGGATTTGAGATGAATTGATGATGGAATAATCATAGCTTGTTGAATCTAGTTGCCTTCTTCTAATTGAATGTGGATTTGGAGCTTATTTTCATGTGGGGATTGTTGATCACCTTTCTTGCATGCCAAATGTTTGTAGAAATTCTTAGTAGATTTTTACATTCATGGACAACAATGATCACATCATGTATTGCTTTTGAGACTTAGAAAGTGAGATTGCATGCATGGAAGCTTGAATTCTATGATATTTTTGGAGTTAATTCGTCGTCTTGAGTCTTAGCCGAGAAAGTCGTCGAGTTGATCTATTTTTGCTATTTGTCAAGAGAGAATAGTGAATGGTTTTGCGATTGCTTTTCGATTAGGAGTTTAAAAATTGGTTGTATGAATTAGGAAGTCTCGATCAAGCCATCTAGAATCGGATTGAATCCCTAGAACCAACTCTATTTCCAATTTGTTCCTTGTTCGTTTATTAATCGTTTGTTTACTTGAATTTGCTTATTTGTTTTAATCTTTTGTTTAAATGCTTTAATTAGTTAACAATCATGTTGTTTGCAAAGCTTGAATAGTAAGAAGGTGCATAAATTTCATTTTCAACATAAATTCGAGCTAATAGTTCTTGAGGATACGATACTCGTTACTAGTTACTACAATAGCTCGATAAAGTGCGGTTTATTTTGCTAAGTAAAACTAGTGATCATGCATCAGGTGGAATTGCAGGAGTAGAAGGCATGGAATTAGATTTTTTAGTAAGGGTTTACAGGTTCAAACAGTAAAGCTATATTTTTGTTGTTTGGAGATGTAAATTGTCCTTTTTTTGAATCTATGTAGTCTCAGCAATTGAAATGATCAAGTAATTTGCATCATTGACTGATTTGTTTCTCATTTCAACCTCCTAAACTAGTTCTTGAGAACTTAGTGGTGGCATCATAAGAAATTTGTGTAGTATCAGTTCTATCAGTTTTCAACCCACAATTGATCATATAATCAGACTTAAATCATTAGAATTGCATCAAATAAGTGTAGCATCAGAGGCATCAGTTTTCAACAAAGCAATTCATCATATAATCAAACTTAAATCATCATAATTGCATCAAATAAGTGTTCTATCATAGGCATTAGTGAAATGCAAAGCAAATCATCAAATAATCATCATCAATTCATTAGAATTGCATCAAATAAGTGTAGCATCACATGCATCAGTTTTCAACAATGCAAATTATCAAATATAATCACCATCAATTCATCAGAATTGCATCAAATAAGATAAAATTAGAGGCATCAAATTTCAACTCACAGGTACTCAATCACCATCATCAAATGATCAGAATTGCATCGTAATAAATGGCATCACCAGCCCCTAACCAACAAAAGTTGAAGAAATAGGATCTCAATCACCTGATTCAGAATAATTCCATGGCTTCCAAGGCCTTCATTTTTTTCCGAAATTTTGCGCACTCGGTAAACAAAAAGTAGTAGGGATCTGTAGGCAACATCGAATCAGCAATCTCATCTAAATACACCCCCGGTGATGGAGGTTCCAGCACCGTACTAAAAAATCAGTAGATGCATCGATGAGAGACTCGGAGTTCTCCGTCTCAGAGGGTAATATTAAACATTCAAAATCTTCAGATTTCGGTGGACTCGAAGAGCAGAGATCGATGACAGAGTCGAACAGCTCCGACCCACAAAATGGAGTCTCAGAATCAACTAAGTTTTTTGGCAACAAGCTTCGAACCCCTGCAAATTTGTGCAGCGTCGCGGTGAATGGAGGTTCCGGCACCAAGCAACCAAGATCTATAGATTTGGGTGGGCTCGAAGCACAGAGATGGTTGATGGAGTCGAAGAGGTCCGACCCAGAAGGTGGAACCTCTGAATCGACTGATATTTCCGCAAGAAGTTTCAAACCCCAACAGATTTGTGCGGCGACGCGGTGAGTGAAGATTCCGACACGATGCAACCAAGATCTATAGATTTGGCCGACGTCGGAGAAGAGATAACAATGGGAGAATCGAAAACCGTCTCAGGAATCATGTCGATGGAACTCGACTCCAAATCCCATGAATTCAAGGTTGATTCGAGCGGCTATTGAGAGATTTCCGAGGAATTCGACATCGGAGGGAATGAAATTGAGGGATTTCAGTGATATATGTGGATAGATCTAGGGTTTGGATGAGAGAGGATCGAGAGAAATGGAAGGATTGAAAGAATATGTTTTGGGGAGAGGAAATAAGCTGAACGGCTGCAACACATAAATTAGGGTTTGAGATATTAATTGGGTCAAGATAGAATCAATTTTTGGGCTTTAAAATCATGCCCAATTTTGTGAATAACAGTTTGGGTTTAGATTTTAGTGTTTAATTTAATTTGGTTAATCAGTAAGCTAATTAGTGTGTTAATTTTGTGGGAGGGTGAGTTCATCAATGACAAAGGGTAGTAATTTTAAAAAGTAAGGAGGCTATAATTGTACAAAAAGTGAAATGAGACTTTATTTTGTAAACAAGAGAAAGAGTTAAAGTGAGACTTTATTTCACGAACGGAGGGAGTATTTGACATTTTGTTTCATTCTAATAACTTAGAAAGTTATTAGGATCGTTAAATTTACAAATTAATAAAAAACAAAACTCGATTTATTCTTTCCTCTTAAACTTCAAAGAAATGAATAAAATGAATGAATCGAGCTTTGCATTTTAATTAGTTAAATAAAATTAAGATAATATAAACAAATTGGAGTGATGCTCACAAAAGATGTTCACGGAATGTGTGTAGCACATTATATATATATATATATATATAAAGAGAGATATTCCCACGACATTAAAAAGAGAGAGAGAGAGAGAGCGATATATCAAAATTTATTTGGGCTATAATAGTTATTTTGGAATAAGATCAAAATTCTTGTGTATTAAATTATTTATAATTTTAATAAAATTGCTTTGACAACTTTAATGTTAGATATTAGACTAGTAAATAACCCGTCGAAAAAATTCGACGGGATTAATTTATGTTGTAAGCATTTTATATATTTCTTTGACTTTATCTGCAATTTATCAAAAAACATATCTTTAAAACATAAAAAAGAAATTCAATAGTAATTAATTAAATATAATGCAAATTATAAACATTTAATTTTTTAATTACCTCATATTCTGTCAAAAATTTCACCATACACGATATTAGTCGTTTTGTCATGTGTATGATCATTTTGGTCCGATACTAATATTTTGAGACTCTTCTTGCTAGTGACTCTACTGCAAAGTACAATTGACCATGGCTGAACACAAGTTTTGGTAGATGTAATCCTACATTAGTAAGAGACTGTCCCTGACTCTTATATATGGTCGTTGCAAAGCAAACTGCCAAGGAAAATTGCCTTCTTTGGAACCGAAGTTGGAAATGTAGTGTTGTCTGAGGGACTCATTATCATTCTTGGAATTGGAAACTTCTTGACAACATTCATTTCCGAAATCAATTTTGCTTCAATTATACGGTCCCCAAGTTTAGCTACTATCATCCTCGTGCCATTGCAAAGCTCATTGGCCGGATCAATATTTTTCAAAAGCATGATTATGCATCCCTCCTTTAATTTTATCTCGTGACTCGAAAATCCAGAACACTTGATCGTGTTTAAATACTCAACAGAGAAAATTTCGTCAATGTTATCCACTTCTCCATCTTCTTTGCAAGCGTTGTCCGAACTAAGGTTTTTTTCTTCCCCAAGCATTTTGGACATTACATACTTATTAATCTCATCTACTGTCTCATTGGTAGGTGCTAGGGTAGCTCTATCCTTGATAATTTCTGAATTAGACGCGATATTCACTACATCTGCGTAAGTGCTTTCTACTATTTCCTTAATAGGGTCGACTGCATCTCATATCAAAATATCATCTGACAATGTCACATTAGCTTCTCCATCACAAGTGCTTTCACAGGCAGTCTCATCACCTACATTAAGTATCCATTCTGCGAATTTCCTTGTTTGTTCTGCATCGTATCCATATGCATTGACCTTATATTAAGAAAAACAATATGCTCAACGTTATAGTAAATTAATTAATAGTAAATTCTATGGATCTATATTGAACAAAGATAGATTTCTATCGTGATATAACTGAGGAAAACTTCAAGTATTTGTAAATTGAATAGTTCAAAGTGATAGTTTCATTCTTCAAATATACAAATAGACAAAGACATTACTCTAATTAAACTCATTCAATTAAATTAAATTACCATTAATCAATATAAAAAAAAACATATATCACATTTTGTATTTAGTGAATATACTTTATTTGGTATTGATACATGAAGATAAATCAAAGTTATATATATATGAATTTTATTTTTTATTAGTTTCTTATCAACTACTATTAATAAAATGGTTTAATTATTAAAGCGAAAATTTTCAGCTTTGTGACGTCTGACTTCAATACAATTTCTCTTCACGCTTGAGCTGCATGGATCAGTTGAGGAGTCAACTGAGTCTCTGTCCAACTGAGCTCGTGGTACAACTAAACTTGTGGTTCAACTGAGCTTGTGGGTCAGATGAGCTTGTGGTTCAACTGAGTTCTTCACGAACTGTCTTCTTTAGCCCGACTGTCTTCATCTATTTGAATCATGTAAAGATAAAAATCCTTACGCTCAAACAGTGAGCCATATCTAAGTTCAGACTGATGGCTTTCATCTACTCGGTTGGAGTCAGTTGGATTTTGAGATAAATCAAAACGGTTACTAATTTTCCCAACACTTATACTCGGAATTTTTTGTAAATATTTAAATAATTTTCTCTGTCTTCTATTCTTACACCAAATATAAATACTAATGAAGCAAATAATAAATCATATGAAAAGTTATTTATTCAATCAAAACGTTTGGTTAAAAAAATATACAAACATTATTTCTTTTCATTTTATACATGTTCTTCAGTTGGTGCGAATAACTAAAAATTCGATGTGAGACTAAAGATCTTATAAAATTAAAGTAATAAAATATATAAAATTTTAAGATAAAATATCTTTTATTTCAAGCTCCGCTCTCGTTGTCTATATCGGAGCGAAAACCTCTATATTAAATAGATTAAACTATTTAATTGAAAATTTTAAATTCTGGCCAAATTAAATTGCCAAAGAAAAAAAATATAACTACTTATACAAAAAACAGGTAAATTACCGAGAGGAAATACCATCGGTATCTCACCCAATACCGTCAATAATATGATTACCAACGGCATTACCGATAGCACGAAACCGTCCTTGATCTCGTCGTCGGTGATGACATTACCGACGACGTTGACGACCGTCAGCAATTACCGACGGCGTCATCGTCGGTGAATGTCCTCGGTAATCCACGGTGGATCACAGGATTATTTTCGGCGGAATTACCGACAGCACTGCCGTCGGTAATTACCGCGGGAAATGTTGTCGTCGGTGATTTCACCAGTTTCGTAATAGAGATCACCGACGACAATACCGTCAGTAATTATTGAGGGGATAGTTGCCGTAGGTAATTTTTTTTTTTAATTTTTTTTTAATACCTGCTTCACGATTCAATTACATAACCCACAATATAACAAATCAAATATCAAAACCGCAAGTCACAATATCACAAATCATATAAACAAATGTAATATACGAGTATAAATGTAAAATACTAGTGCAATAATTTACGAAGTGTATAAATAACTACAGGATAAGACGAACGACCTAATCAACTAGATGAATAACCCTAGGGTTAGGAATCCTCCTAAAAGCCTCAAGGGCATTGTGCGAGATGCCCGGTGTCTCCATCAACTCACTATAAACAATAAATAATAAAATAATAATAATAATAATAATAATAATAATAATAATAATAATAATAGTCCCAAAATGCACATTTAATTCTCATACAATAGTCTTTAAATTATACATAAGAGGTAAACCACATTTAAAAAAATTCAGGCATGATATGCTAAGTCATTATATCTCATGACTAAATTTTTAGAATTAGCATATCATGCCTTAATTGTTTTATGCATATCTAAATTAGTCACTATCTAAAAATTCAGACATGATAGTCTATAATATATTTTATTAGCTTCTCATCTGTCTCATATGTCCTATTAATTTAAATATGTAAATAATATTTATATAATGAACACTAATTAGCATTTATTACTAAAGTTAAAGTTTAAAATGTATAGAGACTTAGGGTAACTCCTAATTATGAAATAATCAACTCTAATAACAAACTAAATGGATAATAATAATAATAATAATAATAACAACAATAATAATAACAATAATAATAATAATAATAATAATAATAATAATAATAATAATAATAATAATAATAATAATAACTTACCCACTAGGCATCCTCTGAAAGAGAAGCTTCCCTCTACTGCCCTTAGGCCATTTCCGCTTCAGATCGGCAAGTGAGGGCCCTCTGGGCCTTTTTGGCCGTATAGAAGAAGAAGAAGCCTTCGGAGGAGTCTTAGAAACGTGTGGTGAAGTCGGTGGAGTAGTACTTAGCCGAGTTGACTCCTGCTGTGAAGAGGGAGGAGTCTGCTGTGAAGAGGGAGGAGCCTCCTGTGAGGTAGGAAGACGAAAACCTCTACGAGTCGACATTTTACCTGTTTCAAAGAAAAAATCAGATATACTTAGACCCAATAAGATATAATAATTTAAATTCATGTAATATACATCAAATACATTAACAAAAACATATAAAAAACCACAATACTTACATTACCAAATATCACAAATCTGTGTCGTAACCATCACTACTTTCATCATTAGATGATTTATTTATATCTTCATCGTTGCCTGATTCATCCTCATTGTCCTCAATTTCAACAAGTCCACCACGGGGATGAACAACACGTGGCGGGTCATCATCTACGATGGTGTGGGTAGACATAATAGTATCATCTCCCCAATACAACATGCAATTATAAACACAACAATCGATTTTCTCTACTGGCAAACCCAAACTGCGCAGATGTATCTTCGTACTATAGAAGTCGTCGGAACACTTGTTATCCTTGGGTAATGCCTATTTAATAAACGAAGACAACTGATTGAAGCATCTCTCTGATATGTTGTTTTCAACCTTTATGCTCATGAATTGTGTCATAAAGGATAACTGGAAGTAAGCATCACACCCAGGGTACAATGGATTATCGGCTGAGTTCAACATGTCATAAATTTGTTGAGCAGCAGGATTGGGCAGTTCTTCCATATTTGGAGGATATTCAAAATTACTAGGACCAACACGATCATACACCATCCTTTGATAATTATTGTATGACGCATCATCCTCATCCATTCTAGTATGTTCTAGTCGCCTAGCCACTGGTGTTTCCCCATGATAAACCCATGTTGTGTTATTGTGGACAAACCTATACCTAGTAACATGTTCTCTAACTGTAGGCACACATAAAAAGACCACGTGCTTGCACTTCTTACACGGACACCTAATGTTACCTACTCCATCTGTGTAAGCTTATTAATTTATCGCATACTCAAGGAAACCCTCAAGTCCAATTTCAAATGCAGAACGATCATTATATCTCGCATACATCCACTGACGATTATCATTCATTGTTGTAATTTCTAATTAAAAAAAGAAAGAACATCAGTCATAAATTACTTGAATCAAACAAAATTTCGATAGCATAACCCCACTAACCTAACTACCAAGTTTTCGACTCTACCAGCTATGTTAACCATAATGGTCCTAATTTACTAAGTCTACCTGGCCCCCAATTTTTCAACAAATACAATATAAAATAAGCAATAAAAAATACAATAATTAATCAAATTAAAAACAGTCATTCATTTGTTGGGAGAAGATCCTTAAGAAATAATCAAAATCTATCCCAAAGGGAGAAGATCCTTAAGAAATTGATTAAATATATCCCACAATGTAGTCAAAGACGAACAATCAACATACTTATCAAACATATTTATCAAACATGAATAATCAACATACTTATCAAACACGTATCTACAAAATTCAATTCGATTTTTACATAATTCAACATACTTATCAAACACATATCAACATACTTATCATACTTATCAATCACATAATTTAATTTGATTTACAAACATATCAAATTCTTATATAACAAGAAATACAAACATATGAAATTTGTATATATCAAATACGAACACATCAAACACAAACACCAACACAAACATATCGAATTATGCGTTTTTATCCAAATGTTATCAAATAATAATTGAAATACGAACACATAATACGAGAGTGAGGGAGGAGGACTTACCACAACGGCAGTGGAGCGGCGCGGCGAAATAAGGATGCGGGGCATTAGGGGTGACGGTGGTAACGGGGGCAGGCGGCAGCGGCTGCAGCAGGGGCGGCAAGAGCAGCAGAGAGAGAGAGAGAGAGAGAGAGAGAGAGAGAGAGAGAGAGAGAGAGAGAAGAGAAGGAATAGAAAAGAGAGAAGAAAAAGAACTTACCGGGGGTGGAAGGAAACGGAGCGGCGCGGCAGCAAGAATGGTGGCGGGCGGCGGCGGCGGGCGGCTGAAATTGTCTGCTGTGAGAGATAAGAGTTAGAGCGAGGGAGAGAGAGAGATGGGGAATAGAAAGAAGATAGGGAGGAGGACTTATTGGACGGAAATGGAGCGGCGCGGCAGCGGGGGCGGCGAGGAAGACGTCGGAGAAAAAATGGGGAATTAGGGCTGAAAGCCCCAATTAGAATCAGAAAATTACCGACGGAACACGCCGTCGGTGATTGTCCGACCCGTGTCAAAATCACCGACGACAAGTTTGCCCTCGATAATTAACGATGGCATACCAGCCCTCGGTAATTTCCGAGGGAATTGCCGTCGGCAATTATGTACATAAATAAATAAAATAAAAATTCATATTTTATCGAGGGCAGTCGCCGTCGGTAATTTACCGAGGAAATATGCCGTCGGTGATTCTAGCGAGAATCATCTGGCCAAATTGCCGTCGGTAAACCGTCGGTGATTTTATCAAAACCGACCCGTATTTTTTGCCGTCGGTAAATGATCGGTAATTACCGAGGGGAGGTTTTCCCTCGGTAATTTTCTTGATAATTAGCCTTATTTTTGTAGTGTTATTTGATCAACTAATTAATTAATTAATTAGCCAAATATAATTGGCGAAGGAAAACAATTGTTGGATGAATAATAAGAACGCATACATTATAAGTATTTATATTGAATTTTTAATGGGTGAAGTTTGATTAAAAAATGATGTGGGATAGAAGATTACACAGAAATAAAGATAAAGATATTATACATAAAAACCAATTTTTTTTTTCTGTTATAATTGAAATAAAAATTGAGGTAATCCATCCATATAGCCACTTTGACTAGGTTGACTACAATAGTTGTCAAGGAACTTAATATGGTTAAATTGTAGCCAAAAATGTATTTTTTGGACAAAAATACCCCTTTTTCACTTTTTCACTTTTTCTCTTTTTCTCTTTCATCTTTATCTCTTTTCCTCTTTCTCTTTCTTCTATTTTATTTTCTCTCTCTTTATCATCATTTTTTTTTTCTCCTGCTATTTTTCTTCTTCATTTTTTTTTCTTCTCTTCTCCCTGTCGCCGCCGTCGCCCCTGACCTGAAGCTGAACTCGTCGTCGCCGCCGTCGTCCCTCCCAACGCTGCTGTCGCCCCTCTCGTCGCTGTCGCCGCCGCCCTCGAGCTGCCGCTCTCTCTCTTTCATTGTTCATCTCTCTTGTCGCTGCCTCTCTGCTGTCGCCGCTCTCTCTCTCTCTCTCTCTCTCTCTCTTCTCTCGCTGTTCATCTCTCTCGTTGCCGTCTCTCTGTTGTCCCCACCGCCTCTCTATTGTCGCCGCCATCGTCGCCCCTCCCGTCGCCGCTGTTGAGCTATTACGCCGCCGTCGATTTGTTGTAGCTTTTCGTCACCGTCGCCGCTGTTGAGCTGTTTTGTCGCCGCCGCCATCGATTGGTGTTGATTGACTATATTTTTCGATTTTGAATTTCATTGAAGGAGCTTGTTCGGTTGTTTGCTGGTATGCTATTTTTTATGTTGCGATTTGTTGTTTTCGTAAGTGTTTTATTATTATTTGTGAATTTCGTAACGAAAGGATTTGTTACGATTTTGCTTTATTGTTATGATTTTATTTTGGTGTTGCAAATTATGAATTTCGTAACTAACTTTGCATTTTCATAAGTTTATTTGAAGTTACGAAAGTATAATTTCGTAACATGTTTGTGGTTATTTGAAGGTTTAGAAAATGAATTTTTAAAGTACACATGTTACGAATTTTACAATCCGCAACATAATATACGGATTTCGTATATAGTGTTGCGAATTCTGAATTTTATAACTAACTTTGCATTTTCATATGTTTATTTGAAGTTACGAAAGTATAATTTCGTAACATCTTTGTGGCTATTTGAAGGTTTAGAAAATGAATTTTTGAAGTACACATGTTACGAATTTTACAATTTGCAACATAATATAAGGATTTCGTATATAGTGTTGCGAATTATGAATTCCGTAACTAACTTTGCATTTTCATAAGTTTATTTGAAGTTACGAAAGTAGAATTTCGTAACATGTTAGTGTGTTACGATTCTTTAATTTTGTAACGAAACAAATGTTTACGTTTTTTTTTGTTACGATTTATTTATTTTGTAACAGAGTTTGTTTCGTAAAATTTTGGTTTTATGTTACGATTTGTTCATTTCGTAATACTGTAACAAATTTAAATCTTACTCCTTTTATGCAGATGAGTCCATCGTGCTTAATTGTTGTTCATAGAGGGCATTGGGATTAAAAGATATATGTAGGTGGGAGAAATGAGTATATTCCCATTCATCCAACAGGTATAAGCTTTCAATAATTTTTGAGCAAGCTTGAGGTGTGATTGAAAAAAGACAATAGCATGTATGCATTTGATGTAGATTCTTTAGTTGAGTCGCATGTAGGCGAGACTATGAGAATGAAGATAACGGATGACTTTGAGTTGTCTAGTATGTTGGGGTTGTTGGATTTGCCTACGGTATATATCACGGTTTATCGTAGAATGAATGAATGTTCATCTAGTAGGAAACGTCGAAATACTAAGGTTTTGAGTTTGCAAAATAAGATTCAGTGTGAGCTTGGTGTTGATAATGATGAATCTAATTTTGAGAATGTTGGTGATGAAATGTATGATAGTAAATCTGATGACATGGATGATGTGTATGTTGATTTTGATGATTCGGCTGATTATTGCAGGTGAGGTGAGCATAATCAATCTAACACAATTATTAATAAGGAAAAGAAGAAAGAGGTTGCACTGTGAATTATTCCTGGTGCAGCGGGGCAAGCTTCTATTGCATCTGATGATTTCGTTATATCTTCTGATCCAGTGACAAATGATCTTGTGATTGGTGGTATATTTCGTGACAAGTGGAGAATGCAAACAATTGTTGGGAATTACCATATGAAAAATCATGTAGAGTATGTGACAGAGTGCTCAAGTGGTACTCGTTATCATCTTGTATGTAAATTTGACGATAGATGTGAATTTATTATTCGAGCATCTGCGATGGGCAAGGCTTGGCAAATCACTCATTTGAGACCTCACAATTTTGAAATTGATTTGAGATATCATCCTCATCCAAAGGTTTCTTCTAAAGTCGTAGCTGCCGAATTTGTTGATAATTTCGCTGAAGATGGTTTCTTTCTTAGGCCTCAGAATATTCAAGGGAAGTTGTTAAGGGATTACGGTGATCATGTGACGTACCGAACTGCGTTGGCTGGGAAGAACCATGCAGTAAAACAATCATACGGTGATGCAAACAAGTCTTTTCAGGTTCTTTTGATTAGTCCTACTTAAGTTTGATATATGTTGTTTTTTTGGTACGCCCATTACGAATTTAGTAAATTCGTAATGTTAATTGTTACAAATTTGATGAATTCGTTCTTAGAAAATTGATGATATCGATGTTATGAATTTGGTAAATTCATAATGTGAAATGTTACGAAGTTGCCAAATTCGTAATATGAAATTGATTAATTCGTTTCGAGGGGGTTGATGATGTTTTTGTTACGAATTTGATGAATTCGTAATGTTTATGTTACGAATTTGATGAATTCGTAATGTTTATGTTACGAATTTGTTGAATTCGTAATATCTTATATTCGTAACACAAAATTAAAGATTGTGTTGTTAGGAGATTGGTGATATTGTTATTACGAATTTGATGAATTCGTAATGCATTATTTACGGATTTGATGCACTCGTAATGCGTTGTGTCATGACTATGTTTTATTAATGATTTTTTTGAATATTTTTAGTTGCTGCCCATGTACCTGTACATGCTAAAGAACTTAAACCCGGGATTGGTGGTGGATCTACAGACACGTGATGATGGTATATTTCAATCTGTTTTCTTTGCTCTTGGTGCATGTATAAGAACATTTAGTTCGTGTCGTCCTTTTATTGTGCTTGATGGAACCCATTTGAAAGGAAAATACAAGGGTATTATGTTTATTACTGCAACAAAGGATGCTAATGAGCAGATAATTCCTTTGGCTTTTGGGATTGAGGACAAAGAAAATGATTCATCATGGTCTTGGTTTCTCAACCAAATTCGTAATGCATTTGGTTGTCTCACCGATCTTTTGATTGTGTCTGATCAGCACTTGAGTATAAAGAATACAGTGGATTCGGTTTATCCAGGAATCCCCCACGGGTTGTGTTCATTTCATATACAAACTAACATGAAGAAATGGGGTTATGGCTCTTTTGTGACTGATATTTTCCACGCTGCAGCAACGGCTTATAAGGATTCTGATTTTGAGGAATACATGGCGAATCTGCAACAAACAGCTCCTCGTGCACATGCCAGGGTTATGAATCTTGACCCTAGTAGATGGGCTGTATGCAAATACCTTGTTCGCCGGTACTACTTTGGAACATCAAATGCAGTAGAGGTTTTGAATGCTAGAATAAAATGGCTAGATCTTTGCCAGTGTGTTCTTTGCTTGAGTATGTCCGGAAGATATGCCAAGATTGGTTTTTTAAGTGTCGTACCAGAGCTGTAGCTAGATCCCAAGAGCTATCGGAGTATGCAACCAAGAGGCTAGAGAAAGCTATTGAGTTGGGGAGGTCTATGAAGGTTGAACCTATTAGTGAGATTAAATACAAGGACATTTCTGGATCTCACAACCATATGGTTAACCTTACTCTTCGAGAGTGCTCGTGTCACGTCTTTGATCTTGATCTTATACCTTGTTCTCATGCTACTGCAACAATAAGGTGATGTTATTTCGTTATAAAATTTTGTATTTTGTATCATGTCTTGTTACGGATTTGTGATATTCGTAACATTATTTGTAGATGTTACGAAAATAGTGTCATTTCGTTACAAAATTATGTATTTTGTAACATTCTTTGTTACGAATTTGTGATATTCGTAGCATCTTTTTTAGATGTCACAGGATATTGTGTCATTTTTTTCACGAATTTGTGTATTCCGGAACATGTGTTGTTACGAATTTGTGATATTCGTAACATTAGTTTTATATGTAATGAATTTTGTGTCATTTCATAACCGCATTATCATATTGTATGGTGTTATTCATTGCGAATTGTACATTTCGTAACTGGAATATGGTTTTTTGTTTTGGCAGTTTCGCTAGACAAGCCCAGTTTCATATGTGCATCGTTATTACTCGACTGAGACGTGGCTTAAATCTTATGCTAGTGAAGTGATGCCAATCCCAGATCAAGATGAATGGCTTGCACCCGATGACGTTGCCTCCAGGGTTGTTGGGACACCTCCTACCCTAGGCAAGCTGGTCGACCACGAAAGAAGAGGATTCAGTCTGGAGATCGTGTGTGCTCTCGATGTCATCATAAAGGTCATTACCAAAACTCATGCACTACAGTTTTAGAAGAGATTACTAAGGAGGAAGAAGTGAGTAGCAATAAACTAAAGACTCGGAAAAAGAAGAAATATGGGATCTACGGCGTAGAGGGGCATACTCGTTTAACGTGTCAAGACCCGAATAAATTTGGTTGATAGTTTTTATGGTTTATGTATCTTTACTGTTGGTATTTTTTAAAACATCGAATATTTGTTGTATTTTTATGGATTATCGTTGTGGTCTGTTACGAATTATTGATTTCGTAA
This sequence comes from Schizonepeta tenuifolia, assembly GCA_029490685.1. Classification (NCBI taxonomy): domain Eukaryota; kingdom Viridiplantae; phylum Streptophyta; class Magnoliopsida; order Lamiales; family Lamiaceae; genus Schizonepeta; species Schizonepeta tenuifolia. Next base: position 77,737,372 of record CM055957.1, on the reverse strand, counting down.
CGGTTTATGACATTTTGTAACATATTTCAAAATAGCAGTAGTTGTTGCGAAATTATAATTTCGTAACAGAGTGACATATAAAAATTTATATTTTGTAAATCATTCTAGTTGTAAATAATTTGTTACGAAATTATATTTTTATACAATAAATGATACGATATATGAATTTCGTAACAAAGTAACATCTAATAATGTGTAACGGGTTCTTGCTATGAATAACTTGTTAAGAAATTAAACTTCCTGAGAATATTGATACGAAATATGAAATTCGTAACAGAGTAAAATATGATAATGAATGACTTTGTCACAGCCCCAAATCCCGAGGGACGGCAAAGCCGGGGTGTGACTAGGGGTTGGATTAAAGAAACGGGAAAGAAGGGGGAATAACTAACTGAACATATGCCTTAACTAATAGTAGTTAAACAAGATGATATCTATAAACCGATTTCATTAGCAAAAAGAGAGTCGATCTCGAAGGATCACTCGATGAAGTTTGTTATCAGAGTAGACTAAGTTTAAAGTACGAAGCTTTAGACCAAAAGTTATACATCAAAAAGATATAGTTTTGCATCGGAAAAACGTAGAATTGACACACTATTCTTCTTTCCTATATACAACTCTACTCAACCTCCGTCTCTTCCGTCGCTCAACCTGCACATTTATAAATATATGCAGGGCTAAGTATAAACATACTTAGTGGGCACATTGCCGAAAATATATCATAAGAGTATAGATTAATCAGGCATCTCAATACAGTAACGCATCGGAGTTTTTCATCAAAGGCCCGTACTTACTAAACATTTTCTTTCTTTTCACAATAGCTTGCGCAAGCCTTTATGGATGTTACGTTCAACTTGCCCAATTCTGTTTCAACGCCGGGGAAGAGTTAACTTCTTCCGCACATATTCTGTTCACCGTGGCTGGCTACCCCTCAACAGAGTACAACACACCGGCTACCGTGTACATTAACCCTGGAAAGTCCCTTTTGACTAACTCAGAGTCCGATCGACTTAATTGGCGAACCAATTCAGAATGGCACAAAATAACTCACATAAAACAAATTCTTTTATGCATTGATAATCAATTTGAAAACACACTTATCAAAGCAGTAAGTAAACATTTTCGAGCATCACTCATTTTGTTTGATATAGAAAAGAAAGCCCACGTTATTTTGATAGATAGAAAGCCCGCCTTAGGCGCTATACAGAACAACTAAAGCTTCCGTCTTCGGTTTTCCATCCTATCCTTGATTCCGACTTCCTCCTTTTATCGCAAATAAACAAACTTTAATAATTGATCGAGACGATTAAAGAAAAGACATTCGGATTCGGTTTAAGACTTTTAGGCATTTGCACTTTAACTAATTTCTTTTGATTAACGAAGAAACGAGACTCAAACACATCTCCTTTAGAACTAACTCGGTTCCTTACTCAACATTTAGATTATAACGGAAGTCGATAACTCTTAACGACTTAAAAGTTCTTAAGGAATTAAGTTGAAAAGAATTCAACTTAAGAAAATGAGTTTCCGAAAGTTTCTGCACAAGGCAGTAAGTCTGGAGTCTCTGCAGAACAGAATTCTGCGAAACAGGGGATGTGCTTGGTACCAAAAGAAAGACAGGGATGTCTAGTTTACTGTCCAATTTACGGATCTCAATTTTGTTAAACGAGCTAAAAGTTATGACTGTTTCCGTGAAGGGTCGCAAAACTGCTGAAAAACCCTAATCGCTCGTAAAACTCGACGCACAAATCCCTAGGTTCGATCAATGCTATACAACCTTTATATGCATGAAATTCTTACCACATTACAGTCTAGTCTTCGTTAATCATCTAACGTGGATACTTTCTCATTCCTCGATTAAAACTACGACGATTACTCCTCGTCTTTTCAACCATTCATTTTATACTTAGAATTTCCAATTCAATTTCAATTCAATTTCAATATTCAAGTTCTTATTTCCTTTTTCATACTCTATATGAAATCTTTATCAACTTCATTCCTACTTATTAATCAACTACGATCTCAAATCTTTCAACACATAAGGTCTCGATTCCTTATTTCTTCTTTTACGTACCTACTTACTTTCTTCGTTTCTTGAAGTTTTACTAATTCAATTCAAATCAAATTAGTTTCTATCCTCATCCTACTTAGTAATGAACATCTTAATGCATTAACATCATTATAAACTATTACTTAACTAATCCACGTCATTTATATCGGTCTAAGAACTCGATTTTCCAAAGTTGTTAGTTAATTCTCAATTAATTCAACAACTATCCTAACATATCAATAATTACTAATATTCGATTAGTTTTCTCGTTCGATTTTCCTATCGACGAGTACGATCGACTCTTCGTCTCTTACGAAAAATTCGACGTTCTTAGATTTCGTTCAAACTTTCCAATTACCATAATTAACTGCATAGATTAACTAATATGCAAACCATCAATCCATATCATCATCGAAACTAATTCTATCGACGATTCTTCGTCTCCAAGGATTACGTTTTTATTTTTAGAAAAATCTAAATTAAATCTATGTTGAACTACATGCTTCCTACATCATAAATATCAAATCATATCATCAATATCATAACTTTTACTCATTCAAACTCATGCTTCTTCATCTCTTACTGTTGGGAAATTTAAGTAAAAGTTTTGATTGATTCCAAAACCAACTGACCCCAACCGAGTAGATGTTGCCATTTCCTAAAGTTAGTAATTAGGCTCGCTGTTTGAGCAATGTTAAGACTTTATCTTTACAGGTCTCCAGCTGAAAACGACAACAAGGCTTCACTCGGATAGAACATCAGATGTACGAACATCAACTGAGCGTTCAAAAGGATAGAACATCAGATGTACGAACATCAACTGAGCGTTCAAAAGATAGAACATCAGATGAGAGTTTAAAAGGGGGAAGTTACAAGAAAGACAACTGAGCGTTCAAGATGGAACATCAGTTGTAGGACTCGAACTGATAAGATCGACAACTTGAAGTTCAAGACTGCTGAGAGTTCCTATTCAGATAGAAGGTCAGATGAAGATCTCGATCAGATAGAACATCAGCTGAAGACCACTCAGATGAAGACCAAAACTTCTCAACCGACTATCCAAGGTTGAAAATCAAAGGTTGAAGATTTGAATTTCAAAATGGGAAGTTACATGAAGGTTTGACGGTTTGTCATTACCTCATTTAGCCCAACACAAGGTTGTCTCAGATGGAAAGCAGAAGTCCACAGTTGCCAAATCTGGAAAGTCTGCAGAGATAAGAGACAAGCCATCGCTTTCACAGGATAGAGATCAACAGCTCCTCCAACGGCTAGTTGATTCTCTCCGCCTATAAATAGAGGCCTTCATTCATTCACCAAGACCAACGAACTGGAAGGAGATAGACAAGTGCGAGAGCAGATAGACAAGCGAACATCACCAGTTGAGAGTTCATATCGCAAACGAGCTAAACTGAATTCAATCTCTAAGAACATCACTAGTTGAGAGTTCTAGAGTGTTAGATTCTGTCTTTGTGTTTTTTAGATCTTAGTTTGAGTCTCCATTTGTTCAAGCTTAGATCCTAGCTCACTTCTTGTTCGAGCTAGCAGTTGGAAAAACCCACCTTTTCACATATCCTCTCAAAAGGATTGTTAGGACCCTACTCTTCCCGTAATTGAGTAGATAGGTTGATAAGTACCCGTAAACTTATATGTAAGGTTCATAAGTACCCGTAAACTTATCTCAACGGTTGCAAAGCCCGCGTAAGCTTTGTGTTTTTAGTCTTAAAGAACTTGGACTGAGTTGTGTGGACTCACAACTCCCCGTGGACGTAGGAGTTCTCTTCGAACCACGTAATTCTTTGTGTGTTTGTATTTATTATTCAGTTAACTTATTGCATATTTAACTGACCTACTAACCAGCACTCAAACTGCATTTTTACATTCTCAACTGACTTGGTTATTGACCAACCTTGCATTGAAGCGTGAGTTATTTTACGAGTTGTTATTTTCCACCACATTCCGCACAGCACCACTCTCACAGCTGAGTGTTCTTACTCAGTTGTGATTCCCACTGAGTCTTCTTACTCGGTTGTGATATTTTCAGGGGGTTGTTTTTAAAATTCCTAACTGGTGTATTCCCCCCACCCATACACCAGAACTCGTATTGGGACCATCAAGTGGTATCAGAGCAGTGGTTCAAAAGACTGCTGACTCTGTTTCACGAGGTGTGAATCGAGGTGTTTTTCTTCAGTGGTCAACTGAATAGATCTTTTTCACGCTAGTGCATATCTGCTTGCATCTGTCTTTTGTTTGTGTGCGCAGATGGATGTTAAAGACAAGATCGTTGTCATGTTCTCGGTTGTGAACTATACATCCTGGAGAACTCGGATGAAGAAGATTCTACTGTCAAAGCATCATCGAATGCAACAAGTAATTACATCCGGACCGATCACCATCATGGAGAAAGTCACTCGCACTCCTATAAATCCCAATGATGGGGATACTAACTGAGGAGTTAGTTGAGAAGAAGCCAGAAGACTTCACTCCAGAGGAAGCTAAAGTGAGCCAGCTGGATATCTGGGCTCAGAGCACTATCATGTCCACAGTTGGACAAGACTTTCTTCCTTGGATAGAAGAGTGTGACACTGCTAAGGAGATGTGGGATATTTTGGCATCTCTTAGTGAAGGGAGTGACGAAACCAAGGAGAACAAATTCTCCCATGCTTGTCAAGATTTTGACAACTTCTGTCTGAGAGCCGATGAAACCATTGATCAGTTAGAGCTTCGGTTCATGGATATCATTCGAAGGATTCAGTCTATCCGAAGAGGAAAATATACTTTGAGAGAGATCAACCTCAAAGTATTACAAGCCCTACCAGCTGAGTGGGATACCTTCACCAACATCCATGAGGGCCGAGCTGATCTTGGAGAGATGGGAACAGAAAGATTGTTCTCAATTCTGAAAGGAAACGAGTATAAGGTGAACCGACGAAGATCTCAGTCCTCGGTTCAGACGAGTCGACATGAGGATGCTGGTTCAGCAACAAAGACAGTAGCACTTCGAGCTGATTACTCCAAGCCGCGAACATCAAGGGCAACAAGATCTGCGGACACAGCTACGAAGGAGCCAAGCAGAGAAGAGCTGCAACAGAGTATAGCCGCCCTGTTAAAGAAGCTAGCTGACATGGATACTCGGTTCGGAAAATATAAGCGGTTCTATAAATCCAACCGAACTCGAGATAACTCAAAGCCTGTGACCAACAGTTGCTTTGAATGCGGCAAAGAGGGACATTTCAAAGCTGACTGTCCAGATCTTTCGAAGAAAGAAAGAGAAGCGTTGAGGGCCAAGCAAAGTGCAAAGAACAAGGCCATGGTTGCAGAAGAAGCAGCTGATGACATGGACATCTTCACCGACACCAAAGATGAGGACGAGCTGACTTTCACCAACAACACTATCGAACAAGATCAATGTCTCATGGCATTTGGAACTGACCAGAATGAAACTGAGGTACTTTCTAACCCAGTTAATTTAAATTCTTCAAATGCTACTAACATACAGGAATCAGTAGAGGAAGAGTTGGAACCCTTTTGGGGTGATTTCTTAGAACTCAGTGAGGAACTGCATCAGCAATCGGTTGAGTTTAAGAGTCTTCAAGAATAGTTTGCTAGACTTGAAGAATCCTTAACCGAAAAGGACGATCTGATCAAAAATCAAACCGAAGAGATTGATAATCTCAAAAGTCAACTGAATGAGGCCAACCAAACTAATGCTCCAACCGATGAGGAGTTGAAGGAGCAGATCAAGGAGCAACATGATCAGTTGAAAAAGAAAGAGGCTCAGATCGACCAGCTAATGAAGAAGTCAGACACACAGACCGAGCATATAGTTGTTCTCCTCAAGGATTTGCAAACTGAGAAGGACAACTTGATAAAGCTATATCAATCATCCAAAATCATCGAGAATCTCATCAGTTACCAAAGACAAATGGATGACGTGTTTGGACTCGGTTACGACGTGGTCAAAGATACTGAAATTCCTCCCGCAACCTTCATCAAAGCTGTGGATGAATCGGTTGCCAAATCGAATCCGGTTGAGTCTGCAACTCCCCAAATTGATTCAACCTCCACGTCACAGCAAGCACAACCAGCTAAGGAAACTGCAACTGATAAAGGAAAGGGAGCTGTGGTTGGAGAATTGAAGAATCCATCAGTTAGGACTACAACAACTGAGGGGGAATGTTCCAAGACTCAGAAGAGGAATCAGAGACGTTGGAGATATAATCAGAATAGACTTCAGAACCGACCTCTGAACCGATCTCAGAACTGACCTCAGAAGAGATGGAATCAACCGAACCAACAGGGATTCAACCATCAGAATCAACATCGGTTCCATCATCAGAACAACCAGAGGTTCCATCAGAGTCAACCTATGTGGAACAATTCCAACAGCTGGGGATATTCATGTCACAACATGAATCAACAACAGGGCATGAATAGCTATCGCCAACAGTCGGGAAGATGGAATCAGAATCTGCCACAAAGATTCCAGAATGGCATCCGACCTCATCGACAAAACCAACAGGATAAGAATCGCCATCAAAACAGGGGGAAAGCCTCTCCTCCTAATGCTCACAATAGGAGAAATCCATCTCCTCCCAAGAAATAGAACATCACTACTAACAACAAGCCTAAGGATAACCGAGGTGTTGTTATAGTTGATGGAGAAGGAAAAGTGATTTGGAATGATAAATCTATCCGAATATATAGGGAAAAACGACTCACAGTTCAAGGGGAAACTGGTTCTAACCCTCCAAGACCCAACTAAAATTGGGGACCTAAGCGTGTTTCTCTGTGCAGGAGCAGGAGGAATAGCTAAGGAAGAATAAAGCATCACAAACTATGTGGGTGATGGATAGTGGATGCTCGAAACACATGACAAATCTGAGAGATTTGCTTGGAAGTTTCGTGGAGAAGGAAGGACCATCAGTTACCTTTGGTGACAACTCAAAAGGTCACACCAAAGGCTACGATACCCTTGAAACTAATCTCGTGTCTATTTCAAATGTTTCATATGTTGATGGATTGAAGCATAACTTGCTCTCCATCAGCCAATTCTGTGATAATGGTTTCTCTGTCAAGTTTGATGCACAGGGCTGCAGGGTTAAAAATGTTGGAACAAAGCAGGTCATATTGTTGGAAAATCGATCCCCAACCGGGAATGTCTACTATGCAGATTGGAATAGTAGTCCTCCTGACACATGTCTGTTATCAAAGAGCAGTTCGGATGTGAGCTGGCTGTGGCACAAAAGGCTCAACCATCTGAACTTCAAGACAATGAACCGACTTGCAAGACAGGAACATGCAAAGGGCATTCCTAACCGAGTGTTTTCAACAACACATATCTGCAGTGCATGTCAGCTGGGAAAGCTCGCCAGATCCTCCTTTCAGTTGAAAACGACTCCCTCAACCGACCGAGTATTGCAGCTGATCCATATGGATCTTTTCGGGCCAGTTACACCAAAAAACATGAATGGTAACGAGTATACCCTTGTTGTTACTGATGATTTCTCCAGGTACATGTGGACCATTTTCATGCGTCACAAGAGTAAAACCCGAGATGAGCTACCCAAGCTGATGGATCGGATATCGAACCAACAAGAGATGAAAATTATTTCTATCCGATCAGACCGTGGAACCGAGTTCTTAAATGAAACCATCATTGAGTACTGTGAGAAGCACGGAATTACTCATCAAACATCAGCTGCGCGTACTCCACAACAGAATGGAGTAGCCGAGCGAAGGAACCGAACGCTGAAGGATGCTGCTACATCCATGTTGACAAGCTCAGCTCTGCCAAAGAGATTTTGGGCTGAGGCAAGCCTGCTACACCCAGAACCGGTCTCTTCTAACCAAGCGGTTGGGAAAGACTCCATATGAGCTTTGGAGACGCAGGAAGCCTGATATTTCATATTTTCGCGTTTTTGGTTCTAAGTGTTATATTCACAACAATGGGAAGACTCAGTTGAAAACTTTTGATGCCAAGGCTTTGAAAGGCATATTTCTCGGATATGCCGCTCGGATTAAGGCTTATAGAGTTTTCAACAATAGCTCTCGTGTTGTGGAGATAACACTTCATGTTAGTTTTGATGAATCTACTTTTGAGTGTAGAGAACAGGCTAAAGGACAACAAGCTGATCCACATGTTCCACCAGCTCTCACCAGATCGCAGGCTCTAAGGCAAAAGAATCTAGCTGAACCATTGGTATGGGCAACCGAGGATGATGATCCTTGTTCCTCTGAAGATGAATGTGAGGACCCCAGCTCATCTCAAGGGGGAACTCCAGCTGATGTCACTCCAACTGCATCAGCATCTGAAGCCCAACCGAGCACAGTTCAAAATATTGTCCATGTTGAGGATCCAAACTCCACAACTGATAAATCACCAGCATCTCCCACAGCTCAGGTTATTCCATCAGTTGAAATCACGGAACAACCAATGTTGAAAAAAGAAGGAAGACGCAACAAGAGGTGGTATGAATATCATTCCAAGGACAACATCATTGGAGATCCAGCCAAAGGTGTGAGTACCAGGAGCAGAGTTGCAAATCCTGACTCAGCTGAGAAAGATTCCAACACTTACGCTCAATATGCTGAGGAGTTGGCAGTTCTGGAGGAGTTCGAGCAAGCAGGAGATGTTGCCATGATTTCATGTTTCGTAGCTGATGTGCCAGAATTAAAGAATGTTGTGGAAGCTCTCAACTGTGTTCACTGGACAACAGCCATGCAAGAAGAACTGAATAAATTTCTACGCAACTGTGTATGGGAGTTGGTAGAAAGACCAAATGGTGTCAAAGTCATTGGATTAAAGTGGATTTTCAAGAATAAGAGAGACGCCATTGGATTCATCGTGAGGAATAAGGCAAGGTTGGTAGCTCAGGGATATTGCCAACAAGAAGGAATTGATTTCGAGGATTCTTTCGCACCAGTTGCAAGGTTGGAAGCCATCCGGATATTTCTAGCCTCTGCCGCATTTCACAAATTCAAGGTTTATCAGATGGATGTGAAGTGTGCCTTCCTCAACGGTGATATTAAGGAAGATGTTTATGTTGAACAGCCTCCAGGTTTTGAGACTGGAGATGGAAGAGTGTATAAGTTGAAGAAAGCTATCTATGGCTTAAAGCAAGCACCCAGAGCTTGGTATGACACTCTCTGTGGTTTTCTTCTGAACTCGGGATTCAAACGAGGGTCAATTGACAAAACACTGTTCACTATAAAAGTTGGAGAAGACATACTTGTCGTGCAAATCTATGTTGACGACATCATATTTGGTTCCAAGTCGGAGGAGCTGTGCGAGAAATTCTCGAATCTCATGAAGGAGAAATTCGAGATGTCGATGATGGGCGAGATGAATTATTTTCTTGGGTTACAGGTGAAGCAGTCATCAAAAGGGATTTTTATTAATCAGTCCAAATATACAAAGGAGCTCATCACAAAGTTCGGATTGCAGACAAGTAAAACCACAAGGATCCCAATGAATACTAACTGGAAGATTGAACCCGGATCTGAGGGAAAACTCGTGGATGCCAGTAAGTATAGAGGGATTATCGGTTCTTTGCTATATCTAACCGCCAGTTGGCCAGACATATCTTACGCGATTGGAGTGTGTGTTCGGTTCCAAGTTCAACCAAGGGAAGCACTCATGTTGGCAGCAAAGAACATCATTAAGTATCTGAAGGGCACTGTTAATGTTGGGTTGTGGTATCCAACCGATGACAATATCCAACTGACCGGATACTCAAATGCAGATCTAGCCAGAGATCGGTTGGACAGGAAGTCCACATCTGGACATTGTCAGTTCATGGGAAGCAAGTTAGTTTCATGGTTCTCCAAGAAACAAGCATGTGTTGCCACTTCTACAACCGAGTCAGAGTATATGGCTGCAGGCAGTTGTTGCATGCAAGTGTTGTGGCTCAAACAACAGCTCAGAGATTATGAAGTCGCAACTGGAGAGGTTCCTATTCATTGTGATAGCTCAAGTGCCATTGCTATCTCTTTGAATCCTGTTCACCATTCTCGGACAAAGCACATTGACATCCGACATCATTTTATCCGAGATCATATTGAGAAGAAGGATGTTTCCATGGAGAAAATTTCAACTGAGTTTCAGAGAGCTGATATCTTCACCAAATCTCTAGCCGAAGCGCGGTTCAAGATGTTACGTGATCTACTTGGATTGTTGGATCCATCAGATGAGGAACCAGCTGAGGTGAAGAGATAGATATCCATCTGAGGGGGAAGCTCAGATGAAGGGGGAATCTCAGATGCGGATCGCCAATCGAAGACATCAGACGGTAGCTGAACAGACGAACTCGAGTCAGCTGATGGTATGCCGCAACATTGAATCAAACAACAGCTGAACAGACGAACTCGAGTCAGCTGATGGTATGCCGCAACATTGGAACACAACTGATTCCGACATTAGCTGGCAGGTATCACAGCTGATTCCGATATCAGCTAGCAGGTATCATTTATGGCTGAAGGTGTTTATGTCTTAAATGAGAATGTTTGAAATAAATTCAAACATTCCTGAAGCATGTCAGTTAGACTAAAATAGCCATCATAGCATTTAATATAAAGTACGGTTGAACATCAATAGCCTACTTTATAGTGCGACTGGGCTGACATGAAAAACAGTTCACCTTCTCACGCGCTGGTTGGAACTCGGATTTTAACGTCAAGTCAAAGCTAGTCAACAGTCGCGAGATCTCAGCCGTTGATGGATTCGCGCCATTCAACCCTAGCCGTCAATTTCAACCGAGCCACTAACCTATAAAAGGTGAAAAATCAAGAAGTGATCTCTTACCTTCTACATTTGTATTTATTTGCAGTAACTGTTCATTTTCGTCTCCGATTTGTCTCACCATTTTCTGCAAGTTTTTCTCTCTATATATATATCTTCACAGAATTATTAAATGGCACCAAAAGGAAAGAAAATGGCATCCTCTGGACCTTCCCTAGTCCCTACGTCATACGAAGAATCCTTTGAGATGATGCTCTCCAAGATCCACTTCGAGCAGATTCTATCAGAGGATGAACTGGAACCGCCGGTGTTGTCTCCCCTCACCGAACTTCTCAGGGAGAACGGCCTTCTAGACTGGGCGACGCTCTTCCCCTCCCATCTTCTCAGACGTCAAGTCGGAGAGTTCTTCTTAAATCTGAAATCGCCCATCGACAGCAGAGACGGGCTCGTTACAGAAATTTCTTGCCGACAACGCAATGTTCCAGCCAGAACAATTCGCCGTGTCACCGTCCCCATTCAAGTTTCCGACTTTCTACGTTAAGTCATTCCGCCGAACCTGACCGCCACAGACACCATCGACAACATCACCGATTCGGAAGCCGATGAGTTTCTGGAGAGTGCTCTCATCACTCCAGAAAAATTGAAGAGCAATTACAGCGAACCAAATTGAAGCCAGAACATCGACTTCTATTCGATGTTGTATCCAAGGTCATTTTCGGATACAGCGGTGCGTTTGGCGACATTAGCCGACCGAAGCTCAAGCAGTTGATTGCTTTGGAGCACAAACACAAGCATGACATCAACTGGTTCAATTATTTTGAACACCAGTTGATTCTGGAGAGGCAGAAGATTTCTGAAACCACAACCGAATCTGGAGAGAAGTTGTTGAGTGTAAAGGGAACTCTCAACTTCGGTTGTAAAATTTCTGCCCTGATCCTTTTCGCCACAAAGGATCAGAACATGGTCTGGGACGACTGTAAGGAGACTCCTGTGAAGAGGCTGATGCTGTTCCCAACAACTAAGAAGGCTCAGGATGTGATCAGGAGTGTCTACACTCCCAAGGATAAAAGAGAAGCTGTGAAGACAGCTGAAGAAAAAGACACAGCTGAGGAGCTTCCCCCAGCTGCCGCCCGCAAAACAAAATTAGTAGCTGCACGCCGACAAAGAGCTGAGTCGGAGAAGGAGAAAGCTGATGAGCCAGCCAAGAAGAAGATGAGGCTGCGTATCAAGAAGAAGTCGGTTGCCAAGCCAGCTGAGGTTGTTCCAGCTGAGGAGGCTTCAGTTGAGGATGTACCAACTGTGGAGGGACCAGCTGAGGTAGCACCAGCTGAGAAGGAGCCATCTGAGTCGACTCACTCAGTTGACGCGGCTGCCTTCGAGGTTGTTCCTCACAGAGATGAGATTGAAGGGATGGAAACTGAACCATCTGATGAGCCGACTATCTCCTCGGACGCATCTTCCTCCTCTGAGGAAACCGAAGACATTCCAATCTCTCCCACGGCAGGAGCTGATGCTGTACCGCCCGAACAAGTTATCCCAACCGACTCTCAGCCAAATATTCCGAGCTCCCCGCTCGATGCCAACATTGAGACCACTCTTTCGGCCAATGTTGATGAACCTCTTGATACCCCCATCCCCACATAATCCGAAATTCCGAGCTCCCAGCTCGATGCCAACGTTGAGACCATCTTTTTGGTCAACGTTGATGAAACTCTTGAACCAATACCATACGAGAATATATCTCCCTCCCCCATCGATGACGAAGCTGATCGTCAGGCTGTCGCACAGGAGCATGAAGGCAAGCTGTCCTACTGTTTCCAAAAGCTAATTGGGATGTTCCCTGAAGCGCGCGACATGCCGATTTTCGCCACGCTTGGAACCGAGCTGCTATATCAGTTCAATTTAATCTTCAGCCATTGGTATGTGAAGGAGGATACCATAAGGATACACAGCTGGAACCAGCTGAAGGCAGATGAATCGCGCATCAGAGACTACTTTAACTACACCAACCTGGAGGTTGCATACAACAATAAGATCGCTCTGCTGACTCGGCGACTAGATATCAGCAAAGCTGAAGGAAGAGATACGAGAGAAACAGCAGAACAAGACTGTATCAATTTCCTGGACAACATGCTAACAAAATCTGCTGATTTTATAGATGATATTGATGCAGCTGCCGCAGCAGCGAAGCGAAGCAGGACGAGGAAGAACTCCAACAATACCTGGCAAATCGTCAAGCCATGGTCACTGTTGCACAGCCTACAACTTCTGACCAACCAGCACCCTCAACTGAAGAAATTTGTGAGCTGATAGCTGAGGGGGTCAATCAGCTAAGGACGGAGATGCTTGCCACCATCCAGCGCAACAAAGAAGATCAGCTGAGAATGATGGAAGCACAGGAGGATAAGCACAAGAAGCTGCAAGAAGAGAATGTTTCACTGAAGATAAAGCTGGACGAATTCTCAACATCCACCAGCCAAGACATCAACGCACTGAGGACAACCGTTCATGGAATCAAATCCGATCTGAACGTGTTCAAGTCCATATCTGATTCCAACCTCGCCAAATCCCAATAGACTCAAGATGAAGAATGGGATTCTCGGTTCGAGTCACGATGGGCTGAGTTCGCTGCTTTCCAAACCGAACTCATTGAGACACTCGCTACACTAAAGAAAGCCGAACAAGAGCGCCTTGACTCTGAACTGGCGAAGAAGGTTGAAGTAGAGTGCGCGGTTGATGGGCTCTTCAACAGAATTCAACAAGCTGAACAACAACTCACCTCTCTTGATGGCTCAGTCGCAAGCCTTGTTGCTGATGCCAAAAAGGGGGAAGTTGAGAAGCAGGGGGAGGTTGAGACTGGTGAAAGTGAAGATGTGATTGGAGGAGATGAGACTCAAGAAGAATCTCAGCTGAAGAAGGCCCAACCGAAGAAGACTCAGAAGAAGAAGTCCACTCCTAAGCCAACCGACGTCGGAGGAGCTGAAATGGCGAAGGACATGGAGCGAGCAGAAGAATATGGAGTTTCCTACAACTCCATAGCTGAGATCGCATCCAAGCTCGATGCGGAACTCGACGGTATTACAACCGAAGAGTGTATTGCTGCTGCTAAGGTTATGGATGTTGCTGAGAAAGACTACATGAACTCGGAATGGGTGAAGAAATTTGCTGCAAGCCAAGCTAAAAGAATCAACAAATTTGAAGAGGAGCTTGCCAAGATCACAAATAACCTGGACAGAAATGTTGCATCCCGCAGCCGACGTCGAATTGAAAAACATCAGGTTAAGGCTGAAGCACGGTTGAAACAACAGAGACTGCCTGGGAACATCAAGCTTCAAAGTCGGTTCAGGCATGTGGACAAGTGGATGCCAGCTGAGTGGAATGAAGACTGGGAATCGTTCAAGTAGGAATTTGTGAACGGTTTCTATTATAGGAAGGTATTCACTACTGAGGATCCGAGGAAAGCTTTCAAGAAAGCCCTGACCGAGCTACACTCTGGGGATCCGGGCATGTTCAGCCAGTTCAGGCGAGCAATGATAGATGCAAAACTGGATATGAACACAGTCCCAGTCCCTCAGAAGGTCACCTATCTCCCTCCATTCCTCCCGGATGCAAGAAACCCCAACCGTCAGAAGATTGCAGCTGAGGCTAGACAAGTTTGTCGAGAGCATGGGGTTGACATCGCAAAGGAGTCAGATGCGAAAAGAGAAATTTTTGTCAGGATGTTCAGCAAATATGGGCTAAAGTATTAGCCAAGTTAAAGTTTTTGAGCAACTGATGTATTTTGACTTTTTGTGCATTCTTTTGTAACCATCAGTTGTAATGAAAACTTTATTCAATTATACGATTCAACTTGATGTACAATATCTCGTTGTCCAAGCTCTGAATCGCAACGTTATTTCAATACCATGTTATAACTGTGCTAACCCTTTGATGTTTTAATCTTATAGACTGTCTAGAATTTCAGCTGAGATTTTAGATAGGTCAGTAGGGTTTAGATCAGTTTGATCAGTAAGGGTTTCGGCATCATCAAAAAGGGGGAAATTGTTGGGAAATTTAAGTAAAAGTTTTGATTGATTCCAAAACCAACTGACCCCAACCGAGTAGATGTTGCCATTTCCTAAAGTTAGTAATTAGGCTCGCTGTTTGAGCAATGTTAAGATTTTATCTTTACAGGTCTCCAGCTGAAGACGGCAAGGCTTCACTCGGATAGAACATGAGATGTACGAACATCAACTGAGCGTTCAAAAGGATAGAACATCAGATGTACGAACATCAACTGAGCGTTCAAAAGATAGAACATCAGATGAGAGTTTAAAAGGGGGAAGTTACAAGAAAGACAACTGAGCGTTCAAGATGGAACATCAGTTGTAGGACTCGAACTGATAAGATCGACAACTTGAAGTTCAAGACTGCTGAGAGTTCCTATTCAGACAAAAGGTCAGATGAAGATCTCGATTAGATGGAACATCAGCTGAAGACCACTCAGATGAAGACCAAAACTTCTCAACCGACTATCCAAGGTTGAAAGTCAAAGGTTGAAGATTTGAATTTCAAAATGGGAAGTTACATGAAGGTTTGACGGTCTGTCATTACCTCATTTGGCCCAACACAAGGCTATCTCAGATGGAAAGCAGAAGTCCACAGTTGCCAAATCCGGAAAGTCTGCAGAGATAAGAGACAAGCCATCGCTTTCACAGGACAGAGATCAACAGCTCCTCCAACTGCTAGTTGATTCTCTCCGCCTATAAATAGAGGCCTTCATTCATTCACCAAGACCAACGAACTGGAAGGAGATAAACAAGTGCGAGAGCAGATAGACAAGCGAACATCACCAGTTGAGAGTTCATATCGCAAACGAGCTAAACTGAATTCAATCTCTAAGAACATCACTAGTTGAGAGTTCTAGAGTGTTAGATTCTGTCTTTGTGTTTTTTAGATCTTAGTTTGAGTCTCCATTTGTTCAAGCTTAGATCCTAGCTCACTTCTTGTTCGAGCTAGCAGTTGGAAAAACCCACCTTTTCACATATCCTCTCAAAAGGATTGTTAGGACCCTACTCTTCCCGTAATTGAGTAGATAGGTTGATAAGTACCCGTAAACTTATCTGTAAGGTTGATAAGTACCCGTAAACTTATCTCAACGGTTGCAAAGCCTGCGTAAGCTTTGTGGTTTTAGTCCTAAAGAACTTGGACTGAGTTGTGTGAACTCACAACTCCCCGCGGACGTAGGAGTTCTCTCCGAACCACAGTAATTCTTTGTGTGTTTGTGCTTATTATTTAGTTAACTTATTGCATATTTAACTGACCTACTAACCAGCACTCAATTTGCATTTTTACATTCTCAACTGACTTGGTTATTGACCAACCTTGCATTGAAGCGTGAGTTATTTTACGAGTTGTTATTTTCCACCACATTTCGCACAGCACCACTCTCACAACTGAGTGTTCTTACTCAGTTGTGATTCCAACTGAGTCTTCTTACTCGGTTGTGATATTTTCAGGGGGTTGTTTTTAAAATTCCTAACTAGTGTATTCCCCCCCCCCCATACACCAGAACTCGTATCGGGACCATCACTTACATTTTCATTTTTATTTTAAGAAAATTCTAAAACAATTTATACAGCAATATACTAATACCTAGAGTGATAATCTACCAATCAATCATCTAAAATCATGAAATTAAAACATCAAACCCTAATACCCTAAATTTTCGGTATTACAAAAAAGAAAAGGGGGATGATTTTCACTTGATTCTAACCATGGAAATCCATTCCTAAGCATACATAATCATGTATTACATTTAGAATATCATCTTCTTCCTCTCCTAATAATTTTCGAAAATTTCAACATTAAAGGAATGAAGTTTTGTTCGGATAGAAGTGAAGAAGAGGCTCTCACCTTTCCAAATATGAACTCGAATTTGAAATCGATCAGTAGATGAAAAAGTTATGGAACTTGAATACTTGAAGAACTTGATAAACTTGATGAAGATTTGAATGAAGATGAAGAACAAGAGAGAGAAGAAAGAGGGGGGAGGGGGGTAATGGGAGGGATGAGAGAGAGAGTGTGATGACTAAGGGTGTTATTTAACTTAATAAGGTGTAGGATGACTGGGGGGGGGGGGGGGTATTTGGCGGTTTGTGAGTGGTGGATTAAATCAAAATATCTCGTTTACGGGTCTAATACGGCGTATAGAAATCGATTAATTATTTTCTTAGACTGTTATGTTTCCGGCGAAAACTAATTCGACCATTAGATTGGAAATATTTTACTTAGTCGGAAAGCATAATTCGATTTCCGAAATCCAAAGAAAAGTCGGGACATGACAGTCTAAATTTTGCCCGAAAAATAATAAAAACTGACTTTCTCCAGTAGACTCGTATCGTAAAATAGGTGAATGTAAAGTCAGACAGTTTTTCGATCTGAGTTCTCGAACGAAAATTCTATCGGACGCGAAAACCCTAATACAGTAGTCGGTTGAACGACTTCTGGAATTTATTTTCAAAAACGGATTTCACTGTTAGTCTTAGAACTGAATTTCCTTAACTTAGGCGTGCAAAGCCTTAATTAATTAATAACTTTTTATTTTAGTGACGGAAGAAATATCCAGGATATTACAGACTTGGTATGAATGAAAATTCATAGGAATTATGATACGAAATATAAAGTTCGTAACATATGTTACGAATTACGAAATCATAATTTCGTAACAGTTGAGTTTGCAAAATATAAATAGCTGCATATTTACCTACAGTAAGTGCTATGAAATCTTACAAAATAGGAATTGTTCTGAGCAAAATATGTGCATAAAATATGTGCAGCTAGCAAAGACAAAAGGTCATAGAAAATATTGTTTTAAGGATTACTCTCCAATACCATGGGAATGGCTTCATCGGTGTTGTGAGCATATATAGTTCTCGCAATGTGGTCGCGATAATGATCGTAGTCTTGTTCTTTCTTCAAGCATATGGGCAGCGGAGTAGTCGATAGGATCTGCTCCACGTACTTCAACGCATAGAGCCCACATTTCACACCCCTTTTTTGTTTGAAGGGATTCTTTGACTTAGGTGGAAAACACAACTCCCATTGTGTTAGAGTTGGTTTCTTGATCCGATGATGCTCGAAGTATCCGATTTCCTTCAATATTTGAGGGATAAGCCTTGCAAGGGGTAGGAAGATGTTCTTCCTATTTGTTAAGTAGTGATCCTCGAATATCCACTGAAATGAATCGTAGAGCACAAATTTTTGCTTCTTGAGATCCAACACGATCGTCCCCCAATGATCTTTGTAGTTGCAAACGGCTACGACCTAGAAGGCACATCAAAACGAAATGTTGAATTCGTAACATGTACTCATGTCAAACTGCTAAGAATTCATAAAATCGTGATGACATGATTGATACGAAATAAAAAATTCGTAACATGAAATTATAAATAATTGTTACGAAATAATAAATTCATAACATGAAATTATAAATTATTGATACGAAATAATAAATTCGTACCATGAGATGATGACATGATTGATACGATATATTAATTCGTAACATGAGATGATGGCATGATTGATACGAAATAATAAATTCGTAACATGAGAAACAGTCATTTTGTTACGAAAAAAAGAAATTGTAATAGTTTTAATTTTACCTTTTCGCAATCGATCCACTGTTTCATGTTTGGGCCCAATTGGGCTGTGTAGTCTCAGGAAATAAGCACAATCTTTCGATCAGCTCTACTGGAACAACCTCTTTAATTTGACTGTCAAACAATTTGTGATTAAACGGCTCATCAAATTGTTTCTTATCCTTATGCATTTCTTCAAACACCTCATCAACCATTTCCTATTAACAAATCATAAAATTATGTTACAAATTCCTAGTAATAAATCAGAGACACATGTTACGAATTTATAAATTTGTATCAAGGTTAAAACAGAAAAAATAAGGGCAGTTACCATGAAGTAACATGAAGTGATAGCAATATTGGAGTTGATATGTTTGTGTCCTGCAAGGGCTGGATCCGAGGTCAGTACAGCGAGGTATGCTTCAATGTGATCCCCATGGAGCTGTTTATCTTTTTTCAAGATGTGTTCGAAAAAATCTTTTTCCACCCCACAAAGCAATCCAACATTCCTCCTGTTATTTTAAAAGCATATTTAGAAAGTAATTTGCATTATTCTTATTAATATACTAAATATTTAATAAGGAAACTTACACTCCGTGGTCCAAGCTGAGGAAATGTTCGAACATGTCTCTTCCCGGACGTACGTCATTGGGAAGGAATGGACTCCTATGTACAGCTGCAGGAAATTTTCTCCTAACAGGCCTCACGGTCAAGATCACTTTCGGAATTCCACTTACACTTGCCGCAGTCTTTGATGGAGTGTGTACTGTATGAGCGGGCAATATTGGAGGAGCTTGACTCAATGGTTCCGACTAGCACACCATTGGATGAATTTCTGTTGGAGGGTGCACAACCTCGTATTTTGTTGTTATATCATCTAGTTTATCGAAGATGGCATTAATCTGCATGTCCGATGGTTCGAGCAGCTCACTCGCTTCAGCATGTGCCTGGGAGATTTGCAAATACGTTACGAATTAATACATTCGAAACAGGAGATGATTACATGTCTGTTGCGAAATTATAAATTCGTAACACGAGATGGTTATTTGTTTGTTACGAAATTATAAGTTTCGTAACACGAGATGATTACATGTCTGTTGCGAAATTATAAATTCGTAACACGAGATGGTTATTTGTTTGTTACGAAATTATAAGTTTCGTAACACGAGATGATTACATGTCTGTTGCGAAATTATAAATTCGTAACGTGAGTTGGATATAAAGTTACGAAATGATTCATTTGGTTAGAGTTTACACTGTTACGATTTATCAAATTCGTATCAATGGTACGTTGTGAAGTTGCTACTATTTTATATTCGAATGGTACGCACTACTATAATTCGTATCATAATAATAATATAGATGTGATACGAATTATAAATATCCATAAATTAAAGAAAAAAAGAGATAAAACATCATTGTTTGTCATTTCACACTCATCTTCATTTTTATACCGGTTTCGACTCAGGCTTGGTGGTGGAAAGGTGGTGCTGCTTCTCTTCGGTATTTCCTTCACTACTGTTCGGAGAGGGAGGGGGGGATAGCTTTTCTTGCTCAAGGGAGGGGGAGGCTGCTGCTATATTGCTTGGAGGAGAGGCGGAGGCTGCTGCCATTTGTGGAAGAAGGGCTGTGGTTGATGCTGCTGCTGCTGCCGGGTGTGATTCCATCCCTTTTTGTGCTCTGACTTCGAGCAGCTGCTTCAGGATGTAATCTCCCACAGCTTCGACAAGCTGCTGTTGTTGCTCCTTTTGGCATTGCAGAAGTGCTTGAAGCATTTGATCTTGCTGCGTTCGGAGAAGAGCCTCAACCTCTATTCTAGCTCTTGTTGTTGCTACACTCCCGACATATTCTCCTATCTCCTTCATGAAATTCTCCCGATCTTCTGCAGATTGGATGTTGGAAGGGAGTAGGTGAGCATTCATAGCAGCAACAGTAGAAGTGGAAGCAGCAATTGGGTCAGCAACGACGTCTTCATCGTCATCAATTTCCCGCTTCCTCTTCTTCATGTTATCAGTAGGATCATACTGAAATGCAAATGGATCTTTTCAGGATCCTGAGCAAGAGATTTCCAGTATGCTGTCTCCTTCTCCTTTTCGTTGGCTTAAGTTCGACGACCAACTCCTACAAAGAAAAGAAGTAACACTGTTACGAAACAATGCAAAGAACAAGTAATACTTTTACAGAAGAAATAGATCGCAACAATATATGTTACGAATTTGAAAATTCGTAACATAATAATAAAATCATAACAATTAACTATTTTACGAAATAAACACATCGCAACAAATCATGTTGCGAAATTAGAATTTCGTAACATAATAACAAAATCATAACAATTAGCACTGATACGAAATAAACAAATCGCAACAACGCATGTTGCGAAATTAGAATTTCGGAACATTAGAATAAATTAATAACAAGTAACAATGTTACGAAAATAATAATTCGAAACAAACGATAGTGTTATGAAATTACAATTTCGTGGCATGAGAATAAAATCATAAAATTGTTATGAAAAAATGCAGAGAACAAGTAGTACTGTTACGAATGAAATAGATCGCAGCAACATATGTTACGAATTTGAAAATTCGTAACATAACAATAAAATCATAACAATTAACTATGTTATGAAATAAACAAAGCGCAACGAATCATGTTGCGAAATTAAAATTTCGGAACATTGGAATAAATTAATAAAAAGTAACAATGTTACGAAAACAAGTAACAAACGATAGTGTTATGAAATTGCAATTTCGTAACATGTATATAAAATCTAAATTCGAAGCTGGTACCCAACAATAACTGAAATTGTACCTTTGAACTGAAGGACACCATTCCCTTTGAACTCATATATTTATACTCAGCATGCGAGGTATAAATTCTTTACTGTCCTTGCCTCCAATCAGCCTCCCAACAGGTGGTATTGCTTCATGTATCCAAGCCTGAAATTTAATTTCATATTAGTAGCAATTTGTCACTGATACGAATTATTAAATTCGTAACAAAAAATAAGATCAAGTGATACGAATTGTAGAAATTTACCAAGAATGCTATCGTGTTCCCTTTCAGATGGTAGTAGCTTCCAATCTTATCAATCAATATTTGGTAGGCATAACTCCTTCACGGGAACTTCTCCCAAACCTCATCATCCTCCACCAAAGCCCACATCCACATTGGAACCTTCTTCTTGTTTGGATCAAGTCCAAGCACATAAAGACAAGCCAAGAGAATCTTCGCCAACTTGAGGTAGTCGGTTCATTACCTTTCACTTCCACCCTTTTCACTTCGAAATGCTTGTTTATGAATTTTGTCCGCACATTAGCAATTAGCATTTCTTTGTTTCCCATTAGCTTCGTGAAGACTGAACTTTTCGGAATTCGGTGGGCTTCGTATGGCTTGAAATTTGGAGGTGTAGGTCCGAATCGGAGGCCGAAAACCAATACAAACTCGACCCACGAGAATCTTAGAAGTCTCCCTTGGACCTTGGAAAACAAAGTTGTTTCGTCAACCTCTGGAGACGGTGTCACTTGGCGAGCTATCATGAAGTGTAAAAGCTTTGCCGGATCTGGACAGAAGATCGGGGAGCTTCATGAATGCCCCTATTGCTGATTGCTTCAATGCCTGGATAGATTTTTTGCCGAAAAATTCAAGCACACACCTTATATCCTTCACTGTGCACTCACCTCCGGTTAGCATTATCCAGTGGTGTTTGGCGGCAAGATTCTTCCTCTTGAATGTCCATTCGATCTGCAATAAACAAACAATTAAACCAATTCAGTATTTGAGAACATGTAACACATGTTACGAAATTATAATTTCATAAATTCAAATAAACATATGAAAATGCAAAGTTAGTTACGAATTTCACAATTCGCAACATTATATACGAATTTCGTATATGATGTTGCGAATTTCAAAATTCGCAACATCATATACTTAATAATTTCAGTTTCGAAACCTTCAAATAGCCACAAACATGTTGCGAAATAATAATATCGTAACATGTTATAACTGAAATTCCAAAAATGTGATACGAAAATATGAATTAGCAACAGATTATTCAATACGAATGCTAATTTCGTAACATAAAATGATTTATTTCGGAACCTTCAAAAAGCCTCAAACATGTTGCGAAATTGTAATTTCGTAACTTCAAATTAACGAACCAAAATGCACAGTTAGTTACGAATTTCACAATTCATAACACTATATACGAAATTCTGTGAAATTCGTATATAGTGTTACATATTGTGAAATTCGCAACATTATATACCTAAAAATTTCAGATTTGGAACCTTCAAAAAGCCTCAAACATGTTGCGAAATTGTAATTTCGTAACTTCAAGTTAACGAACCAAAATGCACAGTTAGTTACGAATTATGAAATTCGCAACATTATATACCTAAAAATTTCAGATTCGAAACCTTCAAAAAGGCTCAAACATGTTTGCGAAATTGTAATTTCGTAACTTCAAATTAACGAACCAAAATGCACAGTTAGTTACAAATTGCGAAATTCGCAACATTATATACCTAAAAGTTTCAGATTCGAAACCTTCAAAAAGCCTCAAACATGTTCCGAAATTGTAATTTCGTAACATTTTATGACCGAAATTCCAAAAACGTGTTACGAATTAGGGTTCTAAACAAATATGAGAAACCAAAAATCAGATCTAAACATTCAAACAAGTTCTAAACACAAATCGTAAGAATTTATCAATTCACATCAAGCCCGGGATATGCAAAATTCAAATTTTACCTTTTCATTCTAGTAGAGGAGGTCGGATTCCTCGCCGTCGTCGCTTGCTTCGCTGTCGCCGCGACTGTCTTGCTCTTCTTCTTCTTCTTCTCCTTGCTTTTTCTTCCCTCTTTCTCTTCTTCGACGATTGGACTTCGCCGGATTTATCTTCCTTTCTCTTTTTCTTCCTCTCTTGTCTTGCTTGCTCGCCGGAATCTGACTGAACTTCGTCGTCTTTGGCAGTTGCTTGGTCGCCAGAATCTGGTTCATGATCGTCGGCGGTTTCTTCTTCAACGTGGGCGGTTTCTTCTTCAAGGTGTGTGGTTTCTTCTTCTTCAAGATGGGTGGTTTCTTCTTCTTCACCGGATTTGGTGGGTATTTCGCTGTCGGAAGCCATAGATGGAGGCAGTGGCGCGACGGCGGAGGAAATTGGGGGAAGAATTAGAGGTGGCGCGATTTGGCGGAGGAATTTTAGGGTTTTCTGGTGGAAGAGTTTTTTTAGAGAGAGAAAAATGGAGATGAGAAATGAAATGGTGGGGGAAGAAATGGGTTATGACACGTTTTTTTTTTTTATGAAAAACTGAAAATAACTTCTACCCTATAGTAAGGGTATAATTGTCCAAAAAATATATTTTTGGCTATAATTTTACCATATTATGTTCCTTGACAACTATTGTAATCTAAGAGAGGGGGGGGGGGGGGGAGAGGGGGGAGATTTTGCTATATCACTCCTTCACTCATAAAAATTTAAAGCACAATATATCAAGAATAAAATATACTTAAGAGATGAATTATGAATAGAATTTATATCTATAAGTATCATATCGATTAATGTATATATGAAGATAAATATGCAGTCCACAATATGATATATATTGAGACGATTTAGAATTTGATATTGATTTTTATATTAAATATGAATATATATATATATGTATATATTATATATATAATAGAATTATATATTTATATGAATTAATAATGCAGAAAATACGAGGATAAAGATAAATAGGAATGGAGAATCGTGGGCGCGCCACATAGTGCACAGATAAACCTCGTTATTATATATACTATACTATTGACTTTAGAAATATTTTAATTTATTGTGTTCACAACTTTAGATCCATTGCACGTAATAGCTAATCTTTAAAAGAAAATGAAAAACAAAACCCCCAGTATATACTAATATTGCCGCTTTTTGAAAAAATAGACTCACTGGTCTAATTAATGTTTTGTTAATTTTGTCGATGAGGCCTAGCTCAATTGGCTGGCTGAGGTATTACAAATCTCTCCTTAAGGTATTGGGTTCAATCCCGCTTGTAAGCGGTGTAGTTATGGTGAAGTAGTTGTCACATCCTGCATGATGGTGTAATGATCTCACATTGTGATGTAGAGATCCCACCTATATAATAGTGTAACGATTTATTTAATTATATTAATATATACCCCATTATAATTCTCTAACAAAATATTTGTTAATTTTAATGGCAATAAGCAAAACGGCCAAGATTTTCCATATCTGAATGATATCATGCAAAGTGATCACAAGCTTATTTCATAGTAATATACCATGATGTTGTCTTTATACCTTGATTTGTTTTTTATTCTCTGCATCTATTTTGATAACCTCTTTTTCTCAATAAAGTAATCTAAAGAATTGCTCATTCTAATATTGCCCAACAGATTTAGGTTAGTAGAAATATTTATGACAATCCTATATCTTTTTATTTCTTCTTTCACTCAAAATATATTTTTACTTACGTGTCGAATATTCTTCTTGCAACTTATTTGTCAATCAGATATTGGACTTCATTTTATTTGTAATGAAATTACATAGAATTATAAGTGCCCTTCTTATTTTGAATATGTATATTAGGGCTCCTTTGGTATCTATATACGTATATTAGGTATGAGTATCAATATGATTCATATCCATATTCTGTATTTTTGATATATCAGTATATGAGTATCAAATTGATATACTTGATATACTTTATATGCTAACTTTCAATAATTTCATATACCAATTTTTGTTAGTATATAATTCATAACTCTACTTTCCTTTCCATCTGATATCAATCAATATCTTCAACATATGAAACGTGAATATTAAATATCAATCTGACACTCATACCTGATATCTGATATTCATACCCATACCTGATATCTGATATACTGGTATATGAATACCAAACGGGCCCTAAGTGTATTTAATGAAATTCTTTAGCAACTTGGGTAATTACATAATACCCATTGAACACTTTGGGGTGGATAGATCATATGAGAATAGATCTTATCCTAAAAAATGAGAATAAATCTCCACCATAAATCTATGAGTGATGGATGGTTAGATTTGACCGGGTCAAAGCGGCTCAACCGGGTCAATCTCGGTCAAATTGTTGACTTTTTTTTTCGATTTGTTTTCTAACGGTCGGGTTATATGCACCACAACATGTATTCATATGCACCACATTATATAATGAGATGCACCACTAAGTGCATTTAGGTTAACCGAATTTAGCCGAAAAATTCAAATTGTTGTCCGATGATTATCCTTATAATTGTAATCGGAGCGAAGGCGGAGCCATAAAATCGGAGTCGAAGGTGGAGCCGAAAAAAAAATTAATAAAAAAAAATATGCGCATCTCAATGCACTTAGTGGTGCATCTCACTATGCATGGTGGTGCATCTAAATACACTATTTGATGCATATAAATGTACGATGTGGTGCATATGACTTGACTTGAAAAAAAACGAAAAAATATGGAAAAAAAAACGAAAATCAAAATCTGGTGCATCTCATTATAAAGAGTGGTACATATAAATACATGGTGTGGTGCATATGAGATGACTGTAAAAAAAATCGAAAAAAAAATAATTTTTAAAAGACAATGGGTTGACCCGGTTTGACCCTTGTTGACTAGGTCAGATCTTGACCCTCCATATAGATATAATCAATGGTGGAGATTAATTCATATTTTTTAGTATAAGAAGCTTTCTCACAAGAACCACTCCCTATATATATATATATATATATATATATATATATATATATATATATATATATATACATACATGCGACCGGATCCCGGTTGACCCGGTCCGGTCAACGCAAGTCAACCCAATCAATTTTTTTTTTTCAGTTTTTCTTTTTCTTTTTTCGATTTTACGGATTCGCATTTGCTTTGATTACTAATATAAAGATAATCTTAGTGGCAATAATTTTGATTCTTCGGCTAGCTCCGAGATCGTTTGATCCCCTCATTCGAATCATGACCAATGAAGAAATATCAAACAAAAATGGAAGAGGCAAACAAAAAAAAATAGGAAAAAAAAATTGAAATTAAAAAAAAAAGCGCGTGCAGCCCCCACGCGCGGTCGCATGGAATGCGGGAGGTTTATATACGAGTTTTTGCGAGTATATATACTAATTTAACCGATTCAGTCAGTGAATATTCGACTGAATATTCAAGTGTGGTTCCTTATTGAAAAAAAAAAAAAAAAAAAAAACTGAACTCCGTCACTAGCATAATTTCCGGCGGTTACACAGCTGAATCAATTGGTAGTATACTCTAGATAAATAAAATTAGTTATAGGCACATATCTAAGCTCTATCATAGTTCAAGTTCAGCGGTGAAAGTAATTGTTCTATTAATTGCTTCACTTAGATATAGTAAGAGAAGAAAATTCAATAAATTATTTTTTCAATCTTAATTAAAGGTACAAGGCAAGGCAGGTCAATAATATAATCCCACGTTTTGCTTTGACCAATCAGGTCTGATGTGATTTCTTCACTCTCTTTCCTCGAACCTCCATCCCTCTTCGTGCATGCATTTTTGTTTTATTAGTATTGTTTTATTTAATTACTAAGTCACATCATATGCCACATTATTTATTTAAGTCACAAATACTAATTTATGTATCTATGTATATATAGCCGCTGCCAACCTCGAATTACTCCATTATTCAACAACTCACAAAACCTCTCATTACAGCAATTGAGATTTCTCTGAATAAACAAAACCCCAATCAAAGAAGAAAAAAAGTTGAATCTTGATTAGTTATCGACTGATTGAAGAAATGGGCCGGGCTCCATGCTGTGAGAAAATGGGGTTGAAGAAGGGTCCGTGGACTAGCGAAGAAGATGTCATCCTCATCAATTTCATCAACCAGAACGGCCATGGCAACTGGCGGGCTCTCCCCAAACGGGCCGGTATGCGTCACTCTCTCGGCCCGCACTATCTACCATCTCTTTTATTGTATCCAAATCATATCTTGCGATATATATAATTGAGCACAACGAGTAATTTTTTATTGGATTTAATTATTGTAAATAGGGCTATTGAGGTGTGGAAAGAGCTGCCGGCTGCGGTGGATGAATTACTTACGGCCCGATATTAAGAGAGGAAATTTCACTCGAGAAGAAGAGGAAATGATCATCAAATTGCATCTAGAGTTGGGAAACAGGTAATTTAATTAATTTGCAGCTTCTCTTCTTTCTTTTTTGGCGATAAGTTCAAATTTCACTCATTTTTTTATTTAAACTTTACGACGAGTTTAAATTCTCAAGAAGGAATCTTTTTTTTCATGTAAACTCTCAAATCTTGGTTGGATCTCATCATTTACTAGTAGTATTAATTAATTAATTACGTTTTTGTTTGAATGCAGATGGTCAGTGATTGCATCTAGATTACCAGGCCGCACAGACAACGAAATAAAAAACGTGTGGCACACACACTTGAAGAAAAGGCTCAACCTCAACAAAAGATCCCGGCCCGAGGCCCAGCCCGAAGCCCGAATGTGCGTGACGGAGTCGTCATCTGATGAGGATACCACGAATTCGGAAGCGAGCTCGCCCATGCATTCTTCCAGCGAAGTCTCGTCAGTCAGCACCACCGCCTGCGTGTCGGCGGAGAATCTGCCGGAGATGGACGAGAGCTTCTGGTCGGAAGTTTTGTCGGGGAATGAGTGGGGTGCTACTAGCGATTTATTGACTGGAGATAGTGATTCCATGCCTCACTTTCCGCACTCTGTTGGTTCGGACGGAGGCGGCATGGATTTTTGGTACGACCTGTTTAACAGGGCTGCCGATATTGTAGAATTACCTGATTTTTGATCATTACAAATAAAAATCCTTTTTTTTTAATTTGTCATGGTAATTGTGTTTGTTTTTTAGTAGGAGGAAAATAGCAGTGGGAAGGAAAGGGGGAAAAAATATTGGATCTTAAATTTTGATAATCCGGGAAGCATTCTTAATCTTTATTTTTTATTTTTGGGAAAAAGACAAAATTTAAAGATGGACTAGATGTTAGAATCGGACTTGTATATGGGAAATTTGGAGATAACTTCGAGCTATTTATTTTAATTTTGAATTTAATTAGAATGGCACCACTGCACACCCTTATACACTATGCTGCATCTGAAATATTCTCATATAAGCAATAAATCTGAGATTTAAAGTATTTTAATGCATCACCATACATCATGGACTATAAAATGATAATGTGATGAATATTCATAAATAAAACAATGATTCAAACTACAATTCGTATAGCTTAGTGGTAATCTTCAATTCCATATTCCAACTCAAAGAAAAGTACAAATTCAAATGTAGCAACGAATGAGGATGTCATATAAGATTTAATGTACTAAAGCTAATTAAGCACTTTTAATAATCTATATAGTATATTATTGATTGTGACTTTAGTGGACTTTAAATCTCAATTTTTTAAAGATGGGTTTATCTTGATTGTTATCACTTATGTTAGATCTTATTTGAAAGATTTTTAAAATAGACAAATTTAATGAGTATGAGTCGATCAAAGTTTCATTATTGAAAAACACGATGAAAGAGCACTTCGCACGTGACATTTTACTAATCACACATTATATAATAAAATAAGAAATAATGCACACATAACCATATATACTAATATAATACTCCTTTTAAAAGCAGGCTTTAAGCTACTTCATTATCTTAAGAAATATATTTACAAGTTTTAAAGAAAAATTGCATTTGATTAAGCTCGTTGAATTATGACAACAAGATGACTTTTCCCTTACAATTCGCTGTAATTTTATGCGAAAATTTTAAATAATTGCCTTAACATTCACTACAATTTTATTGTAGTGACATAATTTTAGTAAGATCAAGTAAAATTTATTTATATCTATGTGCAACAAATTTTAGCGACATTATGCATCTACATGTTTTTTTTTTTTTTATCTACGTTAAAAAATGTAATAAACTTTGGTGCATAATAAATTAACTACACCTTAAAATATAGTATGTCGTTAAACTTTGTGATGCACATAGTGGCTCTCCATCACAAGATTTTTGTATAATTTGGTGGGGAAGTTGTAACAAAAAAAATGGCACGTCCATATATTAGGGTGAGACATGTTTTTATATCCTTTAATGGAAATTCATACATTATAATACGTTCTCAAATATTATATCTGTAGACTGTCGTAATTCTTGGAAACTAACATACTACACGTTTATAGCGTTATCCAGTGAATAAGCTGCATTGCCTTTCATCACACCCATTTAGGCCTTTTATTTATTTATATATTTATTATATTTATTTTATTATTTACTCATATCTTTAAAAGAATTATAGCAGCCCCCCACCCCCACCCAATGGCTTGGACATAGTACTATGTATTGAACAATATAGTATAATATGATGGCCTTGAAATTCAAGCTGGTTTATAGATTTTATCAATGATGATTATTAAGTAGGGTTTAGGGTTTGGCATTTCGCTAGCTGATGTGCGTAGCGTACCGAGTAAATTAATCCCATTTCTGTGAAAAATAATTAAATAGATAAGTCTCTTCATGAACGAATAATTAACAGTTATTAATTTATAAAGTGTTTTATATCAACTAGAAATACATGAAATACATCCAATAAAAATTTCGAAAAGGAAAAGAAAAAAAAAAAACATGTGTTTGAAGTTGAACGCCTGTATTAGGATTTAGGCTATGTATGACATAACTACCTTCCACAAATAGCCAAATAAATTAATAGCAGTGCTATACGATGAGGCTTATATAGCTCAAATGATTGGTTGAGATACTATAAGTATTTCTTTAATTAGAGGTATTGAATTCAATTTTGTCTGCAATGTAGTTTATTTTCCACATTATTAATTGATGGTGTAGTAGTCCCATCCTTTATAGTGTTGTAGTGATCTCATCTTTGTGTGGTCTAGAGATTTAACTGTTATGATGGTGTAGGGATTTATTTAATTATATATAATTGTTTTATCTTTTGTAATTCTTACATGCATGGTTTATTTTCCACCTTATTTGGTGATGTAATGGTCTCACACTCTTTATGTGGTGGTGTGATGGTCCAACCTATATAAGGTCACATGATTTATTTGATTATTATAAATGCCTCCCCCCCCCCCAAAAAAAAAATAAATAAATAAAAAACAAATCCCTACTACCATTAATTATTTTTAAGCATAATAATGTTGTTATCAATCTATGTAGTAACATTGTGTCATAGTTTCATTAGTTTAATGGTCGACGAATTAAAGAATAAATAAACGAATATTCTATTTTATTTTGTCTCTAGTTTATTTGGCAACTTCTACATTATGTTTAATACATTAATTTTTTTTATATCATATATATCAAATAAGAATGTTCAAATTCATATCTACATACTATATACATATTTACTAACTATTCATTAATGATAGTTTCAAAAAAAAAAAAAAAAAAAAAACTACTATTCATTAAGGATAATTTTGGCAAATTAAATATTTATTTTTATTAATATAAAAAAGTTCACCAATAAATATACTGACCAGCCATTTGGATGAATTAAATTCGTTGAAATATTACACATATCATAGCATTATGGCAACCCTAAATAATTAATAATTACTTTAAATGCCTAAGTCTCATATGTAGGGCTGTCTAAATGGGACGGGTAGGATACCCTACCGACCCGAATATATATGGTACCCGACCCTAATTTTTTCAAATTTTTCATACCCTACCCCGACTCTATATTCAAAATCGGGTATCCAAATACCCGAGCGGGTAATTCCGATCGGGTATTAGGATACCCAAATTGCCCAACACTATAATTAAATATATATTATATTATGCCAAAAAAATATTAAACATTATTCAAATCTAAATTATAACACTATAAAATTGTGTCTAAATGTTCCATAACAACCAATTGATCAAAATAATTAATAAAAAAATCATAACAATCAATAACCAATCAAACAAAAAAAATTGTATATGCAACTTAATATTAAAAAATGCCACTAACATCATCAATCTATAAATATAACCATAAACAACCTAATCAGTAAATCATAATAGAAAAACTAGGGTATACATATAAGAGATTTATATAATAAAATTATTAATTTTATATTAATAAATATTTTTATATATAATTAATTCAAAGTAATATAATATATATAATTAAACATAATATATCAAAAAATAAAAATTAGGGTTTTCTTGGATACCAAGATCGGGTGTCGGGTATACCCTTTACCCGAAATATCTAAAATTTTCATCCCATATCCCGACCCGTTTACTCGAACATACGGGTATCGGATACCCAATACCCATTCGGTATCGGGTCGGTACAACACTACCCGATTACCCATCACCCCGTTTAGACACCCGTACTCATATGGATCCAATTGTGTAGCAGCTCTGCAGCATCATCACGAGGCGCAAGATTTTATTACATTAATAAATAGATTTGAACTTTGGATTAATTAAGAAGTAATGCTAGTAGTGCTACTACCATCATTATCTGGTAAAGTGGTGAATTCTCTTTTGGGGGGTTTAACTTTACAATATGTGAATAAACAACGTAAATACTTAATAATCAAAAAAAGAAACGCGAGAAAATAATAAGAAAATATCATGAATTCACGAGAATGCTGACATGAGTTCTGGGATTCACGTTTTAAATTAACACACCAGTAGTATTTAGTTTAGGATAATTAATTGATGAGGATGGGAAATCCACTTTCTCCAATAGGCATGATGACATATAGTTGTGCATAATTGTACTATCAGGAATAGACCGTTACTAATTCCAAAGTAAATCAATTAATTAAAGACAAAATGCACCAACTTTGAGTTGTTTTTTTTATTTCACACATTTTTGTTACAGTTTATATCTTATATTTGTATTTATTTTCTCACAATTCTCAAATTGAAACTGACGTAACAATTAGAGCTGACAAACAATCGGGCTGGGACGGCCCGAACCCATTCAATCAGACATTGGAAAGAGAAGGACCTGCAACCGGACTGGATAGGGTAGGCCCTAACTTTTATCGGGCCAAAATGTATGCAGTCCAAGTCCGTCCAAATTGTTTTGCCATTAAAATCTTTTGGACAGGCCGGTGAGCCAGAAATTTTGTTGGGCATATAATTTTGAAGCCCAAGTACGTTCAAAATCGGGCCGGCTCGCTGGACCGAGCTCATTTTCCAGCTCTAGACAATCACTTGATAAATATCGAGCCCTTGATTTTAAAGGACCTCATCTATTTAATCAAAATAAATGTGGGAATTATTACACGATATATCTACATGTGTGTGAAACAGTATGGCTCTAGAAAGTATGCAAAGCTTTTGGACTTGGGTCCGCAGCGTTGGAACTTTTATAACCCAATTACAAGAAATGAAATCTCTAACCAATTGAAAAAGTAAGAGAGCCCAATAATCATCAGTATGTGCTATTTTGAAGGAACGTCATCAGGTATATGCTACTGGTGGCTACTCACGCCTATTTTATGTGTTGCACAACTCCCCAACACTAGGATAACCGTTCGGAATGTTTCGGGCCAAGTTCGGGTTGATGGGTCGGCCCGAGGCAACGTGGCAACATTCGATTGGGACTCCCGTCGAGTAGTCGGCAAGGCGGTTGCAAGTGGGCACAAGCAGTTTTCCCTTCGGACACCTCCTCCCTATAGATGTTAACGTCCCTAAAAACACCCTGGCAGCACTCTGTGGAACGACAAGACTGGCACACACCATAGTGCCACCTCCATGCCAAAACTCATTTCAGCCGACTTTGCCCTAGCCAAATCTCTCCTACAAGAAAACCTCACATTTTGGCACCATGATCATATGCCAATCCGTGTTCGGCCTAACTCCGCACCACGCTGTGTCGGGAACCTCACACCCGACATACGAATCCGACCAACTTCATACCACGCCAAATCCACTCGAGTCAAACTCTTCCAATGTCTCATTTTCCCTGAGCATTCTCGATATCCAGCTCATCCGGATATATTTCCATCACAAACTTGTCATGTCAAGTCAAAGTCAGCTGACTCGACAGTGCATGTACTATGGTGCAATAATGACTCGCACTATGACACGGAACTAATCTAAGGAGCTAACAATAGGGATCCAAATTGACCTAAATATCAATATTGCCCAATATTTTATCAAGGTAGCATTTTGTACGTATATTTCAATGCATGCATGATTTATTAAATATGCGTATAATAATATTTGTGACAATACGTAATCATTTTATGTTTGTAATAATTTTACGCATTAGCAAAAGCTTAATACGAACTGAATTATTTGGAGTCTCACTTTAAAAATTGCTAATTAAGTTTTTAGAATAAATGAATAATGTTGAGTTTCAATTCAAATAACTGACTAGCAAGTTCATAATCAGCGAGTTCATTTAATAGGGATATCAATCGGTTAATCCGTTCGATTTTCGGCCCAACTCTATCGGTTTCGGGCTAAAATCGGTTCGGGTCAATCGGGCTAAATTTTTTTTTTCGAGTTAAAAATTGTTGACCCTAATCCTAACCCTTCGGTTGTCGGGCTAACCAGTCGGGTCAATGAATTCATAATAAAATAAATAAACGTATAAATATTCTTGATAACTATATGTTTATAACAAAAAATATATAAAGTATTTTCTTATAAAAAATTTTTTGGATCATATAAAATGCATAGATAATAGCAATTTCATAATTTGGTACATTTTTTTTATTGAAATATTATTATTTTATAATTTTGAAGACATAATATATATGATGAGTACAAATTATAAATAAAAAATCAAAATAATATTTGAAAAAAAGAACTTATTATTGAATTTATAAACGAAGTAATAAATGTAACAATTAAGTAATGAAGAATTTCGGTTATCGGGCTAGCCCTATCGGGTTCGGGCTAACTTCAGTTCGGTCCAATCGGGCTAAAACAAATTCGGGCTAAAAATTTTAGGCACTAACCCTCCTCGGATTCGGTTCGGTTCGGACCAACCCACGGGCTTCAGACTAAATTGACATCCCTAAATTAAATTAATAAGTGAGTAGAAATATGAACAATTGATTTAATGTTGAACTTCTACTTCCGTATCATTATCTTTCATATGGTGGTAAAAATAGGGATTTGACGATTTTTTTTAACTAATAATTTAATTTTATAGTTTCGACAATTTGGTTATTAATAAATATATATATACTTTTTAAATTTTAATTATAAAGTTTGATCATAATTTAAATTCACAAGTTTAGGAGTTGGGTGTGGGTAAGAGGAAAATTTGGGAGCGATGTGCATGGAATCGATATTTTGGAAGTAAGGTTTGAATAAGAAAGAAATTATGAAGACAATCGAACGATCTTTTTTCTGTTTCAATTACGTATCTCGAGATATAGTATGTACCAAAAGAATTATTGTATTCTTTAATAAAAATAAGCAACAATTTCAAGCCGAAAGCGAAGATGTGATCATAAGTTCCCTGCATGGAAACAGTCTCAAAGTCTTACTCTGTAGCTCAGTCATCCTTCAATGGCGCAAATCGCCCAATCAGAATCTATTAAAAAACTCATGAATTCTCACTCGTCATTTCCAACTGAATGCATTCATGAATTTATTTTCACTATTTCCTCACCGTTTCCTTCTCCCCACCAAAATCCTTTCCCATTCATCCCTAATTCCACCAAACAGCAAAATCAGCATCACCCACAACCTTAATCCCCAAATCCCACCAAAAACCACATACCAGAGCACCAAAACCCTTAAAAATGGATTCCTCAGCTCCAGATCACTGGATTCCATTGCAAAATCCGAAAGAATATCGAACAATTTCGCTCAAAGAAGATCGGTTTCATCCTCACGACCTGGCCCTTTTGCTCCAGATGCAGTCCCCGCCGTTTCGTCGTCGGCTCCGATCAACGCTGGCTCTTCGATAAGAAAGCCGATCAGTTTGTGGCCCGGAATGTACCATTCGCCCGTTACTAATGCATTGTGGGAAGCGAGATCGATTTTCTTTGAGAAAATGTCGAATGGATCGGAAAATGGTTCGCCGCAGAGTGAATTGATCACGAAAAATCCGTCAGAGGGTCGAACGAGTATTTTGTATAAGTTTTCGAGTGATTATATATTGAGGGAGCAGTACAGAAATTCGTGGAATAATATTAGAATGGGGAAATTGCTTGAGGATCTTGATGCTTTGGCTGGAACCATCTCTTTCAAGGTAGTCTCCAACTTTTTCCACGGTCAATTCCTTTTACATTATCTATATATAGTTGTATGTATATATATGTTATCTTAAACTTCTTGCAGCTGCTACCTGTGGGTGCATTGCTTAGTATCTCGATTAGAAGGCGTTTGTAGAATTTGAACCTCGACGTTTAAGCACATTTGATTTTTGTTGGTAATCTCTTGTGGTTCATTTGATGTTTGTTGGTGATCTTGCAACTTATGTGAATTGTTTGTGGTTGTAGTTATGTGATATAGATAAGAAGAGTTAGAAATGAATGATTCATGAATTCAATAGTGGTTGCTCTTGTCTTGGCTTCTATATCTGTTTTGATAATAACATTCTCTGTTTATTTGGAACTATGTCAGATTTCATCGCTTATTTAGTCAAGGCTGCTGCTTTTTATGCATTACAATCCTATTTTTTATTTGTTGGGTGCTGCAACACTGCTCCAGTGAAGATAGCACCACAAGGCCCTTAATATTAGTCACGGCTTCAGTCGACAAGATGGTTCTAAGAAAACCTATTAAGGTTGACGCTGATCTAACAATAGCTGGGGCCGTTACTTGGGTTGGGCGGTCATCCATGGAGATTCAACTAGAAGTGTCACAGTTGTCTGAAGGTATCATTTGACATCAGAATCATGCCATTGTTATCTTTACTTGCTTCCGGATGTAATGATTTTGGGATGAACTTGTTTCCTTCTTATTCTGAGCCTAATTTGACCGCCTCTAGTTTTGTGCGTCCATTCTTGGCTGGGCTTAAATTTAAGATTGATACATACACTATGCAGATGCTCAAACAATGCCGATTTCCCATTTTCTGTGTTTCGGATGACGTTTGCCAATTTTGTTTCTCATGCAGAAACATCAGATCCCTCGGATGCAGTTGCTCTTACAGCCAACTTCACATTCGTGGCTCGTGATTCAAAGGCGGGAAAATCAGCCGTGATTAACCAGATATCTCCGGAGACAGAGAAGGAAAAAGTACTTTGGAAAGAAGCAGAAGAAAGGAACACATTGAGGAGAAGAGGAAAGGAGAGCAAAAGAAAGAAATTAATGATGAGGATATGAACAGGCTTAATGAAATGCTATCTGAAGGCCAATTTTTTTGCGATATGCCAGCTTTGGCTGACAGAGATAGCATTCTTATTAAGGATACCTGCCTTCAGAATTCTTTGATGTGCCAGCCGCAACAAAGGAACATTCATGGACGGATCTTTGGAGGATTTTTGATGAGGCAAGCTCTGGAACTGGCCTTTGCAACTGCTTATGCATTTGCAGGAACTGCACCTTGCTTTGAAGAAGTTGATCATGTAGATTTCCTTAAACCAGTAAGTCGATGACACACTGTCTTTCTTGCATGCATTGAACAATACTTGATGTTTCTCCAAACATCTATCCTGATCCCTTGTTATACAAAATATATAAGTATCTTACGCTTTTAACAGTGACGTGCATGAAATTTATTGCCATTTATGCTTATGTAAACATTGGTGTGGTGGGAACTTCTACATGTGAGCATAAATCATTTTGAAGTAAAGACATAATTGTGGGATCTTGATAAGAAAAACTCAGCTCTTTAACATCAAGTTTTCAAGTTAAAATGTCTCCAACAATGATGAAACATTTTATAGAAGGAAAAAAAAATCCTAGAATTTGTATTTATATTGATTTGCAACTTTTCTTTCTTGCTATTGCTTATGAACACTGCATGGATGCAGAAAGGTTTTTGTCCATCATTTCTGAAGAACGAAGAAAGACGAGAAGAAGTGCGCCTAACACATGCTTTAAATGACTCAGGTTGATGTTGGAAACTTCCTCCGTTTCAATTCTTGTGTGTTGTATACAGAGCTCGAGAATCCAAAAAAAACCCTGATTAGCTCATGTTATGCGGCCTGAGCTTCGATCCAGTGAGGTCAGCAAATTATACTTTTCTCATCTACTATAAACTATTCATCTCCTCATATTCTTCTCATTATATATACATAGCCTCTCTTTCTCTCTCTCTCTCTCTCTCTCTCGTATTTCAAGGTATCCAATAAGTTCTACTTCACCTTCACGGCTTCACCGTCAACTCAGATGCGCTGAAAAATGGCCATAAGATTCGAAATGTTGTAGCTACGACAGAGGAGGAAGGGCGACGAGTTATTGAACGACTGGAAGCCGAGAGGTCTTATTAGTTGTTGTGGCTTATGGTTTTAGCAACCTTATTGATTACGGTATTTGTGTTACAACTAACTAAATACTATAGTCGTATTTTGTGTAGAGATAGCGGGATTTTATGGTCTTCTGCTTATCAAGGTTGAAGCAGTGAACTACTGATATTTAGCCGCTGCCTATACACACTGACTCTCTTGGTAAGTGCAGATTTCTGTTCATCACGGCACACGATTACATCAGATTGATCGGTTCAACTAAGATTCCATTTCTTAAACGACCACTTTTTTTGTTAGAGTGGGGATGTTGGGATTGAGATTTGTACCCTTACAAGAGCACTTTAGATACGGTTCGATGGTAAACTGAGTTAATTTGCTGTTCTTCATTACATTTAGTTTATTAATTATTTATTCTTTTTTTAAAATAAAGTCTGTGGCGTACAGGTGAGTGATTTCTCTATGGATATTATTATTATTATTATTATTATTATTATTATTATTATTATTATTATTATTGTTGTTGTTGTTGTTGTTGTTGTTGTTGTTGTTGTTGTTATTGGCTATTAAATTTTAATCTTTCACTTATATTTATGCAATTAATCAACTATTGGATATTGCTTGCGTTGCGGGAAAGTATAATACAGGGTAAATTCATCACATTTTTTTGGAAATGTTAATGTTCCATACTTAAACTAATGACAATTTACTACATGTTCTATTATTTCTGTTTTCGAATTTATAATGACCACATGACCTCATTTTCCGGGCTTGAAAGATTGAGGTGGCTGGCTGGATGTCTCGTGGTAATCAGTAATCACTAATTAAGATGATTAAAATACACTATCGTAATAATCCGTCAAAAATCGATTGGAATTAATATTTAATAAAATTATTAAAATCATTAAAGACAATATGTTTGGTTGTTATACAATTTCTTACGGATTTTTCTTTTTAGGTGAAAATATTTAAAATCATTAGTTCCTTTTGTAATTCAACCATCCCGAGGCTTCACTATCACCACCAACTAGAATCACAATATCAAGGCGACCTTAACTGTGGTGTCGAAAATAAAAAAACAACCGATGACGGAGCCGGAAAACGGGAATAACATCTCCCGACGATGGAAAAGCCCTAGAAATTGAATCACTACCCGATTTTTCACAAAATTCGAGCGATTAGGACGAAATTCAGGATGTAATGATTGGAATTAACTTCCTAAGGTGATGAACTGAACAAAAAAATGATTAAATCACTAGGATTGGAGCATCGATTGATGGAATGAAAAATTGATGTCAGCAAGTACAAATGACTCAGTTTGTACCAGATGTACCAATAGTACCATAATTCTGATACTCGCCCGCGAACCGACCCGCATTAAGGGTAAATCTGTCTAAAAGTGCAAATGTTGGCCAAAGTTCGTGTTTATAAAGAGTGTTGGCCAAATATTGAGTTTAATGTATTATCTTTTATATATGTCAACGAGAGGTCCATAATTCAAATTCTATCTAGAGATAAGATTATCTTCTCATTATTATAGAGGTTTACGTCTAGTTTATACTAATTTGTTTGAATTGTGATGATATTATAATCAATATAACTTCTTCATTAATATATCAACTTGTAATTTGATAATATAGCTTGTAACATGGATCCATCTAAAATAATAAGGCTATCTGCAACCTCTAAAGGGATGCTCTAGCACTAGAGCATTCTTAGAGACCTCTATCCCTGTATCCCAAGGGTGTTCTAAGGGTGCTCTATCTTTAATATTAAATAATTTCTCATTTTCATTTATTAAATTAATTCATAAAATTTCCATTTATGAGAAAGTAACATTAAACATTACATTAATTCAAATAAAATAAAATTTTACATTAATTAAACTAAAAAACATACATTACTTAAAAAAAATTACACTAATTAAAAATGCTCGACTACTCCCGTAGAGGTCCAAATTTCTGGTAAACGTGCTCGATGAGATCATTGGTAAGTCGGGTGTGCTTATGTTGATCTCTCAAGTCGGCTTCCCGAGCGAGATAGATCCTAAAGGCGATCGGACAGTGCCTCCGGGATATCCCGCTAGTGGACGGAGAATCGGAGTCGTCTCTCCAATTCTCCA
The DNA here is from genome assembly GCA_029490685.1 of Schizonepeta tenuifolia. Lineage (NCBI taxonomy): Eukaryota > Viridiplantae > Streptophyta > Magnoliopsida > Lamiales > Lamiaceae > Schizonepeta > Schizonepeta tenuifolia. The sequence continues at coordinate 77,697,434 of CM055957.1, read as the reverse complement.
CATCTTTCCGCTCGTCTTCGATGATCATGTTGTGCAAAATAATACACGCGAACATGATGTCTCGGAGATGCTTCTTGTACCAGCACCGACCCGGAGCGCGTATTATTCCCCATCGGGCTTGGAGCACTCCAAAGGCCCGCTCTATGTCCTTTCTTGCCGCCTCCTGCATCCTCTTGAACCTCGCCGTCTTTTCGTCAGATTCAACCCTCGGCGCTTTGATCAGTGTTGCCCAAGAAGGATAGATCCCGTCGGTCAAGTAGTACCCCTTTTCGTAGCGGTTTCTGTTGACGGTGAACTTGCACGGCGGAGCTCTATCCTCAAGCACGTCGGTGAACAAGGGCGATTGATTGAGGACGTTGATGTCGTTGTTGGAGCAGGCACACCCAAAAAAGGCATGCCAGATCCACAAATCCTGCGACGCCACCGCCTCCAAGATCAAGGTAGGCACGCCTTGATCGCCGCGAGTGTGGACACCCGCCCACCCTTTTGGGCAGTTCCTCCAAGTCCAGTGCATGCAATCCAGGCTCCCTAGCATCCGCGGAAACCCATGCCGCTCCTCGTGCATTTGGAGCAGACGTGCAGTGTCGGCAGCATTGGACTTCCTCAAGTTCCGCTCGCCGAAGAGGTCGATGATTGCCCGGCAAAATTTTTTGAGGCACTGTCGGCCCGTGCTATCGCCAATCTTCAGGTACTCGTTGAATGTGTCCGCAGCACCACCAGTGGCCAGTTGACGCACCGCCATCGTGCATTTTTGCACCGACGTCAGCCTCCAACGCCCGAGTGCATCTTGTCGATGCATGAAGAAGTGGACGTTTTCCTCCAACGTGCTGCAGATGCGCAAGAACAGATGCTTATGCATCCGGAAATGGTGTCGGAAAAAGTGCTCGCCGTAGGTGGGGTTGTCGGCGAAGTAGTCGGCGTGTAGCAGCGCACACGCCGCTTCTCGATCGCGGTCGACGGACCCCCGCGCCCTCTTCTTCTTCTTTTTCTGCTCTGCTAAGTGTGCACGTATGTAGCGATCCGCGTCCGCCAGCATCTCCATTACCTCGTCGTCGGTGCCGCCTTCGACATATTCCACCGACGAAGATGAAAAACTCAACAAAGATGAAGATATTTTTTTGTAGTTGAATTTGAGAGAGAAAGAGGATGATAAAATGGTGTGAGAAGAATGAGAATTGATGGTATATTTATAGTAGAGGAAAATAAAAAATAAAAAATAAAATGTAAAAATCGGCCATTAGCCGTTGAACGGTCGAAATTTTAAAAAAATTTACGTTAGGCGCGTCGCACACGCCACATATATATATATATATATATATATATATATATATATATATATATATTTATTTATTTATTTGATTTCCGCCGCACGTCGTTGCCACGCACCAGACTCGAGCAGCGCTCGGGCACGGCTCGAGCTGGCGTCGCCTGCCACGCAGGGTGCTCGAACCACCCCCTGCTTGATCCGCGCTCGAGCACCCCCGCTCGAGCCGCGATACACATAGTCTAATGACAATATCAAAATTTACAACTCACTATTTTGAATCTTTTGATTTTCCATGCACGCATCTAGTAAGGAAACGTAGTCTTGATAGATTTGAAAAAAAGAAAAGAAAAGAAATGATAGTTTTAAACTATTAGTAGTTAAATATTATGACACATTCTCAAAATTCTAAAGTATATGACATTATTTTTGAAGAAAAATTATAATCCCTCATTTAAGAACTAATTAGGTAGGAGTACTTATTAACTAAAATCTATCTATCTATCTATTTATCTATCTAAGATTATGGTGCATATACATCCTTTAACTTTATATTGAAGAGCATATATACCCCTAAAGAAAGATTAAGGGCTGTCATGTTCCTAACATATCATTAAGTGGTGCAAATCGTCCCCTATAATTTGTGGTTGTCATGCTCATAACATACCTTTCAATTTCTGCAACCATAAAATCTCCAACACCAATTCTCAACTATCTACGAAGTCAATCTAAGTGTCTTGACGACATTTATTCTATTAATTTAACAAAAAATAAATCTTGGAACACCTTCATAGTGCAATTTTCATTTTGAGCATTGTTTCATAGTGTTTGCCCATGATCCACTAGGAAATTTTGAGCTCATTTCTTTCGCACACCAACAACACCAAAATCCTCAAATTTAATTATCTAATTGAATATAAGGAACCACAACCACTGAATATTCAATTAATGACTTTGGAAATTAGAATATTCGAAGCACCTAGATAGATTTTGTAGACAATTGATAATTGGGGCAAGAGGTTTTACGGTTGTAGAAATTCGAAATTATGTTAGTGGCATGACAACTTGTAACTTCAGGGGCCAATCTGCACTATTTAATGGTACGTTAGGGGCATGACAATCCCTAACCTTTCCTTAGGGGTGTAAATGCACTTCAGTATAAAGTATAAGGGTGTATATGCACCATAACCCATCTATCTACTGTATAAACGGAAATGATACTATGTAAAAAAAATTCTATATGGCAGGCCTCGTATTACTCTATTCCTATTTATTTAAATTCTCAATTTTTTGAATTTAAAATCAAGATTTATCATATTAATATTCTATATTATAAAGACAATTGTTTTGGTGCATCGGTTTTATACTATACACCCACTTTTTGTCCTATTATAGCACGTCATCTTTGACTTTTCAACCAATATAATTTACACCCCCGGATTACTGTTCATCACGCGCGTGAACAGTAACCGCGCACGCGCGGTACTGTTCATTTTTTTTGTTTTCAGATTTCCTTTTTCCTATTTTTTTTATTTCCTGTTTTTTTTCTGTTTTTTTTTTATTTCCATATTTCTTTTTCTTTTTTTTACTGTTTTCTTTTTTCTTTTATTTTTTTTATTTTCCTTTTTTCCCCACTTTTTTTAAATTTTTCAGATTTTGTTTCTTTTTTTTCTTTTTTTTTATTTTCCAGATTTTATTTTTGTTATTTTCCACATTTTCTTTATTTTATTTCATCTTCGTTTTTTTCAATATTGTCGTGACGAAATGTAATGATTGTGAAACATGACGTTTCTTAGTGAAAAACTTTACTTTTTCCAACGACAATAATTACTTTAACGTTCAACTAAAAATAGAACTTGTTATATTAAAAAGTAGACATTGTCGTGACGAAATATAATGATTGTTAAACATTACGTTTCTTAGTGAAAAAGTTTACTTTTTCCAACGACAATAATTACTTTGACGTTCGACTAAAAGTAGAACTTGTCGTATTAAAAAGTAGATATTATTGTGACGAAATATAATGATTGTGAAGCATTACGTTTCTTAGTGAAAAAGTTTACTTTTACCAACGACAATAATTATTTTAACGTTCGATTAAAAAGTAGAACTTGTTGTATTAAAAAATAGACATTGTCGTGACGAAATGTAATGATTGTGAAACTTTACGTTTCTTAGTGAAAAAGTTTATTTTTTCCAACGATAATAATTACTTTAACGTTTGACTTAAAGTAGAACTTGTCGTATTAAAAAGTAGATATTGTCGTGACGAAATGTAATGATTTTGAAACTTTACGTTTCATAATGACAATGATTACTAAAAAATTTGGAAATAAAAAAATCTGACAAAAAAAAAACTGAAAAATATAAAAACAAAAAAACTGAAAAATATAAAAACAAAACTAAAAAATAAAATACGTAATTTAAAAAATAAATAAATAAAAAAACTGCTAAAACAATAACCTGGAAAGAAAAAAAATTGAATATATATATATATATATATATATATATATATATATATATATATATATGAACAGTATCCCGCACGTGAACAGTACGCGCGCGTGGGTGATGAATAGTAACCGGCGGGTATTGTGTGTTGAATAGTCAAATATGGTGTGTTATAATAGGACAAAAAGTGATTATATACTATACAACCGACTCACCAAAACACACCTCCATTGTAAATGACATGGAAACAAAATATTAATAAGATCAAATCTTCAAAATCAATATTTATCATATTTTAATATTATATCAAATATGAAAACTCATACTAATATATTATCCTTTATTCCAAATTATATTAGACATGGGACACAACAAAATATAATGTTCTATGATTTTTCTATATAATTCCAAGTTATGATACTTATATTCCAAAAAAGCGTATTTTTTAAAATAGAACAATTATTATTAGATAGGATATATAATCCCAAATTTCTATATCGATTCTCACAACTTTCTTTCATATACATATCAATATATATATATATATATATATATATATCTCGTGAAATAACCATAATGAAGATTAGAATTCAATATATAGCTCACCTTCTTCAAAAATAGGAAATTCTTGTGTGGGTGTACTATGTAGTACACCCACCTCACATAACAATATTTTTTTAATATTATAATTTATATTATTAAAATATTAGCAAGTGAGGAGTGAGTGTAGTACATGCACACCCATATAAGAATTTCTCAAAAAACACAAATTATAGCTATTATTTGTATTTTAGGACTTAACTATCCTCACTAACTCAAATCCAATGCCAAACTTGCTCGACCCACCCAGGTATTTTCTTTCTTTTTTTTTTCTTTTTTTTTCAGATTTCTTTTTTTCCAATTTTCCTTTTCTTTTTTTCTATTTTTTTTATTTTCAAATTTTTTTCGTCTTTTTTTTTTGTCTTTTCATTTTTTGTTTGCCTCTTCATTTTTTTGTTTGTCGCTTCTTCTTTGGCCAAAATTCGAACGAGGGAGCCGAAGGCATTTGCAAAAAAATTCAAATTGTTGCTCGACGATTATCCTTATATTAGTAATTGTAGCGAAGGTAGAGCCGTAAAATCGGAGCTGAAGGCGGAGCCGCAAAATCAGAGTAGTAGAACTTCTTATGTTCAAAAGTAGACATTGTCGTGACGAAATATAATGATTATGAAAATTTAGTACTTTGGCACTAATGACCACATTAGTACCAAAAGTACCAACAGAAAGCACAAAAAAATACTAGTAATTTGGTACTTTGGCACTAATGACAATATTAGTGCCAAAAGTGCCAACGAAAAACACAAAGAAAAATAAGTAATTTGGTATTTTGACACTAATGACCATATTAGTGCCAAAAGTGTCACTTAAAGCACAAAAAAAGTAATTTGATACTTTGGCACTAATGACAATATTAGTGCCAAAAGTGCCAATAGAAAGCACAAAGAAAAATACTACTAAGTAATTTGATACTTTGACACTAATGACCATATTAGTGTCAAAAGTACCAACAGAAAGTACAAAAGAAAAATTAAGTAATTTGGTACTTTGGCACTAATGACCATATTAGTATCATAAGTACCCGACCCCTTGTACCCGAATCCGACTCGACCCGCGCCCTGACCCGACATGCGCGCCCTTCATTAAGGGTATTTTTATCCCAAATTCAAAAAAATGGCTAAAATTTGTGTTTTTCAAGAGGATAGACTAAAATTTGTGTTTCATTGCTCAATATGGTTATATCAAAAGTCGACTATATATATATATATATATATATATATATTTTTTTTTTTCTTCCACCTACAAAGAATTTCCCTAGACCCTAAAGTAAACAACCAAGAAAAAAAAATTAGAACAACATAAGATTTTGGATATCTTAATTCTTAGCTGAACAAATGAAAAATGATTAATTGGCATCTTATAATTAAGGGATCAAGAGAGAAAAAGCTTTTCTAATTTATGAAATTTTAAAATCTTAGCAAAAGCTCAAAATATCAAGAAAAAACCCACAAACTAAAAGTTGCAAGATTTGAATAATTCAGAGGTAGTTGAAAGATTTGAATAATTCAGATGTTAAAAATTTAATGTACATTGTCTCTCTCTAATGTGAGAGTGACACCCTTTATTCCCTTTATTTAATTTAAGTTCTCCAATTTTTTGAATTATTAAACATAAAATAAGCTTTTAATTATATTAATGACAATTAAATCTTCCATCATATATCGATTTTATATGAAACTTTACCTATATTGAAAAGTCCATAAATACTTAGAGTCATTTGTATTTTCACATTCTTTGCATTACAAATTTAATTTGACCGAATAAAAGTCTATAAAATCTTATACACTAGTATTATGTATATTATCTAACATTACATTACTCTTAATAATAGTCATTCATCTTTTAGGTTTTTATTTCTTCTTTTATTTACAAAAAATCTGTGTAAAGAACTTAAAATAAAATGACAATGTTGGAGTTTTTATTGAGATAAATAGCTAATTATCGTTACATATATTTGATTAATTTAAATAATTTATGAATTTAAACGAGTTTTATATATTATACAATTTTATACTTATAGCTTGAAACTTATTTTTTTTATCATTGATTATTTATACTAGAGGTGTCCATAGAAATGATCGACGATGGTCTGACTCTGACTTGAAACCTTACGGGTAGATGGGACGATTTCGAACCAACAGTTCAACTAATTTCTTTTTAAATTTTATGTTGATCTCATCATGTGAGACAATATCTTTGAGAGTCAAATATATTTTTGTCCCACATCGATTTTGAGAAGCAATTAAGAGATATTTGAAAATAATTAATAAAAATGTGGATGAATTAGATTTGATTTTTTAATATATTATATGTAAATAATTTTTTTGAAAAATTTAAAATAAAACTAATTACAATAAACAATATTTTTCTTATGTTATTTCATATTAAATTTTATTATTAAATAATAATTTCTCGTCGAAAAAGATTGTCTCCTTGAAAGTCGGCCTTATGGCATGGGTTTCCCTGTTTTCCCTCTAAGGAAGAATGAAGCTTCTGCGATCGAGAGGACGACTTACGATCTTGTCTTGAACTCCTGATTGAGTCTATTAAGAAAGTCACCTATCCAAGGACCTAGTTGCACTGTATTAGCTCTCTTCTTTAGCTTTTAGCTCGTATATCTTCTACATATTCTATTGAGTAGCTCATAACAACCGAATTGGTTGAGGAAAAGGAAGCCCGAACACATGATGATTTTATTGAAAAAGTTCAAAGTCGCGGCTGTACCCTAGTAATGCACAAAAACTTCGCACCACATACGACCGCGTGTGGGGCGTGTGGGTGCACGTGCCTCACCCACGCGCGGCGTGTGGGGTGCACAATATCTAATTATTTTTTTAGTTTTTTTTTTGTTTTTCTAATTTTCTGATTTTTTTTTCCTTTTTTTTTGTCTCTTCGTTTTTTTGTTTGCCGCTGCTTTTTTGGTAAAAATTCGAATGAGAGGAGCCGAGGCTTCGGAGCGAGGTGAAAAAATTCAAATTGTTGTGTGACGATTATCCTTATATTAATAATCGAAGCAAAGACAAAGCCATAACATCGGAGCCGAAAGCGGACCGGGAAAAAAACTAAAATTCAAAAAAAATTCAAAAAAGGAAAAAGAAAAGTTGACTGGGTCAATACATCAATCCGACCCGATCCTAGTAATGAATAAAAAAAACTTTAGTTGGGCCCTCCTACTCTAGAGAGAGAGAGAGAGGAAAAAAAAAAAAAAAGCCGGGCATTTAACCGCCTTTCGGTTTCGGTAACCTCTATATACGACGAAGCTCTAAATTTCGAAACAAAAATTCAGTTTTTCCAAAAAAAAGTTGGATAGCCATTCGAAATCGCAGCAGTTAGTTACTTCAACCGAAGATGGCTCCTGGTAAGGCATTCCTTTTTGCGTATTACCTTTTGCGAATTTCAGTATCACTGTTATAATTTGTCGCGATATTGATAACCCCTATTCTCCTTCCTATCTTTGGGCTTCTGTATATTTTCTGTCAATTTAGGTTTTTTATATTTCGATTACCGAACAATAAATTCTGAAAGTGTTTCTTGATTCATCACATTAATCATCTATCTATCTCTCTCTCTGACCATGCAAAGCAACTGCTGAACTATCCGTTGTACGATTCATAAACGACGCACTTGTCTCATCTTTAAAAACTTAATTTACCACAATTATTAATTGATGCATGCGCATGTATGTCTAATTCTCCAACAACATTTTAAGTTGCAATTCTCCGTGACACACACATTTATCTCCTAAAATTTTCAGTTAGCTATTGCGCTAGTTGAGTTAGTGTTTGGTTTTGATGTTGAATTTTGCTCGAAATTTTAACTCTGAGGTGAATTGCGTGATTAAAATGGACATGTATATATGTATTTTTGGGGATGCAGGGCAGTTTAAGTCGAGAGAGGAGCATAGGAAGCAGGTTGAGTTGGAAGAGGCGCGGAAGGCTGGGCTTGCGCCTGCAGAGGTAGATGAGGATGGAAATGAAATCAACCCTCACATCCCGCAGTATATGTCTTCTGCACCTTGGTATCTAAATCAAAAGGGACCTGGTTTGAAGCATCAAAGGAAGCAGAAAGTAGCGAAAAATAGCAACACTTGGTACGACAGAGGTGCAAAGGGTTCTCGGGCCGATAAGTTCAGGAAGGGTGCATGTGATAAGTAAGTTTGCTTTTCTTAATATTTATTTAGGTGTTTTTGTGCATGCCATTTTGAAATTGTAAAATCATGTTAACATGTTCTTGGGATGTGTCTGGAGTTAAAAGTAATCAAATTAAGTGTTATTGATTGCAAGATGGGAAATTGAGGTTGCTGAAAAAACTAACTTCTTATGTACTTGCTACAGTTGTGGAGTTATGACCCATGATTGGAAAGCATGTGTTGAGAGGCCTCGTCAGAAGGGGGCGAGGTTGACTGGCAAAAATATTGCTGCTGATGAGAAGATAGAGACCATTGAACTTGATTATGCTGGGAAGCATGACAGATGGAATGGCTATGATGCATCGTCTTATGCATATGTTATTCAGAGTTACGAAGCAAGGGATGAAGCCAGAAACAAGTATTTGAAGGAGCAACGGCTTAAGAAGTTGGAGAAAAAGGACAATCAACAGAACGAAGATGGGGTTAGCGATGATGATGATCTGAGAGTCGATGAAGCTATGGTTGACGAGAGTAAGCAGTTGGATTTTGCCAAGGTTGAAAAGCGAGTCCGAACCACTGGTGGTGGTAGCACTGGGACTGTTAGGTGAGCACATGGATTCTTATTGTATAGTTTTAAATTTGTTCTTATCCAGACTAAAAACTTATTGGGATCTGATTCTATCAGTGTCTGCTATGTCTTCTCTGATGATGACTGGAAGATACTCATGCTGATCCTTTGTTCTTACCAGGAATTTGCGTATTAGAGAGGATACTGCAAAATATCTACTGAATCTTGATGTTAATTCCGCTCACTATGATCCCAAAACTCGTTCTATGCGTGGAGATCCTGTCCCTGATATGGATCCAAATGAGAAGTTCTATGTTGTAAGTATATTTGATGAGCTATTAATAGCTCATAATTATTCTTTTCGTTTATCAGCTATTACCTTACTAATATTGACCTTATTGATATCTTTTAGGGTGATAATATGGATAGAGTGAGTGGTCAAGCTTTGGAATTCAAGAAAGTGAATACCCATAATTGGGAAGCATTTGAGAAAGGGCATGTTGTTCATTTGCAAGCAGCTCCCTCTCAAGCAGAATTACTTTATAGAAGCTTCGAGATCAAGAAGGAGAAGTTGAAGTCTCAAACTAAAGCCACAATCATTGAGAGGTATGGCAATGCTGCAGCTGAAGAAGTGCTTCCACGGGAACTTCTGTTAGGTCAAAGTGAGGCAAATATTGAATACGATCGTGCTGGTAGAATCATAATTGGGCAGGTATAATAATGTCTACTTTTCTCTTCTCCTATATTGTGGGGATTTTGCATTATGCCTCTAGCTTCTATGTTATGGTGTGTTTGAGTAAAAATATTTTATGGGTTCACGTTTCTTAACTTTATTTTAAAGTGCACAATCAATAACTGAAATTTATGGCAATTTCTTTCTTGGGTTCAACTGCTTGTGTTAGTTGAGCATCTCACAGGGTGAGTTGCCAAATTAAATGATAGAACTTATGACTTATCTCTACATACCTATCCTGACCTGGGAATATGTTTTTTATATTATGTTTATCCTTTGATATATCCAGTCAGTGGTATCTGATCAGTTAAGTGCATGATCTTTTCAGGATGCTACTATTCTCAGGAGCAAGTACGAAGAAGATGTTTATACCAATAACCATTCTAGTGTTTGGGGATCGTGGTGGAAGGATCATAAATGGGGTTACAAATTCTGCCAGCAGCCAATTAGAAATAGCTACTGTACTGGTGCTGCAGGTATTGAAGCCGCTGAAGCTGCAGCAGATCTCATGAAAATAACATAGCGCGTAAAGAGGCTGCTGAAGGTTAGAATTTCACGTGATAACATGTCCTTTGCTTTTATAATGTACAATCCCAACGATGTAGGAGAAGAGAACAATATAACGATGATTAGAGATGATTTTTGACGTTTCTTCATGACATTTATCCTTTGAATGACATATTTGTAAACTGAGAACACAGTAAATATATATTTGAAAGTAAACGGCAAAATGCTCATCATTGGTCATTTTTTTTAATATTTCGAATGTTATTAGTAGTTGGAGTTGCGGGATGATCAAAAGCATAGCGTTAGGAGTTGTTCGCATTCTGTAATAAGGTGTTATAAGTAACATTGCATAGGTCGAAAGAATGAGGGAGCTAGGAGAGAGTACTAAAGACGACGAGCTAGCATTTCCTGGTGATGCATCTGAGCTCGGAACCTGGCTATGAAATCCTCAGCCCTTTGATTGATTCCTTTGTTGTGAGGCGAAGCTATCACCATAGATTCCCACATATCATCAGCCTCATTGCTCCTTGCCTTTCTGCTTTCTGGCATATAACTGTCTTCATAGATGGCCTTCCTCTTCTCCAAATGACTCTTGTTTTTGGCTTCATTTGCTAAGGCCGAGACTCGTGGCTGGTGGTGTTCTTTTTTAGAATCTATAAGAAGGCGATCAACATAGACAGGTGTTCGTCTGTGAAGATGGGCTGACGTGTGAGGTCTGCGCTTGAACTTGAGTTTCTTGGACTTAGTTGATATGAGCAGCCACCCGAGCTTGTTGGTAGCTCTGTATTTCCGCATCGTGATTGCCTTTGATCTGTTGAGCTTGTATAGTTTGATTTGCAGTTTGTTTGCGAGAATCTTCCACACCTTTGTTGTAGGCAGCAACCTCCTCAGATTCAAGAAAGACATCAGTGCTTTTGGAGAGAGAGAGAGAGAGAGAGGGAGAGAGGCAAAAGACAAGCGATAACAGTGTTATGAAGAGATGCACGATGAGATGTTTGTTTATAGTGGTGATGGCTAGAGAAAGCGCGTCCAGGAATATTAGTTGTTATTTTCATAACTGTAAAAGCAAATGGATATTGTGAATCTGATCTTTTTAATAACGAATCTGAGTTATTTATATGGTTATCTATTCATCATTCTGCTGCGATTTTATTTGAAGCTCTTAAATTCTTGCTTCGTCCACAGTTGATAAATACTAGTTCTGTTAATTTAATGTTGTCGCATAAAGCATGGCCATTAAAAGCTTACATACTTTTTTCTTATGACATGAAATCAGCATCCATTTTCCTTCTTAATTCCTTTGGTTACGCGGGATAAAATTTCGTTCATGTACAATATTCTATAAATCATAGGTTGATTGAAAAATCGTGCGAGAAGACTCACATATTTGTTTAAATTTTGTACATCACCATACAAGTTCTAACAATAGCTAATAAAAATTTATTTGATTGATTATTAATTGAACCAAAGCAAATGTGCACTATTCGAGTTAGAGAGAAGTTTTCCCATTCCTGATTTATTTTTATTTGTTTTTCTTAGGAGACCAGAGGCAGAGATGATCTTGTTAAATATTATAATTATATCAAATTCAAAAGAGATTTTATTTTAATAAGACTGGCGCAATAGGTTGGTATAATTTTCCATCACACTCAATTTGAATAGATGCTTATATTCCTATCAAATTTGTTTTGTTGTTTGCTATGAAATAGTATCATCTACATTTTTACCACTTTCCAGCTTGCACCGATTCTTTCTTGCTTAGATCTTACGTTCACCCAATAGATAACATGGAATTTCTCTACGCTCAATTTGTTCTAAAAACTAGATTGCCTTTTTTTTTTCCTTGTAAATCTTTTTCCATTAACATTAGAGGGAGAAAAATAAAGTAAAATAAAATGATCAAAATTAATTTAGTTAAAAGTACAAGTTTAGATGCCGTCATAACATGTATGCTTCATCTCAAGATCATGCATATATTATCAAGAGATCATGATTTTTGAAAAGATTTTCCTAAATTGCTATTGTCGTAAATAAATGACACATTGAATCTAGAAATGCAAGGAACGTTTTCTTTTTGAGAGAGAAATGCATATGCAAGGACCTTTTAAAGTACTACTCCCTCAGTCTCATTCTACTTGTCTCACTTTCTATTTTGGATGTCCTATTCTATTCATCTCATTTTTCATTTAAGGAAATAATTAAGAAAACGCTTTGTTTACTTTATTTTACTTTAAAACCATTTTATATCATTTTATATCACTTTAAAAATACTTTATATTATTTTATCAATTAAAAAATATTTTATATCACTTTATTAACTATACTAAACACACCATTTATATCTAATTCATTTTTTCTTAATCTCCGTGCCCATCTCAAATGAGACAAGTTAAGTGGGACGGAGGGAGTAAGAGTTACCTGTACAAGGTTCTTGTAACAAAACAGTAGTTTTTCATATTTTTTACACTTTTAAAATTTATTTCTGAAGATATATTTTAGGGAATATGTGAGCGATTATGTTAGTAGCTTCTTTAATTTTTATTATTTTAATAAATTGTAGTAATAACAGTGTATTTAAAAAGTAGAATAATAAATAAATTAATTTGATCCGAATTAATTAACTAGAGCAAAACTGAAAATAAGCCGTCAAGCTTAGATAAGTTTAACCTTGCACTTAAAATCCTGTACTCGAATTAGTTTAATTAAACATGAAAGAATGTGATCAGATATCCATGGCCAAGTGTTAACCATCATGCAAAGGTGTTATGAAACAAACCATGCAATTCACCACGTATTTTTTCCACATACATTCATTTGTTTTATTTCCACAAAAATCCATTTGCAATGTGTCTTATAACCGAAGCCACTCTCCATGCAAATGCAGACACCCTTGCAGCCCTTATAAAATCCCAACCCCACATTCCTCACTCTCTCATCCAAACCAACATCATGGCATCCAAGTTTCTTCTCGCTCTCTCTCTCTCCCTCTTAGTTTCAGTTGCATTCGGGCAAAAATATGGAGCCGGAGAGAGGATGGGGCTGCGGCTGAGCCGCCCCCAGCAATGCCGCATCCAGCGCATCTCCGCCATGCAGCCCCGCCACCAGATTCAATCCGAGGGCGGCATCACCGAGCTATGGGACGAAATGGAGGACCAATTCCAATGTGTCGCCGTCGCCGCCATGAGGAACGTTCTCCGCCCTAACGCCCTCTCTCTCCCCAACTACCACCCTCACCCCCGCCTCGTTTACATCGAGAGCGGTAAATTATTAATTAATTGTTGAAATTTCATGCAATAATTAATTCTTCATATTGAAAAAAATCTACTTTCATTTCTTGAAATACACGCATTGTTAACTAACTTAACTAACTACAGGTGAGGGTTTCATCAGCGTCATCTTCCCCGGTTGCGCGGAAACGTTCCACTCCCACGGCGGTGACCAGGCATTCATGAGAGGAGGCGAGCAGCAACAAGAGAAGAGGAGAGACTTGCACCAAAAAGTACACCGCATCCGCCGCGGCGACATCATCGCGCTGCCGCCCGGTGCAGTCCACTGGTGCCACAACGACGGCAACGAGGACTTGGTGGCCATCTCCATCAACGATCTCAACCACCAAAGCAACCAGCTCGACCAAAAATTCAGATCATTCTACTTGGCCGGCGGAGCCCCTGCAGGCGGGAAGAGCAGCCACGAAGCAGGCGCCCAGACATTCCACAACATCTTCCAAGCGTTCGACGCCGAGCTGATGGCGGAGGCCTTCAACGTGTCGCCGGACCTCATCAGAAGGATGCAGGCGACGGAGGAGGAGAGAGGGTTGAGCGTCATCGCCCGGGAGAGCATGAGCTACATCCGCCCCGACGAAGAAAAGGAAGAATACAGAAGATCCCAACCCCACGGCAACGGATTCGAGGAGACCTTCTGCACCATGAAAATCCGCACCAACATCGACAGCGCAAGAGAAGCCGACGTCTACTCCCGCCAGGCCGGAAGGCTCAACGTCGTCGACATGCACAAGCTCCCCATCCTCAGCTACATCGACATGAGCGCCGAGAAAGGAACCCTTTTCCCGGTAAACTAAATTACATTAATTATACTACTACTACTACTAAATGCAAAATTGCAAACCTCATTCTCTCTCTCTCTCTCTATCTCTCTCTCTCTCCCATCTGAATATTTCATGAATTAATTAAACAGAATGCGATGCTGAGCCCGAACTGGGCAGTGCAAGACCACGCGATCGTGTACGTGACCCGGGGAGAGGCGGAGGTGCAGGTGGTGGATCACAACGGGCAGAGCATGATGAATGACCGGGTGAAGCAGGGAGACATGTTCGTGGTGCCGCAGTTCTACATGTCGACGGCCAAGGCCTCGAACGAGGGATTCGAGTGGGTTGCGTTCAAGACGAGCGCGTCGCCGGTACGCAACCAGGTGGCCGGATACACGTCGGCGTTGAGAGGGATGCCGCTGCAAGTTCTCACCAATGCGTATCAGATGTCGCCAAATGAGGCGCAGGCGCTCAAGACCAACCGGGGAAGCCAGACTTACTTGCTGTCTCCGGCCGCCCGTGGGAAGCAATATTAGGATCACATCTCTGCTGCAACTCTAATCTCATCTTATGTTTTCTTTTTCTTTTTCTTTTTGTGTAAGAAGAAAAATCCTAGTTTTTCAGGGCTCGATCCAATAATCTTGTACTGCTGAGTCAACTCGTAATAATAAGAGCGGTCTCCACTCTCCTTTCTTCTCATTTTATTTGCTTCTCTCTCTCTTGTTGGTTATCTCCGATTTATTGCAAATTAATTGAACGAATTTTCAATGGAAATGATTTTAAGGTAAATATAGGATTTTAATATATTCATATCTATATATGGTCGTAGTATTCATTCCAATAATTACTTTAAATTTAATACAAATTCATTTATAAACCATAACGGCTAAATGGAAAATCGTGATTAATTATCTATTAATATGTATTTTAATTTAGAATTAAAATATTAGTAGTACTTCATATTGAAGTTGAAAGTAAATGCCAATATAATGGAATTTTAAAATAAATGTCAAAGATAAATTCTTAAAGGGCCACATCAGCATAGGAATGGTTGTGGTGCTCTCAATCAATACTCCTATTATAAAAAAGACTAGTGTGTTGCTCGTCGAACATCGACGGAATTATCATGGTCGATGATTATCATATTCTTATACTATGCGTAAAAAAATTAGTCGTGTAACTATTCGATTTGTTCTAAAATTCGTATAATAATAAACATCCTGTTAATTATTAACCAAACTCATTTATTTAATATTTATACAAACAAACTGTTCATATCCAATTGAAAAAAAAATCAACATGTCCACATCTTAAACTCATACACATATCACAAAGTAAACATGTAGTAATATATTTTATAAATACCCTGTTTTTTATATATGTGGCCGTTTTTTATAGACATGTTTCATATACTCGTAATTATCTCAAATCAAATAAAAAATATAAATTTACATCTTGTTATCGTCTCAAACTCGCATATAATAAATAAGCCATGAATATTACAAATAAACCTGCCTCAACTCCGATAAGAAGTTATTTACTACTCGTTTCTCAAATCATATCCTCTATTGCCTCTCCATGTGACATCTCCTATTGCTTTAATAAAGAGATGATACATGGCATGACTAAAGATTTAAGATTTAGGGTTATATTAACTTTATATATTTCCTAAATCTTACATCATTAATTACGCCATGTGTCATCTCCTTATTAAAGCAATAGAAGATGCCGCATGGAGAGACAATAGAGGATTCAATCTGCTAATTTCTGCCACAATATGTATCGCAGTGCACGCACTAATAATTCAAACCTCGTTTGTTGTTCACGTCTAAAGTATTCTTCCAAAAATTTGTAATGAGTATTCATTTTCTTTTGACAATTGAACTAATTTTTGAAATGTAGCAGAATTGAATTCAGACTTCGTATTAAAAAATATCTATTGTTTAATTATCTTAATGCAAATTTAATGATATAAATTTAAAAATAATTTAATAATTTATTGAAAATAGATATATTTAAATAAATTTATATAATAAGCATTACGTGAAGGATCATCTCGTCGCAAATAAATGCTACGTAAAGGATAATCTCGTATAGAATTTATTTAAGCTGTAATTTACAAATATAATTACAAAAAAAATACTTTATTTCAAAGTAATATATATTGACAAATCATTTCCAAATTACGTGACGAAGCATATCGTTGCAAATAATTGTTACATAAAAGGCAATCTCTTGTAAAATTTATTGACGGAAACACAATATACATTGTAAAAAAATAATTCATTGCTTTATTTTAAAATGATATGTTTTAATTTGACAAATCATTGCAAATAAGTGTTATATGAAGGATCATCTTGTTGCAAATAAGTGTTACATGAAGGACCATCGCTTGTAGAATAAATGAAAGAATCACTTTACGTTATAACTTATAAATATAATTTAAAAAATAATTCAATATTTTATTTTAAATTGATATAATTTGACAGATCATTGCAAATAAGTTTTACATGAAGGATCATCTTTTTGTAAATTTAGTGTAACGTGAAGGAGCATCTCGTGTAGATTTATTGACGGACCATTGTTTTATGTTGTAACTTAATAAATATTAAAAATAAATAAATATTTAATTTTAAAGTGATAACAATTCGGACAAATGATTTCAAATAAGTTTTACATGATGGATTATCTATCATTAATTTAGCAAACCATTGCAAATAAGTGCCACAGAAAGGATCATCACATAAAAGACGATAAATTTTACATACTATTAGAAAAAGTCTAAAACATAAAAATACTATTATAAAAGACGACAATTTTTTCAATATTCAATATTGGTAAGATTGAAATCAATGACCATACAAGAAAGAACATTAGTCCCACATAGCTTGATAAAATTGAGCAAAATTTAAGAAACGGCGGGTTACATTTTCTCTTATTTGATGATGCAACAGATATTTGTTTATTTATATTAAGAATGCAGAACAATAGAAGATATATTTTGAAGTCATTGGGCTTTTCATCATATTGAAAGTTATAATTTACATGCACGCATTGCCGAGTTTGAGAACCAAAAACATACGTTTCAATCAACTACAAAATATAGAATCAAAAGTAAGTGCACTGTACTAAGCTAAGAAATCTGCAGTTCAACTTACACATATTGTCAAAATATTGTGAGTGGTTGCATCAAGTTGTCTCCCGCCACAACACGTATTGTAATGTTCAATCGCTAATAATTTGAATCCGGTTATTTATATACGTCGTACCCATTTCTTTCTGATTATGAAAAGTTACAATTTGTTCACATCACAAAGTAAACATTACTAATATATAATATAAATGCCAAAAACTTAAAAGTTAATTAATTTCAACTATAAAGTAAAAAAATTATAATTATATACGAACTCAGTTTAAAATTTATACTCGATCCAAAGTCGAATAAAAATAATTTTTTCAATTTGTTAATGTCCTACAATACTCATTCATTTCTCAAACTCGTATATCAATACCAACTAATTACATGAGCTTGTTTATTTATATTTGAAAAATAATTTTACAGCTTGTTATTATGTCAGTCATATAAAATCATAAAGAAACCATATACATTATAAATTATGTTAATCACGAGTAGTAATCGGTGAGATGGTCTCAACGATACATTTGTTTTTTGAATTAAATAAAAATCATACCAGAATTTAAACCCAACGTTTATAGGAGACGACACTTCCATAAATAAAGTATATGACTTACCTGAATTGGGGGTAAAGAGCAACAAATCAATATCAGAGACTATCATTTCATATCGTGAAGAAGGCAGTTGATTTTAAATTTATATGAATTAAAAATCACTTTAGGTTATAATTTATGCGCATCAAATTTGGATTACTGTTAAAAAGCAAATAACTTCATACAAACTCTTAAAATCTATTTCTTAAGGTAGATTCATGTAATTATAACTGATAATGTGAACAATATATGAAAGAAACTTTAAAATAATATAAAATAAAATAATATATTAAAGAAATTTAAAAACAATTATAGACCACACCCATGACGGTGAAACAATATGGATTAAAACTAAAAACTACAATTGAACTAAACAATATATAAACATTGCTATCGATTATTACCATAACAATCATATCATTTCAAAGCAAGCATATATCCAAAAGGAAGAAATAAAAATGATGAAATCAATTAATATAATAATATAATTATTTATCGTGCAATACAAACAAAAATAATAATAAAGCATAAAATAACATATAAGAAGAAAAATTACATTTAAGCCGAACAAATGAATTGTTTCTAGGTTCTCTCATTGTGCTCTTTTCTTCTCCTTTTATCAATATCCACCATTAACATCTTCCTCATCTTCGTAATCCTCAGCCAAGCTTAAAATAAGAAAAATTACATTTGAGCCCAAACAACTAATTGTTATGGGGTTTCTCATTCTGCTCATCTTCTTCACCTTCGTAATCTGCAGATAAAATTTTCAATTTAACACATCAAATCAAATTATGATCTACACTATATTTTTCTCGGTAAGTAGTTTGTTACATTATTGTGTAGGGGTTTATATACATACACAAGTTTCTCAATTTAAACACATTAAAAAAGTTGCATGATTTATGGGGTGGATTTTCTGCATACGCAGTAAGTCATTAATGATTGAAAAAGTAGTAAGTTTCCTAATTCAACAACAATATTTTAAGGTAAATATAGGATTTTAATGTATTCATATCTATACATGGTCGTAGTATTCATTCCAATAATTACTTTAAATTTAATGCAAGTTCATTTATAAACCATAACGGCTAAATGGAAAATCGTGATTAATTATCTATTAATATGTATTTTAATTTAGAATTAAAATATTAGTAGTACTTCATATTGAAGTTGAAAGTAAATGCCAATGGAATTTTAAAATAAATGTCAAAGATAAATTCTTAAAGGGCCACATCAGCATATGAATGGTTGTGGTCCTCTCAATCAATACTCCTATTATAAAAAAGATAGGTTAATTTGAATTAGTCAAAATATAATTTCTACTAATTTACTAATTATGGAATAAGTAATTTTTATTCAACTTTGATTTCTTTTTTAACTTTTCTCTCCTTTTTCTCTAAACTCTTTTATTTTGATTTTTACACTTTCTTTTCCTTTTGTTTTTTCAATCTTCTTAATGTCTTTCTTTTCTTCCCTTTTTTAAAAAAAAAAAAAAATTAAACCGCACACCATTTTATCTAAGCGGAGTTTGGAACCAACTGGGCTACATCCTAACTTGGGTAATCTTTTCAAATTACATAATATTAATTAGAGGTATGGGTTAAAGTCAAATTGGTTGTACTAAGTACAACAGTTGTACTAGAGTATGACTCATGAAGTATATGTATAGGAAACTTTGCCTTGTATGAAAAAAAAAAAATCTTATATAATCAATTGATTTGAATAACACCAAATCATACATGCACAAAGCGAAAAAAATAAATATAAATAGGGCTTCAACTTATTCTATATATATTCGTCAATATCCAATGCCTAACTCTTTTTTCTTATTCATAGTTGTATTTTCTAAATAATCTCACTATTGCATTTTAATTAAAATTTTTCTTAATAATCTCAATATTCTACCCCACAATCATGTATTTTACCTATTTATATAAAGTTTTTAATTGTCGATAATATTATTTCCTATAAAATTCCTATAATCTCAAAATTTTATTCTAAATTTATTTTAAGGGAAATGACCTGAAAATCCTCAACTTTTTTTTAAAATCGTGAATTGCACATGAACTTTCATTTTTTCGCCCAACATAATCGTGATCTTTTGTCTGATTTTGCTCTCGTTCACCGATTTCTTCCAAATTAAATCTTACATGAAGATCGGAAATGACACGTAGACGCTGAAATATGCAAAACGACGTCATTTTATTATATTTTAATTTTAAAAGAATAATAAATAAAAATTATATTCCACCTCATTCAAAAAAAAAAACAAAAATTAGAAAATTAAAAAAAACTCTCTCTCCCTCTCCTCTTCTTCTCTTTTGCCAGCAGCCGCCTGTTTTCCTTCTCTCTTCCACCCTCCATCTTTTTTCCAACAGCTCCACCACCACCACATAGCGGGACCGGAAGTGAAAGTCGGGGTAGCGGGCGAAGGTGGCGGTGAAGGCGACGGCGACGGCAGTGTGCAGCTGTTTCTTCTTCTCCACCTCCTCCTCGTCTCCGCCGCCGCCGCCTCAGATCTCTCCATCGACCGCGCCGCCTTCCTCTCTCTCCGCCCCGCCGTCGGCGACCGAACTCTCTTCTGGAACACACCCTTCCCACCCCTTGCAATTGGGCCGGCGTCCTCTGCGAAAACAACCGCTTCACCGTCCTCCGCCTCCCCGCCGCCTCCCTCTTCGGCACCATGAACAGAGGACTCATACTCATACTCTCCGCCTGCAGCTGCGGCGGCAGCACTACCAAATTCATCGGCCTATTATCCCCCTTCCGCCCAACTCTGCCCTCACTATTATTCTTCTCACCATCACAGATACTCCCTTCTTTTCCAGAATCATACGGGGACGAAAACCCAGGTTCACGGTCAGGGGCGACGCCATGGCTCCGGCCAATAGCTGAGAGAACGAGAACGGACTCTGCTCCGGGAAGAAGCTAGACAGTAGGGTCATCGGACCCGAGCTGAACCCGGGACCGGACCCGTTTGCGTAGAAGAAGCCCGAGGAGCCACGCGGGGCACCTGGATCGTCGGCTTGGCTCGCAGATCTGTGTGGTGGTGTTTGCGGTGGCGGAGAAGAGGAGATCTATGTGGTGATGGTTGCGGTTGTTGAAAAAAAGTGGGAGGAAGAGAGAACATGAGAGGGAGAGATATTTTCTTAATATATGCTCCCTTCGTTCATAAATAAGTGTCCACTTTAGAACAGTAATTCGTGTTCGTGAATAAGTATTCATTTTATCTTTTTGTACAATACTATCCTCTTTACTTTACAGAAATTACTATCCTCTTTACTTTACAGAAATTACTATCCTTTGTCATTTAGGATCCCACCTCACATCAATTTTATTTCTACCTTTTTATCATCCCAACAACTTTATTTCTACCTTTTTATCATCCAATAACTTTATTCTTATTTTTTAGTCAATACCACCTCTTTTTTTATCATTACCACTGTTTTTTTATCATTATCTCACTACCCTTATATCCTAACTTTTACCCGACTCACTTTCACTTTATCAGCTTTCTTAATCTCCGTGTCCAGTACAAAGTGGATACTTATTCCTAAACGGAGGGAGTATATATATATATATATATATTTGTAAATGAGGTGTAATATAATTTTCATTTATTATTTTTTTTAAATTAAAATTTAACAAAAAAACGTCGTTTTGCATATTCTGGCGTTTACGTGTCATTTTCGGCCTTCATGTAGGATTCAATTTGGGGGAAATCGGTGAACATGTGCAAAATCAGACAAAAAGCAACGGTTATGTTTGCTGGAGGGGGCGGGGGGGGGGGGGGGGGAGGAAAGCTTATGTGCAATTCACGATTTTGAAAAAAGGTTGAGGATTACATGCTATTACCCCTTTATTTTAAATCTCTAAATATAATATTAAATCAAAATAAAATGAAAATTTTAAAGTGTAGTTTTCGTATTAAAAAAAATTGTAGCCGGAAGAAATATAAATTTACGAATTAAAAGAATAACATATAAATTATTAAATGAAAATAATAAAAACAAATTATTATAAAAAAATCAAAGTAAAATAAAAGGAACAAATAATAACATACTCCCTCCGTCCAAAAATTATCTTCCTACTTACCCTTTTTTTGTCCACAAATCATCTTTCCTACTTACCTTTTCGTACAACCATACCCTCCTACTTTTTTTTTATTTACTACCCTTTGCCATTGGTGGCCCCACCTTACAACAACTTTATTCCTACTTTTCAGTCAACACAACAACTTTATTCCTACTTTTTGGTCAATACCACCATCTTTTTGCTATTATCACTGTTTTTTTGTCATTATCATATTACCCCTACATTATAACTTTTACCCACTCAAAATAACTTTTTTAGCTTTTCTTAATCCACGTGTCAGGACCCAAATGAGAACATGATTTTTGGACGAATGGAGTATATGTTAATTTGGGAAGATTATTTGATTACCTAATTTTGAGGGATAAGGGTAATGATATTCGGTCACATTGTGGCCGACCACACAAGTTAAAAATAGTAATATTAGTTTTGAAAATAGAAATATACCTTAATGGGGAAGCATAAACCCTAAGAGAGAAATGTGATTATTTTCATTTTTACTGTCAACTTTCCTTCTTTTACGCGTGTGGTTGGCCACAGTTTGGCCAAATATCATTACCCTAGTATATACCTCAATAAGAATATGGTGATAATTAACCTTTGACAAATTTATAATTTTGATCTGATTTGGGAAATAAAAATTCTACTACCAATTTGACAAGCAAAATAATAATAATAAAAAACAATAAAAAAAAATCTGACATCCTGAACTATCTAGCTAATTTTGTATCAGTGGAGAAACAAATAATAGAAATAGATAATAGAGTATTCGTACATAAGTTGCAACTTTTCTCACAACTACATATTATTGACAACTTCGACTTATGCATCACGCAAGTTATGCTAATCAACATTAATGTATTACAGATATCTCAAAACATTAATGTATTACAGACGAAATCTTCGAGTAAAATTTTGAGCTTTTCACTTCGGATCGCGTAAATATATTCTAAAATATCTCAACATTTGTCAAGAGTCTAAAAAAAATTACTAGTATTTAAAAAATGTCATAGTTATACTCAACATTTGGATAATGTTTTCTGAAATGTTCTGTGTTTGGTAACCTAGTTAGGATATGTAAAGATAAATTATATGAAGATAGTTTAACTTGATTGACAAGATTATTTGTCTATCATGGATGTTTGGTAGGTTAGATAAAAAATCAAGATAAGAAATTTTGTTGTTTGGTACCCCAGATTAAAACCAAGAATAACTTGTAATGTTCCATATTTACCCCTAACCTAATTAAAAAATAACAATTGACCCTTGTATACATGCAATTTCAGACTTCTTTCTGATTGTTGTGTTGTACTATGTTAATATTATCTTGGACTTGGATTTAAACATTTGTGGGGTTCTCAATCATGAAATGCCATATTTTGTGTATTTTCTTGGGGAATTTTGTAGCTGTATATATATGCAGTGATGATTTCTCGATTTCATGGCAATTTATGCAGGAGATCAGTTGCATTGTATACATGAGTTAAATTTATTAATATATATGGTGTTGTGAAAATTAGATATTAGATATAAGTATAGTGTAGTTATAAGTTGTACCGCAAATGATGCACAAGATCAGTTAATAATAAGCTAAAAAAAGCTCACCAATATATCTATCACAAGCTTAAAAAACACACGATAAAAACACAAGATTGAAAACACATTGCACAACTTGCCAGGACTCACGATAACCCTAAACACATGCAACAAAGATGAAATACTAACGATAACAACAATAAACTTCACGAGATTATTGAAATAAAACAGCCCTTGGAACCATGTTTCCATGCAACTCCTACCAAAAGGGATTTTGCGACCTCGCATACGGATCTGACGATGCACACGAGCTAACTCCATCATCTTCGCTGCCACTCTGTCGGTCCATGGGCGGTGGACGAAACGCGTTCCGCAATGGATAGCCAAAGTTGCCCCATGAGGTGAAAGAAGTCGACATTTCGTCCATAGATTTCGTCCATAGCTTTTGTGTATGCCTCATCACTCCACTTTCTTGTGCTCATGCTGATGGATTTCATGACAGGAGAGGTAACTTCCTCGCTATCACAATCACCAATGGTGACGTGCGCCGGTTCGCGAATGCGTAGTAAGCTATCACTTATGTTGATTATTTGTGGTTCGTTCTCGTTCTTCAACTCCTCATGTAGTTTGTTCTCATAATCGTATAATTCAACTTTACTGTCATGGCTGCAAATTGCAAACAAAATCACGGGAAAGAAGCAATAATCAAATACCAAAAACCCAATATGTTGTCAATCCAAAAATTAACAAGATGACTACAACTCATAATCATATAATTCAAAAATTACTATCATGGCCTCAAATTGCTCACAATAATCACGAGAAAGATCAAATAATCAATACCGAAATCCCAATATGTTGTCACACAATAAATCCTTCACACAATAATCTCAGTCATGTTTTTGATAGAAGAATGTGAAATAAAACGATACCAGTTTTCAAAGATGCAGGAATCACAAGTAGTCTGGGGAGTTTTGAGCAAATATCGATTTCTTGTTAGTGCAAAGCTGTAATCGACAGATTTTGCTATTAACAAATCGATACACAAAATTAATTCAAAAAATATTGGAGATTACTACCTCATTTCGTCGGCCAAAAAAAAGAGTGGAGAAGTAAATAGTTGTGTTTTAACTTGCGGTCATCGAAATACTATGCAATAGTTGGATCTGTGTTCGAGTGTGAATCGATTGCACTCACCAATCTGCTGAAATTCGCCGGACTTCGACAAATTATACCTTGATGACGTAAAGGTAAGAAAAACGATGGGAAACAATTTCTATCTTTCATCTCCTTCCCCCCAAAAATAATTTTGATAAGCACAAAATGAAAGATACGCAAATTAAAGCCAATTAATATACATGAAATAATCTATAAAAAATCATTAAATCTAAGTAGAACGTAAGAAACTAACCTGAAAGATAATATTCAAAAGAGATGTCCAGAATCCTAATTTCTTTTTCAATCTCTTTGGTGTTTTTTTTTTCAATATCTTCGGTTCGGTGGGTATTATATAGCGCAGAGCAATTCTATCATAGATGACGATGATAGTATTTTATTAGAAGAAGAATTTGTAGATGGACAAGAGATTAAATAAAAACACAATCCTATAAAACAAGTAAAACGTAATAATAAGCTATGAATTAAAAGAAGTAAGAACTTGTCACCAGAAATTCATACGATCAATCCCAAAGAAATATAAAACTCCTTCAAACTGAATATAAAACAAATCTGAAAAACGTATACTACTCTTTATGATGATGATAGTATTTTCTTAGGAGAAGGAATAGTAGCTAGACATAAAATTAAATAAAACACAATGGTAGAGAATAAGTAAAACGTAATATTAAGCTATGAATTAAAAGAAGTAAGAATTATCACCAGAAGTTCGTACAATCAATCCCAAAGATATACAGAAAATCTTTAAACTGAAAATAAAACAAATCTCAAAAACGTATACTGCTCTTTACGTCTATCTACACAAAAAAGAAAAGAATTATGGGAATATGAAATTCTAGCAATTCTATCATAGATGATGATGATAATATTTTATTATTGAGAAGAAGTACTCTATTAGGAGAAGAATTAGAATTACATAAATTTGTAAGTGTAATGTATTTAGTTGAATATATTTCGAGCATAAATTAAATCTATTTTGGGTGGGGTTATTTTGTTGAAAGTTTGGTGAAATTGTTTGGAAGTGAAGTGTGAAAATATGTTGAACTTGGTTTATTGGTATAGAATGCTTCTACTTAGCATAAACTCTTAAAAATGAAAGCAAGATTGAGAATTGTTCCGTTCAAGTGATAAGCAAAGAAAAAGAAAAAAAGTGAAAAAAGAGCATAAGCAAGTAGTGAAGTTTGAATTCGGAAGTTTGACAAAAATGGTTTTGATTTGAGCTTTATAGATCAAAATCTTTGGTGAAAATTGGGCTTTTGAATGAAATATGAGAGTTTTGGGTGAATTGGGGTTCAATTGGAAATTTTATTAAGTCACTTAACCAAAAACATCCTACCTTACCAAAGTGCCTTCATTACAACCCAAGAAAAGCCCTTTGTGATCCTTGTTCTTGTACAACTGTTTTACAATGGAGATTTTAGACGATTAACAAGTTTATGGTAAGTGGATTGTATTGTATGATTTCGATGAGAGCTTAACCAAATACTTGAGAGTTGAGAGATACACTTTCTTGTGAGTTTCAATTGTTGAGTTGTTGAGGTTGGCATGCTTTTGATTTGTGTGGAATTGTGAAAGTTATACTCGATTTTGACTTTCAAATTGTTTGTGAAATCTGAGGCATTAAGGATCTAAAGTTGTTACTTCATTCGTGTTTATCCTTTGTTTGAATCTATTGTTCGGGGACGAACAATACCTAAGTTTGGGGGAGTGATAAACACTCATTTTTATAGCAACTAAGCTTGTTAATCTTCACTTTTTGTTAAGCTTTTGCCTTTAAATGTGATTTGTTTTGCATGAAATTCGTTATTTTGGATTTATATCACGTTTGTCGGAGTTTGTGCATGTGTGTAGGTAAATTAAGGTCCTTTAAGCTGAAAGAAGAGGATCAATGAAGAGCGTGATGGTCCCGAAACGAGTTACTGATGTATGGGGGGGGGGGGGGGAATACACCAGTTAGGGTTTTAAAAATCACACCCCTAAAAATATCACAACCGAGTAAGAAGACTCGGCTGGAATCACAACTGAGTAGAAAGACTCAGCTGGACTCACAACTGAGGAAGAAACACTCAGTTGGAAGTGAAGTGCTGTGCGGAATGTGGTGGAAATTAACAACTCGTAAAACAACACACGCTTTTATGCACGGTTGGTCAATAACCAAAACAGTTGAATATGTGCGGATGCAGTTTGTATGCTGGTTAGTCAGACAGATGAGAATGCTAGAAATAACTGAGTAATAAAAAACACGAGCACACAGAGATTTAACGTGGTTCGGAGATAACCCTCCTACGTCCACGGGGAGTTGTGAGTTCACACAACTCTGTCCAAGTTCATCTGGACAAACCACACAGCTTACGCGGGTTGTGCAACCGTTAAGGATAAGTTTGCTGGTACTTATCAACCTTACAGATTAGTTTACGGGTACTAATCAACCTGTCTACTCAGTTACGGGAAGAGTAGGGTCCTAAAACCTTTTCAGGTATAAAAGATAATGTTCCAACTAACAGCTCGAACAAGAAGTGAGCTGGGATCTAACACTCTACGAACTCTCACAAAGTGATATTCTCAAGGTTCGATCTAAAGACACTCAGACACAATCTAATGCTCTAGAACTCTCAACAAGTGATGTTCTTAGAGGCTAAATCTAATTCAACTCGAGTAAGGAATATAGTTCTTTCTTTCGCTTTGTCTCGTCTCGTGTGTCTTCTCTTGTGTGTCTTCCACAATTCTCCAATGAATGGAAGCCTCTATTTATAGGTGGAGAGAATCAACTAGCCGTTGGAGGAGCTGTTGATCTCTGATCGTTGAAAGCGATGGCTTGTCTCTCATCTCTGCAGACTTCCCCGATATGGCATCTGTGCTCTTCTGCTTTCCATCTGAGACAGCCTTGTGTTGGGCCAAATAGGGTAATGACTGAACGGTCAAACCCTCATGTGACTTCCTTTTGAAATTCAAATTCAAACCTTTCTGACAGTCAACCTCGGTTAGTCGGTTGAAAGTCTTGATCTTTATCTGAGTGGTCTTCAGCTGATGTTCTGTCTGAACCGTTGAACTGTCAGCTGACTTTGAACTTCATGTTGAGACTTCTTTATAACTTCCCCCTTCTTGAAACATTCTCTTTATCGGATGGCATTCTATAGCTGATGTTCCAACTGAACAGTTGGCTTGAACTCTCAGCTGTCACAAAGCATAGCTCTCTCATCAGGCAATCTTGTAACTGATGTTCCTCATCCGATCTTTCATCCGGGGTTGTATCCGAGTGTTGCTCTGTTGCTGTCTTCAGCTGGAGATCTGTAAAGATAAAATCTTAACATTGCTCAAACAGCGAGCCTAACAGCTAACAATAGGAACTGGCAACATCTACTCGGTTGGGGTCAGTCGGTTTTGGAATTCATCAAAACTTTTACTAATAAATTTCCCAACAATTTTCCCCTTTTTGATGATGCCAAAACCACTTACAACTTGAAACCACTACTGATCTAAACCTCACTAACTTATCTAAAATCTCAGCTGAAATTCTAGACAGTCTATAAGATAAAACATCAAAGGGTTAGCACAGTTATAATATGGTATTTAAAAGACTTTGTGATTCAGAGCTTGGACAATGAGGGATTGTTCATCAAGGTGAATCTTATAACTGAATAGTTTTCATTACAACTGATTGTTACAAAAGATAGGCTCAAAAACCGAAAATTACAACAGTTGCTAGAAAACTAACTGAGCTAGTATTGTAGCCCATACTTGCCAAAAATCCTTACAAAAATTTCCCTCTTAGCAGGTGACTCCTTGGAAATGTCCACTCCATGCTCCTTGCAGACCTGCCTCGCCTCAGATGCAATCTTCGTGCGGTTAGGGTTGCTGGAATCCGGGAGAAGAGGTGGCCGATAAGTAACCCTCTTGGGAACTGGAACAGTGTTCAAGTCCAGGTTGGCTTCAATCATGGCCCTCCTGAATTGACTGAACATGCCCGGGTCACCTGAGTGCAACTCAGTCAGCGCCTCCTTGAACGCTCTCCTTGGGTCGTCAGTTGCGTAAACCTTCCTGTAATAGAAGTCGTTCACGAACTTCTGCTTGAACAAGCTCCCACTCCTCATTCCACTCGGTCGGCATCCATTTGTTGGTATGCCTGAACTGACTCTCAACCTTGGACTTTAGAGGCAACCTTTGTTGCTTCAACCGAGCTTCCGCCTTTGATTGGATTCTGTTGATGCGGCGTCGGCTGCGGGAGGTAACGTTGCGGTCCAGGTTCTGAGAAACCTTCTTCAGCTCAACCTCGAACTGGTTCACCCTCTTCGCCTGGCTGGCGGCAAACCTTTTGATCCAGTTCGGGTTCATGTAATCCTTCTCCTCTACAGCCATAGCCTTGGCCCCTGTTATGCACTCTTCGGTTGTTATTCGGTCGAGTTCAGTATCCAGCTCGACAGCGATCTCGGCTATGGAGCTGTAGGAAACTCCAATCTTCTTTGCCTGCTCCAAGTCTTTAGTCATTTCGGCTCCACCGACTTCGGTTGACTTGGCAGCAGCAGGCTTCCTCCTCCTCAGCTGAGATTTGGATGGTTGAGCAGCTGGCACTCCTTCTTCTTGGGTCTTTTCTTCTTCCTGTGCTTCACCCCCCGTCTCCTTCTCTTCCCCCTTTTTGGCATCAGCAACAAGACTTGCTACTGAACCTCTTGTTCTGCCTTCTTCAAAACAGAGAGGTTGTCATTGACCTCTGTCTGAAAGGCAACGAACTCAGCCCAACGCGACTCGAACCGGAACTCCCACTCAGCATCCTGCGTCTGTTGTGACTTGGCCAGATTTGAATCAGCCAAGGACTTGAAGACATTCACTTCCGACTTCAAGCCCAACAGAGTGGACTTCAGCTCCGACAAGTCCTGACTAGTAGAGGAGGAGAGATCATCCAGCTTCGTCTTCAGCTCGGCATTCTTCTCCACCAGTTGTTGGTACTTCGCCTCTTGTGCTACCAATTCCCTCAGCTGGTCATCTTGTTGGTGCTGGAGGTTGACGAGCAGCTCGGTCCTCAACTGGTTGACCCTCTCAGCTACCAGCTCGCAGATTTGGTCTGTTGAAGGAGCGAGCTGAGCAGCTGGAAGGGCTTGAGCGGACTGAGCTAGAGGCTCAGCTGTGACCATGGCTTGACGGTTTGCCAGGTATAGCTTCAGGTCTTCCTCCTCTTCCTTTGCGGCGGCGGCTGCTGCATCGACATCCTCAAGGAAGTCAGCTGATTTCGCCAACATGTTGTCCAGGAAGTCAACACACTCCTTTCCAGCTGCCTCCCTTGTGTCCGTCCCTTCAGCCAGACTCTGGTCCATCCGTCTAGTGAGCAGCACGACCCGGTTGTTGTATGCCACCTCCAAGTTGGAATAGTTGAAGTAGGCTCAGATATGGGACTCATCAGACTTCAGCCTGTCCCAGCTCAGCACCCTGATCGTGTCCTCCTTGACATACCAGTGGCTGAAAATCATGTGGAACTGGTACAGTAGCTCGGTTCCCAGAGTGGCGAAGATGGGCATGTCGCGAGCCGCTGGGAACAGACCCAACAGCTTTTGAAAGCAGTAGGCCACCCTGCCTTCGTGCTCCTCAGCAACAACCTGTAGGTCCTCCGCTTCGTTGATCGGGGAGGGGGTGAGATTGTATGGTTCGGGTTCAAGAGGTTCATCGATGTTGACCAAAGAGTCGGTCACAACATCGGCATCGAGCTGAGAGCTCGGAATTTGGGATTCAGTTGGGGAAGTGGGTGCAATGGTTTCCTCAACATCGGCTGAAGGAGCGGTCACGATGTTAGCATCGAGCTGAGAGCTCGGAATTTCTGGCTCGGTTTGGGTAAAAAGAGCAAGAGGCTCTGGGGGCGGTACAACATTCTCTCCAGCTGTGGGGGAGGTGGTAACATCTTCGAGGTCCTCAGATGAGGAGGATGCATCCGACGTCTCCATGCCCTCAACCTCATCAGCTCCGGGGGCTTGAGGGACGATCTCGAACGACGCGGCCTCAGCTGAGTGGCTGGATTCAGAGCGCTCCTCAGCAGGTGTGGACTCGACCTGCGCTCCCTTCTTGACTGGAGCTTGCTCCTCAGCTGGCTCTTCAGCTGGAACCTCAACTGGCTCATCAGCTGACTCATCAGCTGGAACATCAGTTGGCTCATCAGCTGGCACCTCAGCTGCCTTCTTGGTGGACTTCTTGATCCTTACCCTTAACTTTTTCTGGGCAGGTTCGTCAGTCGACTCCTTCTCAGCGTCAGCTCGGCGACATGAGGCTTTGGATTTTGCAGGGCGAGCAGCAGCTTGTTCCCCCTCAGCTGTTGACTCTGCTGGCTTTCCCGACTCCCTCTTGTCCTTAGGAGTGTAGACACTCCTCAGCACCTCCTGTGCTTTCTTGGCTGTCGGGAATAGCAACAGCTTCTTCAGCGGCGTCTCCTCGCAGTCAGCCCAGACCATGTTGCGGTCCTTTGTTGCGAGGAGGATGAGAGCGGAGACTTTGCAGCCGAAGTTGAGCGTGCCCTTCACACTCAGCAGCTTCTCTCCAGACTCGGTTGTAGTCTCGGAGATCTTCGACTTTTCCACCATCAACTGGTTCAGAAAATATTGGAACCAGTTGATTTGGTGTTGGTGCTCCAGGGCCACCAGCTGCTTTAATTTAGGTCGGCTGATGTCGCCGAACACACCACTGTATCCAAACACTACCTTCGACACGGCGTCGAACAGCAGGCGGTGTTCTGGCTTCAGCTTTGTTCGTTGCATGTTGCTCCTCAACCGCTCCGGCTCGATCAAAGCATCCTGAAGAAATTCATCCGCTTGTTCGTCGGTAATATTCTCCAGGAACTCGGTGGCGGTGTGGTTGATTGGTATGATGTACCGGAGGACATCGGACACGTCGATGGGGAAGGAGACACGACGTATCGTCCTTGCCGGAACATCTCTTTGTCGGCACGGCACCTCCGTAGAAACTCCCACCGAATTGTCAAGGGGGCGAACAAGATTGACGTAGAATTATCCGACTTGGCGCCTGAGCAAGTGGGAGGGGCAGAGCTTGGCCCATTCCAGTAGTCCGTTCTCACGGAGAGTGTTGGCGAGAGGGGCTAGGACCGACGACTCTAGATCCTCGTCGGAGAGGATCTGCTCGAAGTGAATCTTCGATACTAACATATCGAATGACTCTTCATACGTGGTAGGCACGAGGGAAGGTCCGGATGACGCCATTCTCTTGCTTTTAGGTGCCATTAATAATCACTGCAAGGTAATATATAGGAAAGGAAAGAAATCTATTTGCAGAAACGGGTTAGGCAGAAAACTGGAAGACGATGAATAGTTAAAATTGATAAGCACAAATGAGGAAAGTAGGAGATATCTTCCTGATTTTTCGCCTTATATAGGTCTTTGACTTGGATGAAATCAACGGCTGGGGTTAAATGGCGCGAATCTATCAACGGCTGAGATTACGTGACTGTTGACTATCTTTGACTCGACGTTTTGATCCGAGTTCCAACCAGCGCGTGAGAAGGTGTACAGTTTCATGTGTCAGCCCAATCGCACTATAAAGTAAGGCTATAGGAGTTCAGCCAGACTTTACATTAAATGCGATATGATGGCTTGTTTAGTTTAGCTGACATGTTCAGGAATGTTTGAATTCATTTCAAACATTCTCATTTAATATCATAACATCTTCAGTCATAAATGTTACCCGCCAGCTGATGTCGAAATCAGCTGAGTTCCATGTTGCAGCATACCATCAACTGACTCGAGTTCGTCTGTTCAGCTAACGTCTGATTCCTTCAGTTGGCAATCTGTATCTAAGATTCCCCCTTCAGCTGAGCTTCCCCCTCCATCTGAGCTTCCCCCTCAGATGGACATCTATCTCTTCACCTCGGTTGGTTCCTCATCTGATGGATCCACAATCCAAGTACATCACATAGCATCTTGAACCGCACTTCGGCTAGAGGTTTGGTGAAGATGTCAGCTCGCTGAATCTCAGTTGGAGTCTTTTCTCCAGGGAAACGTCTTTCTTCTCAACTGTGATCTAGAAACTCAGTTCCATGATCTGATCGGATGGAAATAATTTTTATCTCTTGTTGGTTCGATATCCGATCCATCAACTTGGGTAGCTCATCTCAGGTTTCACTCTTGTGGCGCATGAAGATAGTCCACGTGTACCTCGAGTAATCATCAGTTACAACCAGTGTATATTCGTTGCCATTTATGCTCTTTGGTGTAACTGGCCCGAAGAGATCCATATGGATCAGCTGTAATACTCGGTCGGTTGAGGGAGTTGACTTCAACCGGAAGGAGGATCTAGCGAGCTTTCCCAGCTGGCATGCACTGCAGATGTGTGTTGTTGAAAACACTCTGTTTGGTATGCCTCTTGCATGTTCTTGTCTGGCGAGTCGGTTCATCGTCTTGAAGTTCAGATGGTTGAGCCTTCTGTGCCACAGCAAGCTCACATCAGAACTGCTCTTTGACAACAGACAGGTGTCAGGGAGGCTGCTGTTCCAGTCAGCGTAGTAGACATTCCCTGTTGGTGATCGATTTCCCAACAATATCACCTGCTTTGATCCGACATCTTTAACCCTGCAACCCTGTGCATCAAACTTGACAGAGAAACCATTATCACAGAATTGGCTGATGGAGAGCAAGTTATGCTTCAATCCATCAACATAAGAGACATTAGAAATTGAAACATGATTGGTTTCAAGGGTACCGTAACCTCTGGTGTAACCTTTTGAGTTATCACAAAAAGTAACTGATGGACCTTCTTTCTCCATGAAACTTCCAAGCAAATCCTTTAGATTCGTCATGTGTTTCGAGCATCCACTGTCCATTACCCATTTTGTTGTAGACGCTTTCTTCTTCCTCAGCTGTTTCTCCTGTACCTACAAGGAGAAACTCGCTTAGGTCCCCAATTTCAGTTGGGTCCTGGAGGGTTAGAACCAATTCCCCCTGGAACTGTGCGTTGCTTTTCCCTGTAAACTCAGATGGATTTATCATTCCAGATTACTTTTCCTTCATCATCAGCTATAACAACACCTCGGTTATCCTTAGGCTTGTTGTTAGTAGTGATGTTCAGTTTCTTGGGAGGAGTTGGATTTCTTCCATGTTGAGCTTTAGGAGGTGAGGCTTTCCCCCTGTTTTGATGGCGATTCTTATCCTGTTGAGTTTGTCTGTGAGGTCGGACGCCATGTTGGAATCTTCGTAGCTGATACTGATTCCATCTTCCTGGCTGACGACGACAACTGGTCATGCTCGGATGTTGATTCAAGTTGTGGCATGAATATTTCCAGCTGTTCGAACTGTTCCTCATTGGTTGACTCGGTTGGAACCTCTAGTTGAACTGATGATGGAACCGCTGTTGATTCAGATGGTTGAGTCCTTGTCGGTTCTGATTTTTGTTTCGGCTGTATCTCCGACGCCTCTGGTTCTTCTTCTGTGACTTGGAACATTCCCCCTCGGTTGATGTCCCAACCGATGGAACGTTGTGTTCATCCACTGCTTCTTTTCCCTTCTCAGTTGGAGTTCCCTTGGTCGGTTGAGCTTGCTGAGAAGTGGAAGTTGCATTACTTTGGGGAGATTCAGATTCAACTGTGTTAGGTTCGACAACCTTGACCTTAACAGCTTTGATGAAGGTTGCTGGAGGAATTCCACTATCTTTAACCACATCATAACCGAGTCCTGACAAGTCATCCATCTGTCGGCTGTAACTGATTAGATTCTCTATGATCTTGGATGACTGATATAGCTTGATCAGGTTGTCCTTCTCAGTTTGCAACTCTTTGAGAAGAACATCTATATACTCGGACTGTTCGTCTGACTTTTTCACCAGCTGGCCGATCTGCGCCTCTTGCTTGTTCAACTGATCTTCCTGCTTCTTGATCTGTTTCTTTAACTCCTCATCAGTTGAAGCCTTAGGTTAGCTGGCAGCATTCAGATCGTCCTTGTCGGTTAAGGATTCCTCAAGCTTAGCGAATTGTACTTGAAGACTCTTAAACTCAACCGACTGCTGTTGCACTTCCTCATTGAGTGCTAAGAAGTCGTCCCATGAGAGTTCCAACTTTTCATCTAAGGTTTCCTGCAAGTTAGAAATAATTGAAGAATTCAAAATAGTAGGATTAGATTGTACCTCATCGTCTTTGACGTCCATCTGCACACAACAACAAAAGAAGGGTGCAAGCAGATATGCACTAGCGTGATAAAGAGATCTGTACAGTTGACCACTGAATAAAATTCCTCGAATTCACACCTTGTGAAACAGAGTCAACAGTCTTTTGAACCACTGCTCTGATACCACTTGATGGTCCTGAAACGAGTTACTGGTGTATGGGGGGGGGGGGGGAATACACCAGTTAGGATTTTAAAAATCATCCCCCTAAAAATATCACAACCGAGTAAAAAGACTCGGCAGGAATCACAACTGAGTAAAAAGACTCAGCTGGACTCACAACTGAGAAAGAAACACTCAGTTGGAAGTGAAGTGCTGTGCGGAATGTGGTGGAAATTAACAACTCGTAAAACAACACACGCTTTTATGCACGGTTGGTCAATAACCAAAACAGTTGAATATGTGCGGATGCAGTTTGTATGCTGGTTAGTCAGACAGATGAGAATGCTAGAAATAACTGAGTAATAAAAAACACGAGCACACAAAGATTTAACGTGGTTCGGAGATAACCCTCCTACGTCCACGGGGAGTTGTGAGTCCACACAACTCTGTCCAAGTTCATCTGGACAAACCACACAGCTTACGCGGGCTGTGCAACCGTTAAGGATAAGTTTGCGGGTACTTATCAACCTTACAGATTAGCTTACGGGTACTAATCAACCTGTCTACTCAGTTACGGGAAGAGTAGGGTCCTAAAACCTTTTCAGGTATAAAAGATAAGGTTCCAACTAACAGCTCGAACAAGAAGTGAGCTGGGATCTAACACTCTACGAACTCTCACAAAGTGATGTTCTCAAGGTTCGATCTAAAGACACTCAGACACAATCTAATGCTCTAGAACTCTCAACAAGTGATGTTCTTAGAGGCTAAATCTAATTCAGCTCGAGTAAGGAATATAGTTCTTTCTTTCGCTCTGTCTCGTCTCGTGTGTCTTCTCTTGTGTGTCTTCCACAATTCTCCAATGAATGGAAGCCTCTATTTATAGGCGGAGAGAATCAACTAGCCGTTGGAGGAGCTGTTGATCTCTGATCGTTAAAAGCGATGGCTTGTCTCTCATCTCTGCAGACTTCCCCGATATGGCATCTGTGCTCTTCTGCTTTCCATCTGAGACAGCCTTGTGTTGGGCCAAATAGGGTAATGACTGAACGGTCAAACCCTCATGTGACTTCCTTTTGAAATTCAAATTCAAACCTTTCTGACAGTCAACCTCGGTTAGTCGGTTGAAAGTCTTGATCTTTATCTGAGTGGTCTTCAGCTGATGTTCTGTCTGAACCGTTGAACTGTCAGCTGACTTTGAACTTCATGTTGAGACTTCTTTATAACTTCCCCCTTCTTGAAACATTCTCTTTATCGGATGGCATTCTATAGCTGATGTTCCAACTGAACAGTTGGCTTGAACTCTCAGCTGTCACAAAGCATAGCTCTCTCATCAGGCAGTCTTGTAACTGATGTTCCTCATCCGATCTTTCATCCGGGGTTGTATCCGAGTGTTGCTCTGTTGCCGTCTTCAGCTGGAGATCTGTAAAGATAAAATCTTAACATTGCTCAAACAGCGAGCCTAACAGCTAACAATAGGAACTGGCAACATCTACTCGGTTGGGGTCAGTTGGTTTTGGAATTCATCAAAACTTTTACTAATAAATTTCCCAACAGAGCAGAATCGAAGAATCGCGACGAAGAAGTGAAAAAATCGGACGAAAGGAAGAGAAAACCCAAATCGGCGCTTTAGAATAGCAAATCGGCAGTTTACCGTGCCAAACCAGCGGTTCAGGGGTGAACCGCCGGAAACACCGCCGAAATCTCCTGTATAAAAGTGGAAGTTCTAATGCTAATTTGCGGTCTACCCGGCGCTCTGCCGGCAGACCACCGATTTGGATGGCTGGACCGCCGGTTTGGCTATTTTTTCCCAAAATTTTTGAAAATGCCCTTTTTGTGTTTTTACAATGTTGTAGCAATTCTTGTACCCTATATAAAGGGAACTTAGCCCAAAAAACGTGGCATCTTTCATTCTAGCTTAGTTCTCTCTTCCCAAAGTTTCCATTTCAAGTTTGTTTTAGGGTTTAATGATTGTATACAAGTGAGAAGGTTGGATTTGGATTGTTTTGAAGATTTATTTGAAGATTTCTCCATTTGGGTTCTTAGTATCTCTAATCATGCATTCAGTTATCTTTTCTATTGTTATTCCTCTTCTTATGTCTAGCTAATTTCCTTTAGTTTGTTTTGGGGATTGGAGATGATTCAATGGTGATTTAGATCTTAGCTTTCTAATTCTAATTACCTTTTCCTAATTGATTGTGGATTTGGGTCTTGATTTCATGTGAGAATTATTGATCATCTTTCTTGCATGCCAAGTGTTTGTGGAAATTTTTAATAGGTTTTTACATGCATGGAAATCAAATTGTCACATCATGCATGGTTTTGAGACTTAGCAAGTGATGAATTTATGCATGAGAGCTTTTATTCTTTGTGCCTTTTGGAGTCTAATTGTCGTCTTGAGTCTTAGCCGAGAGAGTTGATAGTTTGATCTTCTTTTGCTATCTATCGAGAGATGATAGTGAATAATCTTGCGAATGCTTTTCATTTAGGAGATTAAATATGGTTATGTGAATTAGGAAGTCATTGTCATGTCATCTATAATCGAATCGAATCCCTAAAACCAACATTTATCTCTTATTGTATCTTTGATCATTATTTGTGAGCTTAATTGTTTGTGATTGCCTTATTTGCTTTAATTTTCTATTTTAGTATTTGAAACAACCAAATTCATGATGAATCTAGAGTTTGAATAGTAAGAAAGTGCATGAACTTCGTTTCCCATATAAGTTCGGTCAAATGGTCCTTGTGGACACGATATCTGATTGCTAATGCTACAATAGCCCGTTAAAGTTGCGGTTTATATTGCTAACTAATATAATGATGACTTGCATATGCGAGTTCTCTATCCAAATTTACACCAAGCGAAGTAAATGAGAATATGTTATAGTAGGAGCGAATATTTTTTCGAAAATTAATTGTTTGAGATGTGAACAATTCAAACAACTCATTTGGAACTTCGAAAATGCAAGTCTGATTTTTCCATTCTCACAACAAAAGGTAGGAGGTTCATATTCAAATCTGGAAGCACCACAGTGAATGCAATTAGATGTCTTTTTTAACTCAAGTAGGATTGACCTATAAACATAAATAATTAATTAATCCAAATTAAAAGTAGTTAGTTGTATAAGCATAAATAATCATTTATATTTTCAAAGCTTGTATTACTTATTATTCAAATCAGTTAAAATTCACTTGTTTTTTTTCCCATATTAGTCACAATTATTCTTGTAATGTTTGAAGTAAAAAAATTATAAGCAGATGAGCTTGACATCGATCACTACTACTTGAGAAAGTCAGAAGGTATATATTACGTCTCCTTCAACAAATCAATCTACACTATAAATATTAATACTGTATATATATAGTAAACAATGGAGACACACAAACATAAATATAAGTGGACATATGTTTATATGAGACAAGAAGTCAGTGTGAACAAATTATACCTTGATGACGTAAAGGTAAGAAAAACGATGGGAAACAATTTCTATCTTTTCTCTCCTTCCCCCACCAAAAATAATTTTGATAAGCACAAAAATGAAAGATACACAAATTAAAGCCAATTAATATACATGAAATAATCTATTAAAAAATCATTAAATCTAAGTAGAACGTAAGATACTAACTTGAATGATAATATTCAAAAGAGATGTCCAGAATCCTAATTTCTTTTTCAATCTCTTTGGTGCTTTTTTTTCCAATATCTTCGGTTCGGTGGGTATTATATAGCGCAGAGCAATTCTATCATAGATGATGATGATAGTATTTTATTAGAAGAAGAATTTGTAGATGGACAAGAGATTAAAAAAAAAAACACAATCCTATAAAATAAGTAAAACGTAATAATAAGCTATGAATTAAAAGAAGTAAGAACTTGTCACCAGAAATTCATACGATCAATCCCAAGAGAAATACAAAACTCCTTCAAATTGAATATAAAACAAATCTGAAAAACGTATACTACTACTCTTTATGATTATGATAGTATTTTATTAGGAGAAGGAATAGTAGCTAGACATAAAATTAAATAAAAACACAATGGTAGAGAATAAGTAAAACGTAATATTAAGCTATGAATTAAAAGAAGTAAGAATTATCACCAAAAGTTCGTACAATCAATTCTAAAGATATACAGAAAACCTTTAAACTGAAATCAATTCCAAAGATATACAGAAAATCTTTAAACTGAAAATAAAACAAATTTCAAAAACGTATCCTGCTCTTTACGTCTCTCTACGCAAAAAAGAAAAGTATGGGTATATAAAATTCTAGCAATTCTATCATAGATGATGATGATAGTATTTTATTATTGAGATCGAAGAAGTACTCTATTAGGAGAAGAATTAGAATTACATAAATTTGTAAGTGTAATGTATTTAGTTGAATAAATTTCGAGCATAAATTAAATCTATTTTTTATTTTTTAGTTTTTAAATGTATTTAGATAAATATAAGGCTTTATATTTTTATCATTAAAATTTTTGGCCAACACCATATATTTATTGCGCAAATTATATATAATTATAATATATAAATATATATATATATATATATATATATATATATAAATATAAATATGGGTATTATAGGTAAATCAATTTTTTCTAACGATGCAATGTAATTTTTATATATATAGGTATAGATAAGTATAGATGTAATACCGTAATTGAAAAGATGAAGGTGTTGTTAGTTTTGTTTTTAGCAGAAAGCTGAAGATGCATGTTATAGATATCAACTATGAAAACTCTCGCCGCAGCGTACAAGTACAAGACCAGGCCGATACACAGGCACCTACATACATTATTTATTCCTCTACAGCATAATTTACATTTATTTATTTATTAATCCATTACATTTTCTCAAGCCGAGGCCGCTCTTCCTCTCCCGCTGAAAATGACGGTCTCCTGCCGCGAAAACTTGAGTCTCTCCGCCTCCTCCCTCGAGATTTGGTAGGCGTTGGCCACGACGTCCACCGGCAATCCCCTGATGGCGGAGGTGCGGCCGCTCAAGGTGTTGATGGCCGCATTGTCGTTGGTGTTGAACGACACCCACTCGAACCCCTCCTCTCCGGCCTGCTGCACCACCCCGAAGTTCTGTGGCACCACCACCACCTGCCCCTCACGTACCTGCCCGTCGAACACCGCCTGCCCGTGGTGGTTCACTATCTGCACCCGCGCCGCGCCTTTCGTGCCGTAGATTACGTTGTGGGCGTTGGCATACCAGTGCGGTGAGAATATCGCATTCTGCATGACATTCAAATCTCTCTTAGCAATTACAATTAATTTTCTAAATTACTACTATTACTTTATTTATCTATAATTATTACCCTGTGGAGGACTCCTCTGGCGGCGCTGAGCTGGAGGAAGCGGAGGATGGGGAGATTGAAACTGTTGAGGGTCGAGAACCTCCCGGCGCGTGGGTTGTAGAAGTCGGCGCGTGAAGGATTGTCGAGGTTTTCCCTGATCCTGGCGGAGCAGACGGTCTCCTCGAGGCCATTGTCGCGGCCGTGGTAGCGCTCTTCCTCACGGCGGCCGTAGCCGTGCTCTTCTTGGCTCCTCCGCGGCGGGTGGATCACCTGAATGCTCCTCTCAGCGGTGATAATATGGCCTCTCTCGTCATTTTGGCCGCGGAGCTTCCTCGCAGTTTCCACATCAACTCCGAATACTTCCGATAGCGTTTCATCGTCGAAACCGCGGAGAACGTTGCCCAACTCTCCTTGGGCTCGTTCTTGGCCGTGGCGCTTGCTTACGCCGCGCAGCCTGTATTGCTCTCTCTCTTGTTCTTGGTCGGGGTTACCGGCAAGGAAGAACGACTGTAACATGTATGGATATATATTCAAACATATTTCAAGCAAATTACACGATTAGTTAGTTACTACTAGTAGTAGTAGTAGTGGCAGATGCAAAAAAAAAAAAAAAAAAAAAAAAATGAAATAGGTAGGGTACCCTTGGGTTTTGATCGAGTTGGTTGGCATAGTTGGAGTTGTGGTGGAAAGCAACAAGAACAAGGTCCTGGTCGCCGTCGTTGTAAACCCAGTGAGCATCGCCGGCTCTGATGGCGATGACGTCGCCCTGCCGGAATTGCTCAACCTTCTGGTGTCTGTCTCTGGATTTGGGGGTTGATTCCTCGCGAGAATATTGTTGCTGGGGTGATTCGAATGTTTCAGGGCACCCAGAAGTCAAAGTCCCATAAGTACCGCTTCCTGCAATTGCATTTATCAAATCAATATTATATACTACTACTACTACTATATTGTTGGCAAAAAATATATAGATGAATAAACATGATAATGACCTTGGATGACGTAGACAAGAACAGGGGCGTTGTGATAGACAGGGAGGAGGAGGCCCTTCCGCTGGATAGTGTGGCGGCGGAGAGAGACGCCGGCGCAGTGGAATTCATCATTCCGGTGATCCCAGAACTCAGTCTGGCCACCCTCGGCTCTAATGGTGTAGGACGGCTCACGAGCGTCGATATTGGTGATCTGGCACTCTCCCTGCTGCCACGAGTACCCCTCTCGTTGTTCTCGTATGGCGTAACCCACCCCTAACAGCAGAAGAAAGCTTAAAACGGAGAGCGAGAGCTTGCCCATGCTGCCTACCTAGCTGCAGGACTAATTATATGTGTTACTTGTGTTGTAATTGCGTGGAGATGAGAAGCGGCGAGGCGGAAGAGTGGGTATTTATAGCGGACAACCGCAAGAGTTTGCATGCGACACGTAAGC
Organism: Schizonepeta tenuifolia; assembly: GCA_029490685.1. Classification (NCBI taxonomy): domain Eukaryota; kingdom Viridiplantae; phylum Streptophyta; class Magnoliopsida; order Lamiales; family Lamiaceae; genus Schizonepeta; species Schizonepeta tenuifolia. The sequence goes on along the minus strand of CM055957.1, from coordinate 77,655,642 downwards.
AAGGGGGTTTCGACTCTCTGCAGTTTGCATGCCTACACACTTTCAATGGCTTCCACCTATGATTTTGTGAGGGGGCACCTGGCTTCAATTTTCCGGAAATTGCTACAAATATTATGTCTTATTCCTTGTTTTTTTGTTGTAGGTGATGATCAGATTCTTCAATCTCCTACACTTCTTAAATTTTCCATCATACTATCGCATGTACTTGGACGAAAACAAGGTTACATTCGTTATGTTCTCCATATGATATTTTGATCTAATATTTTTTTCAAAATATACTAGTAAATATTTTCGGAAATGTCCAGATGCTTAAATTTCTTTCTTGGTTTGTCCCTTAATGATATGTCTTTTTTTTTTCTCGACCTTTACTTCTCTCACAAAATTTGAAATATTTTTCTAACTCATAAAGTTACAATTTCTTTAAGCTCGTGTTATTTTAAAATTAATAAATTTATAGGGAATAGAGGAAGTATAATTTTCGAATATATTACACGTTAAATCCTAAAACTATCAGAGTGTCACGAATTAGTGAATTTTGGGCATCGGAAAGATGATGTGGCTCGCTGCAGGATGCAAACATAAATCATAATTAATTATATTGAACATGCGATGAAAATTTCCTCAACCAAAAAAAAAAAGCGATGTAAACTAAACAATGGCGTTTCGATCCAGAAAACGGCATTAGCTTTCTTATTCGGAAAATTGATGACTTCTAGGATATTTTCAGTTAGTTTTCTGTTTAATATTTAATTGTAATTATCAATGGTTTATGATTCTTTATTAAATCATTAATAATTTAGAACATAAAGTTAAGGAAATAAAGTACTAGTACTATAATTTACCCTATATTCTATTGTATTTTTTAAAGCTTATTTTGTGCGGTAATCATATTTTATACTCATGTGCTGCTATATAAGTATATTATTATTAATATCCTTATGAGATAAAAAAAAAGGGGCAAATTTTCATGTGCAGCCGGTCTCACAGGGTCGGATCCGGTTTGACCCAGTCAAACCGTTGACTTTCAATTTATTTTTTTGATTTTTTTTACGGTCAAGTGATATGCACCACAACTTGTAGCGAGATGCACCACTAACTGTATTGAGATACACCATTTTTAAATTTTATTAATATTCTATTTTACTATTTTTTAGATGCACCACCATATATAATGAGATTTATCACCACGTGTACTGAGATGTATCACAACTGTGAAATGAGATGAATCATACAATGTGATGAGATGCACTACACTTTATTAAAAAAATTAAAAAACAAATATAAGGGCGCATGCACAACACGCATCGTGCATGGAAGGCACGCGCGTGCCGTGCACGCGCTACGCGTCTATGGCACAATGTGCAGCGCGTTGCATGGGGGTGTGAGTCTTGAAAAAAAGAATAAAAACAGATAAATATTGGAATATGACGAAGTATCTAGAGAAGAGTGAAGAATTGTAAAAGTTTACTACTATTTGTAAAAACAAAATATCACGGAAATTAGGGCTGACAATTCGGTTAACCACGGTTAACCTTAACTTAAATTTCGGTTAACCTAACTTAAAAAATACGAAAATCATTAACCATTACCTAACCATGGTCGATTTTTGGTTAACCAATAACCATATCGGTTATTTTTCGGTTAACCAATAACCAACAAAATAACCAAAATTCAACATAGATGTATAAAATCATCACAAGTCCAAGATCAAGTCTCAAACCAAAATCTAGAGTTACAGAATAGTCTAATGCAAATAGAAAATTAAAATCAACAACAAAGTAACTAATACATGCCAAGTTCAATAATATTTAAACAAACACACATATCATATCAAGTAACTTTAATTAGGGCTACGGGAATGAGGGGGTGGCGGCTTAACTTTAACTTATTTTGACATTTTGTATTTTCTTTAATTCTTTCTATATTATATTTATTTAATATAAATTTTATATTATATTTTAATTTTATTCGGTTATTTTGGTTAACCGACACGGTTATTCGATTAACTAATAACCGTCAATTTTTTAAAATTACTAATCATTTACCACGTATTAACCATTTTATACAATTAATAGTTAACTATTTACGACAATTAATAATTAATCATCAATTTAACTAATTTACCACAGTTATTTCCCCAGCCCTAACGGAAATTGTGGCATACAGATGTCCGTAAAAGAACCTCTCTCATCTTTTTTTTTTTTTTTTTGAACAACATTACAAGAAATTTTAAATACCGCGTGATGGAGGACTCGAACCCGTGACCTTTGGCCCGGGCATTAACCTCACTACCACTAGGCTAACACACACACAGAACCTCTCTCATCTTTCTTTGCCAAAACGGCTTAAGGTGTTCGTATTGGGCCGAACACATGGGCCTAACCGGAGCCGTTAGCCGAACTAAGAGATGTTGACAACGGTTTGATTCGGACCTGCTGTTCCGGTTCAACAATTCCAGACCCGCCCAACATAGAATTGAAATTAGAGCCATTAGAATGATCCATAACGATTCATCATTTAACATCCATAGTTTGGCTCGTTGCGCTTGAAATGAAATATTGAACTGCCGGTTGAGTGCATGAATCGGGTTCCAACGATTTTTGTCAAATCCAATGTATTTCTATAAAGATATTCTAATTCTTTTCATTTCAAGTTGTCAACACATCCAACAATCTAATTTCTTAATCAATTCTTTAATTATGTCGAGCTCAAATTCATTACTCCAAAGCTCTTGTTTATTAATTTGTAACTCTCTCGCAAAGTTTTCAACATATTACTAGATTCAACTAAATATTTAATAGACAAACACAAAAAATCAAGAATGGTGTACAGAATAGAATGAACAAGCCAAAATTAATAGTAATGGAACAGATCGAGGTTTACTCACAGCACACCTCTAGTAGTACTAGCAGTGAGTTTCCCACACGATCACAAAAAAGAAAACAGAAAAACCAAAATCAAATACTACAATTTACCAATATTGTCTCATGTTTATATTACCAATATGGTAAAAGCAAGACCGACAGAGAGAGAGAGAGAGAGAGAGGCGAGAAATGGTAGAATTAATATTCCTAGCTCATTATATTACTAAATTAGGAAGAAATGAAGGAGATATATGGATGATCAGTTGTAGATCATAAACATGCAGGGCCTGGTCTTGTACCTGTAGAAAGCCTTTTTCTTAGTGTAGGAAGCATTAGCTATGCTTATCACAATCTTCCCTGGCTCTCTTATATAGAATGAATTCCTCATGCTCTCTCCCATTCTCCTCTCCTGCAGCAATATCTTGTACGAGCAGTCGTCGTCTGGTACGAATTCTTCTCTGTATGCCACGTCGTATCCGGTCACAGTTATGTCCCAGGTTAGAGTCACCCCTGCCTGCATGCAGTTTCCAGTTTAAATACTAGTGTGTATGTGTATTGATTGTAAATATATTGCTCTTACCTCATTGACAGGTATCTGTATGAAGTCGGTGCCATTTGCTCTGATGTTTGCTTCAAGAACTTTGTCTTCTGATGTGAATTCTGTGTCATTCTCTCTCCTCAGACCGCCGTACTGGACTAGTATGTTCTCTATGCTGGCGTACCTATATATATATATAGTATTTCATCATTTTTCAACATCAAGAATCAGTAGTTACTTGCATGATGCATAGAAAGGAGATTCATTTGTACGTATGTGATGAGAAATTAAGGTTAATAAACAACTGTAGCTAGTAATTAATTACTTGAGAAGAGTCTCAGTAACTTTTGATGGCTTGACAAATATGAACTTGTTCTTGCTCCTCTTGCTGATCAGCCGCAGATTCAAAGCGTTCAGAGTAAGAAACCACGAAGGCACGTTTATGATCAGCTGCATCCACAACGGAATGGAAATGAATTAATACTACTTAATTGTTTGTGGTATAAAAGATGAATGAATGAATGAATGAATGAAGTTGCTGACATTCTTGTGGACGATGCCCGGATAATGGTCATGGAGCAAGGTGATCATCTTCTTGGCGATGAGCTTCATCTCCTTGGTGGCGGGCCCACCGGAGTTCCTCATATCGATGATCTGCACGATAGAATCCACCCCACCGGGCCTGAAGCTCAGGTTCTGGATCCCTCTCTCAACACAAACCACCCTCCATCTCAAGTAATCATGGAAGCTCTGATGATCCCCCAAGCTCAGCAAACTCTTCTGATACTCCTTCCCCAATATGTTGTAGCACAGAGGCCGCCCCTCCAAATCCGCCCCGCTCTGGAACCACACGTTGTCCTGCACCGCCCTCATCTCGCACTCCTCCGGCCGGAACTCCGCTCGCCATTTCATGGTCTTGCGCAGCGCCGTGAACGCCTCGTGCACCTTGTACCGCTTCGCCTTCAGGAACTTGCTCAGGACGGCGTCCGCTGCCTCCTCGTTCCCGTGCCCGGGGAACAGCGGCGCGCCCCACAGCTGGACGTCGGCAGGGGCGGGGGCGGAGGTGCCGGTGTCGGCATTTTTGGACTTGGACTTGTTGGTGAAGAGGTAGTTGCCAAGGATGGCTTCCTCCACCCTGTAACGGAATTCGGTCAGGGCTTTGTTCTGCAACCGCGTGTCCACTTGTTCCGATTCATCGTCGCTCTCTTGATCGCTCGTGTTGTCCACCGGCTTTTCCTCGAAGATCATTTTTGCTTTAGTTATTTAATTTTTTGTTTTTAGGGGATCGGAGCTCCGGCCGGCAAGGATTCACCAGCCGATGAAACGACGACAATCGGGTTCTGAATTTCGGTTATTTTGGAGGATCGGAGATGGTCTCCGATGGTATATGAGTTTCTCTCTCCCTCTGTTTCCTTTTTCTTGTGAGAGAGGAGAAAAGTTTTCCTTTCTTTTTTTTTTCTTTGTTGTGAGAGAGAAGAGAAGAACAAATGGTGGTGGAGTTTCTGTTTGTGCAACCGTTAGTTTGGCGCCAATTGTGGGATGTTGATTGTTGAGAGATGAGAGATATATTAACTGAGTTAATTTGGTTGGTAGTTAACTCTGATTATGACGGGATCGGGAAGATAATTCTTAGCGGGATGGAATTAATCTATCATTAATATTTTTTTTAATTATTCGTCTCATGTAATTATTTTGTCTACCGTATTATTAATATATTTGGATTTAGATATTGCAGTTGAAATGAAAGGGCCTATTGTGGCAAAATAAACAATAAACCCAATAAAACATAGGTGGACAATGAACTTCAAAAATCCTCAATCAAATTTTAAGTTTTGAAAGCCTCAAAAGCCCTTTACTTTATCTGATGATACAACTGATAACACATGGAAAAAGTTGGCATATGTAGTAGTAATTATTCATTTTTAAGATTGGATGAAACAAAAAAAACACCAAACGTTGGGCTACAAAGTGCATTTAACGTTTTCACAATTGATAGAATTAACAAGACATACAAAGTAAAACTGTAAAAGTAAAATAAAATAAAATAACAGAATCGCAGCAAGATTCAAATGTCCAAATGAAACTCCGGTTCAGAACATGAAGGAAAAAACAGGAGCAGATGTACCTAAAGTAAAGTATAGAAAGGCATACCTGCGGCGAATTCGAAACCACACTCATCTCATATCATAAGAAGACCTTATCATTTATTTACAACACAACCACCCGGTCATAGTGCAGATGGGCTGCTCAAAGCGAGGCCATTCCTTTCCTAAGTTTCGCCACTTTTCTCGGCACTCTCCTCTTGATGACTCGACTTAATGGACTCAGTGCTGCCTGCTTTAGAGTTTTCGGTAGTTTCATTTGTGTCGTGAGGTCCCAGAGTAGATTTATCAGTATTAGAGTCACCAGAAAGATCTTCTGTAGTTTGGTCCTTTGCCTGTCCAGATTCGAGAGCAGCTACCAGTTCACTATGTCTGGAAATGGCACTTTGAAGCTCTTCGTGGAGGTTTAGAGCATCGAAAAGCATCACTTCGTCATCAGATGTGCTTTCTATAATTCTCTGAACAACAGGAAGAGATTGCTTGCAGTTCTCCAACATACTGATTGTCAGATCATCCTGCGTAGAACAACATACTGATCATAAGAGGCACGCTCGCGTAGACAACAGGAATCATACGTTAACGAACAGAACCATGTTACCACACTCATAGGTTCTATATTAAAACTAAGATAATGAAGTCTGATAGCATGATAACATATATGACATACACATTGATGTGTGAACGTGAAGCAAGAATACAGAGTTAAGGAATAAAACAACCTTGATGGCTTTTGGTTCAGTGTCAGAATTCAATATGCTGGAGAGAATGTCAAGAGTGTTCCGAGCAACAAGAAGATGCTCCTTTTTCTCCTCATTAGACGGGAAACCATAACTGACAAAACTAGGAACTTCTTCATTTGCAGCATCTGAGTTGGGAAATGGGTTTCTCTCAGCAGACGATAGTTGTTGTTCCCCAAGATAAGACTCCAAGTTACGTTGCACGGTGGGAAAACTATCTTCCTGTGCTGTGGGAGGGAATTCTCTAGATTTCAAGTTCTGCAAAAATGAACTAATTTAGACCTCGAAAAGAAAAATAGGCATTTCCAACAAACTAGAGATATATTGGATATCCTGAAATCAAAGCCACAATGCTCCCTATCATTCTCTTATCTAACTGCTCTCCTAATCCAACTACCGAAATAGACACAACAGCATCTAAACAAACAATTACAGAAAGATAGAAGAAAGAACTCATACGCATACAAACGCCATGAGATAATCATACAATCATAGACAGATATGTATAAGGAAGATGAAAAATGAACAGAAAGAGCTACCAGTTATCTATGGTCGATGAATTTATTCTAAAAGTCCACAACCTTATAAGAGTGTTCTATTGCTTGACCACTTACAATTGTGAAAGCACAAATGATGGTAATTTCAGTAAATTTCAGGTTATGCAAACTCTTGCCCTCCCTGCATATTTTTTTAACACTACAGGATCAGAACAACAACCTTAAGACAACATCGTTTTTATTCAATCACCACATTATGTTCTGCCTTCTTCATGTGACTGAAATGTAGCTTAACTGATTCAAGAACATCTTGCCTTCTAAAAGAAGAATACCCACTACCATCTTCAACTTTTCGGTCAGCGAATACTTTTATGTTGGAGAAAATAGATAAGTAGTTGTTACTACATGACCGAATCATATAATGCTCTGAAAAAACTTCAACTTATCAATGATGAGTACCGGTCTATTCTCGACTAATTGCCTGGTTTGAAGAAATAAAGCTCATGATGTATTAGACCAAATTAGGAGCTTGAAGCTAATAGCTTATGATCATATGAACAGATCGTCTAAATACGAACAAGAAATTTTTCACCTGACTAGAGCTTGAGCCACTCATAACCCAAACCAAAATTTAACAAAGATACCTTTATTCCAATCGCAACGATAAATGGGCATCTCAGTTTCTCAAGTTTAACACAAATCCATATGCACATCACATCACAAAATATTCTCTGGAGTAATGCTACTCGAAGAACTAGGAGATAATTGATCGAATTTAACGATCGAATATAAGGGTTTAAGCAACAAATCAATAATCCAAATGAAAAAACTAAAGAAAATCTCGGCAATCAGTTCAAAACAGATTTAGAGAGAGAAGAAAAGGAGAGAGATAGGTCACCATATAGGTCTGACGAAAGACCGGCAAGTAATCGAGATCGTTGGAGTCGCCCCAGCCCCTGATGAGCTGCATCGCCCTCACTCTAACACCGGGGTCCGTCGTCGGATCATCGATCAGCCTCACCATATCATCGAGGACCTTCTCCGACGCCACCTCCGAGAAGACCTTCTCGCAATTGGAGGTGCAGGCCTCGAGCAAGTCGAGGGCGAGGGCCTGCACCGGCGGGCTGCGGGCGGCGGCCAGCTTCCTCTTGATAGCCCTGACGATCTCGGCGCCATCGTAGTCGCGGCGGCTGATCATGGCGCAAATGCGGAGGTTGAGGCCCCAATTGGGCTCCGGCAGCATCTCGGAGGTGGCCTCGTCGACGACCTTGGACTCCGGCGTGGGGGACTGGAGGATTTCCTTCATCTTGGAGCTGATGGTGCGGCCCATCTGCGCGCCGCTGGTCTTTATGCGCTCGCCGAGGGAGGACGAGGCCAGCTTCAGTTTGTTCAAATCCAATTTCTCCATGGATGGATGGGGTTGGGAGTGATTTTGGTTGTGCTATACGCGGGGGGGGGGGGGGGGGGGGGGGGGGCGGCGGCGTTGAATTGATTTAGGGAGTGAGATACGCGTGGGATGCCGTTACTTTACTAATATAATATAATATTGGTCAAATTTGGAGTTAATTGCAGCAGTCTACGACGGATACCATTAGCGCCGTTTCTATGTCTCAGCAGTCGGCATTCGTGGCCGTGGATTTCTTAATTTTGTTAACGTAATTTGCTACTTAGGGAGTAGAGAGTATTATTTACTTGTCGGACTTGATGTGTTGTTAACTGAATTTTTAGTTGTAGATTCTAAATTCTCAATTTCAATATAATGTGAAAATTAATCTAATTTTAATCACACAACAAATATTCTTTTAAATAGGAAATATCATAAGTAGTTACCAAGTTACGCAGTAGTTCTTATATAGTATATATACAAATAATAATAAATATTGTTTGTGATTTGAGAAATTTGAGATTCAATTATGTGCCTCCTTTTTTAAGTCAAAAAATTATTTTATATAGATAGATTTGATTTTTTTTTCCACTTATTATGTAAATTTTGAGACCATATCTTAATAGTAATTGAGCAATTTATCCGATTGTATTTAACTTGTTGAGCAGTTTAATGGAAATGGGAATCGCATGATGTCTAATTAAAATGGTAAAAACACCTCCAAAACCAAAACCAAAACCCTCACACTGTAACTAATTTGATTAAATACGCAAGGTGAAGGTGAAGCACAAAATTAAATCCCATATCAAAAGTTGTAGTAATAAAAGGGAAGAATCTGCTGCAGGGTTTTAGGGACATTGCAGTTGCAGCAGCAGCCTACAAACTATCTTCAGAAATGGTTGCGACCACGACATGGCTACGCTATATGACAATCAAATTCCAGTATTCTCTCTCCGTCGCTCGGACGGTGAATGCCCTTCCATTATCTAATGCTCTATTTTTCTTTTCTTTGTTTTGTGCACATTTCTTGATTTCTGAGTAAAACTATTTTTTTTGCCTTTGGGGTTAGAGTTACAATCCCTAGTTTTAAGAGATTGGGGGCGTTTATTCCAATTTTTGTGTCTGGGTTTTGGTGGGTTTATCGGGAATTGTACGTAGTAGATTGAGTATTTTCATTGTTTTGATTGAATGTTTTGTGAACGATCCGAATTCGCTTGAAGAACGCTAAATTTTTTGTTTTGTTCAGGATTTTTGAATGTTCTTCCTTCAGTCAGAATTTCTGAAAGAAAAAAATTCATGACGAAACTTGGGGAAGGACATTAGTTTAAACAGCATAACTTTCAAATATAGTTGATTTGGCATAACTAATCTATCTCCTTATTTCAGTCTCATATTTGAACATAGTAGATGTAGACCCCTTCTTTCTTCTGTTTGAGGATGAATTTGAAATATGAGATTGAATAAAGGAGATAGATCAGCTTATTGAGATAATGTTGTAGCAGTGGTAGCTTAGTCATAGTGTGTATATCACCTTGCCAGAAGTCCAAGTGTACTTGGAAGTTGGAATCAGTTAGATACTTGAACATTGCCTATTTGCCTCTGATGCAGACGGTTTTGGGTTGTAATCTGCATTCGTTCACTAAAGGAACGTCAGTGGATGGTGTAACTTCATGTCACGAGTTTCTGTTTCGAGTGTCATGATGCATTTAGGAGGTCATATGGTTATCTCTTTAGGCTATTAGCTCTGGTTCTTTTGATGGCTACCTGGTTAGAAGAAGCATGTGCGTGTGGGATCTTTTGAATAATTCAGTCTTGTCTGTGGCTATCGGTGTCTTTTGAATAATTCAGTCAGAACTTCTGACTGAATAATTTAGGGTTTAGGCTTATCATGTTGTTCTTAAGGATTACTCCTTAAACTTTAATTTGGGAACTCTCGCTGTCTTTAAAATTAATCAATCTCGATGAGACCACATCAGACTGTATGATGTATTCCAATACCTTTGCATTGTTTCTTCTTTATTTTTTGTCGTGCAGGATTTAGTTATAGTTTATTTTAATTTCCCCAGGCATAAACCATTGTTCATTTAATTTTCATAACTGTACTGGGCGTAGGGTCTTTTGTTCATTGTGTATACTGAGGAAAAATTTATTTGATTGCAGTCCTATGTACGAGGTCAAATTGCTGATAAGGATGTATTCGACACCATATGGAAAAATTTTCTCCATGGAAGGTTGACATTCATGCATTGGAATAAAGGAGAAGAGATGGACTCAACAATTGGAACTCAGGGTGGAACTCTTCTTGTTCGAAAAATTCCAGCTCCAAGTACTATGTATGTTTTTTTATAAGAAAAATCTATCCAGTAGTATTGAAACTGATGCTAGTAACGCTGATAATCTGTCCATCTTTCCTTTTCAATATTTTCTTCCCATTTTATAGTCTGATAATTGTTTGTTCAATCGTTCTTTGAATTCACAAGTCGTGAATCACGACTTCTCATTTTTCTTTTATGTTATTTTGCTTATCATGAGAGGATTGGCAACTTTTAATTTCTGAACTTGGACAGTATAAGTATTGCATTGTCCTGTTAGTCTAGTAACACTGGCATTAAACTTATAGGGCTTTTGAGATGGATGATGGGTCCCTTACATCTTAAATGTGCGGCAAACTTGGACAGTATAAGTATAGCATTGCACCTTATTTTACTATTTTATAAGGCTTTTGTAGTTTCAGAATCACAGCATTTTAACAAATGATTTTTAGATGGGTATATAGAACTGGCAAACGGGCTACAGGGAAAATAAAAGTCAAAATGAATGATGTATTGCAGCTTAAATTTGAATTTTAACAGTCACTGTTTACTGAAAGGTTGAAGACCTTTGTTTCTTCCGATCCAGCAACCTACTGCTGCCAGTGCTTGTTAATATTTGCCTAGTGAACATTGCTTGTGTCCAAGTTCTCGTCTGACCACTGTATGTGTGTATGTATAGCTCTTGTTCATTAGGGGGATTTATAATATAAGAGAATTCCTGATATGTACATGTTTCATGAGTCCATTTTGATCTAAAAGATTGGAAAAATCCAACTTTTTGGCACCAAAACAGTGTACTTATTGTTTTATCATGCCATGTAGTGTAGTAGTGAGCCCTTACAAATCATAGAGGATTTCTCAACACCTCTCTGGTGCATGTAATGCGCTCATCTATATTGCAGATGCAACCAAGAATAAAATATAATCTAATAATTAATAGAGTCCTCATTTAAATAAAGGTTTGAAAGATCAATGTTGTAGAAGATGATCGTGACTGCTTAATTAATGTATTTGGGTTGCAAGCAAATATGATCACAAGCATCAGAAAGTTAATTGTTCTTTATCTAAAAATTAATTCTAATCTCATTGTATTTTACTGATATTCTGAACCATTTGCCGAATTGTTTTACCTGATCTTCTGCTTTTGTTTGGCATGTGAGGATAGTCGAAAGGCCTCGAGTCATGGTTACAGCACATCTGTGATTCTATTGCTGCTTGTTTCTCCAAGAAGTTGATCTCTTCTTTCTGCTTGTGATAGGAGAGTGCGTATTGGGGATGTGGTAGTACTGAAGGACCCTGAAGACTCAACCAATTTTCTTGTAAGGCGGTTAGCTGCAACCGAAGGATATGAGATGGCGTCTAAAGATGCGGATGATGAATCTTTTGTCCTTGAAAGGGATCAGTGTTGGGTATTAGCTGACAATGATAACCTCAAGCCAAAGGTATATTCTTCTTCATGCTTTGAGTCGACTTTTATTTGTTCAATATGCATAACTTGCGTCAAGGGAGGGTCTGAACAATTTACTTGGTGCTAGCTAGGACGTGTTGCAAAAACAGTAGTATTTATTAGTATATCATTGTCATTGCACTTGTAACTGGGAAAAACTGTCCAGTGAGATATTCAAACAACAAAATTCTTTAATTTAATATTTATTAAGAATTGTTTTCTTTTCAGATGGATAAAATTGTTTCAGTTTTTTAATTGGAATTTGCGTGCTCAAAATGCTTTTCAATTTTCACTGATCTTTCATACAACAGGAAGCCTATGACAGTCGAACTTTTGGTCCAGTTACCATGGCGGACATAGTGGGTCGAGCCATTTACTGTCTAAGAACTGCTGTGGATCACGGGCCTGTGAAAAACAGGTAATGCCTTACAGCTGCACGAAGTAAATTTTGAGTTCCAGTATAGCTGCTATTTGCTGTGTGTAATTGTATATCAACGGATATGCTGCTTTATTTTTTCCAGCCAAATTAGCTCGATACAGGATTCACCTGTTCTAGAAGTGGAACTAGATGTTGATGAGATGATTAAGAACCATAAAGCATAGAAGTACAAAGGAAGGTTTGGCTGCGTACTTTCCTCGTTCGAGCTCCACAAATTCGGTTGCTTCATAACATGTTAGGGAAATGCTGGTGTACAAGGTTGACTGATGGAAGCTGTTGGATTTCTTACAACGAGCAGCCAATATTGAGTTTTTGTTGCTCTGAGATTATTGTGGTGCAAATTTGTTCATTGGCTTGAGATTTTGTAGCAGCTTCAACTTTAATTCCATCATTTGGAAGAGTATATCTGCTTATGATCTCTCAATAAATTGGATTGCTCTACTCTGCTAATGCAATTGTTCTCCAAAGATCGTCCTGATCAGATTCTCTTTGTGCTCGACATTGTTTCACTAATTCATATATTGTGGAGTAGCATGCATGCATTTCGTATTTATATTAAATAATTACCTAATTAAGTAAAATTGTGTTTTGTTCATATTATTATTCCTATAATTCGATTATTAACCTCATTCTTTCTTTCAAAAGAACCATTTCTTTAGAACAAAAAAAAAAGGGAACCATATTGTTCAATCTAAAATATGATGTAATAATAATAATATATGAAAATTAAAATTGTTGCTAGATTTAGAATTAGGACGCCACAAATCGAAAATTTTAGGAAAATGCTTACATGTATGTAGATTTGAATTGGATGGTAAGTAATGGGCCTTTAAGTATGGATCGGATCCAATGTGATAGGCCCAAATATCTATTCCCCTTGTTTTCTTCAGCTTACTGCCGGCGCCATGTACATGTAGATGCAGCTCCCCTTCTCTATATATGATTTAAAAAAAAAAAAAAAAAAACCCAATTAAAGCTCAATTTGAATACAAGAAAAATTTCCAATTGTATCGCAGTTTTTGCAAGATGTCGCGCTCTATTCATTTAATCTCCAATACCATTCCTGGTAAATATCATATGTAGTTTAGCTATATAATTTATCCATACTATCAATTTATGTAAAGGGAGTCGCAGAAAACATTCTCTTCTGGGTGCCTTGCATCATGATTCGTTCAATATTTTGTTTTCGTTTTAGTTTATTGTTGCTTGCGCCTGAGTTTGTGTTTTGTTTTTTGTTTTAAGACAAGCATACCATGTGTTTGATGAAATGCTAATGCATAATTTATTTTTCTTTTTGTTCTATGTTTGTGGGTGTTGAGTGTAATTATAGCAATTTGATAGAAGGCTATCGGCTGACTGCTACTCTTATGTTGTTTATTATGTTTTTGATGCTCTTTTCCCCATTTAAACTAAAGAAATCTAGATAAAAGATTTGGTTGAGGGTCTGCTGCCGTTGGAGTTTGTAGATTGAAGTTTCTGGTTTTTATGTCTTGTTTTTCCCTTTGCATGTGATGGGTGGAAAAATGCATGCCCCTTGTTTCTGTTGTTTTTTGCAGATAAAAAAAAAAATTAATAATAATAATAAATAATTGTGCTTGGTAATCTAAAGATCAGGTGGCTTTTATTTAGTACAAGTTTCTGAATAGTTTTTTGTTATGTATTAATCAATGATGGCTGCACTCTGCTTAGCTTGTGATGCCGATGATTTTGGCAAAATTTGGGTGTCATTAGTTGTATGAAATTGTGGAACGTCTGAAGGGAGCTTACATTTGATGATGGATTTTGATTTAGATGAAATAAACCAACAGGCACGAAATCCATTATTATTACGAACAATTCCTCCAATTCCAGACACTGTTATATTCTCATTGCAAACATCTACGTCCATTCTCCATTTATCTAATGCTGGTTTTTTTCTCATTTCTTTTCTGCTTGCGAGCCTTGGGTTATTTAGAAAGAAACAGGTTCCTCCAATTACAGACACTGGTTTCTTATTGGTTGTTAATCAAAGGAAACATATTTGATTTTGAGCTCCTTGGGTTATTAAACTTCCTTGTTTAGAATGTAGCCTTTTCAATTCAGCTTTTTCACCTTAGTCTCACATGTGCAAGAATGGTTTTATATCTACTCCTGTGTGCTCTGATGATACTTTGAGTAAGAATCTGGAATTTCTAATGAGGTTATTTACTCGGAGCGCTGGTTAATTACTTAAATGACTGATTCAGCAATGCACGTCCACAGCCAGTTTCTAATACAGATGCCTGAGATATGATGATTGTGTGTTACAATATTTCATGTCATTGAAAAACTTCTATTTCAAAGTCTGAATAATAAACTTATGCCCAGTTCTTTCCACCTGCTAGAAATAGTACTAATTTTTATATGAATTATATGTCTTAAATTCTTTGCAGCAAGTTATTAATGTCAGGAACTAATGATGTTTTGACATCCTTTCCTAATTTTATTGCAGGATATGGGCCATCTGATGGCAGTCGTCTTCCCTGCTCTGAAATTTCTGGAAAAGCTCTGTGCTTATCACCTAGGTCTCGTCGTGAACACAAGCTTGCTTCTGATGCCAAGTTTTTGTCTTTGAAATGTGTTTCTAGGTACACATCTTCTGTGTGTAATGCAAGTTCTAGCAACTATAGGAGAAACCCGGATTTCTCAAAGCAAAACAGGCAGGGATACTCCCGCCATAGGAATAGGCACAATGAAATACGAGAAGAATATGAAGACGAACAATCTGAAACCCTCTCTTCCAAAAATGGACCACTTCTTTCTGTTAACAACCATAAATATCAGGCAACTGCAACTACTGGTCCTAGAGAAAAGGAGATCGTTGAACTATTCCGCAAGGTGCAGGCTCAACTACGTGAAAGAGCAGCAGTGAAGGAAGGAAAGAAAATCGAGGAGTCTCAAGCAAAAAGCAAAGAGAGCGAGACTGTTGATTCTCTTCTCAAGCTTTTAAGGAAGCACTCAGTTCAGCAAGGAAAGAAAAGCAACCCCACTGCCAACAGCAGGGACTTCATCCTGGATCAGAACGAACAGGTTGTCCCGTCGACAAAGGAAAGAAGCCCAAGCATCTCGAACTCCACTAGTGGCATGAAGCATGAGAAGCAAGAAATGGAAATCCCAAGCCCACAACTTAGCCGGCCAAGGTCAAACTTCCGTAAAAGATCTCCAGTCCCTGAAATCAAATTCAAACCTGTTTATTCCAAGGACTCTGGTATTTCTGTTTCAGAGGACAATATGGATAGTGAAAGACAATGGAGTAGCACTGAAACAGAAGCCAATGATGTCATCCACGATGTTGAATACGATTCAGAATCTGATGTGGACCCTCTCACTTCAGAAGTAGTAGATGCTTTTGATGAAGTACCAGAAGATAAACCATTGGAGATTGATGAAACTGAGCATGATGACATAGTGAAAGAAGATAATCTGGTCGAAGCCAGCAACTTGAGCGGAATGAAGCTGACTGAACTGAGAGCCCTCGCAAAGTCACGTGGCATGAAAGGGTTCTCAAAGTTGAAAAAGAATGATCTGATTGAGCTGCTGAGTGGTGGATCGGCATCAACATCGACATGATCATGTTAAAGAAAGAGGAGGTTTTGTGTACGCTTTCTTTTAGCAAGATCTCTTTTTTTGACTTGCAACTCTTTATAACTTGAACCCGCGCTGTCTCACTATTTGTTTCATTTTAGGTCCAGACTTGGTGATATTCATCCGATATATGTAATCATCAAATCCGAGTTAGGGTCTTTCTTTGAATTGAGTCTCAATCACCTCAGAAATAGGTCCAAAGTATTATTTCATATATTTTATGACATTAGACACCTGATGAATGCACAAATTTCATGTTCTTTGCCAGAATTAGAGCTTCCAATTTTGTAGATTGAGATTTGTTCTAATTGCTGGAAATAAGTCGCGCAACACCATGTGAAAATTGACTTGGATTATACTGTACACTATGTTCTTTTATCAAAATAACGTTAATTTGACCCGCAACTATCTGGATTTTGAAAATAAAATACATTATTCGATGCTAATATTTCTAAATTGACCGTATCTTATATTTCAAAAATTGGAGCAAATTTTGAATGTAAATGTATGATTCAGCTCCAAATGAATAATGATTTGTATTTTAACCGTCCTTGGAATGAGTGTTCTTGTTAGACCTGCAAAAATGATCGTCTTGAGTCTTGACCTAAGCCAGAGCCCAGAGGCAAATGGAGGGTGGGTCAATCCTGACACTCCACCAACTATGGGGTTAGAGGTAATTTCAAGAGGTGCAAACCCAACTATTGTTCGACTATTTGACAACATGGACTAATCAAAAGCTCTGCATTTGTTGTTCCAGTGACGGTGTAAAAGGACCTAAAGTTTGAGTCCACTGTTGCACAATCATCAAATTTAATGTTACGAAAAAACCTTTGTTGTGTCCCTCCTATAATTTGATCGGTAACAATACTTAAAGCACCCACAATGGTTAAGACACCTTGGTGTCTCAATTTCCTATGGGCTCTAGTTAGATACCTGTAGTCAAGGACCCCACATTTTTATAGGGTCCACATTTTTATAGATTTTTTTATTAGTATATACTAGTACTTCATATGTTTATATATTGTAATTGTTTTATTTTGTGTAGCATGTTTATGTCCATCGTTTATTTGTTGTTTTAATTTTTACGCCTGTCACTCCTACGATTGAAAGAGTATTTTATGTAATAAATATCATAAATAATCGTCTACACAATCACATGACATCAAAGATGAATTATAGTTTAATTGTATATATTAAGAAAGAGGTTTTTCAATAATGAGTTAATCATACAAATATTTTAGTCAATGAAAATTTATAGGTTTCACTTGTAATCGACTTATATTATGTAATAAAAACTTTTTTTCACGTATTTTATACTCCCTCCAACACACTCATATTGTCATCATTTCCTTATTTAGGTGTCGCACTCATTGTTATCTTCCAAGGAAAGTTTTAACCATTCAAAAATTTTCCATAAGATTTACCTACTTTCTATCAAATTTTCCTTATTCTTAATCTATGCCGAACAGAGAATCGGAGAGAGTACTGCCCCCACCGTAAAAATTTTCTGGATTCGTCCCTGCCTGCAGTGGCGCTGTCTTTAAGTTGTTTTGATGTCATTAGTTTTTTACTGAAATTCGAAAATTACAATAATTTAAACAAAATAAGAAAATTACATGAATGAAATAAATAAAAAAAGAGTAATGATATTCGAACACACTGCGTCCAGCCACACGCGTGAAGAAAAGGAAAATTGACTGTAAAAATAGAAATAATCACATTTCCCCCCTAGAGTTTATGCTTTTCAATTAGGGTTTATTTCAATTTTCAAAACATATATTATCATTTTTAGCGCGTGTAGCTGGCCACAGTGTGTCCGAATATCATTACTCATAAAAAAATTACATAATTGAAATCATAAACAATTAGGTAAAAACTTAGAAATTCAGTTCGCCTTTGATGACAAGTCTCCAAGAGTTTGACTTCGTCGAAGATGGCTTCATACTCGAATACAGCCGTTGTGATGATGCGGTCGGCGTCTGCGTTTGGAAGTCGTTATACAACTTCCCAGTGCATATTGTGGAACAAGTGAACTGTAGTCATTGCCTGATGCCAATGGTGGCGCAACTAATTCGCATTTCTGACCAACGTTACTTCGAGTCTAGTAGAGTTATATCGATCCGTAACTTGTCAAAATTGACTCGCACGTCGTGCGCGCTTTATTTCAGTCCAAACTCGAGCAAGGGTCTCGATTTCGGCCTCGAAGTATGCATAGAGATGAGGCATTGTGAAAAGTTAAAGAAGCATTTAGTAGAATACAGAGAGATTGAAGAAGAATTTTAGTAGAAAACGAAAAGAATTAAAGTAGAAATGAGAAGAGGAGTGAAATCTATCTAATACTAAAAGAGAGAGTTGTGGCTATATTAACAAGTTTGCCATTTTCCCTCCAAATCCAATTTAATGGATAATAGGTATTGACCTTTAAGTCATTTTATGGATGATGAATAATGTATGTTGGTTAATACATCTCATTGCTATGAATTTTGGCTATGCATAACTATGCATTTTGACTTATCTAATTGAATTTGGGATTATGTAATGGAATTTTCTATTTTTTATATTAATATATATAATAAATATTCTAATTTAACACAACTCTATAATAAAGATACATACAAATTTGAAAAAACAAGATGGCAAAATTAGTTACCAAAATGATTTTATTATTTCCATTATTTAAATTCTTAAATATTGTTAGTAAAAAGTATTAATAAAACAACTAAAAATATATATTTCGAGATGTTTAGAATTTGAAAAATATATATTAAAAATGCCAAAATGGGTTAAATTATTAATGTTATTTTGAAATGTGTTATAATCAAAATTGCATTTTCAAAGTATAAAAAGTAGTTGTTTAAAGATGTTTAGAGAATATTTGTTATGCTAATTTCAAAAAAAAAAAAATTAATGTAATTAACTGTTTTATATGTAATTAGTGTAATTATAGTTAAATGCGTATATCTTTTATATTATATAATTTATTTATTTTATTTGATAATATTAATGATAAAAGTTTCACAATTTTTTTTGGTGACACACATACAGATGACCCAAAAACCCTAACTCAACTATTCTCATACTACCGTAAAACTATCAATGATATCCATTTCTGCTCAAAAAAAAAATTAATAATATCCATTTTAATACTCATGAGCTATTGATTTTGTATAAAAAAAGATGGGCTCAGTTTTTTTATACCAAATCAATACTTGATAATTAAAATAAGTATTAATTATAGTTATGATTATTTTTTAGATTTCTTGATGAGAAGGTTAACATAATAGTGTATGATATTTTATATTGTATTTTTAGTTGTCTTCATTTAAAATTTTCTCTATTGTTATGTATTGTAAACTGAAAAATAAGTAAATAAAAGTTAAATATTTTTATATTCTAAATGAAGACATATACAAAATATTGATTATTGAAAATATTATGTACAAATAAGTACTCCCTCCGTCTCGCTTATTATGTCTACGTTTTCTTAAATAGGCGTCCACTCATTTTGTTTATGTCCAAATAAGGAAAGAATTAACCATTGACAAAACACATTAAAAATGGTAGAATTTACCCATTTTCTATCTTTTTATCATTTGTTCTTAATCTCCGTGTCCAATACTACATAGACATAATGAGTGGAATGAAGGGAGTATATCATAACATAAATTAATAAAATATGTCAAATTTAAATATATATATATATATAGGGTAATAAAATATATCATATTTAATAATCTTATTTGGATTGAATGTTTTTTTTTTAAATATGGGTGTAATGCATGAAGTTTTGTGTAATACCATAATTAATACTCTTTTCGTCCCGCAATAAGTGGTCATATTCTTTTCGGCACGGATATTGTGTAGAAGAATGTTTAATGAGTAAAAGATAGAAAGTGATAGAGACCATAACTTTTTGTGTTAAAAACTTTATCCTTATAAGGAGAGGGGTCACGTATCCCGAGACAACCCAATAAGGAAATGTGGTCATTTATTCTGAGACAGGGAGAGTATATTAGATGATAAATGCATTTCATCTGTGACTGACATCCTTTTGATAATTTTAAGTGGATATATCAAGAGTTGCAAATTCAAAGTTTTAAAGATATTAGTGTGTAATAATGAATTATCTTTAAAAAATGTTGCGTAAAAGAAGTTTTATATAATGTCTAAAATGTAACATGTTGTAGTATTTGTTACTGTTATTTTTTAAATGTCCTTATTTATTTTTATACTGAAAAACTAATATATAATTATTTTTCTGTATTGCCTAAATTTTTATAATTAATACACTTATTCATTATTTAGGTGATTGATAATTTAATATTGGGGCCCAACTTTTTAAATACCACTACACAAAATATTATTCTTCTATATCCTCATTTTAAATCACACTCTTTTATATACCAAAATATTTTAAACAACTAATATACCCTTAACTTAAAAAAACAAACAAAATAAAAAATAAATAAAAACAAAAAAAAAGACAAAATCTAACCCTACCCCAACCCCAACGATGGTTTACGGGGTCGATGGAGGTGGGGAAGACGACGGTGAAGGGGCTCTGTCGTGCTCACGATGGGCTTCCCATCATGAGGTCACGGTGAGGTTACCATCGTGAGACCACGATGACACTCAATCGTGAGCTCACGATGGAAACCTCACCGTGACCTCACGATGGGAAGCCCATCGTGAGCTCACGATGGCGAGGGCTTTCGTGACCACGGCAGAACCCTTCGCCGTCGTCGCACCGGTCCTCCTCCCGTCGTGACCATGGCCACGGGCTATCCCCCCGTCCTTCATCTTCTTGTGTTTATGTTGGTTTGTTGAATTATAACACGTTACCATGCACTTAATACTTGGTTTTATTGATTTTGTAGGAACATTATCAATTTGTTAGACCTGCATGCTGTATTCGTCTCCTAAAGTGAACCTTTACATGAGGGTAGACGTGTTTGATGAAATTAGGAGAGTTTTATTTGAAATATCCAGTGATCATCAAGCCGAGGCATTCCTAAGAACCGGTGTTGTTGGGCGGTCGACTGATGCAAAAAGAAATCAGAGTGCAAGTAATGCGCTAAATCTGACAATAGCCCGACAGTTGCAAGGGATTGGTGCTAATCGGGTACCAGAGAACGAGCTTTGGTTTTATCTTGGTCATACGACCATTCGTATGACGACAGTGGAATATGCTCTCATCACCGGGCTTCACTTTGGAAACTCTACATTTAATCCTCATGCAGTTCATGTACCTCCTAGAACTGGCATTCACTACAGATTTTTCAACGGCCGAGAGATAAAGACAAATGAGTTGCGCGACGCCTTCAACAGAAAACAACTTGGGAGAGACATCGATGACTATTTGAAGACGGCCAACTTGCTCATTTACTATTATTTCCTCCTATGTCGGGACAAACCCACCATAGAGGATTGGGCATGGACGTTAGTTGAAGACTTCGAGACTTGGGATGCCTTCCCATGGGGCTCGTACACATGGGGAGTACTATGTCACTATGTGTACAACGCCCAGACAGTCCCCAAGGACTACCACCTCTATGGTCCGGTTTGGACTTTACAGATTTGGACTTATGAGATGATTTCGGTGTTGGGAGATCGATGTGGAATCAAAGATCGCATCGAGAGAGTGCCCCGGTGCTTGATGTAGGCCACAAGAGTGATGAAAGTTGATTTCAGTCAATTCTTCGATAATATACGGGTACATTTATAATCTTATAATGTTTTTCATTCATTCAATGATGCTATCTATATTAGTTTCTAAAATTCTAATATTACATTTTCATTACCTTTGCAGCTTCAGGTATTGGAAAGTTTTGAAGCTACGGAAGCAGAGCGTTATGAGTATTACATGCTGAGCTTCGAAAATGGAGACCCTTTTGATGTTCGATATATACCTCCCAAACAAATTGCTTCCAGAAATAACCCTACTACAAAGAATGCAAAGCAGAAGACTATGGGAAAGTTGAAGCAGTTAGCAGCAAGGGTGGTCCG
The DNA here is from genome assembly GCA_029490685.1 of Schizonepeta tenuifolia. Taxonomy (NCBI): domain Eukaryota; kingdom Viridiplantae; phylum Streptophyta; class Magnoliopsida; order Lamiales; family Lamiaceae; genus Schizonepeta; species Schizonepeta tenuifolia. The sequence continues at coordinate 77,633,713 of CM055957.1, read as the reverse complement.
TGGTGACCCGGCACGACAGATGTCGAAGCGTCGTCGGGAGGGTACCCCACCACCTCGCAGTTCACCACCTCGTACATCACAGTGGGGGCCATCGGGAGAGCCAGAAAGGGTCTATTGTTTGCACGGACGACCATGCCCACTCCATGATGAGGGCACGAGCAGCAGGGGGACAAGATTGAGCGCCGGTTGAGGAGCGTTTTGAACGACGAATCTGACAACGGCTTCCTTGCTAAACTGACTCGGAGAATGAGTCAGTTTTTTGTTATGAGGCGCCCAAACAGTCCTCCACAACAGTCACATAGGAGTCGTAGGACGGCATTGGACACAACCCGTCACTCTACCTCGGCATTCGACGCTCAGATGCGGACTGGTAGGATCGACCAGGACTGGGATCCGGCCCGTCACTCTAGTGCTGCAGGTTTTAGTCACATGCAGACTACTCCAGTTCGGCCCCAGCACTCTCCAGTTCAGCCCCAGCACTCTCCAGTTCGGTCACATCATTTTGCAGTTGGGTCCCACCACGACAAGAGGCAGACTTCTCACCACTCTGAGCCGGTGCCTTCCCGTCACTCTCACCGGCAGACTTCCCACCACTCTAAGCCGGTGCCTTCCCATTACTCTCACCGGCAGACTTTCCACCACTCTGAGCCGGCCCCTCCTCACGACTTTGCGGCTCCTTCTCAGCAACCTCAAATCGGTGTTACAGTCCGTGATGAGCCGTTTCAGCAGTTTGGGTCATTCCAAGCCGATCAGGAGGTGCAGTCCTCACAGCAGATTGGTCAGGACTTGTTTGCCCAGCTCTTTCGGCCGATGCCGATGTCGGTCCCTTACGAGACAGTGCAGCAGCCCATTCTAAAGCCACCGCAGCAGCCTATTCACCAGACGTCGCAGCTGCTCTCTTACCATACACCTTTGCAGCTGACCTATGGTCCGAGTGGGCATCAAGGTTCTAGCTCACACACTCCCCAACAGTGCGTTGTAGATGATCCGGTTAACAAGGATGATGCTCAATATGAGGAGCCGGACGAGGGGGTGGTGAGGAGGTAGGTGATGTTGCCTTCGGTCCTCGGCAACGTAGACCGTCTGCTGCTCTCCGCACCCCTTTTCAGGGTGCAACTCCAAGTAGAACAGAGAAGTTGAGGATGATGTATACTGACTTTAGGAAGCAGGAATATGAGTGTTATGTGCCTGTGATTGAGACGGGTCATCGTCTAACAAACAAATTATTTGATTTGGTGGAGGATTCGAATGAGGACTTCCGTCAAGAAGTAAGTTAGTAATCTTATATAGCAAGTTTATACTTATATTGAAATTGATTTGAAATTTATATTGTCTCAGGTAATGAACCTCTACGTGCTTTCGGTTCGCACGAGGATCCGAATGCATAACAGAACTGCTCTAAATATTGGACCAACTAACACGATCATCATCGGCACTCAGTTACTTGTAAGTTTTTAATATATATTCTTTATATTTTATTATAAATATTGAAAAATGATATTAATCTTGTATGTTGTCAATTTGATAGCAAGTTTTGCGCGCCGAGCTGCAACTCCTACATCCGGATGATACAAAATTCATGCACATAAATGGAAAGCCCTCGTATAAGCTTTGGAAGATGCATCCGGGATTACAGGACATTGTGTACGGACTAGACTGTCCAAATGCCGTTCCATGGTCGAATTGCAAACATGTAAGTGTTTATGGTGATATATATTTCAAGTTTCTTACCATTAATTGATTTAAATTATTCTATTTTTTTATTGAAACAGATATGCGCTGTGTGTAATGTCTTTGAAAATCATTGGGTCACGATTCGGATAAATATTGCTGATTGGACGGTTGAGTTGTACGACTCAATGTCACACGAATATGATCAGGAAAGGGTCGCACCTATTGATTATGAGCTCAAGCCCATTACTCGTCTCGTTCCTCGTCTACTAGCTCTCTCGGGCTATTGGAATAACAGTTCAATAATGACGAAACGAGATGGTGAAATGAAGCTTTTGAAGATGCCGATCAAAGACCAGTTTGCCCAGACAGACAGTCACAGTTGCAGCCCCTTTGCATGCATGTATTTGGATCGTTTGATTAGTAGTAAGCCGAGACACTGGGGGAACATCACCAAACGCTACATTGAAAGATATCGGTGGCTCGTAGCGACTAGGATTTATTGGCTTGATGTACTTAACGTCTAGTTTTATGTATATGTATGGTGTTTGAAACATAACTTTTGAATCTTATTTTTATATTTTGTATTTACATATTATTTTATGGGGTAGTTTTATTAGTTTATCGAGTTTATGGTGTTTGAAACATGTATTTGGATCTTATTTTTATGGTATAGTTTCTTAGTTATTGACTACATGAATGAAATATTTTTGAGCAGGTAAACCCCTAAACTCTCGGGTCTGGTCACGACTGCCCTACCATCGTGACCTCACGATGACGATTCCATCGTGAGCTCACGATGGAATGTCACCGTGAGGTCACGATGGTAGGGCAGTCGTGAGGTCACGATAAATACAATCGTGAGCTCACGATGAGGATGCTAAATCCTATCGTGACTTTAGGATTTTTGACTAATTATGGTATTTTAACCGGTTATATTATTTTGGTACGTGTTAAATATGTTCTATTTAACATTGAAATACATCAACAAATGAAAAATTACACATTTAAACACACAATTATAGTGTTGGCGAGATGTGTGACATAACAATGAATACATTACTATATGTTACATATACAATGACTCTTGCATTTGATAAACAATACACCTCTAACAATAACTCATTTAGTGTTTCTTTGATATAAAATCGCAAAATATGATGTGCAAATGTTTCTTAAGACATAATATAATATTACAACACTAATTAATCATTATTTTAGACGTAATTGTTCCGATTTATTAGTTCACGATGGGATAAAAATATCATCGTGAACCTGGTCGTGAGAATATCATCGTGATCACGATGACCTTCGCCAACGTGACCACACGGTAGCTTCTTTATCGTGAGGTCACGAAAGCATCATCATTGTGAGCTCACGATGGTGCCATCGTGAGATCACGTTGATGATGCCTTCGTGAGGTCACGTTGGCGTGGTCATCGTGACCTGTCCAGAAACTCGAAAAAAAATAACATTGGTTTTCAAATTAGCATCGCATAAAACGAAACATTAAATTCAACACAAATTTTAGTACAGATTCATACAGAACCCTTAAACAAATCACCAAATAGGTCTAGTAGTTTAATACGAATAAAGTTCAAACATAACTTTTAAACAAATTTAAACTACAACCAACACGCTAGTCGACATCTAGAGCCGTGGAGGGTGACGCACCATCGTGCGCTGCTTTATTTCGGGCCTCAAGTTCCGGCGGCAACCAAGCAGTGTCCCTCAGGATCAGCACTCGACATCTAATAATTTATTGTGTCGACTCCTTCACCTCAAAGATCACAGCATCATCTACTTTGAGGTCAAAAGTGCGTGTGAATTGTTTCCACCCTGCATACTCAAACTTCGGTTTCTTCAAAGATCCAAGGTACATCAACTGACATTCGATTCCATTATAATTGGCAACCAGTGGCACATCCGCACGAGGAAGTTTACAAACAATATGTGCTGGTATATGCTATATTGCACACAAAGCATTGATTAAAAGTCATACAAAACAAATTAAATTGTTTGTTTAGTGGTAGAAATTCTTACCAAATGCCAAAGGGCCGAAACATGTGACTTGGCTAGGATAACATCGAAAAAGTGCTTGTCTCCTGATAGACAACACAAGTTTGAACCGGATGGGTTGGTCGACATCTACAACCATCCAAATGCGACAAAACATAAAGTGAAGACAAACATCAACATCAACCAATTAAATTCAATAATTTGTCACATTTTATGTTCAACCAATCACTTTAATTCATACATATGCGGAAAACATAAATCGAACATCATTATCAACATCAACATCTCCAACCAACTTCAACAATTGACACATAAATTGAAAATTTTTACATATCAACAACATCAACATATTCTTCGAAATTCAACATAGCAAACCAAATTAAAAAACAACAACATATATCGGACATAAAACAACAACAACATCAACATATCAAACAAAATTTTAGAATTCTTGCAAAAGAATACTAGATAATCAATTCATCAAAACATAAAACCAAAGATAATTTCATAACTCCTATAATTGGGTGACATTGAGGTCGAAGAAACGTACCTCCAATCGGAAACGAGCGGTTGGGGCGGCGGTGGACAAGAGAAGCGGAAGTATTGAAAAGAGGGAAGAGGGAGATAGGAATGAGATAATAATGATATATGTTGGGTATTGTGGGAAAAGAAGGTAATGTACGTATGGTTGAAATAAAAAGTTTGAGATTCTGTCCCACTTTATCGGGAAATCTGGCTTCATCACGATGGGATCACCATCGTGAGGTCATGATAGGAGTGACCATCGTGAGGTCACGGTTGTTCCTTCATCGTGACTTCACGATAGCTATCTCATCGTGACCTCACGATGTGAGGTCACGATGGTTTTGTCATCGTAATTAAGGCAGGGACTCACCAAAAATCGTCCATGTATGCAAATAATACCTGTCTCAAAAATTCTGAACATAAAAACAGATATTAAAGGTTTAAAAAGGTCAATACAATACCATAAACTCAACAAGTTCTGTTACTCCTATATTCCATCTTCAATTGGGTCAGGACATGCCCTAATATCATGACCCTCACAACGACAATTGCTACATCTTTTTTTCCTCCAGCGTCGTTGACTTGATTCTACTCCCCCAAAATCATGAAAATTTTGTTCATCCTCTGTTTGTTGGAGAGGGATATTCAAATCGACTCCACTATGGGAAATAGATGTCGGGCATTTTTTTCTGTTGTGCCCAGATCCACCACACCTTGAGCAAACTTGAAGACGTCATGCTCTCGTGCCTTCAACTGCTGACCGAGCACGACTCGTTCTTGGACGACCGGCCTGACGTACATCTTCTGGAGGATAAACCCTAATTGATTTGATCTCCGGCGGCACATTCCACTCATCGGGGTGTGGTATTTGATTGATATGCTCAGCATAAGTTTGTCTTAGGCCGTCTTGTTTGAAATATCTATGTACAAAATCGTACACGTTCAAACCAATGCCGGCCCGCCTGTTAAAATAGGAAAAATGGAATTACTTACATACAAAATGAATATAAAAATAGTAGAAAATTATAACAAATAATATAGATTTTACCTTATAGGGCAGCAGCATGCTCACATGGAATCTTATCCTCATCGAAGACACGACAATCACACGTCCAATTTTGAAGATCGACTTGAAATTGTTGATTATCTTCGTCTACTTTATAAAAATGGTCAGTGATTGCTCGAACAGGAAGAGGGAGACTAGCTTGCACGGATAGAGAAAGCTTGTTGAATGTAGTCACAGTCAACACATGATCTCTCGATTCAGCATCGGTACGCCGCTCGTCAAACCAATCCTCCAATGTGTGGCGAAATGTTTCAAGTAATGAGCACACTGGTAAACGCCTACCCCACCACAAAACACTGTTCACGGATGCGACAACATTGGATGTCAGTAATCCATAGCGCCGCACAGGACACTTTGGCCTAGCCCACCTCTCTGGTCCAATTTGAGAAAGTCGTCTGTGAGCACCATTAGGACTTACAGTGTACAACAATTCGAAAAAGTTTTCAAACATTTCGTGGCGATAACTAAATGCTGCTTCATAAAAGAGTGTGGCCACAGTTTTGCCGTATGGGGTCAAATTTTTCTGCAGATGGTGATAGCACAATCCGTGGAATGCATTTGGATAGACGGTTCGAACTGCATTCCTAATGCTCTTATGTTGGTCGCTCACTATCAACAAATCTTCGGGTGGATTGAAGCATTTGCGTAGGTTGTAGAGAAAATAAGTCCACGACTCATCGTTCTCTATCGGACCAAGGACAATTGCAAGCGGAAACACTTGCTCGTTCCCATCCTTCGTGCAGGCAACAAATAAGGTTCCTTTGTTTCTACCCTTAAGATGAGTCCCGTCTACTATGAGCACAGGTCGAAGACACAGCTCAAATGCTCTAATACACTGTCCAAGGGCAAGGAACATGTGACAAAACACTCCTTCACTAGTCGTCTGCAAGTCGTTACAGTCCCAGGATTACGTTGTTTCAACAAATACAAATACGACGGAATCTTCTGATATGACGAGGGGAAGTCACCGTACATTCTCTCTATCGCTAGCTGCCTTGTTCGGACGGCAAAGTTGTATAACATTTGAACGCCATATCGCATGCGCATCTCTACCATCATCTCCTTTGGCCTCAGAACGACCTTCTCATCTATCAATTTCTTAGAAAAATAAAATGCGGCCACCTCGCTACTCACCGACCTTGCACGTGCAGTACGGTTCAAATCTGATCGGCAACTGTGATCCAATGTCAACTTAGTAATCCGAAAAAGAGTTGCACATTCCACAGCACACAACCTAAACGTGCAATTCTTTCTACCACTCCTACATAGGTACACTGCACGGTTCGAAGCGGAGCGATCGGTCTTACACTCTACAAAGTGCTCCAAATGATACATTCCTACAGCTATCCTCAACTCTTGCACTGATCGAAATATTGACCCTACCTCGAGTCTATCATTGATGACGATAGGCCGCTCAACCCACGCCAACGGTATTGCGCTTTCAATGTCAGGATGTGGAATGATCCAATGGCGCTGTGTACGCTCATGCTCAACCTCGTTTTCTGATTGATGGTCCGATGAAAAGTGTCGCTGCCCCATGAGCCTATCCATTTGTGCCGGCTGTCCAATCTAAGCATAAAACTCTTCTTTCAATGATTCAAGCAAATCTTTACGACGATCTTCCTCTTCATCTTCGGATGTAGACACCGCTTCATCTTCCTCATAATCTTCATCATATCCATCATCATCATCATCGTCACTATCATCTTGTGCACCCGAGGTGCTACCTCTCACATTAACTTCGGGGGCGGAGTTCCCGCGGTTTTCAATCACATAAACCTCCGGATCCTTTTTAGGGTCCGTTAACCATCAAAGTAATTCTAAATCGCCCCGCAATAGCACTTTTGCTTTCATGCCATTAATGGTTGTGAGGTACCAAAACACATATTCGGTCTCCTTCCCACCATTCAAACCCTCTCTAATGAGTTCCACAAGATTAGCACGATTAATCGTGCCGGGGTCGATGTAGACAACAAATAAATCTCCGTCCATATATGTCGATCGCTCCCAATGACCGCCGTGATATATAATAATACGGCGTAAAGACATCTGAAATTAAGAAAATATACAAAAATGAAGTGTAAACAATCAATGAAAATACTTGTTTAGCACACATCTGTGGTGGTCACGATGGTGATCACCATCGTGAGGTCACGATTCGTGAGCTCACGATGGCAATTGTCAACGTGACCTCACGAATCGTGACCTCACGATGGTGATCACCATCGTGAACACGATGAACTTCTGCATCGTGACCATAACAGAATTCGTGGTTAGCTTTTAGGTATTTCAACTTCTTTTAACCCCCCCCCCCCCGATACCATGAAGTTTTAAGACACCATTATATGAACAAAATAACATATTTCATGACATAAGATGAAGCATATCTTGTATTATACTTTGAAAAACTCTAACTTCACCCTAACAATACCTAATTTCAGCAGCAACTTATATTAAATGAACAAACATTATGCATATTATGCTTACCTTTGTATGAAGTAGGGAACGCCACGGAGCCCCCGTTGATGCTTTCGTTCTTCTTGGGCGAGATCTTGGATGCTTGAAATGATGATTGGTTTTTTTTTTTTTGGTATGTTTGTTGATTGTGTATATGTTTGAATATGAGGTTATGAGTTTGAATGGGGATTATTCTTCCCCATTACTACCACGACCAACCTCAGTGGCTTCATTTATTACCTAGTACACCAAAAAATATTCACCAAATCGAATGTGCAGATACATTAATGAGTTTCGCATGCATCCGTCTTGGTCACGATGGAAGTGCCATCGTGACCACACGATGGGACTGCCACCGTGACCTCACGATGGGATTTCCATCATGAACACTCCATCGTGACAACTCCCATCGTGACCACGTGCGGAGTCAAAAATCTGACACGGTTGACTTTGAAAACTAAGGGTATTTTAGTACTTTTACAGGATTTTGGTATACAAAAGAGTGTGTTTTAAAGAGAGGCTATAATAGAAGTTTGATTTATGTTTTGGTATTTTTTTGTTAGTTTCCTCTTTAATATTATCAAAATTTAAAATTGCATTCTACCGTACAACGCACGGGTATAGTACTAGTTTAGAGATGAAATGAGAGGTATTTAAAGGAGAAATGAAAGGTGAAAAAAAAAGGAAAAATAGAATATGGTCGTTCGTTGTGTACAGTCGTTGCCTGCAATGGCTCTCAAAATCTTAATTTTGCCCGTTGAAGTCGGAAGAAGCTGTATAAATTCGATTTTTATTTTTATTTTATTTTTCCATCTAGCGTATGCATTGCACGCGCCTATCGGGACGGGCTTGCAAGGGGGAAACAGGGCTTGAGACGGTGGTGGATGCAGTGGGATGTCTCAAACTCGAGACGAGATCAAGACCCACTATGGGTGCTCTTATGGTCGAACCCGATCCATAATTATGTCAACTCTAATTCTTACGACCAAATATCTCAAATTTGAAGCCCAGCAACACAAGATTTGATCTGGTGTGCTCTACCATTCCTTAAATGATTTGCAAATAAAAAGTTATAGCCCTGCTAAATATATCTACAATATATGCCAATAAAATAACAAGGTTAGCATTTACATGAGACCAAACTAAAAAAATAAAAGTCATCAATCCATCTTTTTGATGCTGAAAGCTCTTTCACTACAGGGAAGGCGGGAGGGGAATCATCCTAGGAATAAAAGGAGGAAAATCGATTAAGATGGTTAACTCATCCGTCAACAAACTTAACCTCCGCTCACATTAATATTGCCTATTAGCAAACTGCCCTTGATGTAATCCACCCTCATCCATCCAGACGTTCAGCCGACGTCTCTTGTAAGGGTCGACGGGCTGGTGGGGAATCGGGACTGAATTTACAGGAACCCAAGGATGTGCAAGACCAGTAAGTGGTGTTTCTGTTTGGCTTACCTCATGTTGAGGTCTCCACGCAGAGTTAGGGGAGGACCAACTATTTGAACCATGGTAAGGCGCAATTTGATGATCTAGGACGATGGCCGCAGATTCTCTGCCTTCCTGATTAAATCTTTGATTTGCCTTCCTAAATTTTCCCTTCCAATTTTTTTGCCAATGTCCACCTTTCCTCTTTTCCTGTATATTAGCCGATGATAATGGAATTCCACGACTCGAGTTGGCTTGATTCGCTTCCAATTGCTTTCTCATGTTGGCTTGAGCCGCTTCCAATTGTTTTATCCTTGCTGTAAGGGCGTTAGGGGAGTAGTCGGATTGAAGCCCGTACTTGATGATATGTTCGATTGCAACGCGCAGAGCATCAATCTCCCTTGCAATTGCCTTTTCCTGATACCAAATGCACCAATATATGAGCATGAAACCTTCATTTGCTATTTAATTGTGAACAGAAAATGTATATGGAGCAGTACAATTACCTTTGAGTATCGTTGGTTTCTAAATGTTGAATTAGCCAACCACTTTGAGCATGTTACATAATATTTGAGGATGGCTCCCTGTGGAAACATGTCCTGTAGCTGATATACGTGAATGTAGGTGCTCGCAACAAGATACTGCTTCTCGTTTATTAATTTATGGATATAACCTATGACAGGATAATATCGCTCATCGTCAAAATGACATGAAAGAAACACAAGAGAAATAGTACAAAAAATAACTTACTACATATACCAGGATAATGACTAATGCAGAATTAAATCCGCATCCGTGATAAATAACCGCAGCAAGGCTGGAGAGATTCACCTCCATGGATTCAATTAAGCAGTAGCAAAAATAACTAACTAGTATTAATTAAGGATAGTAAATGGGCTCAGGCAATCAGGTTGAGTCTTAATTCCAAAATAGGATAGTCTGATGTGGCCAGAATTGGTATAGCCGCATAGCTTCAACATGTACCAAAATCCACATACTGCAATAACTCGACCTCCAATAAAAATAAATATAACAGGAGTTACTATGTAATGAGCCAAAAGACCACGACATTAATAATTTAGGTGATAATTGCTATTAGCTATGTATGTTTCTTCAACCTTTCAGAGGTGTTTTTAATCTATTATTTCTCTTCCCCACAAATACCTCAACAACCCTCCTTCCATATCACACCTGCTCGTGCAATGTACTAGAATACAATACAAACTCACGAAAGATTGTTCTCTTAATGCCTTCAATTCCTGCGAGCCATTTATATTGTTTTACTACTACCATGCAGTCATGGTAGCTATTTCCAGACTAACCGTTGTTCCATTTGTGCCTCTCTTCACCGCTTACATCTTCCATACGGCCATCCTCCTATCAATGCCCACTAGACTTTGACCCTCTATGGCAACAGTTAGTCCAACTCAAAACACCAAAACTTGGTGCAATATCACAAGTTATCTACATGCTAATATTCAACTCTCTCCATTTAAATATGTTTCTTATTTTGTAAACGTTTCATCATAAGGATTGTTTAGTCTTTATACTTGCAATGCAGGCATGGCAGAGTTATTCGAATTGTGTAAAAAAGTTCAGTAAAGATGAAAAACAGGAGATAAACAAGAGAGAAATAAAACATGTCAAGTGCAGATCAAAGTCATATTCATGTAGAAACTACAGGAGGAGACAAGGAAATACCAGGAATTTTCTCAACGAGACCAAGGGTGCGACACAAATCAGGTGTATGTTTATGCTTTGCAGCCAGCGTTAGAAAACTGAATAGCTCATTTTTGTTAAAATGAGAGGATAGATTGAATGCAGCCACGAGATGCAAGAATACCAATGCCCCAATTGGATTTTCAGAAGTAGAACTCATTTCCGACTTCCATTGAAGAGCAAATTTAATTGCTGCTTCTATAACACAAGGCTGAATCTTTGGTGACATTATAGTTAATTGATCTAACATAAGAATTGTGACCCTCCTCTCTTTGCACTCCGTTCCAAACATTCCAGAACGGGATGCATAAAACTCTCTAACTATTTCCAGAACCAGCTTTGCTGGTTCAGAAGCTAGTGAAAGAAACCTACCTATATCATCACCCTTCAACTCATGAAAATTAACCAACATTTCTTTAAAAAATCGGTCCTTCTGCAGTGCAGGTACGGCTTTGTAATGTTCAGTTGTTAAATGAGCATTAGTGGTACCAGTTGACATTGGTTGTTTTGATCCTTGTAGAATTCCTTTATCTGCAACTAGCCGCGCATCAATCCCTACAGATTGTTTTTGTGGCTTGCTTAATGCAAGATTTTCCTTAGCACAAGTTTCTGCAGATTCTCTAAAGGAACTCAGACTCTTCGTCCCACAATCTTGATTGTGCTCTTCAAAGTCATCTTCCTTTTTACAAGACACCAAATTCAATTCAAGCTCTTGTTTCTTTCCTTCAGGCTCATTCCCCAACTTCTGTTGCTCACACAAATTTTCTCCTCTCAACTCGACCTCGTCAACCCTCACAGTAACAAGTTGCTGCTCTTTTGGCTCCGACTTCTTTGTTTGATCTTCTTGAGATAAATGAAGCTCCTTCTCAATATCCTGAAGCTCTTTGAACCTTTTCTCCAATGATTCTCGAATTAAATCAGCTTCATTCAACCTTGCGGTTAGGGATTCATGGGCCGTGGTCTCCCTCAAATCAATCTCCTTAATCCTATCGTCCATACGCACCTTCATTCCATCTAGCATATTCAGGGCTAGCTCCAACCTCTTGACAAGTTCACACCCCAGCTTCTGTTTCTCCTGAAGTTTCTCATTTGCCAATCTAATCTCCTCAGCAAAATTACCCTTCTCCTTAACCAAAACCTCTTCTTTCAAAGTCAGTTCTCTCAATTTCCGATCATGGAACGCATCGAATTCCTTCTCCCTTTTCTCAAACTCCCCCAATCGCTTCTCCAGCGACCCTCTAACAACATCCAATTCCCCTTCCCTAATCTCAATCTCCTTCAACTTCTCATACTCCTTCTCAAACTCCCCCACTCGCTTCTCCAGCAACCCTCTAGCAACGTCCAATTCCCGTTCCCTCTTCTCAATCTCCTTCAACTTTTCACGCTCCTTCTTCCTCAAAACCTCAGCCTCACCCTGCGACGCCTCCAAACTCTCAATATGCTCGTCAACCAACTTCAACTGTTCATCCAATTTCTCCTCCCTCGATTTCAATTCCTCCTCCCTCAACTTCAATGCCTCCCTCTTCCCTTCCTGCAACAACTTAAAATCCCTCTCTTTCTCCTTCAAATCCTTCAGCCGCGTCTCAAACGACTCACTAACAACCCTCAAATTCTCCTCCCGAGATTCAATATCCGAGAAACAATCCGCTAGAGACTTAACCATACTCTCGCCCAAACCCTTCCATTCCTGCACCCTATCGATAATCGCGCTCGGCTTCGCGATGCCTCTCGCCGGCGTTCGTCTCAGAGCGCCTAAAAGCTGCTCCGTCGACGCCATTGCCGGAACAGATTGCACCATGCAGCAAACACACACACCTAATACAATGTGTAACTAAGCAGACAACCATAAACTATGAATGCAGACACAGCGAAACACCATTGCCAACACGCACAAGTTACAAACGCAAGTATAAATACGTAAAACGCGAGATTTTACCTGAGAGAATGAGACGACTAGGGTTTGAATGGCAAAGCAGAAAAAAGGAAAAACTGGAAAAGCTTCGAAGAGGCAGTTTTTTCGAAGGCGGCATAAGATAAAACCACTGGGCCGTTGTCGTATCTTATTTATAAAAGAAAAGGAAAAAGAAAAATTTCGGAACTCTTTTTTTTTTCTTTTTGGTTGAGTATAAGATAATTTCGGAACCTTATTCACATCGGAAAAGGAGTCTCTCTGCCTCATCGTGTTCATGTATGTATCCCATTTTCTTATGTTCGTGATATATCTCTAAGACTATGCGCAATGCGGTCGAAACCGGCTCGAGATCGCACCCCTTCAAGACGCCCGCGTTGGAGGTGAGCACGGCTCGAGACCGATTCGAGCGGCGCATGCACTACACGTGCTTATCAAAAAATAAAAAATAAAATAAAAAAAATGATTGGCACGTGCTGTGCACGCGCCTAACATTAACATTTTTAAATCAGTAATGGGTATAAAACGGGCAAAAAACGGCTAAATGATTTATTTATTTTTTTATTCATTTTTTTTACCTATAAATACATATTTTCATCTCCCACATTTCACATTTCTTCATCTCTTTCATCTCTTTTATCCCTTTCATCTCTTTCATTTCTCCAACTCTTTCATCCAAAAAAAAATATGGATCCCAACAATCCCAACAACTCATACTCTTCAGCGTGGTTTCCCGACATGTCCGACAACATTTATGGTTTCACGGGGGCGGGGCTTGATTCAATCAACCTCAACACTCCAGCCTCCGCCGAGTCGTACCCGTCCTTCTCCCCCGACACCAACAGTCCGGCGACAAACACCGATGATCGCCTAATTATGGTGCGGCCGCCGTCACAGCCCGCTGCCAAAGAAAGGAAGGGCAACGGCAACGGCAAAGCCGTCGCCACCTTCGCCGCCGCTGCCGATGAAGATGATGATGAAGCCGTCAAGGGCTCCAAGCGTCACAACTACACCGACGAACAAGCCACCTACTTGGCACAGATTTGGGTGGAGGAGACCTGCAATTCGGTCGTCGGATGCGACCAGTCCGGCGAAAAATATTGAGGAACGGTCCAGAATCGTTTCAACGCAAGATTCGGCTTGCAACTCAACAAGAAGCAGGTCAATAGCTACTTCGGCCGCATCCAGACAGCGGTTAAAGCTTGGATTGTCGCTTACCGCAAAGCGACCCCTCGCCGGCAAAGCGGCGCCGATGACGGGATGGTGCTCAGTGATGCCCAACAAATCTACAAGACATCAATGGGTAGCCCTTCTTTCCACTATTTCACAGCTTGGCAGATCTTGAAAGACTATTCCAAGTTCCTCCTGCATGCATTCCCAGACGTACCCTCCATGAAGAGGACAAAGACTACGGCGGAGGGCAACTACACATCTTCTGCATCCCAGCCGTCAGCGGAGGAAGCTCAATCCACAGAAGGAGAAAGCGCACCTCCCCGACCGGAGGGTCAAGATGCGGCAAGGGCCGAGGCAAGGGCTAAAGGAAAGAAGCAGGCAGGTGAGTCGTCCCAGCTCGAAGCCGTTTTGGATCGATATAGCTCCCGACTGACCCAGTTCGCTGAGGCCAAGCATGAGATCGCAGTGGCAATGCGGGAATCAGCTCAAGCAAAGTTGGAAAATGCTTGGGCGAGGACCGAAGCTGCTGGGGCGAGACAATATGCCACCGACTTGGAAGTTGTCTTCAGGGATACGAGATTCATGACAACGGAGCAGCTCCAGGTTCACATGATGATGGTGGAGGAGGTGAAGCAACGTCGGGGATGGGCGTAGTTTTTTTTCGTAATTTTTAATTTTATGTAATTATTAATTTTTAATTAAATAATGTTTTTTTATTGAGAAGACATGTAATTTTCCAATTTTCAAATATTAATGAAAAATTCATATTATTATTGATTAGTGTATTTTAATTTATTTATAAATACATGAATTAATTTAATAAATGGAAATGGGGAATTGTTTAATATTAAAGATAGAGACAGTTGTGTTGCAGGGGTAGGTATCTCTAAGGGGTCTCTAGTGGATTAATGGTGTTAGAGACCCCTTGGAGACCACTAGTGGTCTCCAAAGGTTGCAGATAGCCTAAGAGCATCCACTATGGGTGTTGAGTTAGACCCCGGATCTATCGCCGGAAAACGTAATTTCAATAATTGGTGGTGTTGAGTAAGACCTGGGTAAAATTTTCACTACGGGTATTGAGTTAGACCCCGGTATCTATAATCATCGGCAATGATTGAATAGATTTTATTTTGTTATTTTTTTTTATTAGTAATAAATAGCATAAAAAATACTTAATTAAATTCAAAAATCAAGAAATGATAATTTTATTCATTTAAAAAATAAAATATACACTAATTAATAAAATAAAAATACAATAATTAAGATAATAAAATTACAATAATTAAGAAAAAAAATTAGGATAACTACTCCCACCCAAATTCTTTTGCAAGTTTGGCGCAGACTTTTTGGTGCGCCGCCAATTGAGCTTCATTAAATTTTGACGTGTCTCGAATATAGACATCGTATGCCCACCTCTCCCTGGCTTCAACCCTCTCCGCTGTCAAGTTTTCGGCTATGGATGTTAACTCTGCCCTTGCCGCCTCATTTGCCGCCGCCGTGCCCTTCCTTCCTTTCTTGACAGCTTTCACTCCTTCGGGGCGAAGTTGCTTCGTGTTTGCATCGCTCGCGGATGTCGTAGATGTGTTGCTGCTAGCAGACGAATATAGTCGCCGGCTTAATTTATCCTCATCCGCTTTGGAGCTGTTGGCGTCGCCGAGTTGGCAAACCTCGGGATATTTTTCAAGAGATCACACGCTGCCCTATAGGGGAAGCTTCTCCTATAATGGGCAGAGTAACTATCTTCGGCCATTGTGTACAGATCGAGGTCGTTCCGCCGCTTCCAAGTTCGTTTTCCAGTTTGATGTAGATGGCGGTAAAGGCATGGCTACGTTTCTTAATGCAGCCTCACACGCACTTCATCGGCTATTTCTCGCGCGGCGCGGCAGAAGCTATGTGCTCGTTGAAGCGGGCACATATTTTGTCCTAGAAGACATTCTGAAATTGGTAGTTGTTGGTCACTGCGTCCAGCCCAAAATCAATGTAGCACTGTGCGAGGAACTCTATATCGTTAGGTGTGTAGTTAAGACATTCTGAGATTGGCAGAAGCTATGGGCTTGTTGAAGCAGTGCTTGATTCAGCGGGCTGTTTGCCCTTGTGGCTCGCCTTTCCCTTCCCCAGTTCCCCTTCCCCTTGGCCGGAGAAGTGGTCGTGCTTGATATGGCGGGAGCTTTCCCCTTGGCTCGCGTTCCTCCGATTCCTCTTGTTGGGAATATTTGTACGCCTCTTCCTCTTCCTCTTGGGTGTCCTCCACCTCAACATCATCGGCGTCGTTGAGGTTGATACATCTGATTCGACAGCAGCAGATGGCGGTGAGTCGAACGCACGATATCCATCGAGAGGAGTGGAGAATTGAGAGAAGTCGCATGTCGGGGGGAATTGAGAGAACCCCGACGACTGCGAGTAGCTGTAAGATGGAGGGAATTGAGAGTAGTTCGGAGACTGCGAGAACCCAGTCGACGGGGGGAATTGGGAGAACCCCGGAGACTGCGTGAACCCCGTCGATGGGGGAAATTGGGAGAACCCCGGCGATTGCGAGAAAGGTGCAAACCCGGCTGTCGGGAAATATTGGGTGAAACTGGGAGAAGGGGGAATTGGAATTTGGATTCGGTGGAGTGGGAGTTTGAGGGTTCGCTGAATTTGAATTTTGGTGTGGAGAATAAATGGGATGAAGGTGTATTTATAGTGAATTTTGTGGGAAGTTGTCGTTTGGAATTTAATGAGTTTTTCTTTAAACAGAAAAAAAAAAAAATATATATATATATATATATATATATATATATATAACCCGGACCAATGGGGACTAGGGGTGCTTATTTGGTTAACCGACCCGAAATTTCGGTTACCCGAAACCGATTTAGACAAATAATGCTACCCGTAACCGACCCGAGGTAGTTTCCCGATTATCTGTTAACCGGCCAATTCGATTAGCCGGGTAACTGAATTAACCGAAAATACCCGATCACATGTAGTAACCGGTTAGTCGGGTAACCGACCGGGTAATTACCCGACTAACCGAGCAACATAACCGAAATTTAAAAAAAGATGATATAGTTACACAAATCATGCACAAAATAGCCGCATGTGCCTTTTACTTTTAGCTGTATGTATTTCCACAAAACAGGAGCTAAAGTTGCAACCATGGTAATCAACAACAATTAAACTTATGAAATAGAGAACGAACAGAAAAAAAAATAAATCAGCAATTATCATTAAAAGTATATATATATATATATATATATATATATATATATATATATATATATTAAGTGCAAAATTGAACGGTTATTTGGGTACCCGACCGGATATCGGTTATTAACCGATAACCGAAGATGTGTAGAGAGGGTAATCGAACCCGCCCCCAAAATCGATAAATTTGGTTATCAGGTACCCGACCCGAATCGATTAGCACCGGTTCCGATTAATAACCGAAAAATCAGATCCGATAAAGCATCCCTAATGAGGACACACCATCGCTACCGTCGTCTCCCTTCCCACTACGGCGCTCGATACCGAGGTATCGAGGAAGGGAGTATTGAAGGGGGATCGACACCGGCTTAAATATCGGTGATCGATCCCATAGTACATGCTCTAAGTCCAACTATATGATTTTTGTATAAGTAACTTGAAAGTGTTACACTACTTCCGTCCTAAAAAAACAAAAAAAAAAGGTCTATTTGAAAATAATACGAGATTTAATAAAATTGATCGAGTGTATTGTTGGTGGAGTAAGGGTCTACTGTATAGTTTTAAATTGTTTTTAAAGGTTTTAAGTGATAGCTTGTGTGTGGGATGAGTTGAATAAAGGTGAGTGGATTATTAAATTAAAGCAAATTATGTGGGCCAACAATAGCAATAGGTGATTAAGAGCATTCACATTGGGAGGAAGATAGACCCCGAGTCTATCCTTGGGGAAGGTGATTTTGGTGGGTCCCAATGATTGGATAAATTCAGGTAGAAAATTTGATAATGGAGTTGATATATAGACCCCAAATCTATCCAATCATTGGCAATAATTGAATAATTTTATTTTGTTATTTTTATTTTGTATGTTTAATAAAAATACTTAAATTAAATAGAAAAAGTTAAAAATGATAATTTTATTGAATTAAAATAAAAAAATACAATAATTAAGATAAAAAAAGATACAATAATTAAAATAAAAAAAATACAACAACTACACCCAACCATATTTTTTGGTGAGCCCCGCACAAATTTTTTGGTGCGTCTCCAATCGATCATGCAGCTTTGCCCTTGCGGCGATGAGGTAATGGCTCGGCTTCCTCCGATTACTCCCCCTCGGTTTCATCATCCGCCTCAGCCTCCACCTCAATGTCATCGTTGTCGTCGTTGAGGTTGATGCATCTGATACGGTTAATTTCTGTGGGCGGCGTGTCGAACAAATGATATTCACCGAGTGGCGTTGAAACTTGGGAGAATCCCGAAGACGGGGGACTTGAGAGTACCCCGGAGACTGGGAGAACCCGGAAGATGGGGGAAATTAGGAGAACCGCAAAGACTGCGAGAACCCGGAAGACATGGGGAATTGGAAGAACCCCTGAGACTGCGAGAACTGCAAGAACTTGGCAGACGGGGAGCATTGGGAGAAACCGGCAGACGAGGAGAATTGGGAGAAACAGGCAGACGAGAGAATGAAAGAATTGAGGGTTTGGATTGGGACTTCG
This sequence comes from Schizonepeta tenuifolia, assembly GCA_029490685.1. NCBI lineage: Eukaryota > Viridiplantae > Streptophyta > Magnoliopsida > Lamiales > Lamiaceae > Schizonepeta > Schizonepeta tenuifolia. Next base: position 77,615,061 of record CM055957.1, on the reverse strand, counting down.
GTTCGATGGATTTGAACCGAATTGTGTTTGGGACCACGTGTTGAACTGATTCTCGTTGTCACTCGTTTTTTTCGCTCAAAAAATCAAGAATTGAAAGTAAAAATTGAAGAAGAAAGAAATTGGAGTGAAGAGTGGATTTTGGTTTGAAGAATAAATGAATTGAAAGGGTCTTTATAGGTGGAAGGGATGAATTAGTCGTTGATGGTATTAAATTGATTTTTTCTTTTATTATCAGAAAAATAAAACAAATATTAAAAATGGGGTCAGTGGGGACACGCCACGTATCCTCAAAATTAATCGAAGTGAATTCGAGAGCGGTGTCGAAATAACGACACCACTCTCGACCCCGCTTGTAATGGAGTCGCCACCGCGGTGTCGATGGGGTGAGTCGAGCGGGGGGATTGACACCGGCGATCGACCCCCCGCTGTGAATGCTAAGTAATAAAGTAAATGTATATGTTATGAGAAAACTTACTAAAAATAGAACATGTATCTTTTTCGTGAACAGACAAAAATGAAAAAACAAACATCTTTTTGTGGATGGAGAAGGTACGTCGAAAATTATCCTAAAAAAAAAAACAAGTCCAAGTTAAGAATGAGGAGGAAATTATTTTATAATAAAAGTTAGATAGAATTTTAAGTTAGGCAATTACCTTAGTGATCGGAGATTTTTTTTTTTTTTTAACTAAAGAGTTTGGAAGTTTATTAGTGGAGAGCTTGACTCATAAATAATTGTAGGAAATTATTTGATAATGCAGATTTCTGGATTAAAAAAATATATCCTTCTCGCAATAAGTGATTATATTCTAAACATGAATTTTAAGATGAATAGTGTTCAAATAGTAAAAAGGTAAAAGTGATGGAGCCACGGTTTTTTGTGAGATAATCTTTTTCATTATAAAAAAAAAGTGGCCACTTAATGCTGAACAACAAAATAAGAAAATGAGGCTACTTATTTTGGGACATAAAAAGTAAGATGGTAGTGAGTCATATAGCTATTAAGTAAAATGTACTTTATAGAAATATTTGGAAGTCTTTTTAGATTCCAACAAAGGTTAACTTTTCAGAGTGATGCTTACAATTTATGTTTCAACTAGCGCGTAATCCATCGAAAATCAACGGGAATTTATTCTTATTAAGATTAGACTGTTTGTTTGGTAGTTATTTCGAAAGTGAAAATTTTTAATTTCTAATTAAATTTAAAAAATGTTTCTCGATTTTCCAGCCTTTATACTATTTTTTATCATTTTAGTTCAATTTAATCCACATGCTTCAGTAAGATTATTAAAATTATTAACTGAAATTTGTTTGATAGTTATAAAAATTTATTTTGAAAGTGGAATCTTTAATTTCTAATTAAATAATAAAAATATACTATTATAAAATAAGGATTTAAGATAAGTAGGAATATTCAATGTAGGTTGCGCCACGTAAGACCTAAAATCAGGACAAATTCAGCTTGTACAGGCTAAAACTCACATGCCACCATTACTCGAGGCCAAAACTTATGTGGGTACCACCTAACTCGCCTATCAGCAGAAATGCTCACTAGTAAATAGCTTTGCTCCATTCCACAGTTCACTTCTCCGAAATGCACAAATACAACTTACAAGTTTGTGATATAATCAAATTAAAGCTTTAATATAATCAAACTGAAACTAAATTTCGAATATGAACCACTCAGCAAGTCAGTGCCCATATCTATTTCATCTATCACAATTAATACAAAAAAAAATTGTGATAAACACCATACAATGACCATTAAAAGTTGGGCAAAGAAGATGTGTATCATTTCATAAAAAAAAAACATTTCAATGTCATTTCAAATTTACGCTCTTCACACTTGAATAGAAATTGAGTTTCAAGAGCATATAAGGAATTAGGAAATTAGCGTTTATGTTGATTCCCTAAAAAAAAGTGATTGATGGTTAGGCGGGTTAGGTTGCAGCCACATAAGCTTCGGGCTCACATAATGGTGCCCTCGTGAGTTTTAACCCGTTCGGACTGAATTTTATCTTACAAATGTTCAACTTTTAAAAAAAAAATCCTATATTTACCAGCCCAAAAAGAAAATGGCCTAAAAACACAACTCACAGTAAGTTAGTGGCCTAAGAATGCTGCTCTTTTAAATGTATTTAAATTGAATTCTGTAGTACGAAAGTATTGTATATTTCAAAGAAATAAATAAATTAAACAAATTAAAGCTTTTTTATTATAACTTTAACAATTTCAATAATAATTTTTATAATATTAAAAATAATGTTAACATAGATTAAATAAGAATGATGTTCACCAAAGATATACTCTCTCCGTCTACGAAATGGTTGCCACATTGTGGATGATACGAGTTTCAAGAAAATGGTAGGTAATAATGGATATTGTTATGAGTGGAGTAAGGATCCTACAATAAATGTGAGTAAAGTAATGCGAATATAAGGTTAAATATAATATATTATGTAGGTTTTACTACTATAAATGAAAATAACAACTATTTAGTGAACGAACTTAAATGATAAAAGTAACAATCATTTCGTAGTGGAATGGAGTAATACACTGCACCTTAAATAAATAATGTTTATATATAGATAAAATAAGAATGGTGCTCCCGAATATAAAGCACTCCTATCTATACACATATACACGTAAGTTTACATGGTAACATGATTTGTTCCTACTCGTTAAAGCTTTTATTTCTTATTTCCTTCCATACGTGTCCTTCTCTAAATTGAAGTATGATGATGATGAATATAGGCTATGAACTAGACGTATGACTCGTGCTTCTTTTCCAGTAATAAACTTATGGACTCATTGATAAATTTGGCAAGACCCCTAGTTTTAAACTTAAGGTTTTTGAGATTTTGAATTTAATCTGCATGTTATAGTGTCATATATTTTCATTTTATTTGGTGTGTAATTTTCTTAAACTATTTAATGGTGAAAAGATTTATCTGATGTAATATATTTATCCGACGATTATCCTTATATTAGTGATCGGAGCGAAGGCGGAACCGTAAAATTTTCGGCTCCATCGGAAAAAAAATCTGAAAATTAAGAAAAAAATCTGGAAAATTAATAATTAAAAAAAATGAAAAGTCAATGCTGGGCGTTGAACCGGTCGGAATCCAGGGCGGATCGGCCCAATCTGCATGGTGCAAATGTCTCCAGAGGAGACCGACCCAAAAAAAAGCAAAGAGAAAAAATGAATCATTTGTTGCCATCTTTTTCACTCTCCCCTGTCCTACGAGCGCGTAGAGGACACACGCCTATCAGGAAGGACGGTGTCCGCCATCTCTTTACATGTTGACGTGCCATGGGATCCTCTACTTCTTTCCAATCCGACTGCCCAAATCCACACCCATTCGCTTGGGTTCCAATTTTTGGAATCCACTCCGATGGTTGGAGTTGGATTTCATTTTTGGAACCCAACCATTGTAGTTACTCTAAGTAATTATTCCCTCCATTCCATTATTCTTGACCTGTATTTCTTTCGGATTGTTCCGTTATTATGTCATGTTTTTTTATTTGGAAATAATTAGGAGATGATTAGGGTCAATTAATTTGTTAAACAACTCATTTTACACATGTCATCCTACTTTTCCACGTCATTTTCTTTGTCATTCACTATTCTCCCTCTTCGCTACCGACTTTATTCCACTTTATTTCACTATTCACTCTCTCTACCCACTTTATTTCACTTTAAAAACTCCACTAAATGTATCTTTTACTCTTAATTATTTTCTCCTTAAAATTCGTGCCCAAAAGAAACATGCCAAGCCTGGTGGGATGGAGGGAGTAATATAATTTCATGTTTTTCACTTCAATATAGAAAGAATAGGAGTATATTGTGCTACTTCATGAGCAACATTATTGGCACTTGTATAAGCATATTTGATAGTACCAAATAATAAACTTTTGCTTCACCATCCTCTTCTCTCGATCAAACATAATATCAACATCAACATCCACCCCTACATGATCCTCCTCTCTGTTTGATCCATTTCCTTATGCTGCATGAAATTTGAATTCCCATCATTTTGTCACATTCCAATTAGATTTGTCAAGTGGATCGGAGTTGGGCCTTATCGTTAAAATGGGTGCCAATTGAGCAATTTTGGACCCAAAATTGTGGTCAGCCCAGGCCTTCTCCAAAAGGGAGTGTTTTATGAAAAAACCCATCCCAAGCCTGGTCCATTTCATTTTCGGTCTAAGCCGGCTCGGGCCATTTTACAACAACAATTCCAATCGTGCTATTATGGACATGAATATATGTTGAAAAAACCACCACAAACACTACACTTATGAATATAGCATAGTAAAATGATCAGGTATACAATTTCAAATAGAAACAGATAAACTCCTTCACAAGAATCTTCTAGAAAGTTTATCCTTGGTTTTCTCGAGTGATTTCACATCAGCAAATCAGAATAAACAGTTGAGAGCTAAATTGCAATATGGATTAACTGATTCAGAATCCACAAATTCAAAACAATGAACTCACAGTGAATTTACTGTAATTGGACCAAAAACAAAAGAATAATGTTGTTACCACAAATTTAGCACCGAAAAAAAAAATCTACAACATAGAGCTAAATATATCAGCAGCTCAGCACAATACGTGCATGGATTTCCTTATACTCCCTCCGTTCACAAAATGGTTGTCACATTGTGGACGACGCGGGTTTTAAGAAAATAGTAGGTAGTACGTAGTAGTAAATTATAATGAGTATTGTTGTGAATGGAATAATGGTCCCACAATAAATATGAGTGGAGTAGCAAAAGTGACAATCATTTTGTAGATAAACTTAAGTAGTAAAAATGACAACCATTTCGTGGACGGAGGGAGTAGTATATAATACTCACAGAAATGACACAAAATTTACATATGCTATTTCACACCTTTGCTGCATTACAAAAAAATGCCCACTAGCAATAGAGATCAATGAGAAACCAATACGGCATACAAATTTTCACAGGCTTAATTGATTAAGTAAACTACTAATGAAAAGCCTTCTCAAAAAAAAAAAAAAAAAAAAAAAAGCACAAATATATTGGCAGTACAAGAAGAGGGGAAAATTTTATACCATAAGCTCAAAGACTACCTTAACTGCTCATTGCAGAGCCAAGAACACAATGCAACTCAGGTGCTTCGCTATGTTGATCTACCACCATCAAAAAACTCGAAATCCCAACTTTATCGAAATAAAAGCCTAGATCAAAAGCTGACAATAGGAACAAGAATCCTCTCACCTCCATTGATCATCCATTTTCACCACTACCTCTCATTTAAGACCTCCATGATTTATTAACTTTAATTGCTTCTTTCATCACATTAGTCTTTATCTTAGGAGACATTCTGAGCAGCTGCACCAAAAGAGTAATGCACGTTCTCCTAACGTTGAGCTCCGTGTCTTCTTTCCTCAAATGGGGATGGTAGAACCCCACCATTGCATCAAGAACCAACTTAATTTGCAGGATCAGAGGATAGGTGAAGAACTTTGAAGATTTCATCACCCATCAATTCCATGTCCTTTTCAACGTCGTTTAGAAACATCTACAAGGTCTTACCATCCATTCTCACCGTGAATTTCAAGTCTGCAGATTCATTTGGTTCCATATCTCAAAGACATAAGCTGAGCGCTCTAGTTTCAATTGTTGATTCTTCGAATCAATTTTCTGAAGACCATGGGCAGTGGAGCGCGCGCTCACTGCATTTGCGAGCTCCAACCATGAGCTCGCACACATTTGGCGAGCTCGGCGCGCGCGCTCTCCATTCCGAGCTCGAGCTTGAGTGAGCTCGCTGAAGTCAGCGTACACATGGCGATCGCTGGTTGGTTCGTTCGCTAGCCATTGCGATCTCCAACGATCGTCGATTCAAATATTTTTTTTTTAATTCTCTCTTTCTCATCTATAAATATAACTCTTCCCAACTCATTTCATACACTAATCTCTTCAGTCTCTCAAACCTCTACAACACCTCCAATTTCTTGTTTATTTCAATTTCTTCAAAAATCATGTCGGGTGACGATGATTATTTCAACGCAAGAATGGAAGAAATGCGAGAGTTTGGTCTCAAAACCACCGCCATGTTCGGTGGAATCATGGCGAAGGCCGCCGTAGTCATCATCGCTGCCGAAGAAGAGGAGGCAGAGGCAGATGCCGAACAAAATGCAAAGAGAAAAAGGACGATCGTGCATCGTGACCGCCTTGATGCTGAGGCCCGTCTTAATACTGATTACTTTGCCGAGTTTCCAACGTGGGGCGAAGACGTCTTGCACCGCTAATTTCGGATGAGTAAAAAATTATTCCACACAATCTACAAGGCAGTGGAGGCTCGAGAACCTTATTTTCAGCACCGCATGAATGCAACAAGGAAAATGGGGTTCACCGCACTCTAGAATTTGTACGATGGCGTTGCGGCAACTTGCAAATGGTGGTTGCGCTGATCAATACGACGAGTATCTACGGATAGAAGACAACACTGGTCAACAATCGCTTAATTATTTTTGTCAAGCGATCATATGTGCATTCGGCGAGGAGTATTTGCGGCCACCAAACACGGCTGACTGCGCACGACTTCTGCAAATGCATGAATCAAAGCATGGCTACCTCGACATGCTTGGTAGCATCAAACTGCATGCATTGGTAGTGGAGGAACTGTCCGACTGGGTGGAAAGGGACGTACACAAACCATAAGAATCTTGCTTGAAGCTATTGATTCTCAAGATCTGTGGATTTGGCACGCATTCGTCGGTGTCGCCGGCTCAAACAACGACATCAATGTGCTCAACCAGCCACACGTGTTCCAAGATCTTCTGCAGGGAAAGAACTCGGCGGTGACTTTTTTTGCAAACGGCACTTAGCACAAAATGATCTTGTTGACCGCATTTATTCATGTTGGCCAACCTTTGTGAAGACTCTCCCGTGCCCGATTGATTCAAAGAGATGTTTATTTACGAGGAAATAAGAAACCGCATGCAAGGACATGGAAATAGCTTCCGGCATCGTCAAAGCTCGTTAGGCTATAATCAGTAGGCATGCGCGTTCCTGGTTCCGATAGACTCTATCAAACATCATGTATGCTTGCATTATCTTGCATAACATGATAGTTGAAGATGAGCGCAATTCTGTAACTAATTGGAGCCCTGAAGAAGAATCAACCTCTACTACCCAAGTCAATACGAGGCAAGGGGCCCCAAGCTTTCAAGAGTATATGAATCGGAAAGAAGACGTTTGAGATCAAAGAGCCCACACAAAGCTTGAGGATAATTTGATCGAAGAGATTTAGACACGCTTCGAAAATTAATGTAATTTTTCTATTATTTATTTTATGCATATTTTTTAATTAAATTTTTATATTAAAAAAAAATCAGCCATGTCCAATTTAATGGACATCGTCATTGAAAACCAAAAGAGCGAGCTCGCTCTAGACGACCATGTGGCAAAAAAATGGGCATGGAGCTCGTTCAATAAGCTTGCCACTGCCCACACCCTAAAGAGCTATTCTTTCATCAAATTGAGCAGCTGCTTTTTCAAGTCAACTCTCGAATTCTCTCCTCTTGGAATGAGGTGAAGACTGTTTTCATCTTCTCCAACTCCTCTACCGCCGCTTCCCTAATCAAATCAGCTTCTTTTGCAATCAATGTCAATGATTCCCAACCTGCATTCTGTCGAGCTTTTTTTCTGCTAATTCTATTCTCTCCATGAATCGATGCTTCAACATTTCTCGCTCCCAAATCCTAACCTTGTCGGCCAAATTCTCTTCTTTCAACGTGATTGCTCTCATTTCCCCCTCCTGGAACAAATTGAACTCCTCATTCTTCTCCGCCGAGCATCGAGTTACTTCTCCATCTCCGACAACGATTCCCGGTCCAATCGCAATCTCTCTCCCTCAGCCTCTTCACTCAACTGCCGCCTAATTTCAACAACTTCAGCCTCCGCCATCTCCGACCATTTAGCACGCTCGTTTACCGCCCTGAGATGGAGATCTAATTCCTCCTCTCCATCCTAACATCACCGAGAAACCTCACTCGCTTCAAAGCTAATTCATCTTCCTCACATGCCAGTTCCCTCTTTCTTCTCTCTTCGAACACAAAGAAATCTCTCTCTCTCTCTCTCTCTCTCTCTCTCTCCACAGATTTTCTCAGACGATCGACCTCCCACATCCTCTCCGACACCGATTCCCGCCTCCCGCGACTCTACTTCTCATCTTTTTGTTTGGAGAAAATCCACTGCTTATGCCTCTAATTAGGGGTGAGCATTCGGTTATTCGGTCACCGAACCGAACCGAATTGCAAAAACCAAATTAAAACCGAATTATATAATAAATAACTGAATCCGAACCGAACATGGCTAAAACCGAACAAAACCGAACCGAAACTGAAATATTTCGGTTCGGTTTCGGTTAAAACCAAATAAACTGAAATAAATACACAATAAATTTTCTACATTTTAAATAAGTAATTAACATTCAATATTTAAGATTCCAAATCCGCAAAAAGTAATAATCTAAATTCTAAAACATCTTTAACCAAACATAAATAAATCAGTGATGTTTGTTGATGTTGCATGTCCAAAATTCCAAACATCTTAACCAAAACATAACCAAAATTCCAAAACATATATATAAAAATTAATAATAATCATTTTAATTTTTAAATATATATAAAAATTAATAAATTATTAAATTAATTATTAATTTGGTTCGATTTTCGGTTAACCAAATATTTTTTTTCAAAAACCATATCCAAACCGAAAAACCGAAAAGTTCAAAATTCAAAACCAAAACCAAACCGAAAACTAAATTAAGCAAACCGAATTAGTATTTCGGTTAGGTTCGGCTCGGTTTTTCGGTTTTAACCGAATTTTGCTCACTCCTACCTCTAATGCCAGTTTTATCTTTTGCTTTTTAATTTATTAATAATTAGTAGTGTGAATTAGTAGTAATAGATATTCGTACATGATTTTTTTAGTTTGACTAATAAATCATAATTGAAAACTAATTAACAATAATTAATAAACTCTCGTTAACAACTAGTAATAAAATTTAGAGTTTATTATGTGATTTGGCCATATTGGGGCTATCACCCCAATTTTTAGTCCACCAATTTTACAAATCCAAATTTTGGCCATCCATTTACAAATTGAGCCCGAAAGCTAAGCCCGTGGGTTTTAACTATTTGAGCTCAAACCAGATCCCAACTAACCCGCCCAACCGGGTCACAATACCCACCCAAATTAGATTTACCCTATCTCATGAATTGAATTCACCCTCTTTCTCTCAGCTCGACAGCGCTCTCTCTCTCTCTTTCTCTCTTCCAGCTTCATCTCTCGTTCTCTCTCTATTTCTCTTTTCCTCCCGTCGCATGAAATTGATATGTTCCATCCATTTGTTGATTAATCCGGGAAGTGTAATTTAGGATCGGAGCTCACCTATCTCTGCCACCATTTGAAATTGATCCGACACGATTTCTCGAGCTCACCTATCTCCGGCGACATCACCGACGAAAATCTCTGGATCGGAGTTACTTTCTCAGACGATCTCCTCTCCACGAACATGTGATTCTAAGATTATTGAGGTTATTCTAAAATTCTCTTCAATCATGCAATTGTTTTGTTTGTACTTGTTTTTAGATTAATCTAGGTAATTATGTTATGAATATGTTTACATGATGTGAATTGCTTAGTTGAATTCTGATTAGGCATCCATTTCTATTTGATTTGATTGTTGTTTCATGTTTTTCATCTCATTCTGTGTGTACATGGTTGCTGTGATTTGGTATAGTTGGAACGACTGACTTCATTTGTTCCAACTGTACCAAGCTTCCATGGCTGAATTCATTTTCGTTTACTTGTTCTCAATTTGTGTGTACATGCATGGTGTGTTTTGGTACAGTTGGAAACGACTAGCTTAAGCTGTTCCAACTGTACCAAGTTTCCATTGCTGAATTCGTATTCGTTTTGTTGTTCTCGATTTGTGTGTGCATGCATGGTGTGTGTTTGGTGCAGTTGGAACGACTGATATCAGCTGTTCCAACTGCACCAAAGAAGAGAGTTGATCCCCGTTCCCCCTAGGGTTCACCATTAGGGTTTTTAGAATGCCACCGTTCCCTAATTGTGCATGGTATGTGTTTGGTGCAGTTGGAACGACTGTTATCGTCTGTTCCAACTGTACCAAGCTTCCATGGCTGAATTCGTCTTCGTTTAGTTGTGTGTGCATGCATGGTGTGTGTTAGGTGCAGTTAGAACGACTGATATCAGCTGTTCCAACTGCACCAAAGAAGAGAGTTGATCCCCGTTCCCCCTAGGGTTCACCATTAGGGTTTTTAGAATGCCACCGTTCCCTAATTGTGCATGGTGTGTGTTTGGTGTAGTTGGAACGACTGTTATCATCTGTTCCAACTGTACCAAGCTTCCATGGCTGAATTCGTCTTCGTTTAGTTGTGTGTGCATGCATGGTGTGTGTTATGTGCAGTTGGAACGACTGATATCAACTGTTCCAACTGCACCAAAGAAGAGAGTTGATCTCCGTTCCCCCTAGGGTTCACCATTAGGGTTTTTAGAATGCCACCGTTCCCTAATTGTGCATGGTGTGTGTTTGGTGCAGTTGGAATGACTGTTATCATCTGTTCCAACTGTACCAAGCTTCCATGGCTGAATTCGTCTTCGTTTAGTTGTGTGTGCATGCATGGTGTGTGTTTGGTGCAGTTGGAACGACTGATATCAGTTGTTCCAACTGCACCAAAGAAGAGAGTTGATCCCCGTTCCCCCTAGGGTTCACCATTAGGGTTTTTAGAATGCCACCGTTCCCTAATTGTGCATGGTGTGTGTTTGGTGCAGTTGGACGACTGTTATCATCTGTTCCAACTGTACCAAGCTTCCATGGCTGAATTCGTCTTCGTTTAGTTGTGTGTGCATGCATGGTGTGTGTTTGGTGCAGTTAGAACGACTGATATCAACTGTTCCAACTGCACCAAAGAAGAGAGTTGATCCCCGTTCCCCCTAGGGTTCACCATTAGGGTTTTTAGAATGCCACCGTTCCCTAATTGTGCATGGTGTGTGTTTGGTGCAGTTGGAACGACTGTTATCATCTGTTCCAACTGTACCAAGCTTCCATGGCTGAATTCGTCTTCGTTTAGTTGTGTGTGCATGCATGGTGTGTGTTTGGTGCAGTTGGAACGACTGATATCAGCTGTTCCAACTACACCAAAGAAGAGAGTTGATCCCCGTTCCCCCTAGGGTTCACCATTAGGGTTTTTAGAATGCCACCGTTCCCTAATTGTGCATGGTGTGTGTTTGGTGCAGTTGGAACGACTGTTATCATATGTTCCAACTGTACCAAGCTTCCATGGCTAAATTCGTCTTCGTTTAGTTGTGTGTGCTTGCATGGTGTGTGTTTGGTGCAGTTAGAACGACTGATATCAGCTGTTCCAACTGCACCAAAGAAGAGAGTTGATCCCCGTTCCCCCTAGGCTTCACCATTAGGGTTTTTAGAATGCCATCGTTCCCTAATTGTGCATGGTGTGTGTTTGGTGTAGTTGGAACGACTGATATCATCTGTTCCAATTGTACCAAGCTTCCATGGCTGAATTCGTCTTCGTTTAGTTGTGTGTGCATGCATGGTGTGTGTTTGGTGCAGTTGGAACGACTGATATCATCTGTTCCAACTGTACCAAGCTTACATGGCTGAATTCGTCTTCGTTTAGTTGTGTGTGCATGCATGGTGTGTGTTTGGTGCAGTTGGAACGACTGATATCATATGTTCCAACTGTACCAAGCTTCCATGGCTGAATTCGTCTTCGTTTAGTTGTGTGTGCATGCATGGTGTGTGTTTGGTGCAGTTGGAACGACTGATATCAGCTGTTCCAACTGCACCAAAGAAGAGAGTTGATCCCCGTTCCCCCTAGGGTTCACCATTAGGGTTTTTAGAATGCCACCGTTCCTTAATTGTGTATGGTGTGTGTTTGGTGCAGTTGGAACCACTGATATCATATCTTCCAACTGTACCAAGCTTCCGTCTTCGTTTAGTTGTGTGTGCATGCATGGTGTGTGTTTGGTGCAGTTGGAACGACTGATATCAGCTGTTCCAACTGCACCAAAGAAGAGAGTTGATCCCCGTTCCCCCTAGGGTTCGCCATTAGGGTTTTTAGAATGCCACCGTTCCCTAATTGTGCATGGTGTGTGTTTGGTGCAGTTGGAACGACTGTTATCATATGTTCCAACTGTACCAAGCTTCCATGGCTGAATTCGCTTCGTTTAGTTGTGTGTGCATGCATGGTGTGTGTTTGGTGCAGTTAGAACGACTGATATCAGCTGTTCCAACTGCACCAAAGAAGAGAGTTGATCCCCTTTCCCCCTAGGGTTCACCATTAGGGTTTTTAGAATGCCACCGTTCCCTAATTGTTCATGGTGTGTGTTTGGTGCAGTTGGAACGACTGATATCATCTGTTCCAACTGTACCAAGCTTCTATGGCTGAATTCGTCTTCGTTTAGTTGTGTGTGCATGCATGGTGTGTGTTTGGTGCAGTTGGAACGACTGATATCATCTGTTCCAACTGTACCAAGCTTTCATGGCTGAATTCGTCTTCGTTTAGTTGTGTGTGCATGCATGGTGTGTGTTTGGTGCGGTTGGAACGACTGATATCATCTGTTCCAACTGTACCAAGCTTCCATGGCTGAATTCGTCTTCGTTTAGTTGTGTGTGCATGCATGGTGTGTGTTTGGTGCAGTTGGAACGACTGATATCAGCTGTTCCAACTGCACCAAAGAAGAGAGTTGATCCCCGTTCCCCCTAGGGTTCACCATTAGGGTTTTTAGAATGCTACCGTTCCCTAAATGTGCATGGTGTGTGTTTGGTGCAGTTGGAACGACTGATATCATCTGTTCCAACTGTACCAAGCTTTCATGGCTGAATTCGTCTTCATTTAGTTGTGTGTGCATGCATGGTGTGTGTTTGGTGCAGTTGGAACGACTGATATCAGCTGTTCCAACTGTACCAAGCTTCCATAGCTGAATTCGTCTTTGTTTAGTTGTGTGTGCATGCATGGTGTGTGTTTGGTGCAGTTGGAACATCTGACTTTAGTTGTTCTAACTGTACCAAGCTTCCATGGCTGATTTGTCCATATTATAATGACCTACTTATACTGATACACTTTCTTCTATTTTGTAGATGAGTGCGAAAGGTTTGATTATTGCTCATGGAGAGACTTGGGTGAACACTGTTTATGAGGGTGGACGGAGGGAATATATGCCTGTTCCGGGTAATGGCATAACGTTTGATGAGCTATTGGATAAGCTTGAAATGCGTGTGATGAAAGAGAGGACGATTTACAGATATGATATTGATGCGTTGTTTGAGTCTCCTGGATGTGAGGTGATGAGGATGAAGATCACCGATGACTTTGAGTTGACACATGTGTTGAGTGCAGTGGAGATGCCTATATTACATGTCAGTGTTTCGTGTATTGGTCGTGAGTTGGCGAAGCATGTTTTACATCATCCTGCTGCTATTGAAGTTTCAGCTTCTAGCCATGTTAGTAGTAGTGATAAACAGTCTGATGATGTTCATGATGGTTATGAGGTTGTTGAGGATGACGATATGGATGAAGAGGAGGACCTGGATGATTTTGTTGGGCAAAACGACTACGGGGATGATCATGATAGTGATTATGATGTTTGCTATGGTAGGGATTGTCACAAGCAGGCATCTGGTGATGTTTCGGATGAAGAGAATGGTGATGATCATCACCCTACTAGTCAGTGGATTATCCCAGGTGCTGTATACCAATCTTCAATCCCTTGTCGGGAACTAGGCATAGAGGAGGATGACACTAGCAGTGAGAAGTTACGTAAGGGCGGTCTGTTTGCAAACAAGAAGAGATTGCTTGTAGCTTGTGGTGTTTATCACCTTATTAACCATTCAACATTTTCTACAGTTCGTTCATCAAAGCAGAGATATCATATTGTATGCAAATTTGGTGGTCGTTGCCCATTTATTGTTCGGGGAAAGCCGTTGGGGAAGATGTGGTTGATTACTGAATTCGTTCCCCATAGCTGTGAGATGGACCTGAGGTATCATGCTCCCCCGAAGGTGTCTTCCAAAGTGTTAGCTTCGTATTTCATACCGGAATTGATGGTTAAAGGTGTTACGTTAACACCAAAAGCTATTCAGGCGTTGCTACAGCAGAAATATGGTATTCATGTGAAGTATAATACTGCACTTGCTGGGAGGAATTTGGCTATTATGAAGACGTACGGTGATGCGGATACTTCCTTCCACATCCTTGCAAGGTATATATACATGTTGGAGAAGGTAAATCCTGGTTCTGTTGTAGATCTGCAAACCGATGAAAATAATGTCTTTGAATATGTATATATTGCTTTGTCTGCTTGCATTAAAGCATATAAGCTTTGCGGCCTATGATTGTTGTGGATGGCACTCATTTGTAGGGCAAATACAAGGGTATTTTGTTTGTTGCTGTTGGTAAGGATGTAAATGAACAAATAGTTCCCTTAGGCTTTGGCATTGGTGACAAAGAGTGTGATGCTTCGTGGATCTGGTTCTTTAAGCAGCTACGAAAGACATTTGGAGTGCGTGAGGAGTTAGTGTTTGTCACAGATCAGCATCCGAGCATAAGCAATGCGATTGAACAAGTGTTTCCAGAAGCGCACCATGCACTTTGTGGCTATCATATTCAGAACAACATCAAGCATTAGGGAAGTGATGTCGTTGAAATTTACAAACTAGCTGCAAGGGCTTACAAGGTTAATCATTTTGAGCAGCATATGGAGAATTTGAAGGCTGTTAAAGCCAAAGCATATGATAAGTTGATGAAAATGGGTCCAAGCAGATGGGCTCGTTCACACTGCCCTGTCCGTCGTTTTCTCCTTATGACATCTAATCCTGCTGAGTGTATGAACAACTGTCTTCGATGGTCTAGAAGATTGCCTGTTTGCACCCTTTTGGAGACTATTCGAGATAGGATTGGAGTTTGGTTCTATGAGCGGCGGGTTATTGCTACTGAAAGACCTCTCGAGTTAGATTTGTCGGATTGGGCATCAATGAGATTGGCAAAATCAGTTCATTTGGGTCTCAAAATGTCTGTGCAACCAATTAGTTCAACCAAGTTTGAGGTTAAAAATGATGACAAGAGTTATGTTGTTGATCTTGAAAGCCACACATGCACGTGTCTTGTTTTCCAGTTCCAAATGATACCATGTCCTCATGCTGCAGCTGCCATAGGGTAATTATTATTATTTATCTCCTTTTTTCTTCATAATATGTTATATTTTTTGCCTGTTCTGTCTTTAAGTGTTTGGTACAGTTGGAACCACTGGCATCAGCTGTTCCAACTGTACCAAGGTTCCTTGGCTGATTTGGATTCTTTTGCTTATTTGTTCTCGATTTCTGTGTGCATGCATGTGGTGTGTTGGGTACCGTTGGAACAACTGACTTCATTTGTTCCAACTGTACCAAGCTTCTATGGTTGAAGTTGGATTCGTTTACATGTTCGACATTTTTTGTGTGTGCATGTGGTGTGTTTGGTACAGTTGGAACCACTGACTTCAGTTGTTCCAACTGTACCAAGCTTCCTTGGCTGAATTCGGATTCATTTACTTGTTCGTCTACTTTTTTATTTTGTTCTTTCTTTTTTGTTTTTAATTTTTGGGTGCAGGAAGGTCCGTCAGAACCCATCATCGTATGTGAATTCTTATTTCTCCACTGTTTCTCTCTGTGAAATATATTCTGGAGAGGTGATGCCATTACCGAATCCTGAAGATTGGCGTATTCCCCCTGATATCGCTTTGAGGGTTGTGCAAACGTCGGGTGAGGTTCGACAAGCTGGGAGGCCGCGTGAGAAGAGAATCAAGAGTGGTGGTTCCGGTTCATATTGAAGGGCCCGTCGATCGCAGGTGGTTAAGAGTGGTGGTTCCAGTTCTTCAGTGAGTCATGTTTGTTCTCGATGCTATGAGCCTGGACACTATGATACTACCTGCAAACTAGTCATTCCATTGAAACCTCGGGAAGAAGTCAGCAGCAGCGAGTCAGGTGTTACTGGTCGTAGAAAGAGTCGGTGCAACATATGCAAGGCTGAAGATCATAACCGAGCAACATGTTCTCTCAGATTTGGTTGAAGTTTTTTACAGTTTCACGGGCTGACCGGTTTTATTGTTCATTTTTTATATAAAATATTGACCTCCCTGTCGGTACTCTTGGCACAATTTAACTCCTTTGTCCCATTCATACTGAATATATGATTAGATTTTGAATTCCGCAATATCATTCCGTGTTTATTGTTTAGTGTTTACATTATATTTTATGTTGTATCTTTATGTAGCGAATTGTTATAATGTATTGTATCAGGGGTTCATTCATTGTTTTCAAAGTGTCGTAATATGTTTGGTACAATTGGAACAAATTTTCCATTTGTTTCAACCGTACCAAAATCACCATACTTGTGAGATTTTGTCATGTTTGGATGGTACAGTCGGAACAAATGGGCAAATTTGTTCTGACTGCACCAACTATCTAGAGTATAACTTTTAATATTGTAACAGTAAATATTGAAGGTTTGTTTCTGTATGTTTGGTACAGTTAGAACAACTGATTTCAGTTGTGCCAACTGTACCAAGATTCATTGACTGAATTCGGATTTGTTTACCTGTTCGACATCGTTGTGCTTGCATGTGTGTGTTTGGTGCATTTGGAACAACTGAAAGTACTACTACTAGTAAAATAAAAAGACAATTCTAGATTTTGATGGACTTTAGTAATAAAAAGACAATTCTACATTTACTACTAATATTAACGATCATATACAACCCCCATGCTTAATACACCCCACAAACTCCCACATTGTATCAAAATGTAAACTATACAAACACTGTTTCAAAAATATAAACTGTTCAATACTTAGACTATGCATCATTTAGATTTGCTTCCTCGTCAACCCCTTCCTCTTCTTCTTCATCTGCTACAGGTTCCATAGGCTCAGAGGTACTTTCTTGCTCGAATGTACTTGCATCGGTGCTGAATTTATAGATTGTTTCCGCCATGTTACCACGAAATGTTTTTACCTCAGCTTTGGTCATGCGCTTTTTTCACTATCTTCCTGTCAGCATCATCTCAGCATACTTCACAGCTAGAGCTCCACAGCTGAAGTTGTCTACCTGTCTCAAATGATTCGTTCCATCATTTGGGAACGAATAGATCCACTCCGTGTACTTGGGCTGAATGCTCTTCCCTCTGTAGTAGTCAATCGTTTTCAGGAGTTGTGGGAGCAGCCTGCACAGTGGTACGAAGACTTCTTGGCGTATGTTGTAATGTTTTTCCTCAAATATATGCTGATTTGAGTCATAGATGATGACTTCCTGCTGCATGAAATCTACCAAGCAAGTGGCCCAGTGCCTGTTAAAGTGAGCGACCACTATGACCTGACATGATCAATGAAAATCACAACCACATCAGTTACACACATTCAGAAAAACAAGCAAGTGGAACTGTCTTTTGGTACTTTTGGCACAAATATATTCATTTGTGCCAAGAGTACCAAATGAATCCACATTATACTTTGCATGCATACCAAGACAGGTGAAATCAAACTGGAATTATCATGAATTCTGTTGGAACAGTTGGAACAAATTTACTCATTTGTTCCAACTGTGCCAACAAGCTAACAAACAATCAAACAAACAAGTTGCATTTAGTACTATTTCTGTTGGAACAGTTGGAACAAATTTACCCATTTGTTCCAACTGTTCCAAGAGGTTAGCTATCATTCAAACTAACAAATTTACCCACTTAGTGAATAACTAACCTTCTTCAAGTCCTTCCATTTCTTCATAAACTTCCCTCATCTTGGATACTGGCCCTCAGCATACATGCGCAACATTTTCATCTCATCGTCCGGTACAACCTCCTCAGTTTGTTGGCTATAGATGGTGCCTTCTAGGTCCGTTCCATGCATTTGCTTCCATATGTGGTGTATGACGGTCTATGCATTATGAGATTATCAGATGTCATTTACTTGATTATTATAAATTGAAAGTTTGATAAATCTTGTTCAACTTACCATGAAATCTGAGCTTGTGATACCAATGTCGGCATCGATGTCACCAGCTTTAAGTCCAGCAAGTTCCGGCTTTGATGCTATCACAGCAAGGTATGAGTCTATGTGATCATTGTCAATCATTTTATCCATGTCTCTGAGATCCTCAAACCATTGTCTTCACACCAAATTCGCCAAGCCCACGTTTCTCCTGCACATACCAATGCATATGAATAAGAATATTAATGAGAATTCAATCATAATATTTAATCACTTACTCTTCTTCATTGTTCTTTATAAACAATTTGAAGTCTGTTCCCCTGACGTCTTTAGGCAGGAATGGGCTTTTACAGGCTACAGACGGAAGCTTTATCCTGATTGGCCTTGTTCGCACTATTTTCTCAGCCTCCAACGTGGGTTTTTCTGCATGTTGTGCCGGTTGTGATGCTTCTGGTGGTTGTTGTGATGTCGTTGCTTGTGTTTCATTGGCTGAAGATGGTGTTCCCCACGTGCGGTGGTAGAATCTCCGTTCATGTTCGATGTAGGCTTCCCATTCAGCAGTGCTCTGGTGTGTTTGTTCTAACTGTGCCAACCAAGCATATGCATTATGATACCAAACATCTAGAGGAGCATCATGACATAATCTTTAAACAATTGGAAGTTTGGTACAATTGGAAGAACTGGAATCACTTGTTCCAAATGTACCAACACACACACAGGCAAACACATGGAAATGTTGAACAAGTAAACACATACAAATTCACAATTGGAAGCTTGGTACAGTTGGAACAACTGGAATTAGTTGTTCCAAATGCACCTGACCACACACATGGATGCAAACAATGAGTCAATGTGTGGTACAGTTGGAACATCTGAAAGTCAGTTGTTCCAACTGTACCAAAAAACACAGACATGCATGCACATAAAATATTGAACAAGTAGTCAATCGAAGTAATATTTTTACCTGAGTTGGTGGATGAGATGGCTGTCCTCGTTGCATTCTGGCCATGACGCAGTCGGCTATGTCGTTGATGAGTTGTCCCCGATCGAAATGTGCAGCAAATTCTATACGCGCTTGCTTTGCTGCACGATCTCCGACTCTATCAATGAACTCCTTCATCTGTGCACTGGTGAATGAGATGATAGGCTGTTCCTGCTGAGTTCCATCGCCTTCATCCAGTCTCTCCTCATTTCTCTCCAACCGTGGTCGTTTGGGTGCATATATATACCTTGCTGCCAATCCTTTCGCTCTTCTTATGTTTCCCTCGACAAGTTTATCAAACTTGAACTCGAATGGCATGCCTCGTTTCACAATAGATTCCCAGTTCTTGTGTCTCTTTTCCTCAGTGGTTGGCACCAGTGGCTAACAAACCTGCCAAAAATCATGATATGTTATGTATATACTATATATTAAGGTGCATAGAACATAAAAATGGTATTATTAAGCATTTTTACCTATCTGCCTGTTTGTACATTAGCGTAATTTCTTGGGTATGTGAACCTCAGCATACGTGGAAATGATTTCTGTCGCAGTGTTCCTCCGATATCCTTTCCCACTTTGGGCAAGACACTGTATATCCAAGCCAGATAGAGAACATATGGAGTTATTTAACTTTTATTGCAAAACTAAACAGTAAGAATTTAACGATAACTTACCAAAAAGCCAATACAGTTCCCTGAATTGATATGATACGCTCGACTTTTGTCTTCGTCAGCCAAAATGCACTTGAGACTGTCAATAGCGCTTACTGTCATTTGGTATGACATGCTTCCCCATGGGAATTCCTCCCATGCTGTTTTGTCCTCCACGAGCACCCACAGCCAATTCGGAATCGTGTGACTCGATGCATCGTACCCAAATAACATATCAGCCACTATTAGTATCTTTGCAGCCTTGACGTAGTCTTCGGGGTCTTCACCCAATTCCCTTACTGTAAACCTCTCCCTCAAATCATTGGGGGTAGTGTCATTCCTTCCCATGAGCCTGTGATAAAACGATCCTTTACGGGGGTTGTGATTTACATATGGATCAAAGCTGCTCGATCCAAATCTCAGTCCCGTCATCAGAAAGTACTCAACCCTAGAAAACTTAACCACCCGACCTTCTTCCACTTCAAAGTAGAGAGCTATTTGATCTTGCTCCGGTTCTCCCCTCACTTGTCTTGATATCATGTAATGCAGAGCTTTGCCCGACTGCCATATGTGTGCCGGCAGTCTCAAGAAATCACCCAAAGTGGAATCCATCAACTCATTCAATGATCCTGTACCTTCTAACACTTCTCGTATTATTTCAACGGCGTTCTCCTTCCCTTTCACAGCCACCTTGTGATACACATCGATCAAATCGGGGCATTTCAAGCACCATCTTACCTGCATTCGGAAAATAGAAAACATATGAGGCTCAGTTTAGTAAACAGCAAGCAAATATATTCATTTATGCCAAAAAGTACCAAATGAATCTACATTATACTTTGCATGCACACCAAGACAGGTGAAATCAAACTAGAATTATTATGAACTCTGTTGGAACAATTGGAACAAATAGGCAAATTTGTTCCAACTGTTCCAACAAGCTAACTAACATTCAAACAGGTTGCATTTAGTACTAATTCTGTTGGAACACTTGGAACAAATGGGCAAATTTGTTCCAACTGCTCCAACAAGCTAACTAACAATCAAACAGGGTGCATTTAGTACTAATTCTGTTGGAACAGTTGGAACAGTTGGAACAAATAGGTAAATTTGTTCCAACTGTAGCAAACTGTTCCAACAAGCTAGCTATATTTATTTCTGGAAAATAATCGTGAATTAGATGAACTATAGCAATCATTCTGCACAGAAATCATATCTAACATCATTTACAATGCTAAGAATCGAGATCTAAACCTAATTTCACATCTACAAATGCATAACATGAACCATGAACCAACAATGAAAATAGGTTTGAGTTTAGATACTACCTCGACTGGAATTTTCTCTGGTTCGTAGGATTCTTCTGCATTCCCGGCGTCGCCGGCATCCCTACCGTCGTCGGCATTCTCTGTGTCGCCGGCATTCTCAGCGCCGCCGGCATTCTCATCAGCCTGAGTTGTCGCTGCAGTTGATGGCACATAAATCATAGAAATTGTTGGTTGCATGAAATCATCGGAAGATTGAGATGCTTCTTCACCATCTCTTCTATTGATTTCCTTACAGATGTCCATCACATCTTCGGGTAATACAGATGCGGCATCTGCAACCGCCCTCGATGCCTGAGATGCGCGAGATTTACTGGATCGACGCGTCATATTGGCTGAAACGAATGAAGGCGGAGAAGAAGAATAAGAAGAAGAAGATGGTACAGTCGGAACAAATGGATGAGAATTTGGGGGAAGAGAACTGTAAAAGTGAATTAGGTTGGGGGAACCCTGAACCCACTTACCCGAAACCCAAATCCAAACCCTTGCAACCGACCCGAATCTGAGAACCCAACCCGCGCTCCAACCCGAATCCAGCCCGATCAACTTAAAAAGCCCCAACCCGAAGCTCAGATGGCTATAATTTGGATTTCCAAAATGCATGGGCCAAAAATTGAGGTAAATGGCCCAATATGGCTACCTCATAAGTGTACTCTAAAATTTAATTGCAGATTATTAAAATATGATTACTCTTTATCATTTTTAACTCTTAATTAACCCGCTTAATTATGAAACTCGTTAAAGTTGAAAGTATGATTATTCTCTTACTAATCTTTTTTATAACATGAACTACTGCCTAGCCCGTCGAAAATCGATATGAAATTATAGTTTAATTTAATTTAATTTGGTCAATTTATTAATTGGCCGAATAGATAATTATTTTTTGTAGGAGTTTTATTTGGTCAATTTATTTATTAATCGGTCGAATAAATAACTGCTATATTTTCATAGTTTAATTTAATTTAATTTGGTTAATTTATTAATTAGCTGAATAGATAATTATTTTTTTAGGGAATCAATTTATTAGTTGACAGAATAAATGGTTCCAAAATAGTTTGGATAATTTATTGGTTGACCGAATTAATTTAAAAATAGTCTAATATTTTTTTTATTTAATTTGATAAAAAAAATAAGTAATTTCTAATTTGTCAATTAATTAGGTAGACGAGCCAATTTCCAACTGATGGGTACCTCAACTCGGGATCCCAAGTGACACATTTTCATTCTTTATTCTTATTAATTTTATAATTTTCATTTTATTCATTTTTTCCATGTATTTTCTAAAATCTAAAATCGTCATAAATTGTGCATTTATAAATCAAAATTGTGGTCAACGGGTCAAAGAACCGTGGCGGTAGACGAGCCAATTCCCAACTGACACTCGAGAAATTTTTCATTTTATGCTTTTTTCCCATGTATTTTCTAAAATCTATAATCACCATCCATGACATAATTTTTACGTTATTTGTAGTTGGGTTTCCAGCTTTGAATAATTTACAATTTTAATTAACGAATATTACTACACGATTAAGGATGATAACGAATAGTATAATCATTATTTTTATTAAATTTTTGGATCTATATAAATTCTAAATAAATTTTATAAATTACACACTTATAAATCAGAATCGTGGTCAACGGGCCAGTTCCGACGCAGAACTGTGGCGCTAGACTAATATACGGATTTTTTTCAGAAAGGAACACAAATGACTAATTTTTTAATCGGAATTTAAACAAGTACGAGTATATAAATTTCAAACAAGTTTGAATAATCCTAAACACATCATCTCAAATTGTTTGATTAATCGTCTCTGTTAGAAAATGTATAATATGTAGGAAATTGGCAGAAAAATTACTAACGATTTATCAACGAGTCAATTCCGACCAATATTCGTGCGCGTAGATGGGTCAATTCAGTACTTGCGGGACAACTTTTTTTTTTGATATATTATATAATTTTGAACTCATAAAATTAAGAATATTTATGGTCAACATTTATCTTATATCATTGACTAAATAATTTTATGAATCACAATCATTCCACATAAAGTTTTGTAAAAAGGAAAAACTACAAAGTACATAGTGAAACAATTCTTGAAGTTCTATTCTCAGTTACAACAATTATTCTCGAAGCTGGTAAAAAAGAAAACGAATGTCATCATTTATTTTTCTATGAATATATTTGGAATATAATTATAAATATAATACTACAATTTATAATTATATTTTTATTTATTAAATATTGTGTGAATATTTTTGGAATATAGTTATGTATATAATTAAATATTAATTTCAGGTAAAAAGAAAACAAATGTCATTATTAATTTTTTTGTAAATATATTTGGAAGATGATTATTTATATAATTTAAAATCAGTATTGTAGTCAATAGGCCGGTTCCAGGTCGGAACCGTCGGGGTAGACGGGATGATTGTGAAGCGGTGGTTTAACTTATTTTTTTTTTCTTAATCTTGTGTTGAATTCATAATGTGGGGTATTTAGGGTCACTTTCAACTTATAAACAATCTTAACATATATAGTATTATTCACTATCTATATATCTCTTCTCTCTCTCTCTCACTACCCGCTCCTTTCCTTGCCTCATTTTCTTCATAAAAAGCTAAAAAAACAGCTTAAGAGTCGCTTTCCTTTGAGAGAGAAATATATTTTTGTCCACATCGGTTTTGTAGAAGAACACAGCTTTAACAAAAGTAATAAGAATATATTAGTTATAATTTTTAACAAACATAACTATATGTGTTTAAGACGTAACATGTGGTAAAATTACTTTTTAATTGAATTTGAGATGTGTTCAAGGGATATAAATTCTAAGCGAGTTTAGTATATTGCATAATCGAATTATTTAACACTAAAATAATTAATAAATAATATTTTTTTTAATCTATTACATATTAGTACTATTTAATAATTTTATTTATTTTTATAATTTTCCATCGATTTTCGACGGGTTATACGCTAGTTATATTATATTATTAAAAAGAAAATGATTATGTGGCATCCTTTTAATCCTTCATTCCTATTTATCTAAATTCTCAAATTTTTTAAATAATTTTAATTTGCCCCATTAATTAGGTAGATCTAGACGAGCCGATTTTCAATTGATGAGTAACTCAACTTGAGATCTCACGTAGCACATCTCCATTCTTAGTTCATATTTATTTTAAATTTTTTATTTAATACATTTTTTTTATGTATTTTCTAAAATTTAGAGTCGTCATCCTTGAATTAATTTTTACGTTATTTGTAAATATGTTTCCAACTTTGCATAATTTAGTAAAATCTTGTGTCACACATCGTTTTTTCAATGAAATGTCACCTATTGAAAAGCCTATAAATACCTAGAATCAATGTGTATTTTCTCATCTTTTTTTTAATTATGCAATTTCAAATTTATAGTTGAAATTTGACTTTTTATCTTTTACTATAATTTTCTACAAAATCAGTATTATAGTTAACGGGTCGATTACGGGTCGGAACCATAGGGTAGACGAGTTGATTACAAAGTGGTGGTTCAACTTTTCTTTAATCTTATTTTGAACTCCTAATGTTTAGTATTTATGGTCGCTTTTGTTCTTATAGACAATCTTCAAAACTATTTTTTTTTTCTAAATCAATGTGGTACAAGAAATATTTGCAATGAAAAGGATCAATCTCAATTTTCATACAAAATCGATGTGGGACAATTTCTTTGAGAGTTAAATATATTTTTACTCAAATAAATTTTGGAAAAGATAGAGCTTTGAAAATTATAAAAAATAATTAACAAGTAAATCACATATTACTATCTAATACTCCCTCCGTCCCGTTCATTTTGTAACATTTCTTTTCGCTACAGGTATTAAGAAAACATGTCTTAAGAGTAAGATGGTGTTTAGTGTAGTAAATAAAGTAATATAATTATATATGTTTTTGGTTAAATAAAACTTTATTTCAACCAGTAAACCTGAAGCTCAATACAATAGACTCTCACCCCACTCCAATACTAAAACCACAAAAACGCAAGCCTAACCACTTAAGATCTCAAGTATCGTGCTAGTTTTAGATCTTTGCAGCAGCAAAGAGCCACATGAATCTGACATTTCCGCACTACTTCCTCGATATTTTTCTGCTTCTGTTGAAATCTCCTTAAATGTCTTTCTCTCCAAACGAAGTATAAGGTAACAAAGAGCAGCACCCCATATATTACTTGCTTACCTGAATTGGAACCATACTGAGTTAGAAGATATTCCTTCTCTTGTTTCCATCCCGAGCTCCGCTGTGGAAGCTGACACCAATCACATAAACATCTCTAAACTTGGCCAGAATAAAAGCATGCAAAGAAAAGATGTTGTTGGCTCTCATCTTCAATCCCACACAGACTACAAATCGGATCACAAGTTATGCTAAACTTGAGAAGCCTATCACACGTCGCCATTCTCCCCCATAGAGCCAACCATGTAATGAAAATACATTTCGGAGGAGCTTTATTATTACAGACAATCCTTCTCCATGCAACACGGGAACAGTGCCTTGTAACTCTTTATATATCTTTCTTGTGGAGAACTTTCTCTCTTGCAGCCAGCCTAGGTCTTTGCTTGTATCCTCCAAATACTTTCTAGCCTAAAAAATTTTTCTTGCCACCCAAGATGTCTGCTAGGGAATCTGTACGGTGACAAGATCTTTCCCTCTCATGCACCCATTTTACCTAACCTCAATCCTGTTTTTGAGCCAAGACCCACAACATTTTGCATATAGTGGCTTTATTCCAGAGTTTCATGTGTATAATACTCCATCCTCCCGCTGCTTTAGGCTGGCATAGATATTCCCAAGCAACAAGAGCTCTACGAGTGATGTTTGAGGTCCCAGTCCACAGGAAAGAAGTGCAAGCTTGTTGAATTAACTTTACTACCTTCTGTGGTATTAAAAACACTTGACACCAATACATTTGCATTCTAAACAACACATATTTGATTAGTTGAATTCTCCCTGCGTATGATAATACGTTGGAGGTCCAACTATCAACTTTCTCCAATATCTTTCTTATCAATGGCTGACATTGCATGATTGTCAACTTCTTTGAGGAAAGAGGAACTCCCAAATACTTGAAAGGGAGTTCTCCTCTTACTAAACCGAACTCATTGATAATAACTTCATGTTCTCCAATACTCACACCTCTGAAATACACATTGCTCTTAGAAGGATTACCTTTAAGCCCTGAAGCTGCTAAAAACTTATTAAAAGAGTTCATTAGCTTCCTAACTGAGGATGAGGTCACCTCTCATCAACATGAGTGGGTCATTCGCAAAGCAAACGTGTGTGATTCCAAATTTTTGCACCGAGGATGATAGTTGAAATCACCATCTTCCTTAAGCTCCATAGAGTCTCATTGTCTCAATTCTTTTTTAGCTTTGAAAGGCTCTTTCAACTCACCATTTACATTGACAGTGTAGGAGACTGTATTGATGCAGCTCATTATCCATCCTACAAGCTGAAATGGAAATCCAAAGTCCAAAAGGAGATGATATACAAAAGGTCACTCTACAGAGTCATACAACGAGGGGAGATGTTGTGTCTAGAGTATCCCTTAATCAACTCATGGATCAACAATATATTATCATGAATCACCCTATACTTTATAAAAGCAGATTGGCTATCACTCACTATCATCCCCAAAACCTTCTGCAGTCTGTTAGTTATGATATAAAATGTTTTAAAGTGAATAAAATGATAAAAAGTATTTTTGATGTGATATAAAATGGTTTTAAAGTGAATAAAGTGATAAAGTAATTTTCTACTCCCTCCGTATTTATATAAGTGTCCTAGTTTGACCTGGCACGAGAATTAAGAAAGTTGGTAAAGTGTTGAAAAGTAGGGTAAAAGTTAGAAAGTAGGGGTAGTTGGATAATGACAAAAAAACAGTGGTAATGACAAAAAAGAGATGATATTGACAAAAGGTAAGAATAAAGTTGTTGGGATGATAAAAAAGTAGAAATAAAGTTGATGTGAGGTGGGGTCATAAGTGGCAAAGAGTAGTAAATTTACAAAGTAAGGAGGGTATGATGGTAAAAAAAAAAAATAGGACATTTATAAAAATACATCAAAAAGTGGTGAAGTAGGACATTTATAAAAATACGGAGGGATTAATTATTTTCATAAAAGGAAATATTACAAGATGAACGAGACAACCCAAAAAGAAATACATGTTACAAGATGAACGAGATAGGGGGAATACTTTTATTATTTTTATTATAAACATAATTCCCCGTCGAATTTCAACGGGTTATATGCTAGTCATCATTATATTATTAAAAGGAAAACGATTCTTACTTTGAAAAAATTCTATGTGGCACCCCTCTTAATCCTCAAGTCCTATTTATCTAAATTCTCGGATTTTTGGATTTTTTCAACATAAAATAATAGATTTTAAATATCTACTAAAATTTTGTGTCCCACATCGTTTATTCAATGAAACACCACTTATTGAAAAGTCTATAAATACCTAGAATCAATACGTATTTTCTCATCTTTTGCACCCCAAGTTTTATTTGGCCCATTTATTTATTAGTTGGCCGAATAAATAACTATATTTTTATAGTTTAATAATAATTAATAATTTAATTTAATTTGATCAATTTTTTAGTTGGCCGACTAAATACTTATTTTTTGTAGGGAACCAATTTATTAGTTGGCCGAATAAATAGTTCCAAAATTCGAATTTGTGACATTATTTGCATATTCAAATCAGTAATTAGATTCAACATTTTCAAGGAATTCTATTATTGAAATTGTCTGTCTAATGTCGAAATTCATAGTTGATGAATGATCTAACTTTTTGTTCATATTAGTGGAACTAATATTTTGTGTTACTTACAAAAATTGAATAACTTTATATTGGAGTAAATTATAATTTTCAATTTGTATGTACGTTTCAAGTATTTGTATATAATTGTTTTCTTTTTTTTTTCTTTTCAAATTGGCATAAAACTGTCATCGCAAAGATGCCATATTTGATTGCCACATATATGCCACATTTGATTGCCACGTATTCTTTAGCTGACGTGAAAAAACCACACTCTCCTTTGTGGCACTCTTCTTAATTTTTCATTCCTATTTATCTGAATTCTCAAATTTTTTATTTTTTTAAACAAAAAATAACAGATTTTAAATATTTACTACTCCCTCCGTCCACAAAAAAAAAGTCTCATTGTGGGCGGGGCACGTATTTTAAGAAAGTTGGTAAAGTTATTTTGAGTGGGGTAAAAGTTAGAATGTAGGGATAGTGGAATTGACAAAAAAGTAGTGGTAATGGCAAAAAAGTAGTTGTAAAATTATTGTGGGGTGGGTCCACTAGTACTAAAGGGTAGTAAATATAGGAAAGTATGGAGTGTGTTATTGTATAAAAAGTAGAGTATGACTCTTTTTTGTGAAAAAATAATAAATGGATAAGTAGAACTCTTTTTCGTGGACGGATGGAGTAAAATTTTGTGTCCCACATCGGTTATTCAAAGAAACATCACTTATTGAAAAGACTATAAATACACCTATAATCAATATGTATTTTTTCATCTTTTGCACCCAAAGTTTTATTTGACCCATTTATTTATTAGTCGGTCGAATAAATAACTATATTTTTATAGTTTAATAATTTAATTTAATTTGACCAATTTTTTAGTTGGCCGAATAAATAATTATTTTTTCAGGGAATCAATTTATTAGTTGGCCGAATTAATGGTTCCGAATTCGAATTTATGACATTATTCGCATATTCGAATTAGTATTCGAATCGACTTCAAATATTTTTTTATTCGTATTCGATTCGTAATAATATTTACGAATATTCGGTTTGTTTTTCAAGTTTATTATAAACATATTATTCGAATTTTTGATTCAAAACAGCAACCCCTAAATATATTCATTCCTATTTATCTAAATTCTCAAGTTTTTTAATTCAAAAATAATATCAATTTTTATAATTATTTTTCTTCTCTAAATCAATATGAGACAAAAAGATATTTGTTGTCAAAATGATTCATCACAATTCCCATATGAAATCAACATGAGACAATTTCTTTGAGAGCTAAATATATTTTAAAAATTTGTCCCACATTAATTTTAAGAAGTAAGAGAGAGCTTTTAAAATTATATATATGGGCCCAATTAACGGTTAGTCAACTAAATAGTTTAAATTTTATTAAAAATTAATACTCCTTCCGTTCACGAAATGATGCCACATTTCGTGTTCGGCACGGAGATTAAGAAAGCTGATAAAGTTGTTTTGAGTGGGTAAAAGTTAAAAAGTAGGGGTAGTAATATAATGATAAAAAATAGTGTGTAATGATAAAAAAGAGGTGATATTGGCCAAAAAGTAGAAATAAAGTTGATGTGAGGTGGGGTCATCAATGACAAGAGGTAGTGATTTTAATAAAGTAACGAGGGTATATTGGTAAAAATAACGAAACAGTGCATCATTTGGTGAACACAAATAATGGATGAAACAGGGCATCATTTTGTGAACGGGGAGAGTATGTTATAACTCATATTATATAACCTAGTGCTTAGTTTTATACATGTCGTGTATTATTCATTTATTCTATTGTGCACAAAAATTAAGATCATGGTCAACGGACTGGTTCTGATCGGAATTGTGGGGGTGGTCAACAGACCAATTCAGCTACGACAGTTCAACATAACGGGGGCTAATTCAGTTACGACATTTCAACATAATGGGAGGATTCCGACTTGGAACTGTAAGGGCAGACAGGCCGATTCCAAACTGACAATTCAATATATAATATGAATTTTATTTATTAAATATTGTGTGACATGTATTTGATTTTTTATTGCTACAAATTTTATGATAATATTTGATTCTTTACATAATTTATAAATTCAAACGAGTTCAAATAATTGAATATTATTCTATATACAAATTGAGGACAAGAACGAATATTACAGTCACTTTTAAATTAAATTTGAGTCCATATAAATTCTAAACAAGTTTAATAAATTATGTAATTTCAAATTTATAGTTGAAATATAATTTTTTATTCTTTTACTATTATTTTCTACAAAATCAATATCGTAGCTAACGGGCCGGTTCCGGGTCGGAATCGTAGGGTAGGCGGGATGATAGCAAAGTGGTATTTTTTTTTTAATTTATCACATATTACTATCTACTAATAATTTTATTGATTTTTTAAAATATAATTTCCCGTCAATTTTCGACGGATTACACGCTAGTTATATTATTAAAAGAAAAATGATTCTTGTTTTGAAAAATCCTATGTGGCACCTTACATAATCCTTCATTCCAATTTATCTAAATTATAAACAAGTTTCATAAATAATGCACTTATAAATCAGAGCCGTAATCAACGAACCAATACTAATGGCTATAAGTTTAGCAGCTTCATTCCAATTTATCTAAATTATAAACAAGTTTCATAAATAATGCACTTATAAATCAGACCCGTAATCAACGAACCAATACTAATGGCTATAAGTTTAGCAGGGTTTGATTAGACTGGAAGATGATATTTATATTCAGATCTAATACAATCACATTTAAAAATTATGTCACGTGATATATATTTAATCACTTAACCATTTTTTATTTGAGTTTAAAAATTCTTAATTAGGATTTAATGTTTATGAAATTAAAGAGAAACCATTGTTAGATTTATTATTAATTATAGTCAATTTATTGATAATTTATTTTTTTCATGCATCACATTAGAAGCATTCATTCAAATGGTACGGAGTAGTACTTAGAGGATGTCATTCATTCAAATGGTACGAAGTAGTACTTAGAGGATGTTTGGCTGAGCTTTTAAGTTCATTAAAACAGCTTATAAACTGTTCATTATTAAGAATTTAAGAACTTACAAAGCTGTTTTAAAGAGCTTTTAAGCGCAGCAAAACACTCATTTAATTTACGAAATCACTTTTGAGGATATTAGAGCCCGCCACCTGGCATCCAAAACACTTCCGCCAAATTTCGTATGAGATGTTACAATACAACACAACACATAAGCAACTACATTATCCAAAATACCCCTCAATGGACTAGACTATAATTCACCAGCAAGAGAGATTAAAAGACATAAATACTAGTAGTATAATACTATTTCGCATGCTTAATTATATCATAAAAGGATACTGCTAACGAAAGCCTTCTCAAAAGAAGCAAGCACAACTATGTTGGCAGCACAAGAGAAGGGAAAATATTATACATAAGCTCAAATACTACCTTAACTGCTCTTTGCAGAATTAAGAACACAATGCAATCCTCTAAGTTGATCTACTACCATCATCATAAAGCTGGAAATCTCATCTTCCTCAAAATAGGAGACTAGATCAAAAGCTGACAATAGGAACAAGAATCCTAACACCTCCATTGATCTTCCATTTTCACCACTGCCTCTCATGCTAGACTTCCATGAAGTAGCAACTTCAATTGCTTCTTCCCTCACATTAGTCTTGATCTTTGGAGACATCCTGATCAACTGCCCCAACAGAGCAATGCACGTCCTCCTAACGTTGAACTCCACATCTTCTTTCCTCAAACGGGGAGGGTAGAACCCCACCATTGCATCAAGAACCAACTTTGCAGGATCAGAGGATAGGTGAAGAACTTTGAAGATTTCATCACCCATCAATTCAAAGTCCTTTTCAGCATCGTTTAGAAACATCTGCAAGGTTTTACCATCCATTCTCACCGTGAACTTCAAGTCTGCACACTCATCTGGTTCGATCTCTAAGGGGCCATTGATGACATTAGTTGAGTGCAGCAGTTCTTTCAGCTCAAGCAGTTTGACAGCATCCTTTATCTGTTTTTCCCTCAATTCAATATCCTCCAGTGCAAGGTTGAGATGTTGCTCTCTTAGAACAAGATCATTAGCCTTTTTCTCAACCAAATCTTTCTCAGTTAGCAACTTCCTTTTTATAGATTGATGTTCCTTGAAGCAATTGCGTATAAATTCTCTCACAGAATTCAGATTCTTCTCTCTTGAATCTAGCTGTTTCAGCTTCTGCTCATTTAATTCCCGCGCCGAATCAACTTCTCTCTGCTTATCTTCAACTTCCTTTTGCCAAACCCATAAATACTTTTCCTTTTCTTGAAGTTCAGTCTGCTTAGAAGTTAGATGGGCTTCACATTCTTTAATTTCAGTTTCCTTAGAAATCAGATGGGCTTCTTTTTCTGCAATTATCGGTTCTCTTTCCACAAACTCTCTTTGTTTCAAGTCAGCGTCATCCATTTTCTTCTCTATCCAATCACTAAGTAAATCTAACTCGGTTTCCTTCTTCTTAAGCTCTTTAAATCTCTCTTCAACTTCTTTCTGCTTATCTTCAAGTTCATTTTGCCGAAGCCAGAAACACTTTTCCTTTTCTTGAAGTTCAGTCTCCTTAGAAATCAGATGGGCTTCCTTTTCTTGAAGTTCATTTTCCTTAGAAATCAGATGGGCCTCCTTTTCTTGAAGTTCAGTTTCCTTAGAAATCAGATGGGCTTCCTTTTCTTGAAGTTCATTTTCCTTAGAAATCAGACGGGCTTCCTTTTCTTGAAGTTCAGTTTCCTTAGAAATCAGACGGGCTTCCTTTTCATCAAGTTCAGTTTCCTTATAAATCAGACGGGCTTCCTTTTCTTGAAGTTCAGTTTCCTTAGAAATCAGACGGGCTTCCTTTTCATCAAGTTCAGTTTCCTTAGAAATCATATGAGCTTCCTTTTCTTGAAGTTTAGTTTCCTTTAAAATCAGACTGGCTTCCTCTTCTGCAATTCTCTGTTTTCTTTCCTCAACCTCTCTTGCTTTCAAGTCAGCCTCATCCATTTTCTTCTCAACCCAATCATTAAGTGAATCTAACTCAGTTTTCCTCATATTAATCTCTTTATGTTTCTCATGAACTTTTGTATTCAGTTCCTCCACAGTATCTTTTGCCGACATTAACCTTTTCAAAAGCTTGCACCCTAACTTCTCTCTTTCTTTCAGCTCTTTATTTCTTGACTTGGCATCCCTAAAGACCTCTTTACATCTTGCCTCAAGTAGCTTCTCTTGTGAAGCCATCTCTCTCAATTTCAAACCAACTTGTTCAAACCTCTGATTAACACTTCTCCGCAGCCCCTCCACAAGATCGTTAGCTAACTCCAACCTTTCCAAGAGCCGGTGCACCGACTCCTCTCGTTCTATCAATTGTTCATTCCTAAGCTTGACATTGTTAACGAGCTCTTCGCCCATCATTTCCAGTTGCTTCTCTTTTGAAGCCAACTCGCAATTTTTCTCCTCTTGGAATGAATTGAACTCCATTTCCATCTTCCCCAACTCCTCCAACTTCTTCTCCACTGATTCCCATATCAAATCAGCTTCTTTCACACTCAATGCCAATGATTCCCAATATGCATTGTCCCTACATGCAATCACCTCAAACCTCTCATCCATCTTCGCCCTCACGCCATCAAGCTTATTTTCTGCTAATTCTATTCTCTCCATGAATCGATGCTCTTTAAACTTCTCATCAGCCAATTTAATCTGCTCAGCAAACTCTTCCCACTTCTTGTCCAGATTCTTCGCTTTCAACTTGATTTCTCTAGTTTTCCTTTCCTGCAACAAATCGAACTCCTCCTCCTTCTTCTCCACCGCGCTTATCCGACCATCCAACGCTTCGATGATCACATCGACTTTCTTCTCCTTCTCCGACAACGATTCCCGGTCTAATCTCAAGCTCTCCCTCTCTGCCTCAATCCTCTTCAACCTCTCACTCGCCCGCCGCCTAGTGTCTCGAACACCAGCCTCCGCCGTCTCCAACCGCTCGGCACGCTCATTCATCGCCACGACACGCAGATCCAATTCCTCCTCCCGCGCCCTAACTTCACCGAAAAGCCTAGCTCGCTTCGAACTCATGTCCTCTTCCTCACACGCTAGTTCCCTTTTTCTCCTCTCTTCGAACATGAAAAAATTCCTCTCTCTCCCCTCCAAATCCTGCTCCCGTTTATCCAGCGATTCTCTCAGACGATCGACCTCCCACATCTTCTCCGACACCGATTCCCAAGGTGAATCCAGCTTCCGCTTCCGCGATTGTTCCGAACTTTTCTTCTGCAGAAAATCCACCATTTTCTCGGCTACTCTTGTACGCTCAACCAAAGCTTCCACGGACTTCTCCATGAAAACACAATGTACACACACACACACACACACACAGAGAAGAAAAGGCACAAATCAGAGGTCACCTTATAGAACGTGCATCCGCCATTTCCGCTCAAAGCATACGCATACGCGCGAAATAGGTTCAGTGCCAGTGTGCGTGCATTCGAAATTTTGATCGTGGAGGAGTGAATTCAGGAGCAGATGAAAATGGAGTTCGCTGTAAAATTTTAATAAAATGGTGAATATATAATAGGGTTGGGTCGGTGGAGAGGAGTAATAATGGATGGATGTGGGTGATTGAATCCTAGATGTTAATTTTATAGATATTTTTTACGATTTATTAATTTGAAAGTAAATAAATTGAGTTGGAACATTTATTTTAGGAATACTAAGATAAATTAAGTGTAATGGAGGAAGTAGTTTTTACCACTTCGAATTTTTTTTTTTAATGTTCAGAATAATTTGTTCTTGGAGTTGATTTGTTTGGGTAAACGAGCTTCTAAAAAATTATTATCAAATCGAGTGTTAAATAGAGCCTACACGAATGTTTTCAATTTAGATCTACATTTAAAATATTAATTATTTTTAAAAATATTATTATTTTATTCAAAATAATATAATACCTTTATTATTTTATTATAAATAAAGTTAGTTAGATATTTAATTAAAATACTAATTATAGTATTAAATTTAAATGTACGATATCTAATTTTATGTTTTTAAAATAACAAGCTTGCTCACGAGCTAAGGAGTCGAACACTGTCATACTCAAGCTTGATTTCTTCTAGCTAAATGAGCATCCAATGTTTTAAAACTTGGATTGGACCGGCAAGTTCAAAACCGGGAAACGGGACCGATGATGGACCGGTTAATACGTGTAAATCGGATGTGATTGAAAACCGACTAGACTTGGTGAAAACTGGCCAAAACTAACGAACCGCTGATGGTTTTGGAAAACCGTCGTGTTTTCAATTTCAATTAAAAAGTCTATGTGCGTATGAGGAATTGAACCCCAAGACTTCTTAATTGTTTTTTCTACTTTCAACTTTTATTATTCTTATTATACTTAATTCTTGATACTACAAAAATACATCTAAATTTCAACCTTAACATTTTTTTTATTCTCAACTACTTTTATACCAAATATATTTTAATTGTATAAATTTTGAATATATTTATTAGAATATCTACATATAATAAAAATATATATATTTACAATGAACTTTAATGGTTAATTTCTTAAAACGTGGACAATTTATTGATTTAATTATTATTTTTATTAATTTATCGAATGGTTCAACTACGGTTGAACCGGTTGAACCATAATCCGGAGGCCTCGTCGGGTCGACCTTCGGTCCAATTTTTAAAACATCGTGAGCATCTCAACAAAATATCAAGCGAACTTTTACCAAGTTGAATGTTGAATAGCTTGACTCATTTACAATTCTAAGACTACCTGCAGTTGTAGTGTCTCTAAGGGGTGTCTCTAAAGATTTTTTGGAGATAGAGACAGTGAGTTGCAGTGGGGCTGTCTCTAAGAAGTGTCTCTAAGGAATTTCTGAATTTCTATTTTGCATTAATTTTAATAATAAAATTTTAATTTTATTAATTTAAACAAATAACTAGTACAATACATTAATTGAAATAAAACAAATAAAAACATTACATTAATTGAAATAAAACTGATGGTCCCGAAACGAGTTACTGGTGTATGGGGGGGAATACACCAGTTAGGATTTTAAAACTTAACCCTTAAAAATACTTCAACTGAGTAAAACTGACTCAGTTGGAATCTCACAGCTGAGTAAACAACCTCAGCTGGAAGAGTGGTACTGTGCGGAATGTGGTGGAAATTAAACTCGTTAAAACAACTCACGCTTTTAGCACGGTTGGTCAATAACCAAAACAGTTGAGAGAATGTGCAGATATGCAGATTGTATGCCGGTTAGTTTGGTCAGATAACAATGCAATAAGTAACTGAATAAAAATAAACATAGACACACAAGATTTAACGTGGTTCGGAGATAACCCTCCTACGTCCACGGGGAGATGTGAATCCTCACACCTCAGTCCAAGTTCTTCTGGACAGTTCCACACAGCTTACCCGGGCTGTGCAACCGTTGCAATAAGTTTACGGGTACTTATCAACCTTTACAGTTATGTTTGCGGGTACTTAACAACCTATGTCAAGTTTGCAGGTACTTGACGACCTAGCCACTCAATTACAGGAAGAGTATGATCCTAACAAACACTTTTTAAGGTGTGTATGTGGGTGGATTTTCCAACTACAGCTCGATCACGAATGAGAGCTGGATCTATGGCTTGAACGAATAAACACTCAAACTAAGATCTAAGACAGATTATAACTCTATGAACCCTCAGCTACTAATGTTCTATCATTCTTGAACTCTCAGCTGTTGATGCTCTTAGAATGTGATTTTTGCAGATTTTTCTTGCTCTTGTTTCTCTTGTGATTGCACTTCTCTGTCTCTTGTCTCGTGTATCCCTCTCGAATGAGAGAATGCCTCTATTTATAGGCGGAGAGTATCAACTAGCCGTTGGAGGAGCTGTTGATCTCTGATCGTTGAAAGCGATGGCTTGTCTCTCATCTCTGCAGACTTTCCCGATATGGCATCTGTGCTCTTCTGCTTTTCATCTGAGACAGCCTTGTGTTGGGCCAGATGGGGTAATGACTGAACGGTCAAACCCTCATGTGACTTCCTTTTGAAATTCAAATCTTATCCTTTCTGACAGTCAACCTCGATTAGTCGGTTGAAAATCTTGATCTTTATCTGAGTGGTCTTCAGCTGATGTTCTGACTGAACCGTTGAACTCTCAGCTGACTTTGAACTTCATGCTGTTGATCTTCTTGTTTGAGTTCTACAACTGAGGTTCTGAAACTGAACCCTCAGTTGTCTTCCTTGTATTTAGTCAGTTGAGTTTGAACCTTCAGATGACTTCCTTTTCATCTGATGTTTTCTTCCTCTCTACTGCTTCTCATCTGACGAACTCTCAGTTGGTTTTCTTCACAACTGATGTTCTGAAGACTTCCCCCTCATTCCATCTGAACATATGAACTCTCAGTTGACTTTCATCATAACTGATGTTCTGTCTGAGTGATGCCTTGTTGCCATCTTTTTAGCTGGAGACCTGTAAAGATAAAATCTCAACTTTGCTCAAACAGCGAGCCTAACTTTTAACAATAGGTTCTGGCAACATCTACTCGGTTGGGGTCAGTCGGTTTTGGAATTCATCAAAACTCTTACTAATAAATTTTCCAACAATTTCCCCCTTTTTGATGATGCCAAAACCACTTACAGCTTTGAACCACTATTGATCTAAACCTCACTAACTTATCTAAAATCTCAGCTGAAATTCTAGACAGTCTATAAGATAAAACATCAAAGGGTTAGCACAGTTATAACATGGTATTTAAAAGACTTTGTGATTCAGAGCTTGGACAATGAGGAATTGTTCATCAAGGTGAATCTTTATATGCTTTGAAGTTTTTGTTACAACTGAAGATTACAGGGTTAAGCACAGAACAGTTAAAGATACAACAGTTGCTCTAAAAACTACATCAGCTCAAAAATACTGTTGACCGTACTTGCTGAAGATACGGTCAAAGATCTCTTTCTTCGCAGGTGACTCAATCCCAGTGTTGACACCATGTTCTTTGCAGACTTGTCTCGCCTCAGCCATGATCGCATTTCTGTTCGGAGTACTTGTGCCTTTGATCATCTGAGGGCGATATCTGAGTTTCTGCGGAACTGGAATGGTGTTGGGATCGAGCTGAGCATTCAGCATGGCCCTCTTGAACTGACTAAACATTCCAGGATCTCCAGATCTGAGCTCCTACAAGGCTTCCTTGAAGGCTTGCCTTGGGTCTTCAGTTGAGTAGACCTTCCTGTAATAAAAGTCATTAATGAATTCATGCTTGAACTGCTCCCAGTCATCGTTCCACTCAGCATTCATCCACTTGTCAACGTGTGGGAACCGAGACGGGAGCGGGGCGCTCTTCTGCAGTTGTTGTGTCTTCTTCCTAGCCTCAGCCTTCATCTGGTGCTTGTTTATTCTTCGCACGCTCCGGCTGGCTTTATTCCTGTCAACATTCCTCTCCACCTTGGCCAGTTCCTTCTCGAACTTGGCCACCTTCTTGGCCTGATCAGCAGCGAACTTCTTGATCCAAGAGGGATTCAAGTACTTCTCCTTGGACTCCCCCATAGCTTTGGCAGCTTCAATGCAGTCTTCAACAGATATCCCGTCAAGATCAGCATCGAGCTCAGCTGTAAGCTCGGCTATGAGGTCATGGGAGATTTCCAGTTCCTGCTGCGATCCATCAGCTGCTCCTTCAGCTTCAGTTGGCACTTCTTTTTCCCTCTGCTGAACTCTTTCCTCCTGCTGAAGAACATCTTTCCCCTTTCCAGCAACAGCTGCTGGCTCCTTGTCTTCCCCCTTTTTGGCATCATCCAAAAGGGTGGCAACAGTGCCATCCAGGGAGGTCAGCTTGGCCTCAGCTTGTTGAACTCGGGAGAAGAGTTCGTTGACAACATCCTTCTCTTCCACCTGCTTGGCCAGCTCCAGATCTTGGCGTTCTTGCTCGGCTCTCTGCAAGGCTGCAAAAGTCGCAGAGACCTCTTTGTGGAGGGTGACGAACTCAGTTCGGAAATTTGCAAACTGAGACATCCACTCCTGGTCTTGAGTCTGTTGGGACTTTGCCAGATCGGATTCAGCAAAGGACTTGAAGACGTTGAAGTCCGAGCTGAGTCCTTGAACCGCCTTCTTCAGATCCTTGACCTCCGAGCTGGTAGAAGTGGACAGTTCTTCGATCTTCTGCTGTAGGGAGGAGGAAAGGTGTTCCAGCTGATTCTTCAAGCTTGCATTCTCTGCCATCAGCGGATTTATCCTGTCAGCATCCTCCTCCTTGCTGAGCTGGATCTTGGACAACAGCTCCTGCCTCAGCTGGTTGACCCTCTCAGAGATCAGCTTACAGATGGCATCGGTTGAGAGCGCTGGCTGATCTGAGGGTCCAGGCAGGTGTTGTGGTTGTAGCTGGGCAGTTGGTTCCATGATAACCAGGGCAGTTCGGCTGGCGAGGTAGGCCTTGAGCTTTTCTTCTTCCTTCTTGGCCGCCTCATCAGCTGCGTCGACATCCTCCATGTAGTTGGCATTCTTAGCCAACATTTGGTCAAGAAATTGAACAGCTCCAGGATTGTTGCACAGCTCCCTGGTGTCTGTCCCTTCTTGGATGCTTTTGTCCAGACGACGACGGAGCACAGCCACCTTCTGGTTGTAGGCCACCTCCAGGTTCTGGTAGTCGAAGTATACCCTCAAGTTGGATTCTTCAACCTTCAACCTGTCCCAACCATGGATCCTGAGGGTTTCCTCCTTGGCGTACCAGTAACTGAATATGACGCTAAACTGGTAAAGCAGTTCCGTCCCGAGTACGACAAATATGGGCATCGAGGTTGCCTCGGGGAACATGCCGATCAGCTTGCGGAAGCAGTAATCTAGCCTGCCTTCATATTCAGCCAAAATCGCCTGGCGGTTGGCTTCTTCATCAATTGGTGGGGGGTCAATATCGAAGGCAACATGTTCGATGGTTTCATCAACGTTGGCCAAAGGAATGGTCACAACATTGGCATCAAGCGAGAGGCTCGGAATATCTGACTGAGGACCAGTTGAGAGAACTGGATCCTCTTTGGGTAGAGAGTGGGCTGGCTCAATTGTTTCCTCAGACGCAGGTGGGTTTTCCTGGCTGGCATCAGCTCCAGTTGGACTGTCGTGGGACTCCTCAGATGAAGCAGAGTCATCTGAGGAGGAGCTGGATTCCTCCACGTGGATCTCCACCCCTTCAGCCATTTCTTCTTGACGAGGTTGAAGAACAAACCCAGCTGGGTCAACCGACTGGCTTGATTCGGTTGATTTCTTCTCCTCAGCTGGTTTGTTGGCTGGCATCACCACCGCAGGGCTCGTTGTAGACGGTTGAGCTGCGGGCTGGATGATTCGAATCCTGGGCCTCTTCTGGAGGGGTTCCTCCTCATCTTCTTCTTCATCTTCCTCTTCCTCAGCCACCTCCTCCAGCTGGCGCTTCGCAGGCTTGGACCTTGAAGGGCGGCGAGCTGCTGAGGCCGACTCCACAGCTGGCTTGGAGGCTCCCTTTGGTGTGTAGATTGCGTTCACCACATCCTTAGCCTTTTTGGCTGTAGGGAACAACATCAGCTTGCTGAACGGAGGGTCCTCACTCCCTTCCCAGGTCAGCTTCTGTCCCTTTGTAGCTTGGAGGATCAGGGCAGAGATTGTTGTGCCGAAGTTGAGTGTCCTCTTGACACTCAACAGCTGCTCTCCGGACTCAGTTGTCGTCTCGGAAATTTTCTGCTTCTCCATCAACAGTTGGCTTTCAAGATAGCCCAGCCAGTCGATTTTGTGGTGTTCCTCCAGGGCCTTCTGCTGCTTGAGCTTCGATCTGCTAATATCACCGAACGCTCCTCCGTACTTTGAAATGACGTCGAACAACAATCGGTGCTCCGGCTTCAGCTTTGTCCTCTGCATACTCCCATTCAATTGTTCAGGGACAAGAAGGATTGTTTGCAGGAATGCATCAGCTTCCTTGTCCGTGAAATTCCCCATCACGTCTACGGCTTCTCGATCTCTGGGGATGATCTTTTGCAGTTCCTTGGTTACTTTTATTTCAATGGCGGTGTCTTCCAGCGTACGGGTAGTGCTGTTTCGTTGCTTGCACGGGATGATCGTGACAAGCCCGTCTTCTGCAACTCGCTGCAGATTTCTGTAGAAATGTGCGACCTGCTTCCTGAGCAGCTTGGATGGAGAGAGGGTTGCCCAGTCGAGCAGATTGTGGTCGGAAAGAATGGCGGCAACAGGAGCGAGTTCCGGCGAGGTCAGAGCCGCTCTGGAAAGAATCTGTTCGAAGTGAATCTACGACATCAACATGTCGAAGGATTCCTAGAACGTAGCGGGTTCTGCAGAAACCATCTTCTTGGAAGCTTTAGATTTAGGCGTCATCTCAAAGAGATATATATGCAAAGACGAAAGAAATTCGTTACTGAAAATGGTGAGACAAATTTGGAGAAGATGATGAATAGATTGAAAAGATATGCACGAAATAGTAAGGATATGCAAAGAAGGTAAGGATCACTTCCTGATATTCCGTATTATATAAGCTTTGACTCGGATGAGATCAACGGCTGGGGTTAAATGGCGCGAATCCATCAACGGTTGGGATTACGCGACTGTTGGGTATTTTGACTGACGCTCCACGCGCGCGAGTGAGAAGGTGAATAGTTTAAGGTGTCGGCCCAGTCGCACTATAAAGTAAGGCTATAGGAGTTCAGCCAGACTTTACATTAAATGCGATATGATGGCTTGATTAGTCTAGCTGACATGTTCAGGAATGTTTGAATTTATTTCAAACATTCTCATTGAATATCATAACACCTTCAGTCATAAATGATACCTGCCAGCTGATGTCGAGATCAGCTGTATACCTCAGTTGAGTTCCTCAGTTGCCGCATACCATCAGCTGACTCGAGTTCGTCTGTTCAGCTGACGTCTAATCCATTGTTGCAGCATACCATCAGCTGACTCGAGTTCGTCTGTTCAGCTGATGTTTGATGTCTTCAGTTGGCAATTCGTATCTGAGATTCTCCCTTCATCTGAGCTTCCCCCTCAGATGGATATCTGACTCTTCATCTCGGATGGATCCTCTGTAGCTCGGATGATTCTTTAGCTCGGATGGATTTTCTCCAGCTCGGATGACTCTTCATCCGATGGATCCAATAGTCCAAGAAGATCACACAACATCTTAAACCGAGCTTCAGGAAGAGGTTTGGTGAAGATGTCAGCTCTCTGAATCTCAGTTGGGATCTTCTCCATGAACACATCCTTCTTCTCAATATGATCTCGGATGAAACGATGACGAATGTCGATATGCTTTGTCCGAGAGTGGTGAACAGGATTCAGAGAGATAGCTATGGCACTCGAGCTATCACAATGAATGGGAACCTGTCCAGTTGCAACTTCATAATCTCTCAGTTGTTGCTTCAGCCACAACACTTGCATGCAACAGCTTCCGGCAGCCATATACTCTGACTCGGTTGTAGAGGTTGCAACACATGCTTGTTTCTTGGAGAACTATGAAACCAACTTGCTTCCCATGAATTGACAGTGTCCAGAGGTAGACTTCCTGTCCAACCGATCTCCTGCTAGGTCC
The DNA here is from genome assembly GCA_029490685.1 of Schizonepeta tenuifolia. Taxonomy (NCBI): domain Eukaryota; kingdom Viridiplantae; phylum Streptophyta; class Magnoliopsida; order Lamiales; family Lamiaceae; genus Schizonepeta; species Schizonepeta tenuifolia. The sequence goes on along the minus strand of CM055957.1, from coordinate 77,572,696 downwards.
GCATCTGAGTATCCGGTCAGTTGGATATTGTCATCAGTTGGATACCACAATCCAACATTAATAGTTCCCTTCAGATACTTGATGATGTTCTTTGCTGCCAACATGTGTGTTTCTCTTGGCTGAACTTGGAATCGAGCACACACTCCAACTGCGTATGATATGTCTGGTCGGCTGGCAGTTAGATATAGCAGCGAACCGATGATCCCTCTAAACTGGCTGGCATCTACGAGCTTTCCTTCAGCTCCGGGTTCAATCTTCCAGTTAGTATTCATTGGGATCCTCGTGGTCTTACTTGTCTGCAATCCGAACTTGGTGATGAGCTCCTTTATATACTTAGACTGATTGATGAAAATTTCTTCTGGTGACTGTTTCACTTGTAATCCAAGGAAATAATTCATCTCGCCCATCATTGACATCTCGAACTTCTCCTTCATGAGATCTGAGAATTTCTTACACAGCTCCTCTGACTTGGAACCGAAGATGATGTCATCGACGTAGATTTGCACAACAAGTATATCTTTTCCAACTTTGATGGTGAACAGGGTTTTGTCAATTGATCCTCGTTTGAATCCCGAGTTCAGTAGAAAACCACAAAGAGTGTCATACCAGGCCCTTGGTGCTTGCTTTAGACCATAGATAGCTTTCTTCAACTTGTACACTCTTCCATCTCCAGTCTCAAAACCTGGAGGCTGTTCAACATATACATCTTCCTTGATATCTCCGTTGAGGAATGCACATTTCACATCCATCTGATACACTTTGAACTTTTGATGCGCGGCATAAGCTAGAAAGATTTGGATGGCTTCCAGCCTTGCAACAGGCGCGAAGGATTCTTCAAAGTCGATTCCTTCTTGTTGGCAGTATCCTTGAGCTACCAACCTTGCCTTATTCCTCACTATGAATCCAATGGCGTCTCTCTTGTTTTTGAAAATCCACTTCAATCCAATCACCTTGACACCATTTGGTCTTTCTACCAACTCCCATACACAGTTGCGTAGAAACTCATTCAGTTCTTCTTGCATGGCTGTTGTTCAGTGAACACAGTTGAGAGCTTCCCCAACATTCTTCGATTCTGGTACATCAGCTACAAAGCAAGAAATCATGGCAACATCTCCAGCTTGCTCGAACTCCTCTAGAACTGCCAACTCCTCCGCATATTGGGCGTAAGTGTTGGAGTTTTCTTCAGTTGATTCTGGATTTGCAACTCGGCTCCTTGTACGCACACCCTCGGTTGGGTCGCCGATGATGTTGTCAGTGGAATGGACTTCATACCATCTTCGGTTGTGTTTTCCTTCTTCTTCCAACTGTGGCTGTTCTGAAATCTGAGTTGAAGTCTTTTGAGCTGGTGATTGATCAATTGTTGAGTCTGGATCCTCAACATTGGTATTAGGTTGAACCGGACTCGGTTGGGCTTCGGATGCTGAAGCAGTTGGAGGAGCAATAGCTGAAGTTCCCCCTTGGGATGAGCTGGGGTCTTCGCACTCATCTTCAGAGGAGTATGGATCCTCATCCACAGTTGCCCAAACCAGTGGTTCAGCTAGGTTCTTTTCCCTTAGAGCTTGCCATCTGGTGAGAACTGGTGGAACAGCTGGATCTGCTTGTTGTCCTTTAACCTGTTCCCTGCACTCAAAGGTAGATTCATCAAAACTAACATGAGGTGTTATTTCCACAACACAAGAGCTGTTGTTGAAAACTCTGTATGCCTTGATTCGAGCAGCATATCCAAGAAATATGCCCTTCGAAGCTTTGGCATCAAAAGATTTCAACTGAGTCTTCCCATTGTTGTGAATATAACACTTTGAACCAAAAACGCGAAAATAAGAAATGTCTGGCTTTCTGCGTCTCCATAGCTCATATGGTGTCTTTCCCAACCGCTTGGTTAGAAGAGACCGGTTTTGAGTGTAGCATGCAGTGTTGATCGCTTCAGCCTAAAATCTCTTTGGTAGAGCTGAGCTGACTAACATGGATGTGGCTGCATCCTTCAGCGTTCTGTTCCTTCGCTCAGCTACTCCATTTTGTTGCGGAGTGCGCGCAGCTGATGTCTGATGGGTAATTCCATTTTTCTCGCAATACTTGATGATGGTTTCATTTAGAAACTCAGTTCCACGATCTGATCGGATAGAAATGATCTTCATCTCTTGTTGGTTGGCTATCCGATCCATCAGCTTGGGCAACTCATCTCGGGTTTCACTCTTGTGACGCATGAAAATGGTCCACGTGTACCTCGAGTAATCATCAATTACAACCAATGTATATTCGTTGCCATTTATGCTTTTTGGTGTAACTGGCCCGAAGAGATCCATATGGATCAGCTGTAACACTCGGTCGGTTAAGGGAGTTGACTTCAACCGGAAGGAGGATCTAGCGAGCTTTCCCAGCTGACATGCACTGCAGATGTGTGTTGTTGAAAACACTCTGTTTGGTATGCCTCTTGCATGTTCTTGTTTGGCGAGTCAGTTCATCGTCTTGAAGTTCAGATGGTTGAGCTTTCTGTGCCACAGCCAGCTCACATCAGAACTGCTTTTTGATAACAGGCAGGTGTCAGGGAGGCTGTTGTTCCAGTCAGCGTAATAGACATTCCCTGTTGGTGATCGATTTCCCAACAATATCACCTGCTTTGATCTGACATCTTTAACCCTGCAACCCTGTGCATCAAACTTGACAGAGAAACCATTATCACAAAATTGGCTGATGGAGAGCAAGTTATGCTTCAATCCATCAACATAAGAGACATTAGAAATTGAAACATGATTGGTTTCAAGGGTACCGTACCTCTGGTGTAACCTTTTGAGTTATCACCAAAAGTAACTGAGGGACCTTCTTTGTCCACGAAACTTCCAAGCAAATCCTTCAGATTTGTCATGTGTTTCGAGCATCCACTATCCATCACCCACATTGTAGCAGACGTCTTCTTCTTCCTCAGGTGTTTCTCCTGTACCTGCAAAGAGAAACTCGCTTAGGTCCCCAATTTCAGTTGGGTCCTGGAGGGTTAGAACCAGTTCCCCCTGGAACTGTGCGTCGCTTTTCCCTATATACTCTGATGGATTTATCATTCCAGGTCACTTTTCTTTCATCATCAACTATAACAACACCTCGGTTATCCTTAGGCTTGTTGTTAATAGAGATGTTCTGTTTCTTGGGAGGAGTTGGATTTCTCCCATGTTGAGCTTTAGGTGGTGAGGCTTTCCCCCTATTTTGATGGCGATTTTTATCCTTTTGGATTTGTCTGTGAGGTCGGACGGCATGTTGAAATCTTTGTGGCTGATTATGATTCCAACTTCCTGAGGGTTGTCTGTAGTTGTTCATGCCCTGTTGATGATTCATATTATGGCATGAATATCTCCAGTTGTTTGACCAGTTCCTCATTGGTTGACTCGGTTGGAACCTTTGGTCGAACTGATGTTGGAATCGCTGTTGATTCAGACGATTGAACCCATGTCTGTTCTGAGGTCGGTTCCATTCCTTCTGACGTTGACTTTGAGGTTGATGCAGAGGTCGGTTCTGATTCTGAGATCGGTTGCGGTTGTGCCTTCGACGCCTCTGATTCCTCTTCTGACTTTTGGAACATTCCCCCTCGGTTGATACCTCAACCGATGGAACATTCTGTCCTACATCTGCAACTCCTTTTCCCTTCTCAGTTGTAATCCTATTGGTCGTTTGAACTTGTTGAGAGGTGGAGGTTGAATTAGCTTCAGGAGACTCAGCTGTGTCTGGCTCGACAGCTGTGACTTCTACAGCTTTGATGAAGGTTGCTGGTGGAATCCAAGTATCCTTGACAACATCATAGCCGAGACCTGACACGTCATCCATCTGTCTACAATAACTGATAAGATTCTCTATGATCTTGGATGACTGATACAGCTTAATTAGATTGTCCTTCTCAGTTTGCAACTCCTTGACGAGTACAGTTATCTGCTCAGTTTGTCCATCTGACTTCTTTATCAGCTGTTCGATCTGAGCCTCTTGATTTTTCAACTGATCTTGCTGTTCCTTGTTCTGCTTTGTCAACTCCTCATCAGCTGGAGCCTTAGCCTCGTTCAGTTGACTCTTGAGATTCTCAATCTCCTCGGTTTGGCTTTTGATCAGATCGTCATTTTCGGTTAAGGAATCTTCAAGTTTGGTGAACTGAGCTTGAAGACTCTTAAATTCAATCGATTGGTGATGCAGCTCCTCACTGAGTTCTTGAAAATCACTCCAGGAAGGTTCCAACTCATCGTTCAGAGATTCCTGCATGTTAGAAGTATTGGAAGAGTTTAACTGAGCAGGATTAGATTGTACCTCAATATCATCTTGGTTGGTTCCAAGTGCCATGAGGCATAGATCCTGATTGATGACGTTGTTGGTAGAAGTCAGCTCATCTTCATCTTCGGTGTCAGTGAAGATATCCATATTGTCAGCTGCTTCTTCTGCAACCATGGTCTTGTTCTTTCCAGCTTGTTTGGCCCTTAGAGCATCTCTCTCTTTCTTAGATAGATCTGGGCAGTCAGCCTTGAAATGACCTTCCTTTCCGCATTCAAAATAACCGTTGGTGACAGGCTTTGAGCTGTCTCGAGTTCGGTTTGATTTATAGAATCGTTTGTATTTCTCGAACCGAGTGTCCATGTCGGCTAGCTTCTTTGACAGAGCTGCAATGTTGTGTTGCAGTTCCTCTCTACTTGGCTCCTTTGCAGTCATGTCAGCCGATCTGGTTGGCCTCGAATGATCTCGATTTTGAGTAGTCAGTTCGAAGAGCAACTGACTTTGAGGCTGAGCCAACATCCTCAATTCTACTTGTCTGACCTGAGGACTGTGATCTCCTCCTGTTGACCTTATACTCATTTCCTTTTAAGATTGAGAACAATCTTTCAGTTCCCATTTCACCAAGGTCAGCTCGGCTCTCATGGATATTGGTGAAAGTATCCCACTCAGCCGGTAGAGCTTGCAACACTTTGAGATTGATTTCTCTTAGTGTGTATTTTCCTCTTCGGATGGACTGGATTCTTCTGATGATGTCCATAAACCGGAGCTCTAGCTGATCGATAGTCTCATTAGGTCGCAGACTGAAGTTGTCGAAATCTTGACATGCATGTGAGAACTTGTTTTCCTTTGTCTCATCGCTTCCTTCACTTAGTGATGCCAGGATGTCCCACATCTCTTTTGCAGTCTCACACTCCTCTATCCAAGGCAGATAATCTTGTCCAACTGTGGACATTATTGTGCTCTGAGCCCAGATATCCAACTGGCTCACCTTGGCCTCCTCTGGAGTGTAGTCTTCCGGCTGTTTCTCCACATATTCCACCACTATATCTCCATCGTTGGGATTTGTGGGGTGCGTACTATTTTATCTTTGATGACGATTGGTCCGGAAGTGAGAACTTGTTGCATCCTATGATGCTTTGATAGAAGGATCTTCTTCACTCGAGTTCTCCATGATGTATAATTGACTACTGAGAACATGACGACGATCTTGTCCTTGACGTCCATCTGCACACAAAAAAAAAACAGGACAAATATGCGAGCAAATATGCACTAGCGTGAAAAGATCTGTTCAGTTGACCACTGAAGAAAATTTCTCGAATTCACACCTTGTGAAACAGAGTCAGCAGTCTTTTGAACCACTGCTCTGATACCACTTGATGGTCCCGAAACGAGTTACTGGTGTATGGAGGGGGGGGGGAATACTCCAGTTAGGATTTTAAAACTTAACCCTTAAAAATACTTCAACTGAGTAAAACTGACTCAGTTGGAATCTCACAGCTGAGTAAACAACCTCAGCTAGAAGAGTGGTGTTGTGCGGAATGTGGTGGAAATTAAACTCGTTAAAACAACTCACGCTTTTAGCATGGTTGGTCAATAACCAAAACAGTTGAGAGAATGTGCAGATATGCAGATTGTATGCCGGTTAGTTTGGTCAGATAACAATGCAATAAGTAACTGAATAAAAATAAACACAGACACACAGGATTTAACGTGGTTCGGAGATAACCCTCCTACATCCACGGGAAGATGTGAATCCTCACACCTCAGTCCAAGTTCTTCTGGACAGTTCCACACAGCTTACCCGGGCTGTGCAACCGTTGCAATAATTTTGCGGGTACTTATCAACCTTTACAGTTATGTTTGCGGGTACTTAACAACCTATGTCAAGTTTGCAGGTACTTGACGACCTAGCTACTCAATTACAGGAAGAGTATGATCCTAACAAACACTTTTTAAGGTGTGTATGTGGGTGGATTTTCCAACTATAGCTCGATCACGAATGAGAGCTGGATCTATGGCTTGAACGAATAAACACTCAAACTAAGATCTAAGACAGATTATAACTCTATGAACCCTCAGCTACTAATGTTCTATCACTCTTGAACTCTCAGCTGTTGCTGCTCTTAGAATGTGATTTTTGCAGATTTTTCTTGCTCTTGTTTCTCTTGTGATTGCACTTCTCTGTCTCTTGTCTCGTGTATCCCTCTCGAATGAGAGAATGCCTCTATTTATAGGCGGAGAGTATCAACTAGCCGTTGGAGGAGCTGTTGATCTCTGATCGTTGAAAGCGATGGCTTGTCTCTCATCTCTGCAGACTTTCCCGATATGGCATCTGTGCTCTTCTGCTTTTCATCTGAGACAGCCTTGTGTTGGGCCAGATGGGATAATGACTGAACGGTCAAACCCTCATGTGACTTCCTTTTGAAATTCAAATCTTATCCTTTATGACAGTCAACCTCGATTAGTCGGTTGAAAATCTTGATCTTTATCTGAGTGGTCTTCAGCTGATGTTCTGACTGAACCGTTGAACTCTCAGCTGACTTTGAACTTCATGCTGTTGATCTTCTTATTTGAGTTCTACAACTGAGGTTCTAAAACTGAACCCTCAGTTGTCTTCCTTGAATTTAGTCAGTTGAGTTTGAACCTTCAGATGACTTCCTTTTCATCTGATGTTTTCTTCCTCTCTACTGCTTCTCATCTGACGAACTCTCAGTTGGTTTCCTTCACAACTGATGTTCTGAAGACTTCCCCCTCATTCCATCTGAACATATGAACTCTCAGTTGACTTTCATCATAACTGATGTTCTGTCTGAGTGATGCCTTGTTGCCATCTTTTTAGCTGGAGACCTGTAAAGATAAAATCTCAACTTTGCTCAAACAGCGAGCCTAACTTTTAACAATAGGTTCTGGCAACATCTACTCGGTTGGGGTCAGTCGGTTTTGGAATTCATCAAAACTCTTACTGATAAATTTCCCAACAAAAACAAATAAAAAACATTCTACTCGTCAACCGGCCCAAATCGGCTCCAAACATGCTCGATCAAATCATTTGTGAGCCGATGGTGCTTCCTCACATCTCTCAATGCAGCGTCCCGTTTGAGAAAATTCTTCCATGATTGCGGAACGGGGACATGAGTGACATTACTACCCAACGTCGTTTCTGTATCCTCTCTCCAGTTCTTGACGTCCTCCCTCTCAGTCTTCAATGATCATGTTGTGCAAAATAATGCACGTAAACATGATGTTGCGGAGGTGCTTTGTGTACCAGTTCCGCACCGGGTTCCGGATAATTCTCCATCAGGGCCTGAAGAACACCGAATGCCCGTTCGATATCCTTTCGCGCCGCTTCCTGCATCTTCTTAAACCGCGCCGCCTTCTGGTCCGTTGCAAGCGGAGGAGCCTTGATCAGAGCAGCCCAATCTGGGTAGATCCCATCGGTTAAGTAGTAACCACCGTCATAAGGCTTTCCGTTCACCACGTACTGGCACGGTGGAGCACGTTCTTCAAGCACGTCCTCAAATAGGGGTGACTGATTGAGGACGTTGATATCGTTGTTGGAGCCGGCTACTCCAAAAAAGGCGTGTCATATCCATAAGTCTTGAGACGCCACGGCCTCAAGAATCAAGGAAGGCACGCCTATATCTCCTCGAGTGTAGGCAGCCGACCACACCTTCGGGCAATTCCTCCACGCCCAGTGCATGCAGTCCAAGCTACCGAGCATCCCCAGAAAGCCGTGCCTCTCCTCGTGCATCCGCAGCAGCCGAGCGGTGTCTTGTGCATTTGGCCTCCTCAAATACACGTCACTGAATAGCTGGATGACACCTTCGCAGAACTTCCGGAGGCTAAGACGGCCGGTGCTATCGCCGATCTTCAAGTATTCGTCGAATGTATCCGGAGCTCCATCGGTGGCTAGTTGGCGAATGGCCATTGTGCACTTTTGCACCGACGTGAGGCCCAATTTGCCGGTTGCATCTTGCTTCTGCTGGAAGTATCGCACATTCTGCTCCAACGCGGTGCAAATCCTCAAGAACAAGGTGCTTGTGCATCCGAAAACGCTAGCGGAAAAATGTTGGGTCATACGTCGGTTTGTCGTTGAAGTAGTCGGCCATCAACTGCTGCAGGGCCGCCTCCCGATCGCGGTATATGACCGTCCTCTTCACCTTCTTTTTTTTTTCTTTTTGGCGAAGAGTCGAGCGGCAGCAGCTTGGAGGTTCGACACCATCGATATAATCTCGTCATCGGTGCCATGGGAAGAGTAGCCGGTTGAGGAGTCGGACGACGAAGACATTTTTTTTTTTGCAAAATATTTGAGAGAAAATTAGAGACAAAATAAAAGGAGGAGGATTTTTTGGTGTGGAGATGATTGTGGTATGAAGTATATATTTATAGGGATGAATTAAGAAAAAAAAAAGGAAAATCGGCTGAAATAGCCGTTGTTCGATTTTTTTTTTTTTTTTTTACTTTTGGCGCGTGCAATGCACGCGCCTATTTAAAAAAAAAGTGAAAATCGGCAATGCGTGATGGCCACGCGCCACATCGAGACTGTCTCGTCGCCGCGAGACGGTCTCGAGCCGTCCATCCTCGCACCGGCTTGTCTCGCCGCAGCGGCTATCTCAAGACACCTTCGAGACAGCCCGCTGTGGGCAGTCTAATAACTAATGAATATGTGACATAACTTTTTTTGTGCGAGGGATTAAGACCATGGGCAATGGTGATCTTCGAAATCGCGATCGCACAATTTTTTGTGGGGACTCTGCGATCGCTAAAAAATTAGGTGCAACGGTTTCAGCGATCGCTCAAAAATTAGGGATTAAGACCATGCATTCTTCACTCGGGCTCAACGGTGATGCAACTGGATATCGTTCCTTGGCACAGTTACATCGAGCCGATTCGCATTGTAGCAATCCCTCACTTGGGGCTAGAATGCTTTGCTGTCGCCGTTACGGGTAACATGTAGTCAGGCTCGGCCAAAGCTTTCGTCTCCGCTTCGGAGTAGCCACGCGGATGAGCCATTGCTTAAAAGAGTGGGGAGAATTGAGAGATATTAAACAGAAAAAGAGGAATTTGGAATTGGTGTGAAAAAAATGAATGAAAATAGGTACATTTACAGGGTTGAAAATAAATTTAAAAAAATATTAATATCACGATCACTAACGGTCGTAACAGTCACCACCATCACATGTACAGATAAATAGTGTGATTACAGTATGCAAAAGATCGCATATATAATCACCACACGACTATCGTCAATTATATTCGATCGCCATGTGGAGATTGCCATGGGTAATTTAACTAAAACCACCCATTATGTTATAAAAAACTTTGTTTAATTTAATTTTGTACTTTTGTTAGTAAAGAATAAATAATGTATGTACTTGAGATAATGAAATTTTTGTTGTTATCTGAAATTTGGTGTAATTCGGAGTTGGAGAATGTGGCCATCAATTCTACTTTTCGGAAATTGTGGAAATGTCAGACGATGAAGTCGTACTTATCCTCATAGCGTTTGGATTAAGCTAATTCTAAATATGGAAATTATTAAGGTGTAGTAATGTAGGTAGGTGGTAATTTATGTTGGAAGTAGTTTTTTTTCTTTCTTTTTTTTTTCTTAGCATCATGTTAGAAGATTTTGCTTTGGAGGAAAATTTATGCTAGGAAACTAGGAAATTGGTCGGTGAGTGTATGTACATTTGGAGAAATTCTTGTAGGCTGAGCAAAACAAATAAAAACTCGAATAGACCGACAAATCATACTGAAGTCATTCCAAAAATATGATTAATCGAATCAACGATTTCGATTTATTTTTTCAATTTTAAAAAAATCGAGAGTAACGGTTTAATTATCCTACATTATAATTAAATAATTAAAGTACAAAATTAAATAATCTAAATAATCACATTATGCATAATCTTATCAAATATTATCTATTTCATTCATCAAATCAAACGTCCCCAAAGAGTACATTTCAAAATATGACATTAAAATGATCAACACGAAAGTACTATAAATACAAATAACAAAGTGATTAAATTGTTAATAGAAAAATAGACGATAAATTTATTTTTATTTGCTTAAAATTTATGTGTGCGATGTGCATGTTTTGTGTAATTTTTTTATCAAGCTATATAATTTCTTCTTATTTAATGAATGAATAATTTAGTTATCTTTAGTTAATTTTTTTTTTTCCGGTAAATATCATTTCCCTTACCAAAAGACAGGAGGCTAAGCATAGTTACAAGCACAAGAACCACATATCCATGCAAACTACATATCTATAAAAACAACTCCAATGCAAATCCGTAAAAACTTTGGCTAGCTTTCTATGCATCAAACACCTCCAAATGATCAGCTCCTTGCAGCTTTTGATCACACTCCATGCTTCGCAAATAGCTCTTTGAAATTTTCTGGCATTCCTTTCTTTCCAAAGGCAATATATAACCACAGATAATGCAAGACGATAGAATTGTTGCTTGGTTGTTTTGGATCGACAGCGCTGTGTGAGAAATTCTTTTTCATGCTCCTAGCTTCATGTAGTTCTGGCAATGCCTCCCCAATTCTTAATACCATTACATACACTCGCTGAGAAAGAGCACTCAAAGAACAAGTGCTCAATACTCTCATCTCTATCACCACATAAGTTGCATAGAGGATCCACTTCTACTCCCACTTTCCTCATATTATCATAGGTAACCAACTTGCCAAGGATGGATAACCAGGTGATGAATGTGCATTTTGGGAGGGAGGGATTAAAACACAACATCTTATTCCATCCTACTACAGTCACATCTCCCCTCAGCATAATATAAGCTTTTTTGATAGAGAAAGCTGAGTGAGTCAACAAATTCATACCTTCATTATGCTGTCTCAGATATTCTCTAGCTGCGATTATCTTTCTGACCATCCAATAAGCTTGAGCAGGGATTTGCATATTCAACAAGTTTTGTTGCTTTATATAGTCCTCTCCTTTTTCTGAGCCAAGCTCCAAAGAAGCTTGCATATTATATTGCAGCTTGTTTCCAGACTTTGATGTTGGTGATGCCCAAACCTCCTGCTGATTGAGGTAATACCTGCTCCTAGGCTACCAATGCTCATTTTGATACCCCTGATTGCCCAATCCACAAAAATGTTCTACAGGCAGATTGGATGAGCTTGATGACCTTCTGAGGAATGAGAAATATCCGACACCAAAAAAGCTTGCATTTCAAACAAAACTAACTTGATCAGCTGTACTCTGCCAACATAAGATAGTAGTTTAGAAGTCCAATTCTCAATTCTGTCCAATATTTTCCTTATCGATGGTTGACATTGTATCACAGATAGCTTCTTGGATGATAGAGGAACACCCAGATATCTGAAGGGGAGGTCTCCTTTTACCATTCCAAATTCAGTTAGAATTTCCTCTTGAACTCTTACTGCAACCCCTCGAAAGTATATACAAGTTTTAGATGGATTAGCTTTAAGCCCTGAGGTTTAAGCAAACTTCCCAAAGACTCTCATAAGTTGTCTCATGGATTTGATATCTCCTCTTGTAAATAGAAGGAGATCATCAGCAAAACACAGCTGGATTAAATCAAATTGCTTGCATCTGGGATGAAACTTAAAATCTCTTTAGTTAATTATTTAATGAATGAGTAAGTTTTATTTTGCATATAATTAATGGTCGAAAATTTTTTATGGGTCTAATGTGTAATATTGAATATATATTGATGTAATTGTAAAAGTGTGCAAAATAGTATGAGAAAAAATATGTGAAGAATATTCTTTCGAGTTTGAGTTTGAATTTGTGAGTTTGTAGTAATAATACTGTTTGATGTGACTAGTGCCATATCCAATGTAGGGATGGGAGGTACAATTATACCAAAAAAAACGCAATATATATATATATATATATATATATATATATATAATCGATATGCTAGTCACCTCCCGTGAGCACCATTCGTGGGCACCATCATCGATTTGTCTATATTAACATTATTTTATTTAATTTTTGATATTACATTTTAGTCTAATACCTTAAAAAATGTTGTTGAAATTATTAGATTGAAAAATTACATAAAAAACAAGGCTCAATTTATTATTTTCTCCTTTAACATTAAAGAAATGAATAGATAAACAAATCAAGTATTGATTTTTATGTAATTTTTGATTTAATGATTTCAATAACATTTTTTTAGGTATTAGAGTAACATGCAATAGCAAAAATAAAATAAAATAATGTTAATATGAACATATCGATGGTGGTGCTCACGAATGATGCTCACAGGAGGTGACTAGCATATCGTCTCTCTCTATCTATATATTAGTAGAGGCAAATGGTAATGCAACATTAGGGTACATTGTAATATCAAATTTTGTCAAAAGTTCACTTTTGACAAAAATTGGATAAAATCGTACCCAATTTGACTGAAATACCCTTATAGAGTAGTGGGTTTGTACGGTTATTATTCAAAAAACATTAATTACAGTTTTCTCTCTCTTCTCTCTCATTCTCTCTTCCCATTTTTCTCTCTCTTCCATTTCTTCCATCGACGATTCCTCTTCCTCTCAACCCTATCTCCGCCTCACTCCGTCGTCACCTCTCTCCGCCGTCAACCTCCTACATCCCTTTTCCAGATGGCGCCGCACACCAAAAAGGAAAAAAAAGCCGAACCAACAGCGGAGAAATCAACCGCCGCTTCGACGAGCGAAGCACCAAAGACGACGACGACGACGACAACCGAAGCACCAAACACCGCTGCGACGAAGCTAAAAAAGGCGGCGACGAAGCAAAAAACCAGCGCGACAAGATCGAGAAGTAAACGCACCGAAGCGTCGTCGCCGCCGCGTCAAGATGAAGATGCACAGTCGATGTCCGCGCCAAAAGGAAGAAGAACAGTCGCCGCTGCTGCACGAACAGGAGGAAATCGGTGAAGAAGACGTTTTTGCAGATTTGCCGATAACTTTTCTCATTTTTTAATTTGCAAATTCCAGATCTGAAAGTTAGGGCTTGTTGAATGTTTGATTACTACTTGATTTCTTCGATTTCGTGAGTTTACAATGTTTTGAATGTCGATTGCGTACCTAGTTTGTTGAGTAGAATGGAAATTAGGGTACGATTTGCAGATCTGTAATTTGGGCAAAAATTCTACTGGTAGACCCGGTACGTTGTGTGAAATACGTACCGATAATTCCAGATCAAAATTTTATGAAATTAAGGATAGCTACATATTTTCTGAGATTGATTATGCATGATGAATTTTGCATTCATCACGCAAAGAAACACTGGAGGGAAGAAAAAAGATGGGGAGATCACGGACGACGAGGGAGTATTTCGCGTGAGGTGAGGAGCTCGAGCTCGGGGAGAAATAACACAAAAAAAAGAAAGAGAGAGAAATACGAAGAAGAGAGAGAATAAAGAGAGAAAAAATAAAAATGAAAAAGTAGGAGAGAGAGTGTTCTAAGATGGAATAAAGTATAAAATATAAGGGTATAAATATCCAAAAAGTAAATATATGACAAAAATTAATAAAATTTGAACTAGTGACCTATTTTGATATTACCATTAGGCTAATAACATAGGAGTGCATCTCCTCATATTAGTATGTAAAAAATTTAGAAAATTAACCTCTATTATTTAGTATGTAGCCCATTTAGCATTTGCTTCATTTTGATTTTGGAACGAAGAATTTTGGTCTTTGAATTTTATTAATTCAGACCCAAATACAATACTACTACTAAATAAAATACTAGGAACTTGATTGGAACTCAATTAATCCAATAAAATTGATTTCCACGAGAAAAGATATTAGAACACGGAAAACTTTAAAAATCAGAAATAGAAAATGAAGCAAAGAAGTTCTAATTTCTTCTCCTGTGACTATATGTTTTGTTTTCTTTCTTCTCAACTGTCGAACGCCAATCCACCCGTAAAATCTCCACCTCGAGCTCTTTCATCCAAGAAACTGCTACATACTTATTTGATAAAATGCTCATTTCATTTGTAATTTATTTTATTCTTGATTAGTTTATATTCCCAATTGCCAATTTTTATGTGTTGTGAGTATCTTTAGCTTTCTTTCGGAATTCAAATTTTGTATATTGAGGTTAGGAAATATAATGAAGCAGGGGCGTAGCTAGAAAATTTTGATGGATGGGGCTTCACTAAATTTTTCTAAAATTTTCCCTGAGTTTACGAAATACATTAAGTTCAATAAATTGTACTCCCTCCGTCCATTTATTTCTTGTGCATTTTGTCATTTTTGTTTGTCCATTTTAATCTTGTGCATTTCCATTTATAGTAACTTTCCTCTACACATTTACCCTACTAATAATACTTATTCACAAAAATGCCATTAGTGGGCCCAAATTAAACATTATAACTCAACCCAATTAACAATAAAATAAACCCACTAAATATGGGTGGGACCCTCACTCCACTCACTACACACTTTAATTAACAAAAAGTAATCACTCCCTTATCACACTAAATGTGGAACCCTCACTACACACTTTACCAACTTTTCTTAGTCTCCGTGTCATCCCTCAAATGCACAAGAAATAAATGGACGGAGGGAGTATTATTTTAAAAGGTTTTTTTTTCCTAATAGAAGAAGTGCTAATTTTATTAAATTATTTTGCTTTTGATTTTTTTTATTTAAATACTTGGCTTGGCCCACAAATATTTCATTATTAGTTTGTTTAATTTAATCTCTTCTCTACTTTCTTAATCAATTGACGCAACCATCATTATTTTCACCTTTGCAATTTTTTCCCCTGGCTTAACACTCATCTTCATTCTTCTGAAGTCACAGAAATTGCTCCCTTTGTTCTATTAAAGTTAGCATGGACTGATCCTAAATATTTTTGAAAATAGTCAACTATAAATAAAAAAAGAATCATTGACGTGGGCTTGAGTCAACCCAAGCACAAACATGACTCGCCCCTATAATGAAGGGTAATACACCTAAATTAAAAAAATCAAAATGAATGGCACAAATGTGTATTCAATCGCTTTTAACAAATGAAGATTCGTCGGAAAATAAATTTGGCAACTTTATGATTTCTACAGCTTTCGTGAACATTGTTGCAGAATGATGTACTACTTTTATTATTAAATACTCATTATAATTATTTTTGTCTAATTACTTGGTGTGCTCCAAATACAAAATTCTAATTTCGCCATTGAATATGTAAGATATCGTAAAATAAATTTGAGTTTAAATGCTACGGGTTGGAAATAATCTAAGGAACAAAGCTCTCCATTGTGACGCTCTTACACATTTTAAGTTCTCACACATTTCATCAAATTGAGTGAGAAAAAGTTTATACTCAAATATTGTGATGGTTGGTGAGTCAAAATTTTATTTTAGCAATGTAACTTTTTGGTTCATTCGTTACACAGTTTTGACACATAGGATGTGATATAACTTCTCAACCCCATTCATAAATCAATTAATAAACACATAACCGAACATATTAATTTCACAAAATCCCTCATAGCAAGTCAAGCTACGAACAACGCCCCCGTCACCCCAAAGAGTTAATTACTTAAGCGACATTTTGTAAGATTTTGAAATTCACCCCAACTTTATTCGCGTAAATAGGATCTAGTATTAATGACAGTTCCTTTTTTAGAGCAGCTAAAGGAATTAAAAGAGTTACATAAATCCTCGATGCATTTTAAATCAAATAGTACTCTAATTTACAAAGGATTCTGAAAAGAGATTATAGCAAATCATGCATTTTTTTTTTACTTAGCACGTTTAATTTTATCAATTAATTGCCAATGTGACTATGTGCTAGATTTCTCTATGTGTATATTTATAGATAAGTTGAATTAAAATGTTTGCCATGTGAGTCAAGTGTTTAAACAAATTGTGTGACTTTAGTTGCATGATTTCTGTATTAAATATTAGTAGGGTATTACGTGCGTGCACGCACAATCTGATATTTTACTTTTGAGTTATAGTATGAGTAAGATTACAAACTATTTATTAATTCATGAAGTTGAGTGATAGTATGAATAAGACTATTATTAATATATTAACTTTATCCAAAATTTAATATATAAATTTATACTAATGTCCTTAATATAAACATAATAAATAATTAAACCAAACACCTCAACCCCCATTTCATACCACCTTTTGCGGACGCACACACACATTTTCATGCACACACATGCACAATATTATTCATTTCATGCAAACTGACACGCCACTATATAATGCCCATTTTCTAATTTAAATGCTCAAAGTCTCGGACCCTCACTAAGCTAATTTTCAGATTTTACATATATATTGGAACTCAAATTCTTGTCGTTTTGAAGATTAAACTCCTTTTGATTCAAAGTTTTAACAGAAGCTACTTAAACATGTCTTAGATCTTCAATGTCAAGTATTATAGTAATTGGAAATTAAATAGATAATATTCTTACCTGAGTCGAAAATTAAATCGAAGTGTATTTGTTAAACAACTCTCAAACTAATTTGAATTTTTTAACGAGGTTCTCCATAATAAACTAGACATCCCAAGGTTAATACATAGATAATATACTAATAAAGAAACAGTATTCTCCCGACAATGGAACGAACTAATACATTTATTTAATATAATTTGTTTATTTCCTGGTGGCCAAACTAACGATGAAATTCCTTTATTTGCATATATAATATAATTTGTCAATATCATCGAGAAATTCTTATATGTGTACATGTACTACACTCACTCCTCACATATTAATATTTTAATAATATAAATTATAATATTAAAATATTATTATGTGAGAGGTGAGTATACTTAGGGGTGAGCAAATTCGGACCGAACCCGTAAAACCGACCCGGACCGATAGGATCGGTCCGTGTTGGGTCGGTCCTCACGAGTGCAATGGTCCCGGTCGGTCCAAATTTTTAGGACCGAAAAGTTACCGGGTCGGTCCGAATCTAAACCCGCTCGAACCCGCTCGACCGGGAACTGACCCATATAAATATAATATATATATACATATATATTTTACATTTCCTGCATTCATTCCCCTCCCCAAACCCTACCTCCCGCAGCCACTCCCCCAACCCCAAGTCCCAGCCACCACTCACTTCTCCAGCCCTGTCTGCCTCTCTCTCTCTCTCTCTTTCTCACATGCGGTGGCGGCACGCCTGAGCAGCCACCGGCGCCGTCGCATTCCTCGCGATGCGAGCATCGAACAAGAGCAACCTTGCGTGTCCGTCGCTCACCCCTAAGTATACTATATGTATACCCACACAAGAATTTCCCAGTATTATCTTAGCTGACACATAAAATTCACACTTTTATCACCATAAAGTAATTCAAATATAATTTAACATGGCCATATGATTTGTTTTTAATAAAATTAAGAAATACTCGAGTCATTTCTCATTACTAAGTACTAACTTAATTAGCTGTCAGCTAGCTACATATACATATACCCACCCATATCATATGCCTCTACTTACAAATATTAAGATCAAGGAGAATGGAGATCTCTATAAATAACATACTCCTAGTACCCCTCCGTCCATGATATAAGTGTGGTCCAATTTTTTTTTTTTTTTTTTTTTTTGCCGTCTATGATAAGTGTAATCCAATAAAAAATGGACATGACCTCCTACTTTTTTTTTTATCTTTAAAAGTCTGTTTGTTTATTAAATAACCTTGAGTTAGCTTATTCTCCATCACAAACAACAAACTAACACTACAATAATTGTGGATCTCATTCTCTACTCTTTATTTCAAAAAACATATGTCGCTCCCTCCAAACCACACTTATGGTGGACGGAGGGAGTAGTTGGATTGATTTGGACTAAATCGAGTTATTAATATTTTACCTTTACATTTGAACAAGATTTGATTGGTTTAGGTTTAGCCACAATAATAAATTCGACATGATCATTTTTCTGCTACTAAAATATGTGACATGTTGCAGATTAGACGGATTTTGACTGCCCGGTTGTTAGGAGATGAATTCATTTC
Source organism: Schizonepeta tenuifolia (assembly GCA_029490685.1). Classification (NCBI taxonomy): domain Eukaryota; kingdom Viridiplantae; phylum Streptophyta; class Magnoliopsida; order Lamiales; family Lamiaceae; genus Schizonepeta; species Schizonepeta tenuifolia. The sequence goes on along the minus strand of CM055957.1, from coordinate 77,554,486 downwards.
CCGCCTCAATTTTCATCGTTATCTTTTTCATTAATAAATAATAAATTGTTTTTTGATATCGTAAAAAAAAAAAAAAAATCATCCTACCTAACACGTACAATTTTTTTTTTTTTTAATTATTGTATCTTTCCTACTATTTAATTTCGCTCACACCAAACATGGCTTAGACTTTCGCTGATTAGTTTTAGAATAGAAACAAACTTGTTTAAAAAGTAGCGGACATCGATTAAGTGGTCAAAGTGGTCTAAATAATGGATAATATTAATGCCTTGTTTGGTTTACAAGTATTGACTTTCCATGTCATTCTTTGATTTCACCCTACCTTTCCCTATTATTCAATTCACGCTTCAGGTGTAAAAGTAATTATAGTGCCATTTTTAAATCCGATCACCGTGCACTATTGTTTACAATAGTTACATTTATCTTCACAAATTCGTTACATGTGAACATGTTACAAATTACCTTCATCATAAATAATGCTAATAATAATTATAAATTAGGCAAGAATGTAATCTCGTTTGTTAGAGTTGAAAACCAAATTTTAATTAATTTTGGCTCTAACCAATGCGAGCCTCTTCTATTTATCTTATATTCATGCTCATGGTAAATTTCAATACAATATTATTTCATGTGCTAAGATAAAATACATAATTTTTTTTTGAATTCGTGGGAATCCGCAGCCGCTATCTTTGGTACGCACTAGGTAAACCATATCCTTATACAGTAGCCTGTAAACCATACATGACAGGTAAAAATCACACCTTCCAAGTATACATAATTTATTTTCACCTATTGACCAACTGATCTTGACATTTTATATAGTCCAAAACTATTAAATTTGCCGGATGTATACAGTTAGATTACGGAAAGACCAAAACACCCACGTCCTTTTCTGAAAATACTATGATAGGTCCAAAACATTAGTTTCTTTCTAAGAAAATACGATTACCTCTATTCTTTTATTTTTTTGTATTTCTATTTAAACTCTATCACAAGTGCTAGATGTGATGGTATATCATTATCATATGCATTGGAGATTTATTCATGTACTCCGTAAAACGATACCGATGCAATATAGAATATGAATATGTGAAATATTTTAAGAGAAAATTTTAAAATCGAGTAATTCTAATTATCTTTCGGCTTAATAAAATTTCATTAAATGATACTGGATTATCGTATGTTTGGTATTAAAATGTAAAAAAATATTATTTCAAATAATTGTATTTTTTATTTGATCGCATACCAATAACATCCAAATCTTTGTGAAATACCCCCTGCGTTCACGAAATGGTTGCCACATTCTTGTCGACACGGGTTTTAAGAAAATAGTAGATAGTAATGAATTATAGTGAATATTATTATGAGTGCAGTAAGGATCCTATAATAAATGTGAGTGAAGTAATAAAAGTCACAATCATTTCGTAAATAAATTTAAATGATAAAAATGACAACTATTTTGTGGACGGAAGGAGTATATTTCTTGAAAATCAATATGTTCCTCGTTTCATCACAAGGTGAGGGCAAACTCGTCACTGGACAAACTTATAATTGTACTTTTCCTGCAAAAAGATCTTCTTGGATATAATTCTTCTTTTACCAGTTCATTAGAAAAAGGTTCAAACTTTTTCATTCCATCTAATCATATGATTACAGATTCCTCTCATTTTCTTAATCCTTCTCCTAATTATTTAATAATGACAACCAATTCATAATTATATCATTAATTTATTCTCCGCCAACACCAACAAATTGGCAGCTATAAATTGGGCCCACAGATTCCTCTCTCTTTATTTTGCGGATCCCTTCAATACTTTCTCTTGATTTTCCCAGTTCCAAAAAAATGAAGCAGAGTGAAGAGGGGTGGCAAGAATTCTTGTAAAACGAGCAAAATAATCATCTTTATTGGAATATTGCAGCTAAGTTTGACGACCTAGAGATAGTAAAAAAAAAATTATGGGATTTTCACTTTGAAGTCGGAATTTCCTTCTGGGGCGCCATCAAGATCTAGATTTTGCTTATCAATTCTGCAGTTTTCTTAAGAAGGTGGAATTTCAATTTGGAGGGAAACTTTAGTTTTCTCGAATTAAGCAATATTGTGCTCTAATGAAGTGCTGAATTTTGCATGTTCTATTGAGCCTTTTGTCTAACATATTGCGATTTTGATTGTATAGAGTGAGTTTAGTCACATAAGTATTGAGAAATTATGGAGATTTCAGTCTCTCTTGCTGCCTTGTAGGTTTAGTCTTATTATCATTGTGCTTTCTGAATTTGAAATTCTTCTGTTTCTTGATGATCTTGCCGTTATTTTGGTGTGGAAACTGAGTAAAAAGTAGTTGTCTCTGGTGTGAAAACATTGAAAACTGTTATGGAGGTTTGTAGATGGGGATTTCTCCTTATTCTTTGTGCTGCTATTTCTTTTTCATGTTAAATGTGGTGACGATTGAATTTCTTACTTCTCTCACATGTGTGATGCCGTGTTGAGAGAAATTGACCTAATCAAATCTTTAAGTTTTATTGGTGAAAGTTAATAAGTATGCAGGATTTAATTTTGATTCGTGCTTAAGCTGCATCTATTGAAAAATGAAGCTTAATTTGATATGCAGTACATGTTTATATATTGTTTCTCATAATTTTTGCAGTTACGATAGCTAAAACTATTAGCAAGTGCTTAACCTGTATATGCCATGCCAGCTGATATGAAATTTCGTTTCTGTAGTTCATTCAGGAGGCAAAGAAAATCCTTTTATTGCTGTTATTTTCATCTCATATAATATGATTCTCCAGTAGTTGACTTCTTAGTTGGTCCATTTAGCCACCAAGCAAGCTGAATAATAGGTGTTGTATCTGTTGCCAGGTGCAGAAAGTCTCATTTTCTACAATAGGAAAGTTTGCACAGGCAAGGATTTGTCATCGCAATACCCGCGTTAACCAAAATGAAATCTTCTTTACTTCATTATCTTTATAGTTGATTCGTGGGTATCTAATACATAAGTCTCTGAGTAATTATTGTGTACGCTGTGGCGTATTGAATTATTTTAGTGACGCGCACATTCCAAAGCTGAAGAGCATTCTACTTGATTGAGTTGGCTGTCTCGAAAAATTTACTGCCCTAACAAAGTACTTGTTATTTGCTTGTTTTCTTGGTTAAAGCTTGAAGGGGAGGGAATATGTGCTATCTTTCTTTTATCTAATGTGCATAAATTCATCCCTACAAATAGATAATTCTGGAGTTCTACTTCCGTGACATGATTTTTTACCGACTACATTTTCCCTTTTAACTCTTATATTATCTAGGAGAAATTGATTTACTCTGAGAGCTCCCATATCACCATTAACTACCTTAGAGCAACTTTAAGTTGCCTAAGCGTGCAACCTTTTCAATTTTCTCGATCGTTGTGGTTACTTGATGCCTTGGTGGTTGATCCATGTTCTGCAGAACCCCATAATTTGCCATTTCTTGTACTGATCACATGTTTTTCCCTATAGCTTTGACTGCTTGACTCAGGAATCCTGAATTCTTTTTTTGTCATTGTGTTGCTTGTCTTTTCCCTTATTTGATCGACATGTCATGAACCTTGGAAAATAAATAAATAAACTGAGTGGGTGAAATTATTATTATCTGTAGTTTGAAAAACCATTAATGAAAATGCACTTGTATCATGTTTCCCCATCATTCCCCCAATTCATTTGTAGCTGGTTCTATTGCTGATTATCTGTCGTCATTCAAACAGGATGGACTTGACACCAATAAGATGTCTGATTAACAGTATTTCACGGTTCATTCATCTGGTAACATGCCGTGTATCAAGTAAGATACCAGCTGAGAAGGATTACCAAAGTTTGGTTTCTATGTTGAAGCGTTTGAGACCGGTACTTGATGATGTTTCTGATCACAAAGCACCGCTGGATGAAGCATTGTTTAAAGTATGTGAAGAATTGGATATAGCTGTGAATGAGGCCAGAGAGTTCCTTGAGAAATGGTCCCCAAGAATGAGCAAGTTACTATGTGTGAGTACTTTTTTATTGCACATGATCCAGTTCTACTTTTAAATGGAAAGATAAACACAAAGACCTTTTCTACCCAGAATTATCGCAATTCTACAATGTACACGATGTTATTGGATGGTACATGTTTCAGTGTCATAAATTATTTTTTCTGCTCGGGGATTCTCTGATGAATTTATGTTTTCAGGTACTCCAAAGTAAGCCAATGCTCTTGAAAATACAGAGTACCTCAGTCAGGTTATCTGGCATTCTTTGCAGAATATTTGAATCACGGCCAACTTCTTCAAGCCTAGCTAATGCACAGGTAGGAGTAAGCCCAGAACCTTGCTTCGTTGCTGGCCTTTTCTGTTTAATACTTATTAGCTTCATTTTTGCATCTTGTTTCTTGACCTTTATTTTCCCTTTTTGAGTTTGCTTCGTTGTATGTGGAGGGAGTGTTAGTGTATTTTCACCTATATGGATTCTATGCATCTGACATAATATTTAACACACATATTATGTCCAGTTTGCTAAGCAAGAGTCTCAGAATATGAAGCTAGGGCAACTAGCAGAACAGATAGAAGGGATTCTGATGTGCCAAAAAGATGGGAAAGTTCCTGGTGCTCAACATCTTACACACATAATTGTGTCCTTCAATTTGAGAACAAGTGGAGAAATCTTAAATGAGTATATTGCACTTGAAAAGGAGAAACAGAAAGCTGAAGGCAGCGACATAAAAGGAGATTTAGATCAAATTTTCCAAACTGTTGATCTTTTATATCATATTCGTGATTATGTTGTCAATCTCGAGAAGTTTAAAGCCATAGATGGTGTCCAGATTCCTTCATATTTCCGCTGTCCATTATCTTTGGAACTAATGTTAGATCCCGTAATTGTTGCTTCTGGCCAAACTTATGAGCAGGCTGCTATTCAGAAATGGTTGGATCACGGACTAGGGATATGCCCTAAAACTGGTCTCAAGCTTTCCCATAAGAATCTTATCCCCAATCATACTGTTAAAGCTCTCATAACAAATTGGTGCAACGACAACAAATTAGTACTTGGTAAGCCCGAAAGTGCGAAAGTAGAAAAGGTTCATCCCCATTCTGAGGACAATGGTCATGAAGATGATACTCGATGTCTTCCCGAAAGTGGCAATTCTGCATCTGGATCCTCATCGCGACATGGTTTGGAGACTCAGACGGTCAGTGAAGAAGGATATCACATTTCCAGAGGGGAGGTTGAGAAAGTTGATCAGTCTTCTCCAGAGCATTCATATGTACACAGCCGGAGTGAGTCAGGGTCCAGTGCTGTATCCAGCATTGATTATGCGTCAACAGCAGAAACTGAAATTGCAAGAGTATCAAGTAAACAGGCAAATGCTATGGATAAGTCAGACGATACAAAGTCTTCTTGTTCCACTTCCCTCACAAAAAAAACTACTGGTGCTTCTCATTCTTTGCATGGAAGACAGTGTATCAGTGCTGAAACAATGGGTGAAGTGGTTGTCAATGGAAACCACAATCCATCTAGAGCTCTGTCGCTTCCATCCGAGTCGGGGTATAATGTATTGACTTCTACTTCGCATGTGGAAAAACTCGTCAACAACTTAAACAGTGTTTCAAATGAACAACAAACTGCAGCAGCTAGAGAACTACGGTTTCTTGCAAAGTGTAATATGGAAAACCGCATCATTATTGGTGAATGTGGGGCTATTGCCCCATTGATCACACTTTTACACTCAGATGTGGAAGTGACACAGGAACATGCTGTTACTGCTCTTCTGAATTTATCTATTAACGAAAACATCAAGGCCAGGATCGCACAAGAAGGTGCTTTAGAACCGCTAATTCATGTTCTGAAAACTGGAAATGCGGGAGCCAAAGAGAATGCTGCTGCAACTCTTTTTAGTATCTCACTCTTAGATGAGTACAGGATAAAGATCGGTCGATCTGGGGCAATCAAACCGTTGGTTAACCTTTTAGGATCAGGTACTATCAGAGGAAAGAAAGACGCGGCAACTGCGTTATTCAACCTATCTATCTTTCATGAAAATAAGGCTCGTATAGTTCAAGCTGGAGCAGTGAAGCATTTGGTGATGTTGCTGGATCCTGAATCAGAGATGATTGATAAAGCTGTGGCTCTTCTTGCAAATTTGTCTACTATTGCTGAAGGATGCTCAGCAATTGCTCGAGAAGAGGGCATTCCACTACTTGTCGAGATAGTTGATACAGGGTCCCAAAGAGGAAAGGAAAATGCAGCTTCTATACTGTTGCAGCTCTGCATCAACAGTTCTAAATATTGTCGGAGCATTTTGCAAGAAGGAGCTGTTCCACCTCTCGTTGCATTATCTCAGTCTGGAACTCCCAGAGCTAAGGAAAAGGTATATAGTTCCGTTCAGCCCATGTAATTTGGTATATCTTCACAATGACTCTTCTTTATCTGTATTTCATTCTCTTCTTTTATGACAAAACTTTGCAAATCGTTCCCATAGTTTTCTAAATTTACAAACCTGCATCTTCTGTTGTGACATGCATAATTTAAATGAAATAACAGTATCATAGATATTTTTTTTTTTTGTTTTCATTTGAACCAGGCTCAACAACTTCTCAGTCACTTCCGAAACCAGCGTGAGAGCTCTGCAGCAAGGGGGAGATCGTGAAGAGAAGCAAAAGAGTTACTTGCCCCCTCTGATGGCCGTTGTAGGTAAATTTATTTAGGCAGGGTTTTTGAAAATATAGTTATTTTGGAAATTACAGATTTGATGCGAAATGCATACAGAACCAAACATTTCCTTTTCCCTTTGTAGCTTGGATTTGTAGCTTCATTATTGGCTATTGCTTCGCTTTAGGTTTTGATTTACTTTTTCTCTCCGTTCATCACTGGATTATTGGGTAGCCTGTACAGTAGTTTGTGTATATATGATTAAGCTCTCGTGAAGCCATTTTTTTGAGATCAACAGGATTGCACCATAATTTGAAATTTGGGTAGTGTGTATTTGGATGCTGTGATTATAACATGAGACCCAATAGAGCTTTGATTCATCCAGTCTGAATGCTTCCTTCCTGGTACGATTTCTCCCTGCTCTCGTGTGAAAGATGTTTGTATTTGGATCCGTTTGTTTTGTTCGTTCCTCTGCCTGTGCGTGCAGGGCTTGATTGTTGCAGGTTTTTGATCGTCTGTGTATATCTGAGCAATGTTGTTTATACTATATACTAATGTTAGTGAGCATCTTGTTCTTGCATGCCATTATAAGTTATGGTAGTAATTCATGAACAAATTTGGTTTGAAACTAGATTATGTTTTCTTACACACTCGTAGCAGGTGGCGCGAATGTTGAATGAGTTCAAAAAACACACTTCGTGAATAAATAAAATCTCAAATATTTAATTAACAAGATTCAAGGCAATGCGATCGTGTAAGAAAGACGAGGCAAGAATAGATATACATGAACACAGCAGTTTTGGAAAAAAAATAAAATAAAATAAAAAAATGCTACGTAATTGGATTGATGTGTTTGTCTTGTGTTAAAGGAGCAAACAAGGCATCATGGTTTGGTTCTTAAAAAGGGACATCCTAATTAATTAAGGCACACCTTTTTATTTTCGCTATTTTGCCTAACAATTTAAGAGCCGTCCACGACGCTTTCTTCCCAAACTTCAGACATCTCACTTGGCCTAATATTTGAAAATTTCGACTTTTATTACATTTCCAGAATCTTTTTCTTTTTGGGTCGTAACTATTATTATTTTTATGTTTACTGTTCCATTATTTTCAAAATCACTGACTTTAATAGCTTGTTCACTGAGAATTTTGGCAGTCTCTTTCTATAAGAGAAAGATGAACAGACTGTGTAGGAAAATTATACGTAATTAATATCTAATCTTATGGTCTATGTTTTTTTGGGGTTTAATGATCCATATTGTCGCTCTCATTTGTTTGTGAGATTCATGCAATAATCTCACTCCACGTGGGAATAAGACATCACGACTTTAACTAATACTCCATCTGCCCCGTTTAATAAGTCTCATTTTGCCATTTTAGGTGTCTTACTCAATAAGTCCCATTTTCTTATTTGGCAAAGATTAATACACTAAAATTCACTTTATGTCACACTCAAACATGAACAGTGTTGTACAATATTATTCCACTGAACCCACTTTAACATTAACAATAAATTACTACCTTAATCACACTCTTAATCATCTAACTCTCTTTTTCTTAATCTCCGTACCCATTCCAAATGGGACTTATTGAACGAGACGGAGGGAGTAGTATAATTTAAGAGGAAAATGTGAAAAATTGTGTATTCAGATATAGTCATCTCTTATTCAAAATATCGTCATGTTTTAATTTGTGTAAATGTGCAAAGTTATCCTTAATGAAATTGGTTTCACTAGCCTGCCGCGATCAATACACGATCAAGCTGATCGTATAATAACACGCGCGATTAAAACATTAATACACAAGTAATCTAGTCATGTGTGTAATACTATAGTATCTCTAAACACGAGTAATTTCGGCAATAAACATGTTCGTATTAATATGATTAGGTTAATCATGAGTATTCACGCGCTGAAGGGATTATGGTAAATGTGACTAGTTTTTGTATGTTTTGAGGAAGAAGATTATATATACTAATCCCTAGCTAGCTTGCATATAGGTAAATTTTGATTGTGACGTATGTTTCTTATAAACTGTGTTCATGTAGGAATATTGCGACCGACACGTTAGTCTCGATTAACCGGAGTAGAATGGAGATATTGAAATCAAAAAATACAAAAATGAAAAAGACCGTGATTTGTGACGGCAACCTGCAGTCCTACGTAAACCTCCTTTCTTGGTCTTTATTAAAACATTTCTGAGCGCTATGAGATTTGATTTTAATAACAACATATCTAGGATAACTTTTGAGTGTTGAATTTTCTAAGGTAACGTGCATATAATCAATAATCAATATGTCTTGCGATAATTAATGTTAATCAAATTTGTTGCTTTTGATTATGAACGATTATTGTTCTTCTCTCCGACAAAGTTCGAAGAAATCAAAGAATCCATTTTAACAAACAAATAAAAATCAATACATATATACATAGTCATATCTAATTAAGCATGCATCCTTTCCAACATATAATCATAATCAAAATGTTGCTACCATACATATAATTTATTAAAGACAAGAATTTGGGTGCAAATTCTGCACCGTACAAATCTACACTCAACCCGACCAGGCCGACCCGACTCGCGCGTGGCATGTGAGGTACACGCGTTGCGCCTTCACTCGCCCAATTTTTTTTTTCCAACTTTTTTTGCCTCTTGTTTTTTGTTTGCCTTATCTTCTTTTTTTTTTTTGTTTACCTCTACTTCTTTTGTTAAGAGATCGAGCGAGGGGAGATCTAGTGACGACCTCGAATCGAGCCGAACGATCCAAATTATTGCCACTACGATCATCTATAGATTAAAATCAATCAGAGCCGAAAGCGGAGTCGAAAAAAAAAAATCTGAAAATTGAAAAAAAAAAACTGGAAAAAAAGTCAACAGTCCAGCATCGACCAGGTCGGGTCGACGGATCTGCAGAGTGCAGATGCCTGAACAGGAGACCAACTTTTTATTAAATGCTAAACTACTACACAAAGTACGATACATATGTGACACCAATAAGTGAATTGCTTAAAATATTTGAACCAGCTACGTGACATTATAAGTTGTATTACTAGGGTAATTACAACTGTCATCTAAATAGTATCAGTATCTTTGGGGTCAAGGGTTCAGGTAGGATTTGCTTCCATGATAGTATATATATAAATATTATACTCGTATTGAATTTGAGATTATATACTATACATATATACTAGTATTAATTATGTCCACATAATCTTGAGAGAAAATAGTATCCCCCCGGTTTTATTGAATTGAAATTGAGTTTCTCTTAACTGATATTCATTGAAGAAATCGAAGATGAAAAATAGAAGTTAAATTGTTCTCGAAAGAAAAAAGAAGTTAAAATTAATGAGCATGCAGTTTCCTATAATGGTTGAACATGATTAAGGCAAGAACAGAAATGATGTTCTTGTTAGAAATTCCAACTGTTTCCAAGTCATCGACCAACAACTAGTACAGTCTTTCTTTAGTATTGCCATTTCTCAGCCATCAATGCGTCTTAGGTTGTTAGGCAGCCATCACAATTAATGCATTTTTACTAGTTACAGTATAAATCTTTCATCAAAATATTATACTAGCAAATACCAACCAACTGTTTACGATTTCAGACCATGATTTAATTTACAGTTCGATGACGAGGGTGTCCGGTAGCTGTTACCTCAGATGCGCATTTATAAATCCCGACTCATATATATATGCAATATTGCATGCACAACATATAGTAGAGAGACCGCACACTAGGAAGATTTGTTGTGCTAGACACAACTTATACATTGTTAGTGAAATTTAAACTTCAGATATTTGACCTCGAAAATACCTTGTTTCATCATGATTTCTATTTGTTGATTAATAAACATGCATGATTAATTATACTTTTTGACCCGAATTTTATATCGTTAGTTGTGGCTTAAACTTTCAAAATAGTCAGATATGGCATGAACTTTAGTCCAGTAGTTTCCGCTTATGACACGTAAGCTAATATCCGGTGCCGGTGAAGCTGCTACTTCAATTCGCGCCCAGCTATCTCGACTAGCATAATTAAGTACTAATGTGCCGAAGCTCAGACTGTAAAATATACGGTGCAACCTCTATTAATTCATATTGTTTCATATTGTTGGGACTATAAAAAATTATTTTTAAATGAAGGTTATTTTTAAATATAGGTGTAAGATAATGAAATATAAAAAAAATTGTTCGATTACCTTCAAAATTTCTTTCCTACTCAAACTCCCTTCCGAAATATCGATCTCATGCACAACCGCTCCCAAATTTTACTCTCATTCACGCCCAACTTCTAAATTTGTGAATTTAAATAGGGATGAAACTTTATAATTAAAATGTAAAAAGTATATGTTTATGAATAACCAAATTGTTGAAACTATGAAATTAAATTATATGTTAAAAAGTTCCGTCAAATTCTTACTTTTACCATCACATGTCCGGACATAGTGTGTCAAATAGCACTACCCAATTACCAAATACATGTGTACCTAGAATAATTTTAACAAAAATAATATTGTACATGCATATATTTGGGTGATAGTAAAAAGTTCCATGGAACAAACTTTAATCTTGCTCGACAAGTTGGAAATATTATGGGTTCAACAAGAAAGTGGTCATGTAGACGAGGGATTATATACACAAAAAGTTAAAGGATGTGGTTACAAGACAAAAGATTACATCAGTGAGCATGCATGAAGTAGTCAGATACTTCTTCTATTCTATTCCATGGCGCAGCTGGGCCATCCTGGACTTGAACCAGAGGCCTCGCCCGTGAAGTAAATCATCGCACTTACGGTCCAATCAATTGGGAAAGAATCAATAGATTCCTTTTCGGGAGCGATTCATCCTTCCCGAACGCAGCATACAACTCTCAATTGTACTGCGCTCTCCAAGTGTGCTTGTTCCCCCCTTCTTCCTTAACCTGGCAAGTCTTTGTGAAATAACTCCGATTTTGGGAGGAGGTTTTCACCTGTTTCGCACTATGCTCTACACCGCGTCACATAAAACGTTAGACAAATCAACTTAAATATAATTTAGTAGGACATATATATAAATATATGTGATAATCTATAGAAATACACCTTTTGGCAATGCAAAAATGAAAAATACACCATACTCTCAAAAACAATGAATTTTACACCCTTTTGAATATTTCAAATATAAAATGTCATCTTATCAAGCACTTTATATCACATCTCTTACACATGTGTAAGAGATGTGATATAAAGTATATGATATTGCAATGATTTAGTGATAATTATGTGATTATTTGACAATCATTATCCAATAATTATTTAATTTAATTATTTAATCTGAAACATATCGTGATTAAGTAAGTACTAAATTAAGTCAAAAAATTATGAATAGGCATTAAACGAACCTAAATGAAGTTCTCGCTCGGACAGAACAAAATTCCGCTCGCCACGTGTCAAATCCCGCTCGAGCGGGAAATATGATCCTGCTCGAGCGAGAAATATGATCCCGCTCGAGCGGGATTTGACACGTGACGAGCGGGATTTTATTCTGTCCGAGCGAGAAATGGCAAAAAAAGTTGGTCAATGTACAGAATAATGGCTGATTGGTGCATGACATTAATTTATTTGCTTGTGCAGACATGAGCCAGTACATTTTCAAGTGAAATGCGGAAAAAAATCTGTATAGCATTCACAACTCTATATATTTTACCATTCACACGCCTCTTTTACACACCCACAATAACATCCTTTGAAATTCATCACATTCGATAGTGTGCAGCAATTTTTCAAATAACATCCTCTCAAATTCATCATTTGAGGTATTTTTCTTGTCCTGTAATTTTTCTCTAGTGTCCACTTAATTTTTATTGTACTTGATAAATTAGAAAATCAGACTCTTTAATATTAAAAACATTAAAATTTATATGAATGTCGTATAGATTACATAGCAAGTGGATTTTATCATTTTCCGCTCGAAATTGAATTTCCCTCTCGTGAATCTTAATCTCGCTCGAACGGGATTTATGTCTACCGAGAGGGATTTTGTATATTAGGACTCAAAAAAATTCTTGAATTTGCATATATCATTTTCCGCTCGAAATTAGTACTTCCCGCTCGTGAATGTAGATCCCGCTCGAGCGGGAATTAATGTGGTTGGTGAGCGAAATTTCATATTTTTGTGTTATTTTTATTAATTGTTACGTGTTTGTACTTCTGTGTAGATGGATCACTATTTTATTATCAAATACGGAGGAACATGGTCTGGTTGTACGTACTCGGGCGGATATCAATTCGTAGATGTCGATCATTGTCTCTCCGGCCTGAGGTACAACATCGATTGTCAATTGAGTGCAAACTCCTTCAGCACACTGTACGAGTTGCATTATCTGTCGAAGAATGAGAGGGGACGTACTGTAAAGTGCCCACTAAGCACCGACGTTGAATTTTATCATTTGTGCGCGACACAACCAGAAGCAACTGTGTACGTGACTCACCAATACACGAACGTATACGTGCCTGGGTTTGATGCTGATTATTATGAAGAAATGGATCGTATCCAAACACAGATGCTTTTCTCCACTTTTAGTGCTGATGCATACCCCGCTGGGGGTAATTATGCATCGACATCCACAAATTATTTTGGATCCACGTCGACTCAAGTTCCAGAGACAACAGAGGGTTATGACGATGATGAAGATGCAGATAGTGCTGACGATGCTGAAGAGGCAGATGGTGATGACGAAGATCAAGAGGCAGTTGGTCCTCAGGATGAAGATTATGAGCTGGAAACCGACAGTGATGCATCGGAAGAGATGGCAGAAGACACCATGATAGAATCAACTATGTTAGAGCGTGAAACATGGATTCGCGGTGAAGAAGATGACGAAGCCGCTGATATAGGCAGTTGGTTAGTTCCAGTGATTCCCATGAATGCAACGAATTCTATCGTTGTACGTTAAAATGGCCCGCTAAAAGATGGTGATTTATATGTTGGTTCTGTTTTTGAAAGTAAAGCAGCTCTAAATGTAGCAGCAGGCTTGTGGCACATGGAGATTAGAGCAGAATACAAAGTTGATGGCTCTGATAGCCTACGTCTCAGATGGATATGCAGGCGTATGGAATCTTGTCCGTTCGAGCTGAAGGCAAGATCAAGTAAAAGATCACAAGCTTGGAGAATTACCAAGTTTACAGGCGATCACGCATGCACACGCCAGCTAGGACGTGTTGGTCGTAGAAAAGTTCGCATGAATGTGATTGTAGCCTACGTTGCTCGGAAAATACGAAGGGAGTGTAAAATAATAAAGCCAAAGGCCATTATGGCAGAGATGCAAAGTGAATTTGGGTTCACCATTTGTTATGATTTGGCCCTGTGAGCACAGCATGCAGCGATAGAAAGCATATATGGGGGATATGTTAATTCCTTCCGGATGTTGCCAGGCTATCTTCACATGCTGCAGTATTGGAATCCAGGTACAATTACTGATTTACAAGTTGGTATTGATGGAAAGTTCGAACACTTTTTTGTAGCTTTTGACGCATGTAGGCTTGTTTACTTGCTGAATATGAGGCCTGTGATTGCAATTGATGACACTCATCTGAAGGCCAAGAATAGAGGTATCTTATTTGTCGCTGTCACTAAGGATGCCAACGAGCATACCTTTCCTCTAGCGATTGACGTTGGGCCTATTGAGAATGATATCTCTTGGAAGTGGTTCCTCAGCCGATTTAGAATTGCGTATGGAGAAATGAATGATACATTAATTGTGTCTGATGCCCATCCCTCGATAGATAACGCTGTGAAGGAGGTTTTTCCGAATGCAGTTCATGGTTTATGCTACTATCACTTGCTGCAAAGATTAAACGTTACGGAAAAACAGTGGTGAAATTGTCTGCATTTGCATATCGCCGAGCAATTTTTGATAAAGCAATGGACATGATCCGCCGAGAGAGCGAATCTGCTTACCAAAAATTGATAAGTGTTGGACCCGAGAAGTGGTCTCGAGTTCACTATCCTTTGCCGCGTTACAGTCAGATGACATCTAATGCAACTGAGAATTGGAATGGACGGTTGGAGTAGGCACGACGGCTGCCAATATGCTCAATGCTTGATACAATTAGACATGTCATCGAGGAGTGGTTCGAAGAGATACGAAATGATGCTCATGGCGATGACGCTGTACTTACTGGTAACGCGGCGGCCAAACTGACTGCAGGAATGAATAAAGGTTTGACGTATACTGCACAGCCATGGGTCGATCTTCAATATACGTGATGCTAAAAGACCGCATCAAGTGGACCTTGACACAAGGACATGCACTTGCATGGAATTTCAAGCTGATGGGCTCCCTTGTTCTCATGCCATTGCTGCAATATTGTAAGTACACTTCACATTTATTCATTTGTCCTTTATTTATTTGAAAATACTGATGTTTTCATACGATTATTTTTTTAATGTAAAATTGCAGGAAAAATGATGATGAAATATACGATTACGTTCAGTATTACTACACACGAGAAGCTTGGCGCGACGTTTACCAAAATCCTATAAATCCCGTTCCTCACATTGAAGATTGGACTATTCCTACTGCTGTGGATACCATATTGGTCTTGCCTCCAAAAATCACGCCTCTACCAGGTCGTCCGAGACTGAGCCGACGTCGAGCTCCCACAGAAAGCCAACCACGTAGGAGATGTAGTGTGTATCATAAATATGGACATACTCGTGCAATACATAATCGACATTTAGGATGAAAAACATATCTGTAATCAAGTAATATTAGAAACAAACAAATATTACTCAATTAATATAAAGTACTACTCTAATTGTTTTAAAAAGCTTGAAATTAAATATTCAATATTCATATAACATAAAATTACAAAGAAGAGATCACCCAGCTGAGGGTCTACGCCTCTGCTCTAAATCATATCTGTACCTATCCGCTCCATCCGGTGCACGACAAATACTAAATATAGTCGCGGCGACCCTCCTCCGATATTTCTTTATGTGTGTGTTGCCCCACGGAATAGAGGGTGAACCACTAATTAAACGTTCAATCGTCATCATTGCAAATACACCACTGCTAACACTGTCCTTTTGCTTGAATTGATCTATAGCTGGAATCACCATGAGCGTTATGGGCCTCTCATCGGGCTCTGCTCCAACCGTGTTGTGCCTCCAGTAAAATGAGCATGTAAGAACTCGAGTCCAAAGCTTCAGTAGCGGCTCCAGGCTCCTGTGTCGGCACGCTTGTGCGGTTCGGTCTATATAATGATACGTGGAGTCATAGAGCTCAGCCACCCAATTCTTGCAATCAATTCGGACTACCACGTAATGCAAGTCAATATTGCACACAACAATCATGTGCATCAAACGAACGATTAATATCATTACTTGTAAAAGAGTTATCAAGTAAACGTTGAAGTGCGTCCACTTACGTGGGTTACACCAAAGAAGCTCGGTCGTCTAGCTCTCATTGCTCCATGCACTCCATATAATAGACTCACTGGAGGCTCATAGTCAACATAAGTGCTCCAGGATCCCCTAAGTTCCCTCTCGATGTCTATGCTCAAAATCTTATTAAACCAATCACTTCTGAGCTGAAGCTGCAATAAACACGAGACACACTCATAAAATTGAACACGATTGTAAATAATTTCGGTTATTCATTAAATTGAACTTACAAAGACATCGGAATCCAATAAAATAGTGTTTGTACTTGTCACATTGGACTTCACATGCACTCGGTCAATTAATCGTTTTCTCAAGTAAGAGACGAACAAATCTACGATCTACAAGGCAAAATATAAGTTTGTGAATTAAATTAAAATCTAACATAATCGATAAAATAATGTTATCTTTACCTCAACATTTATGTCTGCGTTAGTCAGCATAATTTCCCTCCATCAGTGCTTGCCTACAAATCCACCGCTTTCAGGAATAACCATGAATCCATCACCGCTCATAAACAGTTCAAGCGCTTGCATCAATTCCGGCGAAAGTGAATGTGGTTCTCTTTGGGCAAGCATGGACGTCTGTATTGCTGCAGCAGCTCTCCGAATCCTTTCCCCTCTTAACGTTGTTGTTGCTGTTGCTGCTGCTGTTGTTGTTGATGTTGCTCTTCTCCCACCGGTATCTGATTAATTGGGACTGCGTGGATCGGCGATGCCACCTCGTTTAGACATGCCTCAAAACTCTGTCCATGGCCCTACACAAACAAAATAAATATCAATATCTTACGTAAAACATAACAATACATAATCTAATATCTGTGAAATTATTACATACCGTGGTAAGAGACTCCCACAATGCATTGAAATTGCTATTTCCCTCTTGCATAAAAGTACCGTACTGATCGAACATTGCACTCGACGATCCAGGCTCGTACATGGAATGACGAACTGGGCAATGCAGCGACAAAAATCGTTCTGCTTGCATGGAATGACGAGATGGACAAGTATCTTCCTCCGTGTGATGTGGATGATGATGCTGCACTGAGGGGCGGCGCTGGTCTTCCTGACCCTGAACCATGGGAGGGTCTCGCACTGAGGAGCGGTGCTGGCCTTCTTGGCCCTGAACCCTGGGAGGGTCTCGCACTAAGGAGCGGCGCCGGTCTTCCTGGCCCTGGCCCTGTGCAGGGACTCGCACTGAGCGGCGTGGTGACTGTATAGGCATGGACCACGGGGTGGACTGACGTCTAGGGGATCGGCGTGTAGATCCACCTCGGGCTTTGTCAAACAAGCCCTCAATCCAAGATTTGAGCTTGGGGAACAGTCCACGCTTCACTTTCTCTACAATGCGATCCTCTGATAAAGCAATCTCTGATCGAATCCAGCGTCGATCACTGGACCGTAGGATGTGATCGGACCCACCACTGGAGGATGAAGATCCTGACTGACGAACACGTTTTCCATGTTCTGGACGGCGGGGTGGCTCTCTATACTCAGGATCACGATCCTCTGCCTCTGCCTCTTCCTCTACCTCTCCCTCTGCCTCGGTCTCTCGCTGGTCATTTGTAACAGGCTGCCTCTGTTGACCCCGCTGTCTCTGTGCTCTCCTTCGAGGAGGTCTCTCTTCCTGATCTTCATCATCAATTACAATGGCCTGGCGTGGCTGACGGGGGAACTCTTCCCCTGCACGTAACGGATTGCACGGCACTACAAAGCCCACTCCAAGTGCATTTGGATACTGACTGGACCGGAAATAGAAAGTCTTCATTTCAGCATCATCCAGTACAAAAGGGTTGAATCGACCAACCTGGAGCGCAAAAGATTTTATCAAACACAAATACAATTATAAAAAAATACAGAAAAATACATACAGTGACAAAATTAAAATTTACCTGCAAAGAAAATAATGGCTGAAACTCTGTTCCACTTAACTTCTTGAACTTCATCTAAGACATTTGGATCGTGCATCCGGGTTATCAATGACCGCAACTGCAGCGGCTAAGTCTGGCAGCACCTCTAACGACCAAACGTGGAAAGTTCAGGCTGCACCGTAGAAGTGATACTTTTTCGTCTGCTGCATATTGTCCACGTAGTGCTTTAGATGTAAATACGTGTATGCGCCCTAAGGAAACCGAAAAAATACGTCCAGATCGTCCACCAGCTTCCACACCCAATCCGCAACAAACTTCTTCTGCTCAAGACCAAACAACAACATATACAGAACTAACACGTGCGCGACCTGCAGGTACAGCTGTCCACTCTGATCTGTCATATGCCTCAGACAAAACCGATCGAGGAGGTCCCCCACACTAATTGGCACGCCGTTGGCAAACCGCCGATACACTTACACACCCCGTAAGTCGTGGTCGTCTGAAGGTCGGAAATCAGACGAGCCGAATGACAATCCGGTAACCAGGGCATACTCCGCAAAAGAAAAATGAAGGTTCGCCCCGTTGATATGAAACCACATATCGTGTGGCTCGCCCCATTGAACCGAAATCTGCCGGGACAATACGTGATGCACGCCCATGCCGCACTTTTGCCTCAGCTGCCAGTAAGTAAAGTGGTCAAAACAACCTTCAAGCCATCTCTTAAGGAGATCCTGTCCCCCAACCGCCATCAATGTAGACTGAACGTCTTCTAAAACGTTGTGCCTGTAGGACGTGCTAACCGTGTACTTCCGGTTAATCGTCTCGGGCCTCTTGAAAATAATCTGCACGATTAAAAATTTAAATTAAACTATAAATAATAAAATCAAACTCAAAATAATATTAAACAGTTCACTAAACAATTTCCCGCTCGAGATTAACAAATCCCGCTTGAGCGGGATATCAAGCCAAATCTGACAACGACGAGCGGAAAATGATACAAAAAATATTCACAATAATTTCGGCAATTAAATAACAATATCCCACTCGGTTAAACTATATCCCGCTCAAGCGGGATATAGGCCACCAAGAATTTATCGAGCGGAATTTAACGTAATTAACATGTGAAAATTAAGGGATAAATTACGTGTAAATTACACATTCAAAAAATTCAGCAGTCTTACAAAACGAACAATTATTAGTATATATTCAACATCAAACAATCAAAACATGAACAATTTAGTAAATTAGGGATCTAGGACAGGGTACACACTATTAAATATGAGAATAAATAATTTTCCGCTCGGTTATGACATATCCCGCTCGAGCGGGATGTACATTATAAAGTGTTATATTGAGCGGGATACACTAGGGCTTCACGAGCGGGATTTCACATAAATAGATCCTACATAATTTTATCAACTAACATATGAAATCTCGGGTTCAAATTCGAATGCATGAAAAAATAAAAGAAATTTTCACCTCTCCATAATTAGCCATATTGTGGAAAAAATTAGGTGAAAATGGACCTTCCACTTCACGGTATTGCTCATCGAAATTTTTTTCTTCAGAAAGAGAAAAGAGTGGAGCGAGATTTGTTGAGTTAGAGAGTAGAGAGTGGGGCGTGATGGAAGTGTGGAGCGGGATGTGGGATCAAAAAGATGAGGTGGGGGTGTATAAGGTGGGAGGCGACAAAATAGGTCAACATGAATTGATTGATGTCAGGTGGAGGTGGGTGGGCCGAGATTCTTTTGTGGTAGCCGACAAAGGTATGAGAGTTAACAAGATTTGACCTATTTTTTCAATTTAATGGGCCCTTTAAGCAATGTGTGCATTTTTCATTGATTTTCAAGTCATGGTGTATTTCTCATTTTACACACTTCAAAGGGTGCATTTTAAAATTTCCCCCTAAATATATTGTCTCAATTGTGAAATATATCCATTTTCACTTTTTCAAAATTAGTTATATCCATATTGTAATGATTAGTTGACTAGAGCATATCCAATTAATAAATTTCTCAAATATATTTATATAAAGTGAATATTTTCGATACTATATGAAATAAAGGAGGAAAAATCTATAATTTATACTAAAATAATTAAAAATTCATGATATATCAAATAAATAAAGATCCCACTCAGTGACATTAAGATCCCACTTGATATTTTCTCAGATCCCACTCGAGTGGGATCTTCAAATATCTCGAGCGGGATATTTCTTTTTAAAAGCTTTGAGATTGTTATGATTAAATGGTTATCAATTACTATTATTTGAATTAAACTAATTATATAATAATATTGAATATGTACGATATAATTGTCACAGCCCCAAATCCCGAGGGACGGCAGAAGCCGGGGTGCGACTGGGGTTGGATTAAAGAAGCGAGGAAGAAGGGGGCTAACTGACTAAACATACATAAATGACATCAAACATTCAAAGAACAAGACTGGAATATAAATAAGAAAGGGTTAATCCCTAAGGATTATTCGACAAAAGTACAAAAGAAGCTAAGTTCATATTTACAGACTTAGACTACTGAGAATTGTTCAAAGTATACATCCCAAAAGGTTCAGAGTTCTGCAGCGGAAGAGTTCTAACTAAAGCAACCTATCTTTCAACTCAACATCAACCGTCGCCGCTCACCGTCGCTTCAACCTGCACATTTAGAAAAAAACAATGCAGGGCTAAGTACAAACGTACTTAGTGGGCACGATGCCGAAATCATAGTCATAAGTATAAATAATCTGGCATTTTATAACCGTAGCGCATCGGAGTTTTGTTGAAAAGGCCCGTGCCTACTAAACATTTTCTGACTGATTTGTATAAAGCAGCTTGCGCAAGCATTTTAGAGTATGTTATGTTCAATCTTGACCCAAACTAATTCACCGTGGCTGGTACCCCTCAACAGGATATCACATACACCACAGGTTACAAAGTGCACTAACTCTGGAAAGCACTTAGCAGCTAACTCAGAGCCGATCGTTAGTTAACCTAGTTAGATTAACTCTAAAAGTCTGGAAAACCCGAAGGTTAACTCAGAAATCTGGAAAACACGAATGTTAACTCAGATAGGTACAAGAGAACTCACATAAAATAGTTGAAACAGTTTATGCCAAGATTATCACTTTGAAAACACAATTATCAAAGCGATAAATAATACTTTCGAGTTGTGGAAAAACCCACATTTTATTTGATATAGATAAAAGCCCACCTTGTAAAATACAGAACTTATAGCAAACGCTTCCAATTTGGGATCTTCTGTCCTCTCTCTACAGTTGGCTTCCTCCTTCATCGTAAAATAAATATACTTAAAAACGGTTCGTAAAAGAAATCGATTAAAGAGGATTGAAGAAAGTTTTAGTTGTTTTATTCTTTAGGGCATTTGCACGCTTATTAGATTCGTTTTACTTAAACGGGAAACGAGACTCGTACCAATCTCGTTTAGAACTCGGAAGATCTCATACTCGACTCTCGGGTCAGTAGAGAAGGTTGTCGATGTCTTAAAACGATTTTAAAGATTATAAGAAACTAAGTTGAAAGGAATCAACTTAGGCGATTTACGCTTTAGATCATTTCACGACTTATGAAATTTCTCGTTTACTACTTCTTTAATAAAAGGATAAAAGATACGATCTCGACTGGTTTTCATCATTAAATGTCTTGTCCTTGACTCTAGGGTCAGTAGGTAGATGTTTGATAGATAAAAACGGCTTAAACGATTGAAAGAAGCTAAGTTGTGAACTAAACAACTTAGAAAACAAGAAACTGAAAATTCACTGTACAGTCCAGTAACTCTGGAGGCTGTCCAGAATAGAGGACTTGGAAAAAGGGGGTGAGCTCTATACCATTAGAAAGCTTAGGAAGTCTAGTTCGCACTCCAATTTACGGATCACAAATCCGATAAACGAGCTGGAAGTTATTACAGTTTCCGGCGAGGGTCGCAAAACTGCTCGAAAACCCTAATTTATTGATAAGTTTGCCGTATAACGTTTTAGGTTCGTTTTAAATTCTCGTATTCAACTCTTTTTAGAAACTGGACTCTAAGGCAGTCATCACGTACCTCCGTACGTGACAAACTCCTTTTCAACTTGCTCAAAGGCACGACGTTCTAACGTCGGATTTCAACTATCAAGTACTATACCAACAAAGAAATTCCAAACCTTTTCTAGTTCCCGATTATCACTATAACCCATATTATATCAACTCGGATGCTTATGATGTCAACTAGAAAGATGTTCTAAATTTCATTATAAATAATAATATCAAGTTAGAATTTTCATCCGACTTTCCGATTATTAGTTACAACTAAATATTCGTCTCTTACGCGATTTTTAAAAGTCGTCGGTTTTCGTTCAAATTTTACGACGTTAAACTACGTCTAATGAGAACCGTTTTCATGCATGCAAACACATCTTAACATCTTTATAACTCAGTTTATAAGGTGATTTTAGTCTCTTACATTTCATTAAACATTTTTAGAAAATTTCCAATTAACTTCTATTATCAACTAATATGATTTGCAACATAATTCACTAACAAATCATCACTTAATATCAAACATGTATAAACTCCTATTTATTCTATAAATTTCTAGTTTTATATAGATGTTAAGGGGTTGATTTTCTTCTCTAATTAACATCATTTATTCACTAATCAAACTATTATAACAACTATTAATCACTTGCAAATCCAAAAATAACTAACATGCAAAAACCCCTAATTTATAATTCAAACCCTAATTGAATTTCATAATAACATAGGGCTTTCAATCCCTTTTCATTCTAAACACTAATTAAGCATCTACTAAACATGAATCCATGATCAAAAGAAGAAAATTAGAAATTCTACCATTTTCCCAAAAAAATTCTGCATTAACATAGATGTTAAGATTCTTGGTTTTGATTCATTTTAATCTCCAATTATCATATCTAATACATCCAATTACATTGTTCTAAGCTCAAATCATCTATCCCATAACCTTAAAAAGTCGATCATGAAGAAAAAGAGAAGAAAAGAAATCTAATTGGATAGATCAAAGGAGAATAAGATTACCTTGAAGATTAATGATGAAATAAGTGGAATTGATGGATGGATGATGAACTATAGTGATTTCTTCTTGTTCTTGGAGGTGTCTTCAATGGTGGATGGAAGGAATGAAGGTGAAGAAGATGAAGGAAATGGAGTGGTGCAGCCGAGAGTTGTGAGAGAGAGATGGAAAATTGGTTTTGTCTAGGTTGTTGAAATGATGATAGGTTTGAAATTATGTAAAGTATAGTTTAGGTGTCATTTAATTAGATAAGTTAAAACATGCATGTTCCCCACTAATTAATAAAAAAAAAAAAAGAATAAGTGGCTGCATGCAGAATTTTTTTGAAGGGTTACGGGTTTTTCCGACGCGATCCGACGTTACGGAAAAACGAACGACGAAAAACGTTGTTCGTTATAAAAATCGTCGTGATTCGATTTGACCTTAAATTCTAACGTATGAACTTAATTAGAAAATAAATTTATAAAATTTATTTTGACAAAAACTCGGGACGACAAGTCCGAGTTTCGTCCGGAAAAACGTAAAAACAAACTTTCTCGGCGTGTTCGTATTTGCGATTTTGTAAACGTAAAATTAAACGGTTTTTCATTCTAAGCTTACGAACTAAAAAATTTTCGTAGGCGCTAACCCTAAATACAGTAGCCGTCTAGCAGACTTCTGTAAATTATTTTTACTAACGGATTCGACCGTTAGCCTTAGAATTCAAAAATTATAAACTTAGGCGTGCAAAGCCATTTATTTAATTAACTTTAAACTTTTTATAACGTAAGGAATTTACGGGGCATTACAATAATTACCTAATTAAAATAAAAATTAAAAAATAGGTAAACTATACCAAAATAACCATAATTAATTGATTTGCCAAATACAGAAAAATTCTGTTCGGATAAATTACAAATTTTTGAAGATCCCATTCGAGCGAGATATTGTGTTTAATAGGTCTTAATAGATTATTAGGATTTTAAGATTAAGTGATTAAATTAATTACTCAATTTTTAATCAAATTAATTACATAATAATATTGAATAACTATTAAGTGATTAAAATTAAAATGAAAATATACGTAAACTTATATTAAAATAACCAAAAATTTATGAATTGTAAATTAGACACTATTCTCGCTCGTGTTTTATAACCAAAAATGAAGATCCCACTTTATATTATTGAAGATACCACTCGAGTGGAATTTTCATTTTTGTTAAGTTTGTACGAGCGGGATATATAATTATTTTGTAATTAATAACATTATTTATTTGTTTATATAGTTTACATATTTTTTGGTTTTCATTTTTTTTTAATTCGTAGATTTTCATAATATTTATACAGTATGTGATAATAATTGTACTATATAATTGAGTATAATAGTACTCCACAGTGGTGGATGTGAAAATTCATCTGTAAATGTTCATGTGAATGGTTGAAATTTCACTTTTGATGTAACAATTTTACTTAGACGTGAATTTGTACAATTTCACTCACTCAATTGATTGAATAAATGAATTCTATATAAGTGGTAGTAGCAGAGATGAATGAGCAAACACCACAACCATCAAAATATTTTGTAAAATATTAGAACCTCATAAAAAAATTATCAGTTAAAAAGAGAATTTCGCATTAGTCGATGAATTTTTCAGATTTGTTGAACAAATCCAAGGTGAGTTTCAATTGTATTTAAGATTTCGTACTTAGTAGATCTCACTCGTGAATATTCAGATCCCACTCGGTAAGGAAGATCCCACTCGAGGTGGGATCTACAAATTATGTGAGCGAGATCTTTTATATTCCATTTTTAATTGTCTTTATTTTCATACTTATAGTGTTTATTTTTCAGAATATGGAAGAATGGAAATATTTCAACATCAAATATGGTGGAGAATGGCACGATTATGAGTATGTGGGCGGCTCAGAATCGATCACTCAAGTTCTTGCTGCCACTCCAGCTCTTATCAATTTGAAATACAACATTGATGTGTTGATGCATCGAAATTCGATGAGCACTCAGTACGAAAAGTATTATTTATCGCGTGCTCGAAGTGGACGCACTATGAAAATTGTCTTGAGCACAAATCAACAATTTGCTCAATTGTGCATGGAGTCCTTTCCAACCCTGTATCTCATCCACAGCCACATAGATGTGTATGTTCCATATTTCGAAGATCCTGGTGCGTCATCCTTTCAATACGACCAAGGGCAGCCATCATCCTTTCAATACGACCAAGGGCAGCCGTCATCCTTTCAATACGACCAAGGGCAGCCGTCATCATTTTAATACAACCAAGGGCACACATATTCTGATGAAATAGAGCGTATCCAACAGCAAATAAATTCTCAGGATTTCTTTCCAACTTATATCCTAGTGGGTATAATTACGAATCGACGTCCACAAATCACGTACCTGTTGTTCCAGATTGTCATGTTCCAGACAACGAAGATGATGAACCACAATGCACTGTCGAGTTGGATTCAGACGATGAAGATGTTGACAGTGCTGATCTTGAAACTGATAGTGATGCATCTGCAGATTGGACTGAGGAAGATTTACGCGATTTTACTATGGTGGGGCACAGTGCATGGATTCGTCCCAGTGCAACGACAGACGCATGCGAACTAACCAACTGGTTAGTTCCGGTGATTCCGCTTGATGCTACGATTTCTCTCGTAGCACGTGATCCTGATCCGACAGATGATGATGAGTTGCGTATTGGTACTATTTTCAACAGCAAAAAAGAGTTAAATATTGCAGTCGGAATGTGGCACTTGGAGAGAGGACTTGAATTCAAAACTCCGAAATCGGATTATATTCTACACACAAAATCATACTCCCTCCGTCCACGAATCAAATACCTACTTACCTTTTTGTATAATCATACCCTTCTACTTTTCCTTTATTTACTACCCTTTATCATTGATGGCCCCACCTCCCAACAACTTTATTCCTACTTTTTTGTCATCATAACTATTTTATTCCTACTTTTTGGTCAATACCACCATTTTTCTGTCAATACCACTATTTTTTGTCGTTATACTATTACCCCTACATTCTAACTTTTACCTCACTCAAAACAACTTTATCAGTTTTCTTAATTTCCATGCCGGAACCCAAATGGGTATTTGATTTGTGGGCGGAGGGATTAATTAATACTTTAGCCAACAAATATTTCGACTGAAATTAAAAATAACTACATTGTAATAAAAATTCAACCTAAACTAATAAGATCCCGATCGGGAAAACATAAAATCCGACCGAGCGGGATCTACATTACATCCGAGGGAAAAATTGTTCCTTACGAGCGGGATCTAATAATATATTAATGTGAGATAGTTTACAAACCTAGATAACCTATTCCTAATTTTCTACCCCCAAAATCGAAACTAATATGTCAACTAATAAATCCTTCGACTAAAATTTTAAAACTAACGAATCAAATTAATATAAATAAATTACTAACCTCTACGGACATATTGTATCGAAGGAATGAAATCCCACTCCAACAATCGAACGGATGGAAATCCCGCTCCAACAATCGAATGGATGATCCTCCCTAAACTCGAATGGAATTTTGTATTTTTATTTTTTTTAGTTAATGAGGGACTCCCTAAAGTCGAATAAAATTGTGTATTTTTTTAGTTCATGAGGGC
This sequence comes from Schizonepeta tenuifolia, assembly GCA_029490685.1. Classification (NCBI taxonomy): domain Eukaryota; kingdom Viridiplantae; phylum Streptophyta; class Magnoliopsida; order Lamiales; family Lamiaceae; genus Schizonepeta; species Schizonepeta tenuifolia. The sequence continues at coordinate 77,527,858 of CM055957.1, read as the reverse complement.
TGCGGGATATGTGGGCGGATTCAATGCTTATATAGAGGGGCGGGATCTAGGGTTTTGATCTCCCGCCTCCCCTCTCTCACCTCTCCTAATGTACTGCCCTCTCTCACCATGTAACTGTTAAAAAAATAAAGGAGGAGTCAAGGGTTCACTTCCCACATCAATTAAATGTCACGCGTTTTGTTTTGATATACTATATACTATTCACATGTGATATGATTTTTTTTATATGATAAAAATTTTGAAAAAAAAAATGGCTTATACTTTTAAAAAATTCGTAACTTAATATATATATGATAAATTTCAAAAAAATATAAATTTTGGTTTCAAATTTTTAAATCCCACTCGTTTTCAAAAAATCCCGCTCGGAATTTAATTAATTATTATGAGATCCCACTCGATCGGGATCTACGTAACTCGAGCGGGATCTTTGACTATTGAATTTATATAGTTTATTGAAGATGGAAAATGTATTTTTTTATTACCAATATATTAAATTTAATCAAATTCAAAAAATGAATGGCTTATACGATTAAAAATCGTAACTTAATATATATATATATATATATATATGATAAATTTCAAAAAAAAATATTTTGGTTTAAAAATTTTAAATCACCCCCATTTACAAAAGATCCCGCTCAGAATTTATTTAAATATTATGAGATCCCGCTCGAGTGGAAAATGTATTTTTTCTATTATAATACTAATGATCAATGAAATAAAAAAATTAATGATCAAATTACATTAACTTAAAAAAAATATAATAATAATAAAAATTACATTAACTACGAACAATATGGGGCGGGATTTAACGTTTTTGTCATAGATGATAATAATAGACATGAATAAATGAAGAATATTGAGTAATACAAAAATAACGGACAAAAATTTGAGTCAAACGATATATATCAACCAGTGCATGTCATGCACTGTCAAATCCTAACAGCATGCCGGAAATAATATAAATTTTGAATATTATACTTTTAAAAAAATCATAACTTAATATATATATATATATATATATATAATAAAATTTACAAAAAAATATATTTTTGTTTACAACTTTTAAATCCCACTCGTGAATACAAAATTCCGCTCGGAATATGTGGTATTATTTCGAGATCCCGCTCGAGTGGGATATACATAACTTGAGCGGGATCTTTGATTATTCAATTTATATAATTTATTGGAGTTGAAAAATATAATTTTTATTACCAATATATTAAATTTAATCAAATTTAAAAAATAATAGCTTATACGATTAAAAAATCGTAACTAAATATATATATGTTAAATTTCACAGGAAAATATATTTTAGTTTATAGCTTTGAAATTCCACTCGTGAAGACAAAATCCAGCTCGCAATTTGTTTAATTATTATGAGATCCTGCTCGAGTGGGATCTATATAACTCGAGCGGGATCTTTCATTATTGAATTTATATAATTATTTTGAGTTGGAAAATATTTTTTTTTCTACTATTATACTAATGATCAATCAAATAAAAAATTAATGACCAAATTACATTAACTAAAAAACAAAAAAAAAATTAATAATAAAAATTACATTAACTATGAACAATATATAGGGCGAGATTTTAGGATTTTAGGGTTAGGGTTTGTGGGCGGATTAGGGTTTTCTTCTCTCACCTACCTCTCAAATCTATTCTAATTAATTCAAAAAGTAGTCAACAGAATCTATGTTTTTTCAATTACCCATGCAACGCGGTCACTTCCCTTGTTTTCGTTGAACTGCTGAACCGAAGTGATGTTTTTTTTGTCAAGTTCCAATTGTTCTAAGGGTATTTAGGTCATATTGGACATAACTAATTTGTTTTCCAACAAATAGATATAACAAATTTCAAGATATAGTAAGTGGATATAACAAATTTTTGCTCTAAATATATTTATAGTTACTGTTATTTATTCCTAAATGGAGGTGTATTTTCTTAAGGCGAGACTCGAAAAAATACGGATTTTATGACAATATAGAGTTTATTCCTATTTATATCTGATCCCGAGTTGAGACCATAAATTTTTATTTCTAAATAGAGTTTATCCATTATAGAATTTTACTGTATTTAACCTTTTATTTCATGCATCAAAACTTCTTCATTTTTTGTTACATGGACAAGATAAACTTTGTGTTGTTCTTAATTAAAGAGAGCATTAATAACTCGCATTTCTACATCTACTTGATAATTATTTAAGGTGTGTTCACTTAAAGTAAAAATCAGTTAAAAGAAAGACTGGGCGTGTTTCCATGTACCTGTATATAGTATGCAATCGGGTCAGACGGGTCGGATTTTGACCCGCTGACCCATGCTCAATTAAAAAAGAAATAAAAATTGACTAAGTGCTCCTTATCAAACACGGGACGTTCGCAACGACAACGCCCTAAGTTGTAGCGCTGGCCACTAGGCTGCAGCTTCTTTTGTTTATTTACATGTACATCAATTTATTTATAGGGACTAGGCTTTTATTTTTTTTAAAGCCATTTTTTTTTTGTTTCTTTCTTTAATTTTTCTTTTTCATTATGTTGTTCATACTTGATATTCATTTTATTTGTTGTTTATAATTTTTTTTAATTATTTATTTTTTCACATTATCTTTTTTTAAAGTAATTTTTATTTTTTTTATATTTTCTTAATTTTTCTTTAATTATGTTGTGTACTATTATTCATTTTATTTATTTTTACAATTTTTCATTGTCTTAGAATTATTAACGTTTAAACAGTAATAGCTTTAACAATAAAGCTATCCGGACATAACCGATTTGATCAAGTAAAAAACTAATTTTACACAAATTTTAAATTAATATTTTTTCATTAATTTCGGCCATTTATGAATGTACAATAATACCCTTTTCAAATTTTAATTAGAAGATGTTTATGTCGATGAAATATCACTACAAAAAAACACCCAAATACCGGCGAAAATACCGACCGCAAACATTCCGTCGGTAAAAAAGACGGGTCAGCAAAATTGTCGGGATTTTTCGCGCCGGATTTACCGACGGCATTACCGAGGGCAAAGTGTCGTCGGTAATTACCGACGGAATTTTCCGTCGGTAATTCAGGTAAATCAGTCGACAATTTAAAAAAAATAAAAAAAAAATAGCAAAAAGATCACCGACGGCACTTTGCACTCGGTAATTACCGACGGAATTAGGATTTTGCCTTCGAAAATGCCGTCGGTGATTCCGATTTCAGTGTCCCACATCGACAATTTACAAAAAAAATGCCTCGTATATATTACCTATTGTTGGCTATCATTTCAAAAAGTAATTGAACAAGCTTGATTGAGTCATGGTGCACCCGTCCGACTTTGTGACCGAGCGTGCCGTACCCATGTGGCTCGTTTCATAAAAAAAAATTAAAAAATAAAAATAGAAAAAAACAAAAAAAATTACCGAAGGCAAAATGCCGTCGATAATCGGTATTTTTCCGTCGGTAATCACCGACAGTATTTATTTATCGTCGGTAATTTCATCACCGACGAGCATTGTACCGACGGAATTCTGCAGTCGGTAATATCGTCGGTAATGAAATTACCAACGAAATTCATGATATTACCGACGGTAATTTCCGTCGGTGATTCAGCGTTTTTTTGTAGTCCATGGTCTTAACAAATACAGTTTTAAATTAAGAAGAGATTTATTTGGGAGATGGGAGGGAAAATTTTGAGGGAGAGTCAATATGGGGGAATACCGCCTATTTTTTTCTTGATCGAACAATTTATGTCTGGACATACTATGTCCGAATAGCATCACCCTGTTTTTAGAATATTACTTTTGTTCATATCAATGATTATTTTTCATTACGATAATAATTATTTGACCGAATTATTAAAAGTACAAGTTGTCATCAATAAAAGTAAATATTGTCATGAAGAAAAGTAATATTTTTGAAATGTTACCTTTGTTCATATATATCAATAATTACTTTTCATCACGATAATAATTACTTGATCGAATTACTAAAATTACAAGTTGTCGTGAATGAAAGTAAATATTGTCGTGAAGAAAAGTAATATTTTTGAAATATTACCTTTATTCATGTCAATGATTACTTTTTATCACGACAATAATTACTTCTGCAGATCATTAAAAGTGTACGTTGTCATGAATAAAAGTAAATATTGTGGTGAAAAAAAGTAATGATTGTGAAACATTACCTTTCTTCATATCAATTGTTATTTTTCTTAACGACAATAATTACTTAACCAAATAACTAAAAGTCAATGTTTTAAAACCCGAACCGGACCGACAGGTTGAACTGGGACTAAGGCGGGTCCAGTTAGCACCTTTAGAACCGGTGTGGTACAAGACCGATATTGAACCGCCGGAACAGGCCACAACCAACGAACCAGCGGCGGTTTTTCAAAACCGTCCGGTTTTCATTTTGCCCAATATTTTGATGCTCTTTGTAAGATTTGAACCCATGACCTCTTGGATGTGAGCCAAGATCAATACCAACTCCACTACCCAACACATTTGTTGTCACATCCCGGATTCCCATAAACCGAGACGCGACAGAGGGGAATAAAGAAGCGGGAAAGAAAGGGGCATACTTTTTGCACATATAATAATTATTCATATATTTAAAGAAGTGAGGCGACAAAACCGCGCTACACCCATTAAAATAAAATATGGGGTAAACCCGTATCTAGCATAACAAAAGGAGTCGACCATCCACTTCACCAAATGATGATATCATGAGGGAGTGGGAATTCGAGAGTCCAAGAGAAGCTGATCGCAAGGCACTCTTCATAAAAATAATAAATAACACATTGAGACATATTCAGAGTTGCACAATTAAATCACATAGCGGAAGCATACATTGGCTACAACAATAACCGCTTCCTCAGCCTCACGTCCCATCACTGCGACCCGACCTGAAAATATTTTGAAAACATTTTGGGCTGAGTACTAGTGTACTCAGTGGGCATGTGCCATTTTGGAAAAATACTTTGGAATCTTAGCAGATTATCCATTTAACATGGTATGCATCAGAGGGTTTTAAAACAGAAATCCACCCCTGACCATACAAAACATATTTTTTTGATGCATGATGTGACGTTCGATCCTTATACTCTGACTAGGCACCATAGCTATGATTACCATAGTCCATTTGACTTGTACCCAAAGTACAGTCCGTGGAGTAACACAGTCAACATTAACATAGGCCAGAAGCCTTAGCTCAAGACTGCTAGCTACAATACAGATGGAGATCAATGCATTGCATTGCAACGTGGTGCGCACAATACTTAGCTAGTACCTATGTACCGACTAAGTATCTCGATTGATAAACATGGAGTATATCGCACATGAAAACATTTTATGGATAACTGAATTTTTCTGCTAATCTAGAGTTCATTAACTCAAACATAATTTTCGAAAAGATTACCCACCTGATTGAAAATACCAATGCTGACCGTAACATCAAGACATCATGATCACACAAGCAGATACGACGAGCTTATGTTGTAAGATAAATGAGAGAGAATAGAAAACTGAACGATGAAAATGAAAATCTTAAGCTTTATTTATAGGAAGAAGCAAGCAACAATGCAGTAAGCTACTGCGATGCGGAAGCAGCTGAGCAGAAAGCTGCTGCGAGGCGGAAGCTGCTGCAGTGCAGAAGCAGCTGCAAAGCAAAAGCTGCTGAGCAGTAAGCTGCTGCGAGGCGAAAGCTGCTGCACAGTAAGCTGCTGCAAAGCGGAAGCAGCTGCGAGGCAAACAACTGTGCAGCAACTTACGTTTTAAAACCTTTAAACGTGCATAACTTTTTCATGCGAAATCTTTTTTGAGCAAACTTGGTGCCTATAGACTCTGAATAAAATACTCTACACAACAACTATAAACATGATATGTCTATTTTCATAAAAAGATAAAAGACTTTTTTTGCTGTGAAAACATTTTTAATATATTTAGAAGTGTTAACTTATTTAATACTCTATTTGGAAAATCCGGGATGTTACATTTGTTCTATATTATATTTAGAAGTGTTAACTTATTTAATACTCTAAAATTTTTATGCTCTTTATGAGATTTGAACCCATGACCTCTTGGATGTAAGCAAGATCACCACCAACTTCACTACCCAACGCATTTGTTTTATGATAAACTTTTCTTTTATAGTTAAATCTAAATACTATAAAAGTATGTCACTATTTCTTCAATTCACAACTACTTTAATACTAAAACATGTTTTTATTGTATAAATTTTTGAATATATTTATTGAGAATATCTACATGTGACAATAATATATATATATATATATATATATATATATATTTGTAATTGATTTATAATGTGTATTTCTTATTAAATTATGAATATTTTAATAATAATTATTAATTTTTATTTTTTTATTGAACGGTTCGATTAAACGGTTCAATTACGGTTGAACCATGACTCGTATGCCTCGCCGGTTCGATCTCCGGTCTGATTTTTTAAAACATTGCTAAAAGTATAAGTTATCGTAAATAAAAGTAAATATTATTGTGAACAAAAGTAATAGTTGCAAAAACAACTAATACTCCCTCCATCCCTGATATATCTTCCTAGGAAGGAGTGACACGGGGATTAAGAAAAAATTATTGTTGAGTTGGGCGTGAGTGGATAAAAGGTGGTTGAATTTGTTATGAGTGGAGAAATGGTCTCATATTGAATGAGTGAAATATTAATTAATTGAGATAGTGGTGGGTCATATGTGGTATTTTAGGTAAATAAGTTGATAAAGTAAGGGTAAAGAGTAATAATTTGTTATGGATAATATATCAGGGACGGAGGGAGTAACTATTATTAATTTATAAATAAATAAAAGTAATTAAGAAAAAAAAATAAAACAAAACAAAGAAAGGAAAAGAAACTAAAAACAAAGAGAAAAGAATAAGAAAAGAATAAAAAAGGTAAATTTAAAAAAATAAGTAACTAATAATTCTTTAAAAATAAAAATAAAAACTGAAAAATGAAAAAAATGAAGTAAAATCAAGTATTATGGTTGAAAAACTGGGGAAAAAAATTAAATAAAAAAACCTGAAAAATGAAATTAAAAAAAAAAAAAAAAAAACTGAAGCTTTGCTCCAGCAAAGGAATCAAACCTACACCTCCCATTCCTCACCTCTGATGCCTTGACCGCTAGGCCAAGACCCTTTCTTTGTATATCCTTAGCGCGACTTTTATATATACTATACAGTTGACAATAATTTTTTTTTTATTTCTCGCATGACCTGATTGTATTCCATACAATCAGTGTACCAAAACAATTGTCTTTGTTTTTATTATCCATTAATTTTTGAAAGATTCTACTCAATTATTCTCCAAAATTTCAACCGCACCCTAGCTCCAAGAATTTAACTAGTAGCAGTAAATTGTTAGCACGGACATTAAATAACAATTAAACACAGTAGTATATTAACACAGTAATTCCCCTTTAATTATTCATGATTGTACGGCCTAGGCGTCAAAATTGAGAACTTTTTATTAAAAAATTCTTTGATAAAGAGTCGTTTATTATTTAGAGCTTTCTTAATTACCATCTTATTATAAAGAAAAGAGCTTTATTACCATCTTATCTTTTAACCTTTTCCCTGTCTCCATCTCAACCTACTGTCTGCCTGTTTCCAAATTTACAAAAGCCCTAGCTAGCATAAGTCTCTCTCTCTCTCTCTCTCTCTCTCTCCACAATGCAAGGACTAACAGTTGATTAAGAAATAAGAAGTCAGTTGTTTCCCCCATTTTGGGAAAACAACTTCACAAGTCTTCCCAGGATTTGATTTGGTTTAGCATTCATCCATTAAACGAAAAAGAACAAGAAAAAAAAAAAAGTCCCAACAGAGATCTCCTTTATCAATATCTTTCCTTTCTCCCTCATCCATCCATCAGTCTCTATTTAACATCCCTATTCCTCTTTAATCTCTCTCTAAAATGGCAATCTTCTGATATATCAATCATCAAAACCCCTCCTTTTCCATTTCCCCTTTTAGCCCAGTTTAATATTTATGATTGTAAGTTTGATTGCTCCACTCCTTCAATTCAATCTCTCTCTCTCTCTCTCTCTCTCATCAAATCAAAAACCCCATCTATAAATCAAATTCACCATCCTCGCTCTTTTCTTCAACTAAACTGCAAATTAATCTTCAACACCCTAGCAAGAGAAATGAATCCATTTCTTCCGCAGAAGATCGGATCAATATTCAATATAGAGAAATGAATTAATCTTATATATGTATATATATATATATATATATATATTCATAGAAAATAGTTTCTTTAGTTTTATCTAGTGTGAAAACCATGGATTCTTCATCGTTTCCAGAAGTGGAGAGTTCCAACTCTGAGAACAGCAGCGTCAACACCGGTGGCGGAGGCAACACCTCCTCCTCCGCCGCCGCCGGAACGTCGTCGTCCGGATCCACCCTGAGCCGGTACGAGAACCAGAAGCGGCGGGACTGGAACACGTTCGGGCAGTATCTGAAGAACCACCGTCCGCCGCTGTCGCTCAGCCGGTGCAGCGGCGCCCACGTGCTGGAATTCCTCCGGTACCTCGATCAGTTCGGGAAGACGAAAGTCCACACCCCTATCTGCCCCTACTACGGCCACCCCAGCCCCCCCGCCCCCTGCCCCTGCCCGCTCCGGCAGGCGTGGGGCAGCCTCGACGCCCTCATCGGCCGCCTCCGCGCCGCCTACGAGGAGAACGGCGGCAAGCCGGAGACCAACCCTTTCGGAGCTCGAGCCGTCCGCCTCTACCTCCGCGACGTCCGTGATATGCAGTCCAAGGCTAGGGGGATCAGCTACGAGAAGAAAAAGAGAAAGCGCCCCCCGCCGCAGCAGGCCTCCGCCGCCGCATCGCCGCCGCGAGGTGAGGGTTAATTAACATGCACGCTAGCTGAGAAGTTGTCGGAGATAATCTGGCTTGATTTCATCTATATTTCTAGCCACTGTTTAATTTCTCGTTTTATTATCTATTTATCACTATCAGTATGTAGGGTTAGATTTGTTCTAGTATTAAATAATTCGGGAAAAAAAATTATTGTAGTAATGGTAATTGTTGGACTATTATTTACTATTATTATTAGAACTGCAAAGTTTGTAGGAGAAATTTAAGTATCTACGCATATCTGATTTTTTTTTTTTTTTTTTTGGTTCAAATCTTCACTGTTAATTATTTTTCTGTGTGTTAGAGAGTTGAAACTGCAGTTTGAATGTTTTGCATTTAATTACTGCAAATATTGTCTCTGTTGCCCACTTCACCTGCACCTTTTGTGTGTGAGTGCGTGTTGAATTGAACAACTTTTTCAGCTTTACTGTCTGATAAGATTTTTCTTCAATTTTGGATGATTATTGGACATGCAGATAGCTAGTTCATGTACAAGGGTATTTAATTTATACTATATACTATGTTAATTAGCAATATTTCTATTAATTTGCTGTTACTTTCGTGCAAACTTAAATTTGTTGGTCCCAGAATTTAGTCCGAATATAATCCACATACATATATGTAGTGCTGTCATTTCAGTAGCAGAATTGATGAAATTGGCAGGCAGAAACTAAAACCAAATAATTTACAATAATCAGATCATGAAATCCGATACTTTTATTTGCTACCTCCTATGCATATGGTTTGCTCCAAATTTGTGAAAAAAAAAAGAACCAATATATATACTACAAAACTTTTTTTTTTCTTTTTGTCAACATTCTTGCTGGCAGTTAAATTTTTTCTTTAATAAATTAATTATCAAACATGTACGTAGTAGCATTCTAATTAAAGGCGAGCCTAAAGAAAATGTTTCTTTACAGATATAAAAAATCTTCAATTTGGCCGACAACAATCATATCATTGGCCCTCAAATTCAATCTCTTCCACTCTATGGATACATGTTTGTTACAGAATCCCATACTAATTAATTTCACTTTGAACTAAATCATTAATATTTTTATTTGATGTGTATAATTATCAGCGGAATATATATAATTAAATATCGAGTAAGAGTCAGTTGGCTAACTTTTTCACCTTTGATACATAAAATATTGATCAAACGTAACATGGATACAATAAGTGGAATTAATTTTTCCTTTGGACGATGAAAAGAAGTCTTCATGCATGAATGAGAATTGTGAATGGGAAGGGGATATATATATCGAAAATTTCTGAGGCGGAAACATAAATATATTGCTAACATATAAACCTTTATAATTTTTTTTACTGTTGTTAACATATTAAGTCTGCATCTGTTCTATGAATATTTTGAAAATTAAGTATACATGCATATATTATAGTAGTATATAGTTCAGTATTAAAATAAAATTGCAAGAGCTATAGCTTGCCAAGTTGACAAATGTCGCCCTTTGTTTGATCTGACGATATTAACTGCTTAATTAATTAATTCCTATCCATCTGCTAACCCTAATTAAGAGCGTTATTCATTTCGTTTATGAAGTTTTGGTACCTCTCTCTCTCTCTCTCTCTCTCTCTCTCTCTGTGTGGAAGGGAAATGAACGAATTTTATTGCTATGATATTTGTGTGACATGCATCTCGTTCCTAAGGGAGTCTTTGGTTCCAGCCATCGCGCGCGCGTGCGCACAGTCGCTGAAAAAGGGTAGAGATTAAGAGGAAATTATTAGCTAGCTAGGCAGAGAGACGACAGTGAAGATTGGTAAAAAAATGTGACTAATTTGTTTGGACATGTACTTTTGCACGATTTTGTTCATATAAAAATGAGTTCTATATAAACATTACAAATTAATCTCACCCTCCTAATCATTGTATGATCGCCACTTGTTAATAATCAAAACATGAACTTAGTACATACATAAAAACAGTGGTGGAGCCAAGCCCCCAGAGTGAGGAAGGGCAAACCTATTCAGAATTATCTTGCTCCTACGATTTTTAATTTTTGGTGGGGCAATGGTATAATAATTTAGTAAAATTATGCACAATTTTTACAAATTTATATAGGTAATTAGACATAAATAAAGTTTTATGAGGTGGGGCAACAACCCCCTCAACAACATGTAGTTCTGCCCCTGCATAAAAATCATGATTTTATATAAACATCACTTTCATTTAAAAACATGAATTGAAAAAAACACTATTAATTATGCATTATTGCATTAAAAAACATGACTATGTATAGAAAAACGTCATTTTTAATTTATATATATATATATATATTTGGATGGTACTACTGGATTGATTAGTTTATTATATACATTTGCGCCAGAATTTCCAAGAAATTTGTGAGCTTCACTACTGTTTTAGTCATGTCTTTTCATTTCAAATCACTCAATTTAACGTTTTTAAATGGCAATAAAGCCTAGAAAGTATGAACTGTTCGAGATTCTAGGTTTAGATTCTATTTCCCCTATTTCAACGGTACATCCAAATAAAATATATACTTTGCTCCTTCCATCAAAATTGTGTGTGTGGCATGATTTTTAATATAAATGTGATAAATGTGTTAAGGGAGTGAAGAAATAAATCCACTATGGTAAGTGAAGAAATAAATGAAAAAGTAATATAATAGGTATGACATATCTTAAAGTGAAAAATAAATTAGCTATATTGTTTGTGAAGGGAATGAAAATGAAAACTAGATATAATCTTTGTAGTGGTGCGGAAAGATTATTATGATATACTATCCTTTTCTCTGTCATGATCTCTGCTTAACTTCCGTACGTGATTTGTATAGTATATTATTTTATCGCTTGTGTACATTTCTTTAATATTGCATGTATCTCAAGTGAACAAGATCTAATTAATAGTTGATGGATTTGACAGAGGGTAAAACAACAGTAGTATACCGCGATCGATACATCTGATTGATTAACTTTGACCATGTATCTCTATCTTTGATTTTTAATTAATTTTATTTAGGGTTAAACTAAAGGGATGGACCAGGCTTTGGTTTCCTTAGTCCTAGTTTAACTTTTTGAAACACCAAAGGAACAAACCAGATCAATCATGACATAAAAGAAAGCAATTAACCTTTGCCCCCCAAAAAAACAAAGTAACTAGAGCAGAGAGAAGATGATCACCTGTAACATACCAACAACACTATGCATTGAAAATACATTTCCGTTAATTAAAAGTACCTAATATATGGTATGTAAATTATACTACTCCATCCGTCCCGGATTAATATGAATACTTTCTTTTTTTTAGTCGTCTTAACTTAGTATGGTATTTCATGTTTAGCACATATTTTTTTTATCCTTAAAAGTTCAATATATTTACTATTATAAAGTTTTTTTATTCACTAAAAAATCAACAACACATAATAAATGAGTCCTTTCATCCATTTAAAATATCTCTATTAAACATTTACTCCCTCCGTCCACAAAATGGTTGCCGTTTTTGCTACTTAAGTTTGTTCAGGGCATTCACAACAGTGGGCTCCGAAGCCCTAAGGCTATGGGTATTTTGATGGGGTCCTAATGATTGATAGACCGGGCGTGAAATTTTCATTATGGTGAAGCCCGACCCCTAGGGCTATCCAATGATTGATTTTGTATTTAATTTTGCTTTTTAATTTTAATTTTTTTTTTTTGCAATATATGACAAATTAATTATCTAAATATATAAAATTAAAACTCGAACAATTTTATTGAATTTAAAAAACAGATACGAAAAATATTGTTTGTTCCAAGATATGTTTGTTCTTGAATATTGTTTGAAAGAATTCAAGAATGTTTTTTTGTTGAGAATTTTTGTGGGAATGAAGATATAGAGAAGGTGTGGATATTGAGGGATGAATGAGATGTATTTATAGGGAAAAAATAAATATTACCGTTTAAGGTTTTAAATTATTTATTAATTTTTTTTATTTTAGAATTTAAAAAAAAAATCTGCACAGAGGGAGGAGGCGACGCGTGTCCCTCCTCCCCTCAATTCTTTCGCCTCGCCCCCGGGCTTCAAAACGCCAGGGCTTCATTTGTGAAGCCCGCCCGCCGCCCGCCCTCTTCTTCTCCAACGGTGGCGCCCTCGTCAAGCCCGGGCCATCTCCTCCTTCATCCGCACGAAGCCCGGGCGTTATGCCACCGTTGGAGATGCTCTCACGAAATGGTTGTCACTTTTGCTATTCCACTCACATTTATTGTGGGACCCTTACTCCACTCACAACAATACTCACTATAATTCACTATTACTTATCATTTTCTTAAAACCAATATCGTCCACAATGTGACAACTATTTCATGGACGAAGGGAGAATCTATTTTTTCTTAAAATCTGTGCGCGGCCTCACACCATACTCAATGGGGACCTAAGAAGTAGTGTATAAAATAAGTATTTAAGTTCTTCCTATACTATATACTATATCTTGAAACGATGTTACTAGCTCAAAAATCAATTGAAAAAATTACAATAATTAACGAATGAAATGCGGATATTTTGGCTACATTCTAAATGAAAGGAGCCGCTCTACTACCTAGATATATATTCCAGTTAGTAGGGTAGTTCTTTTAATGGAAACCTAATAAGAGACACAAGCAAGATAGTGGTCATACTCTCATTAATTATTTCCACCGAATATTTTTTAATTGATATTCTATTTTTTCCTCAAAAAGAAATTGATAATTTTTTTTTTATTCAATACAGCCTCAAATTTTGATAGTATAATTTGTTTATGTAAATGTTTGATTTTCCCCAAAAGAGCGTTTTTTGGTCGACATCTCTATTAAGAGTCAAATTAAAAGATTGATCCTCGGTTTTGATTTTGTACGTCCATGATATATAAACTTAGAGCATCTCCAATGGTTTACACCATTTTACAACAAAAATAATATAAGTAAACAGTAAAATCATCAAGCCATCTCCAGCAGTCTGCTCTATATTTCACACAAAAACAAAATATTTCAAGAATATTTCTTTTTTGTTTAATCTTGAAAATATTATTTATTTATTTTTTGTCAATTAATAAAGATTTATAGCATGAAATATTTATATTAATGAAAAGTAATAGCCAATTCATTACATTAGTATACAAAATACGATATATTATAAATAAATAAAATTACAAATCGAATAATCGAGGAAAGATAGAACGAAGATTGAGCCTCATTTTAAAACCCCCTCAAACGAGTACAAAAATTATTGCAACGACTTTAATTTTTATGTGTTTATGTGTAATTGTTTGTTTTTAAATTTTCCTTATATATTACATAATTAGATTTCTTTAATAATTTTAATGTTGGTGTTATATATTTAAAAACATAACTACAATAAAATATTTTGAGATAAAATAGTTAAAGAATAAGAAAAGAACAAATATAACAAAGAAAAAAAAAGTAGAACAATGAACAATTTGCTCCAAATTTAGAGAAATACTATTCAAATACACAAATATAGAGTAATTATAGTGCTGGACTGGAGAAGGATTTTGCAGAATTTTGCTCCACGTTTGGAGATTTAAAGCAAAGCTCGAGATGCTTAGTATATCAAAATTAAGCTTTTTTTTTTTGGCTAAGAAATGAACATACACATAAAGATCAAAATTCATACAGTGATCTCATAAATCCTTATTATACCAGATGATAAAAAAAAAAAATTAATGTTGTAAAAATAAGGGAGTAACACATGAAAGGAAGATTTAGACAAGGCAAAGGAAAGGCAGAGGAAAGAAAAGAAAAGAGGATTGAAAGAGATGATGGATTGGGTGGATCGTACGAGAATCCCGCATTCTTTGGTCAATCGGATTAGACGTGTGGGGGTGGGTCCCACCTTCCGCATACCACGTGCGACACTGTCACTTGTGTCGGCTATGCTTCCTCACTGTGCAACCCGCTTTTGCTTGAGACTCTCTCTCTCTCCCTCTCCCACTTAGAAGGTATTTGGCTAAGTTTAAAAGCTCCATAAAACAGTTTAGAAGCTCCTAAATTCTTAATAATAAACAACTTATAAACTGTTTTAAGGAACTTAAAAGCTTAGCCAAACACCCTCTTAATGTTCATTTAAATTCAACTACAGTATTTCTTATTCTCCACAAAAAAAGGAAAAAAAAAAAAAAAAAAAGAACCTGACTTTTTTTTTGTTTTTATTTGAAGTGATTGAAAAATGTCCGGTAAGACAATCCAGATATTATGTGCATTCAATTCTAAATACAAATTTAATGATGTATTTTTGGACGGTTGAAGGTTTATTTGATTCGCCTCACCCAACGGACCATTTCATTTAAGTTTAATGAAAGAATTTTGTGCAAGATGGGTCTATAGTGAGATACGTCTAAATAAAAGTATCTCAATGTTAAAATCATTTTAGTTTACTGCATTTAAATATTACCATCAAAATATCCCGAGTGTGACTTGGATTTTCCAATTCAAGCTGAAGATGGACAACGTTTAATGAATATGTTGAAAGTGAACAATTCGCTTTACAGATTGAGGATATTTTAGTTAATAATAAGAGAAAAGGAGGTGAAGATTAGAGATCGTGACGAGTTTATATTAATAATAAAAGTTACAACATTTCCTCACCATTTCCTCCAGAGGTAGGCACGGCATGCTTATTACGAGCTTTCACGTTCCCACCATATGCAGAGCCACTGCTGCCTGTCTTGGTGTTCTCCCCCTTGGCCAAATAAAGAGCAGCCGTACGACTTCTGCTGGAAGCTACGCCATTCAATTTATACGAACAAGTAGCATCGGGATTCTTTTTCTTCTTAGCCCAGCAATGAATTGCTTTCAACTTCCCTTCCAGAGCCTCAACCAGGAGGTCCAAATCTGTAATTTGGTATCTGAAAAGGAATCGTTTCACACTCCAACCACACGAACAAAGCTGCTTCGCATGGCGCAGACAAGAATATCTATTTGGTGAACAGGAACAAGCCACAGCAGAAAGGTATAAATCGTATGAGCAAATGCAGCACTCTCGTTTAGTGGCATCAACGGATTCATCCAGCTCACTAGACATCATGCTGTTGCATATGTGTTTCCTCCTCGTGACTTCATTTTCAACACGCAGCTGACAGAAAAAGAATCCATATGTATGATTTCAAATAAAATCGGCCAACAACATTTAATGAACCGTATATTTAAGTAGAGGCATACCTTAAGAAATCTTGTTAAGATTCCATCCTTCCCAGAGACACTTTGCCACAGACGAATTTCGGAGGAGTCACGTTTGTTTGCAATAGAATCCCACAGAGAAGCCACAGCTTCCATGGCTGCTCCAAACAACAGCTTATCATGAGAGAGAGAAGTCTTGAAACAATTTCCGGCATATACTTCTATCATGTTGTGGCCATGAGGTAACCAGTCTAAAGGAGCAAAACACGCTGTTTCGGAACAATTAAACCCACAACTAAATTGTGAATGGTAAGCCCCAGGGAATGTGACAATGAATTCGGAGGGATTCTGCAGGCAACGGTACACAGGAATCCCCTCCGATATTAGCATAGAGGGTGAGAGCTGAGGAACCTGCTATGTAAAAAAATAAATGCCAGACATGAACTGCCGTTATGTAAATGGTAGTAAAGCTTCATTTAATTAAAAGAGGCAACACAAAAAGGAAGCATCCATTGATATACATGACATTATATCTAAAACAATACCTGATTTGTCTTTATAATCCATAAAATGAATAAATTAAAGATATAGTCTAGATTCTAGAAAAGACATTGAAACCTAAAGAAAGTAGGCAGAAAATTCAAGACAACAAAAAGCTGAATAAAAATCACACCTGCATCACAGGAATTTGGTGAAAATTTGACAATTTCAACACCACTCGCATTTTTTTTTTTTCAATTGTTCCCTTCACTTGAATCGTCAACCAAGAATCAGTCACATCTCCCCTTATTACATTATAAATACATACCCTTTCAATATCGATTTAGAACTACTAGTAACTGCATTTTGCACATTGAATACTACACTATCTGGTATGGTAGAGTTCAAAACCAATTGACATTCCATAATTCCAAGTGACTAAGCACAAGAAGTTGAAATTAATCAAAGCTTCAAAGCAATCCTTTTCATGTCTTTCAATTTCTCTGACATTTTCAACCAAGTAATGATATATATAGCACTTAAAGTAATGTACTAACAGCTTTTTCCCCTTTTGAAACCACTTTTAATAGAAGAAAGTTACTCACATGTTCACGTACCAGCTTGGGATGTTTCGACAACTTTGGAAACCCTTTCTTAACAAGTTCCGCAAACTTAAAGCAGTACTTCCCTGGGATGGAATACCATACTTTAGGGCTACCCATGTGCATGTAAGATAGTGAATACAAATGGTGATCCTCAACTCTCTGTTTCTCGAACAGATCAAACAAGAAAACAAACTTGTGAGAACCTAGACTAAGGGGAAGAAATGAAAATATCAACATTTGCGAAGGAAAAATTTATGTACAATGAGATATAAGCATTATCGAAGGAAATTATCCGAAGTAGATGTTAATAGACAAATACCGCCAAAAATATAATGAATAAAACATTACCCAACACTGAGATGCAAAGCACATCCCAATGAAAATTTGAGGAACTGAAACAGAGGATGAATTGTAGCATCCAAATCGAAGAAGAGAACCATAGAGATCCGGGGTATTATTCAAGTTCCACCCAGACTCCACATATTCAATATGTTTACCCATATCTTTTTCTGGACTGGCCGAAATAGGAAATCCACTTCTCAAGGTTTGATTAGCCGAGTCAGCGCCAAAAAGCACCTAATGAGAGAAATTCTTTCTATAAAGGCCAATTGTCAGAAGAAATTTATTACAACTGGATATTTTCTGTTTTACCTCTATTTCTTCACTTGGTTTCTCAACTATCCGCCAATATTCGCTCTCAATTCTCGCAATAAGTGGTTCTCTTTGACTTTGGCCTGTTGCAATTGCCGTGTCATTCTCACTAAAATATTGTCCCTTGAAATCATCAGCATACATTTTAAAGCCTTTCAGGGTGAATTCAGGCCCACTTTCGCAATCAGAGATAAAATCAATGGCTTTAGCCCCAGAATCTCCAACACATTCAATGCAAGATTCAAGCTCCGCTCTTGCTGCATCTTTTGGCAATTCAGTTTTGATATTCTCGTGCAACCTAGATCTATCATAAAATGAATTCCGGAGCCCATCAATCTTTTGAACACATGTTCTAAATTTTGAAGCTTCCCATATCTCTTTATTTTCCAGAAGAAATGGAGGTCTCCAGGATTGAGGAGGAACAATGCGGCAAATTCCATACTTCTCTGCTTTTGGTCGTATATTGGCTATGTATTTCAGAGTATCCTTGAACTCCTGCAGCAAGATTCAAGCTCATGCAGGTTACCATATAAGGAGCCAATCTATCTTCCGTTGAACCACAATGGTGGAGAAAAAACAGGGAAGAAACAGGATGCAGTAAAAAAACCTCTTCAGTCGGTCTGAATACCGGAACATCATCCAGCACAGGCAAATGTGAATCATCAGGATGCCATCTAGCAGTAACCTACAAGATATGCCCTACACAGTTATGACATTCTTAGTGCTAAATAACATACATTTTAGGATAATAAGTTATTATAAAACCAGAAACCTTTACACAGTCATGGCAATCTGAACATCCCCGGATCACTCCTTTGTAGAGGGAAGCACCAATTGGATCTTTCTGGGGAGAAAAAAACTCGAATATCAGTGCAAAGGGAGAGCCATTCGTTCGGAGAAAAAGCAGAAAAATGAAGGAACACTGCCAAATGGAATCTGAGAAAAAATATTTCCAAAAACAACGAATAGTGGAAACTTGAAAAGAAAAACAACTTCCACGCACAAACCGCATGCATATGACTGGCCAGCATTTAACAGATCAAGGCAGCAACTCGTAAAGGTGGTTGAATTGTATACTATGCTAACTATAAGTTCGTAATCCAACAGTTATAAGCTAAGCTTATACACAAAACTAACTTAACATGGACAAAAATAAGCCACTTACAGAATGCCACAACCACTGAAGCACATCTAACAGTGTCAGTGTATTACCATATACTTCAATACTATTCCAGTTAGGCTCTCATGAGACACAGATGTGATGGGCATGAATCCATTGCAGTTTTTCCTACTTTATAGTCACAATTCATAACTTCAAAATGCAACAATAAAAGTTCCAAATGACCGTACCACGCTCTTATCAAGTGTCATCTTGTAACCCTCACTTTTAAATTCTCGGAATCACATGTGGTGGGAATAATACTTCAATGAGTATAAGAGCACTTAAGAACTCGTATAATTCACCATCTATGCAATGCAACACAAAGTGGACATCCCTTACTTTAAGAGTAAACTGCATTAAAATTTGACCAACTTAAGGGATCTCTAAGATTATCAAATAGTGTATAAATGTTTTTACCATGATTTAATTCATGTTTTTTAATATTACTAGCTAAATAGTATGTGGGACATGAACTACAATAGTACTATATATATAAAATAAATAAACTTTTATCATAATTTCAGATATATACATTATAGGTATACACTTTTATAATAGTAAATAGATAATAAATTATGGATTCGACAGTCTAAAACCCAGGTACTTTTTGAACTTATAGCTACACATCCAAGAAAGAGGGGGACTTAGAAAGAAATGTAACCACGCACTGTAATACTATGTTCATTTAAACTTTAAAAGTACAATAAATAATGTAGAGAAGGACCAGATTATCTCCAATCTGTTCAGAGTCATCTTGATGCCGAACACGCTCAAACTGGGTATGAGATATCCATGGTCTATGTATGAGGGAGGTCTTAAACCTTTCAATGTCAGAATTACTCAAAGGAACATCAACTACCCCAGGTTCAAGCTCTCCTTCTACAGCAGCATTCCGACCAGTTACTATCTTCCTCAATTTAAAGAACGTCAATGACACAAATCCGGGTGGAACTAGAAGATTCACTTCTGTGTTATCTGTGGCATGTGTCAGCAATCGCTTCTTCCCTACCATCGGTCTCTAACAATGCAAAAACAAATATCCTGTAATTGTGATACTGTGATCTCAAATTCTCATTCAAGGACATGGAACAGCGAACTCAAATCTCATCAACGACACATAACCAGACAGGATAAACACTGATTTTCTTCCTTGTGCTTCACATGTCTTCCTGAAAAGCAATCACATTTTAGTAATACAGAAAAATATCTGAAACAAGAATAGAGTAAATGAGAAAAGAAAAGGGAAAAGGTTAACCATCATAAATTGTAATGAAAATTGATCAAACTAAATAGTACAATCATGGGAGCAAGACAAGAGAGCATCATAATTCTGAAAAGACTTCAAAATTGCATAGGCAGAGAGCATCATAATGCAAGATTTCACATTTCAACACTACAAACATCCTCAGCAGAAAATCTCTGAAATTCCAGATAAATATCACAGTTTACAAAATATAGCGACTTCCTGAAATAAAATAAACTCGCATACGAAAAAAGATTTACGGTAAATCCTTGCTGTAGAGTATATTCATATTGTTCAAGATACAGAAGCATCCCGTCACAAACTAAACTGGTAATTAAATTCCATTTCACCAAGTTATAGAACAATAAAGCAGCTTACTACAAGCATCAACTTAACCACTCCATAAATCAGCCCACAGGCAAAGGAGAAAAGGAAGAAATAAATGATGAAAGAACAACCAACCTTAAACAAGATACTCGTATCAAAACAACGGAGAGAGAGCCAAGAACTGGGAAAGAAATTAATACTGATAGATGAAAATTAGCACTAAAGAAAGCCCACTTAAAAGCAAGGCATCAGCAGAAAGAAAAGATAATTCGGATTAAAATTGGCACTCTTAGTTTTTCAGCTCAGAAAAACCCTAATTCAAAATTGGGAATCGAAAGAAATTGGCTCCGTTGTCTTTTTCGTTTCTTTATTTTTTTGAAGGAAAATTGGCTTCTTTTTCTTGATAAACTAGAAAGAGGGAAGAAAAAGAAATCCCCTCTCGTTCAAGAATTCGAAAAGCCGCGCGGGCCGGGTTTTGTAAAAGTTGTAATGTTGGGCCCATTTATCTTTTTCTTTTCCGCTCCCTATTTCTTCTCTTGATTTTTAAATTTTGCTGTTTAGTTTCTTGGTTGGAACTTGGAAGTGACATGGGATGAATCCGATCCCCTTCCTTCTTCCTTTTATTTTACTTTTTTTTAATCTCGTGTAAACCCACGTCTGTTATCTTCGATGCGTAGTATATAAATTCCATTCGACTTGTGTAATAACCTACAAATCATACAGGACAGATAAACCAATATAAGTGTGATTGACTCCAAACCTATAGAAATATTAGTGAAGTTTGAACCCGAAACCTTTCACATTCAAATGCCTACTTTAAATATCAAAGTTTGGGTATCACGCAAGTATTCAAAAAACTAAACTAATTACAAAATTGAGTTTACATTTTAGAATATTTATACAACATTAAAATTAAAAGTTATTCATAAACATTTTAATTTACTCCCTCCGACCCACTAATATTGTCATCATTTCCTTATTTAGGTGTCTCACTCATAGGGCTGTAAACGAGCCAAACTATTCGTGAGTTATTCGGAACTCGACTCGATAAAAGTTTGTTCGAGTTCGTTTAGAGAAGCTCGTTTTCTAAACTAGCCGAGCTTGAGCACGACACTATTCGGCTCGTAAGCTCGTGAGCAAGCTCGTTTAGTGATTAAGATTGAAAATATACATTATTATCTAGTCGTGTCTTATATTTTTATATTCTAATAAGTAATAATTGTATAAATATTTAACAAACTTTATTTGTTACAAGAAACAAAACTTAAATTTAGTTAATATAGGAGTATGTTATTGCGAATAAAATGATTAATTTTGAATAAAAATAATGAATATTTAAAACATGAAGCTAAATTTAGAAAGTTCGTTTGGGCTCGCTTAAGCTCGTGAGCCTCGAAATATTCGATAAACAAAGCTCGAGATTTGACTCGATTATTAATGAGCCGAGCTTGAGCACGATAGTATTCGGCTCGGCTCGGTTCGAGTACACCCTAGTGACACTCTCATATTGTCATCTTCCAAATAAGGAAAGTAATTCTTTAAAATCCTTTAAAAATTATAAATCAATCCACTTTTTATCTTTTTATTCTTATTGTTAATCTCCATAATATGACAATATCAATGCATTGGAGGGTGTAGGATATTTAAATAAAACAAAACATAGCACGTCACTCAGGTTATAATTAACTTTAACCTATGTCGGACTCGATCCTTATTCTTAGATAGAGGAATAATTGATCGACTTTTCATGATGGCTTGATAAGTAAAAAAGGTGTTATATATGGATATTAATTGTTAGGGTAAATTACATATAAATTCCACATTTTTTATAATTTTTCGATCGTTTAAATTCTCATCTTTTTAAATTAGGTGAAAATGTTTTACCTTTTTAATTTTCGCAATTCGATACTTCCAATCATTTCTACTAAATTAGCACTAATATGGAATCCGAAAATGCTTACATGGCAAAACTACGCGGAAAAACAAATGACGTAGTTTTAGAAACACTTATTTTGTTCTTCGGTCGGTGTCTTGCTACCATAAATAAATATAAATATAAGTATTTGTATTTGAGAAAACTACAACGTTTTGTGTTATTAAAACTATTTCGTTTGTTTTCCCGTCGGTCTTTTCTATGTAATTATTTTCAGATTCCATGTCAGTGCTATTTTGATGAAAAATGGTCGAAGGTATCGAATTGAGAAAAAAATTTAAAGGTGTGGAATTTTTCACTTAATTTAAAAAATAGAAATATGAACGAGAAATTAAAAAATGGCGATTTTTTTATATGCAATTTAACGTCATTGTTACACTGAGATTATTGAATTTCGGCTCCATAAAAGTTAATCAAATCCATCTATCATCGATTTTACAAAACTACCCATGAATAATACTCAAAAGACAAATGAAGAAACACTACCCCAGATTTTTTCTTTTTCTTTTTTCAACCTTGGAAAGCCCAGAATTAATTAATTCACATAATAAATAAATTTTTTTTTGTGCATGATCTAGTGTTATAAGTATCAATATGTTATAAGGTCGTTATTATTGAAACATTACAGAAGTCGTACGTGCGAAATTGCAAAATTTCATCCAAAAGTCCAAATTTACATGAAAATTAACCCCATTAAAAATAATAATTACTCCAGCTAGCTTACTGAAGCTTCACAACCATATTTACTTACATATATAAATCCAATCGTCTAGACATGTTTTTAACTTATAGTACTATATAATTCTACATAATAAGATGTATATATATATATATATATATATATATAGCCTTAAAAGAGCCTGCGAAGTTGATACATGGAGACAATGAAAAATAATCCTTTGCATGCATGATATCCAATTAAACGTACTAAAAAAAAACTACCAGATACCACCTAAAAACAATTTTTTTCTTTCAAATATACAAATCAAACACAATCATTATCACACATCGATCACTCACTAACTACAAACACATACTCACAAATCTACCTCCTAACATGCTACATGATATATGTATATGTATATAAATAAAAATATATGTGTAGATATGATGAAGGGAACAAATTCAACAAATTCAGATGAAAACCGAGGTACTATCATCAAGAAATCGCATATCTTCAAGGCTCGATGGCACCACGTTCGATCCATCAAAATCGAACAAGAATCCATAGTCCTCTTCACACTTAGTAGGCTCTGCATCCATTTTGTTGCGACTGTAGTCATGAGAGGTAGGACAATAAGGCTGATGATCATTGATGTAGCCCGAATCCAGCGCGGATAGGCCGAGGGAGGTGCTAGGGTTCGAGCATGGACGATGGTGTTGGTGAGATTGGGTATTATGGTTGAATGAAGTGATAAGGGAACGAGGAATATTGAAATGTTCAATATTTGTTGCGGAAATAGGCAAATTAGGGCAAGTGTCGTCGAAATTATGGGGGCTCATCAAATTACTACCATTTTCACTTCTTGATTTGTGGAACACTCTGCATAGTACCCAATCTTCCTGTCAATAATGACCACACATATTATTAGTTAGTTAAATTTATGCATGAAAATTCGGTTTTTATAATTGTAGAAATACGATTTTATAGATACTATACTAATAAAAACTATATATAGCTAGTTTTAGTAAATCTAGAATCAACCTAACCATCATCTATTTACATATACATTCTACACTACTTTATATTTAATTGCATATAGTAGTATATGAAAGGTTATGAGAAATACATGTTATATAGCTCCTGTTTTTAGGTTATACAAGTGTAGAGAGATAACACAGACAAGGGACAGAGTTTGATCAATAGGGGTTTTCTCTAGAAAGAAAATCCAGAAAGAATGTGTGTGTATGTGTGGTGAGAGAGAGAGAGAGAGAGAGAGAGAGAGAGAGAGAGCCCACAGAATGGAGAAGGCATAAAAGATTTTTTTCCTTGTAAGAGTGAAAAATGGTACGTATATATACATAGGGATAGAAGAATCTTTCGTAATTTCAAAGGAGTTTCGTTCAAGTTTCTCACAACATGATTACCGTGCCACCTAAGTCTAAGTAACTCGAAATTTCTTTCTTCTCATAGCTTCACACATGATGACCTTAATTTCTCTTTCAATGCATATGTAGATGAACACAATAAAGTCAGAAAGTAAACACAAATTAAGGAAATTAAACCAACCTTAGGTGGTACATGTGGGTTCTCGAGGCGAAATTCATGCATAATCCATCCAGTTTTGGTCCCATTAGGAGCCCTATTTTTGTAAAATACCAAAGTCTTCCTCATTCCTACGACGGCCTTCGTCTTCGAGTCGAACACCGTTCGATCTTTTCCGGTAGCCTTCCAGTAGCCGGAGGTGGTGGCGCGGTTGGTCCTGAACCCGGTCGCATACTTCCGATCCCGGAAGCTAAAGAAGTACCACTCGTTCGAGTTCAACTTGGCCACCTCTAGAAAAATAATTAATATGTCACGTTTGTTAATTAATTAAGTGCAATAGCTAGATTGGTAATTAAATAGAAATAGATATAGAAAAAATTTTAAAAATACAAGCAGTTCTTAACTTCACGCGTTCTTGACATATGCCACGAAAAGAAAATTAAAAAAAAAGAAAAAAATGGACGCCGTATGTGTTAAGAAATGAAATTAATGGGATATACTTAAAATTGAAATGAATTATTTGCATTCATCATATAGATTATGTTGCTTATGTGACAATTTCTGCTAAAGTGACAAAAAGTTGGTTACAAGTCACCAAAGATTCTTGAGGCATGTTTGTGCATTCACAATAGATTTAGGAAATTAATATGTAGCATTGTGAAAATGTGTGTCACCATTTTCTACATAGATGAGAAAGTTACTTCGAGGGTGAGAAGTCTATGTCACAACCTTTGTCTTCATCTATAAGCACATCTTCGTCACACACACACCTTTTTAACAATGTGTTACATTAATTAAATTCCTGGCTTAATCCTAATATTGGTGATCGGATGACAAATCAAAAGTAAATAAAGAGAAGAAAACGTTTCTGTCGAGACTACGAAAAAAGATAAAATATTCAGAACATTAATCCATTTTCCTAAAAGAATGCACCTAATAATTAACTTTTTGAAGTCATGAATTTTAGTAGCTCTTAAATCCTATCCGATTTCTGCATAATAATATAAAAAGAGTAACAAGATTCATTGAACGGATCCATCAAACAAAAAGGCATGAAAAACGCCCCCAAACCTTTATTGTTTATTTTTAGCTTGATAAAGAGAAAACCCTTTCTGAATTTTCGTCATAGTTAAGAGAAAAAATAAAATTAAAAAATTGCATGGCTAAAATAAAAGACACATGCAACACAATAAGTTAGTAAGTGAATCTAAAATATTTAGCTCCGTGACCTCTTTCTCTTGGATGAAACAAGAAAACAACCTTTTCTTGACATACTGTATACCTTTTTCGCTATGTTTTTTTTTTTTTTTTTTTTTAATTTTAAAAGAAAAAAGAAAAAGAGAGAGGAAAAAAAGAAAACAAAACAGCGTGAGTGAAATTTTCTTAATTTCCCTTTTGTAATTATTCTTTTGTTGGCGGGTGAAAAATATATTCTGTTTCCATGATCCGCTAAAAAATAAAGTTAAGCAGAAGGATGAACGTATCTAAATTAATGTTTGAACTAATTTTTGCAACATTTGATGATTAAGATGAAGTGTCTGGTGTAGATTAAGATACAAACAAGTGATGGCCATCAAAAATTAAAGCATCTGAATATTTCAGGTACATTTTTAAATTATATATTACATTTGAACCGACATGCACATGCCATTTTCATTCATAAAAATGTTTTCATCAAAATAGAGAATTAGTGAATTAAGGAGAGCAACAGCCAACTCCCAACCCCCACCGGCCGGTGGAGGGATTGAAGAATACTAGTGGGAATATTGATTTTATCTCGTATCATCATACCAACATGATCATCATCAACACACACACACACACACACACACACACATATATATATATATATATATATATAATGAAAAGATTGATAAAAAAGAAAACGGGGTGGGCGGGGAAGACGACGAACCAGGAAGCTGCCATGGCTCACAGACATGAAGATCTATCTCAACCAAAGTGCCTTTGAGAGGTTGTTGGTTGGAGATCTTTTTATAGAGATAATGAGACACCAACTCTTCGTCGCTCGGATAAAATCTGAAACCCGGTGGGAGCGTCTCTCCTATGTCTCGTAAACCCATTTAATTTGTTGTTGTTGCCCAACAACAAATTATATAATATGATTGATGGAAGACGGAATATATATGGATATTATTTTGTAAACAATTAATTGTATTTGCTTTTCACAAGATGCTCGACCTCTATATAATTCCTTTCTGAGGAATTATATATATATATATATAGAGAGAGAGAGAGAGAGAAAAATAGAGGAGAGAGAGTGACACGATATAACTTAGCCAACTTGGGCTTTCTTATTACATTATTCTTTCAGCTTATTCATGCTTTTGCAGTTAGTTATGGTTATATATATATATATATATATATATGTATATATGTTGTGTGCGCGCGCGCGTGATCATTGTGGGATGTATGAAGAAAAACCAAAGTGAGAAGAAATCTTAATGTGGGAATTAGGCTGCAATAAAAGAGTAAAATCCAAATCTCAGAAACCAGATACAACCTCCAAAATACCACTTTTAATTACATATATGCCGATAAAACTACATTTTATCACCTTTTTAATTTTGAGGGTTGTTGTAAGTAAATACAAACGCTACGTGACAAATATAGATTCACACACAAAGTGTTGCTTCATCAAATCTACTTATTCAATGTACTTGGTCTTTTACTGTCCATTTATCGTCAGTTTCTCGCACGAATTTAAGGATAAAAAAATTACAAAAAATATTATATATACTTAATTAAATATAAAAAGGGATTGTGAAGATTGACGTCCCTAGCAAAATTAGATGAATTAACTATATATATATATATATATAGGTTTTGTTCGTCACCTTTAATTCCGATCGAGCTATATGGCTAGCTAGTCCAATCGAGATTTTATTGTGGATATATTTACTTCTAGGCAAACATAACTTGTGTATAAAATATTGCTTAGTTTTGTCAAAATATCAAATAATAAATCAACGATATCATAACTACTTTTTATGTGAAGTTGTGAACTGACATGGCTAAATTACACACTTGAGATCTTTTATCCTATTTTATGGTCCACCTGTATACCATTATTCATTACTTCTTTTCCTTTAAGTTCAATTTCTAGTGTTTTAATATTTTATAAGTACTAATTATTTAATGACAACACTTTTTCCTAATTAATTTAACTAGGGCTAGCTAACATGCTGAATTCTACAGTAATTAATATGATCATAGAAATATTACCTATAACTTTTAATCAAGATCTAACATCCATCTATTTTTGGATGACAAATCTCTTTTAATTTTTATTGACTCAACGTCGATAACCGGACCG
Organism: Schizonepeta tenuifolia; assembly: GCA_029490685.1. Taxonomy (NCBI): domain Eukaryota; kingdom Viridiplantae; phylum Streptophyta; class Magnoliopsida; order Lamiales; family Lamiaceae; genus Schizonepeta; species Schizonepeta tenuifolia. Next base: position 77,499,908 of record CM055957.1, on the reverse strand, counting down.
CCAGTGCGTCATCGCCGATTATCGCAGCCGCTTCACCATCTTCAATTTCTGTATGAAGCTAAGGTTGCCTTTCATCGCTCGTCTTCATCACATCTTAATTTCTCTCTGAATTTTGTGCATTGCTACAAATCAAAATGGAGTTCTTACAAATATTTTTTATTTTTATAGTTGCTTTGTTTTGATTATTCCATATGCTAAAATAAATTTGATATTCTACCTGGAGGCCACGTAGGTCGAGACCGGAAAAACTAACGACTTCGCTAGCCAAAAATATAAAGAGAGGTTAGATTAAGATAATTTTTTTTAAAGTATGTGTATAATTGGAATATTATACTATATTATTGATAGGTCGTACGAGACATTTTAGAGGGTATATAAGTGGGATGGTTTGGAATATTTTGGACAATTTTCCAAATATGATAATGTATTTTTCAGGCAATTAAATTATTCTCGGTGTTTAGTTGGGCTTGGAAGGCTATATCTAGCTACTAGCTAGTTAGAAGGGAATGATGGCTTTTTTCCTACAAAAATATTACTCCACAAACACATAATTTAATAAAAAAATATAGTATATTCAGTTTCGAAAAATAGATCTATAGTTAGATCTGTTGCGTCGATCTCACTTGAACTCCTATCAATTTCATCGAACTAGTGAGAATAAATATAACTTAGGTAAATTTACGTTTAATAATTAGGTAGGATAAACATATTGTAGGAAAATCCACCCAGGCCATTTTTTATCAGCAAGCACAAATCGACGAAAAATTTGTGGGCCCTCGAATTTTATTTTTTCTAATTTTTCCTGATATCCCCTACCTTCCAGTGATGAAAATTTAATTTCAATTTTCAAGAATTATTAGTTCTATGTATTAATGTAATATATATGCATTATTCGTTGCATACGTCAAATTATGAGAGTGCTGTGGCCAGAAAGATTTTATGTCGTAATAATAATTACTTAGAGAAGACTGGGTTGAAATTAAAACGAGAATATCACAGACAAAATTATAGTTGTCATACTATGTATCATTTAATTAACAATAATTAGATGTGGAGCATATACTTTGGATCACGACAAAAAGTGGGACCAGTTTTGCCTTTGGCTCCAAAATCAACATATGTTTGAAAAATCCCGTGTTCCAAAATGTGATCACAAAAATATAGATTCTATCTGTCAAGATTACAGAAAAAATAGATGATTTATTTAATTAATTTGTTTTTGGAATTACTAACCCATATTTGACATTTATTTAAAGGAAAAAAAAAAGAGAAGGAAATTAGTGGTATAGATTTGAAGTACATCTACTTTTTCTTGGCCTTTCACAATTTTTTCGATTTGAAGCGCCCTAAAAGTGAAGAAAGAAATAACAAAATAATCAATCAATTATTCAAAACCAAAATTGATCTGATTAAAAAAATTCGGATGCATGAAAATAATTTAATGATATATAGTCAATTAATCATACTTAGTTGAAAAGATTAGTAATATATATCCATATGCTTGGTTGTTACGAAAGAAAGGCCTTGAAATTATTAATAAAGGCAAAAATGAATAGTATAATTACGGTTTCGACAATAACATACACAAAATGCAATGGTTTTAGAGATTTTCAGTCTTTTTTTATTTGTTTCTTATAAGAGATATTCTTTTTTTTTTTTACCAATTAAGATTGTTCTCTCTCCAAAAAGTTCTTTTTAATTTCATAGCATTGAGTGTAAGGGAGGAGAGAAAATAGATAGAATGAGTTGTTAAATTATGCTCCATGTATAAAGATGATATGCTAGACACCTTTCATGAACATCATTCATTTTGTTTTGTCAACATTCGCATTAGTTTATTTTATTTTTTGTATTATATATCTTTTACTCTAATACTTAAAAATAATTATATATATTGAGATCATTAAATTCAAGTGCTTACTCTATTAATAAACACTTGAATACGTAATTTCATAAGTTACACAATTTGATGAAGTTTACGAAACACCGATGCGAGTTATTTGACTTCAATTTTTGTTCTTCTCTTTTCGTGCAGTTGAGATTGAGATAGACAGACTCTCCTGCTTTAGTTAATTAAGGTATAAATGATCATCCAATCATGAAAGCATTAATTAGTGGCGCCCCTCTTCTATCATTTGTTTTTCTCCATCTCATAAAATTGTAAGTCCAACTCAATTTGATCAACTCTTGATACTAGGCTAACAAACTAGTATTAATTAAATATGACAAAAACTTCCGTGAAAGTTTCCACGGTGCAAATGCCCATGACCCGACCCGACCCAACCCGGTTGACTCGGGTCAACCCTCCCTTTGACCAAATTTTATTTTAGATTTTTTATTTTTTTTATTTTCCAATTTTTTTTTATTTCATTTCTTTTACCCATTTTTTTTGTTTGCCGCTTCTTTTATGGTCAAGATTCGAGCGAGAGGAGCCGAAGGCCTCGAAGCGAGCCGAAAAAGTCCAAATTGTTGCCCGCCGATCGTCCTTATTTTAGTAATCGAAGCGAAGGCGGAGCCGTAAAATCGGAGCCGAAGGCTCCATCATAACAAAAAATCTGGAAAAAAAAAAAAAAAAAGTGGGGCGCGTGAGGCCCACACGCAGCGCGTGGACTTCACGAGCAGGTCAGTTCGCGGTCCATTTCTACCATACAGATATCTCCACAGAAGACCTACTCATTAAATATTTCACCATTCAGTTCGCGTCTCTTTGTTTTATAACTAAAAATAATTATTGAAACAGAGATATTGTTGAAATATATTCTTTTTAAATTTTCTTTATATATAAAATACTCTTTCCTCATGCATATTACCTTTCTTTTTTGATCCGTCACAAAAGAATATGTCTTTTCTTTTTGAGACACACTCTCCACTCACAATAACGTGTAGGGGTGAATAAACGGGTACCCGTGGATACCCATACCCGCATTTGTAGGTACCCGTACCCAAGTAAGCATAAAATGAATACCCATACCCTTTCCATTTTAGCCGAACGGGTACCCAATACCCGGCCGGGTATATCCGATCCGGGTATGTACCCATTTAGAAAATTAAAAAAAAAAAAGACAAAAATATGGTAATTTTTCAGCCGCTCGATTTTTCGATAATTTTCAAAGACAAATTAATAACCAACTATGTAGCAACAACTAGACGACAACAACAAATCAATACTAAACGTAGTTTAAACATTTAAGTTCAACAAATAAAATACTATGAATATATATTATTCATAAGTTATGTTTAGAGTTATGTTTAAGTTTAGGTTTTAGCTTAAAAAAGAATATATATTATTGATATATATAAAATTTATATAAAATTAGTAATTATATTTAATAAATAATTGTAAATTGTTGACCGGGTGTTTGATCGGGTACCCAATACCCTAACGGGTATACCCATTAGGGTATTTTCTAAAAATCTCATACTCGTACCCATCCAATACCCGCAAATTACGAGTATTGGGTATCCAATACCCGGTCGGGTACGGATAGGGTATGAGTAACCCGAAAACCCGCTTTCCATACTTTCACCCCTAATAAGGTGTTTTTTTTTTCTCCATTCACAATACACTGTACATAATTTATTAAAATTCGTATTGTTTCAGGTTGTGCATGTAATTATGGGTCACAAGGAGTAGTTTTTTCGGTTTAAAATTTTTTTTTTTTAATACTTAATTACAAGCTCAAATGTTCCAGCACCGAAATGAGTCTATATAAAGTTGCACAATAGCCTGCATTTTTTTCAACTACTTTAGGGTCTTTACTTTTTTATACTTCCATATACTGTATTTGTTGGTTATAAATTAAATTACTTAAAAATTGTTCTCAGAATTATTGAATCATGTTGTCTCAAATATGTAAGTTAGATTGATAAGGAACACTAAAATTCAAAACTATATCCGAAACGTGACACGTCAAAAAATAAATGGTGCTGCTCACAAGAACATGACCCATTTGTCGAGGTATTTTCTAACAATAATTAATGATAAGAAAACCTTGATACAAGCAATCAGATACTATAACATTCATTATTCTTAGAATCAAAAGAGTTCCTTATTTAATTATACTATATCTTTCCCTGGTCCCAAAATTTTACTTTTGGTATAAATTTTTGAGATATATCAAATATAGAGCTTTATGTTTTAATCACCCTACTTTAAGCACATGAAATCTTTCCTTACAAATTGTGTGTTTCCATTGTGTTCTACTTTACGTATAATCATAAGTCACGTATTGCTTGATGATCTTAAATATACACTTGACACCCATTAAAATTATTTCAAGAAAAGATAATTAAATTATATTTTAGAAAAAAAAAGGGGGGGGGGGGGGGGGGGGGGTTACAAAATACCTTCAACGAGTCTCGTATTTATCTTTGTCAGCAAAAAGTCATTAATTTTTGATAATTTAAAAACTTTGAGTGTCTTCTTCATAATAGTTGATGATATAGTTTCACGAGGTGATTAAGTGTATCTTTAAAAAAAAACAAAAAAAATTATGTGCCTAGGATCTGTGAATTTATTTTTCTCCCTCTTGTCGTCTTTGCATGAGTTTTGAATTTGTTTGAGTCATAAAAAGAATGTTACATATTCTCCAATTAACTTATAATAATTGAAACAATTAATTATATATATCAATCACTTGATAATTGTAGAATAATAATAATTAAAAAATCCTGAGATGTTTGGAAGCTTATTAAAAGAAATTTGGGCATCTGATAATAACAACATAACGAGGTAATTAAATAAATACCAGACACCAAATTATCATAATCGTTTTCACAACAACCATTAGATGTGAATTTGTGATGTGAGATGTTGGTACATGGAATCTGAAAATATAATATCGTAAAAAACTCGCGAGTGTCCGAATTCGTAGCTGAGGAGTAATAAGAAATAGATATAGAAATTTTTTAGACATGATATATTGTGATGAAATGTTAGGGTTAGGGTTTCTTAGTGATTAGGTGCGTGCAATATTTGTTGAAAGAGTGACGGCTTCATATTCTCTTCTTCCCTCTCTCTCTCCCTTAATTTATTGGTGTTTAGCTAGCGACCAATAATTTTCTTCTCATTTTCAAACTATCGATTCAGATTATTCACTTCCACAAGTCATGGCCTCTAAATGGGGACGTGGGCATAGAATAAATAGGAAGGAATGGGTCCCTATTACAAATATGTCATCCTCACCATTAATCATTGTACGAGTAATTTTTTTTGCACCCAATCTCATCTCTATCTCTATGGGATTCCTAAAACTTGTTATTACACACGCCTACGCCTACTGATTATCCTGCAACCAAAAAAAAAAAAAGTGAGTGCATGCATTTCACGCGCTTATTATTTGTGATCTATCAAAATTGTTGCAGGACGTACCGTCACGCGTGTAGAATGTGAACGAGTTTTTGTACTATCCTAATTATAATTTTTTCAAAGGGCGTTTGGTTGAGAATAATTTCAAAAGGGAAAAAGTACTAAAGATATTTCCTATGAATTTTAGGGTGACTGTTTTTATATTTTCTTTAATGGTTCCATTTTCCCAATTTACATTTAAGGATTCTTTCATTCACCACTTGTACCTTGGGATTTGAATTAATTACACCATATATACCAATATTCCTTCCAGCACCACCCACTCCTACGCCATAGTCACCACACCACCACATCCCCGCCGTCGAACACCACCCGGCCATCCTCTGCCACCGCCTTCATCCCTTCCTACACCGCCACATAACCACCAACCCCCGCCTCCCTCCTCTACCGCCGCCGTCAGATCCTGCAACCGCCTTCATCGACACTACTCTCCTCCACCACCATTGACACCGCCGCCACCTCCGGAACCCAAATGTTGAACCAATCAATCGAAAATGATTTTGAAATTTTGAAAGCCATTAACGACGTCTTTCCATTTATTTTTCTTGATTTCTTCCTCTTTCTCCTCTGTTAGAACTAAACGTGCCTTCAGATATTATGGCTCGTGAAACTATTCAGCAAATTTATTTCTTGAGATGGTATTAAAAAAAGTAATATATGTTGTCCATAAAAAAAAAGTATGGTTAATTGACATTTAAATGATAGTTTTTTGGTTATCTTAATTTACAATTTCGATGCTAAAATGTTTCATAAATTATACAATTAAAACATTTCTCAATTTATTGGCAAGGTGCGTAAAGATTGATAAGAAGCTCATATTTAAATTTCTATAACTGTGACAAGTTTTTTCGCCGAAATAAGTCAGATTTTTGTTTCAATAATACTTCTATATCTCGTCCCATATCTAAAATTTATCTCAAATTCAGATTTTTCTTCAAATATTTAAAAGGTCATAAATTTTTGAAACATTCTCCAAAGGTCATGCCATATATATTCTCTTTATATAATTTCTATCAATATAACTTTTGAAGGTTAGGATCTGTTCTCATAAAGTCGACTTAAATGACTATCTCACATATTTTTGTGATTAACTTTTTGTTTGATTAATTTGGTACGTAACCATAAAATAAAATGGTACTAGTGAAAATTATTTCTCAATATATGTGTTAGTTAATAATTATAATTATGTTAGATCTTAATTAGTATTAGCAATTTTGAAAAGGTAGTGTTTACATATCTTGCTCTCATGAACTTCTATATTTATTAGAAAAGGTTATAGATCAATTTATAATACAGATCTAATTAAAGGCTGCTGCTCAACCAATTGATGATTGTATACTATGAATTTGATGCGTATAAACAAAATGTGATACTATTTGCGGTATGCTTGGCTCAACTACAAGAATCTAGAATTAACAAATTCCATAGCATGAAATAGCAAATTGTCTAGGCTTACTATTTATTCGTGAACAAATTATTTTGATTCCTTTAAGATATAAAAATCTTATATTAAAACAATATTTAGCCTAGCCAAATTGCTTTCAAAAATAGCATTTGATGTTCCGTAAGTATATTTAAAAACAAATGAGATCCTCTGAAAAAAATACTTAATTACTGTAAAATTTATGGAAAGCCATCAGCAACGCCTTCAATTCGTTTCTGTAAATTTTATTCAAATCAAATTTCCAATATAATAACCTAAATAAAGAAACGAATATTAGATATATACTTTTATTAAATCTAATTTCCATATATTAATTACATTTCAGTTAACGCGTATGCATTAATGTTTTTAGTTTTCCCTCACACGTAAATATTGTTAGGGTTAGCAATTCGTGAATGTTGTGTTATTTGTCGACATATCACGACATGATATGATAAGATCAAACACAAACACACCTCGTTACAAACTTGTTCGACATGAACACAAATACGACATACAAGATCGTGTACAAATACATACATAAGCACGAACAAGAAGGTGAAACGATTTGTGTTCGTGTTGATACCATATGTTAACAACACAATATGAAAATATAAATTCAAATCCTAGTAAGGAAGTAAAATAAATATGAATATTAGTTACAATAATTACAAAAAAATACTATATATATAAGTTGTTGTGTTATACAAAAACAACGTGAATCCAATAAGAATACGAACACAATGCGAAATTATATACTATCATATTATATATATGAAAGCAACATGAATCTTATATACGAACATGATTCATTTACGAATACAATACGAATACAAAGGCGATTATTCTGGACACTAATTCATTTATTTCATGTGTAATCAATATTATTAAAAGTTAAGTTGGCCGAGCCGACTGCCCTGAGTGCTCGAGATTTTAGGTTCAAATTTCATTAATATTTCATCAATGTTCTCAATTAATATTATATTTATCCGTGTCTCGTCTAAACACGTTTGAAAAAATGGTTTAAGTATTATGTTAATTTTCTTAGACCAAAAGTTCTTTACTAAAATAATCTAGAATTTTAAAAATCCGAATCTCTTCATCTGTCAGCAAAAGAATTGAGAGGGGGGCCCTACATGGCATCTCTGATTATTCCGGCCCCCCTTAACAAAGTTTATAGTTCGATAACTGCTTTATCATTTTCTATTAATTGTTTTTAATATTTCATTTACTGTCCTCCGATTCTCTGAGCAGAGGTTGACAATCAACCTTCCTTTCACTATCATTCTTTGATATTTCTTTAATATTCCTAATCCATTCGGTTTACAACAGAATTAACTAATCTTTCTTATATTTTTAAGATAATTACTTTTGGGCTTTAATTTGGGATGATAATAATCATAAAAGGCTTGTATTACAAGATTCAGAAAAGCTTAGGTTAGAAATCTATCAAACTGCACACTTTTTGACAAATGAGAAAGGTACCAGCTTTTTTATCTATTACACTAATACTTTCTATTACATCGATCATATATATGCAAAAAAGAAAAAGTGTTGATATTAATAATTCAAGATTCTTTTTATTGACCTTAAACGATAAAAATTTATGTCCTTTTTTTTTTTTTTTTTTTTCTCTCATGAAAGAAGTGTGTGCGCGTGTTTGTGTGGGTGGGGGCATTGTAACTTAAATGTTGTTTTGTAGTATTTTATTAAGGTCCAATATTTGCTTATGTTTTCTTCAGATTATTGCAGCTTACTTCACCTCATTCAATTTGTAGGCCGGTAATTTTGTGCTTTTACATAATGATAATTTATTCTTAATTAATGACAACCATTATCCAATAAAGAAGAAAAAAAATTAGTGTTTTTCTACGAAAGTAAATTAATAAGAACAATTTGGTATAGCATACCAAAATGAGGATTAAAATATAAAATAATAAATATATAAAACGATCGACTTACAAATTGAATATCATGAGTAGTATTTGTCAGAAAACATTAAATTATTGATGCTGTCTGAAACTCACTAAACTAGATTGTCATTTTGTTGGAAATAAATCAATAATATAGATTAAGAAATTCATGATTAGCGCTGCAAGCTGTTATTACAAATAATTGTGACATATATTACATCAAATGGGCACGTGAAAATAACAAGAATAACATATAAACAAAAAGGTCATTTTAATATAGAGATATACACGATCATATCCCCTCAAATATTTAAACCTCTTATGATGATCTTTAGCTAATTATTAAAATCACATTATTTGCCTAGCTATCTTCTATTTATGACATAACTTTCGATTGAATAAAAATAATAGTAAATCGAATTATCTCATTTTCTGGGTTTAATAACACGTCAGCATGTTTTGGAAAACTTCCTGCAATGACAAGTGTCCAATAATTTGCTAAATTAATTTATCAACACAATTCATATCTACAAAGCGTGTGACCAAAGAGTTGAGGCCCGCGCCATCACAGGACGACGATTTATTTATTGTATATTAATTTTATTTATTCTTAAAATATTATAAAGAAGTTAAATAAGATTAAATGGAGATGCTGTAATCGCTTCAAAAATAATTGGAGGGAAATAACATGGTGATTATGAGGGTCTGTTGCAATGTGGACCTTTTAATAGTTGCATTTTATTTATAGATGCTTTTCCGTTTACATTTTCAGAAAATCAAAGCATCAGATAAGTTTTTTTTTGTTTTGTGAATGAATTTTAGTAAATTTTAAAACTAGCCCTTAGTTGGAGAGGTTTGAGTAATGATATATATGTTGCTCACCATTGGTGAAAATTGCTTACGTTTTGTAACAGGTAGTAATTTTATTTCCCCAATATTTTACCTTGAATAATGATATTGATGAAATCATTGAGTGCTAGTTGTTCAAGTAAAAGGAATGGAAAGGAAACGGAATCAAATATAATGGAGGAATGGTAACAATAATTAATTATTCGTACTTTTATTGAGTGTTAGTTTTGGTTCAATAATGAAAATGAATCACTTGTAATGGATCTTTTTTTAGAGGAAATAATTTAGTTACTCCTCTAGTTTGGAGTGTAACAATTTGGTGGTTTGAATTGCCCTTAAGTAAAATTAATTTACTATCCAAATCGAATAAAAAGTAATGGATTCACTTAATTTAATCCCTTTCCAGCTTCCAAAAAATCCCAACGTACCAAACATGGGCTAAATCTATCAAATACATAAACATCAAAGATTGATTTAATAGTTATATAAAATACTTCTATTATAAATTATGTAGTCGTAGTCCCAGCGGTAGTGACATTTTCTTATTATTCAAGGTTCAAAACCTCTAATGATTGGGCTTTGATGCAATCTTATTTTCTTCATTTTTAGTTTTGGTTAATGAAAAGATTATTTACTTCCGCCATATGCTTACTTTTAATTTAGTAGGAAATGATAGTTTTAATGTGGGTTTTTTTGAAATCGATCTCAATCATTCAATAGGATCTAACTATTCCGGCAGTATATATCGTCCGTATATACTGCTCCATATCATGTTATAAAACTTATAATTTTAATTACTACATCCTCCGCCACCACTTATTTGCTTACTCTTGACCACCACAATTTTTAGTCATTTGGTTGACATATTTGGTAGATGTGTTGTGAATAGAATATGAGTTAGTTCCACCTTTGATATGTTGTATCATTGAAAATAAATGAATTGTGTTTCTTTAGCAATTATATCCGTATTTTAAATGGGTGATTGTAGCAAATAGCAAAAGAGTATCGTATTCACAAGGACCATTGATAAAAAATAAGGTGAAAATCAAATTTAAATACGTTCCTACTATTCAAGCTTAAGAGGGGACATGATTTTGGTTTTTAAAAAAACTAAGGAAAGAAATTAAGCTAAGAAGACAAACAATTGCAAATAAGCACACAATTACGATCAAAGAAACAACAAAAGAAACAATAAGAGACAAACGTTGATTCTAGGGATTTGATTCGATACTAGATGACAATGAAGATAACTTCCTAATTCACATAACCATATTTAATCTCCTGATTGAGAAGCAATCACAAAGCAATTCACTAAACCTCTCTCGAGAGCTAGCAAAAGTATATTAATCTAACGACTCTCTCGATTAAGACTCAAGACGATAGATCAACTCCAAAAGGCACAAAAGATTAATTAAGGGCTTCCACACATAAATTCATCACCAACTAAGTCTCAAAAACATGCATGTTGTGCAATTTTGATATCCATGCTCATAAAAACCTATTAAGAGATTTTACAAACACTTGATATGCAAGAAAAATGATCAATAATTCCCACATAAATTAAGAGCAAAACCACAATACAAAAAAGAAGGTAATTAGAATTAGAAGGTTAAGATCATCACATCATGGAATCTCCACATATCTCCAAAATCAACTAAAGAAATTAGCTAGACATAATAAAATAAATGAAACCATAAATAATGATACTAATTAACCCAAATGGAGAGAAATTTCAATTATGGTAATCAAATCCAACCTTCAATTCAAATTTTAAACATAAACCCTATTATTCTTTTCAAAAGGAAATTTTGGAAAGACGAAATCTAGCTAGGAGATAAAGTATCTCGTTTTGGGGCTAAATCCCTTTATATAGGGTACAAAAAGTGAGATTACAAAGTTAAAAACATGAAAAAGGCAAAATTATAAATTCTGGAGCAAAAGTGGCCGACCGGTGGTTCAGGGGTGAACCGCCGTTTGGTTTAACACTAACCGGTGGTCTGGAAGTGAACCACCGGTTAAGGGCCGGTCAGCATTAAGGCATGCATCCAATGTAGGAACTTCCGGCGGGCTGGCTGGCGGTCAGGGGGCAGGTCGCCGATTAGCTGACATGGACCGCTGGTTAGCCTATCAAACTGTCGGTTAGCTCCGCTTTCCCTTTTTCTTTGGTTTCTTCACTTCTTTGTCTTGATTCTTCGATTCCAATCTTCTTTGAGTCTCCATTCTAGCATAGGTATCCTCGTTTTACTTACAAACATGCACAGCTACACCAAAACGTGACACAATTCCAAAAATAGAGGATTCATGACAAAAACAAATCATTATTTAGGTAAAAGCTTTTCAAAATTAACGAGTAGATAAAACCACTTAGTTACTACAAAATGAGTGTTTATCGGACACCTATTACTAAAAATAGAACTAGCAAATAAGAGGTGGATAGACTAATAAAGAAATATAAGTAAATAGATCGTGGACAGAGGAAGTATTATTTTTTTAGTATACTAATAAAGTTATTTTACAAAAATTTGCATGTTACTATTTTAGCATAAACATAATTTATTTTGTAAAGAAGTTATACTACTATTTTTGCAAAAATGTAATGTTATTCGGCTTAATCATTTTTTATTATAATTTGTAGAAACGTAGTGCTACTAATTTTGCAGAACATAATGCTATTTTTTGAAGGAAATGTAAAGATATGTAATGCTATTTTTGCGAAGATGAATGCATTATGATGATTACATTATTTTTATTAATGGAGAAAGAATGAAAGAAGGAAACAAAAAAGTCATGTTGTCTAACCATAAAGATATAAGTCAATATTAGCATACGAATTGAAGTAAATACCCTATAATTTCATAAAAAGAGTAATTATGGGTGCTAGAAGAGGGACCACATCACGCCGGCGGGTGCGCTCACCATAATTATTCTCAAAAAAAAAAAAAAAAAAAAAAAAAAAAAAAAAAAAAAAAAAAAAAAACTTTATTTTTATCTTCTCAATTTCACCTATCTTTATTTAATATCTGTACTTGTTTACATTTTTTAAATCGGTAAAAATTTACTCCTAGTACACTAGTTCCTCAATCCTGCTCGGTTTTCATTTGAACGTGACACATCTTTTTATATATTTTCAAAATAAGGTTTGGTATATATATATAATTTTCTTTTCTGGGTGTATATGTTTTGCTAACTTTTCAATATCATTTGGCCCATGCATATTGTGTTAATCTAGTCCAATTAATAGCTTCAAAGCAAAAATATATATTACTACTACTTACATATCCATGGCGTGTCAAAAATGTTACGTGTCGCTGTGTTATAAGTTGATATGTATGTATATATATATATAGCATAGTTTTTATTAAGGGTTAAAAATCGCAAAAAAATAATTCATGTGATAAAGCCAAGTACTTGTCATTTGAATATGTAAAATTAGTTGTCCCATTTGGGATGATCTAGTGGTAAAAAGTGAACACTTGAGACTGAGAGGTCTCAAGTTCGAACCTCATGAAATGCCTCTATAGGTCGAGTTTGTCACATTTATACCAAAAATGTGATTTACCTGCCCTGTGTGGTTTGCAGGCTAATGCACAAGAGACGAGAATTTATCCAATGAGCACCGAAAGTAGCGGCTGCGGGTTCCCACGACATAAAAAAAAAATGTAAAACTAGTCACATTTTTTTTAGAGAATAAACTAGTCACAATTTTTGGACACTTAGTTAATAAGTTTTGAATGAGAGAGGACTGATGATAATTGTGATTAGATTTGAGATGGGGTTTAATTTATATGGTTAGAATTATTATGACTTAAAACGTTTGCTGTCTAAAATTCCCTTCAGTAGTATATATATATATATATCATTTGAGAATAAATATTATTTTAAGAAATGAGAATAGATCTCTACCATAGATCTATTGGTGATGGAGGGTCAAGATTTGGCCAAATCAAAGCGGGTCAAACCCGGTCAACCCGTTGACTTTTTTTTTTTTTAATTTTCGTTTTTTTTTTCAAACTGTCACCCAAGATGCACAACTTCACATATTCGGATGCACCACTCTACATAACTAGATGCACCACTAAGTGCATTTAGATGCACAAGATTTTCAAGTTTTTTTTTCAATTTTTTTTTTTAATAAACAGTCACCCAAGATGCATCATTTCACATATTCGGATGCACCGCTATACATAATGAGATGCACCACTATGTATAGTGAGATGTACCGAATTTGTAAAAAAAAAAAAACTGAAAAAAAATTGGATGCACCACAATGCGTAACTAGATGCATCACACAGTGTAACTAGATGCACCACATAGTATAACTAGATGCACAATGTTTTACGAAAATAAAAAAAAAACGAAAACAAAACTAGTGCATCTTAATGCACTTAGTGGTGCATCTCATTATATAGTGTGGTGCATATGACCTAACCTTAAAAAAAAAACATAAAAAAAAAACTTAAAATCTTGTGCATCTCAATACACTTAGTTGTGCATCCGAATATGTGAATTTATGCATCTGAATATGTGAAGTTGTGCATCTTGGGTGACAGTTTAAAAAAAAAGAAAAAATCAACGGGTTGACCCAGATTTGACCCGCTTTGACCAAGCTAAGAGCACCCACAACGGTGTGGGTGTCGCCCGGGCGACGGAGGAAGAGCCCGGGTGCGGCGAGGGCGCCGCCCGTTGGAGGAGGCGAGGGCGTGCTTGGCGGATGGAGCCCTGGCGCGGTGAAGCCCGTGGGCGAGAGGAAGAAGATGGAGGGGAGGAGGGAAACGCGTCACCTCCTCCCATTTTCTGCCATTTTTTTTTTTAATTCTGAATTGTAAAATTTTAAAAAAAAAATGTAACGGTAATATGATAAGATGAAACGGCTATTTTGTGTTTTTGCTATAAATATGTCATCTATCTCCTCTCAAACATCCACACCTTCTCATTCTTCATTCTCATTTCTACATTCCAATTACATTCTCTTATAATTTTATTTTTTTCTAGTTTTTAATTTGTATGAATTGTATTGTAATTTTCCAATGTTTCAATACAACTTCGTATTTTATTATTTTTATTGTCATCAAAAATAGAAAAGTTAAATTAAAAAAAATCAATCATTGCATAGCCCTAGGGGTCGGGCTTCACCATAGTGAAAATTTCAAGCCGGGGCTATCAATCATTGGGACCCCACCAAAATACCCCTAGCCCTAGGGCTTCGGAGCCCACTGTTGTGGATGCTCTAAATCTTGACCCTTCATGTAGATAAGATCAATGGTGGAGATTAATTCCTATTTCTCACTTTAAAGGGAGTTTGCATGAGAATCACTCTATATATATATATATATATTTTTTCCTTTGATTTATGTGTACACTAAGTTTGGTTTCCCGATTTATTGGGATTAGATCGGTGAATATAGCACGGCTAATGTAGAATTATTTAAGTTTTATTTATAGATCTTTGTGAACAACGGGGTTAAAGTTTTACCGCTGTCACTTTTCCATGTAAAAAAAATGTACTTGTTATTACTTAATGTCGAGAAAACTTAAAATAGTATAAGTTAAATATATATAAGTTAAATATATATATATATATATATATATATATATATATAGGAGATAGATCATATGAGAATAAATATTATCCTAAGAAATAAGAATAGATCTCCACCATAGATTTATTGGTAATGGAGGGTCAAGATTTGGCCAAGTCAAAGCGGGTCAAATCCGAGTCAACTCGGGTCAACCCGGGTCAACCCGTTGACTTTTTTTTTCGATTTTTTTTTATTTTCGATTTTTTTTTTAACTGTCACCCAAGATGCACAACTTCACATATTCGGATGCACCACTCTACATAACTAGATGCACCACTAAGTGCATTTAGATGCACAAGATTTTCAAGTTTTTTTTTCAATTTTTTTTTTAATAAACTGTCACCCAAGATGCACAACTTCACATATTCGGATGCACCACTCTATATAACTAGATGCACCACTAAGTGCATTTAGATGCACAAGATTTTCAGTTTTTTTTTTCCAATTTTTTTTTTTAAAACAGTCACCCAAGATTCACCATTTCACATATTCGGATGCACCACTATACATAATGAGATGCATCACTACGTGTAGTGAGATGCACCGAATTCGTAAAAAAAAAAACTGGAAAAAAATTGGATGCACCACAATGCGTAACTAGATGCACCACACAGTGTAACTAGATGCACCACATAGTGTAACTAGATGCACAATGTTTTACGAAAATAAAAAAAACGAAAACAAAACTAGTGCATCTTAATGCACTTAGTGGTGCATCTCATTATATAGTGTGGTGCATATGAATACATGATGTGGTGCATATGACCTAACCTAAAAAAAAACGAAAAAAAAAAACATAAAAAAAAAAAACTTAAAATCTTGTGCATCTTAATACACTTAGTTGTGCATCCGAATATGTGAATTTGTGCATCTGAATATGTGAATTTGTGCATCTTGTATGACAGTTTAAAAAAAAAAAAACGAAAAAAAAAATCAAAAAAGAAAGTCAACGGGTTGACCCGGGTTGACTCGGGTTTGACCCGCTTTGACCAAGCTAAATCTTGACTCTTCATGTAGATAAGATCAATGGTGGAGATTAATTCCTATTTCTCACTTTAAGGGGAGTTTGCATGGGAATCACTCCCTATATATATATATATATATATTATAAACGAAAATGACTTTGTTTTTAAAAAATCTTATGTGGTACCCTTCTTAATCCCTCATTTCTATTTATCTAAATTTTCAAATTTTTGAATTTTTTAACATAAAAAATAATAGATTTTAAATATTTATTTTATTACTAAAATCTTGTGTCTCACATCAGTTATTCAATGAAATATTACCTATTGAAAACCCTATAAAATACCTAGAATCAATGTGTATTTTCTCATCTTTTGCACTAATTTGACCCATTTATTTGTTAATCGGCCGAATAAATAACTATATTTTTATAGTTTAATTTAATTTAATTTAGCCAATTCATTAGTTGGCCAAATAAATAATTATTTTTTGTAGTGAACCAATTTATTAGTTTTCCAAATAAATGGTTCCTTGTGTTCCACATCGGTTATTCAATGAAACATCACCTATTGAAAACCCTATAAATACCTAGAATCAATGTGTATTTTCTCATCTTTTGCACTAAAAGTTTTATTTGACCCATTTATTTATTAGTTGACCGAATAAATAACTATATTTTTATAGTTTAATTTATTTTAATTTGGTCAATTCATTAGTTGGCTGAATAAATAATTATTTTTTGTAGTGAACCAATTTATTAGTTTTCCAAATAAATGGTTTCAAATTCAGATTTGTGACATTATTCGCATATTCGAATCAGTAATCGAATCGACTTTGAATATTTTTTTGATTCGTATTCGATTCGTAATGATATTCGCTAATATTCAGTTCGAATTGAATATTCGGTTCGGTTTTTTAAGTTTATTATAATCATACTATTCGAATATTTGATTCGAAATTTTATAAATTTTTTACGCTATTTGATTAGCAATTAAAGAATTTTTTTGAAATAATATTTCACGTAAGAAACAATTAAACACTCAATTCAATAATAAATGTTATATCCATACATTTGTCTTAGATACTAAAAAGATAGATATTGAAGAATGAAAAGATTGGGTTTGACATTTTTGAGAAATAAGTAATATTATTTTTCTTTAAGTTTGGCCTTTAGTTTAATTTTTAAATATACATATATTTGTATAATATATATGTATTATATATGAAATCGAATATTTTCGAATATCGAATCGAATATCAGATTTTGAACTCGTATTCATTAACTAATCGAATCAGAAAAGGTTTTCGTATGTGTATTCAAATCATAAATTTTCAAATTCGAATATAAAAAATTTGAATAGAATACTGAACCGAACCAAAATTATTTGATTTATATACAACACTATGTGGCACCCTCAAACGATTCTTTCTTCGATTTTGAAGAAGAATAGAGTTTTGAAAATTATCAAAGAAATGAGGGTAGATTATATTAGAATTTTTAACTAACATTACTATATAAGTTTGAGACGTAAACATGTGATAAAATTATTTTTTAAATTCAATTTGAGATGGGTGGTTCTGACTTAGAACCGTCGGGTAGACGACCCGACTCCGATCAAAATCGTGGGGTAAACGGGCCGATTCCGATGAAAATCATGGTGAACGGGTCAGTTCTGACACAAAACTGTGGGGTTAGACGAGTCAATTCCTAATCGATAGTTCAAGTGATTTTTTTTAAGTTTTATATTGAATTCATAATGTAGGATTGAGTCAGCTTGACATTCTTCAAAATTACTTTTCTTCTTTAAATCAATGTGAGATAGAGGATATTTTCTATCAGAACGATCCACCTCTTTATCCTACATCGATTTTGAGAAGAATTTATGGAATAGTAATTTCCCATCGATTTTCGACGGGTTATATACAATAAATTTAATAAAATTATTATTTTAATCAAAAATAAAAAAATATTATTATTAATAATAAAAATAAAAATAACATAATATGCCAACTTATCATTAATAAATTCTATATTTTATTATGTTTGATTTCTTTTTTTAAATTTATGTTAATCTAATTATTTTTTAGTTATTGCTTCCAGGTGTGTTGTCGTTTTTAAGTACATATAAATTCTAAATGAATTTAGTATATTAAACAATCAAGTGATTGAAAGCCAAAATAATTAACAAGTAATATTTTTTTTAATCTATCACATATTTATCTAATAATTTTGTAGATTTTTAAAATATATTTTCCAGTCAATTTTCGACGGGTTGTACGCTAGTATATATATATATATATATATATATATATATATATATATATATATAATTAACATGGCAATCTTGACTTGGCGCATCCCCATAATAAAAGCTAGTATTTTTTTTTTTTTTTACTTAAAATTATCCCAAAGTGGGGGAGAGTTGGGATTGAACCCTCGATCTATCATTGACTCATTTTTGAATGGATGAAAAATACCACTAGATTATATGTCTTGGATATAATAAAAGTTAGTTTAGCTTCTCGGATTCTAATTAATCTTTCAGCTGTCTTATATTAGTGTATAACATGATAAGTATTAACTAGTTATGCATGCATAACTGCCATCATCTTTGTGTGATGTGTTATTTTCCTCTTTGTATAGTATAAATGAGTTATCAATATACGAAACCAACTAAAAATAAATAAAAAATGATATGTGTGTACATAAAATAGTAATAGTCGAATAATTATTAAATTAATGTGACGCACACAAAAAATAAAAGAGGAGAAATAAGTTAGACTAAATGACAAAATTATTATGGTGGAATATACATAATGGAATGATTAAAGTATTATATATTAAGACAGTACAAGTTGGGGGAATTGAATTAAGTACGTGGATAGCAAGGCTCCATGCATCTCTCTCATAAACTCAGAACCACTTACAAGTTCCTCGATCGCTCTTCTCTACCTACCAAACAGTTGTCTCTCTCTCTCTCTCTCTCTCTCTCTCTCTCTCTCTGGTTTGTATGTTCTTTTAGTAGAGAAGTGAAGTTGTTGTCACGGGGACACGGACACCTAATATATCGAATAAAAACCGTGATCTTCAAGCAAGCCGCAATTTTAATTATTTTATCTATTTATTTCTTTTGTATATATTTTGGAATTTGGATTCATCACACGAAACACCTATATATGTATATTATACGAAAGAAACAATTTATTGATTTTATTATCGAATATAGATATATATGTGCACATCTCATCCTGATCATGAGGTGCTTTTCTCTTTCTTTATCATACTAATTAGATTCTAGTATTTCGATCTAATCGTTAAAATACGACCGTAACGTTTAGATATTTAGAAAACAGACTATATTTTACGTGAATTCAAAAGTAGGATTAAAACTTCGATTTTTAGCATCAACACTCAATACAATTAAAGTTTTCAATAGTGACATAAATGAGTGATAGATATTATACACGTCGCAAAAATTAGTGACATTTGAGAGTGTAGCTAGCTAACGTCTTTAATTACACTATTAAATGTCACTAATTTTTGTGACATGCATATAGCTACCACGCATTTATGTCACTACTAGAAACTCTTGTTGTAGTGACTCCTATTTCGAGCTCAAAATCAATTATTTGGGCTTTTGGCGATACCTAGAGCCCTTTGTTGACGTGAACTCGCCATGTCACCCTATTTAAAAAAAAAAAATTCTTTTTTTGTTATTATATTTCTGTTTAGATGATGCATAATTTTTGTTGATAATTATTAATAGGTATTTTTCATAGTTATAATTAATTATTTCATGATTATTTCTGAAAAAATTAATTTACAATTAACTGTTTTAATAAAATAAATCATCATTGGCTTTTATTTATTTGAGTTTTAAATTTACACTTAGCATTTTTAGTTAGAATGAAATATAAATTAAAAGGAAGAAAATAAGAAAAAGGGAACATTTATGAATAATTTAGTTTTTGGGCTGTAGAATCATAAATAAATGTCGGCTGTGGAAGAGAATTTTCACTTAACATTTTTAGTTAGAATTTTCACTAAGCATTTTTATTTATTTATTTTCTGAAAGTGGGTAAGTACAAATTATATTTTTAGAAATAATTATGTAATAATTAATTATAACTATGAAAAACACATATTAACAATTATCAACTAAGAATGACATGGCTAGTCCACATCAGCAAAGCTCTAGTTGTCACCAAGCCCAAATAGTTGATTTTGGGCTCGAAATAGCAGTGTGGATGCTAAAAATCGAAGTTTTAGTCCTACTTTTGAATTCACGTAAAATATATTCTGTTTTCTAAAATCTCTGAAAGTTACGATCCTGTTTTAACAATTAGCTTATGTATTGCACATGGGAAATTAATAGTGAGACAGTAAGCTTTAATTTTTTTTTTCCAAAACTAGCTAATTAGGAATACATTGATATTTGAAAAGGTATCATTATAGAAGATAAACTAACTAGGACAATTTTAGGTGTTGTACGAGTCAGGGATGATGAATTTGTGATTAATTGAACTTCAATTACTTATAAGCTCAAGATATATAACTACAAACGAGTTAGGCTCGCGTTTTGGATTTACATATCTTGCTAAACAATTAGGCTGTTATAGTTTTATTAATGATATGTAATCCAACTTTTTTGGATTTTTAAGATTGAAATGCATATGACAGATGACTTGCATTTAGAGTAACTTGCCCACAACAAGCATTAGATTATTTAATCAATATATATACAAAAATGAAAAATGTAACGTAGAATTAAGTGGCGTGACACTGCAGGGAGACAAAATGCATGCACGAACAACGTGCATGTCTCCACTCTCCACACACTTTAAATAACGTGCAGCTTTCAAATACATACATACATATATCAAGCTGCACTTCTTCTTAATCCTTAATTAACGTTTGTTTAGATATGGCCACAATGTTTACCTATAAACTAATTTAATTAATTATTCTCTTAACTTCAATTAGGAGTTATCTCTCTCCATATATATACAGGTTATTCAAATAAATTAAGCACTACACACTATATTGATAGGACCTCTACACAATACAAAGTTGAGACCACTACACCATCGAAAATACGACACCACGTGCATGAAACCAAGACCTCTCAATAATGAAAGTCTTGTGATTTTTTAGTTTTGCTACTTGAACTAGACATCATTGGCCTCTATATGATTGGGACACTCTAAACTTGACAAAACTAATCATTAAAAAAACTGGCCATTAATATAAAATAATAGGCTAACATAATAACTAATAAGCTAGCTAGCTAGGACAAATATTATTATTGCCAACTTGGATTGCTGATCAGATTCAATCATATATCTCACAAGTAGAAACAAAATATATATATATATATATATATATATATATATATATATTGATTTTATGGTATATAGTTTTAAAACCAATGTCAATTTATATAGATTTCAGTGATCTACGTATACGAATGAATTCCATTCGTTCCCTCAAGATTATGTACAACCATTAAAAGACAAAAATATCTGCTAATATATATATTCACGATGGAATCCAATAGATGGATTCATTAATCTCAGTAAAGTCGCTAATCATTATATTCTCATCCTAATTATAATTAATAAATTCAGTTGATTGTCTCCCACGTAAATTAAATTTAAAATATATTTTGAGAGGTCAAATTAAGATTTTTTATATAGCTACTAAACTTCTAGCAGTATAGTACTGCCCTAATTATTTGATTGAAAAAAAAGAAATAGAGAGAAAATACGTCGGCTGTCGGCTGCACATATATAGGTAGCCATCGTGGCATAGTTATGTGTATTTGACAGTTGCAGCACACAGTCACAGTGTATCTCTATTATATAAGTATTACTAGTATACGTTGTCACCTTCTTTTAATACAAATTCTAGTTTCGTATATTACTATGAAAATGCAAATAAAGACTCATTATTTATATATAGTATACCTATATAAAGAAGAGATCAAATAAAAAAGAAATTATACTACGTGCTAAATAGAAATAAATCATGAAAATGTCCATTTAATAGATAAAGGGTGTAGATTAAATTATCTTTTAAGTTGTATTATCGACTATTTAAAAAATAGGAAGGCTAGATTAGAAATAAATCATGGATCTCCATAATTATGGTATTTATTGCTTATTTTTCAATTCTTAATTTAAAATAGGAGCAATATATATATAATTTAACAAACTAACCATTTTTGGTTTTATTTAATTTATATAATTTGTTTAAGTGAAGTATATTTATTCAATATTTATTCACTCATTAAAAAAATCATGAGCCATCAAAGGATAAAAAATATGAGCCATCAAACAATAAAAAATATGATAAATTATGCAATTGCGAAAATTATATTATACAATAATTTACATAATATTATATAATAATATAGTACATAATATTATACAATAATAATATTTAATAATTTATGATATAATATGCAATAATATACGATATAATATACAATAATATGATACTTAGAAAAGCCACAACACAACAAAGAACAAACTAGAACTATCTAAATATTCGAAATGACAATTAATAAGATGATGTAATAATTTATGATATAATATGCGACAATATATGATATATATATATATATATATATATATATATATATTAAAAATTATCTAGGAAAAACAATAGTAACATTCAAGATAATATATATATATATATAGAAAAAACAATAGTAACATTCAAGAATCGTCCTATATATACATATTTACCATATTCAAGGAATTACATAAAAATTCTACTAGTAAAAGGCAGAATATGCTATAATTAGAAATTTGAAAATTTAATTATCGTAAATCATTCTTATCTTTTTGGAAAAGATAATATCTATTAATGCTCCCAATTCATAACTGCCATTTCGTAGATCGTGGGGATGCATTGCGGTAGATAATACTAGCACTAATATGCAAATATTTCATAACAACCTATAACCTATGCAATCTCGTCCATTCATTTTAATTAAACTAATGGTCTACATCTATTTCTAGGTAATATATGGGGAAACATTTCTAGTATAACCATCTCATATATATATGAAGATATATAATTTCAATCTCCTTGAAGATGACCTAGTGGTAAAAGTGGAAGCCTGAGACTGAAATGTCTCAGATTCGAACCCCATGACACGCTTTTATAGGTCGAGTCTGTCACACTTGTACTTGAAAAGTGTGGTTTACCTGTCCTGTGTGGTTTGTAGGCTACTGCACAAGGGATGGGGGTTTACCTAGTGCGCATCGAAGGTAGCGGCTGCAGATTCCCACGACATAAAAAAAAAGATGTATAATTTCATTTTTTTTAATTTGTAAGAACCCGCTGCCGCTACTTTTAGTGCGCACCGAATAAACTCACGTCCTTGTGCAGTAGTCCGTAAACCATACAAAATATGTAAATCATACCAACCATTTACGTATAATTACAAAAGTACCAACCAACAGGTTACATGTGGCATGTGCACGTGGAATGGAACGGAACTACACTTGGATGATTTTTCATGTTATAATCCTCCATTATTCTCTCTCTCCAATTAATTGCAATCATTGAAATCTTTAATTGGACAAATAATCCCCAAGTAATGAGTCATCGCGATCAAATTCATTCTCCACGCCACACTACTCAAATACTAATGAGTCGTCACCTCAAACTGCGAAGGCTCTTAACTCTTCCTTCCATCCCACCATTTACTCTTCCTAAATCCTAATACTACTTCTTAGAATATTTTAATTAGATGTCATTTTGCGAGATCCTTTGGTTGGTAGTAACGAATAGGGTTTGGGAAAACATTATTATTATTATTATTATTATTATTATTATTATTATTATTATTATTATTATTATTATTATTATTTATTTATATATTTATTTTTTGAAATTTTGAATTGTAAAAAAATGTACTGTCGCACTGTCGCTCACATCATTTTTTTTTTAATTTCTATTCGATTTTTGAATCATTGTCATTAAGATCTCAACATGATGTATCTTTTGTAAATTGCACTCTAAAGTCTTTTCCAGTCGCCTAATCTAACGGGTTATATGTGTCTGCATCATGAAATAAAATCGGAAACAATTGAGTGTTTAATTTGCTACAAATGAAAAGACGTGGTCTAGATTGCAATGATTCAAAAATGATGTGAAAATACAAAGACAAAAACTTGGGTCCAACCCTCAACATTTGCGCCGTGCAACACCCACACACCCGATGCGTTTGACCCGGGTCAACCCTCTTTGACCAGTTTTTTATTCCAATTTTTTTTTTTTTAATTTTCCAGTTTTGTTTTAATTTTAGTTTTTTTTACCTTTCTTTTTTCGTTTGCCGCTTCTTCTTTGGTCAAAATTCGAGCAAGGAGAGCCGAAGGCCTTGGAGTGAGCCGAAAAAATTCAAATTGTTGCCCACCGATTATTCTTATTTTAGTAATCGGAGCGAAGGCGAAACCGTAAAATTGGAGCCGCTCCGTTGAAAAAAAAATCTGAAAAAAAAAACATGGGCGCATGAAATCCACGCACGGTTCGACGGGACGCGTGGGCGGGTCCGGTCGGGTCAAAATCTTGTTCCACGGTGCAAATATTTGCACCGGAGTCCAGCTCAAATACAAATAGGGTGAAAGTGCATTGTTTTCGTAATCACCTATTAAGTTTTCGCGTTTAGTTTTATTTTCATGAAATATAGAAAGTTAACAAGAATTCTTACCGCACTATAACTTTCTTATATTCCAATAATTGAGCAAAGTACTTTCAAATCATACAAGAATTCTTACTGCAGTATTTTCACATTCTTACTGCAAAGTAATTCAGCAAAGTATTAACAAGAATTCTTACTGCAGTATTTTACTTATCTCACGAAATCTTACAATCTAGCTATGTAAGAATACATTTACTAGTTTACTAGACTAGGATTAACTTAATTCAAAACAGACTTTTCAAATATTTTTTGTACAAGTAACATTTATTTACATATGAATTTAATATAACTAAGATGACAACTTTAATTTGTTGTAGAAATTTATGTTGGCTTATAAAATACAGAACATACAATGACAGAGATATGTGCTGCACAACTAATGTGAGCACTTTATGGGCACTCCTTCATATCATCAGCCACGTCTTTTTTTTTTTTTTTTGTCCTTCTGATTTTATCTAATTTACTGCCTTAATTCTCTCCTTTCGTCTTCTGCCTGCTCCCTAAATCTGATTTTCTCTCTATTTCCTATTATATTTGATACTTAAAAAATATCAAGAGTTTACAGATGGAAGTCCTTGGCTCTTTGGGTTTTGAGTCCTTTAAAGCTTTCCTTGTCCAGACAGAAGGACATCTTGGTTAGGAAACTAGTGAGAAAAAGCCAATCAAGATTGCCTTTGTGTTTTAACAGCAAAGAAGGTAGCCCCTCCTCCTCACTCTATTTCCTTGGATGACTCGGAAATAGTAGGGGCGAAGAGCAACATTAGCTCATGAATAGGTAGTGATTGTATGTACTGCATTATTAAAATTCAACAATTATTCAATCGCATCCAAATATGCAACGAAAACAACTAAGCCAAGTTGTACACCACCAGTTTGCAAGCTGAATTTGAATTCTTGAATTACTTATATACAATATTAGTCTACTTGTTTTAACTTATTTTACTATATGTTATTTTTTCAAGATAAATGGCACTTGCACAGATACACCTCAAGTTAACTTTCCTCGGACAAGATGAATAACCTTTTCGGGCAGCCCCTTTTCCATCCATTTATTGTGAAAAATATTAACATTGGGGAGGGGTGATAATATTTTCCAATGGATAAAAGGCATAAAAATGGGGAAAGGGTGGGAGGACCATGTGATAATTTTATTTTCCATCCTAATAAACATGTGATAAAAGAATGATGTAAATGTTAATATTTTCTCATCTTTTCTTATCCATCATTTTCCAATGTAAATATTTTCATCAAGGTAAACGCACCCTTAGTGTTTCCAGAACTCAAGAAGGGCTCAAACCATCCAGGGCGACATAACAGCAGCGATCTCGAGCTCCACTGCATAGTCCCGGTCGACAAAATACTGCCGGAGACAGCTCCGCCTTCTGAATATCATTAAATTTGTAGTTTCCGAGGGGAGAGTTCACCGAAGCTCGGTTATAGAATTTGCAAACTGCCACATTGTAACCAAAATTCCTCAAAAAACCATCATTTCACCACAAAACTGTAAATATGTGAAGGGAAGGAAACGGTGAAAAGATGAAAAATTGACACCACCACAGTAATTACTAGAATACATAAACAAATTACTTACTACAGTAAAAATTAGCAGCAGCATTACCTTTTCAGTCCAATTAAATACACAGATTGCAGAATATATTTCAGACCAGCTCATGATGACCTTCTTCCATCCTTCGCACACAACACGTTCGATCTGAAAACTAAACTTCTGACATTTGCTAGGAAATAAATGAACAAAAACACATATACGTAGGTAACAATAACATAAGTCATTCATGAATTTCAAAGGATATGTCGTGATATATGTACTGAGGAACTGCAAGGATCTTTCAATCTCAGAAGTGTCAAAGGGTAAGTACCTCAATTGGATCAAGTGATGATGTTTTCACAGAAAGTCGGGTCATTCTCTCATCTCACCAAGAACCTATTTAAATCTAGATGCATATCAGTGTACATAACAGCTGAAGCGCAATCTAGGCAGAAACTTAAATTATGAAACACAACTGGACATAACCTATAAGAGTCGTATTACAAAGATCATCTCTAACCATAGGAGTTTTCTTAAACCACGAGAGTAGATCAAAATCAGTAAAAAATATGAACACAGTAGAAAAGAATACCAAAAGTGTAGATTACTTAAAATCTAACAACCTGTGACTGATCGAGTACATGAAACGGTTTCCGGCATCACAATTTCTGTGACAAAGTACTGTAAATATTAACCCAGATACGCCCCAAAACAAGAATAAAAAAATATTTGACATGATTACACACAAAAAATTGAAAGAAAAAATCACTTACAAATATGCTGCAGTGAGGAGGAGAGCAAGTTGTATTCCAGAATAAATTGAGCGCTGGGGTCTGTCGAAACTGGTGATGGACTTCAAATCGAGTGGGTGAAGATTTCAATGGACAACAAAAAGGAAGAGAGAATGTGTTGTGGCGGAGGTGGAATCATCAACAACGGTGGTGGACTTTGAATTGAACAAAAGAGCGACATCAAATGATGAAAGTATGAATCAGATGACGTTAGGAAACAATTTGATGCTGCCAATACAGCTACAGTTCATTCTTGTTAAGCTTAAGCTTCCACCTCCACCAACTAGCAATAACATGATCCTTAGATATAGTGTTAAGCGGTGACACACACATCTTGATCCTCATCTAGCATAATATATTCGCTTGCTAGAAGCCCATCAAATGGTGCATGAACATCCGATTTCATATCAGCCATCAGAATATCTATGTTCTCATATATCTCATCACACTGTGGATGAGCTTTGTCCCTCACGAGAAACATATGCACCTTTGCTTGGACCTCAATCCAGCTACAACCGGGCTCTTTTTTCAGCCCACAACTCCTCATGATTCTTCGTATCTTTGAAACCTCGCCCCACATTCCTGCATCAGCATAGATATTTGATAGAAGAACATAAGAAGAGGAGTCTCGAGGGTCCAATTGCAAAAGGGAACTTGCTGCAATTTCTGCCACCTCAATATTCCTTTGCATCTTACAATTGCTAAGAAGAGTTCTCCAAATCACATCATCAGCCTTGAAAGACATCTCTTGAATAAATTTCAAAGCCTCCATGATTCGGCCAGACCTTCCGAGTGCATCAACCATAGATGAATAATGTTCTGCCTGTGGTTCCAATCCATAGTCAATTTGCATTGAGTAGAAGTACCGGCGTGCTTCATCTACAAGACCAATATGTGCACAAGCACGGAGGACTGCCACAAAAGTTGCATGGTTTGGCATTATCTTCTCACGCAGCATGTTTTCATACACCTGCAAAGCCTCGTTTCCATATCCGTGGTGAGCATAGGCACAAATCATAGCATTCCAAGTCACAAAATCACGGTTGGATGATTTTTCAAACATCAAAACAGAGTCATGCATGTTTCCACATTTCGAATACATATCAACTAGTGTACTGACTATGTACACATCTGACTGCCGTTCTTGCTTGATTATTTGAGCATGGATCTGCTGCCCAAGTCCAATATTAGCAACATTGGAACAAGTATCGAGAACTGTAGCATAAGTAAAGTTATCAGGTTGAATTCCCATTTCTAACATTCTAGAAAAGTACTTCTGAGCCCCTTCACTTTGTTCATTTGATGAATATCCAGACATGATAGCATTCCATGAAACTAGTGTCTTTTCTTTCATCCTGTCATGAAGCTTCTCAGCCTCTTCCACCATCCCGCACTTGCAGTACATATCAACAATCACGCTACCAACAAATGAATCCATCCCCATCCCACACTTGATGACTCTACCATGGATTTCCCTCCCATGTTGCAGAGCTTTCCCACTCGCACAAGCTTTTAAAACACTTCCATATGTAAATTCATCAGGTTGCATTCTTGATCGGAGCATAACAACGAATAGTGATAGTGTTTCCTCATTTTTGTTCTGCTCACAAGCAGCAATGATTGCATTCCAGGAGACAGCATCTCTACTCTTCATTTCGTTAAATATGCGGCACGCTTCTGGTAGTGCTCGACATTTACCATACATGTCTAAAATGGCATTAGCCACACATATATTGTAATGGAATGGTGTCTTAATTGCTAACCCATGTATTTGAGTTCCTACCCGAAGTTCTTTGTATACTGCACAAGCACTAAATGCTGCAGACAAGCTTATTTCATTAAAACCGAGATCAGACTTCGCCAACAGCCGAAATACCTTCATACCTTCAAATCCACGATCACCTCTAGCATATCCAACAATCAATGCATTATAAGACTGCAAGTTTCGGTTTGGATTAAAGTTGAACACCTTCCTAGCATCAAGTAAATTGTCACATTTCGCATACATATCTAACATGGCCGTACCCACTATCGTATCAACTCCAAAATTTCTCTTCAGTGCATGACCATGCAATTGAGAACCCAACCAAGAATCAGATAAACCTGCACAAGACCTGAAAACACTAGCATAAACAGACTGGCTAGCCCCGACTCCCTCCTTTTGCATTTCTTTGAATAGTTTTAGTCCACCCTCAAGCTCACCATTTTGAACACTACCAGCAATTATCGCACTCCATGAAACCTCATTTTTCACTGGCATTGCATAAAAAAATTGTAGTGATTCATCTAGCATGTTGCACTTTGCATACATATCCAACAAAGCACTTCCAGTCACCACATTACATTCAAACCCAAACTTCACTACAAATCCATGTACTTGTACCCCTAACAAATGATCTTCCAAACTCGCACATGATTTCAACACAACAGCAAATGTGGTCTGATCGTACGCCACACCATCTCTCCCCATCATCACAAACACCTCAACCGACTTCAAACAATTCCCATTCTGCAAATATCCTGAAACCAAAGAATTCCAAGAAATGACATCTCTCTCGGGCATCAAGTCAAAAAACGACTGCGCCATCCCCATTTTCCCATTGATAGAATATCCAAAGATCATCGCATT
Source organism: Schizonepeta tenuifolia (assembly GCA_029490685.1). Taxonomy (NCBI): domain Eukaryota; kingdom Viridiplantae; phylum Streptophyta; class Magnoliopsida; order Lamiales; family Lamiaceae; genus Schizonepeta; species Schizonepeta tenuifolia. Next base: position 77,470,133 of record CM055957.1, on the reverse strand, counting down.
CCAAGAGATACAATCCCGTTCAGGCATTGTCTCAAACACTTTACCAGCATACTCCATACGGGAACATTTTATATACATCTGGAGCAAACAATTGCGAACAAAAATTGTGGGTTTGAATCCAGATACAATCATCCGTGCATGGGCTTGCCTGCCGGGTTCGCGTGCTTTTAAATTGGAGCATTCTTGAAATATATGGGAAAATGTCTTTCTGTAAAAGTGGTGTGATTGGTTCGCCGATGCAATCGTAGAGAACGAACAGATTACAACTGGAGGGTTTAGGAGAAAAATCTGGAGCAGAGGCTTGCGCGAGAATTGAGAAATTCTGGTTGAGAAATGAGAGGCCATGGGAGTATGAATGAAGCAGCAAATTTCTGTTCAGATGTGGTTCAATACCTATGTATGTATGAAACAAAAACAAGATGAGAATTGAGGTAAGAATGCCAATCTAACAATCCTGTGTTGTGCAAACTTTCCTATTTCTTATTTATAGTGTCTTCCTTTTTTGTATAAATATAAATATTTGCATATCATGCTTGGTGTTTAAATTGAAATGTTATGGGCATTCTTGCAACTATAAAGATATGATTACTCGAGTATAGATGCTTCATGATTGGCGAGACGCCATAGGAAACAAGGAACCTCAAAGTCCATCTTCTACCGAAAGTTTTTGATGTACTTCTCCAGTATTGTTGAATAAATCTCAGACTGCCAAATTGCATGCACATAATTAAAAAGCAAATTCAGTATATCTCTCCAAGCAACCACCCTTTACAGTTTACAGAGGCAGCAGCAACGAGCAAGCAACAAAATTCAAAGACGAGAAGGACTAACTTTTTTCCGATAGCAACCACTGGGCAACGAGGCGGCAATGGCAGCGTCGAGCAGAGGCGCGGCAGGGGAAGCGGCGGTGGCGGCGGCGGCGGCGGCGGGTAGGGTGCTTGGATTTCCTAAATTGGATTTTGGTTGCTGTGTCTGATTTAGTGATTTTGGGCTTTTCTTAATTATTTTTTTGGTTTAGTTAATAAGAATTTTTGTATACAATTCATTTGTTGGGAAAAACTATTCTATAACTTTCCAAGAATCCAACATTGTACTCAATCATTAGTAAACTATTAAACTAAAAATAAAAATACGTTTTGGATATGCTTATTGCTCGTTACTATTACTTCTTCCGTCCCGAGGTTAACGGCGGACATTAAGAAAAAGAAAATTAAGGATAAAAAGATGATATTCCACGTATTTAGTATAATTTTTATCACAAATGCTTGAATGCGATCGGTCGCATGCTAAGCGACAGGGTGCGTGGTGCGTGTAATACACGCGCCAGCCGCCCACGCATCTGTATTTTATTTTATTTATTTATTTATTTTTATTTTCAAATTTTTTATTTATTTATTTTTTTATCTTCAGCTTTCTGTATTTAGTTCTTTTTTTAAATTTTCAGTTTTTTTCCTTTTTCTAATTTCAAATTTTTTTAAAAAAAATTCCACTTATTTAATTCCATTTTTGGACGTCCCACTATACTTGGCATATTTCCTTTAAAGGAATCAATTAGTTTATATGTATGGCCCACCATCCCATCTAAACTCTACTAACCTACTCTCACTACACACTCAATCATCCCATCTATAATTTTATTAACATTATAAAATATTGCATTCACACTACACTAAGGGCATTCATAACAGTGGGCTCCGAAGCCTTAGGGCTATGGGTATTTTGGATGGGGTCTCAATGATTGATAGTCCTAGGGTGAAATTTTCACTATGGTAAAGTCCTACCCTAGGGCTATCCAATGATTGATTTTTAATTTTTTTTAATTTTACTTTTCTATTTTAAAATAGCAATAAGAATAATAAAATATGAAATTGTAATGAAACATTGGAAAATTACAATACAATTGATACAAATTAAAAACTAAAAATTAAATACTGATAATTAAAAACTGAAAAGTAATAAAAATTACATATCAATATCCGGAAAACGGTATTTTTGCTTGAGAAATGCGCACACTTCACGGTGGCGCCTCAATTGTTCAGACTCCATGTCGCTTGTTTTTCTCGTGTAGATGTCGTAAACCTGTTTGAAATCTTGAGTAGCCACAATTTGGCCCATATGTTGCTCGATGCAGCCGATTTTTTGCGCGGCCTCCACCTTCGGATTGACTTTTCTTTTTTCCTTCTTCGCCGCCTTTATGCCGATCGGGCAGGTTAGCATCGACGAGGCCTCGTTTGTAGATGTGGAGTTGCTGGAATGACTTGTGTAGCCACCATCTGCACTAGTCTTGGAGTGCTTCGATTAGGTCTTGGCATCCAGATTGCAGAAAGTGGGAATATACTTCACAACCTCCCACGCCTTCCGATGGATGAAATGTTTCACACGGGTTGTATGATAAGCATCGACGGCTAGCATGTAGAGGTCGAGGTCGCTCCGCCCACTAGCATTTTCTCTCTCAAAGTTGATGTATTCCACGTTGAATTTACTAATTTCGATCTTGGCGCGTTTTCACGCTGACCGAATGGCTTCTACACCACGAGGTTGTTGAGGAGCTATGAACTCGTTGAATTTCTTGGCAATTCTCTCCCAAAAATTATCGAGCTTTTGATAGTTTGAATTTACCGCGATATCAACATAGCACTTGGCAATCCACTCAATTTTATCCGGCGTATAGTTGCCGCTTCGAACTCCATGGTTCATTGTCGAGGCCTTTCCCTTGCCCTTGGTCGGTGCCTTTTCCTTGGCCGGTGCCTTTCCCTTTCTGCGACGTGGTTCCGGCTCCTCCTCGGCCTCCTCATTTTCCTCGCCCTCTTCTTCATCCTCAGGGACATCGTTGTCATCGTCATTGAGGTTGAATCCTCTAAACTGGCGATATGCAGACGACGGTGTCTGGAAAGATTGGTAGCCACCAGGCGGCGACGGGAATTGCTGGAATGGACCCAACAGCGGCGGCGAATGACTGAAGTGGCTGAAGCCCGATAATTGCGAGTACTGCCCAAATCCATAAGGCGAGGAGTATTGTCGATATCCAGTACCTTGCTGGGATGAAAACGACGGACTATTACCGGTGAATAATTATCGTGAGGGAATTTGATTGAGCGATTGGGAAGAGAGACGAGGGTTTTGTGGAAAATTTTGGGAGTACCACTCGTTAAATTCATCATCTCCCATTTTTTAAGAACAAATAAAATTATAAGAGAATTTATTTGGAATGTAGAAATGAGAATGAAGAAATAGAGAAGGTGTGGATGTTTGAGGGATGAATGAGATGTATTTATAGGTAGAATACCGTTACTGCAGTTTTTATTATTAGTATTTTTTTCAGATTAAAAAAAAATACAGAAAATGGGAGGAGGCGACGCGTGTCCCTCCTCCCCATCAAAACAGCCGCCTCGCCCCCGCGGCTCCAACGCCGACGCCCTTGTCGCAGGCGAGCGTTCTTCCTCCTCGCCCGGGCCACGCCCTCCACGTTGTGAATGCTCTAAACACTTTCTTTCTATTCAATACCTTTTTTCTTAGTCTCTGTGCCCATATGAACTAAGCCGTATTCGGCGAGACGGAGAGAGTATTATTTAGATGGCAGATAATGATGTTAGATGATAAAGAAATTTAATTAGACTCTAATTTAATTCAAAAAAGGAAACATGACATCAATACTGGAACACCCAAAAACAATACCAGGATATAAGGAGTACTTATTAGCAAGTTCCAAAGCTTTGGCTATTTGAGCAAACGATTGTATTAGGCCATAAAATCACTTTTATTTTTAGTTAATTTTTTCAACATCACGATAACATCATTTCAGTACTAGGTCGTGGTTTTTTTATATATTTTCGTAAAATTTTACATCAGCGTCATCAGGTTTGCCTTATTTTCTTATATTTGAAATGGATCGAATGTATTGAAACAAATTAATTTGCACATGTAATCAGATATTTTACTCTTGAAAATTTTGAGGGCAGTAATATGGAAACTGGAACTTGTATTGTTTCTCACGAAAATACAATGATGGGACTGAATCTTATTAAATCAATTTTCTTTTTTCCTTCCCATAAATAAAGTTCTCGACAAGAAAACGAGATCTTTTAGGTAGGCAGCTTCATATTTTTCAATCTAAAAATGTCCCCAGCCAACTTAAGCAATTCTGCAGAGGAAGAAGCCAGCTCCAACCTTTGGAACACTTCTTCTGTATACACACTATGGATGAAGAAAATCGAGGTGACCTGCCGAGGAGAACGAACATTGTCAGAAGAAGAAACACAAACATTTTACGTCCCCAGATCTAACTAAACAGAATGAGGTATTAAAGATTGCATTAATAGCTCAAATATCACAGATGTTTGTTGATTTACAAACTTAAAATTTAAGACGCGTATCATGTGGTATTGTTAAAGGAAATTACAGAAACATTTTCCACAGAAAAGAAATCTTATTATTCATGATGTGAAATGCATCTAAAGAAGGTACGCGTACCATAGTTTAATCTTTAGCAACTCGAACAATCAAGCCACTTGGTGTCTGAATGGTTCTGAGGTGACCTGAACCAATCAGATCCCGAAGATGAAATCTCATATCCAGAGGAGAAAATCTCAGACGCTTCGTCTCCAAAGAAGCCATCATCATCTCCTTATATTTTCTACGGCTCAGAAGAGACAAAAGCTCCTTCCTTCCCTGAAAAAAAGATAAGTAATAAAATTGAAACCTATGATCATGTACTATTTCATATTCACGTGCACTTGTATTACTTACAAAAAATTATCATTCACACATCTCAAGATGCACGCAGATATGCAAGAAAATTAACTGCCTTAGGAACTGCATTCCTCATTTAATAAGTGAAGTCAATAATTTCCAAGAAAAAACTATCGTGCATGCCTTAAACTGTAAAAGCACACATGCAGTTGGAGAAACAGATTGAAACATCTCATTCTTACCTGTGAGAGACCTTTGAGCACTGAGCCAATATATGGAATTGAAAACCAATACATGTTCTGATCAATAAGTTGGCGAATCTAGAACAAGACTGCGATGGTTAAAAAGCAATATAACAAATCGAGAACTGAGACAAACAGAGTTCCTTTTAATTAAGAGATGTGCGTGTGTGTGAGAGAGGGACATTGAAACACATATCATCACATCAAATATGAGATGGTGTTTCACTCATAACAATATAGCATTACTCGTATAAAAAAGATTTGGGATTATTAGGAATATGGGAACTGTAGAAACCAGAGTGGGACAACAGACAGCTATGATTTGAAACCAATCAAAGAAAAGCCAACCTTCCTTTATGAGAGGAATGCAAAATCCAAGCCTGACTACTTTCATTTGTTAAATTAAAAATAAAAATATGTATACTTACCAGAAGACCAGCATTAATTAATTGAGAGATATGTTCCTCTTTCACCTTTCCCCCTAACGACAGAAAAGACCACTGGAAAGCAACCAAAATCTGTGTCAGTCATCTCACCTCAGGTCGATAACTTCTTACAAATCGATGTACAGATATCGTTCAATGCATGGATATTCAATTTCTTTTAAATGACATAAGTTTGAACAAAGGGTTGAAATTCTGGTGATTGGTGGACTACCAGGGAGGAAAGGAAAAACTGGAGACAAATAATCAGCAACCTTAGTGCCTTGGCACAACATATAAAAAAAAAAAAAAAAAAACTAAAATTATCAGTTCAAGCAAGAATACAGATAGGTTTTTATCTACAAATGTGTGTGTACTGGTACCATTAGCTCCATGGGAAAGCGCCACTATTAGTGATTTAAGTTCATAAGGTTATATTCCTCTGGAACTGAACTCAACAGTGTGCAACATGGCCAAGGTCCTTTCCTATGAACAACTCTAAAGGCAAACAAGCTGACCAAGGACAGAAAGGGAAAGGGGCCCTCACTTATAGAACTTTATGAAGAAAAAACTAAAAAGCAACTGAACTAGCACAATTGTTCCAAATTTAATTCAACGTTCAACAAGTAAATAGGCTATTTGCACATGGTAAGTGACATTATTCAAAGGATCATCATCGACCTCTTACTAAATCATAAAATACTATTTCATGCAGTTAATATTTCAATCAATTCTGAGAAAAAAAATGCGAAAATCATAATTTTAATAAGCAATAACTACAAGAAACTTTTGCATATTTCTAATCCTTTTTTTTTTTTTTTCTTGAGTTGATCTCTTACCAAGTGTAATTAACAGGAACTTACTTTTCCTTTTACTATTAAAAAACAGACTGCTTCTGCATGATGTACTTGTAAATGAGTGGCAAGATGTAAGATGTAGGCAATATAACAGTATGAAATTGAAAACCACTATAAGTTGAGTGTTCAAAAGTAAATGTGAACTTGACAAATCAGGTTCTCTATGTTACGATCCCACATCAAGGCCACTAACAATTGTGGATGGGTACGTAAGTTGGAGTCAATCATCTACCTTTGAGCTAGCTTTTGGGTGGAGTTAGGACTTCTCCCGGGAGTGCAACACTCTAGATTAGGCGAGAGAAAATTCTGCAACAACTATCAATTTTTCTGATATTTGCAATAAGGATGGTGATTCTTTCATGATAAGTTGGCACTTGGACAAAAAGATATTGGGAAGCCAGATACACCTTAAGTTAATGACCCCAATGAGATGACCCTCGACTATCATAACTTAATATGTGGATTGCCTCAAAACCTATATCATGAAACAGAAATTGTCCTTCAGCTTGGATATGAAGAACAAGCAAGTATTTAGGAGTTCCTGATATCTTGATTACTTCCCCACTATCACATACAACAAGTAAAATTCCCCACAAGATGCACCAAGCTCAATACAATGATTTCCAATCTCTCCAGTCCCCTTAAGAAGAACAGGCTAAATTGGCGAACGGCACAGGTCATAAATAGTTCTTCAAGATAACCTAAATCCATGCAGGGTTCAAGGCTAATTTCTGGAATGCATAAATAAATTGACATGAGCAACCAACAGTTATTGCTGTAAAAATTGGCAACAGCTTTAACTGCTCAGTTAACCAATTACTTGTACACAAAGATTAAAGAATAGATAACAGACCAGATCTTGATGACTAATGCTGGTGTCAAGCTTGGACTGTACGACGTGAGTCTTGAACCACTCAAAAACTACAAGATCATTTTTGTTCTTTTCTTCCACCCTTCTCACAACGATTTCAATCTGAAGATTTTCAAAGAACACTGTAATTTAATCATCACTGAAAAGGATAAATACAAGCATGATTGGCAACAACATAAAGGGTCAGGAACAAATCAGGACTCAGAAGGCTTCTTCTGATATAATGAACCAACCTGATTAATGTAGTCATCTATAAACATTATGGCATGATCGTCCTGTCCAGTATTTAACTTAAATATCCGCACCACCTTTTCCCTCTTAAGTGACTGCAGAATACAATAAAAATATTCTGATTTTACATTCACTGCTTATGCCGAGCAATAAACAGATCATAAACAGATCTTAAGGTTATGGGGTTGTATTTTTCTGGAGCTTGGTAATACGGCAAAAAATATTCAGAGATGATATTGGAATCTGGACATTTTTCATGAACACACCCTTGAATCATTTAAAAATATCATATTCCCAGGAATAGGGGCAGGTTGTAAGAGAAATTAATATGTATATTAAACCAGTGATGGATTTGTGCATCGACAACAACTCATATAAAAGGAGCTACATTGAATTTCGGTAGAGAAAATAAGAAACCTTAATCTTTACCAGAAAAGTCACCTCACCTCTATTTCCCTATCTACTTCAGTCCTATCCTTAATGCTGCTGTATAACTGCGACTGCAAGACAAAAGGCGGAACTGAAACCTGAAGACACACAACTCTCCAATCTTAAGTTTCTGGCAGAATACAGTGGAAGATAACTCTTTGGCAGCACTCAACTCTTCCAACTGTGTATTAGTATATTTAAGTAGCAAGATATTAAACCCAAATTAAGCTAGGAAAATGCACAGATACAGCATTCTAATGCTATAGGATTTTTATGTCAGCAATTACATTTATCAGTCACTTTTATTCCCTTCCAAACTCCAACAGTCACAATTAATCCCAAATAATGAATTTATGACGAAATGGGGAAAACCCCAAAATTTTATATTCATTTAAAAGGCATAGTTCGTACATGCCTGGTCTGTCGTTTTTCTGCTCTCGGAATGAAGTTTAGAGTTGTAGTCCGGTTAACAGCAGGTGGATTACATGCAAAAATAGATTGAGATTGGATAAAGGCTATCTTTTTTAGTTCTTCATATCTCGAGATTGTCACTGATAATTTATTACAAGTAATATCATATAGTTGCTCTTGCGCAGGCCAAATCCACAGTACATATTGCCCAAGATAATGCAAGAACCAACTTTAAGGAAACAAACAAGTTTTTTGACCTGTAGATATCTACTCGTTCACATAAAGTGATGAACTGATAAACAAAAAAAAAGTAAATAAACAACTAAAAACATTGGACGAAGGAAACATCCATCACCAATGCATGAAGGTATTATTTGATATAATCATTTAATATAGTTCGATAAAGCCAAGTGAAGTGACAAATAAAGTTCGAAACTTTACCTTTTGAAGGTGAGGAAACTGAGCACGCATCATTCGAAGCGCCATCAGAGTATCACTGAATGTAAAATTATCCTCTTTAGCCGCCATTTCCGCACAAACACAAACACAACATAACAATCAGGACCAAACAAAGCGAGTCGTAGAATTAGGTTAAACAAAATATCAGAAACAAATCCTAACGAAAAAGAAAACACACATCACATGTTCAGTATCAAACAAGAGACCCAACAATTTTCAGAAGATGATATTAAAAAAAAAAAAAAAAAAAAAAGAATAGTTTCGTCTACCTAAGGAAAAAGAAGGTGAATTTTCCACATCGCCTACTGACTGGGGTTCGGATTCTTCGTCCCGCCGGCGTTTTCTGCTGGTTGATGGCTCCAATTCTGAAATTTTCTTGCTCATAATTTCACTGAATTTCTCGTAAACTTCGTTTCTGCTTTGTTTCTTTTCTTTGCTGCTTCTTTTTCGTATGTAGTCATGATTCACGATCTAATGCACCGGCCCGTTTCAATAATCAAGTCCAACATTTTCTAAAATCAACCGCACAGTCATCCCTAATTTGTTTTTAGTATTCAGTAATTTGTTTAATTGATATTTAGTTAAATCTAATTAAGTTTTAATTCTGTTCGATTAAATTAATTCAATTAAAAATAAAAATAGAAATAAAAATAGAAATAGAAATAGAAATAGAAATAAATAAATAATAAGGTCGACCGCACCATTACGATGCAATCAAACGCAAAGGAGGATTCGCAATTCTAGACGGGCTATAAATTACGTGCGAGAAATTTTAAAAATGAATTTAAATTAAAATCGATGAGAACTATTATGATGTTGACACTTTCTCTCAGGCGTTGCGGGTGGCCATGAACTTGATGATCCAAGCAAAAATTAGTAGAACCACAGAATCCAAAAATCATTAATCTATTAATCTGCGTCATACTTCAATCTGAGTAAACATAAATATCCGCTTTTAATACATTACTACCAAATAAAAAGGTCACGATTCATGTACTAACCAATCACCTGCGTATATGAGAATCCGATTAACCACTCGATTACTAAGTCGAAAGTTGGAAGTTTTGCACGAAAACGATTCCCTCGAGCTACATATTTCCTTTACTATGCTTGCTTGTAAACAGACATATATGCCTATCACTCTCACAACAGGTAATGCAACTAGCTAATCCATGTAATTATCAAAATTGTGTCAACGAATGTCCGTGCAGTTACGTGCGTGATATAGCAATCAGTCTCGAACAAGATTTCATATCGACTTCTCTTTGAGCAGCTTCCACTACTTGAAAACTCTCCGAATAAAATTGCAACTTTTATGTAGATTTCAGCTTGGACGAAGTGGATGCAAGATGGGATAGCGCCTTGTGCCCGACAACCATCAAGAACATTCCCAACAAGCCCAGTGCCTTCAATGTGGTGAATAGGTCCAACTGCAAGAAGAAATGCAAATTCAAGCCATAATCAGATAACTATTACAGGTCAGATTGCCACTCTGACATTCACAAGAGAATTTGGATATTATAATGGTCCAACAAGCAAAAGAGATTTTATGACGTTATCAGCAGGCAATTGACTAAAACAACTCGAGAATTCTCAAGATTCATGAATGAGCTTATAGCATCGATTTTCACATAAAAATATCAGTAAAATGGCAAGATGAGTCATTTGAATACTGGATGTATAATATTATTGTCAGCAAAGGTGGCTGTAATATGCAAATGCGTAAGAAATGATCAAGATAGGTTTCAGATCGTTCCTACTCAAATCACAAGACTAGGTGTAGAACAAGATCTTGAATTTTATAATAAAGGAAGAACCTTTTTGAATGCACTTAAAAAAAAGCCAAAGCCCTCAGCCTAATAAAAAACCAATTAAAATGGAAGCTATATTTAGAATCACGGAGGCAAACAGAAAATACTAAACTAAAATCACACGAAAATTAAGAGACGGACCTTTAACCAAAACAATGCATAGAGCGCCAGAACTGCTGCAATGCCCGCATGGAAGAGAATGGCAAAAGCTGAAGGGACAGTTGACTTTGGGAAATTCTTGAGGTTAGCACGAAGGTGAACAAGCTGCAGGAACCCAAGAAAAAGTACATTGTTTTAGCATCTATATGGCTAGATGAAATAAAGATGGCGGCAACATTTAGAACATAATTCACTTATGCAACAAGAGAAAGAAAAATGAATTCAACAGTACCCCAGCCAAGAAACCGAAAAATGGTACAAGTACAAGGCCCAAGAAAGCAAGAGAAAGCTGCTTGGGGGGTAGCTTTTCTGGAACCCTGAATATGTGACTGATCTCTGCCTTAGGCCCATATCTGGAGTATTGGTCAACAGGTTGAGGAGGAGGACGAGCGGCCTTTTCAGGTGCATCAGGGAGATCTAATTCTATATAGCCCAAAGGTTGCAGGAAAGAATTCTCCTGAAATAGGTCAAACAAATGAATTTGTAACAAATATATGGCAGCATAAGCAGGCAATCCTATATTTGAATTGAGAGTTTAAATAAATAAATGCTTTTTAAGTCAGAAAATTTTACCATGTCAAAGTCTCCAACTGTAAGTTGGATATTGTATCTACCAGATAGGTAGAAAAACTTCTCAACTAGCCCCAGGAAATCCTACAAGGTAAAATACAGTTAAGAAACACATAACCCAAATATGTCAAGTCTGATAAAATCAGTTACAGTTTTAAAACTTAAAAGTTGTGACCTAGATTAGAGGTATCTCTAAAGTCTAAATCATAGAGTATCAGAATTTAATTCAAGTTCATTTGGATGAAAATGGTAATAGAGCACTTAACCAGTATTATTTCAAACTTCTTCCCTGAGTTTCCCACCAAGAAGATATGTTCAACTCCACTTTCATGTCGCAACTTGAGGAACGCCTGAACACAGCATGGTACTTAGAACATTTCACTAAGTAAGAATATAGTTCAGTTTATATAGACTACAATAACAACCTGGTGAGGTGTGAAAGCTTTTCCAGACGGAGTGGTCAAGTCAAAGGACAACCTCAACTTTTGGAGATGATTAGCTGATAAAGAAACCTCATTGTCGCCTGGTAAGTTCAGCCTGAATTAAAAGATAGAGTATAAGAGCAACTTCTATTTATGTCCTCTAATGATGGATATCATAAAATTCACAGAAATATAGTAGTTCATACATGAAAACCACATGCAAATCAACATGACATCATAAAGGTAATTAAATCGGGAGCAGGCCAAATAAAAAAGCAAAGCAGTAAAATGATGACCGCATTGATCAGAAGCTTGCTCCATCTCTAATCGCGTAAAAAGATGCTAATGAAGAACATGGAACAAAGATAAAGCAACAATGTGAAAGGTGGAGGAACTCAAATAAAAGAACACCCACTGCTTCAAGAAAAACATTGATTAAGATTAAGATTAAAAATTGCAAACAAATCAAACAAAAGAAATCAAATGAAAGATCCCACAGTCTTATCAAGAGAAGTTAAGGATTTACTTTCTCTGAGTCTCTACATTTCCGTGATCACCGTCAAGTACTGCAATCTCTGCATTGGCAATCTTGATAGCTCCAGTTACATGAATAAGCACTCTAGTCCGCCCTCCAGTCACATAGGTTTTCTTATGTTCTGGGTTATCAAATATAATCTACAAATAACCAATTCAGCAAGACAAATTAAAACATGAATAGAAGAGGTTGTCTTTACTGAATGTAAGAATGAGAGAGAAAACAATAAGGGAAAAGAAATGTTACTACCTCAAAAGAAAAACCATAGCTTCCAACATCAATACTTCCTGGCAATGTTTCCAAGACATGCATTCCACTAACTGCATCAAACTTTAGCTTCTGCATAATTGGAATCAAAGTCCCAAGTTAAAGGTGTCTGAATCGTGAATTTTGCTCTTTTAAAGAATATACAGAAACTTTCAGCTTCTAGTAAAGTCTTCCGCTAAATAGAAACACCTGGTCAATGACAGAAGCATCTTTTGAACCAGAGACAAAAATCTGCATGAGCTTGACTGACAGAGCAGGAGCAGGAGAACCCAATACAGTGCTGACCCGAACCTAAGAAAACAGAGATAATAAGTACAGGCCCACACATTCGCAACATTGGCAAGAAGAACTCCAGGAGAAGCTTCAGTCAAACAATCAACTTTATCAATTATCTTCACTATATTCTGTTATAGAGATTTAACATGGGTTATAATTTAGTGCGGACATCACTAACTTCTCAAGTATATGATTAGAAGGTAACAGAATACAAGAAGGGAAACCATTGTGCGATAAATGAAGTAAATAAAAGGTACAAAACTATCAGGACCAGTAGACCTTAAGTTGATCTTTCTTGGTAACTGAAACCACAGTAGCTGGCAGTGATAAAATCAGAGGAGTGGATCCCCTGGAAAAAAGGAAGTTTATTAGATTCACTAGGGGTAGAAGTATGTAGTAATATAATCAGCTACAAAATAAAGAGCAGGAGTTATGGCTAGATATTTTCAGATCAGAATGTGCTTTATTTTATGAAGTCCTAAAGAAGGTATATATCCAAAACACTTGCCTAATGTTTTCCAAGCAACTCAAGGCATCCGTTTGGTGATATAAATCTTGGGCACTTCCGGGAATTCCGACGCCAAGGAAAAATTTTGCCAAACCCAAAATTTTCTCCCCAGGAAGCTGCAATTTAAAACTCAATTCTATGTGTCAAGGAAGAAAGAATGTTGCAGGAAATGCATTACATGAAAGTAACTTCATGTGAAAACATACATTTAAATTTTCAGAGGTGACTGCTGCAACAGCTGTGATTCCACGGATTACAGACGCAGAGGCTGAAAGAGGACTCTGATGTCCGCGTGCGCCAACATGTTTCTCATCAAAGTAAAAGGCCCCATCATCTGAAAGAATATCATACAAAACAATGAGTAAAGAATAGCATGATGTAATTTTTGACTTAGCACTCTTTGCTAGTATTACTGGAATCAGAATGCAGAATACTAGGTTTAGCGGAAGCAGAAAAGTTGCCTAGTTAGATCCGATGGCAGCATCAGAGTAAATTCAGTTTCTACCACCCCAGTTGCAAGCACTCAAACGTCACAGATCAGCCTTCTTTAGTCTAATTTTAAGGGAGTGGGGAAGGGGAGGTCAAGACTTGCCTGAAAGATAAAGACAGAGGCTGCTAGGAAAGCATATTTATTCATGGAGTGGATAACATATCATGAGACCATCAATACTGTGAACATTCCAAGTTACATCCATTAATCTACAAAGTTCGGCCTCTTATAATTGTGGGTAAAATGAGCTATTACTGTAGTTAATTTTCCAATATAAAGAAATACAAATGGTATGTCAATATCACATAATCAGGTGAGAAACAAAAATGTCTTCCTTTGCTCAGATAAAAATGAGAATTTAAAATTCACGAGTTGTTAACAATTAACTATCATTTGGATTCCAGTATCATGTATTTGGGTAACATGTACACACAAAAAGAAAAAGGGGAAAAAAAAAAAAAACTCCTAATCCTTTTCAGTATGACTGAAATTATGGTGACCTTGAGCCAGTTTAAACCAAAAAGAAAAATGTGCTCAAGTAAAATCTATTATATGCATGAACAAAAGAAAAATGTGTTAAAATAGGTAGAGAGAAGCAGAAGCCCTTACCATATTTTTCAATACCGTCGAAAAGCTTCAAGATGTCATTTTTCAGAGTTGTAATCTGGCACAAAAGCAGACTTATGTTAGAATATTAGACATGAAAATCAAATGAAGTGACTGGCTTTAAAAAATGAAAGAAAAAGAAGAGATGTTGGTAGTATATTAACCCAGGTATGAAGAGATCATAGAGTTAAGTCTCCAAGTTTAAATGTGGCCCAACACAATCACATAATGAATGCATTTGGTGAATGTGAACACAAGCATCAATTGCCTAATTTACTGTTTTATTCGACAAGTCAGTACTGCTTTTATAGTGACAGTCTACTATCATAGAATTGGTTAGTCTATATTTAAACAAAAAGAAGACTACTAACCAAAGAATGATCAATCTGAGGATTAGATAAATAAATAATTCCAGCCAGGGCATCAAGTGCTATCCCTGTAAAATACAAACCAAGTGGATAAGATGCTGATACAGTAGTAGATCATAGTAACTGAGCAACAATGGCAACGAAAGCATATTCTAGTAAATAAGCATCATCTAAGTGTCATATAAAAAGGAGTTATGTTTGGCTAGCATGTGTAATATAATCTGGAGGATGATTACGTACCAGCAGCATTGTTACTAGACTCTGGGTTGTTGGCACTAAGACGCCACCTCCCATCACTCTGACCAAGAGCCTGCAAGAAATCGCAGGATGTTAGGCATTCAAATTCTATATATAGCAAAGAGAGAGCACATATAGTAAAATATAATATACAACACATCCATAGTCCACCTTTATTGAGCGAAAAATTCTATCAGCATCTCCGAGGTGAACATCCACTTCAGTGGTCTCCTGATACCACATGAATGTAACATGTGAAAACAATTCAACACAACACAAATGAGAATAAGAAATTAACAAGTATATGGTCCTCCAAAGAACTACGTGAACTGCAGATATCTTTTCTTTATACATATATATATGGGCAGGCATATGATAGTCCAGGAGTCATTTTAACACTTACATAGTTTTTTTCTCAATATATGAATATTTTGTTAAATGAGAAAGATCTTTACAGGATTTGATCGATGAAATATTTACCTTCAAAAGAACTAAACCTCTGATAGAATAGTAAAAATCAACAAGTGAACTTGCACCACTTAGAGAGCCCTTAAGTCTAGACTCGGTTACCTGTGGACCAAGAACATAAAGGTGAGAACAATACATTTTGACATCAAACTAGAACAAGATTTACGTAAATCGAAGCTCATGAACCAAGATCTTCAATACCCGAAAAGCTTCAGCATTGAGCTCACACTTCAATATGCTATTAATCCTTAATGCGTAGAAAATATCCTTCAAAGCTGAAGAAGTAGATTTTAGGGTGTCCGCCACAGAAGCACAAGACGAAGTTCTTATATCATGCTTCTTTTCAATCCCAAGAACCTCAAATGTCTTCAATGCTTCATATGTCTCCTCCAAACTGAAAATAGTACAATAAAGTGAGATGACCATCTATATTAAACAACATAATGTAATTCCTTTAGGCACAAGTTACATATATGATTAACCTCGAGGGATATACAAATGAGACAAGTAAAAAGATTGCACAAAAGTAGTCATTCTGACCGAAACAGCAAGCCAAAGTTTATGCAAACCCAGATTCAAAAGAAACAAAATATTACAATCAACAACTTATTTTCATATGATATTTAACAGAAAATAATAAAGGAAGCCCGAGAAGGAGAAAATGAGAAAAATGCAAGCATACAATAAAAAGTGCAGCTTGCTTACTAGAGTGGAAAGAAGCCCCCCAACCCCAACAATAACTTAAAGTTTCGAATGGTGAATAGAGACGCAATCGATCTCAAAAAGGGGACACCATCTTAAGCAAGGTGATGAAGAAAAATCAACAATTCTGCTAACTTTAGCTACAGAGTCGAGATTGGAGGCTCAGAAGAGCAAACAATGATAACATCCAAACTACTGCAACATGAACGAGTGCTAAACTAATCTTGTTAACAATAAGAGATCCTCCAATTCATCAATACTACGTATGAAATCACAAGATATTTCCGTGCTTGAATCTTTCCCAACGCGATTTGCTCTAAATGACATTAAACGGCCAAGAAAAAACCCTCAGAAGCTAGAATTTGCGAGGTAAACACATGAGGAAGAGCGTGGGTTTAGAGAGGGTTTATAATCGACCTTCCAAAAGATCCATCAGCCGGAGAAAAGAGCTCCAATGCTGCAGATCGGTGAGATTCCGACACCGGAGTGAAGACGGCCGATTCACAGCTCGCCGCGAGCGTCAAAACCGCTAAAACCAGGAATCCGAAATCTCGGGCCATTTCCTGTGGAAAATGTTTCCGATGAAACGATGATTAGTGGATCGGAACAACGAGAATCATTCAGACTGGGAATCAGATTGAAATGCGGGGAAGATTGGTTACTGCGGAGATGAAATATTGGGAGTCTTGGCTTCAGTGACTGTACAAAACAGAGAGTTTGGTTAGGGGAGGGGAGGTCGAGACTTTTAGTCTACGGACGGCGAATTTCCATATCTACCCCGACCCGCCCTCTAAACTGAACACCTTCTCTTATGTTTGGGCCGCGGCCCAACCACTCAAGCCACATTTCTATTTTCGTTTTGGGATATTACATGATTGATGACCTCATTTTTGAGGTAAATACCAACCATAATCGACATGAATTTTTTTTTATTCTTTTTGAAGAACATGATCGACATGAATTTAGTTATTCAAAAGGTGAAGCAGAATATGCTTTGTGATGTATGTGAAGAAGATGACAAGTATTATCAATTTGAAATTTTGAATTTAGAACATCTCACTTTAGCACTAGATTTGTTATCTAATAGTATAACTTTTTTGGGGGAAATATTAATTGAAATGTACTACCTCCGTTCCAGAATAAATGGCTCGTTTTCTATATTAGGATGTTCCATAACAAGTGGTTTGTCTCTAAATAAGAAAATAATTATCCCTTCAAAAATTGTGAGTCATATCACTTTAACTAATTTTTACTCTTTACCTTAATATTCGTGGCCAAATAAAATGAGTCATTTATTCTGAGACGAAGGTAGTAGGTTCTTCTTATCAATAAATATTACTTCCTCCGACTCATTGATGATGCCCCCTACTTTATGTGCACAGTTATTAAAAAACAAGCATAAAAAAGGAAGAAAATGGTACTAGGTCTCATCCATGTTGGAGGGCTAAATATTCACTTATAATAAAGGGACGTTATCAATAGGACGGAGGGAGAAGTAGTATAAATTAAAATGTTGATGCATATTATGGAAACTTGCAATTTGCACACAATATTTAAACTTTGCAATCATACCAGTATTTTTATAATTTGTTTGCAACTACATTGTCATCTATTTTGTTCAAGTTTATTCAACATGTACCATTAAAATGATGTTGGTTTATCAATAAAATTACAATGTCGTGGTTTTATCGATGAAAATGTTGAGGATGTTGTAATTGCCAAAGGCAAAAAATGGGGTGTATTTTGCATGAATTTATTTGAATAGATATTGTGTTATCTCAAGAATATAAGTTATAAATTGAACAATATTGAGTATATTGTTCGGTTACTAATTTTCAAAGCAAATTGAGTATAGTTGTGATCATTATGTTTTGGTGTTCGTTTCCAACAACGAAATTCTATGCATACATCATATGAGGAGTGATGGTCCCGATACGAGTTCTGGTGTATGGGGGGGGAATACACCAGATAGGAAATTTTAAAACAACTCTCAAAAATATCTCAACCGAGTAAAAAGACTCAGCTGGATTCACAACCGAGTACGAGAACTCAGTTGGAAGAGTGGTGTTGTGCGGAATGTGGTGGAAAATAACAACTCGTAAAATAACTCACGCTTTTATGCAAGGTCGGTCAATAACCAAGTCAGTTGATATGCAGAGATGTAGTTTTGTATGCTGGTTAGATGGTCAGTTGAAAATGCAATAAATAACTGAATAATAAACACAAACACACAAAGATTTACGTGGTTTGGAGAGAACTCCTACGTCCACGGGGAGTTGTGAGTCCACACAACTCAGTCCAAGTTCTTCTGGACAAAAACCACAAAGCTTACGCGGGCTTTGCAACTGTTAAGATAAGTTTACGGGTACTTATCAACCTTACAGATAAGTTTACGGGTACTTATCAACCTATCTACTCAATTCCGGGAAGAGTAGGGTCCTAACAATCCTTTTGAGAGGATGTGTGAAAGGTGGGTTTCCAACTAATAGCTCGAACAAGAAGTGGGTTATGATCTAACACTCTATAAACTCTCAGCTAGTGATGTTCTCAAGGTTGGATCAAAAAAACACCAAGACAGAATCTAACACTCTAGAACTCTCAACTAGTGATGTTCTTAGAGATTGATTGCAGTTTTGCTCGTTTGCGATATGAACTCTCAACTGGTGATGTTCGTTCGTCTAACTCTTTTTGCTCTTGCACTTGTCTGTCTCGTATCTGTCTTCTAAGTCTGGGTGAATGAATGAGTGTCTCTATTTATAGGCGGAGAGAATCAACTAGCCGTTGGAAGAGCCCTTGATCTCTGTTCTTTGAAAGCGATGGCTTGTCTCTCATCTCTGCAGACTTTCCGGATTTGGCAACTGTGTGCTTCTGCTTTCCATCTGAGACAGCCTTGTGTTAGGCCAAATGAGGTAATGACATAGAGTCAAACCTTCACGTGACTTCCTTATTTGAAATTCAAATCTCAACATTAGTCTTTCAACATTGAATGGTCGGTTGAGAAGTTTGATCTTCATCTGATTTGTCTTCAGCTGATATTCTGTCTGAGTGTGAACAGTTGAACCCTCAGCTGTCTTAAACTTCATGTTGTCTATCTTGTCAGTTCGAGTCCTGCAAATGATGTTCTATCTCTTGAACGCTCAGTTGTCTTTCTGATGTTCTGAATCTTGAACGCTCAGTTGGCTCGAACGCTCAGATGACTTTCTTCCATCTGATGTTCTCTTACATCTTTCCCCTTTTTACTTCTCATCTGATGAACGCTCAGTTGTCTTTCTTACAACTGATGTTCTATCCGAGTGAAGCCTTGTTGTCGTCTTCAGCTGGAGTCCTGTAAAGATAAAATCTCAACAATGCTCAAATAGCGAGCCTAACTACTAACATTAGGTTATGGTAACATCTACTCGGTTGGGGTCAGTTGGTTTTGGAATCAATCAAAACTTTAATAAATTTCCCAATAATTTCCCCCTTTTTGATGATGCCAAAACCCTTACAAAATCCTTACAGATCAAATTGATCTAAATCCTACTGACCTATCTAAAATCTCAGCTGAAATTCTAGACAGTCTATAAGATTAAAACATCAAAGGGTTAGCACAGTTATAACATGGTATTAAAATAACTTTGCGATTCAGAGCTTGGACAACTAGAGATTGTACGTCAAGTTGAATCGGATAACTGATGAAAGTTTTCATTACAACTGATGGTTACAAAGTAAGCACAATAGTCAAAAGTTACATTAGTTGCTCAAAAACTAACTGAGCTAATACTTTAGCCCATACTTGCTAAACATTCTAACAAAAATTTCTCGTTTAGCCTCAGACTCCTTTGAAATGTCAACCCCGTACTCTCGGCAAACTTGTCTTGCCTCAGCTGTTATCTTCGTTCGGTTGGGGTTTCTTGAGTCTGGAAGGAAGGGAGGCTGATATGTAACCTTCTGAGGGACCGGAACTGTGTTCATATCCAGTTTTGCATCTATCATGGCTCGCCTGAATTGGCTGAACATGCCCGGATCCCCAGAGTGAAGCTCGGTCAGGGCTTCCTTGAATGCTTCCCTTGGATCCTCAGTTGTGAAGACTTTTCTGTAATAGAAGTCATTCACGAACTCTTGCTTGAACGACTCCCAGTCTTCATTCCACTCAACTGGCATCCACTTGTCCACATGCCTGAACCGACTTTGCAGCTTAACCTTCCCTGGCAGCCTCTGTTGTTTCAGCCTTGCCTCAGCCTTTACTTGATGTTTGTCTATGCGGCGTCGGCTGCGGGAGGCAACATTCTTGTCCAGGTTCTTGGTCACTTTGTCAAGCTCCTCCTCGAACTGGTTGACTCTTTTAGCCTGGATGGCTGCGAATTTCTTGATCCAGTCGGGATTCAAGTAGTCCTTCTCTACAACATCCATAGCCTTGGCAGCAGCAATACACTCTTCGGTTGTGATACCGTCGAGTTCAACGTCAAGCTCGACTGCAATCTCGGCTATGGAGTTGTAAGAAACTCCATACTCCTCTGCTCGTTCCATGTCCTTCGCCATTTCAGCTCCCCCGACATCGGTTGGCTTCGTGGCGGACTTCTTCTTCGGAGTCTTCTTCGGCTGGCTTCTCTTTAGCTGAGATTCTTTGTCAGCTGGCATCTCTTCCTCAGCCTGGGTATCATCTTCCCTGGTCACATCTTCACCTTCACCAGTCTCAACTTCCCCCTTTTTGGCATCAGCAACAAGGCTTGCGACTGAGCCATCAAGAGAGGTGAGTTGTTGTTCAGCTTGTTGGAGTCGGTTGAAGAGCTCATCAACCGCACACTCTACTCCAACCTTCTTCGCCAGTTCAGTGTCCAGGCGTTCTTGTTCGGCTTTCTTAAGAGTAGCGAGGTTTTCATTGACTTCGGTCTGGAAAGCAACGAACTCAGCCCATCTTGACTCGAACCGAGACTCCCATTCTTGGTCTTGAGTCTTTTGAGATTTGGCGAGATTGGAATCATATATGGATTTGAAGACGTTCAAATCGGATCGGATTCCATGGACGGTTGTCTTCAGGTCAGAGATGTCTTGGCTGGTGGATGTTGAGAATTCATCCAGCTTTATCTTCAGTGAAACATTCTCCTCCTTCAGCTTTTCATGTTTCTCCGCCTGAGCTTCCATCATCATCAGTTGATCTTCTTTGTTGCGCTGGATGGTGGCAAGCATCTCCGTCCTGAGCTGATTTACCCTCTCAGCTATCAGCTCACAAATTTCTTCAGTTGAGGGTGCTGGCTAATCAGCTGGAGCTTGGTGTTCAGATTGTGCTGGTTGGTCAACTATAACCATGGCTTGACGGTTATCTAGGTACAGTTAAAGCTCTTCTTCTTCCTTCTTGGCTGTTGCGGCGGCTGCGTCCAGGTCATCAATGAACTCAGCTGACTTGATTAGCATGTTGTCGAGGAAGGCGACACAGTCTGGTTCAGCTGTCTCCCTGGTGTCTTTTCCTTCAGCCTTGCTGATGTCCAGACGACACGTCAGCAGCGCAACCTTGTTGTTGTAGGCAACCTCCAGATTGGTGTAGTTGAAGTAATCTCTGAAGCGTGACTCGTCTGCCTTCAGCTGGTTCCAGCTGTGTACCCTTATGGTATCTTCCTTCACATACCAGTGACTGAAGATGAGGTTGAACTGATACAGCAGCTCGGTTCCAAGCGTAGCAAAAATCGGCATGTCGTGCGCTTCAGGGAACATCCCGATCAACTTCTGGAAGCAGTAGGCCACCTTGCCTTCATGCTCTAACGCGATGGCCTGACGATCAGCTTGGTCATCAATTGGAGAGGAAGAGAGATTTTCATATGGCATCGGTTCAATGGTTTCTTCAACGTTGGCCAAAGAGGTGGTCTAAACGTTAGCATCGAGCTGGGAGCTCGGAATTTCTAATTGAGTGGGGAGGTTGGTATCAACAGGTTCATCAACATTGGCCGAAGAGATGGTCTCAATGTTGGCATCGAGCGATGAGCTCGGAATTTCTGACTGTTGATCGGTTGTGAGAGTGCGAGGCTTTTTGGGCAGTACGGCATCAGCTCCTGCCGTGGGGGAGGTTGTTGGAATATCTTCAGTTTCCTCAGAGGAGGAAGAAGCATCCGAGGTTAGATCCGTTTCTATCCCTTCCATCTCAGCAGTTCCTCCTGTGCGAGGAGCAATCTTGAAAGTGTCATTGTCAACTAAGTGACTCGATTCAGATGGCTCCGCTTCAGCTGGTACTTCCTCCTCAGGTGGTGCATCCTCAGCTGGAACCTCCTCAGCTGGTACTGCAACCGTCTTCTTGATGCGAACTCTCAGCTTCTTCTTAGCTAGTTCTTCAGCTTTCTCCTTCTCCGACTCAGCTCGTTGTCGGCGTATAGCTGTTGATTTTGCTTTGCGGCCGGCAGCTGGGGGTAGCTCCTCAATTGTGTCTTTTTCTTCAGCTGTCTTCACAGCTTCCTTCTTCTCCTTGGGAGTATACACACTCCTAACCACATCCTGAGCCTTCTTTGCTGTTGGGAACAACATCAGCTTCTTCACCGGGGTCTCCTCGCAGTCTTCCCAGACCATGTTCTAATCCTTGGTTGCGAACAGGATCAGAGCAGAGATTTTGCAACCGAAGTTGAGAGTCCCCTTGACACTCAACAACCTCTCTCCAGATTCGGTTGTGGTCTCGAAAATTTTCTGCTTCTCCAATGTCAACTGGTTTCCAAAGTACTGGAACCAGTTGATCTCATGCTTGTGTTCCAAGGCTAGCAACTGTTTGAGATTCGGTCGGCTGATGTCTCCGAAAGCGCCGCTGTAACCGAACACGACCTTGGAGACAACATCGAACAAAAGTCGATGTTCTGGCTTTAACTTAGTTCTCTGCATATTACTCTTCAACTTTTCTGGGGTGATCAGAGCCCTTTCCAGAAACTCTTCGGCTCTCGCATCGGTGATATTATCAATGATGTCCGTGGCGGAATGATTTGGAGGGATGATTTGGCGAAGAATATCAGAAACTGGAATGGGGACGGTGACCCTGCGGATGGTTCTGGCCGGAACGTCGCGTTGACGACAAGTAACTTCTGTAATGAGCCCGTCTCGGCTGTCGATGGGAAGTTGCAGGTTCCGATAAAACTCTCCGACTTGACGCCTGAGCAGGTGGGAGGAGAAGAATGTCGCCCAATACAGAAGGCCATTCTCCCTGAGAGTTTCGGCGAGGGGAGACAACACCGGCGTCTCCAGTTCATCTTCTGAAAGTATCTGCTCGAAGTGTATTTTGGAGACCAACAGATCAAAGGATTCCTCGTATGATGTAGGGACGAGAGAAGGTATGGAGGATGCCATCTTCTTTCCTTTTGGTGCCATTTAATGATTCTGTGAAGATATATATAAGAAGGAAAGAAAAACTTGCAGAAAATGGTGAGACAAATATGAAGACGAAGATGAACAGTTACTGCAGATAATCACAAATGTAGAAGGTAAGAGATCACTTCCTGATTTTCCGCCTTTTATAGGTTAATGGCTCGGTTGAAATCGACGGTTAGGGTTGAATGGCGCGAATCCATCAACGGCTGAGATCTCGCGACTGTTAACTAGCTTTGACTTGACGTCACAAACCGAGTTCCAACCAGCGCGTGAGAAGGTTAACTGTTTTTCATGTCAGCCCAGTCGCACTATAAAGTAGACTATTGATGTTCAGCCATACTTTACATTAAATGCGCTATGATGGCTATTTTAATGTAACTGACATACTCAGGAATGTTTGAATTTATTTCAAACATTCTCATTTAAGATCATAACACCTTCAGCCATAAATGATACCTGCCAGCTGATTTCGGAATCAGATGTGTTCACCTGCCAGCTGATGTCAGAATCAGCTGTGTTTTAATGTTGCGGCATACCATTAGCTGACTCGAGTTCGTCTATTCAGCTGACGTCTGATCCAATGTTGCGGCATACCATCAGCTGACTCGAGTTCGTCTGCTCAGCTGACGTCTGATGTCTTCGGTTGGTGATCCGCATCTGATGTCTTCGGTTGGCGATCTGCATTTGAGATTCCCCCTTCATCTGAGCTTCCCCCTCAGATGGATATCTATCTCTTCACCTCAGCTGGTTCCTCATCTGATGAATCCAACAATCCAAGTAGATCACATAACATCTTGAACCGCGCTTCGGCTAGAGGTTTGGTGAAGATATCAGCTCGCTGAATCTCAGTTGGAATTTTCTCCATGGAAACATCCTTCTTCTCAATATGATCTCGGATAAAATGATGTTGGATGTCAATGTGCTTTGTCCGAGAATGGTGAACAGGATTCAAAGCGATAGCAATGGCACTTGAGCTATCATAATAAATAGGAACCTGTCCAGTTGCGACTTCATAATCTCTCAGCTGTTGCTTGAGCCACAACACTTGTATGCAACAACTACCGGCAGCCATGTACTCTGACTCGGTCGTAGAATTGGCAACACGTGCTTGTTTCTTGGAAAACCATGAAACTAGCTTGCTTCCCATGAAACTAGCTTGCTTCCCATGAACTAACACTGTCCAGATGTGGACTTCCTGTCCAACCGATCTCCGGCTAGATCCGCATCTGAGTATCCGGACAGTTGAATATTGTCGTCGGTTGGATACCACAATCCAACATTAACTGTATCTTTCAGATACTTGATGATGTTCTTTGCTGCCAACATGTGTGCTTCCCTCGGTTGAACTTGGAACCGAGCACACACACCAACCGCGTAAGATATGTCTGGCCGACTGGCTGTTAGATATAGCAAAGAACCGATGATCCCTCTATACTTACTGGCATCCACGAGTTTTCCCTCAGTTCCGGGTTCAATCTTCCAGTTAGTATTCATCGGGATCCTTGTGGTTTTACTTGACTGCAAACCGAACTTTGTGATGAGCTCCTTTGTATATTTGGACTGATTGATAAAAATCCCTTTTGGTGACTGCTTCACCTGTAGCCCAAGAAAATAATTCATTTCACCCATCATCGACATCTCGAACTTCTCCTTCATAAGAATTGAGAATTTCTCACACAGCTCCTCCGACTTGGAACCGAATATGATGTCGCCAACATAGATATGCACCACAAGTATATCTTCTCCAATTTTGATGGTGAACAGTGTTTTGTCAACTGACCCTCGTTTGAACCTCGAGGTCAGAAGAAAACCACAGAGAGTGTCATACCAAGCCCTAGGTGCTTGCTTCAAGCCATAGATAGCTTTATTCAGCTTATACACTCTTCCATCTCCAGTCTCAAAACCGGGAGGCTGTTCAACATATACATCTTCCTTGATATCACCGTTGAGGAAGGCACACTTCACATCCATCTGATAGACTTTGAATTTGTGAAATGCGGCATAGGCTAGAAAGATTCGGATGGCTTCCAACCTTGCAACCGGCGCGAAGGAGTCCTCAAAATCGATTCCTTCTTGTTGGCAATATCCCTGAGCTACTAACCTTGCCTTATTCCTCACGATGAATCCAATGGCGTCTCTCTTGTTCTTGAAAATCCACTTCAATCCAATGACTTTGACATCATTTGGTCTTTTTACCAACTCTCATACACAGTTGCGTAGAAATTCATTCAGTTCTTCTTGCATGGCTGTTGTCCAGTGAACACAGTTGAGAGCTTCCATAACATTATTCGGTTCTGGCACATCAGATACGAAACAAGAAATCATGGCAACATCTCCTGCTTGCTCGAACTCCTCAAGAACTGCCAATTCCTCAGCATATTGAGCGTAAGTGTTGGAATCTTCTTCAGTTGACTCTGGATTTGCAACTTTGCTCCTTGTTCGCACACCTTCGGTTGGATCTCCGATGATGTTGTCCTTGGTATGATCTTCATACCATCTCTTGTTGCGTCTTCCTTCTTCTTTCAACATTGGTTGTTCCGTAATTTCAACTGATGGTGAATCCTGAGCTGTGGGAGATGCTGGAATCTTCAGAACTGGTGATTGATCAGTTGTTGAGTCTGGATCCTCAACATTGACAATATTTTGAACTGAGCTTGGTTGGGCGTCGGATGCTGATGCAGTTGGAGTGACATCAGTTGGAGTTCCCCCTTGAGATGAGCTGGGGTCATCGCATTCATCTTCAGAGGAACAATGATCATCTTCCTCAGTTGCCCATGCCAATGGTTCAACTAGATTCTTCTGCCTTAGAATCTGCGATCTGGTGAGAACAGGTGGAACATGTGGATCAGCTTGTTGTCTTTTAGCCTGTTCCCTGCACTCAAAAGTAGATTCATCAAAACTAACATGAGGTGTTATCTCCACAACACGAGAGCTGTTGTTGAAAACTCTATAAGCTTTGATCCGAGCGGCATATCTGAGAAATATGCCCTTCGAAGCCTTGGCGTCAAAAGTTTTCAACTGAGTCTTCCAATTGTTGTGAATATAACACTTAGAACCAAAAACGCGAAAATATGAAATATCAGGCTTCCTGCGTCTCCATAGCTCGTATGGTGTTTTTCCAACCGCTTGGTCAGTAGAGACCGGTTCTGGGTGTAGCAGGCTGTGTTGATTGCCTCAGCCCAAAATCTCTTTGGCAGAGCTGAGCTTGTCAACATGGATATGGCTGCATCCTTCAGCGTTCGGTTCCTTCGCTCAGCTACTCCATTCTGTTGTGGAGTACGCGCAGCTGATATCTGATGAGTATTTCCATGCTTCTAGCAGTACTCGATGATGGTTTCATTTAGAAACTCGGTTCCACGGTCTGATCGGATGGAAATGATTTTCATCTCTTGTTGGTTCGATATCCGATCCATCAGCTTGGGTAGCTCATCTCGGGTTTCACTCTTGTAACGCATGAAAATGGTCCACGTATACCTGGAGAAATCATCAGTAACAACAAGGGTATATTCGTTACCATTCATACTTTTTGGTGTCACTGGCCCGAAGAGATCCATATGGATCAGCTGCAATACTCGGTCGGTTGAGGGAGTTGTTTTCAACCGGAAGGAGGATCTAGCGAGCTTTCCCAACTGACATGCAGTGCAGATATGTGTTGTTGAAAACACTCGGTTCGGTATGCCTTTTGCATGTTCTTGTCTGGCAAGTCGGTTCATAGTCTTGAAGTTGAGATGGTTGAGCCTTTTGTGCCACAACCAGCTCACATCTGAACTACTCTTTGATAACAGACAGGTGTCAGGAGGACTACTATTCCAGTCAGCATAGTAGACATTTCCGGTTGGGGACCGATTTCCCAACAATATGACCTGCTTTGTTTCGACATTTTTAACCCTACAGCCCTGTGCATCAAACTTGACAGAGAAACCATTATCACAGAATTTGCTGATGGAGAGCAAGTTATGCTTCAATCCATCAACATATGAAACATTAGAAATAGATACATGATTGGTTTCGAGGGTACCGTAGCCTCTGGTGTGACCTTTTGAGTTGTCACCAAAGGTAACCGATGGTCCTTCTTTTTCCACGAAACTCCCAAGCAAATCCTTCAGATTTGTCATGTGTTTCGAGCATCCACTATCCATCACCCACATGGTCTGTGATGCTTTATTCTTCCTCAGCTGTTTCTCCTGTTCCTGCACAGAGAAACTCGCTTAGGTCCCCAATTTCAGTTGGGTCCTGGAGGGTTAGAACCAGTTCTCCCTTGAACTGTGATTCGTTTTTCCCTGTATACTCGAATAGATTTATCATTCCAAATCACTTTTCCTTCTCCATCAACTATAACAACACCTCGGTTATCTTTAGGCTTGTTGTTAGTAGTGATGTTCTGTTTCTTGGGAGGAGATGGTTTTCTCCCATTGTGAGCTTTCGGTGGAGAGGCTTTCCCTCTGTTTTGATGGCGCTTTTTATCATGTTGGTTTTGTCGATGAGGTCGGACGCCATTCTGGAATCTTTGTAGCTAATTCTGATTCCATCTTCCTGACTGTTGGCGACAGTTGTTCATGCTCGGATGTTGATTCAAGTTGTGGCATGAATATCTCCAGTTGTTCGAACTGTTCCTCATCGGTTGACTCGGTTGAAACCTCTGGTTGAACTGATGATGGAACCGCTGTTGATTCAAATGGTTGAATCCTTGTCGGTTCTGCGGTCGGTTCCATTCTTTCTGATGTTGGTTCTGAGGTCGGTTCAGAGGTCGGTTCTGAAGTCGGTTCTGATTGTATCTCCGACGCATCTGGTTCCTCTTCCGAGTCTTGAAACATTCCCCCTCGATTGATGTTCCAACCGATGGATTCTTCTGTTCTCCAACAATAGCTCATTTTCCTTTCTCAGTTGAAGTTCCCTTAGTCGGTTGAGCTTGCTGAGAAGTGGAGGTTGGATTAATTTGCGGAGTTGCAGACTCAACTGTGTCAGATTTGGCAACCGTGACATCTACCGCAAAAATGAAGGTTGCGGGTGGAATTCCAGTATCTTTAACCACGTCGTAACCGAGTCCAGACACGTCATCCATTTGTCTTTGGTAACTTATAAGATTCTCGATGATCTTGGATGACTGATATAGCTTTATCAGGTTGTCCTTCTCAGTTTGCAAATCCTTGAGGAGAACAGCTATATGCTCGGTCTGTGCGTCTGACTTCTTCATCAGCTGATTGATCTGAGCCTCTTGCTTTTTCAACTGATCATGTTGCTCCTTGATCTGCTCCTTCAACTCCTCATCGGTTGGAGTATTAGTTCGGTTGGCCTCATTCAGTTGACTTTTGAGATTGTCAATCTCTTCGGTTTGATTTTTAATCACATCGTCCTTTTCGGTTAAGGATTCTTCAAGTCTGGCGAACTGTTCTTGAAGACTCTTAAACTCAACCGATTGCTGATGCAATTCCTCACCGAGTTCTTGAAAGTCATTCCAGGAGTTTTCCAACTCTTCATCCAGTGTTTCCTGCATGTTAGAGATATTGGAAGAATTTAAATTAGCAGGACTAGAATGTACCTCAGTATCATCCTGGTCGGTTCCAAATGCCATGAGGCATTGATTCTGACCGATAGCGTTGTTGGTGGAAGTCAGCTCGTCTTCATCTTCAGTGTCGGTGAAGATGTCCATGTCATCAGCTGCTTCTTCTGCAACCATGGCCTTGTTCTTTCCAGTTTGCTTGGCCCTCAACGCTTCTCTTTCTTTCTTTGAAAGATCTGGACAGTCAGCTTTGAAATGTCCTTCTTTGCCGCATTCAAAGCAACCGTTTTTCACGGGCTTTGAGTTATCTCGAGTTCGGTTAGATTTGTAGAACCTCTTGTATTTTCTGAACCGAGCATCCATGTCAGCTAGCTTCTTTGACATGGCGGCAATGCTCTGTTGCAGCTCTTCTCTGCTTGGCTCCTTCGTAGCTGTGTCCGCAGATCTTGTTGGCCTTGATGTTCGCGGCTTGGAATAGTTAGCTCGAAGTGCAACTGTCTTTGTTGCTGAATCAGCATCCTCATGTCGACTCGTCTGAACTGAGGACTGAGATCTTCATCGGTTCACCTTATACTCGTTTCTTTTTAAAATTGAGAACAATCTTTCAGTTCCCATCTCTCCAAGATCAGCTCGGCTCTCATGGATATTGGTGAAGGTATCCCACTCAGCTGGTAGGGCTTGTAATACTTTGAGGTTGATTTATCTCAAAGTATATTTTCCTCTTCGGATGGACTGGATCCTTCTGATGATATCCATGAACCGAAGTTCCAACTGATCTATGATTTCATCAGCTCTTAGATAGAAGTTGTCGAAGTCTTGACAGGCATGTGAGAACTTGTTCTCCTTTGTTTCGTCACTTCCTTCACTCAGAGATGCCAAGATATCCCACATCTCTTTAGCTGTGTTGCACTCTTCTATCCAAGGAAGATAGTCTTGTCCAACTGTGGACATGATAGTGCTCTCAGCCCAGATATCCAGCTGGCTCACTTTAGCTTCCTCTGGAGTGAAGTCTTCTGGCTTCTTCTCAACTAACTCCTCAGTTGCATCTCCATCATTGGGATTTGTAGGAGTGCAAGTGACCTTTTCTCTGATGATGATCGGTCCGGATGTGAGTACTTGTTGCATTCGATGATGCTTTGACAGTAGGATCTTCTTCATCCGAGTTCTCCAGGATGTATAGTTCACAACCGAGAACATGACCACAATCTTCTCTTTAACATCCATCTGCACACAACAACAGAAGAAAAATGCAAGCAGATATGCACTAGCGTGATAAAGAGATCTGTTCAGTTGACCACTGAAGAAAACACCTCGAATTCACACCTCGTGAAACAGAGTCAGCAGTCTTTTGAACCACTGCTCTGATACCACTTGATGGTCCCGATACGAGTTCTGGTGTATTGGAGGGGGGGGGGGAATACACTAGATAGGAAATTTTAAAACAACTCTCGAAAATATCTCAACCTAGTAAAAAGACTCAGTTGGATTCACAACCGAGTACGAGAACTTAGTTGGAAGAGTGGTGCTGTGCGGAATGTGGTGGAAAATAACAACTCGTAAAATAACTCACGCTTTTATGCAAGGTCGGTCAATAACCAAGTCAGTTGATATGCAAAGATGCAATTTTGTATGCTGGTTAGATGGTCAGTTGAAAATGAAATAAATAACTGAATAATAAACATAAACACACAAAGATTTACGTGGTTAGGAGAGAACTCCTATGTCCACGGGAAGTTGTGAGTCCACACAACTCAGTCCAAGTTCTTCTGGACAAAAACCACAAAGCTTACGCGGGCTTTGCAACCGTTAAGATAAGTTTACGGGTACTTATCAACCTTACAGATAAGTTTACGGGTACTTATCAACCTATCTACTCAATTTCGGGAAGAGTAGGGTCCTACCAATCCTTTTGAGAGGATGAGTGAAAGGTGGGTTTCCAACTAATAGCTCGAACAAGAAGTGAGCTAGAATCTAACACTCTATGAACTCTCAGCTAGTGATGTTCTCAAGGTTGGATCAAAAAAATACCAAGACAGAATCTAACACTCTAGAACTCTCAACTAGTGATGTTCTTAGAGATTGATTGCAGTTTTGCTCGTTTGCGATATGAACTCTCAACTGGTGATATTTGTTCGTCTAACTCTTTTTGCTCTTGCACTTGTCTGTCTCGTATCTGTCTTCTAAGTCTTGGTGAATGAATGAGTGCCTCTATTTATAGGCGGAGAGAATCAACTAGCCGTTGGAAGAGCCGTTGATCTCTGTTCTTTGAAAGCGATGGCTTGTCTCTCATCTCTGCAGACTTTTTAGATTTGGCAACTGTGTGCTTCTGCTTTCCATCTGAGACAGCCTTGTGTTGGGCCAAATGAGGTAATGACAGAGAGACAAACCTTCACGTAACTTCCTTATTTGAAATTCAAATCTCAACATTAGTCTTTCAACATTGGATGGTCGGTTGAGAAGTTTGATCTTCATCTGATTTGTCTTCAGCTGATGTTCTGTCTGAGTGTGAACAGTTGAACCCTCAGCTGTCTTAAACTTCATGTTGTCGATCTTGTCAGTTCGAGTCCTGCAAATGCTCTATCTCTTGAACACTCAGTTGTCTTTCTGATGTTCTGAATCTTGAACGCTTAGTTGGCTCGAACGCTCAGATGACTTTCTTCAATCTGATGTTCTCTTACATCTTCCCCCTTTTTACTTCTCATCTGATGAACGCTCAGTTGTCTTTCTTACAACTGATGTTCTATCCGAGTGAAGCCTTGTTGCCGTCTTCAGCTGGAGTCCTGTAAAGATAAAATCTCAACAATGCTCAAACAGCGAGCCTAACTACTAACATTAGGTTATGGCAACATCTACTCGGTTGAGGTTAGTTGGTTTTGGAATCAATCAAAACTTTAATAAATTTCCCAACAAGGAGTTAATTTTTGAAAAAAAATATAAATAAAGAATTATATTGCCGCATCGTAATGATGCAAAAAAATAAATATATATACTCGCCTCATGATGTGATTTTGAAAATCTCATAGTTCAAACATTTCATTGATACTTCCATTAGATTTGAGTATAACCATGAAATGATTAATATTTTAGATACTAAAGTATGTTTTCTCAATTAATAAAAATGTAAATGAAAATAAGGAAGTGCTATTTGGACATACTATGTCCAGACATATGATGATAAAAATACAGATTTGACGGAAGTTTTTAACTAATAATTTAATTTCATAGTTTCGATAATTTGGTTATTAATAAAACATACACTTTTTAAATTTTAATTATAAAGTTTCATCCCAATTTAAATTCACAAGTTTAGAACTTGGGTGTCGATGAGAGTAAAATTTGGGAGCGGGTGTACGTGAGATCGATATTTCGGAAGGGGGTCTGAGTAGGAAAGAAATTTTGAAAACAATCGGATAAAATTTTTCCTATTTCAAACACGTATGTCTAGACATAGTATGTCCGAATAGAATTATTGATGAAAATAATGTATTCCGCAACCCTTAAAGTTTTTCATTATTTTTACTTATAACATATTAAATTTTCTACGTGGAAAATGAGGTAAGTTTGGGTGGAAATTTTTTGGCGACTTGCTGAGTGAGCACCCAACAACGGCTTATAGTTAGGCTATGGGTAGCGGCGCGCTCATGCGCGCGCTGCCCTAATGAGCGCACAAGTCGAGCTCACACTCTATTGTCGAGCGCCGTGCTCGCACGCTCAAGCTTGATGGAGCGAGCCTGCGCTCTCCCACGTTCGGCGCCACGTGGTGACCGCTAGTTGGTCGCCGGCATAGTCATTGCGATCGCCAACGGTCAGCATTTAATTTTTTTTTAATTCCAATTACCACTTTATATATTTTCCCTCCCCACCCACAAATCACACACTACACTCTCTATTCTCTCTACTCCACACTCTTTTCTCTCAAATTTGCTCTCAAAACCGGCGGTCACCTTCTTCGGCCAAGCCCTCCGACGATCACCTTCTCGAAAAAAAAAATGGATCCAAATGCCAATTTCAACTCCAATTGGCCATTTGCCGACGATTCGCCGAGCCCCAACCCCTCTCATCCATCCTCTCGACAAAAAATGTATTCTTGAATACCCCAACGAGATTTATTCTCGTTGCCTCCGACCTTCGCTCCACAATTTCCCACGGCGGGAGCCTACGTTCCTCACTTTCCGACGGACGCCTTTGCACCGTTTCAAGGCTTCAGAGTCGTCGGAGCCGCCAATTCCGCCCCCTTGAGCACTGGCTACCCCACCCACCCCGCGCCGTCGCCCGAAGTTTTCAACTCGACGGTGAATTTGGACACCGACGGTGACGAGGTCCAAGTCACATCGCCGACAAAGAGGACAGGGAAGAAGACGGCAACCTCTGGCAGTGGTCGTCGTGGTCGCCGTGGTGGAGGCGGTAGGGCAAGTGCGGTGGAGTTGGTGGATTCGTCTTCCGAAGGCAAGGACTGTTCGACGGGATACACCGAGACCGAGACCGAGGTTTTGGCTCGGTGTTGGATCGACATCTCCCAAGACCCCATCGTCGCCAACGGCCAAAATATAGATTCGTATTGGCGTCGTATTTTGCAGCGTTACCGCGAGTTCCGTCCCAAAAACTCATCGAAGAGGAACCCGTCAAAGCTCCGCAACCATTGGGATCGAGTGAAGATCGTCCTAATGGAATTCCAACAAGTTTACAAGGAGTGCGAGATGGCAAGTCGGAGCGGTGCGAGCAGTGAGGACATTTTGTCCAACGCTCTCAATGCATGGCAAGAGGCGAAGAGAACTGCTTTCAAGCACTTGCCGACGTGGCGGGTAGTCAAAGATACGCCGAAGTTTGCCATGGTCTACTCCGCAAAATACACGATCGAAACAGCGGCAAAGAGAACGAAGACGGGCGAAGATGGGAGCTACACCACTTCGGCGCAGAATTCGGCGGTAAGGAGCAATCCTAGCGGGAGCACACCGCGGTCCTCCACTCCACTTTCCGGTAGCGAATTTGGATCGGAGCAAACGACCACGAGAATGTCGCAGCAAATGGAAGAATTTACGAGGCAACAACTATCATATTGTTTAATGTAGTATTTTAATTTTATTGTAATGTAGTTTAATGTAATATTTTAATTTTATTGTAATGTAGTTTAATTTAGTATTTTAATTTTTAGTGTAATGAAATGATTTTTTTTTTTAATTTCATCTTTTTCGAATTTAAAAAAAAAATGACGAGCTTGAAGAGCTCGCCACTGCACTTTATTTGGTGGGCGTACGCTGGACCCACCAAAAAGACAAACGAGCGAGCTCGCCAAGCTCGCCGCTGCTAAGAGCCTTAGTAGTAGTTGATACTCCATAATGCTTTCTTTTTCATACTTGGGGATAATAATTGAGATTAGATTATTACTTAAAAGGCTATTTTCCCTAAATACTATAAATATAATAACTCTAAATTAAAATTAAAAAACATTTAATACGAAAAACCAAGGTTTGAACGCTTTCAGAAAAAAACCGATCTTCAGCCGTCCGTCTCTTCTCCTCCAATTTATTACAGTTGACATATCAATTTCAGTGTTGCGCTTTAAACCCACGTCTCCTCCACCTCACCTCCACTGTAATCACCTTCACCTTCACTTTAACAACCGAACATCCTGCTTCTCAGACCCATCTCAATTCTGAGAGCCCCAAAACGATGTCGTTCGACGAGGACCAGGAGACCTTCGAGCACACCCTCCTCGTCGTCCGCGAAGTCGCCGTGTACAAGATCCCTCCCCGCCCCACCAGCGGCGGCTACAAGTGCGGCGAGTGGCTCCAGTCCGACAAGATCTGGTCCGGCCGCCTCCGCGTAGTCTCCTGCCACACCCGCTGCGAGATCCGCCTCGAGGACCCCAATTCCGGCGACCTCTTCGCCGCCTGCTTCGTCAATCCCGGCCAGCGGGAGGCCGCCGTCGAGCCGGTGCTCGATTCGTCGCGCTACTTCGTCCTCAGGATCGAGGACGGCTGTGGGAAGCACGCGTTTATAGGATTGGGGTTCCATGAGAGGAATGAGGCCTTTGATTTCAATGTCGCATTGTCCGATCACGAGAAGTATGTGAAGAGAGATGGGGATAAGGACGCCGGCGGCGCTTCCGGCGCCGAGGCTGGGGATGAGGGCCAAATTGATATACATCCTGCTGTTAATCATAGGCTCAAGGTGCTTCCCTTAGCCTTTCCTTTCTAAATTTCTAATCTTTAAGTTCATTTCTTAGGTTAATCGCGCCGCCGATTCGAAATGTGGTTTTTTGCTTGATCGGAAAATGTGCCGTATAATTTTTCTGGAATTATAGATTATTTATGTTTAGGTAAATGTTCGTCAATGATTCTAGGACTGTGATTCATATTCGTTGCTGGAGTGGAGATGAATTAAAAATTTAGTGGTCTCGGCGTAAATGCTCTACCATAGAATATGCCTTTTCCATGTAGATAGATGCAAGAATTGACATTTTCCGAATATTTGCTTGAATTGGTAAACTTAGAATTTATAGGAATTAATTGTTATTTGAAAGTTTCTTTATCTAATCTTACCATGATGAATGGACTACTGCAGGCCTTTTTTTGTATTTTAGTAAAAGATCGTTCTTGCAAATGTTTGTCTTTTTCAGTATAATAATATAGTATAGTCATCTTGTTCTGAAATTATTAAGTGGTTCATCCTTGTCCCATTATAGAATGCTAACTTCTATCGAATGGTGATAGGAAGGAGAGACAATTCGAATAAATGTAAAAAATAAACCAGCAAGCGGAGCAGGCATGCTTTCTACTGCAGGATTGTCGAGTGCAGTTCCTGTAGCTGCCAAGCCGAAAGCTTTAGGACTTGCTCCGCCACCTGCTGGAGCAGCCAAAATTAGGTCTCCTCTTCCTCCTCCGCCAAATGATCCCGTTGCTGCTAGGATGACTGCCGGTCATGGTAGCGCTTTGAAGGTAGTTGTCCAAGAAAATGCAAGGCGCTCTAGTGATGCTCTTTCCGATCTTTCTCAACTTGAGGTATGTGTTATCTTTTCCAGTCGTCTATGCCAGCATGGATTTTAATTACCATCCTCAGAGCTTTGATATTGTTTTCATTTTTCTGTATGACTTTTCTATGGTTCAAGTAATGCAATGTTCCAATCCTAACTTAAACAACAATTCTACTTGCAGATGGATTAGCATTATTTCCTATCTATTCTGTTTTTTCTTTTAGATTTTTGTACTAGTCTTCTGCATTCTATACCAAGCTATACTCATTGAGTAAGATGAATGCTTTAGAATCCTCTACTTCAGCTTAAAAAATGTATATATGAAGAAAGAAAGATAGGATACCATAATGGACTACAACAAGTTCAGTTGTGGTGTGTGTGTGTTAGCCTAGTGGTAGAGTGGTTGATGCCCGGGCCAAAGGTCATGGGTTTGAGTCCACCGTCATGCGGTCTTTATAATTTCTTGTAATGTTGTTCAAAAGAAAAAAAAAAAAAAACAGCTGTGATCTGGGAATCTATAGCTAGTAGATTCTCTGTCTGTTTATTGCTTATCGTTTGAGGATGTTATACCCAACTACTAGTGGATAGGTTATTGACAGCATGGATTGCCCAATGTTATTATGTTTGCATTATTGGACGGTAACAGAGAGAGAATCTATCGGAGAGGGAGAGAGAGGTCTTCTACCACTTGGCAAGGGTGGCAAGTGATTAGGCGTCTGTAATCAATAATAATGCATGTTTAGGTTATCCTCTCGTTGAGTGATCTTCTTTTTTACTTGTACTCTTTCCCATAGATTTTCTTTGGCTCTTATGAAAGGATCACTTAGGCTTGTCACTGCTTCTGAATTCTGATCGAGCCTTGGGTTAGTCGACTTAGGGTGAAAGGAGACTAATGAGTTCAAAACTCCCTGCATTATTGAATGGTCCCAACTCATATTTCCTTAATTTGGTTGTTTAGTTTCAAGATACGAGTAATGTAGATCGCAGCTGCAATTTTTTGTTTTTTTTTTTAAAAACTCTCTTAACATGTTTGAATCTGCAGAAGAACCTTCCGTCGAACACGGGTTCAGGGTCTCCTCAAACCTCTGCAGCTGGCTGGGCAGCTTTTTGAAGATTTAAACAATCGGAGCTTTTTCACAGTTGTAACCAGATGAGAAAACTATTGAAACGGGAAATGGCAGAAAGTGCGGAGAGATGCTACATATTTGTTTTAATTATACGCAACCCACGATCTTCAAATATAAATGTGTATTTTTATGTACGCTTTCTATATTTAATTTCACATTTGATGGATCTCTACAATTTACACATTGTCTGTAAGCTGTAAGAACAAAATTGTGAGGTTTATGAAAAGTGTGTTGTCAAAAAAAAAGAAAAAAGAAAAAAGAAAAATGAATAAAAAAATGTTGATGAATCGACAACATTTACGATACCATGATTTTCAATGAACCGTGAGGTCTTGGGCGTCGGATGGTTAGAATTTTACTCTCTATGCTCTTGGATTATTGTTAATTAAGTATAATCAAAACTTATATGCCAATTCCTAATCATTGTAGTATGAAAATTGAATAACTAGTAATTTGCACCAAGGACAAAGACAAAATGAAAATTCTATATTATTTTTTGTATAATTTTGAAATAAAACACCTATTTTAGTTAAAAATTAGAATCTAACACGTTTAATAACACTAGATTTGTAGACTTCTCTTATAATCATAAAGCTAATTTATTGCTCATCATAAAGTTGTGTAAATACTACTAATACTAAATAGGATTGACAACTTGAAGACCTTACTAAAAGGTCTAAATTGCTTGCAACGTTTTAAAGTTGTGCCTAAATTACAAAAAATATTACTAGTACTATAAATTTACAATTAATTTTAAATTTAAATTTAGAAAGTTTGTTTATATTCAATTAAACTTGTGTTGATCTTAAGATTTGATTTGATAATAAATGAATCAAACATTTTAACATAATGATATATATCTCGTATCATCTTCATCTCTAATATTGCTCTTCAAAATATAGTTTTTTTTTTTATCGATTGAGCCCTCGATTTCAAGTGGTTTGTAAGAAATTTTATTTCAGTCAACATTTAAACAAATCATCCGATTAGTTCATGGCTCATTCAAATAAAAAATGTCTGCACTCAACCAACTTAATTTTTACTTTCATGTACCAATAATTAGAATTTACCATCATAATTATTACAAATAATTTCAATCATTATCAAATAACCACCAAATTACTTGCAACATAATATGTGAATTTGCAACGTACTTGTTCCACATCTATAACAAAAATTACTGAATTACTACTACCATTTTATCTTTATTGTTTTCTTCTTTCATTTTACAAAGAAACACACGTCTTGATTTTCTATTTTCCTTTTCGAAAAGCGAATTACTTCTTAGTTCTTACTGTGGATTCTATTGATTTCTTACATTCTGTGATTCTTGTTTTTTATATACATTCTGTGATTCTGGTAAAGAAGTAACCGTTTTCAACAAAAATTTATTGCGAATTTGGACGAAATTGTTGGTGAAATGAATGAAGTTAGGTCGAATTAGCGCTCCATCCATACATTTGATCTCAACTCCGTGGCAGCTCCATACCCGCCAATGCGCTCGCCACCGCACCATTAAAACCCCAGTCGTCGGTTGCCAAGCGCCGCCGCCTCCATAACCACAAACCAGAAAAATTCTAAAAATGGAAGGACGACCGCACAGCATACAAGTGAGCGGCATGCAGTTTTCCTACGACGCCAATTCCCCTCTCTTCTTCGATTTCAGTGTCAACATATCGCCCGGATCGCGCTGCCTCCTTGTCGGCGCCAATGGATCCGGTTCGCGCCTCTATCTCTCTCTCTCTATTTTGCCCTTTCGCGGTTTTTCCATTTTTATTTTATGATTGGATTTGCTGAGGAATGATTGGAATGAGAGCAACATTGTGGCTGAATCGGCTTAGCCAAATAGAATTACCTAGTTGATACTTAGATGCTTGTTTGATCTTCTAAGAGGAATTAAGATTTGGAGATTTTGATTGATCAGGGAAGACGACCCTGCTGCGGATATTGGCAGGGAAGCATATGGTGGGTGGCAGAGATGTGGTGAGGGTGCTGAATTGCTCGGCCTTTCACGACACGAGTCTCGTTTGCAACGGTGATTTGGCCTATTTGGGGGAATCTTGGAGCAAAACTGTGGGCTCTGCTGTGAGTTCGGCCTTCTTTACAGAAGAAATTTACTATATTATGAATGTGGTTTTGTGTGAATATTCTTACATGTTCTGGACTATAGCTTGCATTGAAAGTTTGTTACTTTAGTTTTCTCATAATCAGCTGCATTTATAGAATGTGGTTGAGTTTTATGGTTAAATTGATGCTGTGATAAGTAGAAGTGTTTTTTGCTAGTTGCATTTGTTGTGTTCATTGTTTGGAAGGTAGTCTGAGTTTATGTTTTCTGTTGTGCTTGATATTTAGGGGGAGCTGCCTCTTCAAGGTGACTTCTCAGCCGAACATATGATATTTGGAGGTATTTGGTCCGGCTATTTTGTATATTACTTGTGACTATTTTATTTATCACAGCCTTGCACCATTGCGTTTGTGGATAATCCATTTGGTAATTCATGTTTTTTGTTTCTGTTTGTGGATATGATTATTCTTCTCACCATTTAAGTGCATTAAATTATTTATGCAAGATAATAATTATATTGCCGTTGTCATCTGAGGGGAATTAACTTGCCTTGTTATTTGTTTAATCCGGTGACAAATTAAGAAGTTGTTGGTCGTTGATTTTCTTTTCTTTTTTTGTATCATAATCCAGTTGAAGGTGTTGACCCTGTTAGACGGGATATGCTGATCGAACTTTTGGATATCAATCTTCAGTGGCGGATGCACAAGGTTTCTGATGGTCAACGGCGAAGGGTGCAAATTTGCATGGGTCTCCTTCATCCTTACAAGGTAACCTTTTTGCAGCTGACCATACGATGACAGTATCAAGCTTTGTGTATTTGTTATGGTTTTTGATATATGCTGTCTTATTTGGAAACACATTCTTACTTATCAGTAACGATTGAAAAATTGTGATAAATTTTTTGTTCTCGTTCATATTTTATTGTTTTACACCCATGCCGTTCATTAATTTCTGTCACTTCCAAGAGCTTGTATAATATGTTGGTGAGGACTGATTAGGCATCAATTTACGATACGATGTTTAATCAATTTTGAGAAAGTAACAACTTGTTTATCTGTCTGTGTTTACAATTGTCCTTTTTATTAGCAATTTTGCTAAAATTAAGCTTATCCAGGTACTTTTGCTAGATGAAGTCACTGTTGATCTAGATGTTGTGGCTAGGATGGATTTGCTTGAATTTTTCAGGGAAGAGTGTGAGCAGGTATGTCGTGCTAAATTTTTCTACATACTACAATGAATTGAGTTACTTAAGCTACTTCATCTACACCATATTTTGGCTGCCAATTTTAAAAGTTGTTACAATGCCTTTGGTCTCGTAGAAAATCGTTATATGGCGGCATAAATTAATAAGTTTGATGTCTAATTCCAGAGAGGAGCAACAATTGTTTATGCAACTCATATTTTTGATGGACTTGAGACATGGGCGACGGATCTTGTTTATGTCCAAGATGGTGTATTAAAGAAGTCGGAGAAGATGACTGAGCTCAATGAACTGAAGCATAACCAGAACTTGCTCTCAGTTGTTGAGTCGTGGCTACGGTCACAAAGGAAGATTGAGAAGAAGAGACCAATTGACTCTCCATCCCCTCTCAAAAAATCTTCTCCATTTGATGCTTCTCCTTTTAAGTCTTCAAGACATATGGCATATTACCGTTGATCTGCAGCCATTTCAGCTGAAAATTTGAATTCATCATCCAGAGATAGCACATTATAAGACCTCAATACAGTATTTATTTAGGGAAAACTATCTGGTTCTATCGAGGCATCAAATAACCACCTTGCGGCATTTATTTTATCAAATATATTTGCTCTTTTGTATTCCTATACCACCATGTTAGGTGATTGCTTGAGAATTTCTGTAATACACACATTGCTTCATTATATTTTTACTTATTTGATATACATTATTGAAACATTGTGTGAGCTATACATCCTACAGTATAAAAGTGAATGCTTTGAATTAGAGATAATCTTGTATTTTCAAGAATCTCTGTTTATTTCTTTGCTTTTGATCTTGAACATATATGATAATATGAGGCCTCTATTTATTTCAGATATAGTCTTGCTTTATTTTGGGAAACTCTTGGTATAGTTGTTGTAGATAGTAATTATGTGTGTGCATGCATTTTTTTGTGAAATAAGTTTTGACATGATACCAAAATTGTAGGTGGAGAGTGGGACTGTTTGCAACAATACCAACCAAATATGTCACTTTTTCTTGCCTAACACATTTAGTTAGATAGTCATATTTCTCCCTCTCCATTCATGTCATGCCCATTACGGCAAATTTAGAGTGTAATTTATTCATCTCTGTGTGTGTGCATGTAAAGTGAAGATTATAATTAGGGGCGGACATATGAAAAATTGTCAGGAAAGCCGCGATGGGAATGGGACATGGAGCAATGTTCCGTCGTATTCATCAAAATTATTTCGTCCGTTCTGCAACAAGTCGCTCAAAACTTTTAGGCATGAGAGTAAAAAGTGATTGAAGTGGTATAATCTATGTATGATGTTTCTTATTTTAAAACAAGCCACTTATAACGAGATAATCCAACAAGAAATACGAGCCACTTATTATGGAAGGGATGAAGGATAATCTAAGAAATTTATATTGGGGGAGCTCCGCTGCCTAAGCTTGTATTCACCACCAATTTCAACATTGTTGATCATACAATATTAACAATTCAGTACAATTTTAGAGTTTAGTCATTTAAATTACCAACTCTAAAGAAAAAGTAATTTAATAATTTTAAATATAAAAATAGTACTTCTCCGACTCTTTATATTTTATATGATGTTGGTGTATCCCAACTGCAAATCGAGAAGGTTGTCGTGAAGAAGTCTTAAACACCATGTGGCAGTTGGTTTAATTAGATTAATCATAGGATCTCTATGATTGTCCTAATCTTTTGTTATGAGTTTTAATTATATTATCAAGTGCAATAACAGTTTCATGTATTGATATGTCGTTTAATTAGCAGACAATTGGGAGTATATGCTACCACAGTATGAGTACTTTCATAAAAATGGCATAAATTATGTATTGTTGAAAATGCTCACCCTTTTATATTCAAAGAAGAGTTTTTCTTTCTCTCAAAAAAAAAAAAAAAAAAGAAAAGAAGAAGAAGAAGAAGAAGAATTTTTCTCATATGAATGTAGTAGTTGTTAACTTTGTCTGAAGTTGAACTCACATTTCAATTACAACACCTTAGATATTAATTAATATTTCAAAATTCAGTTTACCTTTGTATCCACAAAATCTTTTTGATGTTTATTGATAAAGAATAATTTAGAAATAAATCAATCATAAATTGAGATAAGTACGTTTAATATATAGATATAATAGCTAACATGTGGCACTATGTTTTCAACTTAAAAGCGTCTTGTTGTAAATTAGTTCGTTATATTCTG
Source organism: Schizonepeta tenuifolia (assembly GCA_029490685.1). Taxonomy (NCBI): domain Eukaryota; kingdom Viridiplantae; phylum Streptophyta; class Magnoliopsida; order Lamiales; family Lamiaceae; genus Schizonepeta; species Schizonepeta tenuifolia. The sequence goes on along the minus strand of CM055957.1, from coordinate 77,427,710 downwards.
TTACAATACAATGTCTCAAATCAAAATTATAACAATTTTTCGTCAAGAATAATAACAATACAATGAATTAATTAATCAACCTTAGTACTATTTGCAAGGTGTATAATGTTTTATCACAAATTCACAACCACTAAAAAATCAAAACCCTCTTTTTCCTTTCCCAATATTTGAATTGCAGATTTTCTAAATACAGTATTAATTTTTTATTAATGAAACCAATAAAGTGTTAAATTTTGTTTCTCCAAAAGTTGACAATATAAATAGTGGAGAAAACGTTTGAATGTTGAGATCATGGCATCATCATGTCAAGGTGAGCTTTTGTTTCTCAAAGCAGCGGAAATGGCGAATTCGTTTCCGGAACACTATATAAACAGTCACAGTCAATCAATCAATTTGGTTTATCGCAATTACTATATGTCTACGTGCGCGGCTCTGTTTCTCTGATCGATTTTCTCTCTCTATCTATTAAGATTTGGCGGTAAGCCGATCTTTATGCCTATTGCTCTGCTTTTTTCAATTTTCTGAATTTAGTTTATTTTCTAAGGCGCGTTCAGAATTTATTTTTTTGTTTTTATTTCTCCTTCTTCTGGAAATTGCATTTGGTTACTGGAAAATCTTATGTCCTCGATTTGTGATGCATGTTAACGGAATATGTAATTCGAGGGATTTTCACCCGCCAATGTTTATTTTTATTTTCTTTGTCAAAATAGGTTTTCAGCAGCGTCGGCGAGTTTCTAACATCTTACCTATTCCGGAATCAAGGTATCGCCGCGATCGTTCAAAATTACATTTTTCGTATTTCTTATTATGATGTTCGTTGTTGGTTTCCCCTTGCGCTGTGAGAGTAGGCATTTTTTGAAGGTGTTAATTACACGATTTGCGTGAATGTCGCAAACTAATTTATATGTTCCAAATTGATGATATTTCTTGTTCTGTGTTGAATCACATTTGTCTGTGAATCCGGGTATTTTTGTGTTTTGAGTAGCACATAGACATCACATTCTATGATTCGTCAGGAATTTGAGTTTTTTCTGAAATTGGTAACGTTTTTGGCATTTTGACAGGACAAGAATGAAAGTATGTAACTAGTGTACTACTGACATACCCATTTTCCCAAGGCAACACACATTGTCCCAAGGTAACGATTTGCACCCGCCTTTTTCTGAGTCATATGAATAATCAGTTCGGGGTCAAACTTATTCTAAAATGATCGTTTTGTCATTCTTAGATGTTTGGCAGGTGAGATTATGGTGCATAATGGAAGTTGGTCAGGCAGTTACGTGTAAATTACCTCTTAACCAGAGGGAAAGTAATTAATGGATTCAGCCAGAAGTTGGTTCCATAAGTTTCAACAAAGAGATCGTTTGAGGACATTGACTAGAAAGAAGGTTTCAATGGGCAGTGCAAGAGAAGAACCGGATTTACTCGCCGATGAGGAAGCCTCAACTCTCACAAAACAGAGGGTGGCTGCGGCAAAGCAGTATATTGAAAATCATTACAAGGAGCAAATGAGAAATCTTCAGGAAAGGAGGCAGAGGTATATTGCTTAATTATTTCTTTAGAAACTTTCTTCTGTACATCTCTGCATTAAATTTTGCTGTATCCACTCAAGCATCTGTGTTGCGTAACAAACTGTATCATGCATCAGTATCTTTACTGTAATTATTGCGAATAATTGAAAATTTCAACAATTGTGGTTGACCTTGAACACTATTATGAAAAAATGATAGTTTCTTTGCGTTCTCTAGTCACTATATAGCCTTTTAGGTTTAGTAATAACTGTTTTGGGATTAGGTAATATAAGTGGATCGATAAGGGCCTTGTGGAACATGTAAAGACTCGTAATGGCTAAGTGAAAGTTGTACGTCAGTGTGGGCGCAGTCAAAATTCAAACGTCATTAGTACAATGCTACCTATTTCCAAAAGCAGAATTGTTCTAAATTTTGTTTCTGGAGAAATTAAGTTCGTAGGCATTATACCCTTTTTTCTTTATTGGTAGTTATTTCTCTTAAAGTTAAATGGTTTTCTTCCGGAGAGGAGACTACCTGATTTAGGTTGATATGTTCATTAAACTCTTTTTGTCTTTCTATAATATTCTCTTATATGATAGCAAAAGGTAAAATCATAAGGAGATTGAGACTCTTCATACACGAGCAGCAATCTTCTTCATTACTTTGGCTTCTTTGACTGCATCGTGTTTAGAATTTTTGGGGTAGGAAATGCCATTTCCTGATATTGTTGACAGGTTATGATTCGACATATGTTTCTTAACAGGCGAAATTTACTTGAAAAGAAGCTAGCTGATGCTGATGTATCTGAGGAAGATCAAAACAACTTATTAAAATTTCTGGAGAAGAAAGAAACTGAATACATGCGCCTTCAGAGGCACAAAATGGGTGCTGATGATTTTGAATTACTGACTATGATTGGGAAGGGTGCTTTTGGGGAGGTAAACGTTACTACAAATAATATGCCTATCTGAGTTTCTAATACTTGCTTCAGTCGATATCTGTTTATTAACTTTCCTATATTTGACTTGTAACTGGACCTCAACTTGTTCAATTTATCATTACCTCATGTCCACTTGTAGAGTGCATGTCCACGCATTCTTGCATTTACTCTTTAGCAATTGCTTTACGAATAAAAGCAAGGAGTATATTTATATGCTCTCTTTTACCAGTTACAGACATAGTGTGTGGTGAAATAAAATTCTTTGGTTTGTAATCAGCTAATAATCATTGATGCATTTATTTCCATAAACTTGAAAATGGTAGCAATTCATAATTAATGAATCTGTTTGATTTCATAACTTTTATAGCTGAGCTTGAATGGAAATTTGAGGTGAATTCATGTGAGCTTGCGGAACAAAATCAATGATGAAATTGATTTTCTTCCATGATCGCTGCCCCTAGGTCTGCGTGCCTGAGAAAAGAGTGATAGTTTTCTAGCACAATAGTATGCAATAACTATTTTCAATTGATTTTCTTCCATGCCCCTGGGTTTGCGGGTCTGAGAAAAGAGTGATGGTTTTCTTTGGTTTGTAATCAGCTAATATTTATTGATGCATTTATTTCCATATACTTGAAAATGGTAGCAATTCATAATTAATGAATCTGTTTCATTTCATAACTTTTATAGCAGAGCTTGAATGGAAATTTGAGGTGAATTCATGTGTGCTTGCGGAACAAAATCAATAATGAAATTGATTTTCTTCCATGATTGCTGCACCTGGGTCTGCGGGCCTGAGAAAAAGAGTGATAGTTTTCTAGCACAATAGTATGCAATGACTATGTTCAATTGATTTTCTTCCATGATCGTTGCCCCTGGGTCTGCGGGCCTGAGAAAAGAGTGATAGTTTTCTTTCGTTTGTAATCAGCTAATAATTATTGATGCATTTATTTCCATATACTTGAAAATGGTAGCAATTCATAATGAATGAATCTGTTTCATTTCATAACTTTTATAGCAGAGCTTGAATGGAAATTTGAGGTGAATTCATGTGTGCTTGCGGAACAAAATCAGTAATGGAATTGATTTTCTTCCATGATCGCTGCCCCTGGGTCTGCGGGCCTGAGAAAAGAGTGATAGTTTTCTTTCGTTTGTAATCAGCTAATAATTATTGATGCATTTATTTCCATATACTTGAAAATGGTAGCAATTCATAATGAATGAATCTGTTTCATTTCATAACTTTTATAGCAGAGCTTGAATGGAAATTTGAGGTGAATTCATGTGTGCTTGCGGAACAAAATCAATAATGAAATTGATTTTCTTCCATGATCGCTGCCCCTAGGTCTGCGGGCCTGAGAAAAGAGTGATAGTTTTCTAGCACAATAGTATGCAATGACTATGTTCAAGTGATTGTCTGGGTGCCAAACAATGGTGCTGGTTGTCTAGTAGGTGCATGGAGGTGGGACCAATGGCTAGGTTAGTTGCATCGAGAAGACACTAATAACAGGAAGGACTAAGGCAAGAGAATGTGGTTGATGATGGAGCAGTTAAGTAGATAGATAAAACACATAATGATGGCACTTTGAACTGGAATATCATTGCCTTAGATTGGAAGGTTTTGGGGGAAATGGACAGGGTTAATGATGAAAAAACAATGACAGGAAGGAGGGTAATGGTGACGAAGAGTGTTAAGAGCAATGAGGGTGCAGATGAATGTCATGTGTTCATATGTATCTGGGAAAGCTGATTCAGTGGCCATATACGAATTAGACAGACTACTTGATTACATTTCATAATTTGATTTAAATGATTGAATATATGATACATTTCTCAGTGGTTATGGACTTCTATGCATTAACTTGCTAATGAGAATTGCTTTAAGAATGTTGAGTTAGTTTGGCATGGTTTCCTTTACCATTGCATACCACAAGGTGCTATTTGATTGAATTTGATGAATCGGATGTTAACGAATATTTAAGTGCAATCTGGTTACTCAATTACTGAAAGAAAAAAAATTCTTATGAGTGGTTACATGCCATACAGGTTAGAGTCTGTAGGGAGAAGACAACAGGTTGTGTGTATGCAATGAAAAAGCTTAAGAAATCAGAAATGCTTCGCAGAGGCCAGGTATCTGATAATTGATCTTCATTTTATCCTAATTTAATTATGTTTATTATGTCATTTGTCTCTCGATTCTGTATTTTTTAGGTTGAACATGTGAAAGCTGAAAGGAATCTGCTTGCAGAGGTGGATAGCAATTGCATTGTCAAATTGTACTGCTCTTTCCAAGATGACGAGTATTTGTATCTTATCATGGAATATCTTCCCGGTGGAGATGTCATGACTTTATTAATGAGGAAGGATACACTGACTGAGGATGAGGCCAGATTTTATGTAGCAGAGACAGTTTTGGCTATTGAATCTATTCATAAGCATCATTATATACATAGGTCTGTTGATGGATGGTTTTGAATGCATAATTTCTATCTAGCATACTTTATATATGGATTCATTGAGCTACCTCAATGTCTGACTTCTATTTTTCCTTAAATCTGATTGGCTGCAGAGACATTAAGCCTGATAACTTACTACTTGACAGACATGGTCATTTAAGATTATCAGATTTTGGCCTGTGCAAGCCTCTAGACTGTAGTACTCTAAAAGAAGATTTTTCCGTTGGAGAGGGCGTTAATGGAAATTCAAAAGGTGATGATAGCTCAGCTCCAAAACGCACCCAGCAAGAGCAATTGCAACATTGGCAAAAAAATCGGAGAATGCTTGTAAGTTAAGCAACAAGCTCTCTTGGTTATTCTTTGCTTGATACTATGCTAGGATATCATTGGTTGGAAATTGATCATGGTGTGGTTAGCTATGCTCTGTGCTTCATTCCTGCAGAAACTGTAGGAATGATGAACATTTGAATTGTCACTATATTGTCCTTCAGATTATAAGAAACACTTGTTGAGTTAACCTTTTTTATATGTTGCGATTGCAGGCTTATTCGACTGTTGGTACCCCCGATTATATTGCTCCAGAAGTTCTTTTGAAGAAGGGTTATGGAATGGAATGTGATTGGTTAGCTTATATTACACTCCTTGAAATTTTGAGTTTTACTCTGTTTTTGGCTATGCTGTTCCTATTCTGGAACTACACCTTTTCAAATTTCTTGTACATTTTTGTGAAAAGTCTTTGCTCGTGCCCTTTCCTATTTCAACATCTTTTCTCCTTCCATCTGTGTTATTTTAAACTCACATCCGTACCGACAGAGGTTAATTATGTGGTTAGTATTTTTCTTTCACACATTACTGTATAATGTGGCCTTTTCTTGTTATGCAGGTGGTCCCTTGGTGCTATCATGTTTGAAATGCTTGTGGGTTATCCTCCCTTCTATTCTGATGATCCTATGTCAACATGCCGGAAGGTAAAAGGATTGCCTCTGATGTTGCGCAAAAACTCAGTTTTAAATGTTTTGCACTGTTATGGAGTTTGATGATTTTGCAATGTTTTATCTCGTATGTGTATGTTGTATCACCCCACTTCAAGGATCTCTGCATGGATAACCCCCCTTTTTCACTACCTGCATCAGCAGAAGCCGTTTTGATGCTGGTTTTGGCCCAATGAATCAAGAACACCGTTAATTCTGCTAAACTTTAAGTGATACATGAATGATTCAGCTGGTTTTGTTTTGCACTAAAACTTATATCCAGTATTGAAATTGTTATAGACAGAGTCAGATTTTTTGTCCCTCTGTCCCCGAAAACTGTGTTGTGGTTGGCACGGGTTTTAAAAAAAGTGTGGTAGATGTATTTTGAGTGGAGAAAGGGTCCCACAATTGTGAATGGGATGATGTCCAAATTAGGAAACACCTCAATTTTTAGGGACGCCCGATACAGTAATAAGACCACAATTTTTGGGGACGGAGGGAGTACTATTTAGTTCTTCTAATCTATTTATGGATCCGTTTATACCCTGAACAAATTGGTCCGACTCCGACCTGCCGGATCCAGTTATCAAAGGGATTAATTGTGTGTTCTACTGTCAATAAAATAATCTTATGGGTTCATGGGCTTGAGTTGTCACTTCCAGCTTGTAGTAATCGGAGGTTGAGACATTACCGATCTATGTAATCATTGACATGGTTTTTATCAGTCGCAAGGTTGCTGAAGGAAATTTCGTTGCTCCTTCTGCTCAGACCGATTTTTGTTATGGAAAGAAAGTGCAGGCAGGCTTTAGTATGCCATTCTCTGAGCAATTTTGGCATATCCAGCAGTTCAAATAGCTGTCATTTTCCCATCCTTATTCCTTACCTGTAGTTGGTTGTAATCCCTATGTAATATGATGGGTCAAGATAAATGACGTAAATTTAGACTTATTGCTCTTATTTGCAGATAGTGAACTGGAAATCACATTTAAAGTTTCCAGAGGAAGCTACACTTTCATTGGAAGCAAAAGACCTAATAAGCAAACTACTTTGTAGTGTTAATCAGAGGCTTGGTTCAAATGGTGCAGATGAAATAAAGGTGCTATACAGTGTGTTATGGCATGTTCTTTGGACTTACTCAAGTTGATAGACAATGGGTTGATTATCTGTTGGTTTAGGTACATCCTTGGTTTAACGGAGTTGACTGGGATAACATATATAATATGGAAGCAGCATTCATTCCCGAGGTTAAAGATGAGTTGGATACCCAGAATTTTGAGAAATTTGAAGAGGTATCTGTATCTGTTCAAATTAGATTTTAGTGTCTTCTTAACATCGTCAAAAGTTGTAGCTAATCAGAACTATTTTGTTCTGCAGTCTGAGCACCACGCTCAAACTTCATCCAAATCTGGTCCATGGAGAAAGGTATTACTTCTGCTTCAAGTTTTTGAATGTATATTTATAAATAAACTTCTACTTATGCATGTATTATAACCACATCGTCTGCAGCATTCTTTGCTGGTTTCTACAAACTTGTCTACTTTGTTGCTTGCTCATTGCATTCTGTGAGATCTATGAAAACTAACAGTAATTCTCATATGGGGTATAAAGTTTTGAAACTTATTCTAAGCTTATCTTTTTATTGTACCAGCAGATGCTTTCGTCCAAAGACATCAACTTTGTCGGGTACACATACAAGAACTTTGAAATCGTGAATGACTACCAAGTTCCTGGAATGGGTATCTCTCTCCTGTGGCTTTGTGTTGTACATGCTTTATGCATTTACTCGCATGCTTGTACATTTTCTGCGAGCATTTGTTGTTCGTATGCCAGTTTGTGTGAATCTCTAGAAATACTTAATGTGATGTGCATATGCTAAGTAAGATTATTGAGTAGCTAATGAAATCAGCAATTAAAATATGCCTCATGCTTTCATGGTGACTGATTCTAGATCTTTTTTGTTTTGTTACTTCTTTTGTGCCTTCAACAGCTGAATTGAAGAAGAAAAATACCAAGTCAAAGAGGCCAACAATCAAATCGCTTTTTGGTATGTCACATATATATTGTTCTTTGACAACACCCTCACGTTTTGACCAAATACACAATTAATTTGTTCCATTAGCTACAAAAAGTATCCATGACGTTTTTGCCAATTTAAAGCCAGTTATGTTTCTAAACTATGAGGTGCCCCCTGAAGCACTGAGCCATTGAGTTTTGTATTTGTAATACAAATTCCCTCTCTCAATTGGTGCGATTACTTTGAGGGGTTTCTTCTAATGCATATAAACTTTTTGATTCTTTCTTGTAAATTGGTTAAACCTCGAGGGTAGTTTTTGTTCTTAACTCTCAATCATAGAGTGATATATACAAAGTAATTTGAGATTCTTGGATAGCTATTTGCAGTTTGAGCTCTGATATAACAGATTTTTCTGAAAATAAGCCAAACGAAATGACAAGTGAATGAATGGAAAGAAATTGAATGCAAATGAAATATTAACAATATTGCCTGTTTTTTTAAATACTCAGGAGCCGCATACTCTAGTCCTGGATTGAGCTTATGATTTATTCTCATCTTTAACTTTTTAGGTACCATAAATTTTGTGACTTGTTATCATCTTATTTTTGTGTGACTTATTCTAACAGATGATGAGACGGAAACATCTGAGACCGGAGGCAGCCAATAAAATTCGGAGACCCTTGTGTACGTTGTACCTTCCCTTCTGGTGTTTCTCAAATAACTGGCATGCAAAACAGAGTAATGTAGCTGATCTCGCTCTATTGTCTCACATGCATGCTATACTCTCAACAGATGTGGATTTGCTAGTCGGGCTAGTGCTCTTCTCGTCTTCAACGAAGTCCTGGCTTGTTTCTGTGAATCTGCAACTGATTTGCTTGAATTTGAGAAATGGCCCTTACATTTTCTATCTAACCAAGACTGAAAGGACTGACTCATTGTAGGTAGGGACTTTTTTTTCTTTTTCTTGGAAACCACAGCGTATTGATTGCATAAAGAATACACATTTGACCAATTTCATACCCAAACTCTATAAAAGTTAACAAATTACGCAAGTGTTCTTGACATCTTTGGTTTGATCAATGGTGTATGGTTATCGCCAACTTTTTATTGCAGTATCCATAGTCTAAGTGGAAGATTAAAGAGTCATTTAGTGCGATTTTTTTTTTCTTTCCTTTTTTTAGGTAGTTTGCATTTTATAGCAAGGAGCGAGTGTTTTGTAAAACATTTAAATGTTGCAGCCGTAGATGAAATTAAAAAGAAAACGGTCTAGAATTTTTGTTTTCTTGTACGAGCACATCGGTAATTAAAAATTACTATTGAATTTTTATCTTTCTTTCAATTGGAACGTAGCCACGCAGTATTTGTTAACAAAGTATTGTGATTGCCTTTAGAACGACATATATGATATATACTATCAGCAACGACGAGAAATTGAACAATTGATATTTTTGAATAATATTATCTGCTGATTTGAGAGTCAAATTGTACTAAAGATTGTAATGCATGGCACACTATAATAAGTATAAGGGAGAAGCTTATGTAATTTGGACTTGTATTTGTCATAGAGTCATATTTCACTGCTAATCCACCCCAAAAATCTTACTTGTTAGCGTATTTGATACTTATTAGATGCTATCATGTCAAATCTATCTTAATAAACATAGAAATTAAGATATGAAACATATCAAGTTATGAATATTAAAGTCAGCCTCCCGTTTCCACTATGGACCCCACCCCTCCCTCCATTCCTTCCTGTTTTAGAACATTACAGTATCTTAATCTGCTGCGCTCCCTAACCCTGGTGACCATCTTACATCAAACCTTTCTTAAGATAGAAAATTATACTTACAAATTAACCTATCACACTCGAATCTTTCAAAATTTCAATAAAACCTAGTAGTAAATTGTTTTTTTTTTTTAATGAGTAAATTGTTACTTCACTACCAAACCGACGTGTTTTATTGGCATTTTCCCCTTATCTTCTTCCCTATGTCTTTACTATGCCGGCCAAACTATCTACCTTAATATTCTATCTCCCTCATTATTATTATATTCCTACTTCTTATCAGTTATTTGTCTCCAATTTCTTTAAGTACTCGCATGCACGCCACATTTCCTCCCTCCTCCAAAACTCCTTCCATTATTTAGATCTCCATTTCATTTTAATTTCTTCATATTTAATATTAAAGAATTAAATTCTTATTCCTTATTACTCGCCTGCAACCACATTTCCTCCCCTCCCACCTCCATCCATTATTTCTCTCTTTCAATTTAATTTCGTCATAGTATTATTAATTTCCATTATTCTAAAAAAAAAAAAATTCCATATATTATCCATTATTACGTTTTCTGTTATTTGATGTGTATGTAATGCAACCTCAAGAGCAGTTAAACTACTCAGGGAATTTATTTTCCGAACATATGAATAAGGGCTCTGACAGAAATGACCAGCTCTCCCAATGGGTCGAACACGTAACCAAGCAACTCATTGAAGACAACGATAACGACCGCCTCACCGCCGCCTACGAGGAGGGCGGCAGCGGCGCCACCGTCGCTGCCCTCCTCGGCGACCTCAGCCCGATCCGCAAAGCCGCCAAGAAGAGCTCCGACGACAGCCCGGGCTCCATCCTCCTTCAGCAGTGGAGCTCCCACGATCAAAACAAGAAACCACAACCGGCGGCGGACGAGGCGGCGATGAGCCTGCTGACGCTGCTGTTCGAGTGCGCCGTGGCGATCTCGCTCGACAACCTCGGCGAGGCGCACCGCATGCTGCTGGAGCTGTCGCAGACGGCGTCGCCCTACGGCGCGTCGTGCGCGGAGCGCGTGGTGGCCTACTTCGCCAAGGCGATGTCGAGCCGCGTGGTCAACTCGTGGATCGGGGTGTGCGCCCCCCTCGTCGACTTCAAGGCCGTCCACGCGGCCTTCCACGTGTACAACAACGTGGCGCCGTTCATCAAGTTCGCGCACTTCACGTCCAACCAGGCCATCCTGGAAGCCTGCAGCCGCCACCCGCGACTGCATATAGTGGACCTCGACATCATGCAGGGCCTGCAGTGGCCGGCCCTCTTCCACATCCTGGCCACTCGGGTGGAGGGCGCTCCCCACGTCCGAATGACCGGGATGGGTTGCTCCAGAGAGCTGCTTCTCGAGACTGGGAAGCAGCTCTCCAGCTTCGCCCGACGCCTCGGGATGCACTTCGAGTTCCACCCCGTCGAGAAGAAGTTCGGGGACATTGTGGACGTGTCGGCCCTCCAAATTCAGCGCGGCGACACGTTGGCCGTGCACTGGCTCCAGCATTCCCTGTACGATGCGACGGGGCCCGACTGGAAGACGATGAGGCTCCTCCAGGGGCTAGGGCCCAGGGTGATCACGCTGGTGGAGCAAGAGATGGGACAGGGGGGATCGTTCCTGGATAGGTTCGTGTCCTCACTCCACTACTACTCCACCCTGTTCGACTCCCTGGGGGCATTCCTCCCAGGGGACGACCCGGGCCGCCACCGCGTGGAGCAGTGTGTCCTGCATAGGGAGATAAACAACGTGCTGGCGGTGGGGGGCCCGGCTCGGAGCGGGGAGGAGAAGATGAGGCATTGGAGGAGCGAGCTGTCGAGCAATGGGTTCGTGCAGATAGGGATGAGCGGGAACTCTATGGCGCAGGCGCAGTTGATATTGAACATGTTTCCGGCGGCGCGTGGGTATAAGTTAGTGCAGGGAGATGGAACATTGAGCCTCGGATGGAAGGATACCAGCTTGTATACTGCATCTGCTTGGACTTCACCAAATCAGCTTTAGTTTTAGATACCATACTAGCTATATATAGAACAAATACAATTTTAATTGTTTCGTTTATTTTATTTTATATAATATGCCATGAAATGTAAAAGCTGGCTATTAATTGTCATATGTATAAAATTGTTGGACATGCCGGCTGGTGAATTCAATGTCGACGTGGCAATGGCGAGAGAAAACACCATCGTTCTATATTATAAAATCGCGTATTATATATGAATAACTTGACAAATAAAATTCAGCTGTCACGTGCGATATGATTTCCTGAAAATTGAATTATGTGAAGAAATTAAAAAAAAAAAAGTGTATTTAGAAATAACTTTTAAAAGTCATGGAAAAAAAATCCAAGTTAGAATGGAAAAAAATTAGTATAGTATGTTTTAACCAAATTAACCCTAGTGTCTATTGAGGATTGAAATAAAATCCAAGGCTCACACATTGGACTGTTGACTGACTGGTGAAGCGGGTCGGATAAGTTAGGTCCGGACCCTATGGAATGAGACGGGTCATTGGGGTGTAACATACATACATACTAATGCGGATATTGGTCATTTCTCATACTCCAATCCATATCCATAATTAATGAAAAAGGGAATGTAGAAAAGAATCGGTTTGATATCTGCCCCCACCAACTCCTACATAAATACTATAATACTTTGGTTATGATTAATTTTAAAGCATTGGGAGACAAAAATGTATGATGTGGTATCAATCAGTTAACTAATTAATCCACATTCACATACATACATTGGAATTAGGATAAACAAAATGCGATAGTATTACACCTTTGATTAGTAGTAGGGGCGTGCACGTTTGTGGCTCCAACGACATTACCATCCCGCGTTTTCAACAATCATTGCATCACATTCCTTTTTTTTTTTTTTTTTTGCCACATCCAAAGGTTATCTTTTTCATGATTTATTACCTTGCATTTGAGTTGTTTTAATTAGATAGTCAAAACAATTCAGAAAACAGAAAAAAAAAATAATCAAATCAAAACTTTATAGGAAATAATGTAATTGGTTCATACTATGAATAGGAGACAAGCTTTCTCCATTGGTCATTTGTTGACAAACGATGGTAAAAAAAAATGATCAAAGGAGATGAAAAAAGAATTATTTGTAAAATTCCACTTTATTTTTCTATTGAACATCCAACGCTCGAGTTAATAGAATCGGACAAGACCATTAATAATTAAAAAGTATATATTAGACATGAGAGGAAATCAGATTAATCATAATGACAATTTACTTAACAAAATTGAGTTGGTAAACTATAATGTTACGTATGTTGGGGATGAAATTTGACTATATATCATACATGTTGTATTTAGGGAATAAATTATTTGTTCATAGTTGAAATAATATGTTGCCAAATGATATTCAAGTTTTGTGAAGTCTTGTTCGACGATAAATTTCATTTATAATAATCTACCAAATAAGGTAGAAAATCTACATAATAAATTTTATTTATAATCCACCACATAAGATGAGAAAATCTACACCGTGTTTAGATGTGGGACCGACTACACCATTACATAGGGTGAAATTACTACACCATCAAATAAGGTGAGAGATTGAACCCAAGGCCTATCTTTAAAGAGAGACTTGTGATGTCTCAGCTAGCTAATTAAGATAGGCGTCGTCGCCAATTTCATTTATAATAATTAAACTTAGGCCATGTTTGGTAAATAGTATTAAGTCATATTATATTATAAATATAGGTTAATGTATTGTTTGGTAGGAAAAATTATTATTACTGAAAACCTTTTATTAGGTCCAAGCCCTGTATTATAATACAAAGGTAGGCATACTAATAATACCACCACCCCTGGTATTATTTATGTTGAGTTCTACAATAACTCATACTAAATGTTAAAATGACAAAAATTGCCCACCATTCTTGATCTTCTTCCCCATTTCTCTCTTCTACCTCTCATCTCACCACCGACAACTATTCATCCCCTTCAATCTTGTGCTCAAAAGAGAAAGCAGAAACAAACTCCCTGAGGCGGCCGTCGACACCGCCGCCGCAGTGCGGCAGCTCCTCCCACTCATTCTCACCCAAATCACACATCACATCACATCTTGGTGGCGGCGGCTGTCTTGAGCTTCATCCAGTTTCACTCCGCCGTGTCGAAGACGAGCAACTGTCTGAATGTGGGTGTGGTGAGAGTGAGAGCTGAAAGAAGAGAGAGAGAAGGGGTTTTTTATAAGATGATATTATGTGTAATTTTTAAGTTAGGGTAGGGATAAAATAAGAAATGCATAAGTTAATATTGATTTTAACATAATGTACCAAACAAGAAATTTTCACAAAAAAAAAATCTTATACTTTCTACCAAACATACAATTACAATAATTTATCGTACATATTCATATTATTTATCTATATACTTATCTCAATATTATTAATATTCCTACCAAACACGGCCTTAGCATATTATGACTTATGCATGTACTCATACCATTAGCTAATTCTAAATCACAAAATTGACACGACACAATAGATGCAACACAAAAATATAACTGAGGATCGCATTTTCAATTGCCTCAAATAGGAAATGAGAAAAAAAAAAAATTACTCGGCTTTCTCTTTTCCAATACCCACCACTCACCCCAATAATCAATCATCTTTTTCCAGTCTCTCTCTCTCTCTCTCTCTCTCTCTTCTCATTTCGCCTTTCCTCTCACACACAGCACATACACACACGAAATCGATTGTTTTGCTCTCCCTAAACTATTTGCCCCCTTCCCCCCCTCCTTTTTTTCTCTCCTCTTTCCTCAATTCTCGCTCATCTGTCTCCTCTTTGTATTGTTCGTTATCATCATTATTATCATAGTGCTTAGATTCGTTCATTTTGATATAATTATTATTCAAAAGAAAGCTTACTCTGTGCTCTGTTTTGATCGGTTATATTTTGGGTTTTGGTCAATGAGATCAACGACGACTGATTATGAGTTCGTGAGTTAGGGTTTCGAATTAGGGTTTCGTCTTTCCGACGATGTAGTTCGAGGAAAGAAGGCCTTGATCGATAATTTTTGCTTATTTATTCATTCATTTGCGGGGAGTCCGGCTTTAGCATTTTTGTTGCGTTATTTTTGGACGTTTATTGAACTCGGATTCGGGTTTTTTTAATATCCCGATCAAGGCGTCGTCAGTCCTTTCTGGACTTTTTGGTGAAATTTTGGAATTTGGATTTTTTTTCCTAAAATCCGGCCAATCGCCATGGATCATGTCGTGGGTGGAAAATTTAAGCTTGGGAGGAAAATTGGGTGCGGTTCATTTGGTGAACTCTTTTTAGGTACACCTCCAGTCATCGCCCAGTTCACTCCGTTGTTTGCTCTTTTGAATTACTTAAATTGATTCAATGTTCCTTCTAATAGACAAAATATATACTAATATGTATTTTTGTTTGTAGGTGTGAACATACAGAGTGGAGAAGAAGTAGCCATCAAGCTGGTATCTTCCTTTAAATTTTCCATCAATTTCTTGCGTTTTTCGTTTGATTAATGAAAGTAGTGGGGTTCGTTTATATGTTATTTATTTGGCCCAGAATTTCATCTATTGAAATCTATGGTGATCATCAATTTTAGATTTTCGAGCTTGGAACCTATAGGTTACTTAGTTGACTCTCATCATCTTATGTTTCTACCCTCATCTCAAGGAGTATAGGCATAGTATATGAACTCAACAAACCATGAGCATGCTTGTGTATCTAGTGCTAAAATGAAGATAATAGAATATAACTCACTGTCAGTAGTACAGAGATAGATTTATGAAGATCTATGTGGCGAGATTAATGATTTATCCTTGTATAAATGTGACCAGTATATTTGACTTGGTAGCAGGTTTGATTTTATTTTCTATGTATGGACAGCCTTGTGACTGTGTTTACTTATTTCTGATCCCGTGAAGTTCTGTTGTTTCCTTCTGCACTTGAGTTCTTATCTAGTACTAATTTATCTCAGCATTTTTGTTATTAATGTTTAGACTTTGCACCTTATTCACAGGACTGCCATCGGTTTGTTTTGTTGTTATTTGCCAACTAATTCCCTGAAAGTTGTATTACTAAACTAAACATGCGGTTTTGTTGTTGCTGCTGTTGGCAGGAATTAGTGAAGACCAAGCATCCTCAGCTTCACTATGAGTCAAAAATTTATATGCTTCTTCAAGGAGGAAGTAAGTTTCTTTCTTTCTTTTTTTGTATATTTGATACCCCAATGTTAGACGCAGACTATTGGATGGATCTAAATATGATGTTAAATGTTGCGTAGTTGACCACAAATTTGGAGAGTGGTAGGATGTGTTTTTCTGAAGTTGGATATTGCTGCATTTTTGTTTGCAAACTTGGTAATATGATCTTTTCCCGGCTTTCATGCTTTGCTTCGCAGTGAATTCAAAGCTATACTTTTTATTGCACGCAATTGTTTGATTAGTGCATGTGAAATCAGGCTCTTGGGTTTTAGAGAAACTCCTCTTTTATTGCCTTCGAATCTGGTAAAGTTAACTTGAATATAAATTTAAAGGTTTTTCTTTCTCATATATATATAGCTGGCATCCCCAACTTGAAATGGTTTGGAGTTGAGGGCGAATATAATATTATGGTGATAGACCTTCTCGGGCCAAGTCTGGAAGATCTCTTTAACTATTGCAACCGAAAGTTTTCCTTGAAAACGGTGTTAATGCTCGCAGATCAACTTGTAAGTGGTTTGACTTTTAAAGCATGTTTTTTTCGGTTCTAATTTTTGAATATCCACTTTACTGTAAAAGACTAATTTTGTGATTCTTGTGTAGATTAATAGAGTTGAGTACATGCACTCAAGAGGATTCCTTCACCGGGATATAAAGCCTGATAATTTTTTGATGGGCTTGGGCCGCAAAGCAAATCAAGTATGCTTTTCTCTTACTTAAGACACCATACATTTACTTAGATTAGTGCAAAAGTGATTTTGTATTTTTTTTCCCTTTTTTAAAATCTTTTTGAAAGACTGTTGTTCCATCATACTTCTCACCGCTCGTCTTAATTTATTATTACTCACTTTTCTTTCTGCATAGCATCCCTTAGATTTGAATAAAACCAAATGGTATGTTATCTTGTACTGCCACCACCATATGATATGCTCCTTCAGTCTCAGTTTATATGAGTTTTTTGGAGTCTTGGACGAGCTCCCTCTTCTGAGAAAGTGATTAGTTTTTCTATAAAAAAATGGTTGAGACGTACATGAGTGCTTGTAAATATATTTGGTAGGTAAGAAAGACGTTTGATGAATAGGGTGGTGAAAGTAGGTTCTATGTGAGTGTAAACATCTAAGCTGCTAACTTCTAGGAACAATTTACTTTATCAAGTTTGATCACAGCTGTTGAGTTCTATCTCGTTGTTACTATAAATGCAAAATCAAGAAATAAAAATGAAATTTCTTATTCATTTATTTATCAAAGATTCATAAACTTTATTGGTTGAAAGAACATTAATTGCATGCGTTATCTTATCTAATACTAATATATACATGTGTAAATTCACATTATTATGTAAATGTTGGATTGTGTATTTCTGCACTAATCGACATAAAATAAGTGCACGTGCTTGTATAAATATTGCTTATTTATAAGAATTGTAATACGTGACAATAATCTATAACTTGACTCTAAAAATGTAGACGTATGAACACGCTGAAAAGTTTTGCAGATAAATAAGTGTGCTGGCTTAAAATTGCACATACTTTTGTATATTTATTTCTGTATACTTAAAAATTGATATACATTTATAGTTTTATTATACTGTACATATAAAAATAGTCATATTATGTGTTTTTTTGTGTATATTTAAAATGCTCACACACACGTTTATTTAGTGGTTAAAAGTGGGTGGTAATTGGCTTTTTTTGGATTAATGTTGGGAATCATTGAAGGTGAGGATATTGTAGTCCAATTGAAGTAAGCCAAAGCTACAGAAACGCATAGGCAGCAAAAACTAGAGGTGCCAGTGCTATTAGGTTTTAGACTTTATGGCACGAACTATGACATTAGATTGTGTTTTTTGACTTGGAATGAAATGTGTTTACAGAATGAACTCACAGTTATAAAGTGTATGAACGGTTTAATATATTGAAGAAACTTAATTTGGGGTGGTTCATATCACAGCATATATAATTTCACTGTGTAATGGGTTATGATGTAGTATCTTATACTATGTTTATTCAGTTGCTGTAATTCTTTGGTTTATTTTCTTCCTTGCTAATTAAGGGATTTTCCTTCTTTGAAAAGTAGAGTGTCAGTGCTATTAGGTTTTAGACTGTATGGCACGAACTATGACATTAGATTGTGATTTTGGACTTGGAATGAAATGTGTTTACAGAATGAACTCACAGTTATAAAGTGTATGAACGGTTTAATATATTGAAGAAACTTAATTTGGGGTGGTTCAGATCACAGCATATATAATTTCACTGTGTAATGGGTTATGATATAGTATCTTATACTATGTTTATTCAGTTGCTGTAATTCTTCGGTTTGTTTTCTTCCTTGCTAATTAAGGGATTTTCCTTCTATGAAAAGTAGAGTGTCCATCTTTCTGGATGTTATGGGACATTTATTCTTCATTTTGCATGATAAGATATAAGGGCGGAAATTTCTTAGTATATTTGTTACCAAGGGATTTTCCCATAATGTTATCCCCATGTTCATGATATCTGCTTGTAACAATTTTGGTATTTATTGCAGGTTTATATCATTGACTTTGGTCTTGCCAAAAAGTACAGGGATCTTCAGACTCATAAACACATACCTTATAGGTACCTTCACATATCTGTCCATGCTTCCATTTTGTGCAGCATTATAGCATTTATGTTCTGTACACTTGAAGTGATAAACTGGCACCAACTGTACAAGTTGCCGACTTGCCAGAAATGCTCATTTTAGTTCTCAGAACCTAAAATTAGTTAATGTAAAGTGGAAGGCTTGTACAGAAAATAGAACACTGGTCAAAGAAATATGAAGTACTTTTGTTTTTGTTGGCATATTATGCTCATTACATGGCTCGGTAGAACAAAGAAAATAGATTTCAAAGGATTCCAGCAACCGTGGGAATGAAATGAGTTTTTGTGGTTTGGGTAAAGCAAGATCTAACAGGCTGAGAACTCGGATTTCTTCATTTCAAATTTCACATTTTCTGATCTAATGATGGATTAGAAGCTTAGGTTCATTATGTACGTCATCAGAGTCCGTAGAATTTTCTTTTGTTATGGGTTGTTGCCCCTTAGTTGGCTATGATGACTAACTAAGAATGTTGTTTTTTTTTATCACAAGTTATTTGTGGCGATTGACCATTTCTGCAATTTAACACTTTGTTCCAGGGAAAACAAGAATCTCACTGGTACTGCTCGATACGCCAGTGTCAATACCCATCTTGGGGTTGGTGAGTAATGTTTTACATTACAATTGCCATTCCTTCTTTGTGATTTGGTAAAACTTCCTTATGCGCTTGCAATTTATTTATGCTTGCAGAACAAAGTCGAAGGGATGACTTGGAATCTCTGGGTTATGTCCTTATGTACTTCCTAAGAGGCAGGTTGGTCATATGTGTGTTGCATAGCTTGCGCAACTTTTAAAATAATATTAATTTATAATAATATATATATATTTTTGTCTTGTTTGAATCATTATCCAACAAATGTTTCACATGCTACTTCCTTTCATTGTTCTATATCTTTTCTGTTTCAGTCTCCCTTGGCAGGGGTTAAAAGCTGGCACCAAAAAGCAGAAATATGACAAGATCAGCGAGAAAAAAATGTTAACTCCTATAGAGGTCTATATTCACTGCTTCGTTTTCATTTTTTTGTGGGGTATCCAACTGTCCATGTTTAACTGAGCATGCTTAAATTCTATGTCGAGTGATAACATGAAATAGCTGTTACCTATTCTACTTTGACTATATGTTTACTCTTTCTGACCTGGATGATCTAAAGGATTTGTTTGCTGGAGTTTATTCATTAATTTTTTTGTCTCAAGTATGCACTTTAAATGCTCATTACAAAACAAACCTTTATTATGCACTTTAAATCCTCTGATAATGCCTATACTAAAATCCCTAATGGATGACAAGTCCTAATTTTGCACAAACTTTAATTTCATGAAAAGGGGAAGATGTTGGTGGGTGGTGGGGATTCAAATAAGATACTACGAAAAATAGTCACTGGACAGGGGAAAAAAGTGAGGTTCTTAATGTAGAATTCCCTAATATCATTTGTTACGGATCAATGCAACCAAACATCTGAATGATGGTCAAGGAGATATCATGTGGATTTATCAGCCCATTCATACATATTAATGATTGACCCATGGGATGTGTCTTAAGCTCATATTGCCCCGATTGGGAATTATCACTCAACATCTTATTCCCCAACTAAACGTAGCTAAAAATCTATAATCAACCCAGACCTTGCTTCTCATCAAGGGCCTTGATTGTGTTAAGTGAACACGTCATTAGGTGCAGTAACCCAATCAGTCTTGCCTGGTCACTTAACTAAAGAATTGAGAGAGTAAATTTAATCTAGCTTGGGTTTGGTATTATGGGCCAAGTTGTTTTTGGATAGGATGGTTTAAGTCTGTTGTTACAAGCACACTTAATCAGTTGGCATAAAGTTTAACTTGATTTATATTTACCACAGGTTCTGTGCAAATCATATCCATCAGAATTCATATCATACTTTCACTATTGTCGGTCATTAAGATTCGAGGACAAGCCAGATTATTCCTATTTGAAGAGGCTTTTCCGGGACTTGTTTATTCGTGAAGGTAATGAATAGCCTGATGGTGTCTTGTGATCTTGTAGTCTTTTCTGTTGAGTATGTTGTAATTCAGCATGCACTTACTGAAAACATTTATGCAGGTTACCAATTTGACTACGTGTTTGATTGGACTATGTTGAAGTATCCACAAATTGGTTCAAGCTCCAGACCTAGGGTATGTTTTTGGCTTTTCTATCCTTGCTTTGTGTAACAAATGTAAACCTAGTAGCTTGTTGGCTTGCTTGCAGAATCCTACTGGTAATGCTGTTGCTGGACCCTCGGGTGAAAGACCAGGTAGAACATCAGGTATACTTACTCCTTCTCCATCCCATAATGAACTCCAATTTTGAAGATTTTAGTTATCCCAGAATCAGTGTCATTTTTAGAATTCAAGACATAAGAGCCCTAAATATTCCAAAATTTACCTGTAGTTGGTCTTCTTACCCTCATTACTTTGAGAATTAGTACATTTATATTAGTAAATACCACTGGTTTCTCACTTTCAATCTATGATTATGGATGCAAATGGTGAAATTTTATTATTATTATTATTATTATTATTATTATTATTATTATTATTATTATTATGCTGATGTAAATGAAGATATGAAAAAGTATTATCTAAAATTACACAATCTTGCATCCATGAAAGAAAGCATCTATTTCTCCTATAAAGAATTGGGAAGTCAAAGAAGCCAAAAATATAGTGAAATACAGCCCTGTGCAGAATTTACCTATCAATTGGTATATAGTTTTTCGGTTATGTTCGTTATGTAGTAGACATTTGCAAACCAAGTTAATTGATATGAATGCTGTTGGATGAAGAGAATTAATGATGAGAATGTCATAAGTGTTTCCTCTCGTAAAGTAAATCTTAGCTGTCGTGTAGATTAGGATTATCATGGGGATTATCAGCTTCTCATGAAATTGTCATATTTTGCTCCTGCTGGTAGAAATTCTATATAACAGTCTTGTGTGGTTGTATTGTTCAGTAGGGCAAGATCTTCGGGAAAAATTCTCAGGTGCAGTCGAAGCTTTCTCTAGAAAAAATGTTACAAGTACTGGTCGGTATGGTGAACAGTCTAGACACAGAACATCTGAAGATGTACCTTCATCAAAGGATGTGGTACTTTTCTTTCCCATTAATCATTTGTAGTTGATCTTGTGTCTGGATAATTTTGCTCACCTATTTTAATATATTGATGTCGAATATATCATATGCCATTTTTCAAATGTAAGCAATAGTTGCACATGCCATGTTAATTTTGGGCTTTGTTCTGAGATTTGTTTTATGTTTTCTTCGATTACAGCAACCAGATTCAGAAAGAGGCCGCACTTCGCGAAATGGTAGTTCATCAAAGAGAGCGGCAGCCCTTTCAAGCACCAGACCTAGCTCATCTGGGGAACCCATTGATGGCCGTGCTGGCAGATCAGTCCCTGTTGGTGCTCGTTTATCTACCACACAAAGAATTCAACCCGGAACTGAGCACAAACCATCGGCTTTTACTCGCGCTGCTAAAGGCACTCGCGATGACCCCTTACGGAGCTTTGAGTTCCTCTCTATCAGGAAGTAACAGGACAGGAATGGTGATTGTGAAAGGTAATGTGAAGTTGAAAAATGGCACCTTTTTAGAGGGCCCACCTTCGCGTTTATCTAACCCTTGTAAATGTGAAATGTGTTGTAGACCATTGTTGATGCTCTCATCTCATCCTCCAATTTGAGTATGTTTCGTTGCGTTTTTGTGAAGAGTTACTTTTATGCTATAACAGTCGCAATGTGTAGTGTATGCTGCTCATCCAAGGAATTGATGAGTTTCAATGTACGGCACTTTTTTTCTATTTTTACAAGACAATTTGTAGCTATAATAAATGTTTTGTGTACCTCTCCCCCTCGTATTCTTTTTGAAAGTGTAAAGAATTTTTTACGTGCAACAAGTCTAGTAATAAATACCCAGCCCTAATATAGGCTGATCAGTCCCCATTCAAACATAATTGTAAACAAAATGGTTAATAGGTGCACAAGATTACAAAATTTATTAATAAATAATTCATTACTGAAAAAATTAAACGTTTTTGTGTTCATCTATATTCAATGTATGTGAATATGATTTCATACCCGATGATTTGTATGTGGATTTATGATTGGTTGATGATTGCAGATTTATGGGATATAATTGACTAATATCAGGATGTTAAAGTTTCTTTATAAACTAAGTGCATGTTTGGTGGGTTAGATATACCAAGATTAGTTTATTTATCTAGGTTTATCGGGTGTTTGGTAGCTAGATAAATAATCTGACAAGCCCGATACAAAGTCACGGCCCGATGCTATATTCCTTCTCCTTCCAGATATTTTATCTCCAAGTTGGGGAGTTTAATTAACTTCGTGAAAGAGTAACCTAGATAAATTACTGTTTTTCCCCCAATACCCTCCCAAGCTCGAGTTTCTCTTCTCCATCTCCACCGTTTCTTCTCATCTCCTTCGCCACTCCATCGATTCTTCTCATTTCGTTCGGTGATTCGCCGCTTCTTCTCGTCTCCATCACCGCCGTCGACTCTGCCGCTTATCCCCTTCTCCCTTTCCAATTCACATGTCTCTACTCTTCTCTCGTTCCAGTCTTCGCCGCCGATACCAGCCACGAATTCCAGGTATTTCTTCGAGTCGGCGCCTCCTTTTCTCCCTTGCAATTGCATAACTAAAAAAAAATAAACACAGAGAGAGCAACAAGAAAATGGAGAATGACTGGGATCTTCTCTACACCGTCGTTAGAGGCTGCGCCGCCACCACCTCCTCCGCTGCAAACAACACCAGATCCTCTCAAGCTCTCCACACTCATCAGCAAGATTTCAACTTTTCTTCTTCTTACTTTCTAGATCTGTTCGAGCCCAGACGAAACACCTCTTTCCAAGAACAAGAAGAGCTGCATGATCTCTACAAACCTTTTTTCCGGCCCAAGTCGGAAATTCCATTTTCTTTACCGATTCTGATTCAGACTCTCTCTGTCGCCGGGGCATCGCAAAATCCGTCGTCTGAACCGCTGCAAACAGTAAAGCAATTAACCCAGCAAACGCAACTCCGGCAAAAGCCGCAGTCTTTCTCTGTTTCCAATGGTTATCTATCTGTTTGGATGTTTGAATTTGCTTGGATGTTAGGATTTATGAGTGATGATATGTAAGTTTGAATGATGCATTGATCGATTTGATTGTCGTGTTTGTAATTCTTGTGAAATGTCAATTGCAGTTTGGTTATATAAGTTGGAATCATGAATCACGAAGAGGCTCGTAGGAAGAATGTTGGAGGGAAGGTTCTTAGGAAGAATGGAAAACCGGCCAAGAATGACAAGATATATATGAGAGAAGACAAAAGATGATGCCGGCAAATATGGTGGAAAGAAGGGTGGATCCGAGTTGGGAGATACAAATGGGGAAGAATGATGATGGCTGAGCAAGAGAGCAGCGGATAATTTTCATGGAGGTAAAAACCACCACTAACAGGTGTTACATGGATGGAAATGTTTGGAATGTGAATAAATTTTATTTTCAACCAAGTGCATTTTATGTCTCCAAATCATCTCATTTTCCATTCTGCAGGCAGAGATATATACATGATGGAGCAGCAGTTGAAAACCATGAATTATCCTCCAATTGGATTTACAACATCAAATCTACCTATGTATCAAGCTGATGTCAAGAAGGTTCCGGTGCTTCCAGCTATGGTTTTGTTCCAATGTGGTAGTATTTATCTCCATCTGTTTGTGATACAACTCAAGATCATGCGCTTAGGCCTGCTTGATGTTTTCAGCATTTGCTACTTCTGGAGAAGTTTATCATATTGCTAAGAAATATTGAGTTGTGCATGATTGTACATAAGATTAAGACAGCGATTGAGTTGCTCTTGTAAAGGCTTGTTGTTTGTAATATATTTGGACGATTATTGGATGAGTGGAAATATGTTGGGGGATGAAGTGAGAGATGAATTTAAATTGTGGCAGGGGTAAAATTGGAAGTTGAAAATTAATCTTGACTTTAATATAGAGTACCAAACAAATAAATTATGTTATCTAACTTTTCAATTATACCTACCAAACCAATGTATAAATAAATAATCTTATTTTTCTCATACTATTTATCTCAAGTTAACTAATCTCATCTTATCTCAACTTGGCTACCAAACGAGCCCTAAACAAATAATCTATGTATGTTGTTCAACAATACAACACAATAAATGAAAAGAATGACTAAACGAGAAATATTGTTTTGGACACAGTATGCAACACATGCTCTGGTATGGAGTCTTAGGATGAGCTGTAAGGAAGCTTTAATCGAACAGTACCGATTTATTTCAAAGATGAGCTGTTGAGACTGATTAGATGAAGAGCCGCACTTTGGATGAAGAAGGGCAAGGTTTTAGCATTCGAAGGGTTCAGAATCTTGATCGTAAAATTAAATCAGAGATGTTGCATTGCATCGACATTGGGAAAATATAAGATTACAAAACTTATAATGTGGTCTTCCAACTCCAAGTTTTAAGCACTGCAAAACTTGAAATAGACTACTCAACCATAACAGAATGTTTATATATACACAATTGTGAAATTAAATGGCAAATGCATTCTATCAACCAATTCAAGGATTCCTGAGGGCAGCCAGCCTCTTCTCCAGTTCATCAAAGTTTGAACTACAAGACAACAGGAGGACAAGTAAGGAAAATTCTAAGTAATGGACTACGATTTCAAGTAATAAAGGAGAACTTTCTTACCTGCTGGCATCCTCAGTGTTTTTCCCAGCAATTTTTCCTTTAGGAGCGGATGATAACTGCCAATATGGTAATATATGCCTCTTGCATGTTATGTGTCAGAAAAGAAAAGAACAACATATCGAGACATATATAGCGACGTAAATATACGAACCTGTGAAGCAATATCAACACCAATTTCATCTAGCACCTGAAAATGTTCATCATAAACAAGTTAAATGAGCAGATGTGCTGCAATAGCAACGCATATTGTGCAACAACGGTAAAACAACACTATGAACGCCAGCAATCGTATTTTGTAAAATTTAAATGGTCACTCTAATTAGTGATGAGTTGCAGGCGACCTAGAAGTAAAATTGGTCGTCCACTTCAGATTTACAGGTACGATCAATATAAAGGACCTAAAAGTAATTGTTAAAGTTGTTAAATATATCATCAAATCAGAAAAAAATGTAAGAGACCATTTTCTGAAATAGAACATTAGCTGCAATGACAGCTGACACAGAATAGGAGCCTTTTGTCATGATGAGTTAGATGACAGTCATCTAATCATCACCCACAGGGATAGGATGGAATTATACTTTCAAATTTTCTATTTTAATGGCAAGCCAAGTACCATAATTTCAGACCCTCAACTGCAACTACAGACACTGGATCCTAAATCTGAGTCCAGGTTCATTAATTTAAGTCCTTTTTTATTTAAGACTTTAACTCGAAGAATTCAATCCATGTACGATTTTCAATGAGTGACATAAAATCACCTGATTCGTCAACTCTTCTGTCTCATCTTCAGCCTCATCATTATCCAAAGCATCATCAATGGCATCTGACATCATTTCAGTCTACAAGTAGAAATACACATGGCAAATCCAGCACAGAGTAAGAAATATTAACTTCACATGCCAGGGAATATAGAATTACAAAGCACGCAAACAGGGACTCACAGTCATATCCATTTGTGCTGATTGCTTTTGGAAGTCTTGAATCACCTTTGCCTGCTTCGTGGGGTCCATTTGCTGCAATTACATGCATCTCAGAATTGTAATATGTAATATTACAAAGAAGGCAATCAGCCACATAGGGTTAAAACCATTTTAACTTGTAGCTACGGCTTTCAAATGGTCATTGGATATGATCCATTTCTAAGGGTATATTATTTATTTATTCAAGCAAGGTATATCATGCTTCAGATCTGGCTAATGAAAAAGAAAATAATGGTACATCGTAACTAATGTTCTACCTTGTTCATTGCTGCCATAGCTTTGCTGGCACCCTTCATACCAACAGCTACAGAAGTTTGTGCAGACATCGCCTGCAATTAAATATACGTACCTAATTAATTACATCTCATAGCTTGATATACAAGAGCCACTTAACAATAAACAAATCAATGTGTTTAAACACCATATCACGTACCTGAGTGTGAGTAGCTATACCTCTCATCTGAGCTCGACTACTTTGTAAGTTGGCTATTTGTTGTCGAAGCCGGATTAACTGGCGTGCAAGAATTTTGGTTGCTGCCTAAGAATGGAAGAAACCAAAAAAAAAAAATGAATATTTTGTATAATTTTTAAACGTTAAGAGTCCTTAATGTATTGCTTAGAAGCCATGAAAGTACATACATCATTCCCTGTTTTAGCAGTTCTCTTAATCTCAGCAACAAGCTTTTTTTCCTGAATCATCAACAGTCATCCCATGTCATTAAGAAAACGAAGAAGTTTAATAAAATGCATCAAGAATACATACCTCTAATTGCAATGTGTGGATCTCCCTCTCTATGCCTAAATCAAGATAACAGACCACAATTTTGTGTATATCAATCAGATAATCTTGATAAAGTAATACGCCACAAACATACAAAAGAAAACTAGCTGACGATGAATACCATAGGTTCTTTCTAATTCATGTGGAAACTGAACTAGGCAGTTCATAATAGAAATAGCTCCAAAATAGAAATAGTACAAATAATTTGCTAATTGACCAAAGTTAAGATTTCTACAGATATTTGTCGAAAGAATATAACGTGGCAAGCCAGGACGCCGGATACAGAATGTAACTGAAATCAGAAAAGCAACAACAAGAAGTTCGAATAGCACTGATGGCTACTTAGATATGCCAACTATCCTCTTAAATACTAGAGGTGCAAGCATTACACTTAACCTTTTGCAATTGATTACCACACTTTTTCCAGTTAACGAGAAAAAGTCTCCAAATCAGGTCCTTATGGCTTTAAATAACAACATTCATACATCTGTCAACGAGTTATTCTACTTTCCTGTCTTAGCTCATCACCTTGTCATATCCAATATCATCGAACTGTTTCCTTTGATTTACAAAACAAAGAAATGAGACTATAACAAAGTTTGACAACCAACTTGTAGTGGGTTTTGATTTGTTTCATCAACTGATATTCTTCTGTTTAGTATGCATTTACAAAAAAGTCTAACTAACTGTCCACTCATAGTGGTTTGCATCAACTGATCATGTCAAGTCAAGCACATGATATTTGGAACAAATGAAGCCAAGCATTCCAACATATGATATGACTACAAGTAGGAGCAAAATTTTTGGTTAATCCAAGTGAATCAATTAATACTAAGTTTGCTTGAAGCTATGCAGCAACTGTAAGATCAATAAATGTCACAAAATAAATATAATTAGAATTTATAATACACACAAAAAAAAAAGAAAAAAAAAAAAACCTCTGGTAGCGTTGGCCATTTCTCGCTTACTCTCCCGGACCGCCTCTGCAATCGAGCAGCACAAAAATTACAAAAGAAAAAAAAAAAGAGAATCGAAATTTAGAAAGTATTGAAGTCAACTCAACAAGATGGATTTAGGCAATTGAATTGGAGGTTGATCGAATACACGAAATGAAGATGAATTAAGTTGGGTAAACAAACCTTTGGCTGTAGGTTTTTTGGAGAAGATGTTCATGTTGATCAAACGCACGGCTGCACGTGTGGATGATGGAATACCGTTCTCTCTCTCTCTCTCTCTCTCTCTCTCTCTCTCTCTCTTCGTGTATGTGTTGTGATGGGCCTGTGGTGGCGTTTGTATCCGTAGAGAGAGAGAAGCGTGAGAACGAATAAGGAAGGACGGAAGGTGTCTCGCTAATTGTTTGCAGCCCTTTGCGTTGCGTTCCGTCCCGTCGCCCCTCTCACCGTTTACTCCATCATGGTCAAGATCTGTCATTGCACGTCTCCTATCCCAAACCATATTTTATGCTATATTCTCACTATTTAATAGTATTTGTAATTTATAACTTAATTTTTATTGTTCCTAAACAAATACTCCCTCCGTCCATTTTTTAAAGCCCCATCTGCTCATAAACAACTGTCCATTTTTTAAAGCCCCATTTACCTTTTTTCACTCACATCAAGTGAGACCTACTACAATTTCCACTCCCATCCAACTTCTTCCACTCACAATATGTGGGACTCTTATTCCATTCACAACAATTTTAACTCTATTTTATCTTTTTCACTCACAATAAGTGGGACTCTTATTTAACTCACAATAATTTTAACTTTCAATCTACTTCTTCCACTCCCACTAAGTGAGACCTTAACTCCACTAACTTCACTTTTTCAGCTTTTCTTAATCTCTGTGCCCAACAGTAAACGGGGCTTTAAAAAATGGACGGAGGGAGTAGTTCTCTCCCATCCTTATGCAATGACTTTTACGTTGTGAAAATCCGCCACAGCCGCTATATTCGTTGTGCATAAAATAAATTCCCGTCTACCTGCAATAGTCTACATAGCATATAAAATAGGAGTTCAATTTATATTTTCAATGTTTGGATGAATTTTACTCCTCTAACATAAAATTTTAATGATTTGAACCTCTACTGAAAAAATGGGTAATAACCTGTAAATCCAAAACCTTTTCTCAAATTCAGGTATTGTACTTGAACTTTTTTTTTGCCCAACAAACATAACCTTAAGTTTTCTTCTGATTTTGATTCCAATCACTAATTTCCCCAAATTGAA
Organism: Schizonepeta tenuifolia; assembly: GCA_029490685.1. Classification (NCBI taxonomy): domain Eukaryota; kingdom Viridiplantae; phylum Streptophyta; class Magnoliopsida; order Lamiales; family Lamiaceae; genus Schizonepeta; species Schizonepeta tenuifolia. The sequence goes on along the minus strand of CM055957.1, from coordinate 77,398,498 downwards.
TTCTATGTGAAAGCCGGAAATGACTCGTTGAACGCTGAAATATGTAAAACGACATCGTTTTATTAAATTGCGACTTAAAAAAACAAAAAAATAACACATTAAATTCCAACTCATTATTTTAATAAAGAAAATAAAAATAATAAAAATAATACTAACATTTTCTCTCTCCTCTCACCTTCTTCTCTCTTTTCCCTTGTTTCTCTCTCACTCTCTAACCGAAGCCGCTGCCACCACCACTCTTCGTTTCTGCAACCTCCACACCATCTCCGATCGCCACCACCACGAAGACCGAAGACTATAGTCACATCTCTAAAAGAAATTGACGCTGTAAAAAAATTTCGTTCGAGCACTCTAGCTTTCTTCAAAAATCCTTCCCACCCCCCCCCCCCCCCCCCCCCTCGCAATTCACCTTCAGAACCAGAACTTTTGCTTTCCTTTTTCACTTAATCAAGAACTCCTCCTCTTCAATTGTTAAATACAAGCAGGCATTTCCCCACTAATCTAATTTCAACCTAAGATTCAACTCAACCGATAAGACGCCCACCGCAATTCCTCAACAACCCATCCATCCAAAAATCCCCAAGAAACAAACTTTCAGTCCAACAAATCTCTAGAATGAATTTTTCCTCAAACAAATTCGAGATGGGAGTGGAGAAATCGATGAGAGTGGGAAGTGGTGGAGGGTTTCTTGACGGCGACAAGGCGGCCGCAATGGAGGACGGCTTTGTAGACGGCGGACATCGTCGCCGCCGCGTCGTCGCGGCTGAAACAGAGGTGTACTGGTGTAGTGGGGGCGGCTCTGAGAACAGACGGGAGATAGGGGGTCGGTGAGAGAGAATTTTGGTTTAATTTAATTTCTTTCTTAATTTTTTTAATGGCAAAATATGAAGTGGCATAATGATGTGTCCTTTTCTATCTTAATTTATTATTAATAAATAGAACGATGGCGTTTTATGTATTCGAACGTCCAGCGTGTAAAATTCGACTTCCACGACAGATTTCAGTTGAGGGAATCCGGTCACCAGATCAAAATCAGAAAAAAAAAAAAATGAAAAGTAATGTTTGATGAGAAAAAAAAAGTTCGAGTACAATTCCAGAATTCGAAAAGGGGTTTTGAATTTAGAAGCTATTATTCTCTGAAAAAATTAATTTATATTTTTGCAAAACGAAGCTTGTATTCTTGCATACGTCATAATTTCTTACTAATGTTTATCAGAAAATTACTTATTTTAATGAGCAGCTTGTGATTAAGCATCTTAATTTATGATCAACTGTAAAAGTCGCAATATCAGATCAAATTGCAAGATAAACGCGACCGTTTAACTAATATAGATTTAACACCACCGTTTGATTTTGGTCATACAAGAATACCTACAAATTCCGTGTAATTGGGATTGGGACTTTTCCCTCAGAAAAAGGAAGTAATAGCACTTCTAGACTAGAAAACTATTTTTTAAAACACTTGGATAAAATGTTAGTATATTGTTTACACAACGATTTATATACGCTAGGTAGCTTGTTAGTAGTAACATGTATTTATCATCGTGGCACATCACAAAATTGTCCCGTGCATAATATGACGCAAAATTCTGTCACAAATCATTCTTTTACCTAAACTTACTGAATTTAAAAATTGATATTATCAACTTATATTTATATTTCTCACATCAATTATCTAATTAATGGTTCCCAATTAACAATAAGAAAATATAACAATTACTCAGCAATTTTTTCAAATATAGACCTTATGAAATATAGTGGGAACAGAAGCAGAGCACTTTCAAGTTCAAACACAAATAGGCAAAACTGGAATCTTCTTTCTGTTGCAATGTTTTCAAGAAATTTCAAAAATTCTAAGCCGAAAACAAAAGTAGAAGTTATACTATTTAGGCTGCGCTCTCTTTCTTTAGTTTTGCAAGCTCTTGTCTAACAACACCAGCCTTCTGCAAAAGCCAAAATTAACAAACATGTGAGACTTCCAAACAAGTTTTAGTGACGGATGTCCAAGAACAAAGTAGAGATGGTAGCAAAATACAAATATTATAAAACAAACACATTCTACTGTGAGGCTGTGCAAACAGATTGCAAGAGCAATAACATGAATTCAGATTTCAACATATTTATTTCCAAGTGATGACATTGTTTAATGTTGTGGAGGATTGAAAATTTAAATATTTGAAATCTTTTTTATTCCTCCCATCACTATTCAGTTTAAGCTTGGTGCACAGATAAGTCATTAGTATAACATATGAAACTCAACATGAAATGACCATTAATGAATTCGAACCTTGATTTTGGCAAGCATCAGCTTGAAGCGGTCAAAGTCATTGAGGGAGGCTCTTCTCTTCTGAACAATGAGCTTCCTTCCCCATGAACTCTTTTCCCATTTGCCTTTGAAATCTGCCATATGCATCATAACATTATAAATTCTAATCAATGGATCAGACATGAGTTAAGGTTTTGTTATTAAATACACACCAGCAGCCTCCATAGCAGCGATAAGAGTTTTCTTCTTTGGAACTCTTTTGATGTCAATCTTGATGTCTGTCAGAGAGAGTCTCTTGAAGTTCATCTGGCTACGTACCATGTCAGGGGAATCGACAAGAGCCTGTCATATCAGCAAACGGATAATACCAACCATTACTACATTGATGCAATGAATCAGAGCACGCAAAAAGTAAAAGTCAAATAAAAATTGTACATATTCAAACTGGAAACCAGGCAGCAACAGCCGGAACACTAGGAACCACAAACAGGCTCCATTTACCAACCAAAAATAAACTAATCCTAAAACACCTATCAACACAGGCTGGAAATCGAACGGATGAAATTCTATGCCGAAATATATTACGGACAAAATCTAACTGAAGAAACTCATAATAAAGTCAAGTACTAATGAATAATCATGAGCAAAATTAGAATAAGTAATTAGCAGAAACGTCGCGATTCTTAAAAATTCGAACATGCGAAAACTGCTTCATCGAGTTCCCAATTACGAGAATAACAGGAAAAGCAACTCAAAAAAATTACAAAAAGTAAATAAAATAAAAATGCATCAGAAGAAGAAAGAAGAAAAACGGAAAACGCACCCGGTTCTGATCGATGACGTCAACAATGACGACAAGCTTGCCATAGTCCTCGCCGTAATTGACGAGGGCGACCCTGCCGATCTCTACGTACCTCTTGAAAGGCTACACAGAACGATAATTAAATCAGCATTCGTATACAAACATTTCAGAGAGAGAGAGAGAGAGAGAGAGAGAGAGAGAGACCATGTTGGGCGACGATGGGTTTGGGCGTCCGACTGCGCGGAGGAGGGGAGAGGCGGGTGTGGAGTGTGAGAGAGGAGGAGCTGGAGTGATGGTTTTGTGAGTGGGGAATTAGGGCCAACCAGGGTTTTTCTTTTTGTTAGTTGGGCCTTCTATATTTCTGTAATTGTGATGTACCCGCCCATCAATACAATCTTTTACATTTTGTGGACACCCAAATTTCATCAAACGTAGTATTTCTTTTCTTTTGAAAGGGGGGACTGATTATATCGTGCGACTACTACTATTAAATAATAATTCGATAAATATTGAATATTAGTTTGAATAATGGTAATTAGATACACTTTGAGATAGTTATAATGGGCATTATTAAAATATAATATTTCGTTCACTCTCTTTATAATTATAAATTACGGTCAATATTTGTACTTTAAAACGAAATTACCTTTAACGGGTCAAGCTGCGGGTCTTGAGTCAGTTTGGTGGTGGTGGAGGCTTGAGTTGGGAGAGAATTACGGTTTGGGTTTGGTTAGAGACGGAAATGAATGATGAAATGTTTTACTTGGGCCGCTTGATTCCAATTTGGTTTTCATTTTTTTCAATAAACTTTAATTAATATTAATTTTATAATTATATAGTAATATTAATCGGTTAATTTGATTAATTGGGATGGTTATTCGATCAATCAATAATAAAAAATGTACTAAAGGTCCTAACTATTTACCATCTAATAACCATTTATAACGGTTAATGATTAATTTTTTCTAACAGTTATTAAATAACCGTCTAATTAACCGATTTACCACAATTAATTCTGCAGCCCTAATCAACACACGTAAAAATCAAAATCTAGGCTGCTTTGTTTAAATAAATTCTTCTAATTATTCAGCACTAAATACTAAATACTAAATATGGACAATAACAACAAAAAAAAAAATGGTGCACAAAAACACCCTTAATTTTGTTGTCAGAAACAAATCTACCATTTTATCTCCAATCATCATCTAACCCTAACCGCGAAATTTACAGCATGAAGTAATTGAAATTTAACGGAATTCTTTATGAGTGTTGACGTCGCCGAGTTATCCTACGTAAATCGGTCTGCGAATTTCCGTTATATTCATACGCCAATTTGAAGGTACGAAAGAATAATTAGGTAGGAATTTATGGATGAAAATTTCCATGTTAATTTATGATTCCGGTTCATATATGTAAAGTTGCTGGAATTCTAGCTGCAAAAGAGATGCATAGGGACTTCATTGATTATTATTGCATTAATCATGTTTGTGTATCTATTAAATCTAGAATTTTTAGTAAGTAGATTGCGAAGATTTTTGGAATGGTGTTGGAGGTGGTTATTAATTGCTCGATTCTCATTTAGGAACATAATGTTTTTCAAGTCGTCCTCTGAGGAATTAGATGCATATTATCCTGTCAGAGCTGAATGCGCAGCTGATGTTCCCAAGACTCGATTTAAAGCGAGGGTATGATCACATTGTTGTTTGATTTTGAATTTATTTGATTGTTTTTAAGACTCAACCTTCCTTTTCTATTTGAATTGTTGGGTAGTTGGTTTTGTTGAACTTTGTGTGTTTATTTAAAAAATATGTTTAAGGTATCTAGATTATCTCTAAATCTACTTCATGAAACCAAACCTCTAGAAGATAGTTAACGGTCTTGAACTTACATTAGTCTACCGTATGAGTTGAAGAGCTGAGGAATAGCATTGATGTACTAATGCAAACTTTGGTTAGAAATGTGGATGTATCCGTACCCATAAGTTTGTTTATGGAGAGCTGTGTACGTTGGGTTTTCAAACTGCTTGTTCATGGTTTTCCTTGTTATCCATGGAAGACCATTGACTAATTTAGTCGCCTTCCCACATGATAATATGACTTGCTTTGAAAATATAATCACTAACATGACCATATTGAAAAGGTTGGTAAAACTCTGAGCCCAAGAAGATGGAATGCTGCATTTACTGATGATGGCCATTTGGATATAGCTGCTGTTCTTAGAAGAATCCAGAGAGGGGTATGTGTGCATTTCTTGTTTGAAGTTTCTATAGGTCCATGTTCATGGGTGCAGACAGCTATCATCCCCAAAACATTTTTTTTTTATCATCAAGCAATATGAAAATCTTCAAAATGAACTGTTTTGTATTTATTTTCTAATGTAGCGCATATTGTTGTGGAGAATTTAATAGTTGGCATAAGAAAAAAGTAGGCTGGATAACTGTATATATAGTGGGAAACACAAACAGGTTGGATCTTGTTATCTCACACGTAAATCCTGTTTGCTTCACTGGGAATGATGGGGTGTATTTGAAAATTGAAACATATAATGTATTATTAATATATGGTCCTAACTATTGATACTGAGATTTGCGTAATCCACGACATTTCATTGAGTGTCTGTACCTTATGGGCAATTGGCAATATAATGTTCCGACAAAGAGCGTAACATTCTAGAAAACATATTTAATTAGACTTAAACTGATTATCTATTTACATTTGGTTTAAATAAAATCTTTTCGTGTAAAATGAAATATTTTAAGTAGCTTTTATAAGATGTATCAATAAAATTGAATAAATTGCAATACTGATAAAATGTTATTTTTTTCTTATTTTGGCTATTTTATTAGGGGATTCATCCTACCATTAAAGGGGTAGTATGGGAGTTCTTGTTGGGCTGTTTTGATCCAAACAGCACATATGATGAAAGAAATGATATCAGGCGACAAAGAAGGTACGGAAATAGTTTCATTTCTAATAGCATTCTGTAATATTATTAGAATAATGATGCCTTCTTTTTGGCCAAGAAGTAATAGGTCGATTCCAGAAAGTGATTCTTTTAGTGTGGACTTGATCTCCCGCTATTTTCAAATGATATTCCTTTTTGTCCATATTTTCTTACATGGCTGAATGGTAATGATTCCTTGTACTTTCTTCCAATGATGAATGATGAAAGACATAGATTGGTTGGCGAAGTTTATGTGATACTCAAGTTACAATCAGGTTATATTTGCTTCAACTTCTAATTTCTTTTCAAGATAGACATGATATCAGTTTCTATTGTGAGAGCTAAGGTGCAAATGTGCAATATGCTGAATATAATATCTTTAATTGACTGTGCTAACTTGGTGAGGTGCATTTGATTGCATACTGCATATATATGCTATGGATATGTGTATTTATAATGTCAGTGAGCTGTATATTTCATCATAATGACCTATTCATATTCAGGGGACAGTATGATGCTCTGAAAGTTGTATGCCAAAAGATGGTACCTACTATTGGCAGTGGAAAATTCATCACAACGGCTATAGTTACTGATGATGGCCAGCCAGTACCAGATCCCCAAAACAATACCTATTCCATATCAAATTCTGGTCAATTAGACCAAAGGGAGATTCAATGGATGTTAAGCTTGCCTCAAATTGGTTTGTTTTCAGTCAACTTGATTTCCCCCTTGATTTCTAAAATTAGAAACTTAACAAGAATCATTCTACCTTTCTCCTAGTGTTTGTTCTATCTGGTTTATTCAACTAAGACTGTCTGTGTTCCTCTTAGTGTGGCTTCGGTGCATGTTCACCCATGCAAGATTTTCTGTGAAATATTTGTTGTTTCTGACATGCATTTTAATATTGTATAATATATTGCTGATTCATAGAGCTAACATGAATAATCTAGGTTTGGATGTTGTAAGGACTGATCGCACACTTGTATATTATGAGAATGAAGCTAATCAGGCAAAGCTGTGGGATGTTCTTGCTGTCTACGCTTGGATGGACAAAGATATTGGGTATGTTCAAGGTAATTACTTGGGTTATCCAAGGTGCGAAATCTATTAGTGAAAGCTTTGACCTGATCTTATTTATTTCATTCCCTTGAGCAGGAATGAATGATATATGCTCTCCAATGGTTATTCTTATCGAACACGAAGCAGATGCCTTCTGGTGCTTTGAGCGTGCAATGCGTAGGCTAGTAAGATTCCTTTTTCCACAGAAAATTGCACATCATTTTAAGCATATTCCGAAATATCTAATCATGCTCTACCTTTGTCCTCCTAGAAGGACATAAAAAGATATGCTTATTTCTTTGTTTCTTTTTTGCTAATCATTCTTAAATATGCATATGCCTACCAATGGTAACTCATTCTTTGTTTCCGTTTGGGAAGAGGGAAAATTTTAGGTGTACCACGAGTGCGATGGGAGTTCAATCTCAACTGGGTACCCTTGCACAAATTATTAGAGCTATAGACCCAAAGCTCCATCAGCACCTTGGTATGGTTGTTTCCTTCTGTAGAATTTTCCATTTGCCATTATATAATTTAAGATAATATTAACTAAATCTTTGTTTGGAGTGGCTAAGTAGAAAATTATTGAAATCTACCATTAAGTCTTAGTAAATCCCCTATTTAAGTTGTGAGAGAACTTTACTTTTCATGAGGTGATGCTTTTCAGCTACACAGATGAATTTTATGTACTGTGCACTATGAACCCCAGTGTCATTGCAAGTCATCCAGATACTTAGAGGCTTTCGAAAGGGATGGTGGTTCATATATTTTGCCTCTCTTATGTATGCAAACTCGCATATCCCCAGAAGCTACTACCTTACCCATGAAGAACACTAATAGGTGTTCAAAAAATTAGCTGACAGCCATGACATGAGAGAAGCTAATGCAACAATTGATATGATAACCCATGCTACATGTTTTTTGTTTTTATTTATGCATGGTTGTGTGACTAAGGCCACATTTCCAATTTGACAGAGGAGCTGGATGGCGGGGAATATTTATTTGCCATTCGTATGCTGATGGTTCTGTTTCGAAGAGAATTTTCATTTGTGGATGCAATGTATTTGTGGGAGGTACAAAACCTATCACTGTTCAAATGATTCACTAAACTTGCCTTAATTGCTTAAAAGAGTTTACCTTTCCCGTTGGACACAATATCATAACAATATCTTGTGTCAAATAATATTTCTGTTCATGTTGTTTCACTTTCTAGTATTGCTGAAAATTTTATTATATTAGGTGATGTGGGCGATGGAGTACAATCCAAATATTTTTGCTTTTTATGAGGAATCAATGGATTCATCGTCTTCCAGCAGTCAAGGTGAGCAGAAAGTCCACCGTAAGATGCTGAAGCAATACGGAAAATTCGAGAGGAAAAATATGCAAACTGGATGGACAGATCAGAGAGGTGCTCTTGCTGTGTTCCTCGTTGCTAGTGTACTCGAGAAGAAGAATAAGCGACTCTTACGAGAGGCTCAAGGCATGGATGATGTCGTCCAGGTACTTATTTGACGTTCAACTTGTTATTTAGCTAATGCACCATATTTCTCACTGCAGTTCTGAAAAATCTGATCTAGATCTTGGGTGAGATCACTGGAAATATGGACGCAAAAAAAGCATTAAAAGAGGCATTAAGTATTCATAAGAAGTATTTGAGCAAGGCAAGCTTTATTCTTCATTCTTGCACTAAAATCCCTCCCTTGTCTGCTCATAACATACATGAAATCCATCTTTTCTGATTGCTTCCTATTTGAATGCAGTCCAAGAAATCGTACTAAATGCTACCACAGCAGCCTGGCCTTGACTTTGATTCCGTGTTTGTCGTACTATTTTGTATCCATTCTTTTGTTAATAAGCAGCAATTCATTGTGTTTTTTTTTTTTTTTTTTTTTTTTTTTTTTGAGGGAAAGCAGCAATTCATTGTTCCTCTCTATTTTCTTGAGTCTAGAGAAATATGAGTCGGGTTTTAGCGGAATTTGAGATTATGATGATAAAAGTAATTGAAAGTTGAGCCTTGCTATTTTATTTTCTAAAGCTTCGTGGTTTTACGTTTACCAGTTTACCGTTGTGGATTCAACTTCTTTTGAAAGAAAAGTAATACTATTATTCAATCTCGATGGAAGTAGAGTGGAAATGGTAGAGAATGGTATGTTTATATTTAATTACACAAAAACTTAAACCTGTATAACTGAAAGTTTAAATATTGTAGAACGGAATTTTGACTACTCTGATATTAAATTATTAATAAGCGTTGAATATAATAATAATAGTACAATATTATGAATTATCTGATCGGTATGCGTTCAAAACGTCTAAATTTTTTCTCAGTTTTGCACGATGGCAAAATATTTCGTCCGAAAATCGCGCGACCAACAAATCGAAGGTGAACAGAACGACGACAGTAATTGCAGGGGTGTCACCGCCACGCCAGAGGAAACGACGAGTCATGACATTGCTCACAAAAGGCGACGATGATGAGAGACGAGTGCTGACAAAAGGCGACGATGATGCCTTCTAGCCCTTAGTTTTGCACATGTCAACTCCACAATGATTTGCCAAATAGGAAGTTATATAGAAACGAAAAGTAGGAGTATATTTTACAAAGAATTTATACCAAACACAGTATCTTAATATTACAATTTAAGACATCTCAAGTAGGGCTGTCAAACCATCGGGCCCGGCCCGGCCCGGCCTGTCGGGCCATATTCACTATTACGGGCCGACCGGGCCGGTCCGAAATTTTAACGGGCCGCTAAAAATGGTAGTCCAGCCCTACCGGGCCTACGGGCGGGCCGGGCCAAAACGGCCCGGTCAGAAATTAAATTTTAAAAAAATTATTATACATATTTTTTTGTTTAGTTAACATTTTCATAGTAAAGAAACAAAAGTAGATACAAATAAGGTTATAAATCATTCTCTAATATTAAGTTTTACTGTTTTATATCACATAATAATTATAAAATTTAAATTTAAATTAATAATTCAAACGGGCCGGGCCGCGGCCCGATTGGCCCATAGGGCCGCTCGGTCCGGGCCAAACTGGCCTGGGTTTTTACGGGCCGCTAATAATGGCAGCGCAGCCCAGCCCAAACACCGGGCGGGCCGGGCCGTTTCGGGCCCATTTTGACAGCTCTCAACTAATCATATCAAGTTTTATTTCATATTGGCTATCTAACGAGCCTTCTAGTAACACAATAAAATAATTTTAAAAATCTTAAGTAAACAAATAAGCGGTTTAAATTCCTATTTTCTATTACTAGCATAGTTTGTTTGTTTTTTTTTTGTTTTTTTTTTTTTCTGGTGGGATTGACTGCCGACTCACTAAAGATTTTTCATTTTATTCTGAACTATTTTCTTTTAAAACAAAATTAATCGCATTTATTGCGCAGATCTGTGGTATAAAAGAAACTGAAGAAGCAGCGTTTCTTCAAAGCTAGTAGAAAAATATACGAATTTTCGAGCTTCCCAATCTCTGAGGTTCGCCAGGATCTCTACTCTCTTGCATTTTCTTCACAAAATTTTTCCGATGCAGTTTGTTAATGTGATCCAGTTTGCCTGTTCATCTCCTGTTTAATTTGATTAGATGCTTAATTGCGAACCATGATGATCTCTTGTCTAAGTTTTAGCCTACTGATGTTAGCATATTAAGTTCTGGTTAAAATTGATTAGATTTTGAGAAAAATGGGACCCTCGATCAATTCTTCTGATCCGTGAGTCAGTGACACTTCAATTAAGGCAGTCGAAATCGGATTCGTGTGTGCGTGTGTGTGGTTGATCTAGTTATTTGGATTTCGGAGATCTGAGAGCTAGTTAATATCAGTATCCAGTTAATTCGGTTTAATAATTTGTAAGTTGTTTAGATTGTTCAGTATGAATGCAAAATTTGGCAGATCAGTTTCATAACATTCTTGAGATCCTTGATTGAAGAGGGAGCACTGTGTTACCCTGTGCAGTAAAAGAAAAAATGGAAGGCACGGTGTTCCGCCCTGCATTGGAAGGAATGCAGCATGTTAAGTCTGAAGATGGAGTAATGCTAACTAAGCCATTCTTGGATGTATGCAAGCTTATTGTACCTGTGATTGGTAATTTCTCTCGACTTTATATTACACGAGAATCCATGTGTATTTGGAGTTTTGCATTGCTTTAATGCATTTGTTTATCTTCACATGACTTAGCTATAATTCATAATCATTATCTTTGCTCTTTAACTGTGTCCCCCAGCATTTATTGTTTATAAGTCTGGTATCAGATGTTTGGATCCTTATTTGTCTGATTTTGGTCTGCAAAAGTGCTTATTTGAATGTTGAGAATTAAGGCTGAGGTCTGGTGCTGGCCTTGTTTGAGCTGAAGTTGCTAGTTTCAACCCCAAAAACTGCACCACTGCCACTGTGTAGTACTACATCTCTTGTGCAGTTTGTCTCTCCCTTATGGTTGCTGGTTATTGCACGAAATTGAGGGTTATTTGGTCTTTACCTTTAGGCAGTGGCTACGTGTTGCCTTGTCAACTACACACGCACCCGCGCCCGCGCGCACACACACACTCTTATATGAATAGATGGATTAAAAGGACCTCATTCATAATTGAATCAGGCCTCTAAACATGAACTGACCGTCAGCTAAATATTGTTCAGACAATTTACCATGAAGCAAATTGTAAATTGTTTGATGATCTGACGAGCACTTGTGCTTTAGTTTCTCATTCAGTCATTAATACTCCATGAGTTCTAAAAGGTCTTGCAATATAAATGTTCCTCCTGTCTTGTATGGTTTAGTTAGCCATGTTACTGTGTGATGGGAAGGTATTGACTAGTAAGATTTAACTGGCAATGAACGTCTGCAGAAAAGTTTGGAGCTGCTATGGCAATTGTCAAATCTGACATTGGAGGCAATATAACCGTGAGATATTTTTTCCTCTATAGTTCACATCCACCATCAGAGGTCTATCAGTATATTTTTTTCTTGAAATCATATCTTCATCTCTTGTGCTGTAGAGGTTAGAGAACAAATATTTGTCCAACCCAACAAAGTATAACCATTTATACACCATGGTACAAGAAGAAGTTGATGCCAAAACTGCTAAAGGCTCGTCTAGTTGCACCAATGGCCTCCTGTGGTTGACGAGGTAGTGTTGATACAAAATCAAACAATCTCTTCTAGTTGTATTTTAGTTGACTTGCTGGTGTTTCTTTATAATTTCATTTGCTTGAATATGCGTGTAATCTCTTACTTATTTTGGGTTGAAAACAAACCTAAATTAGACTTGTGTAACTTGTAGGGCAATGGATTTCCTGGTAGAGTTATTCCGGAATTTGCTTCATCATCAAGACTGGTCTATGTCTCAAGCCTGTAGCGATGCCTATGGGAAGACTCTGAAACAGTGGCATGGTTGGCTGGCTAGTTCAAGCTTTACAGTGAGAATGCTGAATCCACATTATTTTCAGTTAGAATGTTGCAAGTATCTGTAGAGTTTGTGAATTGCTCAAGAACATCCTCTAAGTTGGGTGTTGATGGCCTATGCTGAATGTCCTTTGCTACTTACCATTTAATGCATCTGAAGAACGATTTGCTTATTTCATCACATCTTAAAATCAACATCAACTACTTCACCAAGCATGTCATTTTAATATGAAGATAACTGATGTTCTAGGTAATCTGAGAGTGTCATTGCATGGCTCTGTAAAAGCTGTTGTTATATAAAATAACAAAACCACATGTGCATTCCTGATATTCTTTTTGTCGATGTCGCATTTGTAATTTGTGATCTGTAAAACGGTGGTTAGGTTGCATTTTCTAAATCGTTCAAGTTCCACTGCACCCTTATAAATGCTTATGTTGGACCAAAATTTCAGGTTGCTATGAAGTTAGCTCCTGATAGGAAAAAATTCTTAGACGTTGTTGGTGGAACTGGTGATATTAATAGTGATATCGAGAAATTTTGCACCACTTTCTCACCATTTCTTGAGGAGAACCACAAATTCCTGGTATGATCTCTGGCTGTAAAATATACAATATTAAAGATTTGAATGAAACTTGGAGGGTTCGATTCAGTTTTAGACTTTGCTGTTGATTATATATTATTAGTCAACTTATTTTTGTTCTCCCTTGACAGGCAAGCGTTGGATTGGATGATCTTAAGGCATCTTAGATGATGGCTGAGGAAAGGTTGTCATCCTGTGGTTATGTTACCTGCTTTGATTTTGATACAAAATGGTAATAAATTCAAAACAAAAACTACATCTTGTGCTTGTGTAACCTTTGACATGGGAAGTTGTGTACGGGGATTCATTTAAAAAAAAAATTCGTCTAATGTGAAAATATGCTCTTTAAATTATAGTCTTGAATATCATCTCATCCAGCATCTAAATTTTTGGTCCCCTGCCTTTATCGCCTTTTATATAGTTAATGTCGTGGGATGGTGTGCATGGGTAAAATCTCGTTCATATGCAAGAGAGGGAGATTATTACACGTGGTAAACTAGTAATTGTGCCTTTTTTGAAGTTTCACCAAATCATCTATACGTTGAAGTCCCCAACCCACCACCACACACTAGACTTGCATATGGATATATGTACCATTTTGAAAAGATTTAGGAAACACCTCACTAATGTTTAAACCCAATGATTAAAAATAGTATTTAAAGGGTTTAAAAACAAGGAAATACCCTTTTAGCTGTTAATTCTCTCATGGTCTCAATAATTGGATCTAGCTAAAAAAATCCAAATAGGATTTGTAATAGTTTAACCGGGATAAACGAAAGGGAGTAAAGACTACTCAATAAATGAAATTCACTAAAGATTATCCTTTGAACTATTTGAGAGTGTATATGCACCTGTTCATGACATGTTATTGCCTTCAATCCCTATTAAGTGTTACATTTCAAAATGAATCTGATCCTGAATAAATGTCCAATTCAGAAAATTTGATGACTCGGGTTAAGGCTGAGACGATGATGCAGATTGCATCCTTAAAATTAGCATCAAAAAATTTCGAAGCTCTTTTTTCACGGAGCTGTATTACGAAAAGTGGCATCATTAACTCAATAATTATTTTCAAATCAAAGCTAACAAATGTTTTTTTTTTTTATAAAATTATTCCAATATTTTTCAGGTGGCAAATTGATCCGGATATGAACTGTTATAATTACCCTTTTCAAATATATCAATATGAAACACATCAAGCAATACGAACAACGTAAATAATAACGTGTACACTACCATCATCGACTAGTTGCATGATTGTGTGTGTAAATACATTAGGATGCTTTTTTTATGAGCACTATTATTTTCCTAAATATGTGTGTATCTTTTTTTTCTTTTTGGCTTATGTGTAATATTTAATTTTTTCTGTGGGGGAAATAGAAAAACCTAAATCCATCGTTTTATTCACATCAATTTTCACCCGTAAAACTAAAGCCACATTTGCATCAGAGCCCCTACTATATTTTCTTGCACAATAAATATTTTTCCTTCTTTAATTAAGCATGGAGCTATAAAACACAGCTCAATTGAAACTCTTTCCAGATTTGAACACAAGAGACCATAGTTACATTAAAGCCATTCTTTAGAATTCTTATTTCAAAAGATCAAAAAAAGGAAGACTCGCATAAGGTAATATCAACATAAAAATATAAGTCCACCAAAAACTTAATAATTATTTCTTTTTCTTTTTGAGATAGACTCTAATAAGAAACGTTGATAATGAACTTTAATTTATCTATGATGTTAGTTATAGGGTAAAAAAAAAAAATAACCATGAAGTATAGCCCAACTTCTCGGAAAAAAAACAATATATTCTGATTTAATTGACACTTACTTCTACTACATAGTATAACTTAATTATTGGGTTGGGTCGTGACAACTGTGACAAATAATTAGACGCGATAGATTTTCGGACGGCTAGACTGCTGCTCAATATATAACTTTGCCAGATTTAAAATGATGTAGCAAATTGTTTCATTGCATGGACGACTTGATTAGCTTCCCGTCAAGCATGCGAGCGAATACACAAATTTAAGAATGAAACCATGTTTTAACGTTGTCTTCAAGTTTTAAGGAAATACTACATAATTTTTTATATTTTTTTGAGGAAAAGTTTTAAGATAAAAGGAAGTTACTTTTTTTTTTCTTTTTCTTTTTCTTTATTTAATACAGCTCTACAACAAACATTTCATTATAAAGTGAGGAGAATAAATTTTTCTCTGAAAAATTACCCACACTTTTTCCCCCAGTTAAAAGAAATTCCCCTCTGCCACCACTTTTGTATTTCAGAATATAAGTAAAATCTAAAATTAAAATTCCAGCCAAGCCTTAGCCAAGCAAGAGACAAAATTATCAAACAAGGGTGCAAACGGAAAACGAAAAGAAAAGGAAAGGGTAAAAGGGTAAAAGAAGCGAAAACGGGTATGGGGAAATGAAATGAAATGGGAGTCAGATGCAGCAGCAGCAGCGAGCGAGGAATATAAGACCCGGAAATGGAATTCGCATGGGCTCTGCAGGGACACTCGTACTCGGCGACCCGCCAATAGGAGCGCGACACGTGTAGCGTGATACCATTGGTAGTTAGGCATCGCTTTCTCAGCCGAAGAGAGGGGACAACACGGCGGCTGCCGCCCCTCGCTGTCCCCGCCGCTACTCTTCTTCTGCCATCGCCTTACTTTTTTCTATTCCTTTGATTTAAGAACACACACAAACTAATTAGTACTACCCATTATATTAGCATCTAATTAATATTTAAAGCCCACAATCCATAATGTTAGCCCGCTAATTATATTAAAGCCCACAAAATTTGTACTACTATAAAATATAATTCCCTACTCATATGGTATTATTACTGTGGTATAAATATTCAAGATTATTAAATTCAGGTCTATTTACAGTTCCACGTAATCTTTTATTTTCTATTTTCAGAAAGTGAGATTTTTTTTTTTAAAACAAAAGGAAATTTTCCTTACTAAGTCAAATCGACATCAACGATATTTAGAAACTAAGACGGAAAGTTCGACTTCCAAACAATTACATTTGATGTTCAAAAACTAAATTAGTTAAACTATGGGCAATTAAATTAGCCTCTCGATAGTTTGCTTAAACCCAAACTTTATACGCCAGCAAAGAAAAGTTAAAAATCATTATCAATATTTGTTTTGAATATATTATTAGGTTGGTGTAACTTTGTGTTAATTATTACTCCCTCCAACCCCCAAAATTATGCAATAAGTTTTCTTTTTTACATGTCTCCCAATTATGCATAATTCATTTTAGCAAATAAATATTTCACTAGTTACCCTTATAATATAGAATCATATCTCCACTTACATCTACTTTTTCTCCACTTACAACTCACTTTTCAGGATTTTCTTAAAATACGTGTCCACCAAAACTATGCATAAATATGGAGGTCGGAGGTATTATAATTATTATAATAATAATAATAATAATAATAATAATAATAATAATAATAATAATTATTATTATTATTATTATTATTATTATTATTATTTTGTAAGCGCGTCAATGTGCATATGAACCGATAATAAAACATGAGTTTTGATTTGGAAAAATAAACATGATCATTAATCAATATAAAAAATGTCATTATTCTATGGTTTTACTTATACATATCAACCAATATTTTGTCATATACAGTCAAATACCATATGTTAGTTCACTCCTATCTATTCTCTCGTATTCATAATTAATGTCGTTTTGAATTTTTATGCCAAGATTTACCCTTGGTTATTACCTTTTCATTTTACCTTAGTTATTTACCCTTAGTTCACCAGCTATTTGTTTGTTAATAGTTAGGGGAATTTATTAAAAGAAAGTAGTTTGGAGAATATTTTTTTATTAATTTATGTGCCAAAGCTTAGGAGGACAAATAATATGAAGAGGATGGAGTATATTCGAAAAGAAGCAAATTCTATAGTGAAATTAGTACATCAACACTCACGGAATATCAAATTTCATTTAAATGCTGATACTACTTTTGAACATATATAAGACTGTCATCACATTATTTAGTGGAATAAAGTTCATGTTAAAGTTTCGATCCGAATAACATACGGTACTAGATTACATCGAATTGAAAGATAGAATACCAATATATTCAAATCCCAATATAATTTTGTATGACACTTATGCGCAGCCGTCGGACATGCCACTGTCCCGTCAACTCTAAATCTTAATTTCTAATGTCTAAAATAAATTATCATTCTTTTGTATACCTTAATTATGTACTAATAACAAATCCTAACATAAATTAAATGGTAAACCTATTTCACCCAGGCCAGGTCATCTGACATGTCTTAATTCATAATGATACAATCATAGCAAAGTCTCCCTCCCTTTTCATTTCATTTAAATTAGTAATATTATGACTTCAAAAGTTTGAATCCTGTCTTATTTTTTTTTGAAAGTGAAAGCAATCCTTTTTTGTGACTTCCAAAAAAAAAAAGTTTGAATCCTTTCTTCTTTCTATTTTGAAAGTGAAAGCAATCCTTTCCTCTAAACATCGAATTTATAACGCATTGTACAAAATCCAGAAAGCAATTTTTTTTTGTTAAGTAGTCCGTATATATAAGTATATGTGTAAGAGTACTTTAAGTAGTTAGACTGCATCCGAAATATTTAGGCATATATTGGTGTTACATTTGTATTTCCGATGCGATTTGTTTTGTTAAACACGTTTTGAGTGCACAGCAGCAGCTGCAGCAGCAAGTATGATAGTAGCAAATAGCAATGCAATTGCAGCCTACATATCTTCTTTTTTCAAAAAAACAAAAAAAGGAAATGCAATGCAGGCTACATATATTGATGATAGACCTACAACACTTTTGCTTTTGCTGATAATAAAATAAAATAAAATAAAATAAAAAGGACAAGAAAGAATTATGTTGCAATTAAATAGATGCTGGGCAATTAATCGGAGCCGTCAGACATTTCGACTTTTTGATCGAATAAAAGGTGCTGTTTGATGCGATTGACTAATCTCATTTCTCAACATTCTTCGAAAAAGACTATTTTACCCCTCTCTTCTCCAATGTTGTTATTTTTTACCAATAACACACAAAACCCAGAAAATTTGTTCTTTTTGTGCATTTATGAGAATGTCACACAAAAATGGAAACTCAAACATAGGTTAATTTGTGTCGACTGTCGAGTGTTGAGGAATGCCCTTCAATTAAATGTGAAAAAGAATGCAAATAAAGTAGAATTGATATCAATTTTTCACTTTGAATTCTTACCAAAAAAGCCCTCAAAAAGAGCTATAGTGGAGACAAAAGGACAAATCCGTCATTTGCATGAAAACAGCCCAGCAAATCTCTGCACAAGCAGCCTGCCCTCTGATCTCCTTCTTTCAAGTTCAATGTAGTAGTAGTAGTAGTATAAAACTGCTCATTCATTCTCGTTTTCTCTCACCTTTCACCTTCACTTCACTCACTCCAACTACTTCAATGGCGCATTCGTGTCTTTGCCTCACCTTCTTCTCCATTCTTTCCGCCGCCGCCTTCGTCATTTCGCAAGCGCCACCGCCGCTGCTCCACCCGGTGGAGCAGGAGGCCGTGTATCGTGTCTTGGAGTCCGTCAGCTCCGGCACCCCATGGCGCACCCTCTTCCCCGACGATCTCTGCACCGCCGCCCCGCACGGCGTCGTCTGCGACTACTTCTCCGCCGCCGCCACGCCGCACGTTACTGAGCTCAGCTTCGGATACGTCTCCGACTACTACACGAACCCTCCCTGCAACTCCAACTCTACCCTCCACCCCTCTCTTCTGGCGCCGCTCTCCCACCTCCGAAAACTCTTCTTCTACAGATGCTTCGCGCAGAAGGAGACGCCATTCCCGGATTTCTCGGCGCTCAACCCCACTTCTTCGTTGGAAGAGCTGGTTCTCATCGAAAACCCGGCTCTAACCGGGTCTCTCGACGGCAGGATCGGTAACTTAAGGCGTTTGAGGCGGTTTGTTTTGATCGGAACTAGGGTTTCCGGCAACATTTCAGATTCACTCGGCGAGTTTGTCGATCTCGAGCAGCTTACACTGTCGAGAAACAAACTCGAAGGCGAGATTCCGACGAATAGTTTTGGGAAGACGACGAAACTCAAGGTTCTCGATCTGAGCGAGAATGGGTTTGAAGGCTCCCTTCCAGAATCTATCGGATATTCAACAGCGCTGCTGAAGGTTGATCTGAGCCACAACAAATTTTCAGGGAGAATTCCTGATAGTTTTTCGTGTCTAAAAAAGGTTGAGTTTCTTGATTTAAGTTACAACAAGTTGGGAAGTTTTGGGTTGCCGGTGGCGTTGGGCGAAATGCGGAGTTTGAAGGAAGTGTATCTGAGTGGGAATGTTGTTGGAGGGGAGATTCCCGACATATGGGGAAAGCTGAGGGGCATAATGGGAATTGGGCTGTCGCATATGGGGCTTGTTGGTAATATCCCCACATCAATGGGTGTACATCTGAAGAATGCATGCTACATAGGGCTTGACAACAACATGCTTGGAGGGGTTGTACCTCAAGAATTTGGGAATCTGGAGTTTGTGAGTGAGCTGAATTTGGAGAACAACAATCTGAGTGGGAGGCTTCCATTTTCTCAAGCCTTCCTTTCCAGACTTGGAGGGAAGTTGAAGCTCAAGGGCAATATGGGCCTTTGCATTGATGAGGAGAAAAAGGCTGCCTCTGCCTCTGCAATGCCCCATCTCACGGTATGCACACGGCCTTATCTCTTCAAAACTGCCCTTTTCCATCGCACTACTGCTTCTACTTCTGCTTCATGTCCGCATCATGCTTCTTCTACTCCGCCAATATTTATTATGGCTCTTGGCTTTTTGCTTTTCTCTTGTGGCCTTTTTTCTCATCACTAGTACCTGCTGCATTACAAGATGTACAAACTTGCTAGCTCCCACGGATTTTCAGTTGTTGATACACAATTAATTTAACTAACAAGAGCAACTAGTAAATGGTTTTGTTAATCCAAAATTCGATAATTAATTTCCTCTACATCTGCAATCCAAGATTACTTCTCTGCTTTCTTTCACTATGGTATCATATCTCGTGTATTAAGATAAAATCATCCATATATTTTATAATTCTGCTAGTTGTTCACTAGTAGTTATTCATGATTGTGAATTAATGGATGAATGTTAGTAATTTGTAAAATTAATACTAATACTATATAAGCAAGACTTTAAATTGTACGGAACCATGAGTGTTTTATTTCATTATGTAGCCGGAAGTAGAGAAACGTGTATGAAATAATATCATTATAAGTATTTATATTTGGCCTCAAATAGTGTACAAAACTCCACACTCCAAAGGAGAAACATTAATCAGTTGAGAGAGATCACAGGGTGAATTACTCAAGAACCTTTGCCAAAATAAAATGGCAATTAAATACTTTTAGAATAATGCTAAATATACTAATTGGTGTCTCCAATTCTATGGCAGCCCCCCTTGTACGCATCTAAGGAAATAGCCGAAACATTCCCAATCATAACAACATATCAGTTTCAAAAAAAGAATAGAAAAAAAAAAATACAGTTGACGGGTGATTTATTTTCTAAGGATCCATGGATAAGTTGACATGTCTCCCCTTTGTGTTTTTGAGCTAACTATGGTCAAAACATAAAGCAATGGATCAAAAGCAAAAACAAAAACAAACAATTATTGTTGAGGAACAGACATGTTAGTTAGTTGGGATGGCGTCGACGTCGGAGTTCTTGACCGATGATTCGCCGTCAGGATTGGCCCTGGATCGGGGCCGTGTGGACCCCGTCCCGTTTGACTCCCTCGACTTTTTTCTGCGCGATTTCCGTGCGGGATCAGGGACTCCCGGGTTGGCCGGATCGGATGGATCTCGGTTCGACCTAACACTGCCTTCTGATGAGTCCTTTGAGTGGTTTCTCCTCTGTTTTACCTTATTCGGATCTCTTCTCTTCGGGGACGGCATCTCGCCATTGCCTTCGCCCGACTGATTGCGCCTTGATGATCTTGGCACGTCGGGGGCGTCTACACTTCTGTTACTTCTCTTGGTGTTTGCATCTGTTAAGAAATGTTGTGCGTTAGTGCAACTTTTTAACGTGGTGTGCAACATCATAGGACCAATAATATATACTAGTATTCTAGATTTTGAAGAAATTTTAAATGATAATTAATGATGAAATATATACAGTATTCCATAAATAAAATAATAGTACCTTCAGAGACCCATTTGATTTCAGGCTCTCCTTTTTCTCCTCCAGTGGGGGGGCCTAAAGGTGCAGAATGCAACCCTGGGGATCCACTAAACTCTTTCATCTGCAAAACGAATAGCCATACAATGTTACATCTCGTATTTCATCATACACGAGCACAACACGACACGACACGACACGTTCAATCTTAATTGTACCCAGCTTGGGGAATCAACTTGAGGTCCATCCCATCCTATATGAGCTACATGCTTTACATCTGTGGGAAAACCAATCTGTATGTCGTCTTCTTTTTCTTCCTCTGCATCCACCAAATAAATTAACAAATTGTGATAAAAAGTAAAAATAAAATAAAAACAGATGATATGATAATAATGCTGACCAAAAATCTGGGAAATGTACTTGAAGCCCTTGAAAATGCCCTTCATTTTAGGCTTAGTCGTCATCTTTGTATTTATAATGTATGTATGTATTTACAGTTTTTCGTTGTGTTTTATCTACTTTTTTTGGTGGTTTGATTCAAGAAAAATATTGGCTATATTTTTCAAAGTTTAAAAGAAGATGATTAAAACCATGAGCCAAACCAACCCCTTCTTTATGAGGAAACTCAGTTTTTATCCCATATAATAATTTTCACTCAGACATCGATCTTCGACAAAATAAAATATAATAAAAAAAATTTGAAGATCAAAAAGGAAGAAAGCTCGAGGAAGATCAGAGAAAACACACAAACATCTGAATTTCCTCCAGGGTGGTTTGACTCTTTTTTTTTTATTTTTTATTTTGGTTCTTTTTGTGTGAAGTGGATAAAAAGGATAAATGTATGTAGAAAAAAAAAAGAAAAAAGGGATTCCACAATGGGAAAGACGAAGGTGGTAATGCAAAATAAACCTTTCATTTTTCAGTGGCAATGAATTGCTCCACCCTCGAAAATTTAGGTTGGAATTAGATAAAATTAAATATAATTACACTAAAAATAGGATTATTTGAACTGAGTGGTTTTGCACTATGATGGGCGAATAGTCCGCCAACGGGCTTTGACAGTTTCAAAATCCACTTTGTTAATTAAATGCCATGTACTCCCTCTATCCCGCTCATTTTGTCTCCTTTTCTTTAAATGGACGTCCCATTCATTTTGTCAACATCCAAATATAGACATAATGAGTAGTTGTAAGAGTTTCTCTCTCATCCCCTTCCAATCTCATCCACTAGTTTATTAAACAAACAACTTTCCTTAATCTCCGTGCCTAATAGTAAGGAGACAAAATGAGCGGGACGGAAGGAGTATTATATTAAGAGCATCCACTACGGTGTTCTTACTAGACCTAGGTTGAAGCACTGGAAAACGTGATTTTAATAATTGGTGGTGTTGAGTTAGACCTAGGTTGATATTTCCACTACAATGAGGTTGAGTAAGACCTAGATTGAAGCACTGAGAAGCGTGATTTTAATGATTGAATATATTTTATTTTGTTGTTATTTTTTTATTTGTAATAAATATTATAAAAAAATTACTTTATTAAATTAAAAAATTAATAAATGATAATTTTATTGAATTTTTTAAAAAATACAATAATTAAGAAATAAATTAAAACACAACAACTACTCGTGGAGTGGACCAAAACGTGTCCAAATCTTTTCAATCATATCCTCCATAAGGCGGTCGTGGTGTGGTAAGATGAAGGGGTATATATAGTGAAAAATAAGGGGTAGTCGTTGTATAGCCGTTGCTGGTGAATTGTATTTATCCATTGCTCATGTTTAATTTTTTTTTTATTCAGAAAAAAAAAATTACATCGGATCAATGGAGACACGCCACGTGTCCCCATGTTGCTGACTGGCGGAGTCGAAGGGTGTGTCGATATTTAGACCCAGCCTTCGACACACCCTTCGACCTAAGGCTGGGTCTAACGCCCACTATGGCCTCAACCTAGGGGTGTGTCGAGTGGAGGCTGCGTCGAGCCCTTCAACCCAACCCTCAACCCCTCCACAAGCACCCCGTACGTAGTACATGCTCTAATAAATACTCCATCAGTTCCAATAGCAAGCTCCTCCTTGTTTTGACACAGACATTAAGAATCAAGATTAAAAAATTAAGGTTAATGTACTGTAACCGATCACACAAGCTAAAAATGGTAATATAAGTTTTGAAAATGAAAATAAACCCTAATTGGGAAGCATAAACTCGAAGGGGAAAATGTGATTATTTCCATTTTTACAATCAACTTTCATTTTTTTTACGCGTATGTCTGGCCACAGTGTGTCTCAATATCATTACACAAAAATTAAAAAGTGTGTAGCTCGTACAATTTTTGAAGAATTAATTAGCTTGCTATTAGAATAACGAGAAAAGAAAAAGGGACATTAATATCGAGATAAATAGAGTATTATAGAACAAAAGGTTGTGAAAATGATTTCCGGCAAAAAGTTGCAGACAACAATATTAATAGATATACTGCTTCTAGTAAAAAAGTTTAGGTCGATGACAAAATTCATCCCCTTCCTTTTCTTTTTCCTTTTGTTCATACTAGAAAAATGGTACAAACTCACCAGAAAAAACTTTTCATTAGTACAAATACCCATAACTATGAACACTAAATTATTGAACTTTAAACATTAAATTAATCGAGTTTTCTTGACACTATTTACTACACTTATCGAAATTGACATGGCCCGGCCTATAAGAAATTAGTGATTATAGCCCGCGTTCGATATTTGAATTTTTTTTACTATACTTAATTATTTTGATAATTTCG
Organism: Schizonepeta tenuifolia; assembly: GCA_029490685.1. NCBI lineage: Eukaryota > Viridiplantae > Streptophyta > Magnoliopsida > Lamiales > Lamiaceae > Schizonepeta > Schizonepeta tenuifolia. The sequence continues at coordinate 77,374,496 of CM055957.1, read as the reverse complement.
GCCATTATTTTTTGAACCTTATGAACTTTTGAGCAGATATTAGCAGTCTTTGGATAATTCTAAACATAACCTTCGTTTTACTCTCTACAGTCTCCTAACTAAATAATAATTAAATTAATATTAATTATACAGATTTGCCCCTATAGCCCCTAAATTTTTTGTTAAACTAATACCTACAAAATAATCCCTAAATTAATACTCCCTCCGTCCATTTTGTATTGCCCCATTTGAGGGTGGGCACGGGATTTAAGGAATGCTGAAAAAGTGTAAAAGGTGGAGGAAAAAAAACAATAGGGGTAGTGGGATAGTGTGCACTTAATTTCTTAATTTTTGGATTAGCAAAAGCAAGAGAGAGAAAGAGTGTTGGTGGTTTTATTCCTTTATTGATTTTGTGATTCCTGTTTTTTTTTATCTAACTGCTGGAATTTTTTTTTTCTCACGTCTTTTTTTTATTTTTATTTTGGAACCTGTTTTTTTTTTTTTTTTTGTAGCTCACATGCTTTGAGATAACTTAAAACAAACTCAAACACCTCAATATTAAAAGCAACTGGACTGTGTATTTAAATGAGAGGGAAATTCTGAAATTTGGAGCCAAAACATAAACTTTCATTCAATAAACAATTCTAAAAGTACATTTGATGATGCAAGTGATTTGATCCAAAATATGGAGGGAAATTTGAATAGCTAAAATCCAAAGGAAAACTCTCCTATAAATACACAGAGGAGCAGTCAGCATTCATTCCATCTTCACCAACCCAACACTACAAAAACTATAAATACAGAAAAATTGCAGAAATGGCAGAGGCAACGAAAGGGAGAGAGTTCAACACCGAGCAGCTGAATGCCATTGGGCAGTGGCTTCTCCAACACAGCAGGGAAGGCAAACTGGAACATGGAGCCAAAAAAGAAGCTGCAGCTAAGTTCCAGTGCAATCTGAAGACCGTATGGTCCATCTGGTCCAGGGCCAAAGCTCAACTTCAGCAGGGGGTTCCTATTAGTCTCCAAAGCAAGAAAATAGGATTAGTGAAGAAGAAAATCAAGCCATTTGATGCAGAAAAAATAAAAAACCTGTCAGTACTTCACAGAACATCATTCAGGAGTATGGCAGAACATTTAGATGTTAGTAAGAGCCAGGTTCATGTCTGGTACAAAGACAAAGAGCTGCAGGCTCACACCAATGCAGTAAAGCCCTTTCTCACTCCAGAAAACAAGTTATGCAGATTGAATTGGAGCATGAGTCAGCTAAGAAACATCATTGAAGGTGGGAAGATCAAGTTTCAGAGAATGCACAATGTAGTTCACATAGATGAGAAATGGTTTTATCTCACAAAAGCAAAGGACAGATACTACCTTGCCAAGGGTGAGAAAACACCATATAGGCAGCTTCAATCTAAGTCTCACATCTTAAAGATCATGTTCAGTTGTGCCATAGCTAGGCCAATCATAGATAAAAAGGGAACTGTCATCTTTGATGGGAAACTGGGAATATTTCCATTTATCACAGAGGAGCCTGCTCAAAGGAACAGCAAGAACAGAATCAAAGGCACAATGGAGCTCAAACCAATGCAGTCAGTTACTAGAGAAGTAGCCAAACAACAATTACTCACTGAGGTAACCAATGCAATCATGTCATAATCTGTGGCATCAGCAGGGGCATAGCATCATTTGCCCACTAAGGAATCAAGTGTAGTATCTGCATTCTTATCACACACATAAACAGGAAGCAAGCATGGCATCAGCAGGGGCATAGCCTCATTTGCCCAATAACCAATCAAGTGTAGTATCTGCATTCTTATCACACACATAAACAGGAAGCAAGCATGGCATCAGCAGGGGCATAGCCTCATTTGCCCAATCAACAATCAAGTGTAGTGTCTGCATTCTTATCATACACATACACAAGAAGCAAGATAATGCCTCATCACACACATAATCTGAATCAGGTGAAGTATCTGTATCCTTATCATACCACACTTCTCACACAAGATTTGTTTTGCAGATTGTACCAGCAATTAAAAGCAAGTGGCCAGAAACTCTAGGAAAAGAAATATGGATACAGCAAGATAATGCCAAACCACACATTAAGGACACTGATCCAGACTTTCAAGCTATTGCACACACAGATGGATTCCACATCCATCTGATAAACCAACCAGCAAACAGTCCAGACACCAACATAAATGACTTGGGGTTTTTTAGGAGCATCCAGTCACTGAAGGATAAGAAAGGTGCAGCAAATGCAGGAGAGTTGCTAAGGAATGTGGAGGAAGCATATGCAGAATACCCTCCTTGGAAGATTAACAAGATTTTCCTACAACTCCAACTGTGTTATGCAGAGATCATGAAAGTGAAGGGGTGTAATGACTACCCTATGCCTCATATGGGAAAAGACAGCATGATCAAAGATGGAGTCTTACCAGATTCCATTGAAATTGATGTACAGCTTGTGAGAGAGAGTTTGGAGTACTTAAAGTTACATGGCATGGGGGAAGACAACTTTTACAACTTAGATGAATTAACAGAGGCATTGGATAGTGTGGGGCTGGAGCACTGAAGGCATGGAAGCTCACAGTGGTAGTACTCAGCAGACTAGTTTACAGGGACAAACAAAGTGCATTTTTTTGGTTTTTGTCTTGTTTGGAATGTAAACTAAACCAATGCAATCATGTAATGGTAAATGTATTTTTGGTTTGGCTTATGCATCAAAACAGGTGAAGGCAATGTATGAATGCAGAAAATAGAATCCATTTTCAACCACCACAAACCACAAATACAGAAAAATTGCATATAAGGGCATCACCAGCCATCACTATTTCATCAAATGCAGTATGAAATGCATATAAGGGCATCACCAGCCATCACCAACCCGAAAGTTTAAGAAAGAAATCACCTCACTGTCCGAATCCGATCCGGACTCAGCACGATCCTTGCCATCACGGCAGTATCGCTGGTATGGATCCAAACCATCCTCAGAGTCGGGCTCAACCAAATGCTTGCCATCCTCGCCATCCAGCGCAATGGAGGGCTCCTCCGCCTCAACGGAGGGCACAGGTTCCGGCACCGGGGCAACGGCAGGCTCCTCCGCCACCTCGGGGAATACAGAGTCCGACACCACCTCAGAACGATGCATCTCAGGATCTTCGGTGAATGGAGAGGGCTCCCAGCCTGGTGGAATCCACAGATCCTCCTCGAACTCCGGCGAATCAGTGGGGGGAGATGGTACCCACGAGGGGGAGGGAGGGGGTGGCATCGACGAACTGGAGGGAGAGGTCGATCTCCACCCTCTCCCAGCCTTGCCGTCCTTCATCGACGCTAGGGTTTAGAGGGGTATAGTGTATTCAGACAAAGGTCGTGGCGGCGGGGAGAGAGAGTGAGAGTAGATCTAGGGTTCCAGAGAAAAGGAACGGCGGAGAGGGAGAGGGTGAGAGTAGATCTAGGGTTCCAGAGAAAAGGAACGGCGGAGAGAGAGAGGGTGATAGTAGATCTAGGGTTTCAGAGAAAAAGAACGGCGGAGAGGGAGAGGGTGAGAGTAGATCTAGGGTTCCAGAGAGGCCATGGCGGCAGGGTGTGGAGCGCCGTCGCGGCGGAGATGGAGAGGTTGAGGGAGAGGGAGGGTTGCAGTCGATAGGGGGAGAAGGAGAGAGGGAAGCTTCGAGATGGGAATGAGAGAGAGGGAGAGTTGCAGAGAATAGGGAGAGTGAGAGAGAGGGATGGAAATTTCGAGAGAAATGAGAGAGAGGGAGAGTTGCAGAGAATAGGGAGAGTGAGAGAGAGGGATGGAAATTTCGAGAGAAATGAGAGAGAGGGAGAGTTGCAGAGAATAGGGAGAGTGAGAGAGAGGGATGGAAATTTCGAGAGAAATGAGAGAGTGAGAGGATAGAGAGTGTGGGGGTGGTTGGGGTGGGTTAATTAGGGTGGGTAATTAGATATGATAATTAATGGGGTAATTTGTTAAGTGTGGGAAGGGGTAGTAATAATGTAAAAGTAATGAGGGTATATGGGTCAATTTGTTGAAATGGGGTATTTCAAAGTGGACACTTTTTAGAGGTCAAACAGGGCAACTCAAAATGGACGGAGGGAGTATTACTCTACCGATATCTTATAGTAGCCCCCAACTCAATAACATAAATCTTAGAGGTTGATGCAGAGCAACCATATTAGTTATGGATCATCACGATTTTCTCAGGCTAACATGTCAGCAGTCTCTCCCTTAATTAATTGAGCAATACTTATAGATTGGATATGAGGCTATTACGGGGATTGGGTGGAATGACATATATGAATATGGAGTCGGCGGTTTTGAGGAAGAAAGCTTTCGATTAAATGTTAAACTCTACTTTCGCTCAATGTTGGTTGATATTATTGGTGAATGGTGATTACTAATTGTGTAAATTTGCAGAATATGCAAATCTTGTAGAGACTTCAAACTCTGCAAATTTTGTTGGAATAATGCAATTTCCGGCAACTTTAGAGGTGGTGATTTGTGGGTGTAGTGATTGGTGCGGCATACTGGCATACGTCAATTTTGTTCTTCACCATTGTTATTGCTTCGTGTGAACTTATGATATTCATGTGATAAATTGGAGGTTATGAATTCCAATGGTTATTAGAAATTTAGGTTTAATTAAAAAAAAATTAAGGGCTATAGGGGCAGATCAGTATAGTTAATATTAATTTAATTATTTTTTTTAATTGTGGGCTACAAATAGTAAAATAAGGCTATGTTTAGAATTACCTCCGTCTTTTATCTTATGATCTGGATGCTTCTCACTCACCTAATTAATTTGTTGGCAATTCTACTTCTAACTTACTTCCCTCCTTTTTTTTGGATATCGTGGAATTCTACAGTCACTATCTTTAATACGCACTGAATAAATCTATTATGTAATAGCCTATAAATCACTCGTCTCACACGACATAAAATTACTTATGTGGAAAGGATTAAACAAAAATTTATTTGTCGCGGGTTAACAAAAAAAATTATTTGGACGATTAGTCTTTGTATGTGTGATTATTGTGGAATATCGATCTAGAAGCTTTCCTAACAATAAATCGTTGGAATTATGATATCATGAAAGTTACATGTGACCTAATCTTATGAAAGAAGAAAGTTTTTGTGTCCTATAAGTAAAATGAAAGAAGAAAAATGTTCCTAGCGTTACTCACATTAAGGAATTTTTTGTTTTTTTTTAATTAACTCTACTCAGATAGAAAAATCAGTATGTTGAACAATGGATGACGATCACGTAAGTTACAATCAATTAAATCTAACTATAAATAAATTAACAAACAACTCAAAAATTAATACAGTAAGTAGTAAAATTTTACAGTTAGCTATCTAGCTTGGGATTGATAATATGGAAGACAACACGAAAGCACCATAAGAAAACACATGAAATTATCCTTTTTTGTGTCGATATGATAACTTTGTGTCACTGTGTCATATCCAAATCATTCTTTTTATATCACAATAATAGTTAACATGATAATTCTGCAATATGTCGTTTTCGTAACAATATAAAAAATATGCCAGCTTCGTTTTTTATTATTCCTGTGTTATATCTGTACATATGTTTGTAGTTGTACAAATTATTTCAATTTTTGTATTGAGCAGATTCTTAAAGAATGATCTCCGCGTTTGATCTTTTCATGGCATCGCGATAATATCAACACATACAAATCAGAAAATTCAAGACTATTTGGCTTGCCTTGATATGCTTGACAACTTAAAAAGTAAAATTATGCTAATTATGTATTTATTTACTTAACTAAAATTTAAGCTGGACCGAAGAAATCCTAATTAGATAAAACCCTTAATTCAACTTCAAAGGATTTTTTTTTTTTTTTTTTTTTTTTAAATTGGGAATTGTTTGAGCCCAAAACCTCATACATATTAAATGTGTGATCTTAGATTGGCTAATTCGTTATTTATTCGACTCTTGTAGCTACATAAATTTCTCTCTCTTCATAAATGATTATTTTATCCAATAAAAAATCCTTATTACGTAATCAAATCTACTTTGGAATGTATATTCATTCGTTTTCTGACCTAACATTTTTTATTAGTATTATTACGTTAGTATCTCAATTTATTTATTTTTTGCTCCATAACATATGTTTAAATACTACTAGTATTTCTTTGTATACCATATTATTAAATTAAGTATCAATAATCGTTAATTTGATATACATTGAATATTTATTTTTTGAAAATATTATATACATCGAATGTTATGAATGCAACAAAAGCCCAAACGATTTCCCCAAATAACTTTTGAGGTTCTCGACTTCTTGATTGCTGTTTTGTAGTGAGACAATAGAATGAAAATTATATGGTGAGATAATAGTATACTATATAATACAAGAGAGAGAGAGAGAGAGAGAGAGAGAGGGAGGGAGGGGTAGTGATGGAGCCTCATCCATTGTTGAAGGGAGGGAGCAGGAAGAAGAAAAGCTCAAGCTACAGCCATGGCTTCTCATCATCTCAGATACAATCACTGTCTGCCATTTGTCAGGCCCTCATTCCTCCTCTCTCTGATTCTGATGATGCTATTGCTACCAATAATCAAGATTCACCAAACCCCATCTTCAACTCTGATGAGGTCAACAGTTTTTCCGTTGGCTTACGATCATTGACTTCTAGTTCGTAATTTTATTCTTTAATGTTTTGGTAGCTATATGTCTGCTTGTATTTTTGTATTCTCATCTTAGACTTCTGCAAATTGCAATGTTTTGTTTATTACAGTACTTTAGATATTTAATAAAAAAGGACTGAACTTTACTAGGAAATCCTAGGCTATAATTGAGATTATTTGGATCATTGGATGTATATGTAGCATTAATTTGTAATTGTAGACGTGAATATGTGTATGGTTGTGAAAAAAAGGGGTATACACTTGTTGGAATCTATCTAGTTTGACCTAGATTCCAGAATCTAGGCTGCTCCATATATGGTCTATTTATTATTTATAACAGTTATGGTATTTAATTTATTTTTTAATTATGTGTTGTGATCACACAAAAGAATTGTAGTTCTTAGCAAATTTCGGAAAAAGATGTTAAAATAACTACTGGAATCTTTTGTGACATACATAGATACTGCAGATTTATTGTATCAAGATGCTTCTTTTGTTTCAAATTATTCTTGTTTTTTTTAAGTTTTGATTTTGTAATTTAATAGGTGGCAGAACTAATGGTGCAGAGGGGCATACCTAGAGCAGTGTTGATTGCGAGTTTAGTGTTAAAGTTTTTATCAAGCAGAGTGGGAACACTTCTGCTCTGCGGGTGGATTTGTTTGGATTGGAAGTGGCCATTTCTCCACAGTTTTTCCGAGCTCTCATTGAAGAAGAGAGAAGCCATCCTTCGAAAATGGTCCAGAGAGACTCTTCTGCTTCCGTTAAGAGCAGTTTTCGTGATGCTAAAGATTATGGCTCTCTTCGTCTTCTTCTCTTTGGTACGACTAAAGAATTGCTTGCTCTCTTTACATGTCTATGCTATTTTGGGGTCGTTATATTGTATGTTAAGGGTTCTGATCATGACCTAATTCAAATGTTGCAAAATTTACTTTACAACTTGCTCTTGATGTGTGCTGCAGACTGATGAAAATTCAAACAACCCTGCTTGGAAAGCAATTGAATACGAGTTGGAGGTCGTTGACAGAAAGAGAGAATCTGAGAAAGAACGACCACTTGATAAGGGAATCATCGAAACCATGAATATAGACGAGACCTCACTAAAGGAATCCCTAATTCAGAAAGGCATAGGTGTTGTGGAGGAGGATATAAAAGAGAATGTGTTAAAGATCAAATGTGATGTTGTGATTGTTGGATCGGGTAGTGGGGGAGGAGTTGCTGCCGCAGTCCTTGCAAAGTTGGGTCAGAAAGTTCTTGTACTCGAGAAGGGTCACTACTTCGTGCCTGAGGATTATTCAGGCCTCGAAGGACCTTCTTTCTGTGAATTATATGAATCTGGTGGGATGCTAACTACTCAGGACGGAAAGATACTCGTCTTTGCTGGAACAACAGTTGGTGGTGGTTCGTCTATAAATTGGTCTGCTTGCATAAGAACTCCTGATTATATACTCAAAGAATGGTCTAACAAAAATAAGATTCCTCTCTTTAGCAGCCATGAATACCAATCTGCAATGGATCGTGTCTGCGAGAGGATCGGTGTAACAGAATTTTGTGTGGAAGAGGGGTTTCAAAATCAAGTGCTTCGGACTGGTTGTGAGAATCTCAGCCTAAAAGTCGAGGCTGTCCCAAGAAACTCTTCAGCAGACCATTACTGTGGTTCTTGCTGTTATGGCTGCAGAAGAGGAGATAAGAAGGGAACCGATTCCACTTGGCTCGTTGATGCTGTCAACAACGGGGCAGTGATCTTAACTGGATGTAAAGCAGAATCATTCGTGCTGGTAAGGGACGGCAATGAAGAATCTAGAAAGAGATGCATTGGAGTAATAGCAAGTGCCGAAAGCAAGAACATACGAAGGAAGCTTCGTATAGAAGCACGAGTTACAGTTTCCGCGTGTGGTTCTCTCCTGACACCGCCTTTGTTGATCTCTAGCGGGTTGGAGAACAACAACATTGGTCGGAATCTGCATCTCCACCCCGTCTCGTTCGTGTGGGGATACTTCCCCAAATCTCGAGTGGATCTCAAGGGTAGAAGCTTTGAGGGTGGAATCATCACCTCCATACATAAGGTCCAAAATGAAGAGTCCAACGTCCGAGCAATAGTGGAAGCTGCAGCACTCGGGCCTGCTTCGTTTGCCTCGTTGTTCCCTTGGGTTTCGAGGCATGAGATGAACGAGGGAATGACGAGATATGGTAGAACTGCTGTTCTATTCGCATTAGCCAGAGACGAAGGTTCGGGTTCTGTGAGGAAACGGGGAGATATACGATACCGAATGAGTGGAATCGATAAAGAAAATCTTAAAAGCGGGATGAGACAAGCTTTGAGAATTCTAATTGCTGCAGGAGCTGCAGAGGTGGGCACTTTCAGAAGCGATGGGCAGAGAATGAGATGCAGAGACGATGAGGACGTGGAGGAGTTTCTCGACTCGGTTACAGCAGTGGGGGGCCCAATGTCGAGGGCAGAGCAGTGGTCCCTCTACTGCTCTGCCCACCAGATGGGCAGCTGCAGGATGGGAGCGAACGAGGAAGACGGGGCAGTCGACGAAAACGGGGAATGCTGGGAAGCGAAGGGACTGTTTGTGTGTGATGGAAGTGTTGTTCCCACTGCAATTGGTGTTAATCCAATGATCACAATACAATCAACTGCTTACTGCATTGCATCAAGATTAGCTCATTCCCTTAATATAATACCAAATCCACATTGAAATTATTATGTGAGTTGTATTATTGTGTGTATCATTCTTTGAAGAAATCGACTGAAAATAAGGAGATTCACCACCTGATTGACATCTTCCATTACGATCTTAATTTACTATTTTTGTTAGTTTTTACGATATAGAATGAAATGTCGTGAATTAGAAAAAATATGCTGCTTGGTCTACAAGTTTCTTTTACAGCATATGAATTATCTCTATTTCGACGCACCATGGCATACTGGATGACAAAATTATACAGTACTTGGTTATGAATCTTATGATTCAAGGGAGAAAATGTCGATATTTAATGTGTTTTATATTGCATTGCAGTCTCAATGGTGAGTGATGAGACCAAATTTTGTATGATTTTTGAGTCTTGTTTTAAGTCTAGATCGAATCGTTTTGTGTATTTTTGTTTGTATTTAGTGTCTGGGACGACACATTGTGAAGGCAGGACGAACAGGGCAAACCATGACAAACTGGCCATAAAAGGGCAAGAAATGATCAAATTCCGCAAAAGACATTTTGGGCGCAAATACGAAACACTTTGGGCAAGGAAATGATGCTCGCAGCTTGAGCAAGGAAGCAAACATTCAAAACTAAAGTTGCTCGCTTCACAACCTGACCAAATAGAGTATGATGCGGGATCAAGTCATTTGGGCAAGAAGAGATGAGAAAAGGCCAAGGCGAAAGGCAGAGTAAAGAGAGGAAGGAGTGCACGTCTTGGGCATGGAAATCTGCGACAGTCCAACCTACAAGGAAAGCGTGCAGAGCAAGAAAGAGATTAACCTACAATGGAAGAGTGCGGAGCAAGTAAGAGATCAACCTTATCCAAGTAGCCAAATATGCTAAATAAGGAAAGTTTTTTAATCAACAGAAATTGCTTAAAGGATTGACAAGTGACAGCCCACCCAAACCTAGCTGTTATCGACTTACCTAATGGGTTGAGCCTCCAAAACCCACGAATTTCACATCTATTAATTAATACTCCTAGATAGCAAGCCATATGTAACTCTTTTATCTCTGAATCTTTTGAATATCTTATCTTCTTTAGTCTAGGGTTTTCTTTATTTTGTTCGAAAGTTTGGCCCTTCGAGGGCAAACTAACTTTTGTACTTTGGTGTCCAGATTTATTTTAATTAAAATTCTTTTCCTATTTCGTTCTTTCTTTTCTTGTTCTTTACTTTATGCCTAGGTAGTTATACAAATCTGCGTTTGGACGAGATGACGCTGCATAAGCATTAAATCGTGATGTTGATTTGGGCAAAGGGGAAAGCTATATATATGTGTGTTTCCGAGGCGTTAGGCAATGATTCTAAAGTGTTTTGTCTGTCCCAAGAGATCGTCCGGCCGACGGGCAATTGGATGCAGGGAGATCCATTAAAAGTGAGGTGGCTTAGACCAACATGGACCGGGAGAGAGTTGCCCTACGCTCCTTGAGGGCGGTAACTCTCAGGTTGAACTTGAGCGGAGCCGATCAAAGTACGCTGACGCTGGTGTAAAGTCGGATCGGGATCCTCGTATCTCATAGGGCCGGAACGGGTTCATCTAGTGCCCAATGCTGCTTATTTCAATTTTTACCCCTTGAGGAATGCTCAGGGAAGAGTTGGACAAGTTAGGAAGTCTAGGGTGGGAATGATCACGCAGGATTCACAAGTAAGGACGAACTGGGCAGGTCGTGGCTGTGGGCGTGACATAGGACCATGACGCGGTTTGCCTATAACCTTTGACATACATACATAGCATATTGCATCGATGAAGACATCTTGTTTATGCAATTGACTCAACACTCACATCCAGGTTTGTCTTTATCTTTTATTGATGTTTTAGTTTAGATTTATTTTTCTGTTTGGCCAAGATGAGTCGGTGCAAAACTCAAAACCTTTGGATGACCCGTGACCAAAGAGAAAGCTACACCAACTTCTCGTGGGATCAACCCTATAGTTACTACTAGCTGATTCTAGTAATGAGAAATAGAAAAATTACAAAATGTATTTCGTACGTGACTAAACGACAGTCACGTCGGTGGGTGTGCCGTGAAATGGATGGGGAAGAAAAAAGAGTTATCTTTACATGCATATGTGTTGATGATCAGGATACAGATAAGAAGAAGATAAAAGTCTAATCCTGCGCCACTCTTTATTTCCAATATCACGACTTTTGTTATATAATACAGACTTTTGTGCACCGTTTATAAATTGTGCGATTTCTAGAATTTGATTAGAAATTGTACTCCTACATAATATGCACGTGTTAATTGAAGTTCCCGGATCGAAAGGGAAGACCACAGCATTTGTTAAATTGATTGTGACTTTGAAAAGTTCATTTTTGTAATATTATGTTGGTTTTTACTTTTTTCAATGCCTTTTTCATTGTTCCCCTTAAAATGTAGTACTAAATATACTATACTCTTCTCGAGTTTTCCCACAAAAGTGAATATTTCTTACTTAATAATTATTATTAATCTAATGATGATAAGTAAAATAAAAATAATTATAAAAAATACAATATAAATAATAATTATTATTAGGCTAATTATGATAAGAGTAAACTTTTGAAAAAGTCATAATAGGGATTAAAACATAATATTTGGCCGATCCTTTTCAAAAATATAAATTTTAGCCATTATTTGCAATTTGGGATAAAAGTACCCTTAATGAAGGGCGCACAAGTCGGGTCAGGATGTGGGCGAGCATCAGGACTATGGTACTATTGGTACATTTGGTACAGTCATTTACTCCCTCCGTTTACGAAATGATGCCATGTTTCATTCATTATCTGTGTTCACCAAATGATGCCCTGTTTCGTTACTTTTACCAACATACCCTCGGTACTTTATTAAAATCACTACTCCTTGTCATTGATGACCCCACCTCACATCAACTTTATTTCTACTTTTTTGTTATCCCAACAATTTTATTCCTACTTTTTGTTCAATACCACCTTTTTTTTGTCATTACCACTATTTTTTTGTCATTATCTTACTACCCCTACTTTCTAACTCTTACCCACTCAAAACAACTTTATTAACTTTCTTAATCTCCGTGCCGAACACGAAATGGGGCATCAATTCGTGAACGGAGGGAGTATCTCATATGTCTCAAAGTGTTGTTGGTACAATTGCTACGAATGAAATCTCATATGTATCAATAGTACCAAGTCGTAAACATCAAACCGAAAATATACATCATGAATAACTTCGACAAACAACGGCGAGGCTTCACCACCACTACCAACAGAGTCGCAATATAAACGCGACCTCAACTGTGGCGTCAGAAATAAAAAACAACTGGTGACAACGCCAGAAAACGGGAATAACAGCTAGGCGATAGAAAAATCCTAGAAATTGAAATTAACTTCCCAAAGTGATGAACGAAACATAAAAATGATTAAATCACTAGGAATGTAGCATTGAATGATGGAAGGAGAAAGATAACAACAAAAAATTTCTACTGCAAGTTGGTACAAAACTCCCATATTTGTACCAAATGTACCAAACCGATCCGAACCCGCCTGCACCTTAACCCACGACCTGCACCCTCCTTATTAAGGGTACATCCGTCCCAAATTGATAATAATGGTCACAATATGTATTTTTGAAGAGGGTGAGACAAATAGTGTTTTAGTGCTCATTATAACTCTATGACACAATATTCTTTTATAATTATTATAATAAAATTATATTATTAAAATAATACTAATAGATAATATTTCTTCAAAAAATAATATTTAATACTATGAGTTATAGTATTGATATTAATTATAATTATTAGTAATAAACTGATTAAAATACGTATAATAAAATAAAAAATAATAAAATAATTATGATAATATTACTAATTACTATTATTAATTTTATTACTTGTATTGAATTATTTAACAAATTAATCCAAAAAAATATTATTTAACAAATTAATAATTATAATAAAATAATATTAAAAGCATGGTCATTCTATTCCTTGTGCACCTACTAGTCATAAAAATATCATTCATTAATTTATTCATTTCCCACCTTTATTCTATTATAAATGTAATTCCATTCCACTCAATTTCATTCATGTCTGCCATTCACCCCTAGCTGATAGTATTAAATTTTCCATAAACCTTGAAATTCATTTATTCTTTGACCAATTGAAGAAGTAGGTTTATGATTGTGTAGTTACTGTAATTTGATTAAAAATTATAATGATGTAGGAGTACATAATATTCATGCGTTAAGTTGAAGTTCCCCAATCGAAAGGGAATACTATAATTTGTTGGATGTTAATTTGATTGAACTTTGAAAGTTCATTTTTGTAATCTATAGTAGTACTGGTACATGGTTTTTTCAATGCCTTTTATTTTTTTATCGTTTTATTTGAAATGTACGTATAAACATATTTTTCTCGAGTTTATCCACAAAAGTAAATATGACAAAGATTCGAGGATATAAAACTTTCAGCCTGCTCATTTGCCCATGTATAAACGGTCATCCTAATGGTAAAAAGAAACTAATAGTCATCTTGGCAAATTTTTGGGGCGGGACGCGTCTCACTGGCGGGTGCACAGTGCACTGCACGCGCACGCCTCTCACGCGCAGCGTGTGTTGTGCACGCGTCCTTATTTTTATTTTATTTTTTCGATTTTCTTTTTTAATTTTTTATTCTCAGCTCATATACACTGCAACGTATATTCATATGCACTACACCATATAATGATATGCACAACTAAGTATATTGAGATGCACAAATTTTTAATTTTTATTAGTAACATTTCTCCCCTATGTTTTTTAGATGCACCACATAGTGTATCCATATGCACACCAATATTTACCAAGATGCACCACGCTGTGTTTCTATATGCACAACCATTTTTTCGATTTTTTTTTTAATTTTCAGATTTATTTTTCCTACTTTTTTTCGTTTTTTTGTTTGCCGCTTTTTTTTGGTAAAGATTCGAACGATGGGAGCCGAAGACCTCGGAGCGAGCCGAAAAGTTCAAATTGTCGGCCGACAATTATCCTTATATATATTAGTAATCGGAGCGAAGGCGGAGCCTTCGGCTCCTCTGGAAAAAAAAATTGGTACATCTCAATACTATTAGTTGTGCATATCAGTATATAGTGTAGTGTATATAAATACATGTTGCAGTGCATATGAGTTGACTGTAAAAAAAGAAAAAATTAAAAAAAAAAACTTAAAAAATAGGTGTGTGCACAACACGCGTTGTGCATGAGAAGCGCGCTCGTACAGTGCACGCGCCACGTACCGGTCTCACAATGTGAGACCGGTTGCACAGGAGTGTTGTTACTTTAATCTTTTTTGTTTGAATTTTTATAAGATATACTACTACATCATTACCAAGAATATTACCTCCCGCTCCCTGTAGTTCTCTTTTTTTTTATTTTTTTTTTTTATTTTTTTAGTTTTCAACTCACCAGTAATACTGCAATAGCTTTTCTTTCTCTCTTCCAATAGCATTAAACTTTAGAGAGTGGAAGAAAAATAGAATGAGTCGTTAAATTTTGTAATAATTAATGTTTCTTAATTTTGGTGTAAAAGGCCAAAGAATCTCATATTTAAAACCAGATGGAGTAGAAGTATTTTCCATAAACCTAGAACGTCATTTATTTCTTTGATCAAATGAAGAATGAGGTTTGTGCAATCAATTTTAAGGTTTGAGGAATCCCACATAACATGCAGCTATATAAAGAGGGTAAAATTTATATAGCCATGTTTCATAAAAATAATGGTGAAGAGAGGGCTACCTAAAGAATATTGTGTCATAGAGCCGTGTTGGTGGTGAGCCTAAAAATAATACTAAGATATATGAGCCTAAAAAGAATATGGCTCACTAATAATGCTGTCTGAGAGGTCTTAGGTTCGAACCTCATGAAGCGCCTCTATAGGTCGAGCCTGCCACACCTGTACTTGGAAAGTGTGGTTTACCTGCCCTATGTGGTTTGCAGGCTACTGCACAAGGGACGGGGGTTTACCCAGTGCGCACCAAAGGTAGCGGCTGCGGGTTCCCACGATATAAAAAAAAAAAAAAAAAAAAAAAGAGTTATATGACCATAAATGTAATATAGTAGGAGTTATATAAGCACACATCAATGTTTAAAATCCGCACTGCATCGGCCGGTTCAACTGGAAATTGGACCTGGTCCCATCCCCCATTTGGTTGTCAGCCAAGATGTTTACCATCTCAACTCACAAGATAATTCTTATTCCTTGTAACATTTTTCATTATTATAGATATTTTTAATATTTTTACTGTGCAATTATTTTATTTTACATTTATCATTTATATTATTATTATTATTAATTCTATTTATTTATTTACTAAACGGTTCAACTAAGATTTAACCGGTTGAACCAATTGAACCATAATCCAGAGGTCTCACCAGTTCGATCTCTAATTCGGTTTTTGAAACATTGCCACACCCGATCATCCAACTATCATGTACATCATCGCGTACACCCGATCTCTAGTATATAAGTTGCTAACTAGCCTTTCATAAAGTATTGAGAAGTAGAGAGAGAGAGAGAGAGAGAGAGAGAGAGAGAGAGAGAGAGAGAGATGGAGGGAAGAAAGAGGAGTTTGGTGAGTGGAGGGAATCTGGCAGTGAAGCCAAAATACAAACATGGTTTCTCTTCTTCTCAAATGCATTCACTGAGTGCTGTGTGTGAAGCTCTAATACCTTCTATTCCAAAGCCACCCCTTAGTAAGCATGTCACCAACGGAAACGGAAATCCAAAATCTTATAATCATCATAACACTCTCTACTCCTATTACTCGTCTTCAGCTTCTCACCCTCCATTTCCTCATCAGGTATTACTAAGCACTATTATAAAATATGCCTTGTCATATACATAAACAAGCAGTATCATCGACCAAGTATAATTGCATATGAGTAAGCATTAATGAATGTATCATGTATGTATATAGGCTTTTGATTCTCATTAGATTAACTCATGGAATAAGTTTTCATGTGATACGTATATAGGCTTTTGATTCTCACATTCTTGAAACACACATGTGTGTGTGTGAATTTGATGGACAGACAGCAGAGCTAATGGTGAAGAGAGGGCTACCTAAAGCCGTGTTGGTGGTGAGCCTTGTGCTGAAGTTGCTCTCGACGCGAATCGGCACCCTTTTGCTCTGTGGAACTGCATCATTGGATTGGAAATGGCCCTTTGTTCATAAATACTCAGACCTATCCATCAAGAAAAGAGAAGCCATACTTCAAAAATGGTCAAGGGGAACTTTTCTCCTCCCTCTCAGAACAGTTTTCTTCATGCTTAAAGTCACCTCTTTATACACCTTCTTCTCTTTGGTAATCACTGCTTTCCACTTTCTATATATTCCTTCAAACTTAGAAATGGTACTATATGTTTATTGTGTCAAATTTCTCATTGCAGACAGATGACAAGTGGCAGAATCCAGCATGGGAATCAATCGGATACCAAGTGGAGGAAGTCCGAAATTCAGAAACGGAGAGGCCTCTCGAGAAGGGCATCATAGAGACCGAAAATGAAGCTGATGAGGCTACACTTAAACAATCCCTCATCAACAAAGGACTTCACGTCACCGACAACACGAGAGAGGACACCATCATCATCCATTGTGATGTGGTGATAGTGGGCTCTGGTTGTGGAGGAGGAGTTGCAGCAGCTGTGCTTGCCAACGCCGGCCTCAAAGTTGTAGTCCTCGAGAAGGGCCACTACTTGGCAGCACAAGATTACACCGGTCTGGAGGGACCTTCCATGAATGAGCTGTATGCAAATGGAGGAATCTTCTCAACTCAAGATGGCAAGATCATCCTCCTTGCAGGCTCAACAGTTGGCGGCGGCTCAGCCGTCAACTGGTCTGCTTCCATCAAGACTCCGGACCACGTTCTACAGGAGTGGTCGGTTGAGAAGAAGGTTTCCATCTTTGGAGGGGCGGAGTATCAATCCGCCATGGATGAAGTTTGGAAAAGGCTAGGTGTGACAGAGAATTGTCTACAAGAAGGGTTCCAAAATCAAGTGCTGAGAAAAGGGTGTCAGAATCTGGGCCTAAAAGTTGAGCCAGTGGCTAGAAATTCCACCGAGGATCATTACTGTGGTTCTTGTGGCTATGGCTGCAGAAGAGGGGAGAAGAAGGGGACTGATTCGACTTGGCTTGTCGACGCGGTGAACAAGGGAGCAGTGATCTTGACAGGATGCAAGGCAGAGAAGTTTGTAATGGTGAGTGATAAGAGAGGAAAGAGATGCAAAGGGGTGATGGCCACATTAGAAATCAACAACATCACAAAAAAGCTGCAGATTGAAGCAAAGGCATCAGTTGCAGCTTGTGGTGCTCTCTACACACCACCTCTACTAGTATCAAGTGGGCTAAAGAACAAAAACATAGGCAGAAATCTTCATCTCCACCCTGTCCTATTTGCATGGGGATACTTCCCAGAATCAGAATCAGAGTTCAAAGGCAAGAACTTCGAAGGAGGCATCATAACCTCCATTAACAAGGTGATCACCACTTCAGAGCCAAATTTTAGGACAATAATAGAAACAGCAGGATTCGGACCAGCATCTTATGCAGTGTTCTTGCCGTGGGTAGGAGGGCAAGACATGAAGGAGAGGATGGCAAAGTACTCACGAACAGCGCTGCTGTTCGCATTGATCAGAGATGAAGGTTCGGGAGAGGTGAGAGAGGAAGGAAAGGTAACATACAAGTTGCAAGAATCAGATGAAAAGAATCTTGAGGCCGGGTTGAGGCAGACTTTGAGGATCTTGATTGCAGCCGGAGCAGCCGAGGTAGGCACTTTTCAGAGCAACGGGCAGAGGCTGGATTGTCGGGGGCTCAACAACGACGACATAGAGGAGTTCTTGAAGGTAGTGGTGGCGGCAGGAGGGCCAGCCTCAGGCGGGAACTATTGGAACACTTATGCTTCTGCACATCAAATGAGCAGCTGCAGGATGGGGCTTGATGAGAGAGAAAGTGCAGTCGATGGAAATGGGGAGAGCTGGGAAGCTAAACGCTTGTTTGTCTGTGATGGAAGTGTGTTGCCTTCGGCGATTGGAGTCAACCCTATGATTACTATTCAATCAACTGCTTATTGCATCTCTAACAGAATTGCACATTCTTTCAATCAAATTTAGAGAATGTGGGATCATCTTACTAGTTTATATCTTGGTGTATGAATATTATTCTTGTTTTATATTTCAAAATAGATCAAAGTTGAATATATCCTCTCCCTATATATGCAATATTAAATTACTAAACTATTCTTAGAATCTTAAATATGTAAGGATATTATAGGTATATCAAATTTTGTATGTATCATATACCTACAAAACTAACTCTTCTTGCTTGTTTATTAACATCACGGCTTATATGAAAAAAAAAAAAAAAAAAAATCGTCGCCGAAATTGCTTCAAACCTGATTTCACAAAACACACTTTTTCTGTTTAGTGCAAGTTTTTCAATGCGTTCTATATAGGTCTCAAAATTTACGATAGTACGATAGTTCGCTAAAATTCCAAAACGTTGTCTTCTGCTATTACCATATTCGTTCATGACAGAATACTGAAGGAGCTCATTGAAATAAACAAAATCTTATAACTCGATTACAGTATAATACAAAATTTGATAATTCTATCCAATCAAACCAGAATAATGTCTTAATGATTTAATTATAAACGTGTAAGTTTAATTAAATGATGTCAAACTTGTCATATTACTTTTGTCATCAATGTACGTATATTCTTTAATTATTCAGTTTTCCATACAATATTAGGGTAGCGAATTTGTCCACTTGTTTGGTTTTATTCGGACACGGAGGGAGTATGTGATATTGTCAATAGCTACATAACGTCATAACGTTAACGTTACATGAACTTGGAAAAGAAGTGAAAGTAGAGAATTTTTATTGACATTTGTATTGGAAAACGAACACGAATAAGCAGCAGCAAAAGAGTATTACCACAACATATTAATAAGCTTGTTTGCATTATTAATAGGCTCTTCCGCCAATTCTCGTTGCAAACCATTCCTGTGAACCTCACAAATCAGATATACAATACACACAACCATTTCCACTATTTTACCAACATCAGCCAATCGTGCGTTTAATTTCGATACAAAGTTCAATCGAAACGGAGCAGTAACAAAAACAGAGAAACTAGAAAGTTACCTCAACTAATGTGGTGAAGAGAGAGCAGCATCATTGATGCAAGAAGGCTTCTTCGCGTTATAGTAAAAATACGCAATCATCTGAACCAGCTCGTCTGCCGACCTAATATCTGGAGATTACAGCAAATTGAACCCTTTATAGAACAAATCAGAGAGAGAAACATTTATATACAATATCAAAGAATAATATGGCTAACCATTCTCTCTGTATAATATCTTGTTCCCGCGTAAGAAGAGTATCTGCGGACCTTCTCTAACTTTAAGTGCATATGCTAAATCCTTCTCAATATTTATATCTACCTTCACTGTCTGCATATGTCAAATTGAGTTCATACATGTAAAGAAACCATACGAAACCAATAACGAAATATTAGAATGAGGTTAAAAGGATTTGACTAACTCGAGGAGGCAAACGTTCTTTTGCTTTCCAGTAAACATCTGCTGCTTTTTCCAACTCTTTCAAGGCCCTCCAGTTATCACTTGCCCTGATATGAAAAAAAGCTTAATGTATGCAAAGATAAACGCATTCCAAAATTTACAAAAGATTTGGTTTCTTGCCTGTTGTATCTCTCGAAAACAAGGACTATTAGGGGGCTAGGATGGAAAGCAAAGCTCTCCCATTCAAGAATATTGATCTCTTTCACCAATCCATGATCAATCTCTCCCTCCCAGTCAATCTCCGCCCCATCTTCGCCTACCACATTCTTTATCGAGTGCTGATCAAAATACTCAGAGGCTCTGATTCCCCATCCTACCTCGGTATCCAAAGGCCAATCCGGATCTTCCTCCTCAATCACCATCTGCTTTTCGCCCCCATCAACGCCATCTTTATCATCCGATGAATCATCATCAGAAGCATCTTTTTCCTTCATGAAGTTTTTCATCTTTTCGAGAACTTCTGGATTCTGCTTCCTGATCGACTCTAACGTCCTTTCGAGTGAACCACGTACGTAGTCCTCAACAGCTGCTGCTTCACTCCTACGGCCTCGCCTTGGCTTTTTTGGGATAATTCCAGGAAATGATCCCTCTTGATTTTCACCTCCATTTTCGGGCTCTTTAGATTTCTGGCGCGGCGCTTTCCCTCTGCGCTTTAATTTAGGATTAGGAGAAGGACTATCATCAGGATTCTGATCAGAATTTCCCGATGCAGCATTGCATGAAAGGCGTTTAACGATGTGAACGGGAACTTGTGAAGGACAAATTAAATATGAAACAGAGCTTGTATAAGAAGTTGATGATATCTTGGCCCACGTAGGAGAAAGCAACGAAGCAGAAAGTTGAGAAGAACTAATATTTACTGCAGACATCAACAAGTGTTGATTTACTATGCTGAAAGCCATAGTCTTTGAGAACTGCAATAATAGATTCCAATAGACAAAAGCTGCCTGACTAAAATAAACCAAAACCTGCTGGCAAAGCAAAATGAAAGATCAAAACAAAAGAACAGCTGCTAACTTCAAGAACAAAAACAAGCACTACATCCTTTTTTTTATATGTGAAGCCGACAAGAAAAATAGATAGTGCTTGAGTAAGCAATTTGTCGAACATATGGCGCGCACTCCACAATTTTTTACAAACGTCAAATTCAAAATTTCGCAAGAAGCGTCACTTCCCATTTTCTGTCTCCTATTTTGTGAGTACAGAAATTTAGAGAGAGAGAAAGATTACAGTGGGGGAATTGGAGACCGGCTTGGAACTTGCTTGATGCCCGCTTTAGCCGTTGAACGAGTAGGAAGAACACTAAAAAAGAGAGAGAATCCTAGTTTTCTTTTTCTTTTTCTTTTTCTTTTACTCAAGTTAACTAGTTTTAATTTTAAGTTTTACAAAAAAGCAATAAGGTCCTTTTCTTTTCTTATTATCTTCGTTTCAACATCAGAACTGAAAGTAATATTTTCAGATTTTTATGGGGTTGTTCGTAAATGATTTTATAATAAAATTTGGGCCATTCTGCAAATCTCTTCTGTTAATATTTTCTGAACCCCTCAACAAAATTAAATAAAGATTCTGTGAATATAAATGTGTGTTTTTTATCTTCTCAAAGAAAAATGTGTGTTTTTTTATTGTTAGTAATAATTCGGATCCAACACACAAAATAACGTCAATGTCATACACGTCCACTTTGATTTGATAAATCGATAAACCATCTTCATTAAATCATAATTTCGATTTTAGAAAAAGTTACGAATGTAGCTCATTTTATAAAATTGAATTAAGCTTTAATTATTGAATACCTCATTTATAAAATTGAATTAAGCTTTTAAAAACTAAGCCGAGCCAAATATTTCTTTTTTTTTAAATGTAGCTCATTTATAAAATTGAATTAAGCTTTATTATTGAATACCTCGAGGCTTACAAGCTTATTCGAGCCTAATCAATCTTTCCAAATCTTTCACAATCATATTATTAAATTCACAATATACATGTATATTCACTAAAAATCATTGTTTCTTATAAAAAAGAATACTATTGCTTTAGATTTAATACAATTATTAGTACTTATAGTATTTTCTGAAAGTATTACTAATTAGGTTGCATTTGCTGTTTATCTCTCTAAATAGAGGGAAAATAAAACCATCACCCTTTCTTATTTCTCTTTTTGACTTTCAATGAGGGATAATATTATCACTACAAATTTGGAGTGATAGTTTTATTTCTTCTTATACGAGTGAAAAGAATGAATAAAAAATGGTGAAAGAAATAATTTAGAGAAAAATAGAGTATTTAAAAGATGAGATTTTATATTATCCTTCTATTTAGAGAAATAAAAAGCAAACACGCCCTTATACTACAGAAATATGAGATGTGCCTAGTTAACAATTTTATATTTTCATGCTAGATTATTTAACGAAAGAGACCCCTAAAGACTATGGACAGTGGCGCGCCCGCTGCGCAATTGTGGTGGGCCACAACAAGCTCCCAATTTCTCTTTGCAATGACGAGCTCCATTTTTGAAGCTCGCATGTTTTTTTTTTCTAATTATTAAAGAGATAATTTCAGAAAATTGTGAAATTCTAATTTTATTTCATTAAAATAAAAAATACTACATTAAAATAAAATGACTACATGAAATCTCAACCATGATTTTTCTTGAGAAATTCCATGTATTTCTCGTGGAATTTCTTCTCTACGGATCCCATGTTGTCGGTATTAGGAATGATAATGGGTCGGGTACCAATCATTAAGCATTTCCCAAACTCAAACCCGTGGAATATTTTTACATCTAAATCCGTCTCAAACCCGATTAAAGAACAATTTTAATACCCATACCCAACCCAAACCTGTTGGATAATACCCGTTTATTGTCCGCTAAAAATTCGAATATTAAAAAGTAAATATCAAATCACACAATATTATAAATATGATTAAAACATAAATATCAATAGAAAATTTTACTAAAATTAATCTCAAAACAAAGTACTGCGTACTAACAAAATCTTAAAACATAAATATAAATAGAAAATTCTAAAATAAATATCAAAACAAAGTAGTACTACTTAATAACAAAATTTACGATAAATCAGTTAACATCTTCCTCCATCATATATAAAGTACTAAAATCTCCAATTGAAGAAGATCCTAAAACAACAAAAATGATTGAATTGTAAAATAATTAGAAAATTAATATTTAAACTAATATTTAAAATTCTACTATAAATTATACATGTAATATTTTTTATCTTATATCTATATATATATATATATATATATATATATATATATATATATATATATATATATACTTAAATGGGTTAGGGTAGCGGATACCCGGAAGTAATTGTCCAAATCCGACCCAAACCGGTCGCGGGTTTGCATATTTCTACCCAAACTCGTCCCAAAAAATCATTTAATATTTCCCAAAACCATTTAATATTTTCCAAACCCGTCCCATCAGGGTTTGTGAGATGCGAGTACCCGCGAAAACCTGATCCATTGACATCCCTAATCGGTATTTTTCGTGATGATGTGATACTCGGTCGTCTTCATAAATTCTATCACGGCTTCTTTCATTGTGGCGGTGGCATTGGCGAGTTCCACTGCAATGGACGACTCGTTGGACTGCACCTTTTTCTTTCCTCTTGCGACTGCCTTCGCCCCATCTCTACATATAAGCCGTTCGAGGCGATTGGAGTGCTCCGAGCCAAATCCGTTGTCCGAAGCCAGAGTGCCCGATCGCGCCGTGCTCATGCTCTGATTACTCCCTGAGACCAAATCGTGCGCCGAAGTGGTATAGCTTCCATCTTCTCTCGTCTTCGTTCTCTTTGGCAGGGCTTGGATGTGGAACTTGGCGGAGTGGACTGAGGTAAACTTTGGAGTATCTTTTACTATATGTCACGTCTCCAAGTGCTTGAAGGGTCCGGCCTTGGAATTTTGCCACTCGATGAGAGCCCGAGTCAAAATGTCGACGTCGCTCTCGCCGCTTCGTTTTTGGATTCGCACTCCTTGTGCAATTGTTGGAAATCTGCCAATGGGTGCTTCACTTGATCCCATTAGTTCTGGAGCTTTTATGTGTTCCTTTTCGCCTTTTCTTGGGGCCTCAGCTCGCGGTATCAGAGCAAAATGCGGCGCCAATATGCATATTTCTTTTGCCCGTTGCCGACGATGGGGTCTTGGCTAATGTCGACCCAACACCGAGCCAAGACTTCCGTCTCGGCCTCGGTGTAGCCTTGCAGTTCATCGTCGTCCTCGGATGAGGAGTCCACCATCTCCCCCGCCACCGTTGTCGTGACCGCCGCACGGCTGCCACGATCGGAGGCCACTTTTTTCCCCTTCCTCTTCACCGGTGACATGACTTGCTGCTTGAACTCGTCTTTATCTTTGTCTAAGTTGACCGTCGAGTTGAAGTCCTTGGGAGATGGCGCGGGATGTGAAGGATATCTGCCGCCGGAGGTGATGAACCCATATTTGTGTCCATCTTTTCTTGTGCTTTTTGTCTTTATCGAGTCAAAGTGTGTCTGAGAGGACACAAAGTCGAGAGATGGTGTGCAGGGAAGAACATGTGGGATGTTGGGCAAATTCGTGGGAAAATCTGTTGTTGAGATGTTGAAATGGCGATACGATGCAAATGGGCATAGGGCTGGAGGCTTGTAGCTGGGCAACAACGTTTTACATGTTCTACAAGTCAGGAAGTGCCTCCCCATATCCTTGAAGCCAACAGACAGAGTACCCGAAGGAGCCAGGATCTTGTTCAACACAGGAAGCAATCCAGGATGCAAACATCGAGGGCAAGAAGCGAGTCGAGCCAGTAGCAGATTTCTTTTCCTTCAAGGAAGAGGATAAGGATCGGATCTTTCTTTCCTTATCCTAGCCGAACCTAATCAAAGAAGATATTTACCAAGAAAGGAAAGAGAATCGTGGCTGCATGCATGAGAGAGGATGGCGGATATGCATGGAAGAGTCCTTCATCAACAAGGAAACTTCCCTAAACCCTAATTTCCATCGCCTATATATATGGCCGACTTCCTTATGTAATGATGTCGGTTTTTATTCTTAGTTCTGCATTCTTAGGTTGAGAGGAAGTGAGGAAGAAACAAGTCCTACGGGCAATTTACTTTTACGTTCGCTTTATATTTTCTGCAGTAGTTTAGTTGTTGGCGTAGAGCCGAGACCTTGGTTGCTGACTACGCTTTTGGGCAGCAACCCGTTTTCAGTTTTATGATAAGTATGTTTTCCTTTATATATTTTGTGCTTTAGTTTACTATTATGTCTAGTTAAATTTATCGTTTGGGTTGGATGTAGATGAAGTGATCGTAAATTACTCGTTCTAAACTCGTGAGGTCTAATTGTGTTAGTTCGTTAATTGATTTTGTTCTCGAAACACTTAGGATTAATTTTAGACTTAATTGATATTGACATTTGATTGATCACCATCTAGATATTGATGTTAAGTCATTAACAGAAATTGGGATTTAACTCGAGAGTGTCTTTCGTGCCCAAGAAGGTAAAGAGTGTTGGAGATCACTCGGTAGTGACCTACCCCTTGGCTGTCTTGGGTGTGTTTATTCTTAATGCCTGTTGGGCAGCATCGTTACTGAAGTGTCTTCGTGACTTTGTTGATCAAGAGAGAAGATCTTGCCTTCTGGTCAAGATCTGTAATATTGGATAGACATAGGCTAAGTGTGTTTATATCGTGACTTCGTGACCTTTAGGGTATAAACTAATCTTTGTCTTAAACCAAGTAATGAGATCAGTTAATTGAATATCTTTGCACTAATGAACGAGTGATGAGTAATTAGGATCATGGATTCGAAACCCAATCCAAACTCTTTTGTTATTTGATATTGTTACTTGTTGAGTTACAGGATACATTGTAGTCAAAACCCCTTTTGTTGAGTTCGACTTGAAGAGCAGATCTACGCCAAGTCCCTTGGGATCGACCCCACTTGCCATTAACTACTATCTTGTTGGGCAAGAGGTGTTTATAAATTTATTTATGTGAAGAGTGTAACGACAGCGCTTCGTCAGGAGGCCACAAGATGTGAAGGATGACCGCCGGCGGGGTGTGAGGCTCCAAAGCCTTGAAACGTGAGGAACGTAGGCTTCTTGTGTCGAGAATTGAGTCACGAAGGCTTGAGGAGACGAGAATAAATCTCGTTGGGAAATCGGGGAATATATGTTTTGACGAGAAGATGGACGAGGGTTCGTTTTATTTGGATCGATTTCTTCGGAAAATGGTCAATTGGTGTTAAAATTGGTGTTGGAATCCTTTTTTTTTTATATATTTTTGCAAGATGTGAGTTAAGATATGAAAGTGTGGGTGTGGAGAGTGTGTGATTTGTGTGGAGGGAGGGGGTATATATAGGGTTAAAATAGAGGAATTTCAAAAAAATATTTGAATTGTAGTGACCGTTGGCGATCACAACGGCTACAACTAGGGATGACAATTTACCCGCGGGTACCCAATCCTAATAGGTGCGGGTTTGAGGGACATTTGATATCCATGGATAGCTTCATGGTTAGAAAATACTACCCATTTAGTTCATGGGTATGGGTATGGATAGTTACTATCCATACCCACGATACCCGTTTACCCGCTAAAAATACCCGAGAAATATCCACGAAATACCCGACTACTACACGATTATTATATAATGTATTTAATATATATTTGGGCCAAATATCTATTTCAACCGTTGAGTTGAAATAATGTAACTTTTTATTTTAAATTTAGACTTGAATTTTAGTTGATGAATTTGGATATTGGTATGGATTTGAACTTTGTAGATTTGAATTTTATGTTTTATGGATTTGAACTTTGGTGGTTAATCTTTTATTTTGTGTTAAATTGTAATTTATTTGATTAAATTTCGATTCGCGGGTGGTGGGTACCCAATAGGTGGCGAGTAGGCGGGTACCCGACGGGTGGCGGGTACCCGCGGGCGGTGGGTATGGGTAGAGAAAAATACCCATCGCGGGTATGGGTATGGGTTTGGCTCATGGGTATGGGTATGGATATTCACTATCCGTACCCGCCGTACCCGATTGCCATCCCTAGCTACAACCGCGACCAACCAGCGGTCACCACGTGATGCGCTTACGCCAGCGGGCGCGTTCGAGCTCGAGCCCGCTGAATCGAGCTTGAGCTCGCGATCTCTGCGTTCGCCAACAGCGAGGGAGCGTCGAGCTCGCAAAAGCAGCAGGCGCGCGCCGCTGCGCACAGTCTAATAGTACTAACATGACTTATTTAGTTAATGAGCACTAAACAAGCTCGAACGAGCTTATATAGAATCGAGCTCTGAATGGTACAATTAGGTTTTTAAAAGGTTGTAACTGTCTAATAACAAAAGGAAGGAAAGTATAATAGTTTCCTTCCGTCCACTTGAAATGTTCCGTCTTTTACGTACGAGTGTTTAGATGAAAAGTGATTAAATGATAAAGATGTAAAAGGCTGTGGAGTAAAATAGACAACGATTCCAAATGAGACAACCAAAAAGAAAAAAAGAAATATATTGAGTGAGGGTGGAGAATAGTAAATTTGACATAAATAGCAACTACACTTAATTAATGGAGTGAGTCGTATGTGCACTCATTAACCCGATATATATAATTATCCTCATTTTGAATTTTAAAATTGAAGAAAATCTTTTAGCAATTAGGTTGCAGACTTGTGTACGAGTAAACCGAGATACATCTATATACCTTTACATAATGAAATCTCATAAGTAAAAGAAATCATATTAATTAATTGTGAAATTAAATAATCATTGATGACATAAAACGCAAATATTACTTTTTCACTCTTATATAGTTATCTTATCTCTTAATTTGTCTCTAAATCCACGTAGGGGTGTACTCAAATCTAGCCGAAGCAAATACTATCATGATCAAGTTAGGCCCGTTTATAATCGAGTCAAATCTCGAACTTTATTTATCGAATATTTCGAGGCTCGCAAGCTTAAGCAAACCCATATGAACTTTCCAAATTTAGTTTTATTTCCATTATTTTTATTCAAAATTAATCATTTTATTTGCAATAACAAAATATATTAACAATATTACTAATTAGTGTATAAAATTATATGACACGACTATATAATAATTTATATTTTCAATCTTAATCACTAAACGAGCTTGTTCACGAGCTTACGAGCCGAATACTGTCATGTTCAAGCTCGGCTCGTTTAGCGAACGAGCTTCTCTAAATGAACTCGAACAAACTTTTATCGAGTCGAGTTCCGAATAGCTCACGAATAATTTAACTAGTTTCTAGTCCTAAATTCACCGAACACTTTTTTACTTTAATTGACAACAAAATCACTCAGGCATAAGGAAAGACATACTATAATTAAATAAATTCATATATTAAATAAAATAGCATATGCACTTATATAGAACTCCCCCACATAAATATATATATCTTCATCATCATCATCCTATTCAAGAAAACTGGTCCCAACTCTTCCAACTAGTTTTTTTTTTAATCATTTAAATCTATTTTATTTATTTTATTTTATCTTATTTTATCCTGAGCTATTAAGTACTACATTCGACTGAAAAGGAACAATCTAAACACAGTAATTCATTAATGGTTACACGATCTCTACATATTCAGGCCTTAGAGTTGTGGAAAGACAAATCTATTTATTATATAAACGAAAACGATTTTATGTAAAAAAAAAATCTTATGTGGCACCCCCCAAATTGCTCCATTCCTATTTATCAAAATTTTCAAATTTTCTGAATATAAAATCAATATTTATCATATTTATATTCTATATATTTTATGTATTGCATGAAAACAAAATCTTTATATTTTCAATTAAATTATCCACTTAAACTTTCGATCATATACAAAAATGTTTATCAATTCATTATATTTCTAGATTTGGTTTTACAATAACATCCCAATCTTGAAGAATTTACATAAATATTCACACAATTATTTCACACAACTAATTTAATTTGACCAGTTACGTTAATTAGTTACTTGAATATATTATTTTATTTTATGAAATTTCTTTCTTATGTGGTACACTTTTAATTACTCGAATTCTATTTATTTATATTATCCAAATAAAATTCGAACAAAAAAGAGATATCTTCATATATTAATTCTTCATAACAATTCTCATATAAAATCGACGTGTGACAATTTCTTTGAGAACCAAATATATTTTTAGCACACATCGATTTTGAGAAATAAGAAAACTTTAAAAATTATCTATAAAAATGGAGCCCAATTAATCGGTTGATCAATAAACAGTTTAATTTTTATTAAAAATTTAATATGACCACTTATTAAGTCATATTATATAAAATATTTATTTTCATGCACATTTGATTCATTTATTTTATTGTCCTAAAAAATTAAAATCATGGACAACAAGCTGATTCTGATTGGAACCGTGGGGGTAGACGAGCCGATTCAGTTACGACGTTTCAACATAACGAGATAGTTCTGATTTGGAATCGTGAGGGTAGACGGGTCGATTTCAAACCGAATGTTCAACTTTTCATAATCGTGGTTGACGGAGGATTCCGACCTTGAACCATGGGGGTAGACAAGTTATTTCAATTAAGGAAGTTAAACTTAACGGGATGATTCCGACTTAGAACCATGAAGGTAGACGGGTCGTTCCAAACCGACAGTTCAACTTTTTCAGAATTGTAGTCGACAGGAGGATTCGGACCTTGAACCATGGGGGTAGACGAGCCGATTTCAAACACGCCCACAAAACTCACACAAAGTGTAAAACTTAAAAATAATTAATGAACAATATTTTTATTGTAATTTTACTAAATAATAATTTTCCGTCGATTTTCGACGGGCTACACACTAGTTACTTATTATGAGAACAAAAAAACACATTCATGAAGTAGAGCATTGATCAGAGCCCAAAATTTAATTAATATTCGAATAAAAACAAAAAAAACACATTCATGAAGTAGAGCATTGATCAGAGCCCAAAATTTAATTAATATACATTCGAATATACGTTTTCAATCCTACTTTTCATCATAACAGTTTTATTTGGCACGAAAAAATAGTTATTGCTTTCTATATATATTGTAATTCATTGATAATTACGATTTCGATCCTAGAGTTTATAGGAAAGTTTCAATTTTTAACAAATGACTTTAGAATCTAGATGAATCTAAAAGACTAGAATCTAGATATACACGACTCAATTTAAATAGAGACATGACTCAATTTTTTTAATGTCGGATAATAGTCTAGTTGGCATTTAGAATGCTGATAAGTGATAAGAAATTTTTCTTTTTCCATCTTCATAGTAAAACGGCACTCACTGTATATACCAAGTAAGAATTAATTCCGGAAGCAAGCTTAAACAATGCAATACCAAGAAATTGAGTTTGGTCGAGATTTGAAACAAGTTGTTTTTATTAGATCTATTCTCGACAATACCTAAAGTGCATGTGTTCTAAAATTAAAATTTCACTTATGTCTAACATTTTTGTATCTAAAAATATGAGTATTCTTAGACTATTCGTCATAAAAATTTAAGATAAATTGATTGACCGTTTTAATTGTTCCCGATGAGTCGAGGCCTGTTGGATACCCGCTATCAAATTTATGAAATTTGGAACCGTGTTTTCACATTTGGTAGTGATTCCATTTAGTTACAAATAATATCAATCTGGATAAAGAGATTATCTTACGCGTTCAGAACACGTCAGATCATTTAATAATAGACCGACTCTTGTAAAAATGAAAAATAATAATAAATGAGAGATCGAGAGATCAAAAACCTTTTCCTTTTCAAATTCGGAGATGCAATTTTATTTTTAAATTTAAGTAATAAAAATTAAAGTGACGAAGCGAAGCGAACACATATTATACTGTGTGCAAGTGAAGAAGCCACAAAAATGAGTTAACAAGGCAGTACTTATTAAAAGACCAGTATACCCTCGAGTATTCTCAAAATTCTTATAATAAAATGTGCACGCAATATGTGTTCGCACGGGAGGATGTTAACCTCACCCAGAGTAGAACACCAAAAGCGTCAAACCAAATACCAAGTCCATAAAATTAATTCAGAACAAAATTTATAAATTATTAAAAGAATAAAGTAAACAAAAGTCACGGCTGGTTACTACAAAAGTATGAAGTATCAATCAATATTCAGTACCATACAATTTTACACATCACAACAGCGATTTCAGCGACCTAGCCTTGATCGGCTTTCTCGCCCTTTTTTTCCCATTATTCTTACTCTCTTCTTGTTCTTCCTCATCGTCGTCTTCTTCTTCGTACTCAGTGTAATCGAAGTCGTCTGCAACTTGAACATTTTTGGGTGCTCTAGAGTCGTTGCTATTTCTGCGATTTTCGCCTCTTTGCTTGCCCCACCGTGGCCCGAAGCCCGAATAGTAGTAAAATTCATAGGGATTGGACGATGAAGCTGTCGGAGCCTTCTTTGGCCGAGAGCGGCGAGGAGCTTCCGGCGGTTTCACAGATTTCTTGGTGGCATGCTGAGCCACGTTCCTGTAGCTTTTAACCATGGATACGTGGTGGTCGCATAGCGAATTGTCCTTCGCCGTATCCCTCCGGCACTGCCAGCTCTTCCCATTAGTCTTGCAGCATAGAATAGTCGCCTCGTTTTCCATGGGCGGCGGCGGCGGAGGTGGCGCCGTATCCTCTTTCGCCGCCTCGACCTTACTCGTGGCGTTCGGGTATTCCCTATAATCCAAACCGAACTTTCGCTAAGTATATAGAAGAATAACTAGGGTAATATTTGGATTCGACTACGAATTTTTGCGTCATATTTGAAAATATATTGAATAAAAGGGAAATTTTTCGTATAAAAATATATAAGGGAACCCTAACAAAATTATAAGATACTATAATGCCGAAAGAAATAAAAAAGAATGCACAAACTATTCAAATTCAATAAAGAGTAAACGGATTACCTCTCGGAAACTGAATCACGGCGGTCGGAGCTAGCATTTCCGGCACGAACATCAGTCCCATTCGCCTGCAGAAAAATAATCCGATTTCGAGAAACCGAAGCACCGGGGCGAAAATAAAACAGAGAAAGAAAAAAAGCTAGACGAATTACGAATTCTTAATGCAGAATAAGAGCGACGAATCGAAGAATTAACATTTCGGGCAGAACCCTAGCGGTGGGGGTGGGAGAAAACCCTAGAAGAAAAGCCGAGATACGGGCAGAAATGCAGAACAGTTGCAGAAGAATAAGAGGCGGGACGCGGCAGATCTGCCGCCAAGAGGGAGAGAGAGATGGATGAGAGAGAAATTTAACCAACCTGAAACGGCGGAGGAGGCGACGACGGTGGCGAGAAGGTCATGACGTCCCACGGTGACTGATTGAGCTGACAGACATAAGTTTGGAGGACGGCGCCGGCCTGCAGAGACGACGTCGCATAGAGAAGAGGAGAAATCTTGGCGTGCTTGCGTATTCTCATGACGGGGTGAGGGGGAAGAACAAGTTTGAGAGAGGAGAGGAGAGGAGAGGGGCCGTTGAGCACCAAGTAGATCCAAAATTTGCTTTTGTTTTTCTTATTACTGTTTTCCCTCTCTCCTCTCTCTCTCTCTCTCTATACAAAAATGTGTGTGTGTGTGTGTCTTTGAATATAAATGTAAATATATAGGCGTCGTATTTATTTGTAGTGACGAAGTTAAAATACTTTTATTTGGAGTTACTATTTATTTTATTAGTTGGTTGCAGGGAAGTCATGGTCCCACGCCCAATTGGTCTGTGTGCTAAGATATACTCTTACTAACATACATTACAGTATTTTATTTATTTTATGTTTTCTTATTTCTCCTCTCCTTTTTTATTGTTTGCAAAATTTAAGGATATACTATATGTAAATTAATATTCATTTAAAACCGATTCCTTTAATCTGAGCTGAATTTGAAAAAAAGCTTACTTCTGAAAGCACATGTTGAAGAATAAGCAAGGAAAATTACCTTCATTTTTACTTCATTAAAGTTTATGATACATGATGATGTCACGTACCAAACAGATAAATAGGTAGGTCGGGATTAAATTATGAGGAATTTGAGCATCGTTATTCAATATAATTACATAATTTTAAAATTATTACTAGCTAGTATTTGTTTATTTTGTGTATATATATCCTATTTTTCTGTCAGTATATTAGTACATATATAACACACCTACAAGCAAATAGTTTTATGTACTCCTCTGTCCTCGATAAATGTGACTCGGAGGGAGTAGTACAGATTTTAAGAAATAAAGAAGATTAGTGAAAGTAATGAAGGTAGATGTAATAATTTTAACGGAATGAAGAAGAGTGGGTGAGAGTGGGAAAGGTAAAATATATTAAGTGTAAACGGAAATGTCACACTTATTGTGAACGGTAAAAAAAAAAGTCACACTTTTCGTAGATGGAGAGAGTAATACATTAACAAACGATATTTTCATGAGGCATCTTTTCAAATAAACTTTTAAGAATTCATAGAGAAATACAACGCACAAATATATGTGAAGACAACCAAACAGAAAAATCAATACAAAGTTATAACTGTTAATAAATTAAAGATTTCAAAAAGTTGAACGAAACGGTCACATCTCTGAGTGAAATTTGGACTAAAATCTCCAAATTACATCTTGTTTCACTACCATTAAAGCAAAATCGTATTACCTTTGTGTCTCTTGGAAATAGTCTAGTAGTGGATCGAAGTAAGTAAACTTTTAATTAGTATATCAATATTTCCTAAAACAAGCTCGTCCAATACGAGATTGTCTCATCTTTTGTATTGTTTGCAAAGTTCCCTCACAGTAGTTATATTTAATTTACACAAAATGAGAGATTCTACTTAAAATTATATTAGGAGCTAGTTTCTTTTATTTTAGGAGTTTCTTGTTGTTTTATTTTATTTATTTAAAATTTCTGTCCATGGATTCTAAGGCACGGCTTAATAATTTCTGCAAAGGACTATCGTACGTTAAGGAAATTCAAAGCACATTAACCATGCTAGCTATATATATATATATATATATATATATTCTTTACACAAAATTTTTACTTCTTTTTAAGAAAGTCTATACAGTATTATGAACTTCTTCTACAGCTATCAAATGTGCATATACGTACACTGCGTATAATCCCGTTCATAATGAAATTTATATTTTGGCTTGTCGGACTTTTGTATTCCAGTCAAATATGTATTGAACATTGATGATCAAAAAGCTACTTTTCGTTGCTTAATTAATTTATTAGTAAGAGTTGTTTTCTATTTATTAATTATTATAGCTTATTAAAATGGGTACGATTTACTGAATCATGCGTACTTCATGTAAGATATGAATCAATTGTCTGTTTTTAAAAAGGCAAATAATTAGTTTACTAATAAATGTCCAGTGCATATACTACTATATTTTAGCTTAAAACAAAATTTGTATTCGTAAAGTGTAAATTTTACTAAGTTTTCGGATTGTACAAACTGTAAAGTGAGTCATGACGACCGGTTCGGATGAAAAAGTACTTCCCTAACAATTAAACTTTAATTAAATCAAATAATTCTTAATAGTTATACCATGTTTTTGGTGGAAGATTACATATAAGAGAAGCATGGGTGATGCATAAACCTTAAATCGTTAGTGTAAGTAAGAGAATTATTTTGATCGTCTATATTATGTAGTGGATCAGCAAATTAATATACAAGCTTTATATAAAGTGTTTAGTTTAGTACTGTAGATCGATACTCAATTACAAAGAGAGCGATCCAAGCTAGCTAGCTCACTAACCTCGGTTAAGAATAATATTCCCTAACACATTATTATTTTATTTTTATGATCGGAATCCGATCAAATTAGTACAACCCATTGTGTTTCTTTCTTACATTTTTCTATCAAAATTTCTAAAATTTACCAATAATATCCCAACTCCGAAGTGTATCAATTATAAATCAAAACAAGAAAGGGCTATATATATCCTGGTGTCTCAAGTTTTTTATTTTACTGCGTCCAGTGACGAAATAATTAATTTGAGAATTGAAGTTAACGAAAAAAAAAAAAACAGATGTCTAACACTATATATATTGACTGACGGTCTAGATTATGGATTTCACAAGTTTTCAAATTCTGAGTTTTAAAAACTCTTCCATTATTCCATTCATAAAATTGATCATGTGACTGTGGTGATGCACGCTATCTAAATTAGAATTAGAAAAAAGCGCATTATCCATAAAAAATGAAAAAAAAAAGAAAGAAAAAAAAAGCGAATTATTATATAAGCCGAACCAACATATACACTCCTAAGATTCCAACAGTAATTAGTGGGCTTGGCCCAATATGTAAAGCAAAAAATAATTTAGTCCTACTTTTTTTTTTTTTTTTTTTTTTTTCTGGTAAATAGCTAAAGTCCAATGAAACTTTATTAATAGCCCTTAATGATATTTGTACAATTACAATATCTTGATGCTGCAACACAGTTTGTGAATTGTAGCTACAATGCAAGACACGATTCATTACAAAACACAAATACAAAAATTCAAAACTAAACTCATATTTGGTCAAATACCAGTCAATATCATAATTAATTGGATTGCTAAACATATATAAATTGTAACGAAAATGTTTTATGAGTTGCAATTCTCAAAATCCATATTTCTACAGTATTTAACTGTATATTTTACAATTTCGTTATTTATCGTATTTAATCTCAAATTTAAACTCATTATATTATTTTTATTTTTATTTTTATTTTTATTTTTGAGAAGAATCATTATACAAAATTCTAGATATATAGTTTGACTTAGACTTATTAAAAAGGAATCAAGAGCTCCAAAAAAAGAAAAAAGAAAATCAATAACCTCTCTCTCTCCCTCTCTCTCTCTCTCTCTCTCTCTCTCTCTCTCACGCGCCCCCCGCGCACATACACACCCCAACGTACGCAACGCAGGTATACAAATTTCTCGCTCCATAGGTCAATAGGTAAGCGACTGATCATCTTAAGTTGTTTGGATGCCCCATCGTTTCTTGCTGTTTTTTCAGGAATCTGATGTTAACAATTTTTATTTTTTTTAAAGGTGTTAACTAAAAGTTTAATTTATTAGTTATTTTCTAAACGAATGCTATTTTAAAGATCTTTTAAGGGGCTATGTGTAATGCTTTTTGAGAAACGGGTCACCAGCTGTTCGACGAAATGTCTATTAATGGATTCTCTTGCTTCCCCATCTATATGAATATGATTGTACGATTTCTCCGATAATATATAACTGATTGTTCAAGATTGAATGCAGCTGATAATTTGTATAGAATACAATAAGCTACTGTTTGTGATTAAGATAAAGAAAAGGGGACATGGATGAAAAATGCTTTGTAGTTTGCTCTTGTGAGATGCAAATTGGGAATTACGAGTATACAGTAGAAGATTTTGAAAGCATCAACAACTAAATTTACAGACCGCGCCGCAGTGGACTCGAACTCGAGCCCTTTGGCCTCGGGCATTAATCACTCTACCTCTAGGCAACTCACGCGCACACATTGGAAGATTTTAATGCCTTGATACCGTTTCTAGGGTTTATTCTTTAGTGACTTGCCTTATCCTTGTAAAGGCATTGACTTTAGGTTTAAGATAACCCCAAAAATGCTGCATTAGTATTAGCCTAGTTTTCCTCTGAACTTAATAGCTTCATTCCTGGATGTGAGATTCTTGAAAGCACGTACAGGGATAGTTACATGCAGAAATCATGGTAGTGCTATGTTAGGTCATTGTTTTGATAATTTAGGGTGTCTATGCAAACGGTGTTCAGTTCGGAGTTCAACTTTTTCTGCTTTCAGAAACCACATAAGCCTTGATATTCCTGGTATAAGATGGATGTATTGGGAAATTGATTAATCTTAACTTTTAACTGCTGGTAAACCTCTTTCCTTACCACCACTGCCCAGCACGACTTACTTATAATCGAATCAGTTTTGTGGCCCAATCCCTCCCTATACCTTTCGCGAGGTGATAGCTATGTATGATGGACTTTGATGATGAAGAATGAATACAGTGGACCGACGACTCTGCACTGTGCAGGGGAG
Organism: Schizonepeta tenuifolia; assembly: GCA_029490685.1. Taxonomy (NCBI): domain Eukaryota; kingdom Viridiplantae; phylum Streptophyta; class Magnoliopsida; order Lamiales; family Lamiaceae; genus Schizonepeta; species Schizonepeta tenuifolia. The sequence continues at coordinate 77,337,545 of CM055957.1, read as the reverse complement.
GTTGAGGATTGGATTGAGTAATTTTGGGACATGTGGCTTGGATTTTGGAGGAATAGTACTGTTGTTGGCTGGAAGTATGAATCATTGATTATGTCAAAGGGGAAACTGCCTTATTTTGTGCTTTGTTCCTCTGCAGCTCGGGCTTAAATTTCAAATAATATTATTGCATAGTGCATTGCACTCAACCTAGTTTTTTTTCAGATTTGGAAAGTTGGAAGATGTTTACACTGGATTGAGAATTTTACATATCTAATTTGTTTTTGCTGGATGATGATGTAATGATCAAGTAGGATATTCCTTAGTCTCTTCTTTATAATATGGCAGAATATTGCATGACTTTTCTTTTCAAGTCCATTTATAATCTGCTAGCGTTCTTCGGGACTTTTGAATACTAGTCTGTCGAATTACTACGGATTCACATCACTAAAGGCCAATTTTCTTCACCTATGTGTTATTACTATCTAATGCATTCAGTATTTAAACTGATTTTCCTTTATTCTCCAACCAAGAGCCGCCTTAATGTTTCAGGTGGTAATGGGCCAATCACTGAGTGATGCAGCTGCTGAGGAGCCAAGAAGCCCAACAACCACAACACCCCCTTCAACAGAGAATTCACTCGATTCTTTAATTGCTGAAGCTGCTGCATACGGTGCCAATGACAACAGTCAATCTGTCGAAGAAAAGGCACAAAAGGCCTTAGAGTGCCCTTGCATTGCTCACTTGAGAGATGGTCCATGCGGCGTCCAATTCTCTGATGCGTTTCTTTGTTTTCTCAAGAGCACAGCTGAAGAAAAGGGGTCTGACTGCATGCATCCTTTCGTAGCTCTACAGAACTGCATAAAGACTAACCCCGATGCGTTTTCTAAGGATGTTTTGGAGGATGAGGAGGAGGTCAAGAAAGTGGAAAAACCAAGCCCCAACTACAGAATCCGGCCCCCCCTTTGGTCTGGTCAGTCAAAAACTCCAACTCAATAAATTGATGCATATCTTCCCATTTCTTGAAATTTGTGGGTTTTTTCCCCTCCATCCTTTGCATTTAAATAAGTTTTAGGCAAGCAAAATATCTTAAGGCCCTTGTTTTTTTCTTTTTGTTTTGAGAAAATATTATTGAGGCCCTTGATATGCAGCAAAGTTTGCGGTTAGGAACAGTGACAATATATCTAGTTCGTCCATTTCAATGATGTCTTTTGTTGAACAAGTGTATTTGTCTTAATTAAATTGTTTTCGTTGACTTATATATTGAGGTTTCTAATATTATATTTGTAGTTTGATTTCAATTACTTCAAAAGATTAGTGTTTTGTGATTGCATACTTGTTGTACCTAATCTAAGTCATTTATTATCCAACCGCTACACCTTATTAATATTGCAGTTCGTTAAGCAAGAATAAAATTGTGAAATAAGTAATATGTTTATTTTTATTCTCTGGCATTGGTAGAAGATAAGTGGGTCTTTTCTTATATATGGGTCCCTAATTAGGTGGTTGCAAAGAAATATTAATTGTGTATGCTGCCTTGAAGCCATGTGAATGAAATCCAGAAAATTTGATGCTACCATATAAACTGCAAATTAGTTCTCGCAATCAAAAGAAAATGCGATAGAACATGACATGACGACTACACTATAACTACCACCATAAATTAAATTCTATTTCTATCAATATGATTGATTATATGAAAACGAATTTGAGCGTATTGCGTTATAGGAAACGCCACGTCACGTGTATCTTGTTTTACTGATGCAGTTAATGCTTTAAGTAAAATCTTGCTTGACCAAACGATTAGAGGTACTTTCTATAATAAACATTTATTGTGTCTACATTTGGTTTATATTAGTAGTAATTTTCTTTGATCTGAGATTAACGTACATCACATTTACATTCTTGACTTTCGTTAGACACAGATTTTGGAAATAAAGTTACATTAATTGTACCATATTGTCACAAAAGATAATGTTGAAATCATAACTTTTTATACATCATTGAGAATGGATAGAGGAAAACATCTTCATGCTCGAATATAAAATAAAATACATTGATTATCGAGATTGGGAAGTATAAATCCTAATAATTTCGTCATTAAATAATTTGTATATCGATTATTGCAATAGTATGCAAGTACCCATTCAATGGATTCGATTTAAAAAGTTGTTTTGATTGTATTTTTATTTGGTTCCAATTGAACAAAACAAAAACAAAAAAAAACAAAAAATGATCAACATCTTCATCGGCCCGGCTGGGTGGGGCGTCACTTTGCTAACATTGATTTTGGTATAAAAAATCACGTGTCTAATCTATTTCGATTTATTTGTTCTTCAAATCCAAAAATTTATAGAGAGAGAGTATGTGCTTGTGAAAAAAAGGTAGAGCATAGTAAGCACTGAAGTTCAGTGGCCAGGGTGCAATTCATGCTTTGTTTTTTTTTTACATCAACGTATTATGAAATACTACTCGGTCAAATACAGACTTCATTTCATGTCCAAATTTCTTCAGAATTTTGAATGAGCAGTCGATGAATTAAATCGACTGATGAGAAAGAAAATATGTTTTTGGTGAGTAAGTAATAGATACATTATCCAAATCAGAAAGAAAAATAATCATAGTATATTCTTTCCGTCCAACACTCACTAGACAACAAATTATTGAGGATCAACCTATTGAACTAATAATAAATGTGTACTAGTATTATTATATCTTCTCATAATAAATAAATAAAAATAAATTGTGCAACTTCGTTAACCAAAGTGGGCCCCACTTAGAAGAAGTCTCTATTCTATTCTCCCAAAATCCAATGCCACCAAATAAAATAGTGGTATTTAATAACAACTACAACTACTACTACTATAGACTTTAATTTAATTGCTCAAATCTTCTTTCTCACGCTTACCGTCAAATTCCGTTCCGTTCCTCGTTTTCAGTTTCCTGACTTTCCTCCCTCCAAAGATTTTCTCTGCAGATGAACTGTTTGTTAAAAGTAAAAGGAGGGAGGCTCTTTGGAAAAGAAAGAAAAGGAGATGATTGACGAGTGAAAGCCGATAGAAAAAAGGGCTGATAATTGGTGCGGACCTTTTCGTTTTGATCATCGGAAATTTTGTTTGATTTGATTTAACGAAATTATTGGAATTTCCAGTGGTGAGATGTGGACTGGTGTTGATGAGCTGTGGGCGTCTAATATCAGCTGTGCGTGTTGTTGTTCCGATAGCGAAAGGTGAGAAATATCAAGTTATCTTCTCTTTCAATTTCCTCTGTTATTATTTTGTGCTTCTTTTGTTGTTTCAAGTTTTTTTTTTTTTTTTTTTTTTTTGGCCTTGAATAAAACCCTGAAAATTTTGTGTTTTTTCTGCGTTTTTGTCCATTGATTTCTACGATCATTGGGTGGACTTTTGGTTTAAGTGACTCGTGTATGGTGAATTGCGGGATAAATATAGGGAAATACTTTGGGATCTACTTTGGTAAGAAATTCATGTTTTAAATATTCGACCCTCTTGTTTATGTTTGAAGTTCCTTGTTTAATTGCAAGTTGCTATTTTTTTTTTTCTGAGTCCATGCTACCACATTTTGCTGTGTGAATAATAATATATTACTCCACAATTCTGTCTCTGTTAGCTGTTGACAAAAGTCTTTCCTGCAGTTTGTGTTTGTGATTGTTTAGTGGGAATTAATTTGCTTTTAGTTTGCCCAAATTTCCTAGGGAGTTGAAACACTATGAGCAATGAGAAGCAGGTTGGAGAAGGACGAAGTAACCGCGCTCGTGGGAGGCTGGGAACAATAATGCAGTGTCTTTGCTCCGGGGAGCAGTTACATGCAATTGAGATGGTCCCTTCTTCAGCCAAGGATAACTCAGCTAGTGTTCATTCATCGTTAGCTGGAGAAGCCGAAAGGAAGCCCGACACTGGCAACATTGAAGAAGCTGAGACATCACTGCGAGAAAGTGGTTGTTTAAACTATGAGGTATATTTATAATAATTTTTTTTGCAAATCTTTATCCATTCTCTGATAGAGTTAGGGGTATTTTGAGAGGCAATGGAGAGGAAAGATTCTTATGGAATTACTGGAAAATCTAAGAAACTAAAGAAACCTTGGAAAGGTTAAAAAAGAGAGGGTAATTTACAGATAAATCGTAGACGAGTTCTACAGGGTTTTGGAAATAGATAAAATTCGCCCGTTTTCCGTTATTCTACATAACTATCTAAACAAGGTCAGGAAAGATTGCTTAGATCAATTAATTACATAATTATTGCAACAAGTTAAGGAAAGATTCCATGATTTTCTCTCTTTTTCCTTTATTTCTTGGGCTGGGGTACATCAAAGTTAGACCATTACCTTGAGGTTTGTCAATGTGCTTCTTCAAAATAATTACTTCACTTGCAACTTGACAATTTGTTGCTTTCTTCTACAGGAAGCCAGAGCATTGTTAGGGAGGTATGAGTATCAAAAAGGTAACATAGAAGCAGCATTACATGTGTTCGAAGGGATCGATATAGCTGCTATAACTCCAAAGATGAAAATCACGCTTTCATTAAAGGGAGAAACTCGAAGGAGACAATCACAGAATTATGCAACCCCTCCAATGTCAATACATGCAGTTAGTTTGCTTTTTGAAGCAGTCTTTCTAAAGGCAAAATCATTACAAGCACTTGGGAGGTATAAAGGTATATCATCCTTTTATTTTGGTTGGACTGCATTCAATATTTTGCGAATATTTGGCTTTTGTACTAGTTCATTATTGTCGACTATTTTTTGAAACTTATCTGGTTTAAATTGATTTGGTTAGCACTCATCTGGCATACTGTATGCCATTTTTGGTATTGAATATAAATTGTGAATAACGCACTGCTAATAAGAGAGAAACTGTGAATTACTCTGTCTCTATGTTGTCCACTTTTAAATTGGTTTCAGACCTAACCATTTCCCAGGTTTATTTCTCTAGCGTTTGGATGTAAGCTATCGCTTTTCGTGTTCATCTTTCTTGCATGTCGTAAACCTTGTTTGTATCAGACAATTGAGAATCCTTTAGCGAGTTTGTTTATGCTAAATGTCAGTTCAAAATGTTTGTACATTTTCTTTAGTTAGTCTCCTTAAGTTCTTTTCTGGTCTCTTAATACCTTATTTACAAACCTTTCATCGGTTTTATGTTTTGTGATGTTTGCTTTTGATTTGAGTCCTTATCCTTGTTAGCTATCATAGCTCAACGAGAGAATGTGGAGAGAACAAAAGCTCTCTAGCTATTGTGAATAATTATCTGATTCTTTCCAATCATCTTTGCAGAAGCTGCCCAATCATGCTCAGTTATTCTGGACATTGTTGAATCATCATTACCAGCTGGCTTGCCTGAAAACTTTGGTGCTGACTGTAAATTGCAGGAGACTCTAAATAAGGCTGTCGAGTTGCTTCCAGAATTGTGGAAACTTGCTAATTCTCCCCATGAAGCAGTCTTGTCATACCGTCGGGCCCTTCTCCATCACTGGAACCTAGATGCACAAACTACAGCTAAGATCCAAAAGATGTTTGCCATTTTCCTTTTGTACAGTGGAATCGAGGCCGTTGCCCCAAACTTGAGATTCCAAACGGAGAATGCATTTATACCCAAAAACAATATTGAGGAAGCCATTCTTCTTCTGATGATTCTTTTAAGAAAAGTTTCGCTCAAGAGAGTTGAGTGGGATCCTTCAATTTTAGATCACCTTTCATATGCCTTGTGCATGTCTGGTGGACTAGAGGCTTTAGCTAATCAAATAGAAGAGCTCCTTCCTGGAGTTATAGATCGAAAGGGAAGGTATCATACTTTAGCTCTCTGTTATCATGGAGAAGGTGATGACATAGCGGCGTTAAATTTATGGAAGAAAATCTTGAAAACTCAAGTGGATTCGAGTTGCTTATCAGTTTTGTTATTCATTTCAAAGATATGTGGGGGGAATCCTAAGTATGCTGGAGAAGGGATTAATTTTTCTCAGAGAGCAATTGACAACTTGCATGGGGAATGTGATCAGTTGATGGGTGTTGCGCAATGCATGTTGGGAATATCACTATCAACGTATTCTGGATCTGCTGCGACTGACATAGAGAGAGTTCAAATACAGTCTAAGGCACTTAAATCCCTGGAAATTGCTGGAAGAATTACAAAATTGAAGGACCCTTTTATTATATACCATTTATCTGTAGAAAATGCTGAGCAAAGAAAGTTGGATGCAGCATTTCATCAAGCAAAAAACTTGCTCAAATTGGAACATGGTTCTAATATTAGAGGATGGATCTTGTTGACTCGAATATTATCTGCTCAAAAACGTTTTTCCAATGCTGAGACTATCATTAATGCGGCTTTAAAACAGACTGGAATATGGGATCATGGAGAACTGTTGAGAACTAAAGCTAAGCTCCAGCTTGCTCAGGGTCTAATGAAGGAGGCAATAGAAACTTATTCTCAGCTACTTGCTGTCCTTCAGGTTCAACTTAAAAGTATTAGTGCAGGAAAGAAGTTTAAGGTATGAAGCTCTAGTCTCTTGTTTGACATACAAGTAACAAATTTATGGTCCTTGTATTATATGTTATTTTGAAAAGTATGCATTAATGGTTATATCGATGAACACATATGTTCTCTTGAAAATTTATCCTAGTATAGGAAGGATATCTAATTGTGACATATACAATAAAGGATCATCTCCATATCATGTGACATAGTTCTTAGCTCTCAGTTTTACAACCCACCAAGTCACTCTTTACCATTCATTAAGATCAATCTTACCCGCCTGCCGCATCTTCTGAGTGCTAGGACGTAAACTAAATAAGATCCATTGTGATTTGCTTTATTCAGCATGTTCACGGTAGCCTTATTCTCCATCTACTTCCCACAGGCCATTAGGTGCTTTGTCATACTTCAGATGTATCATGCTTCAGTCTTGTACTTGGTCAATTTTTATCATCTAGGAGTTCATATTTGGAGAAGATCAGCTTACACAATCTTTATTACGGATGCCACATTTTTATGAACATTGGAACCACGGAGATATTGCATTTGAATTTGATTATACTTTATTGTGGCCCTGCCATTAACCTAAATTGCCAGGATGGTATGGAGTCATCATTGGTTATGCATATCAGGAATCTCAGTAATCTTGCATGATAATTTATTTTATCCTTCAATTGTTGGTCCATGGGTTGTCTGATGAAAGACCATTTTTTTTTTACCAAAATGACAGGAGAACCGAAACCATGTCAAGAACTTAGAGCTGGATACATGGCTTGATTTGGCTTCCATCTACATACAATTGTCTCGATGGCATGATGCTGAGCTCTGTCTTTCCAAATCTGAAGCTATCAGTGCCTTTTCTGCCTCTAGATGGCATGCCACTGGTAATCATGCTTGGTTTTTTCTTCATGTCAAAATCATTTCTCATCTACAATTCGTCTTTTATTGGCTCTTACCTTTGGAAAAGCACACTCTATACCTACTACCAGAAGAACATAGAAAAGACCCAGTCAGAGAGGCTTTTGCCTGGTCAGTTATGGACTTCTTTACTGTGAGCATTTTGTGTGGAAAGCATGTGAACTTGGCTGTAAGTCTGGCCCTATATGTAGTGATAAACTTCATAGTTTTAGTATCCGATAGATGAAAGTATATCAGAATACAGTAGTTGTTCTTTCTCCAATCTCTAGCATTTGTGGATATGATGTGCTCTTATACCCTGTTGCGTCTGGCCAGAGTTTTATGGATCAACACCAACCTATATGATCAGCTAAATATACATGTACAGATTTTTTTTTTTTCCTTCTCTCTCTCTCTTTTTTTTTACGTCTTCTGGGAGTAAGAGGATTTTTCTGAAAGCAAGGAATGGTCTTCGTTATTGGAGGAAGTGACTGCTGATGTCGGATTGAGGGGGTAAGTCAGCTCTTCATTTGATTATCTTCAAGAGCTATTTAGCTTTAGAAGTTAAAAAAGTCTGTGAATGAAGGAAGCTATAATCTCTGGTTTTTCTTGTCAAGCTGATGGCTTTTTTGCAATATAAAGAAACTCTATAGATGGGAGACTGCAGCATAGTACCTGATCATGGTGATGGATGAAAACTACTCAAAATTTTGAAGAGTAACTTTTATTTGGTCATGGGCTGATGGGCTGTCGAATTGCTCTATCTTACATGCGGAGAAAGTTCTGTGTGCTTCATTCTATTAGGGAGTGTCATTTTGACTCTTCAGACTGAAAGGATAGATTCACAAAAGAATATCATACAAGTGCTCTGTGTTTAAGTTTATACGCGTCGGACTGAGGTCCCCCTATAGTAAGTGTGTCAAAGATGGCCCATTCGCTAGGTCATTTCTGATTTGTGCATGCTTTTCTCCTTTCTCAACATGATATACATGGAATATATGAACTTTAAGAGCAGAGGATGGTGATTAGATCCTATAAAGCCAAAATAATTCTCAAATTTTGAGGACAGGTGAATGTTGGGAATTCACCAAAAGAAAGCTTTGATAAGTTCTTTAGTTTTACTTGATGATGACCACTACATGTCTTTATGTATATGACTTGGGCTGACACCACATAATGTTATGGAACTCATTTTTGGATTATAAATGCAGGTTTGCTTCATGAAGCAAAGGGCGACAAGAAAGAAGCGCTAAAGGCATATTCACTTGCCCTGGAAATCGACCCAATGCATGTCTCAAGTCTAGTCTCCAAAGCTAAGGTTCTGAGGAGTATGAATTGCCAGTCCCCAGCTATCATAAGAAGTTTTCTGGCGGAAGCTCTCCGGCTCGACCGAACGAATGCATCGGCTTGGCATCATCTGGGTTTGCTTCACAAAGATGAAGGTAGTATATCAGCTGTGGAAGCTGCCGAGTGTTTCCAAGCTGCTGCCATCCTCGAGGAGACTGAACCCATAGAGCCATTCAGATGACTCCATTCCCTACTTGTGAGTACCTTATATATATGTTGATCAAAATATTTTGTATCTGTTCGATTTCTAGGAGAAAAAGGTAAATTAAAATTATTAATACAAGCTTTTTTGGATCTTTGTAGTTTTCCATTTACTTCAAAGCGATTGTGAGCAATGAGAAATCCACTTGATTGAGATTTGATTTGTTTCTTTTTCGTGATTTTTTTTTTATTCTGAATTCGTTCTTGATTTTCTTCATTATGTATCCGTTTTCTACCTATATTTTATTAGTCCATGTAAATATCCACCCTTTGCCATTTTTCATGGGTCAAAACTGCCTCAGCCTCGCATCTTTAAGTTGGGGAGGACAATTATTACCACCGTTGAAGATTTTTGCTTTCTAGCTTTTGGTAAGTTGAGGGGGTATTGTTTTATTAATACAGATTCCAACTTCTGTGTTTTTGCTCAACTTTTTTTCATCATAATCCCAATCTGGATCTGAACGTTTTCTATTTGCACAAATGGAGATAAATCCTAAAAACATGTTCCCATAATGAAACCTATAATTAGTATACTTTTTAAGTAAAAAGAACAGTTAATGTAATTAAATTGGCAAAAAAAAAAAAAAAAAAAAAAAAAAAAAAAAAAAAAACAAAACAAAACAATGTACTGTATTAACTATCGAGTCTAATATAATTTGGCCCGTTTATATCATAGTATGTGTCTAACTAAGCATTCGCAGACTTTTTATTTCTTTTTTCTTTTTTTGTTTTCCTTGTGAAAGGAATACGTAGATATTTGATAATTCACGTTCTGATTCTCTTTAAGTTTGGCAAACACTTGGGTGCATCTGCACCCAACAAGCACGTAGCGCGTGCACCTCATGCGCCCAGTTTTTTTTTTTCAATTTTTTTTTTTTGCCTCCTTTTCTTTTGTTAAGAGATCGCACGAGGGGAGCCGAAGGTCTTGGAGCGAGCTGAAAGATCCAAATTGTTGTCACTATGATTATCTATAAATTAAAATTCAAGCCGAAGGTGGAGCCGAAAAAAAAATCTGAAAATTAAAAAAAACCTGGAAGACTGAAAAAGTCAACGGTCCGGCATTGATCGGGTCTGGTCGGCCGATGTGCACAGTGCAATGTCCGCACAGGAAACCAACTCCTTAAGTTTTTATATCTCAAAGCTGGTCATTTGTATGAGTTTTTCAACCATTTTGTCATATTACTCCAATTTGCATTATTGTCGTCAGATTAAAGGTCTAATAGCTTCGCAAGGTTCCTTTGAATTTCGGCCGACTCTTCTAGATTTGTCAATTGAGTAAAATTGTGGCCAAATTATTGTTTTGGTCATGACTAGGTTATATTTGGCCATATGTAATTTTATATTTTCTTTATGTTTACCGAATGTTAGTTTCTAATATCTTTGGTAATTTTTATGTCGTCTAATGTAGTTTATTCCTTTCAGATAAAAAAAAAAGTATATTAAGCGTTTTCATTTTAAGATGGAGAAGGGAGACATAATTTTTCTTAAAAAGCCGGTCCACTATTGTATGTAGTTAATGCTAAACCCTACTCCAATTAATGCTATATGAAATCATGTTAGATTACGTAATCTGTAATCACCTGATTGACAGCCCAATAAACAGGATGCTTTTTTTTTTTTTCCGGAAAGGAATAAACGGCATACTTTAAATGCGGGGGAAATTTTAAACACAACCCCCATTTTACCCCACATAGTCCCCCATAAAAAATAATAATTAATTAAATTGTAAATGTATTATTGTATTCTTATAGCCCCCATTTAAAATTTAAATAAAATAAATCCTAAAAAATATAACTATCAGTGTATAGCCCCCTCCAAGAACACGTCATCATCACTTTCCACGTCGTCCCAACCGAAGCTCCACCCCAACACCGGCAGCGGCGACATCAGCACCCCCTCTGCCAGCGCCGCCACGCCCGACCTCTCGCAACTGTCAAAGTTGAACATCCTAGAAAATGCGGCCGTATCTCTGCCGTCATCCGCCCCGAGCCGGAACGCTTCCGCCGTCACCTTCCTGAGATTCTTGGGGTCCGATGAGGGAATCGGCAGCCGCCACACGGAGTCGGCGAAGTTCAAGCAGGCGGCGTTGCCCTTGAGCGCCAATGCGGCGAGGTCGTTCACAATGAAACCTTGTTGAAGGAGAGAGAGTTAATGATCACTTGCCAAAACATTATGGTCACAGGATGATGCATTCCTTGGGTCTTCGTCCAACACCTGAATGGGTTATGTACATTTACAACGTATGACAGGCCATTCGAGAGTATAGCTACTACACCTTCGAACATAAACAGAAGAAAAACTGACTGATTCCCCATGTTTTGCTTCTCGATCATAATATTAGGCGACAAATCACGCAGCAGACTTGTAAAATTCTGTCAGATCATTGAGCTAGAGTGTCAAATGACTTCAATGAGCAACAAACCAGTTCAAGTAAGAGATTTCCCAGCCCATTCTCGTTGTTTTCGCTTTTCCTTAGCCTGCATTTTGTTAAATTTCTCTTTTCCTTTTTCCAGAAGAGGATCATGTACTACATAATCATTTGGATCGTGACTGTGCGACATATTACTCTAGAGAACAAAGAAAAACTTCATGTTAAGATTCTAAAGTACCATATCAAACATATATTTCTATAAGAGGATCAGTAAATATATAAGAAGCCGTCGTAATCCATGAAGCTTCAGAACCAATAGAATAACAAATGTAAGACTCAGACAAGAAAATTTATTGTAGGAAAGAACGAAGCAGCTAACAGCTACAAGCAGTGAACAGTCAATTACCTTGCCAGCCTCATGAGCAAACTTTAGCTCAACCCCCATCCAGCCAGCCATATCTTCATCCTTGTCACCAGCATCTTTACCTTTTGATCCATTTAATTTGGTCGAGAAAGCTGACTTAAACTTCTCAAGTTTTGCTAGAACCTAATACACATGAAAACAGCAAATAACCAAATTTACCAAACCATGGAATTAAGAAAAGCAGCACAGATCGACTTCAGCCGCACGCCGCGGTAGACCGGGTGGCGCGTCTCCTTGAACTTCTTCCTGCCAGCACGCCTCTTGGGGTTGCTGGTGGCGAGGATCACCTCCTCGTCGGAGTGAGCCAACGACGACGTCGTTTCTTGAATCTCCGACGTGCAGATAAGCGAATAAGGATCGGAGTTTGATTCTTGTGAATATTGCATGCTTGTAGTTAATTATTTGATAAAGTATAGTCAAAAGGAAAGGAAAGTGGTTTTAATTTGGTGTTGGATGATTTCCCGCAGTTAAGGGTACAATTTTATTTAAATTTTAAATGGGGCTATAAGGATACAATGGTACATTTACAATTTAATTTATTATTATTTTTTATGGGGTGTTATGTAGAGTAAAATGGGGGCTGTGTTTAAAATTTCCCTAAATGCAGGTAAATTGATATGAACACTCGAGCGTAAAAGATATCTACTAAGCATAGCAGACAAAGCTAAGCTAAAATCAAGGGATCCTCCTATAGATATATGACACAAAACTCTAGTGTAACTGTTGCACCGTGGAACACCCGCCCGTTTGACCCGAGTCAACCCCCCTTTGACCAGTTTTTTTTTTCCAAATTTTTTTTATTGTTTGCCGCTTCTTCTATGGTCAAGATTCGAGCGAGGAGAGCCGAAGGCCTCGGAGCGAGCCGAAAAAGTCCAAATTGTTACCCACCGATTATCCTTATTTTAGTAATCAGAATAAAGTCGGAACCGTAAAATCGGAGTCAAAGGCTCCGCCGGGGAAAAAATCTAGAAAAAAAAATTAAAAAAAAAATTGGGCTCGTGAGGCCCACGCGCGGCGCATGGATCTCACGCACTGGTCGGAATGGCGCGTGGCGGGTCGGGTTGTGTGCAAATAGGTGTAGACTTATGCACCCAAGTCCTTCTCTATATATATATTCATCTACCGTACTTAGGCTTGAATTTTGACACAACATACAACAATAATAAAATAACAATAACTCCTTGGAAAAGAAAAGAGACAGAATGTAATATTTAGTTGGTCAACTCATCATACTGTATCTCTAAAGGAGATAAAAACTGCAAAAAATTGAACGCTGGTTCAGAATTCAGATTGTAATTTCCATTATACAGTCTCTCGAATACAAAAATTGTGAGAAATGCGTGCGTGGTACACAAAATGCTGCAAGATATTTCTCAAAGCTCTCTCATTCCCTAACTTCTCTATCTTCTCACTCTCTACATCTATTATGTGTTAGGTGGTTGTAGATTATACAAGCATCTTCACTAGTTCAATTTCGCAAAATTCTGCATGTTTCTCCTCTGGTTTAAACAGAGGAAGAAGGCCCCTTATAAACTTTGACTACGCCATTTCTATACTTAAGATGGTTTGACCATCACACATTTGTACAGAGCAAAGGAGCAAAAAAGAGCAGAGGAGGCGTCCTCATGTGCAAAGCAAAGAGCAGCTATCTATACCTTTTTACAATACCAATGAATGCCTTGTCATTTTGGCTAACCTGAAATTAAGGATTGCATTAGACAGATTTCAAGAGTGTCTTAAACCATCAAAAGCATTTTCTTTCTTAAACCATCAAAAGCATTTTCTTTCTTTTTCTTTTCGACTGTCATCTTAAAATCGATTGTGGAATATTATTCACATTTGAACAACCCAACTGTCATGTATATGAAAAGCTGCAAATTCATTGATTTTTTTAATATTAAACTCACCTGGACCTGGAAACATATCTTCTAGTTCATATATAATGCAACAACAGGTCAGCTGAAGAATTCTTCAGCCTGCAGCTCTGTCCTAGATGAACATCTCCAAAAAGGTACCTACATCAACATTTTCAAAATGGTAGTCAGCAAGATGATGCATAGGTTGCTAGATTCTCACAAGTCATACATTTCTAACTTGATTTATTTGAAAAGAAAGATGATTTCGGAAGAAAATAACTAGACCTGTATTCACAATGTTCAGGCCATGCACATCGAGCTTTTCCATAATCCCAATAGCAGTCCTCATCCCTTAGAGGTCCACGATTTGCTGTTTGTGCGAAACAGGGTGATCAAATAAGATATTAAGATGGTGGTAGGTAAGGATGATATGACAATGGTAGAAACAACAAAATGGCTGGATTAACCTTTTGTCACAAAGTTGAACTTTTTGTCCGGATGAGTATCATGCCATGTCTCGAGCCACAACTCCCGCATTAGTACTGAAGATCTAACAATATTCCTGTGGTTTGCTGCAAATGGGATAATCTGATTAACTGAAAGAGGATATGTTATCTAAAAATAATCCAAATTTGTTCACGAGAGCAGAGCATGAAGCTCAAAACCAATCGAAACAATACCACTGACTATATGGACCTGTGGATGAGACGTCTCTTGATGGCTTGTAAAAGCATAGGCAATTTCATAGCTCTTTAAGAGTAAGAAGGAACGGTAAACGCCAAAGTAAAATAAAGTTTCACCACTTTTACATCTATTAGATTTCAAAACTCCCCCAATAACACATAAATATATAATAAAAAGCATGCCACTAAGAAGATAATATAATCTGCCACAATACTATGCTTATTGTAGAGACCTACTGCAGAGTGAAGGTTGTATAAACGATGAAAAGCAGTCTAATTTTTAAGTTAGCACATATTATTATAGTTCATGTTGAACAACTTCTGTCCCTTCAAATTATGCACCTCCGATATGAGAGAATCACTGCACGAGGAGCCAGCAAAAAGGAGTCTGTTCACAAACACTGAATAACGAAATGAACTTCCAAATCAAGACAAAATACCACAGCTACAGAAGAAAAGATTCAAAAACTTTTGATATTCATGTTATCATGCATCTCATGATCAGACAAGAATAACTGTGTCAACTAAACTATTCACATAATTTACCAATTATATTCCAACTAAATCTACAATAATAGACGAATCTAGCAAAGCCTGATAGGTCAGACCATTGTATTACCTTTATCAAGCTCCCAAACTGCTGTTCTCTTTCCTGGAAGACTTTCAGAGTCTTCATAATAGGTTATGTACTTCATTCTAGAAGATCTCGTCATGTTGGGTATTATGTCCATTTCAGGTTGATGCTCAACATCTATATGCATTTGGATGTCTGAACCATCATGTTCTGACTGAGGGAAGTAGGGAACATAAAATCAGTTTGGGTGGTATCCAGAACACCAAATAATGAACTGGTTAATTACTTTATCGGCAGCAGAAACTATTCCAAAATAACAGTAGAAAGTTTGATCGTGAAACATTTGACAGCCTGACAGGGTTTACTTCATCAGCCAAGAACCCAGAAAGTGATGTTAACTATGTTGATTTTACGGCAGCAGATGTCAAGGCCTAAAGGACATAATCATGGTTATTAAAGAAGAAAAAAGGTAGGATTTCGGCAATTTAGCAATTATAGTCTTATAATGGGCAAAACTGTCAAGGGAAATTCAGCTTCAATGGAAGATAAGGACAATGTTGAGTAAACTAGATTCTGAACTTGCAGTATCAAAGAGACGACCAAGAACTATTACTCTTATCAGAGCAGTAACACTATCGGAATTGAGAAGTGTCCAATAGTTACAGTTAAGTCAGCCATAAGTAAATTCAGTACGGAACAAGTACTTAAACAAACGAATTATTCGTAAACACCTGAGGGGCCCTTGTTATATTTACTTTTGGTCCCAGCCAGTTCTTGCACCAAGAGAGGGAATTGTATGGTACCTGCAAACCAGATAACAACCATTAGCGAAACATAGCAATGAATTAAAAAAAAAAAAAAAAAAATTGTCACTACTCGATATTATTCAGAAGGAAAATACATCCGCTTTTTTATCATCATACCGTCTCATCCCCGCTTGCAGCACCAGGTTCTCCTTCAACCAGGTTTCCTGACCTAAATCAATAAATTACAAGAAAATGAACAGAGGCGTCTGTCTACCTAAAAGGTATACTGCTACATGACAAGAAACAAGAGAGGATGCACATAACATATTACTTCAAGCAGTGCTCCACAAATTCCATGGCAGTCTTCTCAAACCTTATGTATCTGTTTGGTTATTGAAGTTTTACAACACTTGTCATGCTCATTTTTCAAACTTTACCACATACAAGTGCTTTTTAGGGAAGCAAATTGAAGGTGTAAGAAAACAATCACATTCACTTCATAAGAAACATATTTTACCCTGTGCTTACTAGTTACTTCCATACTTCAATACTCACAAAATAATGAGTAAGAAGATTATCTTTTCAGTTACAACAAAAAACCAAAAAAAAAACTAATTACTTGTTCATCTTATTTCTCAGAATCAAAAGGCAAATAAGATATCAGAATTAGATTTAAAGGTTAAACCATTAAACAGCAACCTTAAATAAACATGTTTTATTATGTCATATCATGCGCATAATATGCACCTGGTATACAATGATCCTTCTTGCTCATATATTACATCAGTTATTATCCAGTTATCAGGATAAGGCTTTCCACTTGGTGCAAAATAGTAACCAACCTGCTTTGTCACATGCCGAGATAACAAATTAACATCAGTTTCAAATTGAACATGCACTTTCGCCACATCGGAAGAATGCCAATTTCCAGGAATAACTGCATAAATTGCCTAAGGTTAGCATACAGTGACACAAATACCTCAGTTTTTGAATCTATTCCGTAAATGCAAAAGATGTTCTTTAGAGGTGGCCTGTCCCAAGGTGTTAGTGGATTCAGAACTGGATCCCTGTGATACAACCTGAAATATATATTAACGAAATATAATTGTAATTACTGGGAGACAAAGTCCACTAATACAATTTTATAAAGATCCATTTTATATTACAAGTGATTTTGCCTACAATATCTGGGTAATGTAAGATGAAACAAATATAAGCCAAATAAAGCATGGCTGGAGGAGCATAAAAATTACAATGGTCCTGCAAATATGTAGAATACAATTGTATGTTGGCCAGTCAGGATGGTAGATATCCATTGCTTATTGGAGAAGTTTTCTGAAAGTAAAGCACAAATAAGCGCAGCTTTTACTAGAGACAACTTACTCTTCTAGCTGGTACAAGAGTCTTTGACTATCAGGGTCGTAGTCAGCGATAGATTTAAAAAATGTTCCATCCGAAACTTCACGGGCCGAAAAGGATAAATGAGTTGGAAATGCATAATCCATGTCAGACAGGTTACCCTGTGGTGCTCCAATAAATGAAGGGTAAGCTTCATCTCCTGTCAAAGGCAGTATTTGCATTAGTACGATCCAGCATACATTTCAAAGCAGTACATAGCAATGGGGATGCAAGACATATTGCACACCTCGGGATGTTGGGATTTCAATATTAACAACATTTGTTGGCCATCCAGAGTAGTTAGTTCGAAATTCAAGGTCATCACAAGTGTAAGCTTGATGCCCCTTTTTGTTCCCAGCAGAGAAATGTTTCAAGTATACATTTTCAGTTCTACAGTGTTTCGAGAATGGCATCATCCATAGTGCTGAGCCAAATGAGCTGAACATCAAGCGAGCTGTTCCCTGATGACTTGCCAGTGGTTTAATAAAAGGGAGTTAATGCAGGCACACAAAGTTAAATCAGCAAAAGCAAAGGCCTTCCAGATAATCGATCCCACCCCCCCCCCCCCCCCACCAAAGACAAAAACTCAAAAAAGCAAAAAGAAAAACAAAAGGCCTTCCAAAACAAGATCTCCAACCTAGCCCACATATGAACAATAATATAACCATGAAATACCTTTTCCGGTACTAAAGACAAAGCCAGAAGGTAAAGCTGCATGCAGTAAAGCTGAACTTTCAAAATCAGGAAGCTACAGTGCAATAATCTTCGCAAACAATTTGATCATTTTGACAATCACTGAAATTCAACATTAAACAGATTGTTTAGTTTCTGACTTCCTAATACATGTATTGCTACATTTCTTCCCTCTCCAAGGCCTGCCATAGCTAAAAGGAATACGACAGTGATAAAATGCAGTAGCGGAATGTTTTGGCTTCAAATATGTAAAATTCACAGGTAATACATATTTGCACCATGGAATGGTATCTGCACCTAAATGTAAAATTTGGGATTCTGGAGATAATATGATACCTCAGAAACCGGGAGACCAAAAGTAGCTCCAGATAATGCTGCCTTAATAGTCTCAACTGATCCAAGAAGAGGAGCACCTAAAGTCACCCGAACAAAAATTCCCATGTGAAGACAAAATTATAAGCATAACTCAAATAGTAAAATAAAGTTCATGAGCTAACCAACAGCGAAGTATGCATGAATGTGCTCATCCAACCATTTGATATAATTTTTGGGGGCAATTTCTAATTTCAACCACTCCAAGAAGTATCTGAATACATTGTTCCCAAGTGAGTGAGCAAAAACTAATGATGGCCCACCACGAAGCTTGAGAGCAGTTTCAAAAGTAATCCTGAGAATATCAAAGCACATCCAATCATTGTATCACTCATTAGTTGTGGTGGGGGTGAACCTCGCTAGCCAGTAAAAAAGACTAACATGAGCAAAAACATAGGTTAACAGCACATATATTTTTCTTACACCCAGACACAGACACAGATACACTTATACTGTGGGGCACACACAGACTAGTTATTGCATCATATCTTAAGCATGGTCCATGTGAATCCTACATCTGTTCTGTTGGTGATGCATCCACTTTAAATGCAGTAAGAACCAGAAAAGGTAGCAACTCCAAATATTCTTAGCTAGTTTTTTTACCTTTAAATATTTCTTAAAAGCCTTTCATTTATGTTAAATGTTTTAATTTTCTTTTCAGGGCTTGTTTCAATAAGATTGCAAAATTTGTGGTGCAGGCAATTCCGATTAAAAACTGGAAAACTAGATATCAGCTAAAGCTTAGGGTAATTATTACAAAAGAGAATGAAAAGATGTGTACTTTAGCTTATGAAAGTAAATGTCCCGCTCCTCTAGTTTGGCAGGTGACAATCTCCAGTCATATGGGACGGCAATTATAGCATTAGCTTCAATACCAAACTCAATGCACCACTTAACCCAATCTTTCCAGACTGAAGAAAGAGGACCTGCAGTATGCAAGTAACTGTAGTTTGTCAACTTAAATAAATGTATCAATCAAGTAATTCACCGGATGAACATCGAGAAAGACAAAAAAAAATAGCAACTCAGAAGCTACTTCAATATTCAAGGGGCAAAGCTGCACATTGAGGATGATAATAACCTCAATATGATACTTCAGTATAAACTTAGAGAAATCAATAATAGGAAGCACCAGATCATATCCTTGCATAACCGATCATAAAAATTAACTTCCTAACTAAACACCGAGTTAGAAGATAAAACGACGCATACGATATTTTATCCAAAAGCATACCTGTAATATACCCTGGATCAAGCTCTGTTATAGCAGAAAGACCGCTATCCGGTCGTGACTTGCATTCAGCATGATCAGTTTGATTGTAAGGATCTAGCAACATACATTTCAGCCAGCAATTTACGGCAGACAGAAGCTGAATATGGGCCGCCAGTTCATTACCATCACCAGAAGAGAAAATGATCTAACGTTAATAGAATAAGAGCCATGACATACATCGACTACTAATCCAGTAACTAAGCAAGTACTGAGGATATGTTCCACAAAAGAACAAGGTATAAGACTTCACGCATTCAATGTGGATTCATCCACCTCACACGTATCAGAACCACATAAGACCTACAAATGCCCCACATCGCTACAATTAACATTCAAATTATCCAATCATATTAGATGCATGATATATCCTAAGCCAGTTTCTAAGTTAGAAATGCAGATTATTGCAAACCTCAGCACGCTTCGTCAAAATAATCAAAAACCAAAACAATAAAAGTAACATACACTCGTCAACTGCAACAAGCACGCGCATACATTCATCCATAAGAAAATAGATATAATTTGATTCCATATTGACGATCACTCCTACATTCTTATTCACGTAATACCAAATTCAAAGCGGAGAACAGCTACGGGATTATTGGGCGCCGGAACCACAATTCAAACTGCGAATAAAATACCAAAAATGTAAAAATGAAATACGAAATGATCGCAAAACCTTGGTGGTGTCGAGCCACACTAAATCGAGAGGATTGAAATCGAGAGGAGAGTACGGACAGTCCAAAATAGACCACGCTCTGAGCTGAGTGGATGCGAAGCCAGGTATTATGATTCCGGAAAGTTTGCTATGTCCTCCGCTGAAGTCGCCAGCGTCGGTCCTAGCTCCATCGCCGCCGGTATCCGCCGCCGTGGTGAGGAGGAGGAGGAAGAAAGCGACGATTATGGTGGCGCGGAGTCCTCTCATTGGGTGGACGCTGCGTTTGAAGACCTGAATGGCGGACTGACTGATTGGACTCTACGGTTGGGAGTTACGGCATAACTATACGGTTTTCGAAGCGAAATGACAAGATTAACCCTAATAAAACGTGGTTTTTACGATGAATTTTTGTATCCGGGTGCTGAAGTGGATTGATCTCAGTGGTTCTTCTTCACTGGTAAGCTCCTGAGTCTGAGGAGAACTGACCAGAAACGTCATTTTGCTCAACGACATTGGGTGTTTAACAAAACTAATTTTGGTAATCAATTTAGAAACAAAATTTTCTTGGTTAATTTATGGTATGAATTAAGCAAAAAGTTTTAAATAGTAAAACAAAAATCAAAAAATTCTTGAGAAATTCTTGAATAGGTGTATATGTACTACATTCACCCATCTCATTACCTCAAATAAGATTTATAAGAGTTTGCCAAAATTTTCAAATTAGCGGTGTGCAATTACATTTTGTATTGGACTATTCTTAACATCATCTAATAAAGTATTCCCCCATGTCACAGGCTGGCTGCAGCCTGCAGGCGATGCCCGTCCATAGTGTCCATGGTGCCATCGAGGGCACGGACTATCGAAGGATCCAAGAGGGATAGTTGGGTGTGACTCGCTGGGCGCATGCAAGACGTACTCTCATGGCACAACATGGTGTTCGCCCCTTTATCTTGAGAATGGGGGAAGGCGAGGCAAGAAGGCTTCGTGTCCGAGAGATGGACAAAGCTGGTCGGGTGCTGATGTCGTTCCCCTGATGAGCCCGATGGCAGGGCGAAACCAGTTGTTGCTCGAAAGCCCCACAAAGTGAATGTTGGCATGCGTGGGACGAATGCGGTTCATTCCTTGTTGCAAAGGAATCTCCTCGTGACACCCCGTCTCATTAGTTAAGGTCCTCATTTACTTTTTTGTCTCTCTCATCAATATAGTCTTATTTCAAATATGAAAACATTTCATTCTTTAAAAGTTACTCTATCTGTCCTGTTATTATTGGTCTGTATTTTTTTTTTGTCCCGTTATTTTTTTCCTATTTTCTTTTTTGGAAATAATAGGAGATCATTATGGTCCAATTAATTTGTTAAGCACTCCACTTTACATCTTTCATCCTATTTTTTCACCTCATTTCTGGATCATTCACTTTTTCTGGATCATTCACTTTTTCTTTTCTCTCTACCCACTTTATTTCACTATTTACTCTCTCTCTACCCACTTTATTTCACTTTAAAAACTCCACTAAACATAATTTATACTTTTGATTGTTTTCTCCTTAATCTCTATGCCCAAAAGAAACAGTCCAAGTCTGATAGGACCGAGGTAGTACAATTTTTTATTTTTTTAATCTTGTTTCTTAGTAATTGTGTCCACTACAAGTAAAATCTTATTATTGGGATGGACGGAGTGGTAAATTTCATTGTTACATTCCTAATACAACTAGTTTGTTGCCCGTCGAAATTCGACGGGATAAACTAATTATATAAAATATGAAAAATTTATTTGATGTCATGTATCATTTTATGTGATGCTAATAATTAATATTTAACTCAAGTGCAAAAATAAGTTATACTTTTTTCCCCCATTTTTTATATTAATAACTTATTCTGTCATAAGGAAAAAGACAAAACCTACATATTTAGCTTGATAAATTCACGTATCTTATACGACGTCGTTTCTTTTTGTACGTGAATTCTATACTTTCACTATAAAAAAAGTTATATAATCCACAAAACTCATGTAAAATTTATATAAATTTACTCGTTCCAAAGTCGATTAAAAAATACTCTTTATTATGTGTTATTATCTCAAGCTACTCGTTTATATATGCCACAAACTCGTATAGAATACTCATTAATTATATGATCACATTTATTTTATTATATACTCTTACTATATGTAGATTAATTAATTGTGTAATTACCCAATTTGTTCTAAAACCCGTATAGTAACAAATATCCGTTAATTATGAACCTAACTTATTTATGTAATATTATTTATACAAATTGTTCATATCCAATTGAAAAAATATGAACTCGTCCACCTCTTAAGCCCATATAGATATCACAAAATAAATATTAATATTATATTGTAGAAATACCCGTTTAATTATATACCATTAACCGCATAGAATTTCCCTTTATATATACTTGTTTTCTTATATATATACTCGTTTCATACACATTACCCTTCTTAATCTGATTAATATATAACTTTACATCTTATTATCATCCAAACACGCATAGTAATACGCGATAAAGCCTTGAATATTATAAAGAAAATATTAACAAAATAAACTCAAGTCCGATTAAGAAGTAATTTCACAACTTGTTCCTATCAAAATACTTATAGTAACGTCCGCTAATAATTTGAACCCGTTTTTTTATATACATGCACCCATTTTCTTTGTGATTTAAAACAATTACAATTTCTTCACGTCTTAAACCTGCATAGTAATTCCCACTATAAACTTAAATACTATTACAAAGTAAAATTATCAATACATAGTATACGTGCCAAAAACTTAAAAATTACTCATGTATAAACTCAAACATTATACTATATAATATACGAAATGAGTTTAAAATTTATACTCGATCCAAAAATCGA
Source organism: Schizonepeta tenuifolia (assembly GCA_029490685.1). NCBI lineage: Eukaryota > Viridiplantae > Streptophyta > Magnoliopsida > Lamiales > Lamiaceae > Schizonepeta > Schizonepeta tenuifolia. The sequence continues at coordinate 77,314,715 of CM055957.1, read as the reverse complement.
TGAAAAATAATTTTACTATTTGTTCGCATCATAAATTACTTATTCATTTCTCAAACTCGAGTAATAATACCAACTATATGATCCCGTTTATTTATATTTGAAAAATAATTCTACAACTTTATTCACATACTTGGGCAAAAAATGTGAAATGGTTTATCAATTTCTGATCAAGTATTCAAACAATACAAATAATTTATGCATGGAAAAAAAAAATCCCGATCATACATATGAGATAAATGTTAGGATTGTGTCTTACACTACCTCCAAACATTTTATTGTAGGCTAGTGTCCAAAAATAGTTAGAAAGTTATTTGGGAACCGGTTCGAAAAAGATAAGAAGTTATTTGCGACCGTAGGTAATATATTTTTATATCCATTCGTAGTGACCACTTTCTAAGTTGTCATAATTACTCGATATGAATAAGAAGGCACAAATATTATAAATAATTCTTGAAATTACATAGTTAGTTTTTGTAAAAATGAAGTTGAAGAACTGAGCTTGACATAGTTAAAATAAATATTTTTACAATTTAAATGTTCTAATTTCTTCACCCTTTGCAATGTACCCATCACTTGCTAAACTAATTACAACAGCATCAATAACCTTTCATCCGGAGATGCTAATCTCTAATCTAAGAATTGGTATAGAATCAAAAAGTCTTAGCAAATTCTGTTCTACATTAGATTCTTTGACTCAATCATAATCGAAAACCTTGATGCCATACTTTTTTTTGTGGTGACCTTCTTCATATAAATTGTGCATTCTTTAGTGAAAAAGGCGAATTTTATGTGAATTTTTTATTGCTAAAATCTGAAATATACAACCACAAAATATTATGAAAATCGGAAAGAAATCAATTTAATCACTTATATCATGCTTTTATATATAACGGCCGCCAATAATTGGTTGATTGGAATTGTATAACAATTATTATGATTACCTATGAAATGAAGAAAAAGCAGAATATAATGACATATGCTTGCGACTGTCGAGATGCCAAAAAAATTTGTGAAAACGGCAAGAGTGGCAGTCGAAGAGGTGGGAAATCAGTTGTTGCTCGAAAACCCACAAAGTGGATGTTGGCATGCGTGGGACGAATGCGGTCCATTCCTTGTTGCAAAGGAATCCCCTCGTGACACCCCGTCTCATTAGTTAAGGTCCCCATTTACTTTTTTGTCTCTCTCATCAATATAGTCTTATTTCAAAAATGAAAACATTTAATTCTTTAAAAGTTACTCTATCTGTCCTGTTATTATTGGTCTTTAATTTTTTTTTTGTCCCGTTATTTTTTTCCTGTTTTCTTTTTTGGAAATAATAGGAGATCATTATGGTCCAATTAATTTGTTGAGCACTCCACTTTACATCTTTCATCCTATTTTTTCACCTCATTTCTGGATCATTCACTTTTTCTTCTCTCTCTACCCACTTTATTTCACTATTCACTCTCTCTCTACCTACTTTATTTCACTTTAAAAACTCCACTAAACATACTTTTGATTGTTTTCTCCTTAATCTCTATGTCCAAAAGAAACAGTCCAAGTCTGATAAGACTGAGGTAGTACAATTTTTTTATTTTTTTAATCTTGTTTCTTAATAATCGTGTCCACTACAAGTAAAATCTTATTATTGGGATGGACGGAGTGGTAAATTTCATTGTTACATTCCTAATACAATACAATCACCTTTCATTGTCGTCGGTCGTAAGTTAGTTAAATTAATTTAATTGCGCACACTAGACTTTTAATTTTTGCATGACATGACGCAAAAATAACAAATAAAAAAAAAAATAGATTTCTAATGTGCAAATAAAATAACCAAGTTCTATCTCAAACTAGAGAGAGAGTCCCCTGCCATTGGCCTGCAATTGTCTTTCAACGAACAAACCAAAGCTTTTTTTTTAAACAATGGCGGCAGAAAGCAACAAGCAGGTCCTTTCAACAGATCAAGTTTGTGCTTTTCTTCTTCGCACCACAATTTACTTCACCGTAAACAAATACAATATAATCATAAAAATAGCAATGGAGTCAACCTCGACGCCACGATTTCGGTTCAGAGATCACAAGAAAGAAATGTCCGAGGAGGAATCGTCGGAAGGCAACACCACCGCCGATTCTTCATTTCTTTCAACCGACGACGGAGACGACGAGCCTCAGCTTCAGTCTATGACTGCTAAGGTCGGTCACTCTTTGCATTGCTTTTCTGATCATAAACTTAATTTCTTCAAAATGTTTAAACATTTTTTAGTCCATTTTCTTTATTATCAAATAATTGATTGTTTTTGGTTTTTTCTTTGCATCACAGGGTGTTCAACATCTGTGTTCTGAACTTCTTGAGCTTAAGCAAGAATCGGATGAGGACTTTCAGAAGAATATCTTTTCGAATTACTCTGCCTTTCTTTCGTATGTTTCTTCATTTTTATGTGTTTCCTATAATTTTCAAAAGTAGTTATGAATTAATGTTCCCTAATTCTGTACATGAAGCAGTATGTATTTTGACTGAAACGTATGTCTATGAATCTATGATTAGTTATTAAGGGGGGAAAAAAGGATCCTTTAAAAAATGATTTTTTGCATTGCCATATCTTTCAGAATTTGATTAGTTCTTGTATTAGCAGGATTATGAAAGACATAGAAGTTCTGCAAACTGAATTATTGGGATTGAAAAAACAGGCTTCACTGCAAAAGAAACTTGTTAAAGATGTTAGTAATAAAATCTATTCAAATCTTCTCTCTGAGGAGACTAGAGAATCCATGCTTCAAGAAATTCTAGTTCTTAAAACGTCGTCTCCAACTCTGTTGGATACACATACAGAAAATGTGTCTGGAATCTTGGACACTCTTCTCTGCGAGCACAGGCTAGATGATGCCTTGGCTGTGCTTGAAATGGAGGGCGAGTATGTCCAAACTCTGCAGTCAGATGAATATTTTCCGTCCCAATTGAACTCCTACAATTCAATTATATCTCAAAAAAGGGCTATGCTTGCTGACCAACTAACATTGGTAGCTAAACATCCACGCGTGTCAGCAAACGAGCTGCAGAAGGCACTAATCGGATTGTGCCAACTCAGAGACAGTCCTCTTGCAAACCAGCTAATGCTTCAGTACTATCATTCAAAGATTGCATCTAGCATATATAACTTGCAATCTTCTTCAAGAGAATCTGCAAACGTGCTGTATATTCAACGCGTATCAAAATGTGTGTGTTCCATGATCTCTCAAGCTGTGAGGAGTTTTGTCACCTTGAATGGACAAACCTATCCTTACCCTTCAGAACTAATTCAGTGGACAACGCGGGAGGTGGAGGTAGTTGCAGCTTGTTTCATCAAGTACATTGAGTCCGTCTCCGACATGAGTGGTAGGCTGTCCACAGCCATTGATGTTTTGAAGATTGTAATGTCATATTGCTCCTTGTTGGAGAATCAGAGAATCTACCTGCAGCATTCTTTGATGGAGTTCATTCGCCCTTGTGTTGAAGGAGTCCTGCAACTCCATATCAACCATATGAGTAAAGTTATTAGCATGGTTACATCAACTGAGACTTGGGTTCTACACAGATACTACTTATCAGGAATCTTGACAGGATCGAGCAACGTGAAGGAAGTTTCCCAACAGCCAGAATGCTTCTTTCTCACTAACAGTGGCAGAAAGTTTGTGACATTGTTACAGGTTTGTTGTTACAGTCTTCAACAGATTGGATGTTTGGAAAACGGACTAATAATTTTTACCTCCGTGTTTGCAGTCTATTACAGAGGAGGTTTCACCTTTGATCACATTCCAAATGGAGAGCGCGGTTCTGAAGGGAATCATGGACTTATTCACAGCTTATGTTGTTATACTCGAAAGTGCCATCACCGATGAGGACGCAGAGAATGAAGGATTGAAGAACAATTTGGCAGAAACTCCAACTCAAGGAGTCTTCATTCTAGCTAATATGTCGACTTTAATGCAATTTTCCTTCAGTGTCATCAGAAATCTCTTTGATGGCATCCATCAGTTGGATTTTGAGATCGATAGTTATGAAATGCTCGTTCATGACATGTACAGCCGGATTAAGTCCTGCTTTCTTGATCAGTTCATATCTGGTATCTTCTCTCCAAATGCTGACCATGAATCCAGTCCAGGAATTCGCCTTAGCAGGCAAGATAGCTGTAGATATTCTGATCTGATACCATCTGTTCCGGACCTGGTATGTTCAATCTCTTTAGATTTCGTCTTCATTCATGTCAGTCTTGTGCAGATGCATGATCTGATGAAATTCCACATGGTCAGGAATTGTACTTAGAGCTAAAGAAGCTAGGGAAGCTTGCTGAAGATGACTGCATCGACATAAATTGGTTAAAGAATCTGTTCCGGGAGGTGATGGATGCAACATTTGAATGGATCACTAGCAAATCTGAAATATGGACTATGGGAGAGAATTTGGATGCTAATCGTACAAAGTTCCTGCAGGTGTGTTTGTTGTGTGTGTGTGTGTGTGTGTGTTCTTTTTCTTGGTTGTAACTGATCATAGTTATCCCAGAATTGCCTCAAGTAAAACTATGTTTTATCCAAAACAGTTCATTCTGGACACTCAGTTTCTTGTGGAAATCGCAAGACGTGGTGAATTCCTGACTGACAACGTGATAAACATCTCAAAGGATATTATATTTCGCGTCGAAGCGTGCTTTCTTTCGGCTGGACTGAGTCCTCTGAGGTGAATAGTTCTTTCTCGAGCATGTATGAAAATTATTCTTTGTTAGTAAAAGTGATAACGATAGTCCATAAATGGCAGAGATTCAAGTGACGAAGAGTGGCAGGCAAAAATGGCTATCGTAGCCCTCCACAAGCTGCAACAACTTCATGCAAATGAATCACTTGAAAATGAGGATGCAGCAGACGAAAACGGGGTAGATTTGGAATCAGTGATTAAAAATGACTCGGACCATGTAATCGGCACAAACATTCAGCTGTCAAAAACAGAAGACCATCCATATTGATTTTTTGAACATTTTGTCAGCAGTTGAGAATTGAGATTAGATAATAAATGGGAAGAAAAAAAGAAGGAAGCTTCCCCATATTCCTCAAAATGCGATTCTCTTTCAACAGTGCAATTGACAGAAAAGAACTACAAAAGACATACTACAATTCATAATAAAAGTCAATTAATCAGAAAACCAAGTTCCAAATTCATTGAACTGACATAATTTTGAGAAGATACAGTCCCATCACAAAATCCAAAGATAATCTAACATCAAATACTCTATACAAAGTCATTGGCATAGTAAGGCCTTCCTCCAAATCTCACATGGTCCGACCTCCTGCCGAAGAGACAACCACTCTTCAACTCATATTGTCACGACGCCTGACATAGCGCGTTCGATCGTTGTATCTAGGTCTATCTTGAGCTCTCTGGGGAACAGGCTCCACTCTCCTCTGCCTCTCTGGAGACCGCTGAACTATCTCTCCATTCACATATAACTCAGCTGTCAACACAAATCACAAAAAAATTTCGGGTCAAGGTTGGATTTATATGATGATTTGGCCTATGAATGTGTATTACATGGGACTAAGTTACAAGGCAATTATATAATACCAGTCAATACATTAAACTTAAAATGAAACTTGTGTTACATACAAAAATTCAAGAAGCGTGTGATATTATGGAGTATTTAATTTGGACCAAAATGTCTTGCTCCTAAATAGATTAGATAATGAAGGAAGCCGGACTCCAGAGAGTATGATCTCAGTATGTCCTTTAGAGCGGTGAACCTAAGAGAGAGGTCTAGGGTTCAATCATTACCGCCCCCTTCCCCGACTACAAAAAATGGTACAGTATTATCACTATGACTTAATTAATATTCAAATCAAACCTTTACACATTGTCAAGTTGTACGTTCTAGCATAACTTCTAGTCCTTGTGATTCATACAAAGGTGTCAAGTGGGAGAATCACATCTTCATAATAGGTAGAAATTATAATTGTCTATGGTTTTTGGACTTGCATTACATCTTATAAAGTCAGATGAACATTGATGCCCATGAGATCCTTAATGATTAACAATTGCCAAGAGAGTCAAGACTCTACTGCTGACATAAATGCATGATCCTCTCTTAAGTGTATAACATAATTGTAATTGATGATAAACTATCACTAAATCAGAAGGAAGTTCTATGATATTAGCCAATACTTTAACTGGAAATGAAACTGATCAGCACATACAAGTTCTTTGATAGTTATGATTCAACTTGTTTTATACACAATGGAGAACATTCAATTAATGAAAGATTTGAGATTACAAAAATTTAATTTAGACCATATATCTTGCTCCTTAATCGATTAGCTAATGAAGAAAGCAGGATATTAGTGAAGTTCACCTAACCTTCTAATCATATCTTACATATTGGATTTGCGGTTAATTTAAGGATTATTTTAAAATATGTGATTATGATCCGAGTACAAATTTAGTACTTGCTTAAATTTTTATCATAAGGTCTAAAGTTTTTTGGTTCAGATAAAGGTTTCAAGTGGAAAAACAATCACGGATCATAATTAGGAAAAAACAATAACTTTTATGGTTTTTGACTTGGTTTACATGTCATAAATTCAATAAAAACATGGATATCCATCAAGCTGAATTTAATAATGATATGATATAGTCAAGACTATACTACTGACATGAATGCATGTCCTCTAATGCAAATCACTTGATTAGTGTCTAAGACTGGAGTGTTGCAGATCCAAAAGGATAAAACTCATCTTTTGATCTAATGTCATGTAATCTATTACATCTAATTAGCTACGAGATACTGAAAATATATTGTAAAGGTTTAAACTTTTGTTCTCCACATAAATATTTTGAACTGGCAATTTGTTCATCCAGTACACTAAAAGTAAACAACTGGAAAGAATAATGAAATGGAAATGATAAACAATAAACAACGAACAAACGAAGCAAACCTTAAGAAGACTGATTAGTAAAGTACTCTCTCCGTCCCCAATTGAGTGCCCTGTTTGGCCTTCAAAAAGTGTCCCGGATTCAATGCCCTACTCTGCTTTTTGGACATTATTACCCTTGATGGCCCCACCTCACAATAACTTTATTCCTACCTTTTTATCTTCCCAACAACTTTATTCTTACTTTTTGGTCAATACTACTACCTTTTTGTCATTACCACTATTTTTTTGTCAATACCACTACCCTTACATTTTAACTTTATCAACTTTCTTAATCTGTGTGAAAAACATGAAATGGGGCACTGAAATGGGGACGGAGGGAGTACATAGGAAGCAAACCTAAAGAATGTCACATTAAACACAAACTAAATGCATATTTATCAATATAGGACGGATGTTGCTTGGCGTCAGCTTATTCATGTCATTTTATTAATTCGTGTTTTATTACCAGTCATCTTGCAACAGAATTGACTGGAAGGTTCCAGACATCGAGAAAGGGACTATCAAATATAGTCATGCCTAAACGAAGAGGCTTTCACCAAATGTCAAATGACATGTAATGCCTCCAATATCAAGTCATGACATAATTACCAAAGTATGAATTTGAAACACACAATAAGTTTTTCAATTTCAAAACAAAATTATTCATATTCTACAGTATGTGTGTATGATTGAAGTTTAAGTGTTCAGACTTCAGTATACAACCTAATTATATGTGAACACTGAACAGAAACCCATGAGAATACTCCAACAGCACATACAAACAATTAACTGAAATCAGGAGTCATCAATAACTTGATATGAACACATTTTAGAAGATGTACCTCCATAGTCCTTGTTTTCAGCATCAACGTAAGAGTCAGGGAGAACAAATAGAACACCAGGCAAACCTGCATGCACAAAAGGAGCAACAAAAGAAAATCAAAACAAAAAAAAAAGATATCGATAGTGTAATTCAACAACCAACTTCTTGTCAATAAAATAATAAAGCACCAACCTTCGAGCTTGTTTGAGGTCTCCTCGTCGATCTCACATCCAAACCCAAAGTACCTCTCACACGACACATTATAAATTTTTCTCTTAGCCTCCTCCTCACTGCGAGCAACACAATCAGTAAACATCGAGCAACGGATGGACAATAAAAGAACAACAAACAAAATATGTGCTCATTCAACATTCAAAAAGAGACAAGACTGAATTTAAATATAATATGATAAGATGGCCACCGAGCAAATTGTAGCTTAGTAGAGAAACAATGCAGAAAAAAGCTCAATTGAAGAGAGAATATCATAAAATTTAACCTTCCGACGATTTTAGCTAGGGTTTGAACATAGCAATCGATCATCTGTTGTTTGGTGGCCCCTTCACCTCCGGGCTTATCCATCACTATAAGCCAGTGCTCATAGTCGCATCCGGGGAAGAGCGGCGCCATTTCCGTGGGCGGGCGGTCGTTGAAGTTTGAACCGGTGTTCAAAGGCGAGTACGAAGAGCCAGATCGGTTAACTCGGCATCGGACCGGGTTGACCCTGACAGGAGAAATCACGCGAATCGAGTGGGATAGTGCGGCTACAGCTGAGCGGGCAGTGGAAATTTGGAAGCGGCCAAAGCCAGGGAGGGGCGGCGAACAGGAGACGGTGGAATAAAGGAAGCGTTTGGGGAGGACGGCGGCGGCAGCGGTTGATCGGAAGGTGAGGATCGATCGGGCGATTGCGGCTGCCATTGCTGTGGGTGCAGAAGGAATGGAAGTGAGGGTTTATGGGAGAGGGGTTTTAGATAGAAGAAATGGAAATGCGAAGAGATTTGGTAGTTAGGGGTTTTAGATAAAAGAAGGGGGAATGAGAGTTTTTAAGGATGGTCCGTCTATGGACGCATTGCAAAAAAGGTCAATGCTATTATCATTGGGAAGGTCCATGCTAGGTTGAGTGCAAAAAAGTCGAGCCGCTGGATTGATGTCACGTGGGTTGAGGGTTTATACCTGGTTTTAAAAAGGTACAGGTAAAACCTTGTGCGGTTTTGTCTTTATTTGGGAATTCTCCCAATTAAGTGATACTAGTCATCTCTCTTCTTCCTTTTTTACCCCTTTTCGTCCTTCTTCTCCTCTCTTCCACTCTTCCTCTTCCTCTATACCTCCTCGACTGTAACACCATGCCGCATACCTACTCTCTCCCGATTTTTCAGGGTTTCGAATAAAATGACGAATCTACCCATATTTTCTCCCTCTGATGGTGGGTGGTTGGGTTCTCGTGGACAATCTTACCCTTCCAAACTTTTGATTTGCCAGAATATAGATAAGGTCGAGGGTAGAGGGAGACGCAGAGTGAGGCTCCTTTGTTATTTGAGTTCAGAGAGCAAAAAATGAAGAAAAAGCATTCCACTATTCCAAAAAACATGAAGAAAATTGGTAGCGCCCCCTCATCTGGCAGCAACGACGACTGTGAGAATTTTGGGAAGTATAAATGGGTGAAGGAAGGGAGAGGGGAACCCTACAAGCGTTTGGTTTTCGACGAAAAGGCAAGATCTCCTAAAGTGGCCGGTGTCCGAAACCCTAAAGCAACTACTACTCGAAGAAAAGTAATGGCTCTCCTAAAGCAACGGCGGCGAACGGGAAGAAGAAGCGCTACATCGTATATGATGAATCCTCCGACGACAAAGAGTTTTACGCGGTGAAAAAGGTTGCTGCTTTAAGAAGGGTCCTCAAGATTTCAAGCGCCGCTGCAGCAAAATTTGAGAAGGAGCTCCCATGAGCACTTAAGGTGCCTCTTGCTGACTCAACGTTCTCAAGATCCAACCGAAAACACGAAGAAGATGCAGTTTCCGATAACGTACATTTCTCTCTCTATAAAACACATTTTTGTTAATTATGTTATTATTTCTGACTTCTACTAACCATCTTTAAAATTTTGGTAATAGGAAAAATTCATGGCTTTGATGGATATCACTAGAAATCTGAAAGAACATGGTCAAACTCTTAAGGGAATCAAGGAGATACTGCAGATTGTCGTTCTTACTGAGAAAAAGAATGGAACCGGCAAAGAAGAGAATACGGAGGAAGCAAGACCCTCTGACTGCCAAATTATTCCTTACTGTCATTGGTCTCCGAGCGCAGCAGGAAACATCCGGAAAACTCTTAGAAGTTCCGGGAAGAAACGGGCTATCTTGAGAAGCCCAAACCCACCTAGAGTTGATCCTCATCAATTGGTTGACGCCGGCGAGTTCATGAACTGGCGAAGGATGGCCGCCCGCGATGAAGGGTAAAAGTGTTAATATTTTCAAATGTTTTGAATTAATATGCATTTGCAAACTAAATTGGCTTGTGTTTTGTTTTGCTATATACAGTGAGCTCTCCATCAGGCTACCTTCGGCGGTTGTGAGAAGTGGAGACTACGATTGGTTTACTCAGCTGTACGATGAAGAGATAATCTCAGTGATGAGGTTAGTGTTTTGTTTTTATTAGGGTTTCGATTCTGCAATCTGTTTACTTGTGGTATTGTATATAATGATTGATGAATCTCTGGAATGGAAACTGTTGATCTCTGTTTGTATATATGATTCTGGAAATTGTGTGTGTGTGGATCTCTTGTTGTTTGATGTTAACAATCTTTGTTGTGTGGTTTGTTAGTGACGAATGAGAAACTGTTGGTGTTGTTATATTTTTTTAAAACATTTATCTCTGGATTATTAGCCAAGCCGTTCTTCATAAACATTGTGTGGTGTATTGAGGAACTGGTTTTGTTGTTTAATTTTTTAAAATATTGATATGTGATTTTTTGGTCAAGAATGAGTAGCTCTCTTGTTGTGTTTATTGATTGGCATAGCATGGACGCGAAGTAGAAGTTGTTAGTTGTTAATTTCAAACTTGGTAAATGCTTCGTATGAGAATTATTTCCTTTTTATTTGTGGTATCTTAGTCAAGAATCTTGTTCTTGTGGAGTTGGATCTGTGAACTTTTTATGACAATAATTTTGAAATGCTTAGTATAAGTTGTTAGTTGTCTGATTTGTGCAATTTTTATACATGCAATCTTTCAATCAAGACTAGGTTGTTTAGTTACACTAAGTAGCTGTCATTCTTTTTCTGTTTTTTTGCTTCTTTTTTTTTTTTTCTTATTTCTCTTTCTTTTATCTTTTTTCCTTTGTTAGGTAATAGCAGTATTTTTTTGGTGAGTCTTTAGCTCATCATTTTTATTTTAAATCAGATTTATTATTAACTATGTATAGAACCTGTTGTTTGGTGTAGCATGAACTACAAGTAGAAGTTTTTTGTCAAGAATGAGACACTCTTGTTGAAGAAATGTTTAAATTCATTGATCTGTGCTTTATTAGTGAAGAATGATAAACTGTTGGTGTTATATTTTTTAAAACTTTGATCTGTGGTTTGAGGGCCAAGAATGAATAGCTCTTGTTTTGTTTATTGTTTGGTGTAGCATGGACTACAAGTAAAGATTGTATCTTGTTCACAAATTTGGTAAATACTCAATAAATTTATAGTATGATAATTATTTTCAAAGGAATAGCATATTTGGTAAATAAGAGTTTAAATTTGAAGGTTTGCTTGTAAATTTGACATGAGCAGCAATATGTAGGGTTTTAAAAATTATAAATATGTATCAATGTGGGTGATATGATCCGAAATCTTTATGGTGTTGCTAGTGGGGTCTCTCAATCCTTTTGTGTTAAAGTAGTATATGTGATCTTGGATGTTTTAAAAACTAAACTAACACATGAATACATTTTGGTTTTGTGGCCCATATTATAATGAAGCACATGGATGTGTGACGAGGCTATTGTTCGCACTCTCAAAATGAATTTGTAGCCTATCCTCACAGCTATATAATTAGCAAGTAAGTACAGGATCGATCCACAAGGAGTTGATTGTCACTATCTCTTGAAACCTCCTCCACCTGTTCAGAAAAGTTGGTTTTGCTATCTTGGTCACTAGGGCTCTCTTGCGCAATTCGAGAACTCAATAAAACACTAAAAAGTAAACAAGCAACTTGATCAATAATAAAAAGGACTTGATCTGGACTAAGACGTCGTTAAGTGAAAACCCTAGCTTGGTCATTGGTGCAAATATTTTCATCACATGCATGCATCGTTAGTTATGGAACTTGAATGCTGAGATCCCTTTTTACTCGTCACACTCTCAACAAACCCTTCCCTTACCTATCCTTACTTATTTGGCGACGCACCGCCGGCTCCCTACCTTGGGCAATACCTTTGTCGGAGTCATCGTTCAGTTTCTTGCCCAAGGAGCATTTATCTCTAGAAAGGCCCAACAAGGAATCATCTTATCTAACCTATAAGGCAGACACCTTCCTCTAATGTTAATCAATCTTAATCAAGAAGATGTGGAAAACACTCCTACTTCTCAATTGATTTGTGATCTAATATGTCCTAAGTGATTAATGGTCTGTTAACCTCTTAATCGTATTATCTCATATTTGAACAGGTTCATTAACATTATGGGAACACATGCATATAACTATCTAGCACAATTTAAACCTCTCAAGCATAGGTTAACACCTAATTGTCTTGCTCAGACCAAGTATAAAAGCTTAGCTAGACATAGTCATAAAGTAACGAACAGATGAGTTGAAAGAAATCATAAACACTATATTAAAACTTACGAAATACGTGCTAAAGCAAATCCCGACTAAAAATGCCGATAAAACAGAGTACGGATGAAAGTATGCCCGTAGGACTTGTTTTTCTTCTCACAAACTCTCAATGGAAATTACAGGGAACAAAGCATAAAGAACGACCTTCTTCGCAGCAGCAAGGCATCGATATTTATAGGCGAGTGCGTTAGGGTTTGGGCCCCCTAGTCCTTAACATGGAAAGAATCCACGAGCTACCTTGGGATGCAAGTAACACTTGATAAGCTCGACCCTCAACAAGGTAAGTCACGTCTATCTTTAAGTAGATCCCTTACGGATCCTAAATCTAGTCGGATAAGGAAATATACTTAAGTTAGATCATCTTATCCTTATCCTTCTAGACTTAGGAGAGAAACTCGCCTGTTGACCAAAGCACTCCTCCTATCTGTCTTGGCCAATATGGCTCTGTCTGACCTGCTTCTAGAAATGTTGTTTTCTTCCACTATATTGCCCAATTTCTACCTGCAGGGCAGCAAACACCCTCCTGCCCAAAATATGTCCTCTAAGACACAAAAACTAGACAAAACACACACAAAGACTCGATCTAAACTTCCTAATACATACACTAAAAAGACATAAAATATGGACTCATCGTGCGCACACACTTAATCCACACTTGTCCTCGAGTGTGCACAAACAACTAGCCCAATACACAAACAAAAGAATAAAAGACTCAAAATAAGATAAACACAGAAGAGTTAGTCAAGGCAATACAACAATCTTTTCATAACAATCTGCAAGTGAAGGGAAAAAAAGATGCGATGCTATCAAACAAGTCAAGATAGAATTGTGAACTTTTTAGGATCTATTTTCCACACTTATCACTCATGTGTTTAGGTTTTTTCTTTTACACTCGTAGACCATCTTGACTTTGGTATCACCATAAGCTTGCATGCCCTTTAAATCTAAAACTTCCATCTCAAATCCCAGAACTCATTATTAGGTCTTTTTAGGGTTAAAGCTTAAAGCAATGGATAGGAAATATTTAAGTCTTGGCTAAGGATAGTTTAAACTCATATTGGGCAACAAGGGTTCCCAACTTCTTTTCAATTCCTTGCCCTCACAATTCCAGGCTCAAGCTTACTTTTTCTGGGAAACTTATAATTTTTCATTTCTCATTTTTTCCTGTTCCCCTTATTCCTTTCATTTTTTTTTCTTAGTTGAGACATAACCCAACTATCAATACAAGATTTCCTGCCCAGAATACTCCCCCAATCATTTCATCCTTGCCCTTATCTTCTTCGTACTGCCCAGGTTCTCAAAACCATATAAACATCTTTTCAAAGGCAGTAATTAAGTGCTAGAAAGAATTAATTTGGCTCAAAAGGGGTTATCAAAGGATTATGATATCAGGTAGTCAATTCAAGCTCAAATAGGCTAATGAAAGAATGGCCTAAATCATTTAAGTTCAAAGATCATAAACCAAAGTACAAGCAAGTTCTAGTTCCTCCTAATCAAGATGTCTTTAATCACACACAAAAATGAATTCGATTAAGCTCAAAATCCTCACAGGGTATGTCCACAACTCAATCCATCATACAAATCATCTTCTAGCATGAAATTAACGATGTTCAACAAGCAACAATTAAGCTCACAAATTATCATACTATCTTGCCCAATAACTCCATGCTGATCAAGACAATTTCGTAAATAAAAACACACGGCACAGACACCCCACGCACACTTTGCTTATAGCAAAGTCTATCCATGGAGGCCTCAACCTTAGACTCAACAAACTTATTGACACACACACACACATGCCCTTCCTACGCACACACTTTGCTTATAGCAAAGTAATGGGCGTAAGAAGGTCAAGACTCTAACAAACAAACAAATCGCCTACCTCACCACACATTTTGCAAGGCAAAATGTGGGTGAGGTATTCGATCACTGACCAGGCTCAAACAAATAAAACACTTAAAACACTAGACACAAAATAAAAACACAAGCACAAAAAAAAAAATTAAGACACAACTAAACAGGAGGACATAATTAAGCAGATGGGTCAGAGGCTGACCCTAACTTTAGGTGGCGGGCAAGGCTGTTGAGAGTAGCCTGCATGGTCAATTGCCTCTTCCATAGCTCTTTGAGCAACTCCTCTGTCTTGCCCAACCTCTTCAGTACTTCCTTCAGCTGGGCAGAAGAAGATTCAATCTTCTCCTCATCTTTTTCTCCATCCTCCTCGATCGCGGACTTCTTGGCCAATCTTGCTGACTTCTTGGGCGGTAAACGAGTTGAAGCTGGTTGATCCTTCTCATGCGCCTCCAACAAGTGCCACCCCTTCCCGTGCTTCACCACCTCCTTCATCCTGCTCAATCTCTCCATGTTGAGCACGTCAGCTAGTGTCACATCAAACTCATTCACCTCGTCATGGAGTTCCAGTCCCTCGATGTAGGCTGTCACAAAGTGCCCACATGAATACTTCTAACTCGTCTTGGCCACTACTATCCTCAGCTGCTCCATCAGGAAGGCTGCAAAGTTCAGCCTCTTCTTGGTCAACATACAAAACAGTATGTATACCTCCTTGTTGGCCAACGAATTCCCACTATCTCCCTTGACAAACATGTTGTAGGCAAGAATCCTATGGGCTATGCGGAGAACTGGCATCTTGAGATCAGAGGCCTTGTTGTCTCTTGACTTGAACTCCGTTCCACACTGACTTCCTTCCACATCCGGATCCACTCCTCCTTGGGCAAGTCCACTGGCACCTTCTTGCCTGCCCTTCGGAACTCCGATCTCTGCAACTCCATCATCGTGGCAAACCCCAAAATCTGGTTCAAGTCGTTCAGCCCGGCAATATAAGGCTGCCCATTCAAGGTGAACTCGATCGAAGCCGAGTTTCCTTCTCCATCAAGTACAAACTCCACCGATCCGTACATCTCTCTCACTAAATCTTCATGGATGTGGCAAGGTAGCGTCAAGAATCTTCTCCAGCCACATCCCTCATACAGGGCCCTCACTTCTAATGCTATACCCAAGGTATCCAGGTCGCCAAAGTCGACCTCCCTGGGCACAAAGATATTCCTAGCAGATGAGTCTTCCGCCTTCTTGGGCTTCTTCTTCCTTCTCGACTCGGAGTCCTTCTTCTTGACCTTTCGAGCGGCTGACCTTGTGATCCTCTCCCCTGTTATCTGGACATCATCATCGTCTTCTGACTCCACCACCCTTTTCCTTTTCCCGAGTTCTTGGACGAAGGCATGGTGGCCTTCTTTTCTTCCGTGGATGATTCTCCTCCCAACGATGAGGCGGCTTCAGACGCAGCAGCCTTCGTCGTTTTCTTCTTCTTGGTCTCCTTCCCTTTCTCCTTCTTCTTCTTGGCATCCCGCTCTACTTCCGCACAGAGCTTGTCGAAGGAATCATCGGATTCCTTCTTTTCTCGTCATTCCTCTTCTTCCAGCGCCTCCATCTCCACGTCGTCGTCAGGCTGCACTTCTTCCTTCTCAGGCTCCTGTTACGTGTTCTCCGGCGTAGCCTCCTCCGTAGCTTTCTCAGCAGTTTCCTCTGGCGTGATGAAAATTTCCTCCACCGGTGCATTTCTTCTTCTTGCGCTTTCTCTGGTATCACCATGGCTTCAACAAGGGTTGCGCTGATAACCTCCTCTTCTTCGGATGTAAGAGGGTATGGAACTACCCAAAGCGATGGGTCTGGCTCGGCAAAAGAGTACTCTGACGGCGGCGTTTCTGGTTCTTCTAGGTCGATATGGGTGCTGTGAGGGATTTTATTTAGTTTGTTCTTGGGGCAGGTTGATACCATTGTGATTTAGGGTTTGAATTTAGGAAGGAAAATCTGCAGAATCCGAAATTGGGGGTTGAGGATGGAAAGTGGTGTATGGCAGTTTGAATTGATGGTTTATGTGGGGAAGTGGAAGAGTTGAAGGGATAGTCGTGGTAGGGTGGCTGACGGTTATAGGGCTAGGGATAGGTATCGAGTGCGGCTGTCCCATCGCACGTGATGTAGCAGTTACTCCCTCGTCATCTGTGTTGCCCAAGTTCGTCGCTTAGCCCAGAGCGCCGTTCTTGCCCTCCTGCTCACACACTTTGCTCAAAGAAAAGTGTTCAATCCTCCTTCTTTCTCTCGCCCAATACCTGCTTCCTACTCAGCACACTTCCATGCACAGGGCAAAAACACTATATCCTATGGTTAGACATTTCTACCCATAATGGAATTAAAATACCCCGAAGTTTGATGAAAAATATTAAAATTGTGGCTATTTTAATCCCTATCTCCTTTTTTTTTTTTTGAAAAAGGAAACAATGCAAAATTAAAGAAAACTGAAAAGAAAACATACCAGGTTGCCTCCTAGCCAGCGCTCCAGTTACCGTCGTGGGCACGACGTCCTTCGTGGTCAAATTAGAAGTCTGTGTCATAGAGGAATTTCAAGTATTCATCTGGTTTCTCCAAGGCATGGCCATAGAAGGCCTTCACTCTTTCTCCATTGACTTTGAAATTTTTTCCCGTGCTTGCATTCCTTACTTCCACAGCCCCATTCGAATACGTGGCTTGTACTTCAAATGGACCAACCCACTTGGTCGAGAGCTTCCCTGATATGAGCTTAAACTTGGACTGGTATAGAAGCACTTGTTGCCCAGGTTCAAACTTCTTGACTTTGATCAACGCATCGTGAGCCCTTTTCATCTTTTCTTTATACAACACGACATCGTCATATGAGTTGAGCATGATCTCTTCAAGCTCCTGCAGTTGAAGCTTCCTGGCTTGGCCAGCCTTATCCCAATCGTAATTCATCTTCTGAACTGCCCAATACGCTCTGTGCTCTATTTCCACGGGCAAGTGGCACATTTTGCCAAAGACCATTCTGTAAGGTTATATGCCAAATGGGGTTTTGAACGATGTCCTATATGCCCATAATGCATCCTCAAGACGCAAACTCCAATCATTCCCTGTTGGACTAACTGTATTCCTCAAGACAGCCTTCACAAATGCGATTAGACAATTCGGCTTGACCATTTGCTTGAGGGTGATAAGCGTTTGAGATTCTATGGTGCACTCCATACCTACTCATCAATCCTTTTACTGCTCCATTGCAGAAATGCGTTCCTTGATCACTTTTGATTGCCCTTAGTACACTAAATCGACTAAAGATATTGCTCTTGAGAAATTCCACAACTACTTTCGAGTCAATAATTGATGTTGCCTTAGCCTCTACCCATTTAGACACATAGTCTATGGCCAACAAAATGTAGAGGTTCCCTCTTGAGTTGGGCAATGGCCCCATAAAATCCATGCCCCATATATCAAATACTTCCACGGGCATGACCGGAGTCATGGGCATCTCGTTCCTCTTGCCAATGTTGCCCTCCTTCTGGCATTAGGCGCATCTTTTACACCACTCGAAGCTATCCTTGAATATGTTGGGCCAATAAAACCCACAATCCAATATCTTTCTTGCAGTCCTTTTTGGTCTGAAATGTCCCCCACATACCTTGGAATGGCAATGTGCGAGAATGCTAGTTTGTTTCTTCTCATCAACACATCTACGGATAACTTGGTCGGTACACATTTTTCACAAGTATGGTTCATCCCATATGTAGTATCGACTCTCCGCCTTCAACTTGTTCCTCTGATACAGGCTAAGATCCCCTGGAAGTCTCTCTAAAACCATATAGTTGCATAAGTTAGCGTACCATGGTTCTGAAGTGTCTTGGGCAAGAGCCAGGTGCTCGTTTGGAAATGTCTCCTTGATTGGTTCGATCTCTTCCTGTTGAATGATGCGACTTAGATGATCCGCCACTAAATTCTGGGTTTCAGCCTTGTCTTTGATTTCCAAATCAAATTCCTGAAGCAACAGGATCCACCTTATTAATCTGGGCTTTGTCTCCTTCTTGGCCATGAGAAACTTCAAGACGGAATGATCTGTATATATTATGGTCTTCCCTCCGAGCAGGTATGACCGAAATTTCTCAACATCGAATACTACAGCTAATAATTTCTTCTCCGTCGTGGAGTAATTGCATTGGGTAGGATTAAGGGTACTGGATGCATAGTATATGACATGATTTACTCTTCCTTTCTTTTGCCCAAGAACCGCTCCCACTGCATAGTCACTTCCATCACACATCACTTCAAATGGCATTTTCCAATCCGGAGGTTGGATGATAGGTGCTGACACTAAGATTCCCTTAAGTGTGTGGAACACATTCTTGCAATCTTCATCAAAATTCCACTCCACTTCACCTTGTAATAGTTTGGTCATGGGTTGCGCGATCTTAGCAAAGTCCTTGACAAACCTCCTATAAAATCTTGCATGTCCAAGAAAACCTCGCAGTTGTTTCACGTTGCTCGGGTAGGGCAACTTGCCTATGATGTCGATCTTGGCCTTGTCGACCTCTATCCCTCGTTCTGAAATGATATGTCCAAGGACTATTCCCTCTTTGACCATGAAGTGACACTTCTCGTAGTTCAAACCAAACTCTTATCCACACATTTTTTTAGCACCATCTCCAAATTGTGGAGACACTTATTGAAATCTGATCCATAGACAGTAAAGTCGTCCATGAACACTTCTATGCATGTCTCGAGCAAATCGGAGAATATGCTCATCATATATCTTTGGAATGTTCCAGGGGCGTTGCATAGACCGAAAGGCATCCTCCTATACGCAAATGTACCAGATCTGCATATAGCCCGAGTACCTGTCAAGAAAACAGAAGTACTTGTTGCCCGCCAACCTTTCGAGCATCTCATCAATGAAAGGTAACAGAAAGTGATCTTTCTTAGTCTTATGATTCAACTTCCTGTAGTCAATACATACTCGTCATCCTGTTTGCAACATGGTTGCGACCATTTCTCTTTGCTCATTCTCCACCATTTGAATTCCAGATTCTTGGGCACGACGTGTACTGGACTAACCCATCGGCTGTCAGAGACCGGGTAGATGATTCCCAGGTCTAACAACTTCAAGATTTCTTTCATTACTACCTTCTTCATTGCTGGATTCAGCCTTCTTTGAGGATCCCTAATGGGCACGGCGTCTTCCTCTAGCAAGATGTGATGTCTGCACACAGTGGGGTTTATGCCCCTTATGTCGGCCAACGTCCAGCCAATGGCCAGCTTGTACTCCATCAGAACTCCTTTAACTCGCTCCTCTTCCTCAATAGACAATTCTGCACTTATGACTACCGGTAGTGTCTCTTCTTCTCCCAAGTAAATGTATTTCAAGTGGCTGGGCAATGCCTTCAATTCCAACTTAGGTGTTTTTTCTATTGATGGCATCAACCTATCTTCTTGATTCAATGTGGTAATCACTAATGTTCAACTCTTCTTCCTGGTTCTGCATCCTGTCTTAAATAGTGTACTGCTTTAACTAGCTCAACAGACCCGTCTTGGGCAACAACCTCCGTTAGGCCAATTTGTAGAACTACATCCAGCCTATCTTCAATTGCTATTTCTGGCCAAAACTCTTCCACCATCTGGTCAATGTGGTCAATGTTGTGAACTATCTCTTCATTGCTAGGCTGTTTCATGGTGTTGTAGATGTTGAATAACACTACTTCCCCTCCGAACTCACACGTTAACTTCCCGGTATCGCAGTTGATCCTGGTGCGAGCGGTCTTCAAGAACGGTCTCCCTAGCAACATCATTGGTGCCTTCTGCGATGATCTCCCCATATCCAAAATGTAGAAGTCAGCTGGGAAAATTAAATCTCAGACCCTGACCAAGACGTCTTCTAGAATTCCTTCAGGCCATACGGTCGATCTGTCCGCTAGTTGAATCGCTACCCTTGTAGGTTTGAGTGGTCCCATCCTTAAATCATCATACATTGACTTGGGCATAACATTAATTGATGCCCCAAGATCCAACATGGCTTTTTCTATCTTCATATCTCCAATAATGCACGGAATGTAGAACATCCCAGGGTCAGTGCACTTGGTCGGCATGGGAGTGTCTTCCAGCACTGCAGACACATTCTCGCTCACTTGGAACCTTGCATCGTCTGTATGCTTGATCTTCCTTGTGTATAATTCTTTAAGAAACTTAGCACACTTGGGTATAGATTGTAAGGCGGTCAAGAGGGGTATGTTGACCTCGACCTTTTGAAACATCTTGGTTAGCTCCTTCATCTCATGTGCTTCTTTATCCTTTGCAAATCGTCCTGGGTAAGGGGCTTTTGGCTCATAGGGTTTGAACTTGGCCACATTATCAGCCTCCTTCATTGCTTTAGCTCTGATTTCGGCTGCATCGAGTTCAGCTCTTCTTCTTATGTCCGATGTTTCTCTTTCAACCTGTGCCCTTTTCTCAACTGACAATTCTTGCCATAGCTCCTCAACATCACCTGATCCCATGGGTACCTCTTCATACTTCTCTGGTTCAGTCTCTCCTCTCGAATCCAACTACAGTCATAAATAAAAGCTTATAAACAAATAAAAGCTACAAGTTCGAACCCAACTACAGTTTCACAAAGACATAACCAATAAAAAATACTTAGGTACTAAAATCTCTCCTCTCGAATCAATTGATACTGGACCGGCTTGTAGCTACTTTATTATGTTGTTCAACAACTTCGTTGATGACGCTTGGTGTCGAAACACAAAATGTTGAGGATCCACCAACACTATCATCAATGTCGATAAGATCGACTGAGAAAATTGCTTCAAGATAAACCCAATTCTCTTCCCCTTCGATCATGTAAGCGCATGTCTCACGGCGAACCTGTTATTAGTGAACAAAAATATGATATATCAGTCCACAATTGACAAAAAAAAATATGTTTCAAAATCAGAAGATAAGACATATTACATTAGCTATTCTGTTCCAATCTTGCATACTAGCATGCACCTTGTTATGCACGTAATCACAACAGACATTTGGTTAGTTCAGTAACCACCTAAACATGAAGTGACGCCCCTTCTACTCACCAAACTTTAACCAATATGCTGACAATGGAATATCTACAATATATTCCTCAAACATAGCATTCTTCACTTTCCTAAGAACTGCTTCAGTTTCACCTATATGCAATAATTTCCATCCTTGCCACTTCTCATGATCCAACTTCTCAAGTACCCTTGTTTCAACGGCATTGGTCCATGGAGCTATATAAAACTGATCATTTTGTGAAACAGGCATTGGAGGTGCCATCTGTATTTGTTTTGTTTCTGTGGGAAATAATTTAAGTGATGACGGCTATTTATACACTCACCTATGATATGCCACCTTCTCAACCACATGGTCAACAGTTTTATATTCCAATTCACATGCTGAATAGTTTTATATTCTCCATTCACATGCTCAACAGTTTTATATTCTCTATCACGTGGAAACTAGCAAATATATAATACAAAGACTCACCCGTGATTTTGTAAGCCTTTCCAGCTAATCATCCAATTGCTAAAAGTTAAACCCTGACATGGAGGAGCCTTGAGACCGTGATCCATAGTACGAAATGGTTGGAGATGATGGAGTTTTGCTAGTAGTTGTCTTAGTGCAAGTAGGTTTGGGTTTCCGGCCCGTAAAGTGGAATAGCAATAAGGGTATGTTAAGATAAGTGGCATTAACATATAAAATCACTAATTAATATGGATGTTGTGATTTAAACTACCTCGTTTGGGTTTAGGTGACTCCCAAGAAGACTTCATTCATTTTGATCCCCTTTACTTCTTACTTATTGGGTCTCGTGGTGTAGTATTCTTAGAATTATTTTGTGATGCATCCGGATTACGCGCATTCATTTTTGTACAAACTTTCGCATTCAATTCTCTAAGACCATCCTCAATTATTTCTTCACAATCATGATTCTTGCATTGATCAATCAACTCTATGAAGAACCGTATGTTGCGGTTTCCAAAACCCATAATACGCACGAAGTCAGGCCTACCAGCAGATGGATCAAAACTGAGATGATCATTTGCAATTCTCTTCTTAGCAGCTTTTGTCCACCGACGAAGAATTAATTCATCTAGAATCATACTCACCACACTTATGCTATAAACTTTAAATATATGACGACAAATGATACCTTCAGTTTCCCACATATGACAACTGCAGGTTGCATAGTGAGAGTATCGGTTAAATTTTACAGTTCGTGTCCTCTTAGATGCACCATGCCAGGTGATAGAATACTCCAAAACCGCAGAATTCAAATCATCTGGATATTTGGTTATGTGAACACTAAGAGAGTTAACTGCTTCCTCTGAAATAAGTTTAAAGACAGCGCGCGTGTAAACTTCTGAAATTTTTCTCAAAAAAGGCAGCTGACTCAATAAACCCCCTGGATATCCTCTGTTAGCAGCATCCTCGGCAGCCTCTGATTCACGCCAACTTCTCAAGATTAATTCATATTTGAGTACTAAGTCATATAGAGGACAATTTGCTGAGCACAAATTTTTGATTACTCTATTTGTTGACTCGCTCCGACTTGTTGAACACGCCCCCCCGCAAAACCTGTTTTATGTAAACACTAAAGCCCATCGCTTTCGCAGTTGATACATGTTCTTAAACCAATCACAAGATGTGGTTGGCTTATAATCATTAATCAATGCTCTCCATATTTTCTCAAATTCTCCCTCTGTCTCACAGAATTTCATGCAATACATCCACTCCTTCATGAATTCAGGTTTTTTTCTAAGATCACCAAAATGTTTCGTAGTGTTCTGATTAATGTGCCACTGATATAATCGGTGTCTTGCTTCATAGAATGTATAATCGACGCCATTCATCATTGCTTGGCATTGATCAGTAAATATTACCTGGGGTTCCTTTCCATCAATTGACTCCAGAAACTTTCCAAACAACCACTCAAACGACTTTCTTGACTCACTAGATAAAAAAACCAATTCCGAACATGATATTGTTGCGATGATGATTAATTCCAGTGAATGGCATGCAATACAGGTTGTACTTGTTCGTCTTGTAAGTAACATCAACAAAGAGCACATCACCAAAATAAGAATAATCAATTTTACAGCGACTATCTCTGAAGAAGAAATTCACTATCCTACCATCTGCATTTGTATCCACATTCGAATAGAAATCAGTTTCCTTGTTAGCCCCGTCAAGGAAGAATTTCACTAATGCAGCTGCGTCACCATCTGGTTGCCTCTGTTCGCTATGCAATTTATCAAGGTAGTGTTAGGCATCTTTTCTTAAAAATCCAATATTGTGAACCCCTCCCGCCTCATTAGACATAAACCTGTGGGCTTGTGTACACCTATACCACCAGCATGAATTGCTGCAATCAAGGAACTTTTCCCTTCTGTCAACTTTCTAGCACAACGCAGCAAATATCCTTGGGATTGAGGGAGTAACTCATGATTATGATGTGTATTGAAAATGGTAACTGTCCATGGAACCTCCTTGCTCTCCCTGTAACATCGGAGCCTAGCTTTACATTGAGTCCGCATTTGCTGTTTCCGGTAGGCTGGTTCCTTATCGTTGCCACGCTTTTCATCCGGTCGTCCCTCACACGAACAAAGAAATACCTTCATCCGTACATCAAATATCCCTTTAAAATAGGTCTGACTTCCTTTTTTCACACTAAATCCCATTAGACGACCGTACTCAGAATACAATTCAAATACTTCATCAAGATTTTCAAATTGCTGCCCAACTTGAAGTGCTTAGGCTGTTCAGAAGTTATGATTTTTCCCGGCAACATTACTGCTGCTAGAGGATTCCTCAGGTGATGTGTTCAGATCTATGGGCATTTTCCAATTTAAATCTAATCTTCCTAAGACAAATAATTATACCCCCAACCCCCAAACCAATCAATTGCAGGCAGAAAAAATACAAAACACCCAAATTGGCAAATGCAGTAGATTCATTCCATGCCCAGTTGGTGCCCAATGTGTGATCAGAAAATGGTATCTAAAAAAAGTTGGGAATTGATATTAGAGCCAACTCTGATTGCAGACTCTCCAAGATATTAGCCGCCCTTCTTCCCTATATTTCTCAATTCATCAGCGCATAGAGCGATAAACACCAAGAAAAGAGCAGCCACAGTCGCAGAACAACGTCGTAGCCCTTCTATCATCTCTATCGCCTCTCTCAATGATATTAGGGATAATACTAATAATTCTAACATGTTTGGGTTGTTTTGTATTTTAATTTGAAATCCTAACACTGTACTTCGTTACGATCGTCAATCATTCACCTTCAGGAACTACAAATAACAGCAAGGTCGATCATGATCGACGGTATTTGGACTATTGATGACAATATTCGACAATGGCGAATTTGAATTGTTGACATTTATCAATGTTTACTGCAAAAAAACGATGCAGACGAAAAGGAAACTAGAGTTAAATATATTTATTTATTAAAATATATAATGCACACCAACAATAAATATTTAAATTACATTAATTCTCCGGTTAAGTGTAAGACTCGTTTTGTTGGGACTCGATCAGAAGTCATCTATGTCGATCTATTATAGAAGTAGCTAGTGCTTTGATAGTTCTCCGGTTAAGTACAAGACTCGTTTCGGTGGGACTCGATTAAAAGTCATCTATCTCGATCTATTATAGAAGTAGTGCTTTGATAATTCTCCAGTTAAGTGCAAGACTCGTTCCCTTGGGACTCGATCAGAAGTCATCTATGTCGATCTATTATAGAAGTAGTGCTTTGATAATTCTCCGGTTAAGTGCAAGACTCGTTCCCTTGGGACTCGATCAGAAGTCATCTATGTCGATCTATTATAGAACCAGTGCTTTGATAATTCTCCGGTTAAGTGCAAGACTCGTTTCTGTGGGACTCGATCAGAAGTCATCTATGTCGATCTATTATAGAATCAGTACTTTGTTAATTCTCAAGTTAAGTGAAAGACTAGTTTCGGTGGGACTCGATCAGAAGTAATCTATGTCGATCTATTATAGAATCAGTGCTTTGATAATTCTCCGGTTAAGTGCAAGACTCATTTTGGTGGGACTCGATAAGAAGTCATCTATGTCGATCTATTATAGAATCAGTGCTTTGATAATTCTCCAGTTAAGTGCAAGACTCATTTCGGTAAGACTCGATCAGAAGTCATCTGTATCGATCTATAATGGAAGTAGTGCATTGATAATTCTCCGGTTAAGTGCAAGACTCATTTCGGTGGGACTCGATCAGAAGTCATCTATGTCGATCTATTATAGAATCAATGCTTTGATAATTCTCCGGTTAAGTGCAAGACTCGTTTCGGTGGGACTCGATCAAAAGTCATCTATGTCGATCTATTATAGAAGTAATGCTTTGATAATTCTCCGGTTAAGTGCAAGACTTGTTCCCTTGGGACTCAATCAGAAGTCATCTATGTCGATCTATTATATAATTAGTGCTTTGATAATTCTCCGGTTAAGTGCAAGACTCGTTGCGGTGGGACTCGATCACAAGTCATCTCAGTCGATCTATTATAGAACTAGTGCTTTGATAATTCTCCGGTTAAGTGTATTTCCTTTGTCGCCTATATTTTTTTTATTTTTTCCTGTTAATTTGGATTCATTTTCTATGTTGACCTACAACTAGGGGTGAGCATTCGGATTACGGATCAGATTTTTGCTCAATCCGATCCGAATCCGAAATTCGAATTTCTTCAAAAAATGGATTCGATCCAATCCGAAATCCGAATAAATCCGAACGCTAAATCCGATCCGATCCGAAAATTCGAAATTCTAATGAAAAATAAATAAATAATTCAAAAAATCAAATATATTAAATTTAAAATAATAAATAATAAATTGAACAAATATATTAAATAATTAATAATTCTTATGTGTTGTCTTGGTTTGAAATGTTTGTGATTTGAAAGGCTCTACCCCTCTTTCTTGTCTATTCATTGAATATATATTGTACGAGAAATGGGTATGGGGAACCACGCTAGGCGGCCGGAATTTTCCGTGATTAAACCTAGTGAATTTTGCCCGGAATTCACTTATTAATTATGAGTAAGGATTGGCATAAATTTGGGATACTTGTTGGTAGTTAGAGTTTTCTCACCTGAATTTTGCAGTTGAATGTTGAGTTGATTGAGTTCTTGTGTGAAGGGCAACTCATTGTTTTGTGGTGACTATATTTGGTTGATAAGTGATGAATTTGTCTTGAAATTGAAAGTTTATTGGAGTATGAACTGTTTTGTTCAATTCATTACTTTTCCATTTTGATTTGAAATGAGATTTGCTTGAGGACAAGCAAGGTTTTGTGTGTGGAGGGGTGTTTCACCTCATTTTGTGTTTCGTTTTGGTGTGTATTTATGTGTCAAGTAATCTTTCTCATCTTAATTTTGTCCGATTTTATTGTTAAATTCATTGGGTTTAGTTAATCTCGCTAACATGTTGGTTTTGCAAGAATTGCACGAGAATAGACGAGAGATGGACAAAAATGAGAAATGATGTGGCAAATATTTGAGGAGTTTAACTTGATATGATTGAAGTACGTCTCGATACGAGTTCGTAGGCAAAAATCGTGCGCAAATCGGAGTTCGGACGAGAGAGATATGATCGAAACAAGGAGGCCGCGCGAAGCTGAAAATGTTGAACGCTCGTTTAGCATGTTGGGCACTCGTCCGGCATGCTCGCCCTTGTTCAGCGATCGTCCAGTAGTGCTATGTGACGGCGATAAAGTTTCAGAGAACTCACCTCGGTGATCGTTCAGGCTCAACGCTCGTCCAGCATGGACGAGAAAGCTTCAGAGAGCAAACTCCAGCGCTCGTCCAAGTCCAGCGCTCGTCCGTGCTTGCGTGCTTGTGTGGTGTTGGACGATCGCCCATGTTGGGCGATCGTTCGTGTTGAGGCGGCGAGATTACTGCTTATAAATATGCGCTATTTATTTTTCCAGACTGACGTATTTTCTTTTCCTTTTCGTTTTTCTTCCACCACAGAAACCTTATGAATATATTTCTTTTCCAGTTTTCTTTATTTCTTGTTCTTCCCATTCTAGATAGATTTATTGTTTCCAATTCGTACGGATTTTGTGACAGACTTCCACTACGGATTCAATTCAATTATTGTGAGTTCTTTCTTTTTATTTTAATTATGTTTATGATTTATTTTGTTCTTAGAACTAGGGTTTATAATTCTGCCTAGATTAATTTGTCTTTTAATTATTTAGAATTAGGACAACCAAACCCAACCAATCTTTACCGCTTTCATTTTATTTCTCTTTTTCTTTTCGCAACACAACATCGCCCTGTTAAGTCTTCCTCGAGAGATACGACTTGGGTTGATTAATTTATACTACTTTGACCTCGTTTAATTGCGGGCAACTTTAGGATAAATTTTAGTCGAACAACATGTAATTGTAATGAAATGCAGGAGCTTACCTCGTCAAATGGGTTATTGAACCAATAGTCATCTGTGATCACAACCTCGTTCTTTTCAGCATTGAAATCTACTCCAACAATGTTCTTCCATGTTTCGAAGCGATAGAAATACTCCCCTAATCTCCATAGCTCGCAGATGCAGTCAATCACTGCATAGATACACGTTGGATGGTTTTGGTTATCTCGAAGATAATTTTTCACCATTAAAAGGGCTTCGTAGAGATTGATAGGATCAGAAAGCTTAATCTCATTCCGATGATCATACAATTGATCATTCAAAATGTCTTCATCTCATACATTCCATATAACGATCTGAGTATTCTTGCAGTTCAGTTTAAGCCTATCATAATAGGTGTGTGGGCAGTCATCATCCATATTTTTTCTGCAAAGGCATATACAAATCAATAACATATATATACCGTCAGTGAACATCCATATATGTTGGTGAATTAAGGCATATATATGCCTTAATTCACCAACATATATGGATGTTTAAACGATTACACATAGGCCTCTAATTGATCTTGTCATAGCAATTTTTGAAGCCTATTTAGGGCAGATCAATACATACTCCCTACATATCTCAGTTTACAAATTTAAAAGCTATATTTCCTAGTACATGATAAACTATATTTCAAAACAATCGGATTATGCAGGTAAGTGCATATTCAAATATGAAATCAAAAGTTGATAGAATCAAAGTGGAGCTATATATACATAATGTTTATAAAATATGAAGAGTTGCAATGTATTTGTTGAGTGATATGAAGAGCAGAAGAGTTGCAACTGTTGACGAAAATCAAAACCTTGTGCAGCGAATCAGAGACAACAATGGGGTGAATACCAGACTTCAGGAGATAAAGCACAGCTTTGGATATTTCAACATATATGGATGTTTAGCGATTACACATAGGCCTCTAATTGATCAAAAATAACAATTCGAAGCCTATTTAGGGCTGATCAAATTTAAAAGCTATATTTCCTAGTACATGATAACCTAGAATTCAAAACAATCGGATTATGCAGGTAAGTGCATATTCAAACTTGAAATTAAAAGTTGATAGAATCATAGAACCTGGTTTGTTGCTTCCTTAATTTGATGCAGAGAAGAATGGGAATGGAGATATATATACATCCGGTTTAGAAAGATGAAGAGTTGCAACTGTTGAGTGAATATAGAATATGAAGAGTTGCAACGTATATGGAATATGAAGAGTTGCAGTTATCGACAGCGAAGATAGGGATGAACTGGGCGGATCGGCGCGACAGGTATTTGATATATCCTTTCATTTTTTTTCATTTTTTCCCGAGCCAAAAATTATGAGGTTGGCCCAATGGACCGGCCAGCCCAGCCTCTATAAAAAACCCTTTAAGTAAATCACATATAATTATTATAGCTCCATATATTTTTAATATATACATACGTACTGGACACTAAGAAAAATTATATTTTTTAATAAAATTTATCGAGAAATTACAAAAACCACAAACGTAAGGCCGTCGAAAAAATAAACGAGGCTCGTTGGACCAATCGAAATAATTTGCGACATCAAAATGGGTATTAAATCAAAATAATAAATATTTTACATAATTTTATTCGATTTTATTAAGGCCAAATTGCATAAAAATTCATCACCACATTTCAAATTCTGGTTTATTTCATGACCTTTTAATTTTTTGCTAAAATACCTCACCTTTCGATTTTTTGCAATCTACGGTTCCGGTCAACTTTCCGGTGAGATTTTTTGTTGACGTTGCGTAGTTGCTGAAGTGGCATAAAATAAATTTAAAATAAAAGGTAGCATAAAATAAACTTTAAAAATAAAGTGGCATACGTAATAAACATAAAATAAACTTAAAATCTCCAAGCCTTATTCAAGAATTACTTTAACACAATAAATAAACAAAAGGCGGTAAATAAAATCTCCAAGCCGAGGAATCGCTTTCATAAAATCTCCAAGCCCTAATCCCGTTGCTCTTGTAGCTCATCGATGAAGTCGGTGGGTGGTTAAACTACTATTTGAAATCGATTTTATTCATTAAGTCACAAATTAGTTCTTTAACTAATTAATCAATTTATTAACAATTAAGGAAAGATACAGAAAACCTAAGTCGACTATTAGGAAGAACTAATTCACCACATTTGACTATTTAAAGAAGCAAATGTGATGGAGTATGGTCACAACTAGAATCATAAAGAAGCATGGTTACAACAGAATCTTAAATGAGATTGAATAAATATACTAATTCACCCAAAATATTCAATCCACAACTAATTCCAAATGTAATAACTGAATACAAGCTTAGAATGTTAAAGAAGCAAAGTGGAGTTTACAAAATAACTAGTAACGTGAAGGAGCATGGTCACAACCATATTGAAGCAATTGTTGGCAGTAATTGTTCCGGAACAAGCCATCTCTCGTTGAATCAATCAGATTGAGAGGTTTTCCGTAGACTAAGCACTCAACCACTTTCAAGCTAATTATTCCACAATCTCATGTTCCATCTTGTTTTGGAGTGCCATCTGCCTTATACAAATCCCACTTCTTTTTAAACTCACTAGGCATGCCCATCTTCTTCCACATACCTGTTTCCAGAAAGAGACTTGGAATTTGAACACACATCCATTTAAAAATAGAAAAAATCGGATCCCATCGCCAATTTGCTGAGTCATACACGGTGATGGATTGCTCCTCAAAATTGATTTCAAATGCAACCCAATGCTCTTTCACTATGTTGGCAACCCCAAGAACACGGTTTACTCTCATCCATTCGATGCCATCAATATAGGGGCAATGTCCATTCAAATAGGGCAAGAGAAACTTGAGAACACGTTGGAAATCAGGTTGTCCAAGTGCATCCTGCACTTACAGAGAATCCAAACTTAAGAATATTATCTACAAACCATATACAAATTAACTGAGAGTCAAGAGATAAACCGTGGCCCAGGATTCGATGATGGTCCAATCCTATTGCAACTTAGCTTCAGCGCTAACATTGCGTTTATACTTGTGCAGCATCGAACATAGCAACGCGTCTATATGCTGCATATATACATAGTTTAGTACAAATATCCTCAATTGGAATATTGACTAAACCAATTAATTTTAAATGAAATTGAAACAATTACCTTTTCACTAAGCCAACCCTTTCGTTTACGCAGGCCGAGAAGCCACGTAGCACCTACCAATTGATTACTTGGTAATTTTATGATAGGTGTGCTGCAAATTAATTAAACAACATCAGTGCAAAAGAAGGGGCAATAGCAACTTATACATTGTCAATTAAAAGCTACCTTACTTGTCCAGCTGCACAGGCCTTCACCCACTCATCGAACGCCTTAATGTCCTTCATAGAAAAATGAAGGTCACAATGCTCAAAATCTGATTCAATACATGGAGGTTTTGATCCTTTTTTCCCGCGTGCAGGTGATTCATTTATTTAGGCTTTGGTAGGGGGCACTGGTGGCTTTTTTGACTTGGAAGATGCCTCTGTATTTTTTTTTCCCTTTCCCAGTATTCTTGCTCGGAGATTGTTTTTTTGTTAAAACTGGAGATGAACAATGCACCATTTCAGGATGCTCCTCAGAAACAATTTGAACCACCTCCTCAGGAGCAATTTCAGCATGCTCCTGCTCCACTTGCTTGATTGGAACATTTTCAGCCTGCTCCTCGGGAACAATTTCAGCCTCGTTCTGGGTGATTGCAATTCCTGCCTCGGGCTGGGCCATCGCATTGTGGCTGGATGGTGGAGTCCACATTGGACTGTCTTTCTCCATTTATGTAACTACTTCATCAAGTCTACATCTGTCATCATCATTTTTCAATCCATCATCATCTTTGCTTGGGAGTACTCCCTCTATTTTGTTCAGAACTTGAACAAGCATTTCCTTAATCTCCTGCACACTAGCTTCAAAGACTTCCATTCTTCTCGTGTTAGCAAGTTTCATAGCCTCCATTCTTCTTGAGTTAGCAGCTTCCATATCATCTAGCATCTTTCTAATCTCATCCATTACATCTGTGCTCTTTCTTTCTTTACGAGGATGCGTCTCGTCTCTAATTCTACTCGATCTCCGCAATCATTTTTTACATCCACATATCTTCTTCTCTCCCTTCATCTTTTCAGTTGTTGCTTTTCTGACTTTCTTCTTATGGTGCCCTTCTTTCTCATCATCATCACTATCACCATCGTCATCATCCGCATCCACATCCACATCCACATCCACATCCACATCCAAGTGCACATCACTTTGGAAATCAATCTTTCGGGCACGTTTTTTCAACGGGGTCTCCTCGTGCATCGTACTTGTAGGATTTGGGATGCCCAACCTAGCAAGAAACTGCACCTCTACCTTATTAAGCACAATAGGCACGTGCTGATTTTATGTTAATAATTATCATGATTAAACAAAACAAATAACTTTGAATTCACAACAACAATTACCGGTTGTATGCCACTAGAAGGAGTGAAGAATCTAGCAGCAAGGTCTTTAAAATGGAAAGGATACTCATAATTCCATTTCGCCATCCTCGGGATTGTATCTACAACAGCAACCCTTTCACCAATATACTCTCCCAAACCCGGAATCACCTCGTACGCCCACGCTTGGAGAGCATAAATGAATCCATGTACCTCGCAGGACACGGCCACATTATCTTCCTTATGTCTAGTTACATTATCTCTAGCATTATACACACTCTTCACTAAAAAATCATACGCCACACACCCCCAGTTAAAGTTTTTGAGTCTATCCATATCATCAATCAAGTGAAAGTAAAGCATATCAATCTCTTTCGGCGTAACATCCCTTATCAAAAGAATAGAGTACAACACATACAAATGAGCCAATTTCACCGCACTATCTGACTTACAACAATATTTAAATTTATCGTGAATGTTCTTAACTACAATTTTACATTGGCCTTGAAAAAACTGTACATGTGCATCACTAGAAACAGGAGGGGGAGCAGATTCATTGAAGCTCAATCCAGTCATAAGTGCAAATTGTGTTGGACCAAACTCTATCAATTTCCCATTAATCTGGAATACAAGAATACCACAATCCTTAAACCTACTTTGCAGACATAATAACAAATGATGGATCAACTAACCTTGAAATTGCATATTGGGAAATTTAAACAACGGACCAAAACAAGATGCTCGCATTTCGGCCATATCAGTTGGGGACAAACGATCCCTTATACTGTCGAGAAACCATAGATGGGCCCTTGTAGACATATGACCACCTTCAAATTCAAATATAAAATAAGAGAGACAATATTCAATCAATGTAGCAAATTGGCAAACCCTAATTTTATATAACATTTGCCACAATCAGATGATAAATTACCTTTTTTCTTTCTTTTTTTCCCCAATATCAAAAACATCAAAACCCCAGAACCCCAAATAGATAGCGAACCCTACTCATATGCAAAATAGACAAGGGCAATCAATTAGATTAGATGATAAACTTATTTTCCCCAAATACAAAATGTCATTAGCTAAACAGTGGAAAAGTAATTTTCTTTTATCTTTTGGGAGAAGTGGGTTGGGGATCTAAATTGGGGAAGAAAAATAGTCTTAACAACATCTAAATTTCCATTTTATTTCGCAATAGGGAACAAATTTCTACTGCATAAAACACATATACATAAATTTATCAATTCAGTCAGTGTAGTGTAGAATCAATTATATGTTTTACCCCCAAAATCAAAATTAAACATCCAAACCTAACCCTAACTCAACCGATCATCAATCATGAATTCATTTAGGGCAATTACATGATAAACTTAATTTGTGTAAAATCAATCAATATTACCTTCACGGGAGCTGTTCGACTGTTTCTTTATCTTATATCCACAAGGTGGCCTTTTAGTGTAATGTTTCCTTTCACAGGCGTCGCTTCCCGATGGGGCGGAGTATTCGACAATCTTGTCGTCGTCACTGGCTCACGTGGTGTCCGTGCTTTTTCCAATCATTTCGACCGATTTTATACGATCAAAGCTTTCGTTGTTGTTATTTGTTGCCTTCTTATTTTTCTTCTTGCCTCAGAAACTGTTCCAAACTCTCTCCATTTTTTTTTTCTCTTTCTTTTTTCTTCTCTGTCTTTCCTTTTGGTCGATTGAAATTCAATTCAAAAGGCCAAGGGTATTTGATGAGTCCATATTTTGTGTCTTTTTAGTGTATGTCTTAGGAAGTTTAGATCGAGTCTTTGTGTGTGTTTTGTCTAGTTTTTGTGTCTTGGAGGACATATTTTGGGCAGGAGGGTGTTTGCTGCCCTGTAGGTGGAAACTGGACAATATAGTGGAAGAAAGCAACATTTCTGGAAGCAGGTCAGGCAGAGCCATATTGGTCAAGACAGATAGGAGGAGTGCTTTGGTCAACAGGCGAGTTTCTCTCCTAAGTCTATAAGAGGAGATGGTGCGACAACAACCTGATCCTGAGAACACTCTGAAGGAAATCATGTTTCCAACGGATGTCAACCTGAACCCAGCATGCATCACTTTGCCCGCTATCCCTAACAGTTGGGAGCTGAAACACTCTTTGATACAGATCTTGCCCAAGTTCAGTGACTTGCCCGGAGAGGATCCACAGGGCCACTTACAGGACTTTGAGATGGCAATGCGTACCGTCACACTACTGCTGCGGAAAACACACTGAGGGAATACATTCGACTCCTGACGTTCCCATTCTCACTTCAAGATGGGGCAAGGGAGTGGCTTTACCAATTACCCCAAGACAATGTAACGTCTTGGCAACAAATGCAGCAGAAGTTTCCTGAGCAATACTACCCCTTAGCCTGTATCCAAAATGCTAGAGCTGCAATTCAGAACATAAATATGGGCAATGGAGAATCTATTTATGACTACCGTTCAAGGTACAAGAAGCTAATTGCAAGGTGCCCTCAGCATGGTTTGGTAGACAAGGATTTGATTAATGCTTTCATGAATGGGCTGAGGCAATCTGAGCGGGATTGGATCGATACAGTCTATGGAGGCAATGTGATCAACAACCCACCCAGTGAAATCTTTAAATTATTTGCTGAGATAGCAGACAGAAAGAGAAACTAAGATGAGACCATCATGCCCAGGACACATGAACCAACCAGCAGTGATCCTAAATTCGATATCCTGGTATCTATGATGAAGAAGATGATGAACCAGAACAAGAACAATGCTACTGAGAACCTAGGCAGTACGAAGAAGATAAGGGCAGGAATGAAATGATTGGGGGAGTATTTTGGGCAGGAAATCTTATGTTGATAGTTGGGTTATGTCTCAACTAAGAAAAAAAATGAAAGAAATAAGGGGAACAGGAAAAAATGAGAAATGAAAAATTATAAGTTTCCCAAGAAAAGTAAGCTTGAGCCTTGAATTGTGAGGGCAAGGAATTGAAAAGAAGTTGGGAACCCCTGTTGCCCAATATGAGTTTAAATTATCCTTAGCTAAGACTTAAATATTTCCTATCCATTGCTTTAAGTTTTAACCCTAAAAGGACCTAATGATGAGTTATGGGATTTGAGATGGAAGCTTTAGATTTAAAGGGCAAGCAAGCTTATGGTGATACCGAAGTCAAGATGGTCTACGAATATAAAAAAAAGCCTAAACACATGAGTGATGAGTGTGGAAAGGAGATCTTAAAAAGTTCACAATTCTATCTTGACTTGTTTGATAGCATCGCATCTTCTTTTCCTTTCACTTGCAGATTGTTATGAAAAGATTGTTGTATTGCCTTGACTAACTCTTCTGTGTTGATCTTGTTTTGAGTCTTTTATTCTTTTGGTTGTGTCTTAGGCAAGTTGTCTGTGCACACTTGAGGACAAGTGTGGGTTAAGTGTGTGCGCATGATGAGTCCATATTTTGTGTCTTTTTAGTGTATGTCTTAGGAAGTTTAGATCGAGTCTTTGTGTGTGTTTTGTCTAGTTTTTGTGTCTTGGAGGACATATTTTGGGCAGGAGGGTGTTTGTTGTCCTGCAGGTAGAAACTGGGCAATATAGTGGAAGAAAACAACATTTCTGGAAGCAAGTCAGGCAGAGCCATATTGGTCAAGACAGATAGGATGAGTGCTTTGGTCAACATGCGAGTTTCTCTCATAAGTCTAGAAGGATAAGGATAAGATGATCTAACTTAAATATCTTTCCTTATCCGACTAGATTTAAGATCCGTAAGGGATCTCTTGAAGATAGATGTAACTTACCTTGTTGAGGGTCGAGCTTATCAAGTGTTACTTGCATTCCAAGGTAGCTCGTGGATTCTTTCCATATTAAGGACTAGGGGGCCCAAACCTTAATGCACTCGCCTATAAATATCGATGCCTTACTGCTGTGAAGAACGTCGTTCTTTATGCTTTGTTCCCTGTAATTTCCATTAAGAGTTTGTGAGAAGAAAAACAAGTCCTACGGGCATACTTTCATTCGTACTTTGTTTTATCGGCACTTTTGGCCGGGATTTGCTTTAGCACGTATTTCTTAAGTTTTAGTATAGTGTTTATGATTTCTTTCAACTCATCTGTTCGTTACTTTATGATTATGTCTAGCTAAGCTTTTATACTTGGTCTGGGCAAGACAGTTAGGTGTTAACCTATGCTTGAGAGGTCTAAATTGTGCTAGATAGTTACATACATGTGTTCCCATAATGTTAATGAACCTGTTCAAATATGAGATAATACGATTGAGAGGTTAGTAGGCCGTTAATCACTTAGGACATATTAGATCACAAATCAATTGAGAAGTAGGAGTGTTTTTCCACATCTTCTTGATTAAGATTGATTAACATTAGAGGAAGGTGTCTGCCTTATAGGTTAGACGAGATGATTCCTTGTTGGGCCTCTACAAAGATAAATGCTCATTGGGCAAGAAACTGAACGATGACTCCGACAGAGGTATTGCCCAAGGACTTGCCAAACTCTTAGAAGAACGAGATGTTCAACTCGCAAAGGTAGAAAATGCAAATACTTTGGATACGAGAAGCCAACAAACGAAGGAAGATCATGAAGCCGAACTTTTCATGGAGTCAAAAGATGGTGACAAATCTCCGACTAAGCAGCTTGAAGTCTTTTCCGATGGATCGATACATGCCGATCAACTTAAAGAATTTATCATGGAGGCAATCAAAAACAAGTTCGACGGAACTTCTAAATCCTCATGGACTTATAGCAAGTTGTACACTCCAAGGATTGAAAGCTTGAAGATGTCGTCGATTATCAACCTCCAAAGTTTCAATAATTTGATGGCAAAGGAAATCTAAAGCAACATATAGCTCACTTAGTGGAGACTTGCAACGATGTTGGCACTTATGGAGATCACATGGTGAAACAACTTGTGCGTTCTTTGAAGGACAATGCTTTTGATTGGTATGCTGACTTGCAGCCAAATTCAACTGATAGTTGGGGGCAATTGGAGAAAGAATTCCACAACCGCTTCTACAGCACTCGAAGGACGATGAGCATGGTCGAACTTACAAAGTCAAGTCAATAGAAAGAAGAGCATGTCATCTTCTATATCAATCATTGGAGGGACTTAAGCTTAAATTGCAAATATCGATTGTCTGAAACTTCAACTATTGAGATATGAATCCAAGGCATGCATTGGAGTCTTCGATACATTGTGAAAGGAATTCAGCCAAAGACCTTCGAAGAACTGGCTACAAGAGCTCACGATATGGAGTTAAGTTCAATTGTAAATGAAGTTGAAGATCTTTCGATTGAAGAAGGTCACAACTTTCAAGAAAATCAAGAAGCAACCTATGGGGAAAAATCTCTTAAAGAAATTTCAAGTGATGAAAAAGCTCCAAGTGAAGACGAAGAAGATGTTACGAGTCAATCTTCAAATACTTGGCGGAATCCATGAAGTCATCGCTCCTTGATAAGAGCCTAAACTATCTTCATAGTTCCTAGATGTGAGCAAAAACCATTTAAACTTTTCAATCAAAGAACTTCAAGTGCTCCTTGATAAGAGCCTAAACTGTCTAAAATGCTCCTAGATGTGAGTAAAAATCATCTAAACACTTCTAACAAAGAACTTAAAATGCTCCTTGATAAGAGCCTAAACTGTCTACAACGCTCCATGACACACGAGCTTAAACAGAATGTTACTCCTGGCCCGCATGAGTATGAACTGTGAAAGACACCCACCAATGAAAGTGTACGTGGTTAAACTACTAACTTTTCCACCAAAAGGTAAATCTATGTGGTTAAACTATCATATATATACTCCACTTTGTCTATACAGTGGTTAAGTAAATAGTCACTCCTAGCCCACATGAGTATAAACTGTGTACGACACCCCTTTTTAAAACTATAATCATACTCTTTGAAGAATTGCCTAAGTGAAGACTCACTGACACTAGCATAAAAGTTCAACAAATCCAAATCAAGTGAAGACTCATTGACACGAGTATAAAAAGTCTATAACTCCTAAGCACGAGTATAAAAAGTTTACAAGTCTATCAAACTACTTGATAAGAGTATAAACTATCTAAAATCAAGTCCAAATTCAAGACTCCCTGAAACGAGTATAAACTTTCTAACATATTCAAAACTCCTTGAAACGAGTTTAGTTTTTCTATCAAATCCAAGAACTCCTTGAAACGAGTTTAAACTTTCTATCAAATTCAAGACTCCTTGAAACAAGTATAAACTTTCTAACATATTCAAAACTACTTGAAAGGAGTTTAAATTTTCTATCAAATTAAAGAACTCCTTGAAATGAGTATAAACTTTCTAATAAATTCAAATTTATCGAGACTTATTCATTTTTAAGACAAGTCATCCATGAACAAGCTTTGAGGGAGCATTTGTAGAGACCGAAATTTTAAGGAAATATTTTATTAATTTTATTATCTTATTTTATTATGAAATCTTATGATATCCATATTAAATTAAGTTATTTAATTGATAAATATATCTTTATATGGTGATAAACATATATTACTTTGAAAACAAGTAAAAGATATGTATAAATTTTCAAAAACCAATTAAATTGCACCACCTAAGCCCTTAGAGCCCATGATGGAGTCCAAAACCCACTCAGCTTCTCTCTTTCTACAACTATAAATAGGGGTCTCCACACAACTTCAAATCACACCAAAAAATTATCTTCAAGAGCTCAAGAATTAAAGAGAAAAATTCTCTAAGATTTCTCTCTCAATATTTAAGGTGTCCCCATGAGATTCAACGCGTTCTTCGTGGGAAGCAACGCGTTCAACAGCGGAAATATCTCAAGTGGCGTTGGATCCGGAAACAAGGCGGAAGTCCTCCAAGTCAACGTTATAAAGCTCGACGCTCAACGTACTTCAAAAACAAGGTGAACGTTTTCCGTGTCAACACCATCAAGTTTAAAGCTCAAGTCAACGACATCAACCTCAAAGCTCAAGTTAACGTCATCAAGTCAAAAAGATCAAATTAAAGCTCAACGTTTACTTCAGAAGCAAGACGAAAGTCATCCGCATCAACGTTACAAAGCTCGAAGATCAAGTACAAGAAGATCTAGAAGGCCTACTTCTACAACAAATCTCTAAGACTACTTCAAGACCGTTCGAGAGTCAAAGTGAAGAGAAGAATCGGAGGATCAAATAGAGATTGAACCCGTATATTTGAAATTCTTATATTTGTATAAAATCTTATATTTATTTTAATAAATACATATTTTGCGTTTACAAGGCTATTTGGACACTTTTTTTCTTTTCAAAATGACATTAATCATCTTTTTGTTTTAAAAAAAGCTATTTCAACTTTTTGCTCATAATATTTCTTGTACTCCTTTGTGGAATAAAATATTTCTTTTACTTAAAAAAAAAGAGGTTCCATCTGCACTTTTTGTAGAAATTAACAAGAAATACTAGTTTAATCGACATGTTATTTCGCATATCTATTGGATGAATTTTGGCATGAATAAATTAACTGAAACTTTATTATCATTATATTACTAAAAGGAAAATAATTCTTACTTTGAAAAAATCTTACGTAGCACCTCTCTTAATCCTTCATTATATTTATCTAAATTTTTATATTAAATCTAAAATAATAGATTTTAAATATCTACTAATATCTTGTGTCACACATCAGTTTTCTAATGAAACTTCACCTATTAAAAAAGCCTACAAATACCTACAACCAATGTGTATTATCTCATCTTTTGCTCCATCAGTTTTATTTGGCCAATTTATTTTTTAGTCGGCCGAAATAACTATATTTTATAGTTTAATAAACTAATAATTTAATTTAATATGACGATTTTTAGTTAGCCGAGTAAATAATTATTTTTTGTAGGGAACTAATTTATTAGATGACCGAATAAATGGTTCCAAAATAATTTGGTTAATTAAATAGTCTGATAAATTTTTATTTAATTTAACAAAAATAATTAATTTTAATTCGGTCCAATTCCCAACTGACGGGTACCTTAACTTGGGATCCACGTGACACATATCCATTCTTTATTCTTATTTATTTTAAAAAATTTAATTTTATACATTTTTCATGTATTTACTAAAATCTAGATTCGTACTCAATGTATTAATTTTTACTACTCCCTCTGTCCACGAATCAAATAGAGAGGATTTTACAACTAGCACTTCTTAGATAGTTTTTTTAAATTTTAGCACCCCTTATAAATTCTTTAAATTTTAGCACTTTTTGACATTTTTGCCCTTCTATCACCTATCTAGTAACAAAAAAAAAATTTTGTGACTGAACCAAAAAAAAAAAATCCCACCACCACAACCCCACCAATGCCGCCGGCGTGCCATCACCACCGCCGCCGTACCACCACTTTCCGACCACCGCCGCCGCCGTTCACAAAAAAAAAAACCCACCACCACTTTTCCACAGTTGCCGTCACAGTCGCCGACGGTCACAAATTTTTTGTGAAGTCACAAACAATATATTCCACCACCAGTTTTCCGCCGCCGCCACTGTCGCCGGCGGTCACAAAAATCTTTTGTGACTGAACAAAAAAAAAACTCCAACCATCACTTTTCCGCCGCCACCGCCGTCGTCGTGCCACCACCCCTGCTGTCGTGCCACCACCACTATTGCCGGCGACCACAAAAGTTTGGTGAAGTCAGAAAAAAAACAAGGAAAAATTTGTGTAGTCACTTAAAAAAATTTGTGAAATCACTTAAAAAAAATTGTGAAGTCAAAAACAAATATGTGAAGTCACAAAAAAAAAGGAAAAATGTGTGAAGTCACAAAAAAATGACAAAATTTGTGAATGCACAAAAAATTGGCTACTCCCATTAATAACTTCCCAAATCTAAAATCTGCAATTTCCTTCTTTACACACCAAAAACAAAATCCCTAACCAAAAAGGGGGAAATCGACGAAGGAAAACAAAGATTTACAACCCTTGAATCACATGAAAATTTCCAATCTACTTCCGCTATCAATCAGAACGAAAATTATATAAACACGTAAAAATAAAAAATAAAATACACTATAAAAAAAATCTAACAAGGAATCTAATCGGCAAACCACTTCATGACAGAAAAGGGAGCCTTTATGAGCGACAGAGCTAATTCTACAATCACCGTCACGCAAAGGCAACACGGACACAAGCAGCTCAACAATATCCTGCAATCGCCAAAAAAAATCAATATTCTCTCACTTCATCCCTTCGCTAAGATTAATTTGATTTGTATGAATATGTGTGTGTGTGTGTGTGAGAGAGAGAGAGAGACGTACCCGACGATCCAGATGACGATGCCGACGAGGGAGAGGCAGAGGGCGACAAAGGCGAAGGGAAGGCCGAGGAGAAAACCTAGCGGCCGGCATCTACTGTCGTTGTCATCCCGGAGTCAGAATCCAGGAGTCTGGTTTCGCCGGAGAAGAGAGAGGGTTTTGAATTTGCAGATCTATGGTTTCACTTTGGAATCTCTCCGTATTTCACTTTGGAGTCTGGTTTCACCAGAGAAGAGAGAGGGTTTTGAATTTGCAGATCTATGGTTTTGAATTTGCAGATCTATGGTTTCGGCGGCGGTGTTTGGTGAAATGAAGTGGCGCCGTCACAAACCCTAGATCTGCCACGCTCTGCCGCCCCAAATCTCTCCGACCGGCCGCTATTCGACCGCATCATCGTCATGGAGCTCTGCGTCGGCGACGAGCTCTTTAACGACATCGTCGGCAGCGCCTAACAACGGGCAGCTTCCTCCTCTGCGCAAAACAACGAGAAGCTGGACATCGTGGTGGCGGGCAGCGGCGGAGGTGGAGGTGGCGGAGAGAGTTATGCCGGAAAAATTCCTCCAAAATCGTTGAGTGTGTGTCGGAAGTGAGAGAATGAAACGAGAGAGAAGCTGCTGGTGAGGTTAAAGATGAAAACAAAAGTTGAGGATAGGGAGGGAATTACAAATTGTTGTTGAGGGTATAAAAGAGAGGAAGTGCCAAAATTTTAAGTTTTTAAAAGGAGTGCTAAATTTTCAAAAAACTATCCTAGAAGTGCTATTTTGGGGGATTTTCTCAATCAAATACCTACTTAACTATATTTTTTTGTTCACAAATCAAATACCTACTTACCTTTTTGTACAATCATTCCCTCCTACTTTTCCTTTATTTACTACCATTTGTCATTGATGGCCCACCTTCCAACAACTTTATTCCTACTTTTTTATCATCATAACAACTTTATTCCTACTTTTTGATCAATACCACCATTTTTTTGTCAATACCACTATTTTTTTGTCATTATCCTACTACCCCTACATTCTAACTTTTACCTCACTCAAAATAACTTTATCAATTTTCTTAATCTCCGTGCCGGAACCCAAATGGATACTTGATTTGTGGATGGAGGGAGTACATTATTTGTAGTTGAGTTTCCAAATTTGCATAATTCATAATAAAATTAGCGAATATTACTATAAAGTTAAGGACGAAAACGAATAGTACAATCAGTTTTTTTAATTAATTTTAATTCGGTCAATTAATTAGGTAGACGGACCAATTCCTAACCGACGGGTACCTCAACTCGGGGTCCCACGTGGCGTATCACCATTCTTTATTCTTATTTATTTTAATTTTTTTTCATTTTATGAATTTGTTTTCATGTTTTTTTTTTTAAATATAGATTTATTTGTAGTTGAGTTTCCAACTTTGCATAATTCATAAATGTAATTAACGCATACTACTATACAGTTAAGGACGAGAACGAATAGTACAATTAATTTTTTTAATTAATTTTAATTAGGTCAATTAATTACTTAAACGGACCAATTCCCAACCGACGAGTACGTCAACTCGGGGTCCCACGTGACACATCTCCATTCTTTATTCTTATTAATTTTAAATTTTTCATTTTATGCATTTTTTCCTGTATATGCTAAAATCTAGATTCATCATCAATATATTAATTTTTACGTTACGTTGTATGTAGTTAGATTTTCAACTTTGCATAATTCATAAATATAATTAGCGAATTTAACTAATACCTCCGGTCCCCAAGTCTCTTCCTAGAAGAAAGTGGTACGAGTATTAAGGAAAAAGGTTGACGAGTTAGTTGTTAGTAGAGAAAAAGTGATTAAATTTATTGTATGTGGAGAAAGGGTCCCACATTGAGGGTAATGATATAGTATTAACTAATTGAGATAATGGTGGGTCATATGTGGTATTTTAGGTAAATAAGTTGATAAAGTAAGGGTAAGAGATAATAATTTGTTGTGGGATAATGTCCAAAAATGGCTAGGAAGAAACTTGGGGACCATCCCAAAAAGGAAAGATATGAGAAAACTTGGGAACCGGAGGTAGTATATATTTAAGGACGAGAACGAATAGTTCAATCAATTTATTATTTTTTTGTAAAATTATGGGTCTAAACGGATTTCATAAATTACGCACTTATAAATCAAAATCGTAGTCAGTGGGCCAATTCCGACTCACAAAAGTGGTTGTAGAAGGGCCAATTCTCAACCGACGGGTACCTCAACTCGGAAAATTTTCATTTATGCATTTTTCCACGTATTTTCTAAAATCTAGAATCATCGAGTTTCTAATTTTGCATAATCTATAATTGTGTAAGTAACAAATATTACTATACGGTTAAGGACGAGAATGAATAATATAATCAATTTTTTTTATAAATTTTGGGTATATATAAATTCTAAATGAGTTTCATCAATTACGCATTTATAAATCAAAGCTGTAGTCAACTGGCCGGTTCCGGGTCGGAACCATGGCAGTTGATGCGTCAATTCCCAATTGACGGATATTGCTATAAGATTTTTTTTTTTAAAAAGGAACACCGATGACTGATTTTTTAATCGAGTTTGAAACAAGTACGTGTATAAAAATTTCAAACAAGTTTGAATTGTGCGCATTGAGAGACCGATTCAGTACCAATGGGATTTTTTTTTATTTTTTATAATTTAGGGAGACAAATAGATATTTCCTATAAAAAAAGAACCACCTCAATTCTCATAAAAAATTAACATAAGACAATTTCTTTTAGAAGTAAATAGTTTTTGTCTCACAACAGTTTTGAGAAAAAATTGGGCTTTCAAAAGTATCTATAAATAAAAAAAATAAGTGTGAATTAGATTTGAATTTTTAATAGGTATTACTGAAAAAAATAAAAAAATAGTATACAAATAATATCTTTCTTATACTATCACAAAAATTTTATTAAATTTTATAAAATACTAATTTTCCGTCGATTTCGACGGGCTACATACTAGTTAATTATAGTTGAATGAAATGTTTAGGTATTATAATGGTTTAGACTAATGTAAAAATGAATTAAAATCTACAACCAATTCCCATAAATAATACTACTGCTTAATTTACTGGTTGTTGTACTTGAGCATAAAATATAAAAAGTACTATTGCGAAGAAAAAAGTAGAGGAAATATACTCATATATT
The DNA here is from genome assembly GCA_029490685.1 of Schizonepeta tenuifolia. Classification (NCBI taxonomy): domain Eukaryota; kingdom Viridiplantae; phylum Streptophyta; class Magnoliopsida; order Lamiales; family Lamiaceae; genus Schizonepeta; species Schizonepeta tenuifolia. The sequence goes on along the minus strand of CM055957.1, from coordinate 77,270,030 downwards.
ATTAATACTTTTAAAAAATCGAAATATACTATCTACTAGTTTAAATTTGATCAAATTTTGTCAAAAGTGGGTATTTTAGACCCTTTTACCCTTGTTTTTGTCTCATACTATTTATTCTCTCTCCTACCTTATCACTTTCCTCTCTCTTCTATCTCCTGTGTATTTTTCCCTCAGCTCGTCTCTCTCCTCACCTCTCATTCTTCTTCGTCTTTTTTTTTCCTCTGTGTTTCTCCCTCAGCTATCCTTCTTCTCGACGATTCTCCCTCAGTTATCCTTCTTCTCGGTGATTCTTCAAGGTGTTTTTCTTTTTGGATTTCAGTGAATTTGCATCCAACAATGTGAAATTCGTGGCGTTTCTTCATCAGAATTTAACGTTTTTCGGCAACAAATTTTAAGTTTTTTTTTTCCGGCTATGTTTGTTGGCGGCGATAAATCGATGGAGATATTGACGTTAGTTGTTGTTTGTGATATGAGGTTTGGTGAGGTCTGTGTATCTGTTTGATGAATGTCGTCGTGTTAAATTTAGATATGGTTTTCATTTTTCGATTGCAATTACTGTTCATGTAATATCAGTTAGTATGCAAGACGAATTTGTAAATTCGTATTGCGTACCTGTAGGTGTTCGTGTAATATCAGTTTGTACGCATTACGAATTTGTAAATCTGTGTTGCTACCTTAAGTTGTTGACTAGGTACGCATTACAAATTTGTAAATTCGTACTACGTACCTTAAGTTGTTCACATGGTACACAATACGAGTTTGTAAATTCGTACTGTGTATCTCAAGATCACTTTGGTTTATGTGAGTACGAATTGTATAATTCGTACCGAGTTTGTTGTATGATAGTCTACATAAGGGTAAAAAGATACTCCCTCCAACCCGCTGAAATTGTCATGTTATTGTACGACATAAAAATTAAGAATAAGGGTAAAAAGATAGAAAGTGGGTAGGACCCATTACTTTTGGAGGATTTTGAAGCGTTAAAACTTTCCTTATTTGGAATATGACAATATGAGTGAGACACCTAAATAAAAGAATGATGACAATATGAGTGGATTGGAGGGAGTAGAAAGTGAGTAGGTTCCATCCCTTTTGAAGGATTTTGAAAGGTAAATTCTTTCCTTATTTGGTATGTGACAAATTGAGTGGGACATCCATTTAGATAAAGTAAGACAAAATGAACGAGTCAGAGGGAGTATTTTTTATGTACTTATTTATGAAGAAGAGACCATCTTGTTTAGTTGTTGTCCATGGAAGAGAATGAAATGACAACAGTTACGAGGGTGATAGGAAAAAATATATTCATATACCGCCTAATGGTATAACCTTTGATTGTTTATTGAGTAAGCTAGAAGTTCGCTTGAAGAATGATAAGAGTATGTATATATTTGATGTAGATTGTTTAGTGCAGTCACCTGCTGATGAAATATGAGAATGAAGATTACAGATGATTTTGAGTTGTATTGTTTGATGGATTTGTTGGAATTTCATGTTGTATATATATGACTATTCTCAGTTCAAGTTTTTGTGCCACTCATATGCTAGTTTTGTTATTGTTTCATTTTTGTGTAGTTTCTTGCGACTAATATAGAATATAAAAAAAAATTATATATGTTAATTTTTTCTAAAAATTATATGATCCAACGGACCAGCCGAAAACCGAATAGTTCAGGTTAGAGTTGAGATTTTTCAAAATAGAAAACCCAATATAACCCGACTAAATAAAAAGGATTAGCTCGATTTACATCCCTATCACAAATAATTGAGTCTGTTGCAATCCATTGCAAAAGAATTTCAGTAGTACTATTTTTTTACTTTGAAGAATATTTAGCGGTCTATATTCACTCCTTTCAAATGTTTAGCATTATGAGATATTGCTTTAGTTGATCCACGAAAATGCAATACAAAAAAACAAACAAAAAACAATACAATTTCACTCAAAAAAAAAAAAAAAGAAAGAACGAAGTGCGGGATAATTCTTGGCAACACCACATCATGGTCCGTATGACTTCCCAAAAAAAAGTAAAACGGGTGCAATTGAGTAATTTACCCCCTCTCAACCCCTCCGCCTCTTCCACTTCCATTTCAAAAACCAAAACTGCAGTAATCCACATTTCAACGGCGGGAGATGAAAATTTCCAAAGCCAAAACCGCCAAGAACTTGCTCTTCCCGCTAAGTTTTGAACGCTCATCCCCATCCCCATCCCCGCCGCACATAAAGCCGAAACTGATCTAGCAGAGTTACTATTCCATCACCGCTGAAAAATCCTAAAGCAAGAAAAGCAAAGAAAAGAAAAGAAAAGAAAAGAAAAGAAGAAGAGAAAAGCAAGAAAGACCGCAATGTCGGAGACTCAGAACATCGCTAGGTCGCTCAATCCCTGCATTTTTCATCTCCAGAAGCTTCGCTTCGAGCTCAACTGCGCTCTATGGTAGATTAATCTTGAATCAATTCACATTTCTGTCGGTTTTCACTTCTTCAGGGACTCATAATTATTTATTTATTAATGTTTGCCTAGATTTTCGGTTTTGTGTGTTTGTTAATTTAACATTTACAATTTTTCTCCTTCCTCCAGTTTGAACATGCTGAAGAAGCCAGTGTTGCTTCCGTGCAATCACATTTTCTGCAAGTGAGTTGTTCCTGTAATTTTTGGTTACGATGGATGTTTTCCCTCATTTTTTTTTTTTTTTTTTTTTTTTTGTGGATTCTTATGCCCTATTCCATTCTTGCAGTTCGTGTGTAGAATTTAGCGTTCACTGCCCTGCATGTCAGCAGCGTTTTACCGATAAAGGTGCTGTTATACTTTTCAATCTTCTTTTCCCAACGTTTCTGGCATGTCTTGCAATGTCAAATTTTAGTTTTTAGCTAGTCTTTGAGGTTTTGTAACTATCAACTGCAGAGATCAGATCTGCCGTTCACATGGAGAACATTGTGGCTATTTACAAAAATCTGGATGCTACTTTTCACTCTGCTATCTTGCCGCTTATGTCTAATGGTAAGTAGTAACCAAAGAAAAGAAGAAAAGGAGTTATTTACCGTCTTGAAAATATCTAGCTTACTTTTATGTGACTTATGTTTATTGTAGATAATGGAACCCCAGTTTCCAGCTCTACCTTAATATGCCCACCTATGAAGAATCTAGGCGGGACAAAACCTAAAGTAAAGGAGAATTGCACTGATTCTGCTCCAAGGGGGATTGTGTTGGCTAAGTACCCTGTATTAGAAGAATCAGATGTAAATCATGCGCCACAGATGTCGCCTGGAAGCTCGCCGTCCTCTGTCCATACCAAAGATAGCCTTCCAATTTGCAGAGATGAGGTAAGATGCAAGGCTTCATTTTTCACCGATTGCCGATATCTTGAAATGTTATGTAAATTCTGTTGTGAAATTACTAGAGCACAAAATCCTGGACTGGTGGGATTCAATAAGATTCAGATAATTGATCAACTACATATTTTTCTGTTTAGTCTTGCATTTTATTGTGTATAATTACTTTTGTTTCTACGATGTAGTAAATGATATATTGATCATTATAATAACTTGCTGTTAAGCAAATGAGTGATTGAAGTGGTGTATATAGGTAATGTTCTTATAATTGCTCAATTATGATGAATAATTTAAATCTGTTGTGGATCATATGAGTGAAATTTATACAGAGTTGTATCTGGTTGTCCGTGGCCCTAGCTCACTTCCAAAAAGTTTAATACTTTGAATTGGTATATCTATTCAGACTATTTTATACTGCTGTGGACATCCTTTAAAATGGTACTATATGTTTGTCAAGGGAATGTACTTTATATGGTTTATTCCATATTTATCTCTGGCTAAACTTTTTGGGTATATCTTTCACTGCTAGCAGTTTGGTAGTTCACCAAAGTATTGAGCAGTAAATAGATACCAATTATTTTGTCGGATTGAGGGGATACCACATCATACACCTCTTTTCTCAAATCCCCCAAATCTCATATGTACAGGGTACAAATAAAACTAGAGTTAAGATCTCTGTTGGAGATCATGCAGGCATAGTTGCTGGCGGGGTGGACACCAAAGATGCATTTCATGAAAGGGAACCTAAGAGGCAAAAGAAGCTGAATTATGGGTCATCTGGTGCTGTTTTGCAAAGCCATGCATACAACAAGGAAATAATTTCTCATTCTGATCCTCCAGTTTCCAAGCACGAGGACTGCAAATTTAAGGAAGATGCTTCCATCATTTCTTCAACTGAACTCTGGGATGCATCATATGTGGATGGAAGTATTTGTGCGCTCTGCCATTCTTCTAAGATAACAGAAGTAATTTCCTTTACCAAGATTATGTTACTAATTTTCTTGATATGAAATGTTTTGTGCTCTTAGTTAATGTTAAGTTTCAAAAAATTTAAAGGTATCAAATTGTCTCTAGGCTTTTCTTCTAGGTGGCATATCTCATGCCTTAAATTGTTGTTGTAGGGAACTGGCCGGCTGCTGCATTATGCAGGTGGAAAGGAGGTAGCAAGAGGCGAAGCTACTCTTTCCAAGACAATTCCTGTCCATAGTAAATGCATAGAATGGTATGAACCCTTTTGCATCAGCCTCTATTTTGCTAAGTTTTGATATTGAATTCCCTCTTGTAAGAGGAGCTTACATGTGAAGTTGATTCTTATAATATAATCTTTTTAGCTATTAATCTAATTGCTCTTTAAACAATAGATATCCCCACTTGTTAAAGTTGGTGTTTCTTGTCCAATGTGTAAAAGGAAGTTGTCATGCATTTTTGAAACTAATTTTTTTTCTTAATAATTGATAGAGAAACTGGGAGAATATAAAAATTTACAAGAAAATACCCAGTTTGTGTTAGTTGCATGTGATGCATGTGCCTATATATTTTCCAAATTCTGGCTAGAGTAAGAGCGCATTTGCTATCACAAGATGGTTATGGATTGCAAAATTAGATTTAAACAGCACTAGTTGTAGTATTACAACTAGGGTTAATTGCCAGAAAGAAACAACATTTACCCAATTATGCAATTGTCAGCGTTTCAATAATTGCAAATATCCCCATTTCCTTTTTGCAACAAAATATATCCATTGTGCTCCATCCAACAATGTTGTTTTACCTATGAAGCGACATAGTTTTGTTCTTGAAAGAATTGGGAATTTAATTGCAAGACAAAAAATGACATTATAAAGTTGTGAAAATTGCAAATACAGGTAAAAGTCGTGCTATTTCCCTTACAACTTGTAATTTACAGGACAACAACTGAAACTTTTCTTAATTGTTAATATATGCAAACAAATCATTTTGAACTCATATCCCCACTGGCTTATGTTTAATATGTTTCCTCATTTTTCTTGCACATTTCAACATTACATACTTGATTAAAAATGCAAATTGTTCTTACTCATAGGTGACCTTGAGCTAATGTGTGTGCTCTTGAAATTGTTATTACAGGACCCCTCAGGTTTATTATGTTAATGACATGATTATGAATTTGGAGTCTGAACTAGCTAGAGCATCCAAGCTCAAGTGCAGTGGTTGTGGATTAAAGGGAGCAGCACTTGGCTGTTTGGCAAAGTCCTGCCGCAGAAGTTATCACGTGCCTTGTGCTCTGGAGGTACCAGACTGCAGATGGGACTGTGTGAGTTTGCTATGTTTTCCTAGCAATACTTGTTTCAATTGTGCTCTCAGTTGGTCCGATTCTCTTAATCTGATGATTCTGATCTCTCTTTACCATGCATGTGATGCACAGGACAACTTTTTGATGCTATGTCCAGCTCATAAATCACTTAAATTTCCAAGCGAAAAATCCAACTCCAGAAAGCGTCCCAGTGAAGAGAAGTGTTCTTTGCCCAGTAAAATGTAAGGAGGTTTATTCATAATAATCATTTAGTTTTCAAATTATCAGTTTATGGAAAAAATAAAACTAGGCTAGAGCAGCAGCTTGCTCTTGTGATAACATCTAATTTCTTGTTCTGTAGCCTCTAACTTATCAACTTAATTTGTTCACAGTTTACTCTCAGCAAGGGATAGATATGCTAAAGAAGGATGTTTTAACCTGAAATATTTAAGAGTATTGCCCCTAGATATTATGTGGAAGTTTTCTAAGCATCTCATTTAACTTTCTACCAATTAGCTGTTTCTAAAGTGACAAGTGTGTCCTTAGTTTCGTCTAATAGGCTAACTGAAAAAATTGTTACGAGTCAAAATTAAATAAACTGTTACTTATTTAGGTCTATCTTATAAATCTCTTGATGGATGGGCTGGGAACAGTTGAAGAGTTAATGGTCTATTTATAATCTTCTATTGTTGCAACTGCAGTACACCCAATCAGTTGAGCATTCGGCCAACCTCCCCGAGCAGGCCTCAACAGTTGGTTTTGTGTGGATCATCTCTGTCTTCAGAGGAGAAGGTTGATTTCTATTTTGATTGTGATAATTGGAAACAGTGATTACGTATGAATATGCACACTCGAGTATGATTTTCTCTTTTTCAGGACTAATTTCTTTTTCTTTTTCTGGCATTTCAGTGTTTGGTGGCTAAATTAGCTAAAATTAGTGATGCTACTGTGTACAAGTTCTGGAATCCAAATGTTACCCATGTTATCGCAGCCACAGATTCAAATGGTGCATGTAGTAGAACTCTAAAATTTCTTTTGGCTATTTTGATGGGAAAATGGGTCCTCTCTGTGGATTGTAAGCTCCAGGAACCTTGATATGTACTATTGTAAAAATTGAATTGTTTTTGAGATTTACCTAATGGTTTTTTGCCCACCTTTCATTTAGGGGTAAAAGCTTGCGTGGAAGCAAATCATCTTGTAGATGAAGAACCTTATGAAGTTAACCTGGACAACCATGGGTGTCGTGATGGCTCTAGAACTGGCAGATTGAGAGCATCAAAAGATGTAAGTTAACTAACTAAATTTCCATTGGTTGTTCCCTTGTCCTGTTGACAATTTCCTGAACACTTCACATTGTGAATGTGTGCCTCATGGTTTTAACTGTTGGATGTAATTTTCTTGAGGATCTTTATGAATGTGATGGAAAGAAGAACTGTTAAATGTTTTTTTTTTTTTTTTTTTAATACCTTTCTTATCTTTTGTTTGCACAGGCTCCAAAGCTTTTCCATGGTTTGAGGTTTTACTTCAATGGTGACTTTGTTCCATCTTACAAGAGTGATCTGTTAGAGTTAGTTAGAGTTGGTGGAGGAAGCATTATTGAGAGCATGGATGAATTAGTTGCAGAAAGACAGAGTCTTGAAGATATTTCTACAATAACAGTTGTTTACAATCACGACTATCCTCAAGGGTGTTCAGCAACAAAAGCAAGTTTCATGTTGTTGAAGAGAGTATCAGAAGCAGAAGAAGTGGCCAAGAGCATTGGCGCTCAGGCAGTTCCACATACATGGATTCTGGAATCCATTGCAGCATGCCAAATCTTGCCATTTTCGTCGTGAGTGGAGATTGGATCCTGGCCGCTCACCCTTAATTGGGTAAAGAATACCACTTGACTGTGTCTAGTTTCTTTGTGATAATCATTAGTTCTAAATGGTAGTGATAATTATTGATGCCTATTATTAGCAAATAGCAACATGTGTTTTCTGTCTTCTTAGATGTTCTTTGTACTCAAAAACTTGGAAACCTGCTCTTGCCTCTTGGGATATAAATATAACAAATTTTACCAAGGCATCTATCTGATTTTTACTCAATTCTTTTGCTTTTCCAGTTTAGTTTTTGAACAGAAGAACAAGTTTGAAAATTATGATTTGATCATCAGGACGATCTTCTTCAATTAGTTTTCGTTTCATCTATGTCAGGGCGTATGGTTTTGAAGAATATGGATCTTTTTTACCATGATTATTGGCTAGAAGACTTATCTAGGATTTTTTATGTAGCCTACGATTAAACTACTTGCTTTTTATTCAATAAAACATTGATGTTTGGTTGAGTAATTGAGTTCGGACAAAAGTCTGAACTGTGTATTTGACAAAAGGAGATGATAGTCTAAATAAAGATCAATGAGCTTTAAAAACTGTCAATTGTTCTGAATTTTAATTTAGATATAGGCATGACAAAAGACATGAAAATTGAGTATTGAAATGCAATTCCATGTATTCAAGAAAAGAAAAATAAAATGCAACTCTTAAAAAATTGAGTTTAAATCAATCAATCATCATAAGATACTATTGATTTGGTTGAAATTCAAAATAGGGATAAAACTCAATATTTTATAATTAGTGGGATCCCACTATTATTGCTTTGCCGCATGTAAAAACTTATTTAATCTTAGAGCTTAGCATTTTCCTCATGAAATTTAGTCCAAAATTAAAATAATCACAAGTCCTTCAGGAGGAGCGCCAAACCTGAATCGCTTGTGCGTTCAATGGTTACAATCTTTAGCGTTCATCTTTTTGACCAATTTGATACAGACTAGTGTTTTTTTTTTTTTTTTTTTTTTTTTTTTTTTTTAATATATAAAAGAGGAGTACTGACTAATTTTGGTTTTCTCTTTAATTAGTTAGTTGATGAGTTGATAAACTATAGAGCATGTTCGTGGAGTGAATATTATAAAAAATATTAAATTCAAATTTTATCAATGACTTGTAGGTCTAATTTTTAACACACTTAATTTTATAAGTAAATTTATTATTCTGGAGTGCTTTGTTACATCATATAAAATAACGACCGCACATAAAAAATCTCTTCCACTAGCACTTATTATTAATAACAATATATTTCACCTTTTCACCCAAAAAAATGTATGTCGATCTTTTTATTAATTCATAGACGATTCTATTTAATTGCTTCACTTATATGTTCAAGAGTGTTTTTTTTTTTTTTTTTTTTTTTTTTTTTTTTTTTTAAATCCGGTTCAGTTTTATGAATTCAATAACTTGTGTGATAATATAAATTAATGAGACATGATACTCATTCTAGTTCTAGGAAATAAAAGAAGATAAATAAATAATACAGGCTGTGACCACCACGTCAAGAAAAACTCTAACGGTCACTTCCTTTTAAAGAAAAAAAATGATTAAACCCTACCCCATCCAAAATCGACCGTTCCACCCCTGACCTTTTCCCTCTCTTCAGCTCTATCTCTCTCTCTCCCTTTTTCTCTGTGGTAATAGATGGAGATTTTTCCTCTGATCATCTGAACGGAAACCAATCCTGAAATCAAGAAGACGATAGAAGCGTTCTAGGCTTTTCTTGAATTTTCTTTCTCCGAAAATGGGTTGTTTTCTCGGATGCTTCGGTGGTGAGAAGAGTCAGAGTCAGAAACGCCGCAGACATAGGGTTCATCGTGCCAGCCCTCAGCGCCAAGTAACTACTCTTTTCTTCTGTTGACTCGATTTTCTCCTACATTTTTGCTTCTCGTTCGAATTTCGTGAAATGTCTGAGAAAAACGACTAATTGTTGGTCGTTATTTGAATTTTGTGGTTTTATGGATTTTAGTGGTAGCTTTTGTTTGATCAGGTTCTAGATTGCTTACATTACATAGTTGATTCCGTTTATGTGTTTCAGTAATTTCGACAGAGCTTCACTTAATTTATCTGATTATCCGTTTGTTTTCCTTAGATTTTCAACTTGTTCCTTGGTTCTGTTTGGTTGAACAGAGCTTTTATTTCTTTTATTTCCTTGTACGGCTATTTAATTTGAAGGACTAAGGAGTAGGATCCCACTGCTTGTTCAATGCACTTTATTTCTGTGTTTTTATAGCTTTTTTTTAATGGACTAAATTTAATAAAAAATTTCGTTATGCAGAGAAACAGAATCCAACACGTTCAGCAGGAAAACGCTATCACTGCAGAGCAGTTCGTCGTGGAAACTGCCCCTGCTAACTTGCTTCTGGAGGTTTCAGAGTTGCGGTGAGCCTAGACTCTTTCTTTAGCTATTTGACTGAATTGGAAATTTTGCTCTCTACTTTATAAGAGGGTTATGATTTCTCTTTCATATACATATGTCTTGATCTACATGACAAAATTGTTATTTGGTTGATGTTTTTCATTTTGCTTTAACCTTTTCTATATAACTACTAAAATTTGGAGTGCAGAAATAAACCTGAGGTGGTGGAGCAAGTGAGCCCGAGGCAGAGTCCAAAGCAGAGCCCCCTGAGGCAGAGCCCCAAGCAGAGCCCGAGCCCTAGAAAAAGAGTTACATTTAACTCAAATATCACTACATACAATGTTCCAGTCCATGAAAGCATTGAGTCCTTGCCAGACTGTGCTGTAAATGGGGAGGAAAAGCAGGAAGATTTAAAATCACCAAGTCATTCACAGTCAATGTCTAAAGATGACGATTCTGTTGCATCCAGCGTTGCATCGTATCCTCCAAACCATAGGTATCATAATGCTAGAGAAAGTGACGACGAAGCTGAAGAGTATGGAGATAGTGATTTGGATGATTTGGATGATGATGATGAAGATGAAGATGACTACTACTCTGATGAAGATACGGATGCTAGATTTCTTGACCATGAAGTCTGGTCTGAAACGCATTTAACTGCATCAATGGAGTCGAGGACAGGGAGCTCTTCGCCACCTGCCATTAATCAGGAAGTAGAGAGTCTGATGGTGAAAACTCAGCTGCCTGATGAGGAAGTCAAAGAATTTGGATCAAAAACTAATGCCAGAGATAGAAGTGATTACATTAATTCAGTGCTCAACCCTGTAGAGAATATCTCTCAATGGAAGGCTGTAAAGTCGAAAGGGACACCTCTATTGAAGCCACAGAAGGAAAACTTTGCCAACCTCGAGGCTCCCCGGTTGTTGTTTAGCTCAGAGCCCATATTTGGCCAGGCAAAGTCTCATCAACTGAAAAATGTAAATCAAGAAATAGCGGTTGATACAAGTCTTTCAAATTGGTTAGCTTCTCCTGAAGTTCCACCCTCCAAGAAGACTAGTTTCAGTGGCTTCGAGACATTCACTAAATCCGAACAGATGACAACATCAGAAGGTTGTACTTCTGCAAGGAGCTTTGAAGATAGACCAATTTTAGGAGCGCTGACAGTAGAGGAGCTGAGACAAATTTCAGCATCTCCCTCCCCGAGGAAGTCTCCTAGTCGAAGCCCTGATGAGATGCCCATTATAGGGTCTGTCGGTACCTACTGGAATACTTCGGGTTCAGGAAAGCATTCCGGTTCAGCCACATCTTTTAAAGGCATACCAAATACAACCAGCAAGTACAGAGAGGTATCTTCATCTATGAAATAAGATAGAGAGTTAAAAGAGTTTTGCTTTCATGACATTTGTTGCTAAAATTTTTATGATATAAATGTGCAGGACATGAAAGTTAATTGGCACGCCACTCCTTTTGAGACGAGACTGGATAGAGCTCTCAATAGAGGTGCTGCATGAGCTTTGATTGTATGAAGTGATGGATCTCCTGGTGATTGAAGTGTGCGAGACTCTTTTTTTCCGCAGTTTTTTCGTCTGTCTGTTTCCCATTGTTTCTCATGTCTGAGAAGTATGTTTCTGTTTGTGAATTCCTACAGTGATTTGTATGCTTATTTAATTTATTTTTTCCTTGTAATCTTTCTGTATCATTCGAGGTTGTAATACAATACATTCCATATAAGGTGAATTGGTGGAATTGGTTTGTTTTCTGAGGCATAAATCTTGATTTCACTCTATTAGTACTAGTACCAAAATATGCAGTTTTTTCCAGTTCAAATCTAACTTACATTCTCCTAGTGAGATTATAATTTAATACTCGATCACATGATCAAAAACAGAACTTTATGCATTATAGATTATAGAAGTAGTTCTAGGTCAAGATTACAAGGTAAAATTGTAAATGCAATCAGCAGTCCACACCACATGGTTTGAGAATGGGGCCAGTTTGTTTGAGCAAGAAAGGATCAATTCTTACCCAAACAAGTGAGAAGATGGAAGCCAGAAGAATCGACCAAAGAACGACTATTGTAGGAGTTCGGTTTTGCCTTCCCATCAACCCCTTGAGGAATGGGTAGAGATGTACGATAACCCAGAAGGCGAAGAACAGCTTCCCAAAGAGAGGACCCCATGAGCCATATCCATTGTTGATGGCATCAGAAACCCCTGCAACCACACCTACCATGTTTAGGATGATCAACATCGTTGGTGGGATGAGAAGCGTCGTCCACTTGAACATGTATCGCTCCCCAAACTCTGGGTCCTCACCTGCCTTTGATGTCACTGTGAATTTGTGTCCACTCCAGCAAGAACCTTGAGCAGACCTTGGAAAACTGCAAATAGATGAGCCGAGACCCCGCCAATCACCCAGAACTGCTCGTTGCGCCACCAGTCCTCTATGCTAACGCCACTCCACCGGAGCTCAAGCACCCCCGTTATTATGATGGAGAGGAAAAGGGCTATAAACCATATGCTTGCTAGGTTATTCAGCTGCATTAGAGAGATAGAGAGAGTTAGTGAGAGGTGAATGCTGTCGGCCTTGTCACTGGCAGGTTCTTCTTCGTTTCAGCTGAGGGTGGTACTTACAGTTGGAACAATGAACTTGCCGGTGAGAAGGCAGACTGCTGGGAGGGTGCAGTAGGCCACCAGAGCAATGGAAGTGAATGGATAGACGATTGTGTTGATGTACGCAAGCCTCTCAAGCCATCGGAGCTTCCCTCCATTGGCGTACCAAAGTGGACAGTGTCGACTGAGGAAGATTTCGACAGAACCAAGAGCCCATCTTAGAACTTGGTGCAGCCTATCTGATAGATTGATGGGAGCTGATCCTTTGAAAGCAGCTCTCTTCGGCGAACAATACACAGATCTCCAACCTCTGCTGTGCATCTTGAATCCAGTCAAAATGTCTTCTGTCACTGACCCATAAATCCATCCAATCTGTTCACAAAATCAAACATAATTAAATTAAATAAAAGATTCAAAGCCAAGATAATGAATGATATGACAGAGCTAGCTACTAAGTACTAACCTCTTTGCCCAATTCAGTTTTTTCTTCATAACCACAGCTTATGACATGAATGGCTTCTTTGATCAGAGGCGTTTGGCACGTCCCACAATCAGGCAGGCCGCCGTCTTCCATGAGAGTGGAAGCAATGAAAACTGGGGACATTCCAAATCTTTTCTCAAAACTCTTCTGTGACATGAGTGATGACTTTTCTAGTTCATCATATCCTTCCAGCCCTTCCTCAATTTCCTCGAGATCGAAAGAGATTCAAGATGATTTTCGAGTGTAATCTTTGCCCATCATCTTCTTCTTCTTGCTGTGCAACCCAAGTAAAGACTTGAGTCCTTTTTTCTTATCCTTGGACTTTCTTGATCCTCCACAGCAGTAACAGCACCACTTAGGCCAGCAGTCACAGGTCATCGTAGGCCTTTTCTCAGATGCAGTGGATCATAGCCATATAATGCCTGTCTGTTGAAGACACACCCCGTCCCAATGTATACGGGCCCTTGGATGCCGTCTAGGCCTTTCATGTTGATCTAGCAAAACAAACATTTTCCTGTGTTAGAACTGTCTACAGTCGAAGGTGATCAAATTTGCTAGACATTGATCTTACATCAAAGAATACAACATTGCGATTTGCATATCTATCATGGCGATCAATACCATCAAATCTCTGTGGGAATTGGACATAACAGAGCTTCTTCCCTATTTGAGGACCCATCAAGAAGCACATGGCTTCCCTCACTGCTTTGCTGTTGTTGAGGTAATGATCACAATCCAAGTTCAGTATGAAAGGTGCATTACTCAGCACTGCAGAAACTCGAACCTGTTCATATTTTATACACAGATGGTAGATCAAGTGTCAATTTTAAGGTCATGGATGACAAATATCCTACTTCAACTTTAGCTAGGTACTACTCACGAGTGCGTTCATTGCACCGGCTTTCTTATGGTGCTGATAGCCTGGTCGTTTCTCACGTGACACATACACCAGCCGTGGTAGCTCCTTACCTTCAAGGTCAAGTGCCCCTTCACTTCCCAAGTACACCTGCAATGCAACACAAAGAGCTTCTTGATCTTGATTTTGATCATTATCAAGATCTTGATCATGATCATGATCTTGTTTTTATTTCATCATGATCATGATCATTTTGATTGAATCTTATCTTTATAGACCTGAATCATTCCAGGGTGATCATGAGTGTTGTTACCGGGCCATGGAGTGCCATCTTGCATCACCCATCCTTCTTCAGGTTTCTTCTGAGCCTTAGCCACCAATGCATTGATCCGCACCTTGAACTCTTCATATTCTCTCTGCAGCAAAAAATTAAAAAATAAAAAGTTAAGACATATTCATTCTCTTCTCTGACAATGTGCATCAACTTCCATCATAATCTAACACAAACAATAGGTCACCTTCATTTCTCTCCGATCCTTGACAAAAGTAGTCTGAACCTTATCCTTGAGGTAGTCAATTTTCTGAGAGAAGTAGAACTCAGGCGCCCTCGGCTCAATGTTGCAAACTCAGCTGTCTCAGCCAATGTGTCGAAGAGAAGCATGGAGGCGCCATCATCCGACACGTAGAAGCTCACTTTGTGGACAGGGTAGTCCACAGACAAGATGGAGAGAACAGTGTTGGCTGTGATGATGGGAGGTTCTTTGAGAGGATCAACTGGGCTTACGAAGAAATCAACGGGGGCGAGCTTGTTGGGCTCGAACCTCAAGGACAGGCGATCAAGATATGTTTCTCTGTTAATGGGGAACCATTTGGAGAACTGATCAAGAATCCATGATAGACCAAACCATATCTCACAGATAACAGAGATGACCCACAAGGGATATGCATCATATGCAGGGGTCGAGATTCTGAAATTGCAGAAGAAGCAGAGGATCATGAAACGGATCACAATCACTATTCGATATGGATTGATCAGCCGTGAGGGGATTGGGACTTTTCGCCATAGCGGCTGCCGGGCTTCAGCCATACTGATGAGCATACATACACAGCAACAACATTTTAGTTTGAAGAAATGAGATAAATGAAAAGAAAAGATTATGCATGGTTTGAAGAAATGAGGTTACACAAAGTCATCATCGTCGTCTTCTTGGCCTCCATCACTTGCTTTGGTGATGAGACCTCTCCTTTCTTGTCTGATTTTCCATTTCTCCATTCTTTCCTTCCATTCCTCGTCTTCTTTTTCAGCCTCCAAATCTTTACCTGCAACTGCATGCACAATATATATGTTTAGGAAGAAGAAGATGTGGGAAATGTTGTAGAATTTGGTAAGGTAATTTGATTACCACTTCCTGCAAAAGAAGGGACGTTGTCTTGTTTTGCAGGAATTTGAGGATGGTTGGAGTTTTCTTCATGCACCTGAAATTGCTAATAAGAAAAAAAGCATTTAAAATGATGAGAGCAAAAATTAATGTTTGTGATGTGATTATTATCACCTGCAGATGGTGAAGATGAGGAGTGTGATTATAATAACTGTTTCTGAGGTGAAACTGATCTTCAGAATCATCAGCAGCATTTTCCTCATCATCTCTTTCAATCTTAGCACCACCTTCATTGCTTGCAAAATAAATTAACAAAGTATATATGTAGCAGTATATGTTAATGTTACTTGGTGAGCAAATTAATTAAACTGTTGATGATAATAATATATACATACTTTGATGAGGCTTATTATAGTGAGTGTGGCATTGAGGGCAGTTATGGTGGCCTTCACTCCTCTCGTAGTCGTAGCAAGGCCGACAAATGGGGAAGCCACACTCATAACAGGCGACAAACATGTCTCTTCCATTCTCTTCCAAGCCTATCTTGTCTCCACAAATCTGGCACATCGCCGTGGATTCTCCTGCTATTGGATTTCCATGCTGTAATGCAAATATGAGAGCATCATTTATATGCAACAGCAACAACAGAGAAAGAAGAATCTTAAGCCTCTAGAGATACCTCATCAGCAGCATGCAGAGCATGGAGCTCATGACTTCCTTGAGAGCCACTCATGGGGCCAACAATGGAGAGAGAGAGAGAGAGAGAGAGAGAGAGAGAGAGAGAGAGAGAGAGAGAGAGAGAGAGAGAGAGAGAGGAAAGAGAAGGAGAGATGTGATTAGTTAGTAGGTCTAGGCGTGCATGAGTTTTGAAGAATTAATTAGTGTACCAGATTATAGGTAAGTGGTCAAGTAGAAGGTTTGTTTGGAAGAGAAGTTAGATTATTTATGCATAGGTTTGTTAAATTACTTCTTTTTGCCATTGTTTCCGAGTGAAGATAAAATTTAAGTCAAATATAGAGAAAAATGCATGGTTGTAACTTCAACTCTAAGATGTTTATGACAACTCACACTCACACCAAACTCCCTTTTCAAATATATTTGCACTTGTCACACAACTATTGTTTGACTTTTTCTGATTTCTGGTAGGCCTTTGTATTTTGGTTGTTTGTTTTATGCATAGTTGCAGTGAAATCTTTACTAGAGGTGTTTAATTTATGGGGAAAGTAGCACTCGATACTTTCAAGTGTTTTGCTAGCCCAAATGCCCAATTCTATCGCTCCAACTATTTTCTAATTCTTATCCCCATCTCACATACAAGGAAGCTCCAATATTATACTCCTATCGAGTTAAATGATCATTTACTCAAGTAATGTTTGCTTTTTATACCTCTAAATAAAAGGATAATATAATTAGATATAAATTTATTTCTAATAATAGGATCACAAATTTTATATTTTGTTTCGTAAGAATAATAATATATTTATTACCTCAATTTTTTTACTTTGTTCACTTTGAATGAAATTTAAGGATAAAAAAGGAAATGTTTAAAACACATGAGAGGTATAAAATTATCACTAAAATATATTACCATTTTTTTTGAGTTGAAACGTACCGAATTGAATCAACATAGTGCAATCTTCATGGTTAATGTCCGAATTAAATCCCCCTTCAATTAATATGCTTAGATCTATTTCTTAATTTTACGTAGAATTAGTTTGGTTTCACGTGTCAATGACACAAGGAAATTCTAACTCAAAAATTTCTGCAAAATAATAAATCTATACTTTGCACAGTGACCAAACAAAGACGAATGATTTGAGGACGGAGTTTACCCAATACACATCTTCACAACCCAACAAAAAAAAAGAAAAAAAGGATAAACAATCATAGAACCCAAATATTATTCATGGGCTCCGACATTTGTACATAGCTTCAACTAAATAATTAGTTAGGGTTGAAAAAGGTGGCTTTATTTCCCTATCTCTAGCACTGTCCGATGTCAGACAACTACATGCCAAAGGCACTCAAAATGGTAAAAACTTGCCGACTCCTCTCAGTTCCATTTAACACAACTAAAACTTTCACATCTCGCTACTCAAGGACTGGGGATGCGTCGATAGAATCTACTCATCGACTTTTGCACGCTTTGTAGGTGGCGAGCTGGGCGCGCCTTCAGCTTCGACTGTTTTTTGTTTCGCTCCTGCTAGCTGACAAGTACTAGCCGGCTCAGCTTCTGGACCCTTCGTTTCAGCTTCTACATCCGGATGATCTATGGCAGGCACATCTTTCAAAGGGTTCTCGGTGCTCGACGAGACCCCCTTGAGCATCAAGTCCGTGCCCGATGACTTGCACTGCTTCTCAAACATCATCTGAAGATATTTCCCCTGTTCTTCTATCCGAAGCTGTAAATTTCTTTGAATCTGCACAGCGGAGATGACATGACAGATTATGTGAGAAGCCCGGTATATCGCCTAACGTTTTCCACACAGAAATAATTAAAAGGGGTTTTCACTTTCAATCTCGAAAGGTGCAGTCACATAAAGGGTTACAGGTTTTCTTCTTCAGGGGGGAAAAAAGGCTTGTTACTCATGCTATAACAGTAACTGAAACGGAGATGCTACAGGGGAAGCCATGATTTAAAAGAAATCACCACAGAAAAAAATCTCAAGTCCCGCAAAGAAAAGCCCCATAATTATTTTCATGACATATGAAATGATAGTTAATGCAGTTAACAAAATATGGGTTAACCTATAGGAGAGCACCACTAGATCAACCAGAGACCGACGAGTCGGAAGATCCACCATAAATCTTAACTCTCCATAGCATGTAACTTTGATGTTAAGATATTCTCGAGGCAGAAAATTCATACCTCAAGTTGTTCATGGAGCCGCTTTTGGACTTCCATCTGTAATCGAAGTGCTTCGGTGATCTCAATACCCCTGTTTTTTAAACCAAAGATGCATTATCATTAGCAACAAAAATATACAGCATAGGAAACCACTAAAACCAGACAAAAATATCAACCTTCGCATTTTTTTTAGATTTTACAAATTGAAAAGGACTCGCTTAGTTCTATCAATTTAATGAACAACTCCATTAAGCATGTTCTCAGGGATTTTCTTATGCAATACTAAAAATTTAGATCCCATTCCTTAGTTCATCCTATTGCCCCGATGCATATTGATACTTATCATGCATTCCTACCTCAACCATTTATTCTTATATACAATTTCACACTGCGTAACACGAACAATTCCAGTAACAATTAAATACCAAAAGCAGTAGGCAGAAGACCTCGGCTGCATGGTTTTACAAGAAAGTAGCAGCACTGAGTCAAGGTATTAGTTTTGTTCATTTTATGATCCAGCTACCATACTTGGTCAGATATAGTTATAAACTCACGTTAGCGCTAACCCCACTTTACCAAGGCACCCAGTCAAGATGGAGTCACAGAACAGACTTAACTACACCTAATATGATTTGATTCCAGAAAGCACATTTATACCAGCATTGATTCAACAACTCACGTTTTTAAGTCCAGGGATGACAAATCTTCAATAGAGGCAGATATTTTCTCTGAAGATCCTGCAAGAGAAATATGGTATTTTCTTAGGCCATGATATGTACGTCAACAACTCAACTTATAGAATAACTCAGCAGCCAACACACATATTGAGAAAAGAGTAGCATCTCTTTGAAATATAATATAATCAAGGCGACTGAACACTCTTATGTCTTGAAAATTAGCAGATGTCATATAGCTTTGTTGAAAAGATTTTACTGTTAGTAGAGGGAAGATAGCACCTCAAAAAAAAAAAATAAAAAAAAAAAATTGGGAAAGATAGCAAAACCATGGACAGCATAGTATATAAAACAAACATGGGAATCTTATGGCACACCTTCTGTTGTCTCTGGTCTGTATCTCGCTGTTCGGTACTTCTGCAATTCAGGAACAATATTTAAGAAGAGTGAAAAGCCACAGTGAATACAGATTCTTAGGAAGGCCATTACTGCAGAAGAATACATACCTGCAGATGGCTTTTCACATGATAGATGGTCAACCCTTCAACTTTCATTTGTTTGAGAACACCCTTGGGGGTAGCTCCTGTAAAAGTGATAGAATGCTTGCTGTAAGGCAATTGATTTTGTACCAGATTAGTTTGAAGCAATGAAACAAGAAGGTGAATTACTTTCGCTGCCACCAAGCTTGTTGACTGCTTCCACAAAGCTCTCATGAAGTTCTGGGGTCCAACGCATGCGTTGCTTTCCTGGAGCAGCATTTGAGGATGTTTGAGCGCCACTTGTGCAAATTTCTCCAGGTGTACTGGGTAGTTGTTGGGTTATATGAGACTGTGGGTTGGAGATACTGGTGCATTGCTGCAAATGCAGATATGAAGAAACGTGTTATAAGAAACATATTATATAAGAATTTTCATCAACTGTATTGAAGGAGGACAGAAGATAAGCATTATAGAAACTCAAGCTGAGAAAAGTGAACCCCACCTTTGGCTCTGGATCTGCAACACTTGCATCAGCAAGAAGCCCACTCCAATCAGCAGTTAAAGCATCATTATCAGTAATAAGCTGATCCGCCCAGTCTTGCCAATCATTAGGTTTACCTATATCTTCATGCGGAATGATGACGCCACTACTGTTACTTCCATACAACTGACTACTCTGGATTGTTGTACTCATTGGAAAATTGAGAAAATCAGGCAATGTATCAGTGCACCAGGATTCATTGTTTTCTTTGTTAAAATGACTTGATGCAGTAGATTGAAGAAGTTGAGTATCAACGGAATGTGGTAATGTAACTGATTTTCCGCTACTTGTTGATTGAGAAATGAAAGGGGATTGCCTCGGATGCTTTTCTTGATGCTGTTGGACAGATGAAAAATGAAGATCGGTCGAAAATCCTGAAGAAGAAGATAATATATGTCCAACAACCCCATTGTTGGACACTGATGAAACAACAGTCGGAGGACGCTGCAAGAGTTCCCTCTCTAGAGAAACCTGCTGCGGTTCAGGAAATCTTGGATACGTCTCTTCCAGTGCTGTTGGAGGAACAGGAAATGAAGCAGATAGAGAAGCTGTGGTACCAATGCTACTAATTTGTCTTGGGCCTGACCTTTGAATAGATAAAGCATGCTTCGCTTCCATTGATATTGATAATTTAAGTGTAAACAATACTTCTATGCAAATTGTGAGAAAACAGCACTTTCTTTGACCACCTATTTAGCATATACCACAAGAACTCCCATTAAAACTATATATAAAGGAATAGCATATGAAAATATGCAATTATTATAATGAGAAAAACACAGGAAACTGTGAATCAGGTACAACTTCAACAAACCCTATTAACTCTGAATAGGAGATGTGTGTAGGGAAGCAGAAAGACATACAATACAGAGTTTGGAGTTAAATAACCAATTTAGTAGGCAGCACACTAAAATTTCATCATTTGGGCATCACCCAGTCATCTAATTCTAGATCTGCTCTAAGATCAACTTTTTGTGGCATATTCTCACAAGAGAAATCATCAATTCTTAAGCTAATCCAGTTGAACAACCAGAAATCTGAATATACTCTTAACACTTTAACAGTGATTCCAAAGTTCATTAAATGGAAATTCATCCAATAATAATCTGTAAAAGATCTGAATCGAACATGAAGAGCAAAGCTCAAAGATCAAGCTATCTTTCAACTGCATGGATTGCTTACCAGGAAATCAATATTTGTGTAATACTTACAAGTCCACAAAAGTCTTCCAAAACTTTACTAAAAAGTATGTCTTCTCTCCCCATAATAAAAGACAATAAATTGCAGAATCAAATCATGCACCATCTGTATTACATTAATCTAACAAGAAGTTAGGTACTTCTAAAACCAAGATAGAACCTAAAGGTAGTCTGTTTAACTTAGATGCGAAGACAAATTTTGATACATGCAAAATATATCCACTAGACATGTAAATTGTTAGGATGGCATGCTTTTGAAGTACTGAAGTCTATATGCTAGCATTTATACACCCTCTCCATTCCCATTAACTCAACGAAACGAACTCAAGATTAACACACAACTGGTCCTAAGTCCTAACAAAACCAAATTAAAGAAATCAATTTCTGCAAAATAATCACAAAAATCCCATGCTCAAATCATGAAAAGAGCCAATAAACACCTTTTGTAATAATAAAGCAGAGACCAGAAAATTTACAGACTCCAGATGAGATTCAAAAATTCACTCGAAGTCGACGTGTGTCATAATTGAAATATTGCATCAAACTCGGTTAAAATTGAAACTCTGAGAATTAATCAGGAGCAAAAGCATGAAAAACTTACCTAGAAATCACAAAAGGAATCAATTTGACAATGAAGCAGCAGCTCCATCTCGAATCATTGAGATGACAATAAAAAATCTAAGCCACAATCCCGTGATAGATGAGCAATATAGAGTATACGATAATGTGTGTGTACGTAATCTTCATGCCCTGCTTTTTCAGGCGGGTTGGGGAATGTCACGCGCTACCGTTCGCGGAGGTTCCGTCGCCGGCGAGTAGCGGAAAAGAATTGTACGGTGAGGAGTGCGCTTTTATATTGCTGTCTTCTAATTGAGTTTGGCTTCTTCCAAAACTTTATGCTCTTCTGTGTGTCTCACTCACGCGCATTCTATAGCGCGTCTATTACCCTCTGCTCAATTTATCATTTTTTTTTTCTAGCTATTCTTTTTCTCACGCGGCTAAAAGTGACACAAATATAATACATTACTTTTTAATTTTATTTCTACATTCACTCCGTCCCAGCGTTAATGATAATAATGATACGGGTTTCCAAAATTTTGATTAAATATTTTATCGATTGGAGAAAAGGTTCACACAATATAAAATTATTATTATTTATAATGATGTGTTAAATAATAATGAGTATAGTAGTAAGGTTAAATCGGTATTTTCTGATAAATTTTATTAATTCGGTATTTTCTGTAGAACATAAAATTGAAAGTACATTCCTTCAAAAAAAACTTAAAGTATATAGTAAAACCACAGTAAGATATTTAGGATTTGTATAATCATATAAAAAATAAAAAAATAACTATATTTAATATGGTAAATAAAAATTTTAGTTTGAGAATGATGATAGCAGTTAGAGGATAATTGAGTTAAAAATCATAATATTTGAATAAAGTTGGAAACTACAGTATATGCCAACATACTTGAAGATATATTGATCAAAATCCAACCCACTAATCAACTTGTAGTTTGGATTCTTACAAGAGAACAAAATCTCACATATATATTTCTTCCAACACAAGTTGCAGAAATGGGCTCATCGTTTCGATCACAAAGATAGTAGTATTATGTTTACTAACTAGGATAGGACTCATTATCCTTATTTTTCATCCACGATTCCTTCAATTACATCTCTTTGGATTAGATACATGTCCACCCAATAATTCCAAATATGAGCAATGATTACGAGCTATGAGATATTATTTGAATTTAATCCTTAAAAGTAAACATTAGTTTAGCTTATATTATTTTTATCTATTCGGCTTATCCCGCTTAGTAAACAACCCTCTAGTATGTTAATCCCTCCATTGGCACCATTATTAAAAAAAAAAAGTGCAAAAAGATAAAAAGTGGGAGGTCCGACAATTTTTAAAGAGTTAATTGTTTCCATTTTTGAGATGAAACTATGCTAACGAGAAACGGAAAAGGAAAAAAGAATGTTGTATCAAGAAGGAGGGGAGTACAAAAAGTGTTTTTCTAAACACATACATATTGTTGCATGGGACACTAACAAAAAGACTTGTATGTGGAATTACATTGGAGAAATAGCTTTTTTATCCCAATAAATGGATTTGGCATTAATTTTATCTCAATAAATATTTAATGATAATTTCATACACAATAAAAATAAGAGTAATGATGGTCGGCCCACACAAGCTAAAAATGGTAATATAAGTTTTGAAAATGAAAATATATCATAATTAATTTATCTAGTCGTATTCTGGCACTGAAAAAAAAAAAAAATGGCATCCTATCCTATCCTATCCTATGTCACCAATTCTTTTACAACCTGTTATGCAAATATTGGCATAAGACGGCACATATTTTTGGGTACCGTAATTTAAACTCAATATAAAATTGAAATGAATCAAAATGAGTATAGAGGGGCAGAGCAGCCATGGACCATGGTACCCCTATTTGACGAGGTTATCTGGCATCTCTAAGAGACTTTGAGTCTGCGTCGAGAAGGAGAAAAATCTGGATGTTCCTCAAAAATCTTAATAATGAGGGTTAGTAATTAAGGTATATTTATATATGTAATTCCAATCTAGTCTTGCTAGAAACAAACAAAACAACTTTGAATAATTTAGGTCACATGAGAAAAAGAGTGCCGCTGCACAATGAAGAAATCAGAAAAAAAACAACAGTAGCTTGAAATTTGATTCCATCTCAGTAATGGATGCTGGGCAAAGCCAAAGGTATATTCCACTTTACAACCAGATGTTAAGGTGCATGTTGCAGATATCAGCAAATGCAGGCACCATGTTCCAAGCCATTCTTCTTACTCCCCATGCACACAATATGCAGAGATGTTCAACAATCTTGAAATCATACATCTTATGATTCGGGCCTCCCCTCTCTTTTCCCTCTCGATATTTCCATCCCCACTTAAGCCAGAGGAAAACGAGGCAGCATTGTTCAAGCCCCTCCATGTAAAAGCTGCAGATGAAGAATGCATTAAGCTTAACTGCTCGTGATTGGACTCTTGAGTACTTGATTTACACAACTAATTACATTAATCGACTAGGAAAAAAAGTTCATTTTACTCATGGAAATCTCACCAATTGCAGCAAATGGGCAGCACAATCATGTAATAGTGGATCTTCTTGTTCCAGCACGTGATCCACAGATATGAAAGATATAAAGGCACCAAATTCTCTCAGCCACCTCACCTACAAGTACGTTCAAGAACAATTATAAGCTTTATAAGCTCGAAGGCTTTGACTACAAACACACTTTTGAGCAAAATATGAAGAATTATGGAAATTATGTATTCCAACATTTCCAATGAGCAACACAAGACGAAATGAAGCTATTCATACTCAAAAGTCTTTTAGACACCTAAAAAATCAAAATACCAAATTCATCTCACTGACTGAAGAAGCAAAACTAGCATTCTGCTAGCCAAGAACTCTCTCAATCAACATGTCTTATCAACAGTGGATCTCAGAAGTTAATTTCATCATCTTGACATAGGATGCAACTTCATTTCTTCAAAAAGTGTGCTGCCACTAGGTTTGTCCATATAGCTAACTCGGGCCTACTGTATCATACAAATAACTATTAATTTTCTGGGTAGCTGACAACATAATTCTTGGATGTTCTTGATGAGTTGATGTGATCAATTTTTGTCTGATAATCATTCAGATCATTTTGGAAGCAATTTACTATATGTTTTTGACCGGTAAATGTCATAGAGCTTTTCATTTAGATTTATATAAAAGAAGTGTACAGAGAATTGTGAAAACAGAATTGAATAAACCCACACTCTCTATGCTCCACTGTGCCGGCTAGACAACTGCAATACCTGTGAAAGAATAAAAAGCTTACCTAAAGACATCCGAAACCATCCAATATATAGGAATAAACAATCAACGTTCCAATAAGACAGTTAAACTGACCTGGGTGCCAAAGAATTTCCTATCAATTGACCCTCTAGCTCATGGAGATAGGATCTGAACAATTTTGACCTACAATCACACATAGCAAGAATGCAGTTTCCTTAAGAAGTGGAGAACTTCCATAACATAGTCCTTCATAAGGTTCTAAAAACAATTCGTAGTAAACATATTTGAATATGAAAATTTACCATGAAGGAATTGCAACTGCTGCAAGGACTGGGGATAGTTTCCACAATTGATTGACTTTACTGCTGAGTAAAACTTCTAGGTAGTTCACAACACTTTTTTCCTGAGTCAGACAGATAAACAGAAATCTAAAAATAACTAGAGTTGCTTTCTGGTAGCGATGTCAGCTTAATGATAAGTCAATTAACAATTTAACGTGCACTAGCCAGAAAGTGCATCCTACCAGAATTTGACTTGTTTGTGGAGGTTGACGGACACATGCACACAAAATGGGCAGATATTCATTTTTCCTGGATATTTATCATATTACATTTTCTAAATATTGGAAATCTTATTATTGGAAAGCAAAATAGCAGTATCCGGATTCAGTTGAAAATCAGGCAGTGGATTCTGCGCCCACAGTCAAAGGAGGAGCTATAACAGAACACGCCCAAGCCCTGGGTTAGGACGTCAAGCAAAAAGCTAGCATATTGCATCATGTTTTTTCTAGTGAGCTGAAAAACAACAAACTGAGTGTCTGAGAGAAACCATTCAGTTTGAATAACTCTATGATCTCATTAAGTAAAATGCAGAATGTGCGAATATGCAACTGTCACATTTTTCCACTTTAAGAACAATGGTACAGGAAGCCAACAAGTGAAAGTGAAAGGTCAACTGATAAGAGTCAACTCAGATTCCACTTTCCAAGAACATTGGAAGTTGATCAGCAGATTTTGCAATGGGTATCAATACATCATAGGGAGGAATTCTAACTGACCAGATTCAAGCAGAAGGTACTCCCTCTAAGTGAATAAATGCGTCCGTAAACTTTTTATTCAATGACGTAGATGGATAGAAGGACAAGAATGATCACCTTGGCATTTATGAGGCCCTCATTCGAAAAAAGGTCCTGAGACTTTCCCAGTGGTAAGCTAAACACTTCGTGATAGAGCTTTGATCTGGAAGGTAACTCATATGAAACAGACATCAGATGCTCAAGTAGAGCACTCCATTTATCTGCAACACATCCTAACAACAAGAGCTCCTGCAACACTAAGAATAAAAAAATAAACACACACACACACACACACAGAGAGAGAGAGAGAAGTAACTACATGTAACCCAAACTTTCTGCACTTCTTTTTCCTATAAAAGTACAGTCACTTTCCTGAAGTATCAAAGATTTCAGATAACAAAGAAAGCTCTGTTGGGGAAGTAAGCTAAATTCACATATTACTGTCATGAGTAATGAGTTAATTATATATATATATGTGTGTGTTTGTGTGTGTGTGTGTGTGTGTGTGTGTGTGTGTGTAATCATGTAACTGGTTATGGGGTTCTACTTTACTGCAGCAACAGAAAAGTGACAATGATATCTTCTATGCTCCTTAACTTTATGTAACAAATTTATAAGAGATTTCTAAGTGGTTGATTGCTAGTCAAATAGAAGCAATTTGGAAATGTGATACGGAAACAATGGACCCTTAACTAGAATGTTATCATGGTAGTCTATAAGAGACGTGTTATCATCAAGAAGGTCAATAAGCAGATCTTGGAAATTTCTTTACATTTTGATCCACTAACTTACGTATCTTGCACATTTAGTTATTAAGGAACAAAAATATAATAGCATTCTCATTAGAACATAAACTGTATCCCTGGCCAACTGTCCCTTTGAAGAGCATGAGAACTGAATGTGAACATAAGAGAGGTTTTTTTTAGATGGTCTAATAAAAAGAGTACCATTTTAATGTCAGAAAATATTCCACCGAAGCCTACACAGAAAATCTATTATGCTGAGATACAATGAGTGAATTTAGATGGAAGTGCTGGACAGGAAGGCCGTTGTAATCTGTCAAAACAGCTTCAATCAGTATATAAGTTTGTGTCCTCTATGTGTGCATTGATTTTAGTAGATCGTGCAGTACACTTAGAACAAGAAAATGAAAAAACTTAAGAGGTAATGGTTCGATTAGCTTACTATCATTTCACAGAAATCATCGTTCCCAGCTGGAATACATAATCGTTCTAACACTTGAGTCCATTGGCCTTCTGGCGCAGAACAAATCAAACTGGCACCAGAAATCATCCTTATGGTCCGCTTGTCAAGCATATACGACAAGCTTCTTAATCTCCAGCAACTACAGTAATCTGATTCAAGTGGCAGGTCCTCGCTTCTTTACAGCAATATCAACCAAAAAAAAAAATACTTTATGCTAGAGAAAAACTCAGTTCCACTTAAAATCAAGTATAAATTACTAACACTTTCAACAGAAAACATATAAAGTAAGTTCATACAGCTACGTAGCTTCAAAGGTAATTTTCATTTCTGATCCTAAGAACAGTTCAACTTGATTGTAAATCCATATCCCTGGAAAGGTTTCCCTTGTGAATTTGTCTGAGCCTTATATGAACTTCCAACCAAAATGATCAAGATTTACACAATCCTCGATCAAGAACCTGACATTGAGATCGCAACTTACAGGTACTTAGATATTCCATGTATGTACCTTTTTAATACAATAAAGAAAACTCATGAAAAGGTGGACCATTTTCAAGAAGCAAGACGTCATTTCAGTCTGCAAGTTAAGCTGCTTAAAAGAGCTGAAACCCTAATTCAATATGAAAATGGTCAGTCCTCCTATATGAGCTATAGATTATGCCAACTGAGAATTCCTAAGTAAAATTGTTAGAGAAATACTTCTTAAAGCTCCTATCATTGGGCATCATGGGCATAAGCAGCTAGATTATTGTCAACACTAAGCAAATTTGACGGATCAATCTTGCTTAAATCAAAATAATCAATCACAGAATAATCTAGATGACAGAATGAGTTTTCCAATTTTAACCACTTTCTCATTTCTGTGTAATATGAAATAGAGGAACTAAGTAAAAGCTCATCATGCATATGAAATAGAGGAACTCAAGAAACTACATTGTAGAATGCTTCAATGGCTCTGAGTTTGATGTACTGCGAAACTCATCATGCATATTTTGTCTTAGAGTTTTCCAGATGTTTTCGAAGCCAGCCTCCGCTGCAGATGAGCATGATACTGCCAATTGCCTTTTACCAAGTTGTTGGATAGTGGCCACACTAAAATCACCATCTTCCCAATTGTCACGTTCCTCTCTTGGAACAGCATCTGGAGTTGAAATACTCAACTTTGCACCAAATCTGCTGCTCTCTTTAAAATTGGAGCCATTTGAAGGAATCCGCATTAATTTTTCAAGATAGACATGAAGGCCATCATCATCTATCCTATTAAGTTTGCTAATGTCCATCTCGACAGATGCTATCATTATAGCTTTTAAATGAGACTCCCTCAGTGGAAATGTATGAATTAGACGCTCTAACATAAGATCCTTCGCTCTACCCAGCTTAACACATGACAAATGAGCAAGATCCTGCTCAAAACCAACACAGAGAATATAAGTAAAGGAAGACATAGCAAATAAAAAAATCGAGAAATTTCAAATCATATGGGACTCAGAAACACTTAACCTGAGGAAAATTCGGATCCGTTGTTAATTCATATAAAAGAGCATCAAGCTCTTTAACAGAGTCTTCATAATCAACCGAACACAGTAAGTCCGTCAACACCTAAATGCGTTTAAAAGAAATATTAATCAACAATTAGAATAGAGTGGAAGGAATCATTTCCTCAAATTTAAACAGATTAGGCTCGTAAACAAAGTCCTCGCATCTACAATTAATCAGAAAGTAAAACCAAGACGGCTTAGACCAAAATGGGCAGTGTTAATCCATTGAAGAGACTTGTGAAACATCCATCGGGCTGAACATTTGTTCCTTTCGAATTTCTTTTCCAACATTGAATCAACACAGAAATTTCAGCTATTTATGAACCCGTGAGGAAACATACTAATATTCTGGTAAATTATTTATGAACCCGTGAGGAAACAAAGAAGAGGATCGAAAATTGGGGAATGCATCATCACTCACTCACATTCTCAAGAAAGAGCGCCCAGTGGAAGCATCTCTTGATGTTGTCGGAGTCCCAATTCGCGAGGCGGCCGGTTGATTGAAACCCCGAAGCCAAAATCAACATATCAATGTAATTTTTGATCAATTTCATTAAATCTTCAATTGATATTTCTGGGTACGACCAACCCATTTTCTGATTTTGTCAATCTGTAACCCTAAATTCCATGCCACCACTTCGATTCAACTGATCAACTAATGGCACGCTCATTGAGATTTTGAGATGAGTGTTTTATTTTCCCGCGCTGTTGCAATGTTTTCAGAATCCGGATTAAATTGCACAATTTGTTACTTCTACTAAGAAAAATTACAGATGTCTTCCTTCCATTGATGCCGCTCAATTTACCTCACATTTCTTCAATACATGTCTTGCTCAATTTATCACATACTAAATAATAAAAAATATTAATTCTTTAAAATCATTCTAGAATGGTGAAACCTACCTATTTTACCTTTAGTATTTTCATGTCATGTTTTTATCAGATAAACTTGTATAATACTCCGTCCACGATAAGTGTAACTCGTAGGGATTGAAAATTTTAAAAATAAAGGAGGGTGGGTGACAGTTGAAAATAGATGTGTTAACTTTAATAGAACGATGAGGAGGTGACACATATTTTAAGAAATAAAGGAGAGTAGTGAGAGCTGGCAAGATAGATTTGTTAATTTTAGTGGAACAAAAAAGAACGGATGGTAATGAGGAAGGGTAAAACGGTAATATTAAGTGATGTAATTTCCATTTAAAAAAAGATTACACTTATTGTAGAGGACGGCCCAAAAAGAAAATAAGATCATACTTGTCGTAGATGAGGGAGCAGTAATTATGCTTTTAGAAATAATTTCCTAATAATATGTTTTATTGAAACAATTTCGTAACAAGTTTTTTTAATTGAAATAGTAGTTTTATAATAATATAATATCTTTATTTTGTAGTAGCATTTCAAACTTTCGGCATCTCTAAATCTTGTAAAGAAATTCACTCGTAGTCAATTGCTGAAAGGATGATCATGTCACATCAACGTTGTAATGAAGTTGTTTATGTAAACAGATAACAAATGTGGTTAAATTTTCTATCAATTAAAAGGTGGTTGAATGATAAACATTCTGAAAATCACATCAAAGTTTGAAAATGGGGTAAAAATCATGACTCGACAAATATCGACCCACTTTATATTAGGGAACATTAGAGTAACTCTCAAATGTTTGAGTGCGTTTTTTAAATATGTCTCATTTATTTAATTAAATAAATACAGAACATTTCAAAATTAAACGGAGTCTGACGTGAACCGGTTTCCCTTATAACACCTCATACAAAACAACGCCATTCTGTTAAAGATTAATAAGAAGAATATAATTAAGATTTTCTGAAATCTATAATAATAATAATAATAATAATAATTAATTGTTATTATTATTATATTTATCATATATAAAAAGGCAACTTTTAATTGACAAATCAATTTGCAATTGATTTGGATGGCGATTTTGGAATTATTATCAATCTATGCTAATTTTTTGTAATTATCTTTAACTATTAGCTTATGTCTTTAGATGAGCAACTGTGTCAATCACGACGTTAGAATTATGAAATTGACAGAATGATTGAGTTCACAAATGATGAAGCGTTACATGATCACGAACTTATTGATCTTCATATTGAAGAAATGAGTAACATTGGTAAGAAATCAATTCGAAATTTCTAAATTTTAATCTTAATTGTTTTATATATTATAGTTACAATTATTATGTTACTGATTGTTTTTTAGGACATTATGTTACTAATAATAATGTTTTTTTTTTTTTATGTATTTAGATGAAACAAATTGTCAGATGTCACATAAACTAAGTTCCACTGGACTTTTGGATGAGGATCAATTAATCATTGTGTCATGAGTGTATAAGACAAAATCCTGACTTATATTTCAGTATAGATGATTTCGATTATTTATATTTTTTTAATGATTGTTATGGATATTTCATTTTTTAATTCAGGGGATCAGATTTATCTGATTTCTTATGACCCACAAGTTCGTACTGATGGATGTGCTAATTTAGCAATTGAGAAGTTCTTTGACAGTTCGTCATTGAGAGATGTATATATGCATGTATACACATATACTCAAACAGATATAATATGCATTTTTCTTATTATTTGTCTTTAGTCTTACACTTTGTTTTCATATTAATTAACCTTAGTGTGAAAGAAACTAAAATATTTTATGTTTAATTTTTCATCTGATTAAATGAAATAAGTAACATGTCTGTTTAATGTCCTTAGTCAATGGAAAATTTTCAACTTTGTTTAGAAGTAGAAGTCTATTTGATGAAATGTTTATATCAATCGTCATCCTTCTTTCAAATGAAGTTACAAATATCATAGCAGTTATTTAATTTGTGCTCAAAAGAATATTCATTATTTACTTAAAAATTTAGTATTATTTATAACAAATAGAATATTGTTTATTATCTATATAATATTGGAATATTGGCGATCCAATATACAAATGCCAATTTTGTGGAGCCTTTTTTTGATACGACGGGAGTTTGGCACAAATCAAGAAGCAAGAAGTATCAAAATACTCCTCGTGTTGTAGAAAAGGTGAAACAGAATTGCCAACAATGAAACAACCTCCACAACTATTGGATGATCTTATGTACGGAAATGATAGAAAATCCAAACATTTTCTTGAGAATATTCGCTCCTACAAAAGTATGTACTCTTTCATGTATATAGAAGGCAAGATAGATTTAAGTATAAATATTGAAAATTCGCCGTCCATATTCAGATTGGATGGCCGAAATTCGCCATCCGTATTAAGAGTTACACTTTTGTGGATATTGAGAAAATTTTAAAAAGTTTTGGGAAAACCTTAAAAGACTTCGAAGCCATGCCTTTTTCCAAGTGTTGAATATTTTGAAAATGATGGAAATAGATTGATCAATGATGAATTGAGATATGATCGGAATTTTTTGCTGGAGGAACACGAAGTCTTGGTTTCTAAGCTTACGGATGAGCAGCGGACGTCTATGTGACTGTCATGGATGCAGTAAATTCCAATTCAGGTGGAGTGTATTTTGTCTACGTTTATGGTGCTACTGGAAAAACCTTTATTTAGAGGACTCTCTCTGCAGTTTTAAGATCTAAAGGAGATATTGTTTTGAATGTTGCTTCGAGTGGTATTGCATCCCTCTTATTGCCACGTGGAAGAACTATCCATTCACGTTTTAGAATTCCAATCAATGCTAATGAAGATTCAACATGCAACATCAAACAAGTGAGTTCATTAGCTGAACTTATTGTTAGATGTAAGCTTATTATTTGGGATAAAGCACCGATGATGCGCAAATATTGTAGCTTTGGATAAACGTCTTCGAGATATAATGCAGTTTGTTGATCAATCAAGTGAAACCAAGCCATTTGGGGGAAAGACTGTAGTTTTTGGAGGAGATTTTCGACAAATATTACCAATTATTCCTAAAGGAAGCAAACAAGATATTGTTTTCTCCGCAATTACTTCATCATATATTTGGAAAGATTGTAAGGTGTTGGTCATAATGAAGAAGCTTTGGAGATTGAACAATTTTTAAAATGGATTGCTGGTATAGGAGATGGAACGATTGGTGGTCCAAATGATGGTTATGCATAAATTGATATTTTAATGATATTTTGGTCAAGTATTATCTGGTGATCCAATTGCATCTATTGTTAATAGTACTTATACCCACTAATACTACGTATACAAATTATCTACAAGAGAGAGCAATCCTTGTACCAACTTTGGATATTGTTGAATCTGTCAATCAATATAAAATTGATCAAAATAGTTCTAATGTTAGCCAAAAAAAAAAATATAGTTTTAATGGCCAATTGTATTTGAGTTCTAATACACTATGCAAATCAGAGTCAAATATCAATCTCTTACAACAAGTGCATACTCCGAAATTCTTGAATAATATAAAATGTTCAGAGGTTCCAAATCACGAGTTGTTCTTGAAGGTCGAACTCCTGTTATGTTATTGAGAAATATTGACCATGCAAATGGGTTGTGCAATGGCACTTGATTGATGATAATAAAGCTTGGAAGTCATATTTTGGAAGCAAAATTCTTATAGGAGACAATGTAGAAAAAAAAGTGTTGATACCAAGAATGTCACTTACTCCAGCAGATTCAAGATTGTCTTTCAAGTTTCAGTGACGTTAATTTCCTCTTATTACCTCATATGCAATGACCATCAGCAAAAGTCAAGGCCAATCTCTTTGTCATGTTGGTTTGTTCTTACCAAAACCAGTTTTTACACATGGTCAATTATACGTTGCTATTTCTAGAGTTCGAAATCGTAGTGGTTTAAAGATATTTCATGCGATGACCATCAACAAAAGTCAAGGCCAATCTCATTGTCATGTTGGATTGTTCTTACCAAAATCAGTTTTTAGACATGGTCAATTATACGTTACTATTTCTAGAGTTCGTAGTCCTAATGGTTTAAAGATATTTCTTTCTGTCAAGAAACTATTGATAGTAAAGTCACCATTATGAATGTTGTATATGAGGAAGTATTTTAGAATTTATAATACTTCCTCGATCCCACTCATTTTGTCCACTTTGAATAGACACAGAAATTAAAAAAAAGTTATTTATTTAATAAACTAGTGGATGAGATTGAAAGGGAATGAGAGAGAAATTCTACAATCACTCATTATGTCTATATTTGGATGTAGACAAAATGAATAAGACGTCAATTTAAGAAAAAAGAGACTAAATGAACGGAACAGAGGGAATACTACTTAATATTATGTCTCCAAGTTATTGATTTGAATTTTATTATATGTATATATATTTATATGCAATTACTAACTTGAGATCGCAATTTTTTTTAATGGAATAATTATAACCATACATGGCACGGGTACAAAACTAGTTAAAATTATTCCCAAGACTCAATTTTAAACAAGAAACCTGCAATCAAAAAAGACAACAAATCTAGTCCATCGGTCATGAAAAATCAAGGTGGATCACAATTTAAATTAATCACTTGTATAAAACAAAGGATCAGACAATTAAATAACAAAACTTCACTAAAATAAAGCCAATCATAACAAGTGAATTCAAATATGACACACATTTAGTCGTTTTCTCCAAACTACTGCTCGCATGAGAAAAGGACAGTACAAACGATATAAGTGAAACTACTAATCTCTAGACAATGGCATTAGCAGCGCTGGCAATTCTCGGCCACAGATCAGCACACTCCTTTCCGATGGGGCCAGTGATGGCCGAACCTATACGCAGGAGAAAACATAAGCGATAATAATGAAAATCAAAGCAACGTGGCAAGTGTTCATGATAATAAAAATAACTTTGAATCCAAGAAAATTAAATTCCTGTACCTTTCATTTCACCTTTAGGATTCACAATCACACCAGCATTGTCTGTATTTAGAGAGAACATGTAATTGGTAAGGATTGGCAAAAGGCAAACAAGAAAATGCTCTAGCTATGAAGAATGGTCATGAATGCCACAATAATTGTTAAACTAGAAATGCAAGATCAAAGAATTAAATCAACTACATAGAACTAAAACTAAAAATTCCTATTAATTCACTAAATTGCCAGAAATCATTGAAAAACTATTAAAACCATTCATACCAACCTTATAACATGTCTCTCTATAAGTACCAGTAAACATAAGACTTGTATAAGGTTGTGACTTTCCTAATGGCCTCAAAATACAAAGCTAGCAATATCTGCATTAGACTTGACTTACACCAATAATACAATGGAATCATCAAGCAAATGCTTACACATAGAATAGAACAAATAATTACTTGTTTACCAAAATGCGAGTAGCAAACTAGATAAATAAAGTTAATTACGAGCAAGATCGGAACTTTAATATACTTAACAGCACCAAAAAGGTAGAAAATGAAAAGACGAGATAGAATTACCTTCGAAGTACATGAAGACTCCGTCCTTTCGGCGCCACGGCTTGCGCTGGCGGACGATGACGGCAGGCATGACCTTCTTACGGAGATCGGGCTTCCCCTTCTTCACGGTGGCCATAACCATGTCGCCAACGCAGGCGGAGGGCAGCCTGTTGAGACGACCCTTGATCCCCTTCACGGAAATGATGTACAGATTCTTCGCACCAGTATTGTCGGCGCAATTCACCGTCGCCGCCACCGGCAAACCCAGCGACATCCTGAACTTGTTACCCGCCGTCCCTCCGCGTCCTGCCACCACAAAATCAAGACATAAGCATTATATAACTGGACAACGAGGAAAACAATATGATTTAATCCGGTAATCGATGATCGGTCGATCATACCTCGCTTCGACATTTTCGCAGGACTCTCTCTCTCCCTACAGAAGCACAAAGGAAATGAAGAGTGAGAGGCGCTAGGGTTTTGTATCTGAAATTACAAGCGTGCGGGAAGTGGGCTAGGGTTTTTTTTTGTTGTTGTTATATTTTTGAGCCCAATTCTATTATTTCTTCCCAAAGATAAGGTAACCGTGCCTTACACATTTTTTCAAGTGGCAAAAGTACTTGAAAAAAAAAAGGGTAAATACAATTTTTTTATGGTTATGTGATGAAGCCGTCGTTTAGCTCCGAACAAAAAATATTTATAACTCATACGCCTATAGTAAGCGGTAGTCAGCGGTAAATAGGGTCGAATCCAAGAGAATTGATGTAGTCCCTCTTTCACGTAACCGGTGTTGCAAAATAAAGTTTTGGTCTGGACTGCACTCGTCTTGGTCAACAGGTACTGAAAACTAAAGAAAAACTTGATCAATAATAAAAGATACCTAGATTTGGGTCGTATCATTGAACATAAAACACTCACTCGGTCATTGGTGCAAAGATTTTGGTCACATGCAATTACTATTCGATTTCCAAGTAGATTAATTCTAGTCGTATGGTCACGAAGTCACGACTAGAATACTCTACTCTTCATCTATCCTTTTAATTTAGATTATGCCAGAGACACTCTAGATAAAATCTCATTCCTGATCAAGACAGCCACGAAAACTCTTCAACAACTATCTTGCCCAAGAAGCATTAATTTCTTTTAGACCCAAATCACACAAAGATGTGCCCAAGACACCGACTGCTCTCCAATACCTAATATTTATTCGGGCACAAGAGACACTTTAGTGTTGACCCCCACTCTATTGGTGGTCTAGACGCCTTAGCTTATTGGTGATGAAGCAATTAGTTATCTTGCCCAAATCTAATATAGCCCTAAGTATTTTGGGAATAAAAGCATGCACGTATTTAACTCAAATTAGACATCACGAGTGTTTCGGTTTATGCTCAAATCATCTCACCAATTCAGGCTTAGGAATTTAGCTAGACATAATATAAGTTGAAATCAACACAAAAAATATAAAGGAAAACATATACTTGGAATTAAACCTGAAATATGAATTGTACTCCAACAAAACAGAAAACGCCTTGGCCACAGTAGCCAGCATAAACTAAAGCAAAAAATATAAAGTGTTGCCCGTGGGACTTGTTTGTTCCAGTTGTCTCAAACTAAAACGTGAAGTAAGGTATAAATCAGAATGATTTACAGAATGAAGAACAACCATATATATAAGCGAGAATTAGGGTTGAAGTCGATTTCCGTCATGGGCTGGACTTATTCCCTTGTTCGGCCTTCTTTCCTTGTTTGGCTAGGACTTGGATTCACTTTCCTTCTCCTTGGTAGATTCAGCTTTTGATAGGACTCTTTAAGATTAACATGGAATGTTTCCATTCTTATCTTCTTCCTTGGAGAGAAAGTAACATCCTCCGCCCTTGGCTTCTTCCACTATGTCTCGGTCACGTCAGTGCTCGCCTTGCCCACGATCTGCGTCACTCCAGGTACTATCTGCTCGGCATGAAAATATGTTGGGGGGGGGGGGGATACTACTTCACTTGTAGCTTTACTCTGAATATTCACTTTGTTGCCCAAGCTGCAAACTTCAACCCTTTGCTCATTTACAACGTATCGTTGCCCATGACCTTTTCAGCAGATTTTCACTAGATTATGCCCACAATGTTACCTGTCTTGCTAGCACACACTTCCTCAAACTTGTGCCCTCGCAGACACAAAACAGACTCTAAACACACACAAGACACGAACAAAAGGCATACAAAGTGAACACAAATTATGGTTTCATCATCATGTTTGTGTTGAATAAAACAGTTTTATTCGTAAATTTCAAAACAGTTAACTCTTATAATCGGTTTTGTCTACAAACATATCTCTTTTGGGCTTAAGGCCATGCGCAACCGTCGAATCGATCTCCACATCAAGCTGACTTGATGCGCACCGCCGGGTTGCAGCATCGGGGAGATCGAGCCGAGGCTCGCTGGATCAAAGCAGCTTGTTTGGCCGATAAATACAGTGCGTGCGTTACACACGCCTATTAAAAAAATGAAAAATCCGGCAACAGCTAGGAAGAAAACGGCTAATTCACAACGTCCACATCCGGCAACGGCTAATTTCGGCCGATTTTTTATTTTATTTTAACATCTATATATAACCATTTCACACCCACTCAACAATCACACCATTTCATACTCCTCTTCAATTCCAATTCAATCTCTTCTACTTCACACCAAAAATGGATCCCTACGATGCTAACAATCCCTACTCGTCAAATTGGTGCCCCGATATGTCATAACCTTACTTCGTCTCGGCCGGTCTCGACTTAATCAATCTTAACGAGCCTCAATCCGAAGAGTGGGCCACCTCCACAACTTATGCCAACGTCGAGGAGGAGGAGCCCATCGCCCGCAACGCCGGAAAAAGCGAATGAAAAGGAAAAGTCGTCGATGTGAAAAAGGAGAGAACGAAGCGGCACAATTACACCACCGAGGAGAGCGTCGTGATCCCTCAAATTTGAAAGGAGGAGACATGCAATTCTATTCGCAGCGCCGACCAAACGGGTGAAAACTATTAGGACCGAGTGATTGACCGTTTCAATGCCTTTGTCCATGCCGACCCACTTCTCAACAAAGGGTAAATCAAATGTCATTTCCAACGCCTTGTCGGCGAAGTCAAGGATTTGATATCCGCAATCCAAAGAGCGAACGACCAACGTGAGAGCGGAACTTGCGACTACATGGTCATGATGAAAGCCCAATGGATATATCGTCAAGAGCACAACGACTTACCGTTCAAAAACTACAAGGCTTGAGAAATTTTACGCAATTACCTGAAGTTTCTGACCCTTAAACTCGGAAATGTTCACTCCATAAAACGGGCGAAGAATATGGCGGAATGTAGTTACACGATGACTTCCTCCGATCAAGACCCACCCCGGCGGAATGTATAGTTAAACGGGCGAAGAATACAACGGAAGATGACGAGGCGGCGACAAGGGCGGCGAAAGGAAAAGGCAAGGAAAGCTCGGACTCGACGTATTCTGACGCACCAGCGTGGATGAAGTCCACCAACGCCAACCTTGTCTCGATATCGGCAACGAAGGCGGCAGAACCGAGACTATGCGTAAGACTGCCTGAGTGAAACAATATGCTCTCGACATGACGATAATCGGGAAGGATACGTCAAAAATGACGGCGGAGCAATTCTATATTTATATGAAGATGGTGGAGGAGGTGAAGAACCGCCGATGATGGTAGTCGATTTTTTTTTTTTCAAATTATATAATTTCTAAATTATGTAATTTTTATTTTTATTTAAATTAATATAATTTTCATTTTTAGTTAATGTTAATTTAATTTTAATTTTCTACAAATTCTATCCAACATTTCATAATTAATTTCATCAACCCCCTATCAAGCCACCTTATTGCAGGTAAGTAGCTTATTCTGGGGTGCACAGCCCATCAAGCTCCCAAAGGGCTCAAGGGTTGTGGATGCTCTTAAGGGTAACTGAAATTATTTAATCCTACTTATATGCAATTTTATTGTCATCAAAAAAAATTATTCATGATATTTGTCGCTTAACTATTATAATTATAAAAGTATTTCATTTTATATTATTTAAAATGCAATATTCATGTTTGTTCATGGCAAACATAAAATACTAATTTAAGATATAATTAAAACACATGGTGGTAATGTCCCTTAAAAAAAAAAAAAAAAAAAAAAAAAAAAAAAAAAAAAAAAGAAAAACATATAGTAGTAATAAGTAATGGAACAGGCCCCGGCCCCGTGCCCCCAACTTAAAATCACCTCATTGTCGGTAATTCTAAATGTAGCCCTTCTATAGTCCCTTAATTTAAATAATAATAAAAATAATTATTAGCGGACTATTATATCCTTTAACCTCCAATTTATTAATCTACACAAACTAAAAGGGAAAATCATAGTCCCGAACAAAATGAGTGCATTAGCATCATGTAAAGCTGTAAGTTTCTGTGTGTGATATTGCATGAGATTTTTTTTTTCTTCTTCGGGTGCAATGACTGTATTTGTGTACGAAAGATAAAGACAGAGAGAGTGAATGAAAAAAAGGCTTAGTGGGTGTTTGGCTTAACTTAAAAGCTCCTCAAAACAACTTCTAAACTCCTAATTCCTTAGTAATGAATAACTTTTAAGTTGTTTTAAAAAGCTTAAAAGCTTAGTCAAACACGCTCTTAATTTGAATATGGAGGCGTTTTGCTATTTAGAATTGCCCGGACTGACTGGATTATATCAAAGGTTTGATTAAATCTCATTGGATACGCAAACCCTTAATTCAAAAACTTCAACACGATCGTCCTCCGAAAAACTGGCAAGATGGATAATTTTGAAATAATTAATTATAAATTTCACTAGTATATACTTTCATAGCATCCATTTCACAAACTAATGCACAATCTTATTTGTTTGTACAAAAAAAGAATGTATAATTGTCAGGTAGAATTCCTTCTCGAAGACCTATCTAATAGTTAGAGATCTGAGTAATCTTTTTGAGCTTATTTCTGTGTGATTGGGGTGGGGTTGGGGGGGGGGGGGGGGGAGGGGGTTGTTATTATACGGTTTTCTTATTTGAATTAGCTGAACTAATTTGGGGGTTATCATTAATGGGGGTTATAACTTATATAGGGTATATTAGTACATTAATAATTATTTTTATTACCTTTTAAAAGAAGAGTATAAAAAGTAAATTGGGGGCTATGTTTAGATTTAACCTCTCATTGATTATGGGGCCAAAGTCCATTTAGACACGTTTGATGAGGATTAGTAATATCATTCCCTCCACCGCATGGGCTACTAATTGCAATGAGTGATTTTTCTTTTTTTTTCTTTTAACAACATTATATAAAATTTGAAAGACCGTGTGGGGGTAGGCTCGAGCCCGTGACCTTTGGCTCAGGCACTAACCACTCTACTACTAAACTAACACACATATGAGTGAAAATCTTACAGCACAGCAAAGCTAGATGTCAGTAAATCAGCTGTTCATGAGAATGAAATAAAAAATGGAGTTTAATTACAAACACTAGCCACAGATTCTGCCATTTTCTGGGATCCATGCTTCATATATTACTCAGACAAATTGTTCTCTCATTTGAGCTTCATCTAGATCTTAATGCATAATACAACGTATAACATGATTACATGATACTAATTAATAAGAGATAAAAAAAATATTTTTAAAAAAACACT
This sequence comes from Schizonepeta tenuifolia, assembly GCA_029490685.1. Classification (NCBI taxonomy): domain Eukaryota; kingdom Viridiplantae; phylum Streptophyta; class Magnoliopsida; order Lamiales; family Lamiaceae; genus Schizonepeta; species Schizonepeta tenuifolia. Next base: position 77,229,422 of record CM055957.1, on the reverse strand, counting down.
GACATTACCTGGACAGTGTAAGTTCAGCAGGGCGTCTACCGAAAAATTGTAGTTTGTCATTTTAACTGTAGAACCCTAACAATCTCAGTCATTTGATGTTGTAAGGGGTAAATTTGTAAGTAAAGTATAACAGCCACTGTGGTCATCTCCTACCCCCTCTAGATCCTAAAACACGAAAGACAGTATTAGGTAATAGATGGTGTTTAATTAAAAACATTTGCTCGTGCTTATTATACTTACTAGAACGTTTTATGTTGCGGCAGAACTTGCTACCACATTGACAATGGAACGCCTTAATAGGGTGCTCGTGGTCATCAAAATCAATGCCATAATCCTGCTAGCATTAGGGATCATCAGCAAAAGGAATATATATTACTTAACTGAAATATGTACTCCAAAACATGACATGAGTGCTCCACATTACTTTCGAGGTACAATTTGAACAAATTTTGAAAAAATTGGAGCATTGAGCATACACACAAACTCGCATGAGCTTAATCGTGAACTGATTGAGCAGGGTATGAATCTCAGGAATCAAGGTGAGCAAATTCAAAGATAAAGTTTAAACCAACTTACCCACGTGAGTTCTTCCATGGCTTTAACTTTTCTACTAGTGAAGAAGGCAAGCTGAGGAGCACAATCCAATTAGCTATGATTAAACTTGAATCCAGACAATGAAAATAAAAACAAGATATATATTATATTTATAGGAATTGACTGTGATTTCATACGTGATAATAGTGGTGATCGGGAGTCTCCACCTCCACAGGTATCTCCACTAAGGTCGAGTCATAACACCTGTCATGTTTATGGGATAAGAATGATAAGAATATCTGCAGTTTCTGTCAGAACATATGATCATGGAAAAATAATAATTCCGTTGATTGGTAGGGCTACTAAATGGATCAATATATCATTCTCAGAAGGCAACCGATAAAATTTTTAAATGAAATTTTGTTCAGGGCACGCACAATACATTAGCATAAGCAGAGCCCTGGGAAGGATGCACAATGTTGAACTGTAATACAGCTTCAGCAAAAGTAGCAATTTTGTTTTCAACACATTCTAATATGGAAGACATCAGAACAAAATTTTAACAACATATTCTATCCCATCGGATGCACCTATAGGGATGTTACAACTATCAATTTCCAGAAAAAACAATTAAACATGTGCCGATTGCATAGTTTGATATAAATGAACTTACTTGTGATTGATAAACCTTGCTACATTTCCATAATATGTAGCATCTAAACAAAGAGCTTCTTCATCCTTCAGCACTCCTTCTGCACACCAATCAGCATCAAGAAGAACTGGATACGAATGTTTCTCCCCTTTAGGGCTCCTCAAAACACGTTCAAATAGCTCCGCATTTGTTAAAACTTCTCCAACATATTCACAAACAAATGCACCCTTCGGCAGGTCCTCAAGTGTACGTAGACCCCAACCTTTTCCTTCAGGAGTCATAAACACCTGATATACATATCAAGGACAAATAAGATGATATTACCAACTTCAAAAAAATAAAGAGAGATGGCGGTTAACAACTATGATAAAAAAAAAAAAAAAAAAAAAAAAAAAAAAAAAAAAAACACACCTGCAATTTGCGACTAATTCCTCTCTGCACCACTCGGTTTCCACACTGTATATTGCAGCCACATTTTATCCAACATTCTTTTACAAAATTCCTTACTAGATGCCCTTTGCAAGGTTCAATAATATCATCGCACTTTGATCTTTCCAGGGGACATTCCTTACAGAAATACTGACAATGTTTCTTTGGATCACGATTCATAGATATACACTCTTTTAGAAATTCCTCCTTGACAAGGCCATCTGCAGTGTAAGCAAACTCTCCTCCAGTTTCATGTGAGCAGTTACAAGGTACAGATAAGGACAGACAATCCCCAGAACAGGTAGCACAGGAATTATTGTCTCCAATACGAGCCAAAGAGAAATTTGCATATGCATTTTGGAATACTGCATTTTGGCGAATGTAGCAGAAAGATGGAGGACGCTCATCATTGACATCATTCACAACTGTAATAACAAATTTTTCTTGCCCCCTGGCAATGTCAACAACATCATTGATTGACCTGATGATCTGACAAGCCAGCTGGGGTTGCCCAGAGTTCCCTTGGTTTTCTCTATTTATCACAATTTCATCTTCAGCATCCAACTCGATCAGTTGTGGCCCACCAGTCATGCCATTTTTTCGCTGAGGGACCTTGGTAACAGGTCGGGAATCAGCCAATGCATTCAAACTGATGCCCAATGCTTTTGCACCTCTAACATCTGTTGCCGACGATTTTGTTGCATCCATGATTACTGATTGCCGCTTCAAATCAGTTCCTAACTCCAGAAAACATTCACATGTTTCTTTCATAAGAACCATCATTGAAATGTTGGGATCCAAAACTTTGGGTGATCTGATACACTTATCCTCAACAGATTTTAGAACAGCCTCAAGACTAGGCATATGGAAATTAGGCCTCCCATGAGCCAGGTTATGGCTCAAAGAGAGTTTCACCTCTCCAGAAAGTGAGGAAGCAATCTCTAATGTAGCAGAGCATTCACCTTCGCTAGTTTTGTTGTTTTTTAATTCATTCAAAGCCGGAGAACAATCAGCTGTTTTTCTTTCACTGTCAGATTGTGGTATTGTAGGTTCAAGAGTACAATCTTCTCTAACCGTACTGTTCCTATTCACAGAATCTCCTCCATGTGAACACTTCGGGATTGGCCTCTTATCCTTGGATGGAGTTTGAAGAGATGCAGCTCCAGCACCTCTGTCTCTGAGTCTCATTGGATGAGAAGGTATCCTGGGTGCATTTGTTAGTCGGGCACATTGTTGACTTCTGTTGATGCTACTGGGATGGCTGGGATCATCATTCTCATGGACTACAGAGTTGGATGGACTAGGTTGCTTACCTTTATTTCGACCAAGTGGCGTCGTCGGTGTTCTTTCGGCATTTTTCTGAGGTGACTCCATGCCTCGTGTACCATTCAACTTGGCGCAATGCGTCTTACATAGTGCATCTGGATTTTCTTTAGGCAGGCCAGGTGGAGCTGTAGGCGTGCTGGTATTGGACGTATTTAAGGTGGAACCTTGACCTTCTAGGTATCCCTGTTTAAGCCTTTTCAAAGGCCGTTCAGGCTCTTCAGCTTCCTGGGCGCCATTCCATGCAAAAACTTTTTTATTCCATGAAAAGACTAAAGCATAATAGATTAATGTGCTTATTTGCAGTTTTCTTTGAACTTCTCACTACCCAACAACATGATGTTAGATAAAATATTAGCACTCATTGATCCTAACTGTATCATTGGATAAGTATAGGGTTAAGGGAGACTGATTAATAGTGAAACTAGCATTGGTAGATTTGCTGACTAAATAAAATCATGGAGTAAACACATACTTCATTATCCACAATTTCTCTTAGACCCTTTCTCCTGAAAGATAAAACTGTATGAATCAATTTCAGTTGGGTCAAAATTAGTTAATAAAATGAACAAAAATTCTCTAATACCATCTAAAAATTGAAAAACCCAAATATGAATAAAGTGCAACGGGAAAAAACTTGAAAAATAAGAGAGGACTTCCACGTGACCAGCCCCCTAGTACTTACTTCTATTTGATCTCGTTCAAATATAGCATCAGCTAGGGCTCTATAATTTTCTTCTTCAATAAGCTCCCAATTTTTATCATACAGTATCAACAGATCCTTCAATACTGGCTTCGCCTTTTCTTCCTTGATCCCAATATCCTTCATAGCCCGAAAGGCATTGTATACTCTAATTTTTGTTTCCTTGCTCATTTCAATGAATCTTATTTCACAGAATTTCACCTTGAAATAGACATTAAATACTTCATTTAATAAGCAATTATAACACTTCAAGAAAATTAGCAATTGCAGATTGATTGGCCTAATATCATGTTAAGTATAGACTAAGCAACAGAGCACAGCACATCAAACATTTGCCACTTAGAACGAGCATGATAGGAGCTTATCTTGCGATACAGTGATATACAACACTCCATGCCTGTAATAAAGCTAGATAAACAAAACGGTGAATCCTGAGGTTGCACCTTATGCTTACAATAAGGTAGCTCTGCTGGACAGGGTGAGCATCAGTCAGTCGGTCCGACCAACCGACCAAATTATGATGAACCGCAGACCGAACCGATCAAAAAAATTTGAACCGGACCACCGATAAGGTTGCTTCAACCGACTTTGAACCAGACCGATAATATTCGGTCGGTTCAGTCGGTTATTTGAACCGATTTAAAAAAAAAAAAAAAAAAAAAAAAAAACCTGCTGCATGCTTCAATAAAAAAAAAAAAAACTGGTTCAATACAGTAAAAAAAAAAACCTGCTTCATGCTTCAATACAGTAAAAAAATAAAATAAAAATAAAAATAAAACTGGTCCAATATATCACTTCCTATAATTTAGTGATATCATAATCATACATAAACTGCTTTAGCTTTTCTACTCTATGTTTGATAGGAAATGGTTTTAGTGATATGAATGGAAAGTCGGGAGAATTAATGTTGCTGTAAATCGAATGGGACTCTTATCTGATGAACTCTACATGGCATGCAATTCCTAACTCTCTTTTACTATCATAATCAACAACAAATCATTAATAAAATTTTTATCGAATCGATATCGATCTGTCTTGCAATTTTTTTTCTTTCTTTTTTTGCAGTCTGCCAAAGAATTAGAAAATTGCAATTGACACTTATTCTAGGAAATGGTTTTGATTTAATGAGACTGAGATAGGAATGAGAGTTGCATACCTTAGACAAGAGAAGAGGACAAGCTGCCGGGCCGCGGGGAGAATGGTAGCGCCGTCGCGCCGCCGGGGAGAAAGTTAGTGCCGCCGCCGGGGAGAATGTTAGTGCCGCCGCCGGAGAGGACGAGCGCTGGCGAGTCTGAGATTGAGAGATTGAGTTGAGAGATTGAGATGCAGAAGCGGCGCACGCTGAATGAGTTTTAGGAGAAAGAGCTTTAGGGTTTTTGTTTTGGGTAAATGGCCTGTAAATTACTGAACTTTTTCAAAATTTTCGAATTGCTACCGTTTCTCGATTTTTTGCGAATTAAATACCGTACTTTTAATTTGTTTCAATTTGTAACCAATTACAGTTTCCGGTGAGGTCAATTTAGAGATTTTTCCAGCATGGCAAAAATTGACCATGCTGGCGCTTATATAGCATCCATGTGGCATAAATTCTATGTCATCATCATCTTCCCCTCTCTCTTCTCCTTTAATCCCCAAATTGAATCCGACTCCTTTGCGGCATTTCGTCGAACACCTTAGCTCTCAACTGGAGTAGAACTCTCAAATGGCGGCCCACCATTCAATTTCTTTCCCTCCATTGCTTCAGCACCCTTCTTCAAAATCTTCACTGAATTTTCCTGAACATAAGAAAGCTTCGATATTTGAGCAGTTTTAGACATGGCATTTGTCTTAGATCTGCTATTTTCCCTCCTGTCAGCAAGCAACTGCTGCTTTTTCTTCGAATTCTCCAAAAAGGGTTTCCTGGGAAACTCATTTTCTTTGGATCTTAAGGGTTTCACAGAGAAATTTGTTGCTACTCTGGGCAATGATTTGGGCCTTCTCTCCAAACGAGTGCTTGAAGAAGAGGAAGGTAATGAAGAATTAGAAGATGAGTTTGAAGAACGTAAAAATCTCAAACAACCATTTCGAGCTTCAACTGAAGCGGGAGCAGCAGCAGTTGTGAGATTTGAGGTAATGGCGGTGTTTTTGAAGGTGGAGGAGCGCTGGAGTGGAGATCTGGAGATGGCCGGAGAAGCCATGGGTGGTGCGATCCTGACCTTCGGATATGGCGGACTGGCGGACTGGATGTCGGCGCACCGACGGACTGGATGTCGGCGGACTGGCGGACTGGATATCTTTCGAAACTGTCAAAGCTGTAGTTTCCTCCCGCTATTTAGCACCATTTCCTCCCCACACTTCCTCCCCCACCACCAATCATGGACACAAATTTCAGACTTCCGCCGTTTTCGGTGATCGGAGTCGTCTTGCTTCTGGCCCTTCTCCACGCCGCGGCGGCGGAGGCGGACAAGAAAACCTACATTGTTCACATGGCCAAGACCGAGATGTCGCCGAGTTCTTGGACTACACTCACTGGTACGACTCGTCGCTCAAATCGATGTCCGACTCGGCGGAGATGTTGTACACCTACAGCAGCGTCGTCCATGGCTTCTCCACCCACCTCACCCCAGAAGAAGCCCAGGCCATGGAGGCCCGGCCCAACATCCTCTCTGTTCTCCCCGAATTGCGATACCAACTCCACACAACTTGGACCCCATCCTTCCTGGGTCTGGACCAGAACGCGGCTCTGTTCCCGGAATCTGATTCCGCCAGTGACGGCAAAGGCTATGCCGATGACGACGGAGGACAAAAAAAATTAATTAAATGTATTTTATTTATATTTTTTAATTAAATGTATTTTATTTATATTTTTTAATTAAATTTATTTTATTTTTACTTTTTAAAGAAGGCAAAAACGACGTCGTTTCATTTAAACTGTCGGCGTGTCCACGTTGGCTTTTCCGGCTTCCATGTCATTATTGACGTCGCCGGAAATCTAAGTTGGTTGCAAATTGAAACAAATTAAAAGTACGGTATTTAATTCGCCAAAATCGAGAAATGGTAGCAATTCGGGAATTTTGAAAAAGTTCAGTAATTTATAGGCCATTTACCCTTTAGTTTTTTACTTGTAAATTAATTTCTATATAATATATCATGTATTCGGTCGGTTCGGGGTCCGACCGAATGAATTTCGACAAAACCGAAGAGCGAACCGAGAACCGATTTTCATCATTTCAAAAACCGAACCAACAACCGAAGCTTGCAAAAACCGGGCCGAACCGATCAAAACCTATCAGTTCGGTCGATTTTGTCGGTTCGGTCGGCTCTGTGCTCATCCCTACTGTTGGATGCTGGCTAGGCAACCCAAAACCAATGCAAAACCATTCAATAGGGCATCTAGCAATGTTTGATCTCACTCATTAGCTAATTGGGAACTTGGATGAATTTGTAATAGCATTTCGCTGATATACATACTTTATTAAGTAGATCAAGGGTGCAACAATACATGTATCTTCTACCAGGGTTAAAAGACAATGGAGTTTTATAGCGATCAAATTCGATATCAGGGTTAATCAGTGATATGATTCCATGGTTTTATGAATAGAAGTCATTGTGGAGCAATTTTCTGGCTAATAGAAACCATAACATTTGGCATAAAATAAGATGGAACATGAAACAGATATAGGTGGACATTCAGCTAGAAGTAAGGAAAATGTTGAAAGTCTACATGCAGAAGAAGCGAAAGATGCAACAGTACGTCCTCTGGAAGACATTAACTTGATATGGCTTCTTGGTGCTATTCTAATCCCATAGCAACATTTTGTATCAACAATCAGACTAGTCTTGTTCAGACTTAGTAAAAAATTTATGATTAACCAATTTGTAATTTTCAGATTTGAAGCTTGGGGTGGAATCTTATATTGTAAACTATAACTAGTAACAGTTTAGTCTTGACGGTATCAATTCTAGAATATTGTAATGCCATAGACCCTCAGAGTAGCGATACAACAGCACAACAAACTCTACCAGTAATTACTTGGCAACCAATGGTGAACCTAAGTTGCTTGAAGAATCTATTGAGTCCACTTTATAAACCTTTGAAACATGAGTTTCTCATTCGATATGTGACATGACAACCACTCCGATGCTAAAATGGTTGGCCTAAGTTGTAACTTGTTAGTTAATGCATTGAGTCCACTTATAAACCTTCAAAACATGAGGTTCTCATTTGATATGTGACATTGCAGACACTACATCATTGTCACGATCCTTCCTTGCTGTATTCCTTCTTTATCAGACCGACCCGTGGATAATTCCCTTAAGTGGCCCTGATACAATTTGTAATTCCCAGGTCTACTAGGCAATCGACCTTACTTTGCGAAAATAATTAACCCAAGTTGCAAGATGAGTTCATAGACCCCATTTATCAACCTTTTGAAAAATAAGGTTCCTATCTCACGTGAGTCCGTTTTCTATGTTATATGATAAATCTCTTGATCTATCCCTTGCATTAACTCAACAATGGGAAATTCTTAAACCTACCAACTTCCTTACAGAAGATTGATTAGTTTATTACCATTACATAAAGGGTTTTGGCTACGAAAATAAGCTTTAAAAAGATTTTGTTTTGGAATCCCTTATGTTTATTTCATTGTAAATTTGTAATTAGAGCTTCGTCTTTACGAACTGTTCAACTAAAATTAATCCTAAGTTGCACGTAAATTAACATGGTCGTTTAGATTGATTAAGTTGAACCCGAATATCGTATCTCTCGAGGAAGACTTAACATGGCAACTTGTGTATTGCGAAAAGAAACATAAAATAAAAATAAAGTTGTAAAGATTGATTGGGTTTGTTGTTCTAATTCTAAGTAATTGAAAGACAAATTAATCTAGACAAAATTATAAACCCTAATTGTAAGAACAAAATAAATCATAGACATTAATTAAGAAGAACGAAAAGAAACTCACAATAATTATAACTGAATCCGTGGTGGAAGTCTGTCGCAAAATCCGTACACGAATTGAAGTAATTGCAAGCTATCTAAAAACTGGGAAGAAAGAGAGAAAGAAAAATGGAGAAGAAAAGTAATGCGTGGGTGTTTGTGCTGAAGGCGGCCGAAAAGAAAACGTAACATGCGTACGACTCCAAATTCCCTAATTATAGGGTTTCAACGCCACCTCAGCCCGGACGATCGTCCAACACGGACGAGCGTCCATGTCCTCGCAACCAAGCTTATTTGGACGAGTGCCTGAAGCCGACGATCGCCCGCTGTCTTTTAACAAATCTACCCAGACGAGCGCCTGGAGCCGACGATCGTCCATGGGTGCTCTCTGTCATCCTTCATCAACCATGCTGACCGACGAGCGTCCGACATTCAGATCCCAATGTCGGATGAGCGTCTGAACCTTCAAAACCAGGTGTCCGACGACCGCCTGAGGCGGACGAGCGTCCGATAGAGCTCTCTGTGGTTTGCTCGTCCTCATTCCCCAAATTACGGACGAGCGCCCAACATCTTAACTCATGTCGGACGAGCGTTGGAAGCGGATCGGTGTAGCTTCTGTCAAAGCTCGTCCTCACTCCCACATGCCGGACGAGCGTTGGAAGCGGACGAGCGACGGGTCCTTGGCTCTGTATTTGCTCGATTGCTTCTCTTATAATCTGTAACTTGCGAGCAAAAATCCTGCATTTATCACACAAAACTCGAACCAAATATATTAGTGCATTCTAAGTTTAAAAACAAAACAAACCATATTGGAACTCATTCAAAATGCACTAAATAAGCTATCCTAAACACGACCAAAAACAGGTAAAACACTAACACCTTATAAGCTCAATCATCCAAAAACCTAACATCTTATAAGCTTTAAAAAGATCTTATCGATATAGAAGCTTATAAGAAACTTGAAACAAGCTTAACCAAATCACTCCTAATCTACGGTGCCTCCAGAGATTCTAGTTACCTTCATTCCAAATAGCCTTTTTGACCATTTTTCTGTTGTTTCTTATGGTGCTTACATGTTGATAATTTTTTGACGAGTTAGGTTGGTTATCATTTAGTATCGGGCTCGGAATCCTCCAAAAGATGACCTTGTCCATTATTACATAAACCTTCTATTTGCAAGTTACAACCTTAGTTTTTTTTTTCACTTTGTGTTTGAGCAATCATGTCATCCATCATCATCAATCAATCCAACTAACAATTGCAAAGGAAACTTTAAAACATGCATTTCATTACATAATTATTGAGCTATATTACCTTGTTGTTTAATGAACACTTCCTCCAGTTATTCAGTACAACAACAAATAACTCGGGTAACAGTGCCCCAGAATCAATCCCAACTCAGAGATATAATGTCGGCATTACAACATGTAATTAAAGGGAATGGCTACGCATAAAACACTAACTTACTACCCATTCTCAAGTTCATAAAAAGTAGAGAGAAATGCCTCAAGAATAAAAAATGTTGTCTTTCCGATCGAACCAGATGCACATGCCAACCTTTAGACAAAACAAACATTCGAATTTGGGATACAAAATGAATAAACCCTAAGCCCCAAAAAAAGATTAGAGAAAAAGCAAATTGCTTCGATGAAATGTAGGGAGAGAAGTATCCGAGTACGTGCAGACACGACAATGAGAACATAAAACCCTTCTTCAATTAAATTAAACAGCACCAAAGGAAAAATAGAAAGTGTTGGAAGTAACAGGCAAGAAATGTAGATGAAATGGTGACGACAAAAATGCAAAACGCATTGACGGAATGATAGAGAAGCTTACCGGAATTGAGAAAGGGGGAGTAGAGTAGAGAGTAACATTTTAATGTCACATACATAGAGGGGCGTATGCAAGAATAGAGACACTGGAGCAACAGTTGAGAAAGGGGGAGAAAGTGTGTGTGTGTGTGTGTGTGTGTGTGTGTGTGTTAGTATGTGTGTGTTTCAAGAAGGTGTGCTCCACGTGCTGAATGAAGCTTTTTGATTGATATTTACCGAGTAGGGTAGAGTAACATTTTAATGTCACATACATAATAATCCAACATTACTCAAGTAGTTTCTAACTTTCTATGCTTTTTTTAGTTCAAATAATTTATGCGTTATTAGGTTGAAAGGAAGAAAAAAAAATAATGAAAATTAAATAAGAAAAAACTAGTGTGTAGCCCGTCGAAAATCGACGGAAAATTATTATTATTATATAAAATTAAATATGTGGTAACATAAGCAAGATAATATTTGTCAATTATTATTCATTTATTCTAAAAATATAATTTACACTTACCAATTAAAAAATAAATCTAATCCCCCCATATTTATAAGTAATTCTCAAATATCTCTTTCTTCTTAAAATCGATGTGGACAAAAATATATTTGGTTCTCATCGAGTCTCATGTATGAAAATTCTTGTGAATTTTAAAATTAAATATCTCTTTGTCCCATATTAATTTAGAGATTTTTTTAATATTGTCTATAGAAATTAAGGTGACGCTAAATATCTTACATCATCAGATGTTAATATAAAATTTTAAAAAAAAAGTTGAACCGCCAGTTCGGAATCGCTCCGTCTACCCTCAAGATTTCGCGTTGAAACCGTTCCATCGACCATTTATGTTGGCTTTATTATCCCTTCTCGACATCTCGTCTCAATATTTTTTTTATTAATACCTGCTAATCATTCAAACTCTTTAAATTCTTAAAATATATTTTGACAAATTATTGCAAATGAGTATTACTTAAAGAATTAATAATTTTTTATTTGTTCCAATGAAAATAATTCAATCCTTAGTTATGAAGTGATATTTTTCGATAAATTATTGCAAATAAATATTATATGCGGCATGTCTTTGAAAATCATATCTTATCTTTACCATAATTAATTTTTTTCCTAATAAAATCTTTACCATAGTTAATAATCTTTTCATATATTGAATTTATTAATTATGCCAAAAATTAAGTCGATTAATATATACGATTTATTCCCTAAATTAAGCAAACAACACTATGTATTTTTTAATTATAGTAATCTTTATTTCTTGAAGAAAAATATTGAGAATCTATATATATATATATATTTTAAAACCGTAGTGGATTCGAGGCCTCCTCTTGATTTTAGGTCTTAAGTGGCGCAACCATAATTCGGTATTACTATTTATTTTAAATTCATTTTAACTTTTTTTTATTCATATATTTTATTAATAAAGTCAATATTTTCAAAATTTCCATAATAATATGATATTACATTCCTATTGTTAAGGGTATATGCGTGAGATACCTCAAGCTCTCTCCATTCGGTATTCATATTTATCTTAAATTTTCATTTTATATAATTTTAATATTATTATATCTTTAATGGTGGTTACGATGTAATATATAAAATTTGTATTGTACATTCTATTTTTAATTCTCATATTTTGTATGTCATAATTTTAAATATAGAAAGGAAACATTCTATACACAATTAATTATTTTGTTACACGTATAGGGAATGATATAATTTTCCTTTTTTTTAGAACCGAGAATAATATATTCTTAGACCATCATCATAGTAATAAGAGACAAAGATTCATTCAAAATTATTTTATGAATGAGTCTTCTTGTGATATCGTATCCATCCATATCATATAATTCAATTAAGATATCCCACTTTGATTTTTAATAAGACTTAATTCTTGAAGAACATATTTAAATATTCAAATCAAATGAGATGTTACTAAGGATCCGGAATTATCTAAGGATCTTGAATAATCGGATGGTTGAAGCTAATCTATACTTCCCACCAAAGAACGCTGCAATCTACTACACATATTTTTTTCATACTTCATTTATCTTTATTTGCAATAATAATTTCTCAGCACTTTCCTTCACAAAGTATATATATATATATAAATCTCAACACAAAGCATTGATAGAGAATAAGCCGGACATTAAAAAGAAGTTGCATGATTTGATGATTGTGTTCTTCGCACAATAAAAAAATCATTCATATCAATATAAGAAATAATGGATTACTACGAAAAAGTAATTGGCTACTATGCGTGTAATATTGAAATTATGGTGCCACTTTGGGATATCTAACACACTGACACAACTAAAATTTACATTTTGCAGGTGAATGAAAAACCAAATCTTTATACAACTTATTCAAAAAACACGCACAAGCACCACAAAAAAAAGAATATATAAGAAGAAACGCACACACCCTCACAGATAGAAATTGATAATCTAAATCAATTAATGCAGTAATAAATCTAACAAAAACGAAGAAATTAATAACGGAAAAGGATACGAACTTCAGAAACAAAGAAATAACGAATACAAATAGGGATACAAACTTTTTTCTTGATGGCGGGTTCACGATGATCCAGAGTGATACTTGAAGGGAGAAGGATAGTCGAGAAAGAAAAGCTTACTTGCAGAGAAGAAGAGACAGAATGCAGAGTACAAGAAGGGAATATATATAAGATCAGAAAACCTAAAACCGAAACGATGAAAAAGAAATTTATATAAAGGTGGATAAAATCTAATCTAATCTAATAGTATATAATATAAAATCTAATAATATTGGTTTTCTATTCAAAACATGCGAAATTTATATATGTCAAACGGTTGATGAAATCAATCTAATTTAATATATATATATCAAATATGGTAAATATTGATTTTTAATTCAGAAAATTTGAGAATTTAGATAAATAGAAATAGAGGAATATTAAGGGTGTTACATGGAATTTTTTTTACGAAGAGTCATTTTCGTTTATATAATAATAATAGATCAATCATTTTATAATGCTCTTCAATGTATATGAAATATTCAAAACATTTTGATACAATTCAACGGTAAGGAAAATGGTGAAAATTAGATAAGAAAAAAATTAATCAATTTATAATGATCTTTATTTTGTATGACATCTACGAGAACATTTTGGTACAGTTTAACATTTAGGATTCATCATTTTCATAAGAATCAACAATCTTATGAATAAGGAAATTAATAATCCTTTTTACATTCCATTAGGATTGAGATAAACACGTTTCGGCCTCTAAAAGTGAGGCCCACCGCAACCTCTCACGGGCCATCCAATTTGATCCATGCTCCATACTTTCAGGCTTTTTAACCTGCACTGCCATTTAGGATGTTTTTATTATTTTGGTGAAAAATTGTGGAAAATAAATATTTCACATTATTTCCATCATTTTCATATGTTTATTATAGTTGTTAATTTCCATCTTTTTCATCATTTTTATTTGTGAAAAATATTAATATTGGAAAGAGGTGTGAAAATATTTTCAACATTTACTGTTTTCTATCTTTTCTTTTCTTTCATTTTTCATACTATCAAAGTAAACTCCCATTACATGATCAAATGTTTTGAATACTCTTTTGGTTGATTGGTTGGTAGTATAACCAATGCACCACATGTTGATTCGTAAAAGTCATAACAGTAATAGAAATTTCGGACATGTTATTTTATTTTTTATTTTTTATTTTTGTTTTGGACATATGCTTTTTTAGTTCAAAGTCCATCCGTCGCTATGGCTGTCAAGACGACGGGCTTTTAGGCCCAAATTTTTTACAAACTTCGTATGCCCCAATCAGTCCCTGCGTCGGTGCTTCAGCTAGCTTTCTATCCCCCATTTAAAATAAATAGAGGTATAAATAAAAATATCATCAGTTAAATTATTTCTACTTTCTTAAAGTTCTCTTTTTCACTCATCATTTTCATTCATACGAATGGAAATTATCACTCTAATTTAGAGGAAATGATATTTTTTCTCTTTGTGAGTGAAAATGATGACTTAAAAAAGAAGATAAGATTTAAAGAGTGATATTTTTGCTTATACATTTATTTAACTCTAAACAGGGGATATAAAATGTAGACGCACCCTTACTATAGTAAATTTGCTATAATCACTCCTGCCCCATTTTATTTCATGTTTTGATCAAACTACTCCGATTTAATTAGTACCATATTAGTTATTTGTACATAATTTATAATATATATGTTAACAAATAAATTATCAAAATGATCGAGTTGGAAGAACTTGGGTTGGACCCATTGTTGTGATAAATGACGAAATCGAACCCACTTAATTGAGAGTAGTAGGTAAGTGTTTAAAGCAAAATTTGTATACTAGCATAAAAAAAAAGAGAGGCAAATACTTATATGCGACCGGCTGCATCGCCTGCGACTATCTCCACGCGTGCGGCTCATTCAAAACATGCGTCTCGAATGTTGGGCGCGTGCAATACACACGTGCAAAAAGCGCATCCACGCGAGCGTAAATTTTTTTATTTATTTTTAATAATGCGCGTGTATTACACGCGCCTGACATATTATTATTTAATTTGTCCCAGACTTGTGTTTTCGAGAGTTTTTTAACTGTCACAATATCTATTTATTTATTTATTTATTTTATTTCTAGATTTTTTTGTCTCTTCTTTTTTGTTTGCCTCTTTCTTTTTCTGTTTGTCTCTTCTTTTGTTAAGAGATCGAACGAGAGGAGCCGAAGGCCTCGGAGTGAGCCGAACGATCCAAATTGTTGCCACTACGATTATCTATAGACTAAAATCGAAACTGAAAGCGGAGCCATAAAACTCAAGCCGAATGCGGAGTCGAGAAAAAAAACTGCAGGGTTGACCCGCGTTTACCGGATCGGATCAACCCGGATCCGGTCTCATACGAAGAGACCGGTCGCATGGGAGACCTGCTCAGATAGATATTATGAAAAGCAACCTAACTGAAGTAAAAATCATATTTATGACTCCTTTCTTAAAGCTTCTTCGTCGTATGCAGCTCTCCAAATTCAACCTTACCGACATGGCTGCTATACGACCCTACCTCCATCCCAACTTCTCTTCTGCGACATTAGCATCATCAAAATACAGAGAAGTAGTAAAAAGCTAATCAACAACATAAAGAGGGACGACTTCTAGTTCTATGAGCTGGATTGTTTTTTAATTAGGCAAAGGCACACCTATATACTTATTTTTTATTTAGATTATCAATTCTCGTGTGTTTCACTGCTTTGATGTAGTATTATTTTGTTATGGTACAATATAAAATGGAGCATGCAATATCACACCCACAAAAAATATATAGATCATAAACCTAAGAAAATAATTATACTAGTACTATTACTATTAAATAACCCATCGAGACTCGATGACAAATTATTTTATATTTTTATTTATATAAATATACTTAATTTTTTTTTTGAGAAATAATATTTTATTTCATCAAACTGAGCAAGGGAAAAATATAAATATCTTGCAAATGATAAGACAACCAAACAATAAATTATACCATTATAACTTAGAAATAACTTGTCTTTCTCTCTCAACGCTTCCCCCCATTCTCTCTAGAATTTTCTCCAAATACTGACTTATATTTAAAAATAGTTTTATATCTTATTTAGAAGTTCTTATGTTATTCGCTTTAATTATAAATCGAACTTAGTAAATTAATTATATTTGACGAATTTGAACTTATAATTATAAATGACAATAAACAAGATACGCATTCATTAATTATGTAGTTTTTAAATCTCAATTTGTTTAGAATTAATCTACATCTTGATTAAAATACCTATTTCTTTTTTTGTATATATTCGTCGTAAACCTATTGGGTAATAGTACTCGATAAAAAATTGAACACTACAAAGTTAACATTAACTATTCTTCTTTTTATATCTACTTGAATCGTCTCGTTAGTTTATAATAAATTGATATTTCTAATCTTAGCCAACGACCGAGAAAGATATATTTGCATTTTTATTATGTATTTTTCAAATTTAAATTTATTTATAATTTTTCTACATCTCGATTAAAAATTTGACTTTATTGTATATACAAAACGCAAACATGTTGGGTAATACCGTAATAGTACTCGGTAAATATCTGAACACTACAAAATTAATACTCCCTCCGTCTCGACATTCATGGCCTAGTTTGGTAGGCACGAGAACTAAAAAAATGGTGATTTAAATGATAAAAGTGATAAAAGTAGTGGAGCCCATAGCTTTTTGTGAGAGAGGGTAAAAGGAAACATGCCATTAATATCGAGACACCCAAAAAAAGAAATAGGCCATCAATACTTGGACAAGGGAGTATTAACTAAAATTAGTACAAAATATTTTTATGTATATTTGAATCGTCTCGTTGGTTCGAAGTGTCTTGTTGGTTTATGGTAAATCGATATCTCTAATCTTAACCAAAGGCCAATTTGAATCGTCTCGTTTGTTCGAATTGTCTCGTTGGTTTATGGTAAATTGATATTTCTAATCTTAACCAAAGGCCAAGAAAGATATATCTACATTTTCAATATGTTTTCTTATTTTTTTTAGCTATATATTCGTACATTAGATTCAATGTGATACGAGTAAAATTTTCTAGGAGACACTAATCGAAGATTAAGAAAAATACTCCCTCCGTCCACGAAATAGTTGTCACTTTTGCTACTTAAGTTTGTCCACGAAATGGTTGCCATTTTGCTACTTCACTCACATTTATTATGGGACACTTACTCCACTCACAACAATACTCACTATAATTCACTACTGCCTATCATTTTCTTAAAATCCATATCGTCCACAATGTGGCAACCATTTCGTGGACGGAGGGAGTATGAATGAAAGATAAAGAGAATTTCATGTAGATATATTGATTAAAATATATTTATGTAGTTTTCATAGCGATTTTTAATTACAAAATTTTTATTGACCTCTTAAATGTTACTTTGCTCATATTGTTGCTTCAAATTTGATTATTAGCGCTACTTTTAAATTAACTTAAAAAATAATTTTACTTTTCATAATTATTAAACATATAATTAATAATAAAAATGGATTATATAGTTTGTATTTAGAAATTGAAAATATATATCTATTAAGAATTGAGATATAGGATATAATATTAATATTATGAATTAATAATACACAAAGCTTTAAAGAAGTGTGAAGACTATAGATAAAGATAGTAATAACAGATATACATGAGTCATGAGAAATTATTATATAAATATAATAAGTAAAATATATTATTATGAATTAATAATGCTAAAAATACCAGAATAAAGAAAAATCAGAACGGAGCACCAAAGAAGAACCACCATTTATTTTCCTATTATTAATTGATTTTATATATCTAATTTAAACAATATTAGAATGTAGTACTCATACTCCTGTATAATGGACTAATGATAATCAAACTTTTACTTAGGATTTAGTTTACTATTGAGAATTAATTAAAACAATCAGTTGCATATATGGTTTTTTTAGCAAAAGAATCAGTTGTAAAACTAGTACTTGATGAAAAGTAAATTTTTTATTTAATCTCAAAAATCAAATATATATGTGACATGAAGTATAATCATCTCAGTATAATTGATTATTTTCTGAGTTACTTTTGTTAAAAATAAAATAAAAACTAATGATACTTCTTCATGCCACGAAAATTATGGTCAATTTACCATTTTTACAAAATTTTACGAAAATTATAATTTTGCACTCATTTATAAGACTATAAGTTTTCTATACCAAAATGAACTAAAAGACTAAAATATCCTTAAATAAAAGTTGACTTGTTTTTTTTTGTTTTTTTTTCCGCAAGTTTCTCTTTCTCTTTCTCTTTCTTCTTCCATCTAATAAACCCTAAACCAAAATAATATCACCAACCAACCTTGATGACATTAAATTTTGAACAATGCTCATTTATGTTTTGGAAGAGAGGTTGTTTGCTCTCATTAATATATCACAACAACTACTGCAATTGTGTAGTGCAAAATTCTCAAACACACGACATAGAGAAGAAGAGAGAAGTGGATCTTCAAGAAAAAAACTCACGATAGTTAAAAAGAAGAAGGAGGTAAAACTCAAACGGAAGACTTTCGTGTTTCTGGGGTAGAAAGAAGGTATATAACTATATTCACCACGTAAAATATGATTTTTTCGACGAGTTTTTATACTCACGGTAGCAACCCACGGTGGGCACAATTTTGCAAACGGTGGTAGAAAATTTTTATGCACATGAAGTATATGTCGATATTTAGTCATGAGAGTATATTTGCATGTTTAGAAACGTTTTTAGAAATAAAATAGCTGTAAAAATATATCCATTGTCGTGTGGATAAGAATTCTTCATGTTTTGGACCCGTTTTTTGCAACCCACGGTGGCAACCCACGATGGCCAACCCACGACGGTGCCAACGTGGGTTGCCACCGTGTGTAGCCACCGTGTTTAGGCAACCCACGGTGGCAACCCACGATGGCCTCACCGTGTGTAGCCACCGTTGGTTGCCTACAAACGGTGCCCACGGTGGTTACCACCGTGTGTGTATCCATCGTGGGTAGGCAGTAGATACATTAGAAGCGTGTTCGATCGGATTTTTTATAATTTTTGGCTATTTTGTATTTTTCAGATGTCGTGGCAACGTGTTTTGAAACATCACAGCGGTCGTTGGGAGCGGTTGACTTATATAGATGGAGACTTTTTTTTTATCTTCATCGATAGTGCCACAGTGAACCGTGCAAACCTTGTTGAACTTATTGGAGAAGGGTTGGAAAATATAAATCCGACCGACTACATGTTGTGGTACTTGACACGCATGAGCAACGGAAATAAAGTAAAAGTTTTATTGCGGAGTGATATCGAGTTACTGCGTATGTTAATTGAACAGAAAGACGATACGGAGGTTTACGTTGATTACGGCGGCTCATCCGCCCCCGGGGTTAACTTTGGAGGTAACAGCTCCGAATTTGAGCACCATGATATTGACAACCGCATACCCTACTCACATGAGAAAGATGAGAAAGATGAGGAAGATGAGGATGAAGATGGTGACTACGACGAAAATGAAGAAGATGAAGCGAGTTCGTCCGAAGACGAAACAGATGATCGTCGTAAAGAATTGCTTGATTCGCTATCTATTGATTTTCTTGTTGGGATGCGACAGCCGACACAAATGGATAGGATTTTTGGTCATCGGAACTTCACATCGGACCATCAGTTCGAACGCGAGACTGAGCATTTGCGCACAATACGCAATTGGATCATTCCGTTCCCTGATCCTGACAGCGCAGGGAGATTAAGGTGGGTCGAGCAACCACCACCAGTGCGTGGGGAACTCGAAGTGGGGGCCTTATTTAGGTCCAAGAAAGACTTGAGGATCACTGTTGGAATGTATCATCTGGATAACTATTTGGAGTGTAGATCGAAACGTTCGGCTAGCAATCGTATGACGTTCCTATGCAAGACTGACACAAAGAATTGTAGCTATAGGATTTGTGCTGTTAAGGGCGGCACCATTTGGAGAATTACTAAGTTATTCCTGGATCACACATGTCACCACGATTTGAATCGTGCTGCTGCACGGTCAGTATCTTCTTATGTTGCGGCATTTTATTTTGCCAAGAGATTGACCGGCGAGACAATTACTTTGAAGCCAAATGCGATGATGGAAGAGATGCGCAGAGTGTTTGGTATTAACATTCTATACAATTTCGCTCTCCGGACGAGAGACATAGCCATAGAGAATATATATGGCGACCACATCTCGTCGTATCAGAAGATCCTATTGTATCTATATTTGTTGAAGCAGCATAACCCGGGAACTATTTATGACTTGGAGATGACCGTCGAGGGCTCGCTATGTCACTTATTTGTGGCGCTTGGACAGAGTATTCGAGCGTTTGATAATTGTCTATGGCCGGTGCTTGTAGTGGACGGAACCCACCTTAAGGGAAAGAACCGAGGAATTTTATTTGTAGCCGTCACGTTGGATGGGAACAACCATGTCTTCCCCCTTGCAATTGGCCTCGGTCCCAAAGAGAATGATGAGTCGTAGGTATATTATGACATTGGACCGGAGAGGTGGGCTAAGTGTAAGTGTTCGGTCCGACGCTATAACTTCTTGACCTCTAATTATGCCGAATGTTTGAACACTCGTATGCTATGGGCTAGACATCTCCCGGTGCACTCAATGATTGAGATGTACCATTTCATTGTAGAGAAATGGACCGATGAGAAGCGAGAAACAGCTGCATCGAGAGATTATGAGTTGACAGAGAACGCAGTGGAAAAATTTTCTTTATCCGTGCAACACGGTACCCGCCTTGCAGCTCGAGGTAACACCACCACACATGTTTACAGGGTTGAAGAAAGAAATGTTTCTTATAACGTTGATCTAAGAACCTGAACATGTACGTGCCGAGCGTGGGATTTGGATTTGATTCCATGTCGCCATATTGTTGCCGCTATAAGAGAACATGTTCAATTACTAAATATTGTTTGTGTATCTTAAATTTTTGAATTAATATCAATTTTTTTTGGTATGTAACACAATTGTTTATTTTAATATGCGTGCAGGTAACGGTTTGTCTGTGTACGATTTTGTAAGTCTTTATTTCAAAAAAGAAACATTCAAAGAGACTTATATGGAGTATATTAACCCAATACCGCATCCAGATGAGTGGAATGTGCCTCTGGAGATCTCCAAAATCGTTTGTCTTCCTATGGATGAGGTACGTCAGGCTGGGCGCTCAAAAGATAATCGTGCACGATCTTGATAAGCATGGATTTTCTCATCTTTATAAGCTTAATTGATGTCAATGTGTATTGGGAAATCATGTTTGGAATGAGTTTTGTGCTTAAATATTGTTAATTTGTGAAATATGACGCTCGTTCGTACTTTGTTTGATTTTGCAGAAATTTAGAGTTAATCTTATGCAAATTGAGCAAGATAAGATGAAAGTACAGTTCGATAGGAGTTCGTAGGTGAAACGGATCCAAAATCAGAGTTATAATGAAGGAGAACAGGCCAAAACAAAAACGTTGCGCTCTAACCCAGTATACACGCAGACAGCACGAGAATTTTCTAGATTTATCCTATTTTTTATTATTTTCTCCTATTTTGGTTATTTCCTACTCCTATTAGGATACAACCTTGTACTCCCCATACCTATATATATATGTCCTTCAAAACACATCTAGATATCATCTCTCATCTCTCCTTTAATCTTTTAATCTCTTCTCTTTTTCTTTTATTATTTTAAATTAGGTTAGTTTAGATTTATTTTCTTGGAGGAGTTTTGAAGATTAGGAGAAGAGAAGAAGAGTCACTCAAGAACTACGGATTCGCCTACGGTTTTTATGTTATTTATTGGATATTGTCTATGATGTCTATGAGTAATTAATTTTCTTTTATCCTAGGGTTAGAGAGTAGATGAATAATTAACTTTGATTTTTATTTGATTGATCAATTACGACCCTCGCTTCTTTCTTACGTTCTTGATTTGTCTTGCATGCTAGTTGATTGGCCACCAATTTAGCATATTTAGTTGTGTTAATTCAATAGTCGGGAGATGAGGATTAATACATTAACTGGAATATAAGACATGCATTGCAAAATAACCGGGAGGCGACGAGCCTTATGTGAGAGCATTAATCTTAGGATCTTTTTGGAGTTGCATGCATATGATGTTTGTCGGGAACGAAAATCCTTGCATGTGATCAACGGTTTATTTGCTACGGGAGTAGGTTTAAGCTATCTTTGTGATTGTTCTAAGAAGAGTTGAGTCCCAGTGTTAATTGATTGATTGATTGAATCTTGAAGCTGATTTTCCATTGAAATCGAAACCTTAGGATATCTTCTCTATCTTGAATCTTTAAATCTTTTCCTTTGCTTTTGATTTTGTTATTTTGTTTAAATATTTTCATCTTAGTTTAATTAATCATTAAAATTTGAAAGTCTAAATAGAGGAAGAATAATTGAAAGTAGTACTCATTGGAATTAATACAATCCCTGTGGAATACGACCTTGCTTCCCTGTGCTCAATTACACCCGTGCACTTGCGGCGTGAAAGAAATTAGTGAACAGATCCGCAGTAGAAAATGTGGTGAGACGTCCCCAAGTGTGCAGTAGGTGTCATGAAAGGGGCCACAACAAAAGGACTTGCACAACATCCATCCCGTTCAGTGGTGTTGACTTGAATAACCCCCTTAAAGATATAGAAGAGGCTGAGGGAGAACATGTAAGGCAAAGACGTCGGCGGAAGAAAAAATGTAGCATTTTTCGTCTTGATGATCATGATGCGAAGAAATGTCCCTACCGTGAAACATAAATATGTTATTTTTTTGTTGTTTAAGATGAATTTATGATTTGTATTGGGAGAGACAACACTAAATTCTCATTGGGGTAAATATTTGAACTTATTTTATATAGTTAAAATATTTATAGTCCAAATAACATTTGGACTTGTTTAAGATGTGAGTGATTATATAGTTGAATGAGGTTGAAAATAGCAGGTGAAAAACATTACTCTCGGATTTGCCCACGCTGGCCACGCCCACGATGAGCAACCCATGATGGTTAACCCACGATGGGCAGCCCACGATGGTTGCCATCGTGGGCACAAGATGTCGGCTAAATCTTGAGCCCACGATGGTGACGAAGCGCTGTCGTTACACTCTTCGGACAAATAAATTTATAAACACCTCTTGCCCAACAAGGTAGTAGTTAATAGCAAGTGGGGTCGATCCCAAGGAACTTGGCGCAGATCTGCTCTTCAAATCGAACTCAACAAAAGGAGTTTTGACTGCAATATATCTTGTAACTCAACAAGTAAAAATATCAAATAACAAAAGAGTTTGGATTGAGTTTCGAATCCATGATTCTAATTACTCATCATCCGTTCATTGGTTCAAAGATATTCAATTAACTGATCTCATCACTTGGTTTGAGACAAAGATTAGTTTATACCCTAAAGGTCACGAAGTCACGATATAAACACACTTAGCCTATGTTTATCCAATTTTACAGATCTTGACCAGAAGGCTAGATCTCCTCTCTTGATCAACAAAGTCACGAAGACACTTCAGTAATGATACTGCCCAACAGACATTAAGAATAAACACACCCAAGACAGCCAAGAGGTAGGTCACTACCGACTGCTCTCCAACACTCTTTACCTTCTTGGGCACGAAAGACACTCTCGAGTTAAATCCCAATTCTTGTTAATGACTTAATATCAATATCTAGATGGTGATCAATCATACGTCAATATCAATTAAGTCTAGTATTATTCCTAAGTGTTTCGGGAACAAAATTAATTAACAAACTAACACAATTAGACCTTACGAGTTTAGAACGAGTAATTTACGATCACTTCATCTACATCCAACCCAAACGATAAATTTAGCTAGACATAATATTAAATAAGAACACAAAATAAATAAGGGAAAACATACTTAACATAAACTGGAAATGGGTTGCTGCCCAAAAGCGTAAGTCAGCAACCAAGGTCTTGGCTTCAAGCCAACAACTAAACTACTGCAGAAAATATAAAACGAACGAAAAAGTAATTGCCCGTAGGACTTGTTTATTCCTCACTTCATCTCAAACTAAGAATGCAGAACTAGCTACGAACTTGAATAAAAACAGCACACATTACATAATGGAGTCGGCCATATATATAGGCGAAGGGATTAGGGTTGAGATAGTTTCCTTGTTGGTGAAGGATTATTCCCATGCATATCACATCCGCCTTATCTCTCATCCATGCAGCCATGATTCTTTTCCCTTGCTTGGTAGATATCTTCTTTGATTAGGTTCGGCTAGGATAAGGAAAGAAATATCCGATCTTTATCATCTTCCTTGAAGGAAAAGAAATCTGCTACTGGCTCGACTCGTTTCTTGCCCTCAATGTCTGCATCCTGGATTGCTTCCTGTGTTGACCAAGATCCTGGCTCCTCCGGGTACTCTGTCTGTTGGCTTCAAGGATATGGGGAGGTACTTCCTGACTTGTAGAGCATGTAAAACGTTGTTGCCCAGCTACAAGCCTCCAGCCCTATGCCCATTTGCATCGTATCGCCATTTAAGCATCTCAACAACAGATTTTCCACCGAATTTGCCCAACATCCCACCTATTCTTCCCTGCACACCATCTCTCGACTTTGTGTCCTCCCATACACACTTTGACTCGCTAAAGACTAAAAACACAAGAATAACACAAGAAAAGATGGACACAAATATGGGTTCATCAGATGGGCAGCCCACGATGGTTGCCATCGTAGGCACAAGATGTGGGCTAAATCTTGAGCCCATGATGGTTGCCATCATGGGCAATAACCACCACGAGCACGGTGATGAGCAGCCACCGTGGGCACAAGAACATGTGCGAATTTCATTTTTTGTTCGATTCCTTCTTCGATTTTGTTGTTTAGTGCTTCTATAATAGCTTATTTTTCAATTTAAAACTACTTAACAACAAAATCCAAACACCCACACGTGACCTTAATCAAATTTATTAGTAAATCAGGTACTTCGTACAAACGCTGAAGTAAGTGATACATAACTATTATCAAGAGAATCCCAACATTGTACGTATAGTATAAGTTATATTTTGCACGAAATGTAACATAATTGAAATAGTAATCATTGAATAAACAAAATGTATCATATATTATAGGTATAATGTTGGAATTCTCTTGATAATGGTTATGTATCACTAACTTGAGCGTTTGTACGAAGTACCTGATTTACTAATGAATTAGATGAAGGTTACGTGTGGGTGTTTGAATTTTGTTGTTAAGTAGTTTTAAATTGAAAAATAAGTTATTATAGAAGCACTAAACAACAAAATCGAAGAAGGAATCGAACAAAAAATGAAATTCACATATGTTCTTGTGCCCACGGTGGCTGCTCACCACCGTGCTCACGGTGGTTATTACCCACGATGGCAACCATCGTGGGCAGCCCATCGTGGGCGTGACCACCGTGGGCAAATTCGAGAGAGATATTTTCACCTGCTATTTTCAACCTCATTCAACTATAATCACTCGCATCTTAAACAAGTCCAAATAACATATAAAATAAGTTCAAATATTTACAAAAATGAAAATTTAGTTATGCTTTCTCTCCCAAACGAACCCTCTATTCCTAACCAAAATATTCTAGTTGCAACAAATAACCTATACTTCTCAATGTATCTGTCATCAATTGAGACATTACGATGTGTCGATGTTAAATTGATGAGACGATCAACATACATAAGGGCGTAGGGGCCACAATTTGTCCCGTCAGACTGGATGAATTGCTCCTCCTCAGACATCTTAATCAACAACGGAGGGTTTTTTAGCCTTTGCTTGTGGGAATTTTGCTCCCAGTAACCTGATGCGAGCAACAGTTGCGGTAAGAGATCGGTCACACACTGTAATTGCTCCTCGGCTCCTCGGGCACTGTCGTTTCCCTGTGATGGATCATGGTCGAGTCATACAGCTCGACAGTCCAATCCTTCAGACAAATACATATCGTGACCCAATGATTCCCCCTGATATTTCACACTGTTATGACCTGTACACGACAAGGAGCAATTTAACTATATTAAAAAAAAAATTATAGTAAACTACAAATATGATAGTATTTTAAAATATAATCAACTTACATGGTTAGCTGCTTGCCACCAAGCCGTTGCTAATTCACTTTCTGTGCCGTCAACCATTTGTTTAAGAGCATCAGGTACTTGCCAATTAGGATATAGTCTAAGCCCTGGAGGAACTTTCTTTCTCTTGCCACTAGCATCAATAGGGTACATCTTATCCCACTCATCTTGCAAAGAATTCTAGTAATACAATAAAAAATTACATAAATTAAAGAGAATATTAATATAATCAAGAAATCAAGACTTACATAAATCGAAGAAAAATACTTACATAGAAGCCGACTATAATGGTGGTTGCCTCACATACTCCATCAATTGTCAACCTATCTAAATGTCTCACCTTGAATCGTATATAGTTTAGGTACAGCTCTATCTCCTGCAATGTTATTTAATTTTGTTAGTTATAATATACAAATAAGTTTGAATTATTGTAATAAAGATAGAATTGTACCTCTGTCCACATCATTTGTTGAGTATCCTCCAGACGATCGAAAACAAATTGTACAACAATGTGGCCAATCGTCTTAATTGTGATTGTAGCATCCTCTCCTAATTTTCTATGTTTCTTGTACATACGTTTCTACCTCTTCACGGCCTTTGCAGTCATGGCCAAATAAGGCATATGTATGTCGGCATACGGTCTCGTCTTACGATGACCTTGCACCTCGTCTCGCTCCGCCAATTCGTAATCTTGCTCAGCAGACTCCTCCTCAGAGGATGACGACCATTGAATATTAACAGGTGAAACCTGCCGTCTGAGCTGCTCGTGTGTGGTGTCCTCCACAGTAGGAAAAAATAGTTGCTCTTGTTGGTACTCAGGCTGGTAGGGAATATGCTGCTCATGTGGGGTGAACGCGGCAGTAGAAAAAAGGTGACTGCTGCTACGTTCGCCTGGAAACACTGAGCGTTGCTGCCAAATAAGAGGTTGAAACATCGGAGGCTGGTACGTCGGAGGATCGTACCGATGCAGCGGTCTAGTGCTATAGCCGAAGAACATCGACTGCTGCTGGTGGGCAGGCTGATACCCCCACGGCTGCATTGGTGGCTCGCTTCGTGGGGTATGAGGTCAAACGACTGCCTAACTGGTGGTGCATCGACTGCTCGGTACGCTCAGGGATGTGAGGAGAGTTGTGACTATGCCGACTCTGTTGTCCCTGTAGAGCTGCAGCTGCAGAGTGACGAGGCGGGTCTAGAATCCTCTTGTGTCTGCTAGAAACCTCTGCAGAGTGACAGTGTGGCTCAAGGCTCCTCATGTAGCTCCCAACAGACTGCTGTGGAGGGCTCCTAGATCGTCTGTGTCTCGGACCGAAATACCCTTTCACCTGAACAAAGAGCTTCCGGGAAAAGGTAGCAAAGAAGCCGTTGTCAGATTCGTCCATCAAGACCGCCCTTAGCCGGCAATCGATGTAGTCTCTCGGTTGTCCTTCGCGTGGTCAGGACAAGGACGTCCGTGTACACAACACACTCTGCTTTCGGGTCTCTTCTGATAGACCGGCTCTGCAGTCTCAGTTGTATGTACTTGTGGTGGGGTGCCCTGTCGGCGTCGTTTTGGGATTTTCTGTGCCGATGAGGTCGGTTTAATTATATTCCCCACAACTTTCGTAGTCTTCGCCAATTTTCCCTTCTTTTTCACCTTCTTTTTCGGGAAAACCTCTTCTGTATTCCTCTCTGTTAATTTTTTCGGAGGTTCCCAGTGTACATGATACACCGAGTCAAGACTGTACCAATACAGCTCCATAATGTCTTCCACGAGAATATGCATCGGGATATGTATGACAAGACCCTAAACAAGTTATGTAAAATTATTTTTATATCACAAATTAAACATGTAATATAAATGATAAAATATTATAAAAATAAAGGCACGTACCTCTCTTTTGAAGAACGTGCTGAAATTTGCCTTGAGGAGTCTCGTAGTCCACATAAAACATCGAGGAACGCTAACGGCGGCTGCTCAGGTTCCACAATACTCTCCCAACCATGGAATACACTCGTAAGACCAAATTTTTAAAATCCAAACCGATTCGTAAAAGTGATAAGTTCCCATGTCAATTTGATCGGGTTTCCTGGCGGTGTTGTTGATGTAGTAAGTGAATGCCTGATATGTGTAATCACCCCAAGGAAACTGTTCCCAACGTTCCGGATCCTCAACTAAAGCCCATACCCATTCCTCGACCTCCATATTACGGTTCCGATAAAGGGGAAATAGGTAGTAAACCAAGAGATTGGCTACCTTCACATAGTCTGCGAGGTTGTCTCCCAACTTTAAATTGTTGAACATATCGCGCATGTCTATGACTTTAGTTTTGTGGCCTTTAAATACTCTGTGGAAAAGATTGTGAGGCCGGAGGAGATGTCTCTCATTTGGGTCAAAATCTGTCATTCCGAAATTCAATCCAGTAATGCACGAATAGTCGCGTGCGGTGAAGCGGAGGGTTCGCCCGACAATTTAGAACCACGTCTCATCCGGGGGGATCTTAGGACCCGTCACTTGACGGGCCAATAAGTGATGCAGGACACTGTTTGTACTTCCATTTCTCTTATGTTTAATGTAACGACCAACAATTCCCGCCGTAAATTCATCATAAACTTCTTGAAACCGTACTGAATTGCACGTAAAGTGCCGAAATACCTTCGTTATTTCTTTAAATACAAGCTCACGACAATATATATTTATTAGTTTGCTATGATGACACAATTCAGGTCTCATCCAATCACAACCGGGCTACAATATAAACACACAAACCATAAGGAAAGACGTTCGATCGCTCAAACCAACAAAATCACAAAACACAAACCCTATTAAACAGTCTCGGGTGTACACACGATGGGGCAACCCACGACTGGACAACCCACGACGGGGCTACCTACGACATGGCTGCCCAAGACATGGCTGCCCACGACGGGGTTGCCCACGACAGGACAACCCACGATGAGGCAACCCACGACGGGTGCCATCGTGTGTACAAAAACACCCACCATGGGCAGCCCGTTTCTCACCTTTAAACCCCATTTTTTTTATCAACAAATCATGTATAACAATTTATATAACACTTCTAAATTTGCTCATAAAATCATGTATATTGTTCTCATATTCAATAAATCGAACATAAACACATACTGAGAAGCATACATTTTTCAAATTCAAAATTTAATTTCGTGTGGAATTTTAGCACTAACTGGTGGTTCGTTGTCGACGAGTCGTACTTCCTCCTCACCGAAAATAGATGTCGACTCCCTATCGTGGTCGGATTGGTTGCTCATTGCCGGCGTGTATGTGTGTGCACCATCGAAGGTGGAGAGGGAGAGAGAGAGAAAGTGATATATGGAGTGGGATAGTGGAGGGACCGATAATGATAGATAGAATTTTTTAACTCTTTTTGTCTTTTCTTATTTGTATATTAAAAATAAGAGTATTTTAGTCTTTTAAGTGATTTTGGTATAGAAAACTTATACTCTTATAAAAGAGTGCAAAAAACTTCTATATTTTATCAAAATGTATTTAAAAAAAATTTGTCCTAATTTTAAACACTTTTTATTTTTCTAACCTTATTTTATTTTAATATTTTCATAAAAGTCAACTTCTTAAATGAGAGCTATAATAATCAAGCATTTTTCTTAGAACTGGTAGCACAATTTAAAAACTACTACTACTATAATTATAATAGACGGAAGAAGTATTAAATCCGACCAGTATATTTCCCAAAAAAAAAAACAGTACGCTCCTTAATTGCAATATTAAATTAGTACACACGGACATGATTACTAATTTATTAAACAAATATTGCCAACTGTGAAGCCATGTAGTTGAAAAGGTGGTGCCACCGGCAACCCCACGAGATTTTCACACACAACACACACTAAAATCTTCATCGGTATGAAATTCCCAAAATTCTAGAATCCATTCTCACCAAGACCCCACAAATTCTCCTCCCAGAAATCATCGCAACCTTGATAAAGTTTCATATGATTTCAATCAATTAACACGGATAGCATAGCATTCAAGAAACCTTCGAAAACAAATGGGACCGTCTCAAACTCAATCTCTCTTACTCCTCGCTCTCTCTCTCTCATCCATACTTAGCTCCTCCTACTCCACCGACTACACAAGCCTCGTCTTCAAAGGCTGCGCCGACCAGAAATTCCAAAATTTCAACGGGCTTTACAGACAAACACTTGAAACTCTCTTCAACACGTTGATCTCCCAATCCTCCTCCGCCAAATTCTACAAAACGACGTCGGGCGATGGAACATCGTCCGCCGTCAGCGGCCTCTTCCAATGCAGAGGCGATATCTCCGGCGGCGATTGCAATAATTGCGTGAAGAAAACCCCCAATTCGGCTCAGAAGCTATGCGGGGAAGCTATCGCGGCGAGAGTTCAGCTCAATGGCTGCTATCTGCGGTACGAGATCGCCGGTTTCAGGCAGGTGAGTGGGGTCGAGTTGCTTTACAAGATCTGCGGGTCGACTCGGGCGAGTGGAACCGGGTTCGGCGACCGATTGGATCTGGCGCTGGGGGAGATAGTGAAAGGGGTGGGCAGCGGCGGGTTCTACGCCGGCGCTTATGAATCGGTTTATGTGCTGGGTCAGTGTGAAGGTGACCTCAGCAGCAGCGACTGCGTGAACTGTGTGAAGAACGCCATCGACAAGGCGAAGTCGGAGTGCGGCAGCGCTATCTCGGCGCAGATATATCTTCAAACTTGCTACATTAGCTACACGTATTATCCCAACGGCGTCGCCTCCAATAATCAGCAACCATTTTCATCATCCTCAGGTAATCTTTCCATTGTTCAATTTCATTTTATAATTTCTCTCTTAATTCTTATGTTTCTTGTTTCGATTCATTTCTTTTTGGTGCTTCAGATTTTTTAACAAGTCTGAAAATAGAAAATGCTCAAAAAACGAATATTTGCTTTTTTGCGTGATGGAGGACTCGAACCGTGACCTTTGGCTCGGACATTAACCTCACTACCACTAGGCTAACATACACACACAAATATTCGCTTATTTTAGTGATATAAACATATACTGAGACAGGGTGGGGGGGGGGGGGGGCTTGTATTTCAATTTATTATAATTATTTTTTACTGCTACAATATGGAAATTAGTACAATAATAATGAGACAGGGTGGGGGGGGGGGCTTGTATTTCAATTTATTATAATTATTTTTTACTGCTACAATATGGAAATTAGTACAATAATAATGGTGTTTTGATTGGGTGTAGGGGGAAGAAGATGGAACTCGGAGAAAATAATTGCTATTGCGCTGGGAGGAGTAGTGGGCGTGGGGTTGGTTGCGGCGTGTTTGTTGTTCACAAGATCAGCTTTCAAGAAAAAGCACCGTGTTTACAAATTTGGTGGATGAACCGAACGAGCAGGAGCACCGATTTTACAAGTAATTTATATTACTCACTTAACTATTTTCTTTTATAGAGTCTTATGTTAGACGACGGTCGTACATAAGCCTCAGGGTGAGATCGTCTTCACAAATCTTTGTGGCAGGGAACGACGTGGAGGATTTGTAAAGAGGGTAGATTTGTTGTAGATGTAAAGCTTTTCTTCCTCTTCAAGTTTTGTTATTGTACTTCCTTTTCCCCTTTTTTTTTCTTTTTCTTTTTCTTTGATTGAGAGGAGAAATTGAGAGTTGCCTATTTCAGAGGAAAGAGTAAAAACGGGTGCTTTATGCTTACGGTAGTGGCATGAAAAAAGAAGACTGTATATTGATTGCATAATTGTGCAGTTGCTTTTGTTAAAGTGCCTAAAATCGCTTTATATTGTAAAAAGCTTAAGAATATTTGTCTCATTACCACTTTTTGTACAACTCATTTGTCAAGTCTAAGGCAGTTTTTAGCAATCTTTGATACTATTCCTGCCTAATTAATTCTCTTCACACCGTTTAGCTCTAAACTCTAGCAGCTCTTTACAATAATCTTCTTTACATTGAAATTTCAAATGCGCGAAATTTGCGAACCACTTTGTTATTGGGTCCAACTGTTAGCTCTCTAGTATTTAGGTATGTGATACTTTTCCATCAGGAAAAAAAAAAAAAAAAAAAAAGGGGCAATGACAAACTACCTGACACAAATTTCATGTTGGAATCCTACCGAGTAAAAGAAAATAACTTTTACATGTTATATCAATAATAACAGGATTTTGTAGAGCGTATTAATCTCAATCGTCATTTAGAAAAAAAAAGTGAAATGATAAGTTACTGTAATATATATTTAATCTATATTTCAATTTCTGCAGAAAATGAAAAAGGATATAACAACACTTCTCGGTCTTCAATCTCCATCACTATGAACGGCACCTGATCAGTGCAACTGGATGTACCCATCTATTTATCTAACTCTTGATACACCAGTTAATGAGTGGTGGCTATTAGTATGGCGTTCCGTATATGATCACATTCAAATACATACTATAATTTTAGAGTTGTTCAATCGACCAGAAACACGATAGATAAGATTATGCGTTCCTGCATTGACATTTGACAAACCACATTTCACCAGCACATTTCAGTAGCAAAAATATAACAGCATGAGGGAGCAAATTTGTACCACGGAAACAATCAAATGAGCAGAAGGGTGAAGAGTTGAAGAGCCAAGCTTCTCATATCAGGCTTGCTCAGGTGCAAGAATCTATCAAGGGTACACACAGAATACGACAACGACCACTTTAAAGCTTATAGCAGTACCCTGGCCGATATATTCAATTGACAGCACGTATGATCATGAATATAAAGGATTAGACAACCAAACTGGCTCAAAATTAATCAATTCACCAAAATATGCAATGAACCCATATTATAGTTATCTATAAAAAGCTATCAAACAATGTAAACACCCCTAGTATAATAGAAAATCTTTACAACAATAATCTGCTACAAATCATTAGCAGATTTTTCCTAATGACCAACAAGCAATCTATTGGGATTGCCCTGTAGCTTTCGCAACACCATGGAAGAGACAGTATTAAGATAAACTCAAATTCTTAGAACAGAATTGAGAGATGAAACAATGAACAAAGAAACATCACATATGATTTCTGCTAAACCATATGGAGAATTGAAACAATGCCATGAATTCAGTATTCTATCTACTGTCACACTTAAGAGATCTTGAAGACAAAATATTTGTGGAAAACACCCTAGGTGGCAGCTGCAAGCAGACCATAGTCATCCCAATCTTGGTCGCCACAATTAGCGGTCCCAATTATCTAATATTATCCAAATAAGTTAATGACAAAATTATGATATATTTTTTCCTGGTTTTTCTATATTCTGGAATCTTAAAAAAAGTTTCAGGTAACTTACATTTAGATGTTTTAGAATGTATAAAATAGTTTAGTACATGAAAGAGAAAAATAATATGGAATGAGAAGGCATAGAGGTGTGCAGTAGACCTCTATTCAGTGCCCAGGAACCAACCATAGCAATTTCTGCAACAACAGAAGACAATCCTACAAATGCTTAACAGCCTTTCCTGTATAATACACTATTTATCCTTCAAAGTGAGAAATTAACGATTCTAGTTCCAACCCACTTATCACTGTGTGGACTACGCAAGCCAAGAGCATAAGTAGTATGTTGATCAAACCTACCCTTATTAAGGTGGGAGACAATATATAAGCTCATATACATGTTTATGTTTGCATTCAAGACACTTTTTGCAAAATGCTTACTGCAAAGAGCAGCTGCATAATAAATAAACTGCTACCCCAAAATCCCAAGAAAATAACATGACTACATCTTCGTAAATAAGGAATTACGAAAGGTGGCATTATACTCTCGCACCTAGGTCACGCTTGCACTAAACCAGTCCGTGATCATAGTCTAAATGCAGGCCACAGGACAATAAAAGAGGTTATTTGTCACACTATATTCTAAATTCATCATAAAGAATTTTCTTCTGCTGGATAAGAATAAGAAATTATTCACGAACTTAATTACCAAAACATTATTACTAATAACATTAATCCCAAGTTTTTGTGTACCAAAAACGCCAATAATTAAAAAAATCCCTATGAATAATGGACGTGGCAAAGTAAATTAAACTCATATTCATTCTGGTGCTAAACAGAAACTCCTTAATTGTGATAACAGGCTTTTTGCGTCGGTTACAAAGTACAATTACACAACTCAAATTGACTGCTGATTCTCCACATACTAAGTTTCCACAGCAGAGCACTAGAACATGGTACCAACCATGCTTCATAACAATTTAAGAGAAATCCAAATCTCAGAGATAAGTCGAACCAAAGATTATTAAGAAAAAAATTAACTTTCAAAATCAAACAATTATTCAATGACTCTGTAATCATTATGAAATTTCCGCATTACAGCCACAGAATAAGGGGAACCACCGGGAGTACGAAATGAAGAAAAACCATCGATCCAATACCTAATAGCAGAGAAATTAGGGCATAAAATTACTTGGAGGGTCCAAGCAAGCTAGCCTGCTGCAACTCGAGCTCGTTGAACTGCTGCTCGCGATCCATCTCGATGATTAGCGGCACGAATAGCACGAGGCAGGTGGTGCCGACTAACCAGGCGGCTCTTCCGGTGCTCTTGAGGAGTTTTTTGGCCACGAATGCTGTGTCGGATGCGGCTTTCTTGCCTCGGTACACGATTGGGGATTCTGACATGGAAGAGGACATGCGTGACAGAATTCCGCCGTCGGATGACATTCTGGCCGGAAGATTTCTAGGGTTTTGCGTGGATAAACGATGGGATAAAATTACCAATTCCTCCACAGAAGTGTTTCGAAGGTTAACACAATTGCGGCGTTGTTCCATCTATTTATATAAGTAGAAGTATTTTTAGTAATCAAGATGACCTAGTGGTAAAAGTGAACGTTTGAGGGTGAGAGGTTTCAGCTTCGAACTTTATGAACCACTTCTATATGTCGAGTCTGTTATATTTGTACTTGGAAAGTGTAGTTTACTTGACCTATGTAATTTACAGACTACTGTACAAGGAACGAGAGTGTACTCAGTGTGCACCAAAGATATAACAGCTGCGGGTTCCCACGATATAAAAAAAAATATATATATATTTTCATTCATTTTTTTCACGCGTTCACGATCGTCGGTAATTTTTTTCCAAATGATAAATTTTCGCCCTTTTTATCATTTTCACTCTAAATATCAAAAGAGCGATGCTATTCGGACATAATATGTTCGAACATAACTGGTTCGATTAAAAAAAAACCGACGGTATTCCCCCATATTCACTCCCTCTCATAATTTTTACTATCATCCCCCAAAAAAATCTCTTCCTAATTAAAACTGTATTAATTAATATCATATTTCATCGACATAAACATCTTCTCTTCTCTTCTAATTAAAATTTGTAAAGAGTATTATTGTACATTCATAAATTGCTCGAAATTAATAAGAAAAATATTAATTAAAAAATTATGTAAAATTAATTTTTTACTTAATCGAATCAGTTATGTCCGGACATAGTATGTTCGGATAGCTTTATTAATATCAAACATATTAACATCATAATAAGTGTGATAATATTTTCAATAAACTATACGCTGCATAATAATGAGAAGGGGCCATGTGATATTTTATTTCCATCATAATAAACTTATAAATGAAACGAATGAAAATAATAGTAATATTTTCATACTTTTTCTTTTCTCTCCTTTTCCAATGATAAATTTATGGCCACAATAAATACATCCTTATAGTTATGTGGAGAATATTTATAATATGGCAAGTATTAAGTTTGATTTTAATCATGACACATTAAAATTAAATTTTAGGAATAAATGGAATACTCTCTCCGTCCACGAATGATTGTCACATTGTGGACGACACGAATTTTAAGAAAATGGTAGGTAATAGTGAATTATAATGATTATTATTGTAAGTAGAGTAAAGGTCCCACAATAAATGTGAGTGGAGTAGCAAAAGTGACAACCATTTCGTGGACAAACTTAAGTAGCAAAAGTGACAACCATTCCGTGGACGGAGAGAGTATTTTATTTGAATGAAGTTAAATAAACTTGACTTCTTGTTCATAATTCAGTTCAACTAAAAAAAAATAACAAATGAAAAAATATATTCGTCAATAACAAAAGGTGTTAGCGTAGTCATTTCTATTTAAAAAATACTATGTATATTTATTCTCGACGAACAAAAACTAAAAAAGCAAAAAAAAAAGAAAAAAAAAAGACTGCACTTATTGCGAATCAGAATTTTATCCACACCATTCTAATTATGTAGTTTAAGGATTTCTTATGGTCTCACATATGAACCAGGTTGCATTATGATTTATGAGACTGTGACGTGAACCAAGCTCGAAAGTCATGCTTCTGAGTTTTTAAGAGTTGAAGAAGGGGAGATCATGGGGTCACATGAGCCGTTATCTTGGGTTACTTGCATGTTATCTTTGAAACAGAGAACAGAATAATTGTAGATGGGTTGTGTTCAGCAAGTGATAATCACTCGGAGTTTAGCGCTTTATTGAATAACTGCAAATCTATTTTGACATCAAATTCACATTTTCGGGAGAAATTCTTACATGGGTGTACATGTAGTACATCCACCATTTAAGAATTTCCCCATTTTCTGATAGTTCATGTTCGAAAAGAAACCAATCTATCTATCTATCTATATATTATATAAACGAAAACGATTCTATTTAAAAAAAATTCTATGTGATCTTCATATTCCACCGTTCTTATTTATCTAAATTCTCAAAATTCTCGAATTTAAATTCAATATTTACTACATTTATATTCTATATTATATATTATATCGAAACAAAATCTTAAAAGATCAAATCTTCAAAATTAATATCTATCATATTTTTAAAATATATTATATTACACACGAAGTTAAAGCATTAGGGATTCAATTCCTAGACTTTGCAGGAAATTTTGGTTATAAATATGAATTACCATTTACGATTAAATTTTATTATAAGTTTACATGGATCAATTACAATAGCACAAAAGCAAATTACTCTTAGTAAACAAGTTTATAGTTTTCCCACAAATAGATATAGTCAGATATTAGAGTTAGCTATATATATATATATATATATTACCAACCTTGACATTCGAGATTTAAAAAAGAAAAAGAAAAACCAACACGAAGCGGTAGCCAAAACAATAACCATTAACAATACTCTTCTTAACAATTCAACACAATTCATTCTCTTTGCTTTTAATTTTGTTTTTTTTTCTTTCTTTTTCTGATTTTCTTAAACACAAAATAAGTTTTTAAATACTTAACTCTCAATAATAGTCATTCATACTTTAGGTTTTTCTTTCTTCTTTTATTTATAAAAGTACTATTTAAATAACTAAAATAAAATGATATGTGTTGGAGTTTTTATTGAGATGAATAGCTATTCATCATTACATATATTTGATTATTTAAATAATTTATTAATTTAAATGAGTTTATACTTGAAGGTACCAGATTCACTCGAAAAGACAGAGTTGTGAACAAAGTTGTGTTTAAAGAACACACAACCTTGAAACTAAAATGCAACGGAAATGTAAGAACACAATGGAAATAAACTTTTCACGAGATTATAAATTGATAATCTCGTGAGGTGCCTCAGGGCAAAAACTTCACTATGAAAACGTGAATTACAAAAACAATCTTCGAGTAAAGAAGGTCACTAAAATGAGTAAAGCTTTATCACAAGATTAAAGCATTTACTGCTATCCTCGAAGGTAAAATCTATAAGCTGAAAAGTAATTCTAAGTGCTCTAAATATCTATCACTAAAAGCCTACGTATCTACATGAATTCAATCTCTATTTATAGAGGACTTGAAAACTTGTGATGCACTCCACCAAATTCTGCACTTCTCCACGTTGTGCAGCTATATCTCCACTCCTCTCTCAACCGAAAAACTGCTCCCACTTACTCATGTGTTGCTCCTTCTTTTTCTCCAACAACTAACCACTTCTTTTCATGTGCAGCCACTTTCTTTGACTTGGTCTGCTCCATGTAAGCTACTCCCCCTTATTTATTATCTCTCCTACAATCAAACAAAAGAAAGACAAAACACACTATACACTAAGCAATTAATAACCATTGAAGTCAAAATCTGACTTCAACAATCTCCCCATTTTTGTCTTTCTTCCCAAAACCTGTGTAGACAAGAATATATAGAGCAAGGTTATATGCTTTCCCTGAGACACATATACACAGGCAAAGAATACAAGTATCCAAAACAACAAATAGATACTCCCCCTGTCATATTCACTCCCCCAAAACATAACATAAGAAAAAACAGATTCTCCCCCTATTACAACAGCAAATAGATCAGATCATAAGGAAAAAAAAACAGATAAAACCATATCAGAACATTTGCTTAAACATAAAACCAGATTACCCAAATCTAAAATAGGTCTGAACATCACAAAAGAAAATCTAAAATAGGTCTGATCATCACAAAAGAAAGAGTGTTCATATGCAATCCACAAAAACAGTCAGTAGTCTAATTAGCATATCACTCCATAAACGCCTGTGCTTCTTCAGATTTTTCTACTCCAATTCTTCATCAGATCCTGCCGCAGTATGAGTATCATCCATGTTCGTCTTAGTGTTACCTCCATCTTGATCTTCCCTTCTGTCATCTTTGCCATCAACACCATCCTGGACATCTCTCCCTTTTTGGGAAGAAAGAAGTTGTTGATATAGACGACGCTGCTGCTCGAACTTCTGAATTTGATCAGTGCAAAAACGGATGTGATCCTGCAAGATAGAAACTGGAACAGGACACTGAACAACATCAGAGGCTAAATCATCAACGGCTGGGATTTGAGCATCAGGATCCTTTCATGGTAAGTCGACAGTTCTTTTATCACACATGAAGTTGGTGTGAACCGTTTGCAGATTCAGCCAACCAGTCAGCACATCTCTAGAAGAACTTTTAAGCCCTTGATCAACCAGCAGATTATAAATAAGAGAAGGACATACCAGCTTGTTGAATGTCGTCATGGCCAGAGCAGCAATAGAGTTAAATATCAACTGCCCTAAATTCACTTTTGCTCCAGTGTGGATTTTGTAGAGAAGACTGACGTGCTCAAGAGGGACAGAGGTAGTGTTTGAGGTTGGAAGCGAGTTGTTGATGGATATCTTATGAAGAACTGAGAAAAGAGATGTGAGAGAAGAAGCACATCTGTTTACTTTCTTTCCTTGATGCCACTCATGTACTTTCCCACCAGTCAAAACATTTGCCATTTCCCTCTCAAGTTTAGGACTCATCACTTCATTTACTACCTCAACATCAGGAGTTCTAAGCATTTTGTTAATGATGGCTGGGGTTACATTAAACACCTGATCCCTTAGATAAACTTTCCCATAATGCCTAGAAACTGGATTCCCAAATTCAGATGACAAATTCGCATAAAAAAGTCTGACTACTTCAAGAATATAAGGCTTCACATAGGTAACACTACCTAGCAATTGTCTCTTCTCAAGATAAGCTACAAGATTATGAGTCTTGAAATTCTTTTGATCTACAGCTCTATCTCGTATGATCTCCCTCTTCTTAAAATTTTCCCAATTAGATTTTGCAATACTAGAATAGAAGTTAGGAAAGATAGCCTTTGTTACCTCGATATCAGAATCATCATATTCACCAGTTTCTTCATCTGGATCATAACTGTTGGTGCTCTTCTTTAAAATCCGGCCAGGTTTGCTTGAGACCTCCTTGGCTTTAGTGGTAGTCACTTTCTCCTTCCCTTTTCTTGATGCTAAATCCGGGGACTGCTTTGCTTCAATCTCTTCATCAGTGCTTGCACCAGAACCTAGGGTATGAGACCCTTCATCTCCTTCTACGTCGATCACAACATTTGAATCGAGCGACTTTTTCTGCTTTTGATTTTCAGTGGGAATAGTCCGAAGCCGATTTGATCTGCGTGCCGGCGGCGGAGTTTTCTTCGTCTTCCTGACACAAGTTTTTGTATATCTCTTTCGTTTCGTTGGAGAAGATTTTTCAGCAGCACCTTCAGCATTGACATTTGAAGGAGCACCAGTAGCATCGGCATCAACACTCTTGGCTTTTGGAGATCCCCCTTGATAATGAAAGAGGGGATCAAGAACAACATCTTCATGAGGTGGGGCTGAAAAACTTGAGCCAGAAATCAGATTATTTGAAGGCTCGATTACAACGGCTGGATCAATGGCAGATTTTGGGTTGCTCGAAGCACCGATTTGAGCAGCTGGGTCAACTGTAGTTTGTGGGAAGCTCGAACCACTGACCGGAGCGAAATTTCTGTAGATATTCCTACATTCCGGTGAGATTTCCATCGGCCCATGACCACGAAGTGGGGAAAGCAACGAGGGGTTAAACATTGGGTTGTGCTCGGGAGATATGAAATGGAGAGGAGATGGATTGAGGGGTTTTGATGGTATAAATCGAGGGATTGGGTTTTGAGGGGGAAACGATGACAGACGACGGAGAAGATCGAGTGCACCTGGATTTTGAAGAAGTTCTTGCAGTTGCTTGAGCTTCTCATCATCCATGGCGGAACTTTTCTGGGAAAGAAGAAGAAGCAGATTTTGGGTATGAAGAGGAAGTGGCGAGATTTTAAGAGAGAGAGAGTAAAAGAAATAAAGTGTGAGAGAGAGGATTTAACAATACAGATATATAGAAGACTATACACATCCTAGGGTTTTTGGAATATGAACCGTGTGCTATTTTTACGCGGGAGACAGAAAACAAACAAATCCAATAAACGAGATATCAAATCATTAGAGATAAGTTAAAAATTCAAATATTAAAATTTCGAGATAGATACGTTCCAGGAATATTGCAACTTATACTGACATCTTTATCTAATAGACACATTTTTTTTTAAAGCAGAAATTGGTCCGACAGTCGTCCAAACTTCAATGACAACTTTAATCAGAACACCATTTCCGAAACATCATAGGCAATTTTATAAAGATAGGTGAAGTAGACAGATGGCGAATAGATGTATAACCAAGAGAATCTTGTAATCACCACTTATCTAAGATTTTTGATCTAGTTATATGGTTTTCTAAGAACGGTCTCGGTTTCACCTTACAAAGTAAGGTTTTTACATCCTCAAATCTGCCTAACTTCTATAGAAATTATTGCCTATGATATGCCAGAAATGTGACAACTGTCATGGTCACTTCTCCTAAGATTGAACACAAACCGAGAGATTTTCTCAAATTTGAGAATCTCTCATAACTTAGAGCTTTAGTAAAGATGTCAGCCAGTTGATTTTCCGTACTGATATACTCTAATTTTAATATCTTTTCTACTAAATCTCTAATAAAGTGATACCTCAAGTGGATATGCTTGGACTTGGAGTGATGGACAAGGTTCTTTGCAAGGTTGATGACACTTGTATTATCACACAGCATTACTAAAGGGTTGCTCTCCAGCCCGTAGTCATCAAGCATCGATTGAAGCCACACCAATTGAGTTGAATAGCTCCCGGCAACTACATATTCTGACTCGGCGGTTGACAAAGAGATGCAGTTTTGCTTCTTGCTGTGCCATGAGATGAGATTGTTCCCAAGATAGCAACAACCCCCACTTGTGCTCCTTCTATCATCAATTTCTCCGGCCCGGTCAGCATCGCTATACCCCACTAAGTTCGTGAAGGTGTCTTTTGTGAACCATAAACCCAGTTCACAAGTCCCGGCAACATAGCGGATAATTCTCTTCACAACTTTGAGGTGTTCTTCTTTGGGACAGGATTGAAAGCGAGCACAAGCACATACACTGTACATGATATCAGGCCTGCTAGCGGTTAAGTACAGAAGACTTCCGATCATAGACCTGTACAACATTAGCTCGACGTCTTTCGACAGTTTTTCTGTGGTGCTCATCGGCGTCCTCATGTGCTTTGCATTCTCCAGTCCAAACTTTTTCACCAAATTCCTTGCATACTTTGACTGTGAGACGAAAATTCCATCCTCCTTTTGCTTAACTTGCAACCCAAGAAAGTTTCTCAGCTCTCCAACCATGCTCATCTCAAATGTGGCCGACATTGCCTCCACAAATTCTTTCAAGGCTGCTTCATTGGTGGATCCAAACACTATGTCATCAACATAGATTTGAGCAATTGTGAGCACACCTTTTTCTTTCTTGAGGAAAAGAGTTCTATCCGCATGACCCCTGAAGAAACCAAACTCAAGCAAAAAATCAGTTAGGCGACTATACCAAGCTCTCGGAGCTTGCTTTAGTCCATACAGAGCCTTATGTAATTTATAAACATGATCGGGTTTGGTTGGGTCTTCAAATCCCTTGGGTTGTTCTACATAGGCTTTCTCTTCTAGAACACCATTCAAAAATGCAGCTTTAACATCCATTTGATGAAGAGTTATGTTAAGATAACATGCAATTGCAAACAACAACCTAATGGACTCAATCCTAGCAACGGTAGCAAAGGTCTCATCATAGTCAATACCCTCAACTTGAGTATAACCTTGAGCAACTAAGCGGGCTTTATTCCTAATGATATTTTCATACTCATCGGTTTTATTCCTAAAGATCCACTTAGTTCCTATTATGTTAACTCCTATAGGTCGAGGTACAAGTGTCCAAACT
Organism: Schizonepeta tenuifolia; assembly: GCA_029490685.1. Taxonomy (NCBI): domain Eukaryota; kingdom Viridiplantae; phylum Streptophyta; class Magnoliopsida; order Lamiales; family Lamiaceae; genus Schizonepeta; species Schizonepeta tenuifolia. The sequence continues at coordinate 77,186,805 of CM055957.1, read as the reverse complement.
TTATTCCTAATAAATTCAAGAAGTTCAGCTTGCATGGCACTTATCCAAAATTCATCTTTCAAGGCTTCACCTACAGTTTTAGGTTCGAGAGTTGATAAGAAGGCAATTACACCTACCTTGGTGATTATACATAAAAAGCATACCATCCTTACCATCTCCCGGTAATTGACTGGATTCTTGTCCCTAGTTCTGACCCCTTCATGAACATCTCCGATGACAAGATCAAGAGGATGATCTTTTCTGACTTTACTGGGTGGATCCCTCCTCACAATTTCAATAACTTCATCAACATTTTCTGCTTCATTAGTGCTGGAGTCAGTTCCAGATTGTCATGCAGAATCGTTAGAAGTTTCCTCAACTATTGTGCGGACTTCACTATCCACTTTTTCTTCATCCACCGTGGGCTTTTCTGTTCTACCCTGTATCTCAATCAAACCATTAGTACTTTCATCAGGATTATACAAACTCGCAAGATCATCAAATGTTACATTGACACTGTCCATGACAGTTTTGATTCTAAGGTTGTAAACCCGATATGCATGACTATTGAGTGAGTAACCTAAGAAAATTCCCTTATCGCTTTTTGTGTCAAACTTTAGGCGATAATCCCTATCATTCAACACATAACAAACACAACCAAAAACATGCAAGTATATTAAGTTGGGTTTCTTGCTATTTAGAATTTCATAGGAAGTCATGGTAGTACCGGTTCTCAAGTTTACACGATTACTAACATGGCATGCAGTGTTCATGGCTTCAGCCCAAAACCGTTTAGAGAGGTGTTTAGAATGCAGCATTACCCTAGCCATTTCTTGCAGAGTTCTATTTTCTCTTTCGGCTACCCCATTTTGTTGAGGCGTTTTTGGCGCAGAATACTCGTGATGGATTCCTTCTTTCACACAAAAATCTAAAGTTGAGCATTTTCAAACTCCTTTCCGTGACCAGATCTTAACCTCTTAACACGGGATTGATAAAAATTCCTAACTTTAGCATACAACTCCATGAAAGCATCATAAGTTTCAGTTTTATCACTAAGGAATTTTACCCATGCATATCTGGAAAGATCATCGACTATCACAAATGAGAACTTTGTACCTTCCAGACTATCAACCTCTGTTGGACCCATTAGGTCCATGTGCAGTAGTTCAAAGCAATTTTGCGTGCTGAAAGGTCTCTTCGAAGTTGTTACAACAGGGTGAGAAACTTTCACTTGTTTTCCTATTTGGCAGTCCCCACATACTCCTGGATTGGAGATATTCAGCTTTGGTATATCCATTGAATCTTTAGAGGTTCTCCATGTTGCGATAGTTTGTGTGACCCAACTTTTGATGCCACAATTGTAGATCGTTGATCTGCGCATTAAAACACTTATTACTTTTCATTTCATAAATGTTGTTAGGAGACCTTACCCCAGAGATGACAACTTCATCATCATCGTTCACTACCAGACAACTATGCTTGTCGAAGATGACTTTGCAGTCATCGTCACACAGTTGACTTATGCTGATCAGATTTGCAGTAAGTCCATCCACGTGTGATACATCGGTGAGCTTAGGAAGTTCGGGTATGTTGAGTACACCTCGCCCAATTATCTTGCCATTTGATCCACCTCCAAAGGTAACCTCACTTCCATTGATCTTTTTATAGTTAGCAAGGTATCTTCTAGATCCAGTCATATGTCGTGAGCAGCCACTATCAAAATACCAAGACCCATCATCTTTTGAGATGGCTGCAGTGAACACAACTCTGCAGGTTTCAGTGCAGGCAACTTTGGGTCTCCACACCAAAATTTTACCGTTCTTGGTGCCAAAGGCAGATCTCTTAGCATGATTTCTCATGTGAGCTTCTTTCCTGTATTCCTGCAAAAACTTGTAGCAAAAAGGTCTAATATGACCTGGTGAGTGGCAATAGTGATATATGGATTTTCTACGTCTTCTAGAAGTGGGCTTGGGTGGCGGATTTTCCTTAGCCTTTACAAATGGTAAACCATGAGTTGACAAGATTTGAGGAAAAACTGTTTGGATGGTTTTATCAAAGCCAAGTCCATGAGATGTTACGTGAGTTTGTGCTAAAACTGCATCAAGTTTAGACGTACCTGTGTTCAACTTTTTGAATGTTTCATTTGCAAGATCAAGTTGAATTTTCAGCTTCCCAATCTTAGCATCTTTCTGAGTTAACATCACCTCCAGTTTAACAAGTAATGATTTCTGAGCAGAATTCTCTTCATTCAGCATCTCGACCACCTTGCACTGTTTGGACCTCTTTACATACAATTCCTTATAAAGTTCTTGCATTTTCACCAGCATATCTAATGTTTCTTCCTCAGTGACTTCATCCTCTTCTTCTGCAGCGTTAATAACAGTATTGAAACAGAAGAGAGTTTCATAGTAAGACTCATCATACTTGTCCGAAGTTATCTCATCATCACTGACATCTATCAGGTCAGCTTCAGGTATATGAGCTATGAATGCAGCATGCTCTTGAGAAGTGACTTGTGGTGGTTCCTCAATGATGACTCCAGAAGTGTCGATCTCAGTGTCTCCCAGTGACAAGAAGGTGACAGGTTTTCCAAGCTTGCGAAAGGTGTTTGCACACTCATTTGCAAAGTGTCCATAACTTTTGCACTCGAAGCATTGAATGCTGGAGAAATCTTTTACATCCTTCGCCTTGAAGTAATCGGATGCGGAGCGTTTGATTATCCTTGGATCTTTTCCCGGTGAACGTACTTGATCGTAGATGACCAAGAGACCTGATGCATCTTGTTGGGGTGGTCGTTGATCAACAATGGCCTTTCCATTTTGTTGGAATTTCATTTTGTTTGCAGCATTTCGCAGCAACGAGTTCAGCTTCCTAGTGATAAGTGCAAAATCTGCATTTCCAGTGATCTCCTCAAGATCCTCATCCTTCTCTTCGATGTGTGAAGAGCTACCTGAAGTTGTCCCAGCTTTCATGGCAAAACCCTTTTTCTTTGGGCTTGTCCTTTCGTTGAGTTCGATCTCATAGGTCTTGAGATCATTCATCAGCTTAGTGAACTCCAAGGTGCTCACGGTAGTTGACGTGTCAATGGCCACAACCTTCATATCAAAACGGGAAGTCAAGGTTCTCAAAACTTTTGAGACTAACCTTTTGTTGCTAATGGGATCACCAAGATCTTGGCATTCATTAGCAATCTCGAGTAGCTTGTTATAATAGTCTTCAACACTTTCATCTTCCTCCATCATCATGCTTTCGAATTTGGAGAAGAGAATGCGATGTCTTGACTCCTTAATGCCGGTATCTCCCTCACAATGTTGTTGTAGAATATCCCATGCTTCCTTGGCAGTCTCATAATTTCTTATGAGTTTGAACATCTGAACATCAAGGGAGGATTGAATGGCATTGAGTGCTTTATCGTTGAAAGTTGCTTCTTCAATCTGAGTTCTTGTCCAGTTGTCTTCATGAACTCGAACTAGGTCACCATCAGCATCCACGATTTTAGGATGGGACCACAATTTCTGGACAGCTCTCCATGCTCTAGCATCAATAGATTTGATGCATGATCTCATTCGAACCTTCCAAAAGGAGTAGTTCATTCCATCAAGGATGGGAGGCTTGTTGAACAACGGGTTTGTCTGATCCATTGTGTCACGAAAATAGGATCAACACTTAGTGTATCAAGTGGTGGCTCTGATACCAATTGAAGGTACCAGATTCACTCGAAAAGACAAAGTTGTGAACAAAGTTGTGTTTAAAGAACACACAACCCAGAAACTAAAATGCAGCGGAAATGTAAGAAACACAATGGAAATAAACTTTTCACGAGATTATAAATTGATAATCTCGTGAGGTGCCTCAGGGCAAAAACTTCACTATGAAAACGTGAATTACAAAAACAATCTTCGAGTAAAGAAGGTCACTAAAACGAGTAAAGCTTTATCACAAGATTAAAGCATTTACTGCTATCCTCGAAGGTAAAATCTATAAGCTGAAAAGTAATTCTAACTGCTCTAAATATCTATCACTAAAAGCCTACGTATCTACATGAACTCGATCTCTATTTATAGAGGACTTGAAAACTTGTGATGCACTCCACCAAATTCTGCACTTCTCCACGTTGTGCAGCTATATCTTCACTCCTCTCTCAACCGAAAAACTGCTCCCACTTACTCACGTGTTGCTCCTTCTTTTTCTCCAACAACTAACCACTTCCTTTCATGTGCAGCCACTTTCTTTGACTTGGTCTGCTCCATGTAAGCTACTCCCCCTTATTTATTATCTCTCCTGCAATCAAACAAAAGAAAGACAAAACACGCTATACACTAAGCAATTAATAATCATTGAAGTCAAAATCTGATAATGAAAATTAGAAAAATTATTAACAACCTTTTTATGTTATCACACAAGACAACATTTATTAGTATTATTAAATAATAATGAAAATAAAATCTTAACAAAATCAAATATTAAAAATCAACAAGACAAAATCTTCAAATTAATTTGTTAGATTTTCATCTTCTCTTTTTTTAACCATAATTCATTTTTATTAATATATTATCAAGGGAGTACTTTTCAAATAATTAATTAATTAAACATAAAAAAATAGATTTCAAACAATTTTTTAGGTCAATTTATTAGTTGGCCGAATAATAATTTATTTTTGTTATAAATTTTTAATTTGGTGTCACAAATAACTTTATTTGACCAATTTATTAGTTGGCCGAACAAATAATTTTATTCTTAATGTATATATCCTTCCAACCAAATTAGTATCTTAATTAATATATTTTGCAAATAAATAACCAATTTATCATGTATTACTTCATTGGAGTAAGTATCACCCTACATCATGATCGATGGACCGATTCCGACATGGAGGGTAGACGGGCCGATTCTAAAACCGTGGAGATAGAATCTTTTTATATTTTGTAAATAAATAATTTGGTCAAATAATTAACCAATTTATCATGTACGTATATTCCTACATCATGGTCGACTGGCCGGCTCCGACATGGAACCGTGGAGCATAGACCGACCAATTTTGGAACCATGTGATAGACAAGTTAATTTCAAATCGGCGGTTCAATTTTTTTTAAAAAGAATTATGTTAATTTTATAATTTAAGAGATTTAGCGCCACCTTTAGTGTTATAGACATTCTTTAAAATTAATTTTCTTCTTTTAACTCAATATGGTACAAAGAAATATTTGTTGTCAAAATGATTCACTACATTTTTATATGAAATTAAAGTGGAACAATCTATTTAAGAGCCTAATATACTTTTGTTCTACATTTATTTTGAGAAATAAAATAACTTTAAAAATAAATTGGAGGAAATAATTAACGAACAATATCTAACTTATTTATCACATATTACATTAATAATTTATTAATTTAATTAAAAAAATCACCATCAATTTTCGACGGAATATACACTAGTTTTATTTCACACTGTCGCTAGGGCTTTTAGGAATTCTTATAAAATAAAATTCTAATTATATATTACTAAAAGAAAAACGATCCTTGCTTTGAAAAATCATACGTGGGACCCCTCTTAATTCTCCATTCCTATTTATCTAAATTCTCAAATTTTTAAATTTTGTATTGTAAAATAATAGATTTTAAATATCTACTGGGACATATCGGTTATTCAATGAAATTTCACCTATTGAAAAGCCTATAAATACATAGAATTAATGTGTATTTTCTCATCATTTGCTCCACCTGTTTTATTTGGCCAATTTATTTATTAATCGGCCGAATAAATAACTATATTTTTATAGTTTAGTTTAACTTTTTTTAATTTGATCAATTTATTAATTGGCCAATAGAAAATTCGTAGGGAAACAATTTATTAATTGAAAGAATAAATGGTTCCAAAATAATTGGTTAATGTGGCTGTTGGGAAATTTATTAGTATAAGTTTTGATGAATTCCAAAACCGGCTGACCCCAACCGAGTAGATGTTGCCAGTACCTAATGTTAGAATTTAGGCTCGCTGTTTGAGCAAAGTTAAGATTTTATCTTTACAGGTCTCCAGCTGAAGATGGCAACAAGGCGTCACTCAGACAGAACATCAGTTGTGAAGAAAGACAACTGAGAGTTCATTTGTTCAGATGTAAACAAGGGGAAGTCTTCAGAACATCAGTTGAAGGAAACCAACTGAGCGTTCATCAGATGAGAAACAGTTGAAAGGAAGAGAACATCAGATGAAAAAGAAATCATCTGAGGGTTCAAACCCAACTGAGTAAAGAAGTGGAAGACAACTGAGGGTTCAGTTTCAGAACCTCAGTTATAGAATATGAACAAGGAGTTCAACTGTTTTGAAGTTCAAAGTCAGCTGAGAACTCGACAGATCGGAACATCAGCTGAAGATCACTCAGATGAAGGTCAAGACTTTCAACCGACAAACCGAAGTTGACTGTCAAAGATTTGAATTTCAAAAGGAAGTCACATGAGGGTTTGACCGTTCAGTCATTACCCCATCTGGCCCAACACAAGGCTGTCTCAGATGGAAAGCAGAAGAGCACAGATGCCATATCGGGAAAGTCTGCAGAGATGAGAGACAAGCCATCGCTTTCAACCGATCAGAGATCAACTGCTCCTCCAACGGCTAGTTGATTCTCTCCGCCTATAAATAGAGACATCCTCTCATTCGAGAAGTAGAGACATGCAGATAGACACATAGACGACGAAAAATTCAAGAGCTTTCTCGAGAGAAATCAAAGCAAATCTGCAACATCATCATCTAAGAGCATCAGCAGCTGAGAGTTCCAATTTGAGAGAACATTAGTAGCTGAGGGTTCCTAGAATTTGAAACTGTTTTTGATCTTAGGTTGAGTGTTTATTCGTTCAAGCCTTAGATCCAGCTCTCATTCTTGATCGAGCTGTAGTTGGAAATCCTACCCTTTCTCACACCCTAAAAAGTGTGCTAGGACCTTACTCTTCCTGTAATTGAGTAGTCAGGTCGTCAAGTACCCGCAAACTTGACTTAGGCTGTTTAGTGCCCGGAAACTAAACTGTAACGGTTGCTCAGCCCGCGTAAGCTGAGTGGTTCTGTCCAGAAGAACTTGGAATGAGGTGTGTGGACTCACATCTCCCCGTGGACGTAGGAGTTCTCTCCGAACCACGTAAATCTTGTGTGTCGTGTTTTCTTTTGTGTTCAGTCGTTATTATCATATCTTAACTGACAAACTAACCGCATACAATCTTCATACTTTCACAACAACAGTTTTGGTTTTGACCAACCGTGCATAAAAGCGTGAGTTTGATTTTACGAGTTTATTTTCCACCACATTCCGCACAGCACCAATCTTCCAGCTGAGGTTGCTTACTCAGCTGTGAGATCCTAACTGAGTCCTCTCACTCAGTTGAAGTTGATTTCAAGTGTTAAGTTTTTCGAAAGTTGAAAAATCCTAACTGGTGTATTCCCCCCCCTCCCATACACCAGTAACTCGTATCGGGACCATCAAGTGGTATCAGAGCAGTGGTTCAAAAGACTACTGTCTCTTTTTCACGAGGTGTGAATTCGAGAATTTTCTTCAGTGGTCAACTGAACAGATCTTTTCACGCTAGTACATTCTTGCTCGCATTTTTGTTGTCCTGTTTTTGTTTGTGCAGATGGACGTCAAGGACAAGATCACAGTCATGTTCTCTGTTGTCAACTATACATCATGGAGAACTCGAATGAAGAAGATCCTTTTGTCCAAACATCATAGGATGCAACAAGTTCTCACATCTGGACCAATCGTCATACGAGACAGAATACTTCGTACTCCCACAAATTCCAACGATGGAGATGCAGTGGTGGAGTATGTGGAGAAACAGCCAGAGGACTACACTCCGGAGGAGGCCAAGGTGAGCCAGCTGGATATCTAGGCTCAGAGCACAATAATGTCCACGGTTGGACAAGATTATCTGCCCTGGATAGAGGAGTGTGAGACCGCAAAAGAGATGTGGGACATCCTGGCCTCGCTAAGTGAAGGAAGCGACGAGACAAAGGAAAACAAGTTCTCGCATGCATGTCAAGATTTTGACAATTTCAGTCTGCGACCTGATGAGACTATAGATCAGCTAGAGCTCCGGTTTATGGACATCATCAGAAGAATCCAATCCATCCGGAAAGGAAAATACACTCTAAGAGAAATAAACCTCAAAGTGTTGCAAGCTCTACCGGCTGAGTGGGATACTTTCACAAATATCCACGAGAGCCGAGCTGACCTAGGTGAAATGGGAACTGAAAGATTGTTCTCAATCTTGAAAGGAAATGAGTATAAGGTCAACAGAAGGAGGTCGCAGCCCTCAAGTCAGACAAATAAAATTGAGGACGTCGGCTCAGCATCAAAGTCAGTTGCCCTCCGAGCTGACTACTCAAAGTCGAGATCGTCAAGGCCAACCAGGTCGGCTGACACGACTGCAAAGGAGCCGAGCAGAGAAGAACTGCAACAGAACATTGCAGCGTTGTCAAAGAAGTTAGCCGATATGGATACTCGGTTCGGCAAATATAAACGTTTCTATAAATCAAACCGAACTCGAGACAGTTCGAAGCCAGTCACCAATGGTTGCTTCGAATGCGGCAAGGAAGGACACTTCAAAGCCGATTGCCCAGACCTCTCAAAGAAGGAAAGAGAAGCACTGAGGGCGAAGCAAACTGCAAAGAATAAGGCCATGGTAGCTGAAGAGGCAGCTGACGATATGGACATCTTCACAGACACTGAAGATGAGGATGACCTGACCTCTACCAACAAAGTCATCAGTCCGGATCAATGCCTCATGGCACTTGGAACCGACCAATATGATATTGAGGTACAATCTAATCCTGCTCGCTTAAATTCTTCCAATACTTCTAACATGCAGGAATCTATGAACGATGAGTTGGAACCCTCCTGGAATGATTTTCAAGAACTCAGTGAGGAATTGCATCAACAGTCGGTTGAGTTTAAGAGTCTTCAAGCCCAGTTCGCCAAGCTTGAAGATTCCTTAACCGAAAAGGACGATCTGATCAAGAGACAAGCTGAAGAAATTGACCAGCTGAAAAGTCAACTGAGTACAGCCAACCAAACTGAGGCTTCAACCGATGAACAGTTGAAGGAACAGATCAAGGCACAGAACGAACAGTTAAACAAGCAAGAGGCTCAGATCGACCAGCTGATGAAGACATCAGATGCCCAGACCGAGCATATAGCTGTTCTTCTCAAGGATCTTCAAACTGAGAAGGACAACCTGACAAAGCTATATCAGTCATCCGAGATCATCGAGAATCTCATCAAATACAGACGGCAAACGGATGATGTGTCTGGACTCGGATACGACGTGGCAAAGGACACTGGAATTCCACCAGCTACCTTCACCAGGGCTGAGGAAGTCATGGTTGCCAAACCTAACACAGTTGAGTATGCAACTGAACAAACACCCTCACAACCGATAAGGGTAACTACGGCTGAGAAAGGCAAATGAGCTGCAGATGGAGCACCAACGAAACAGTCCCTGGAGTCTACAACCGAGGAGGAATGTTCCAAGACTCAACGGAGGAACCGGAGACGTCGGAGTCGCAATCAAGCTCAAAATCGACAACATATCCAAGCTCAGAACCGACGTGATAACCGACCAACAAACCAACCACAGCAGAGGTGGAACCAACAGAATCGACCAAGCTTCAACCGACATAATCAACAACGGTTCCATCACCACAACAATCAGAGGTTCCAACAGAGTCAACCCATGTGGAAAAGTTACGACAGCTATGGTTACTCATGCCACAACATGAATCAACATCCGGGCATGAACAACTATCGTCAACAGCCAAGGCAATGGAATCAGAATCAGCCAAGAAGATTCCACAATGGCGTCCGACCTCACAGACAAACTCAACAGGATAAGAATCGCCATCAAAACAGGGGGAAAGCCTCACCTCCTAAAGCCCAACATGGGAGAAATCCAACTCCTCCCAAGAAACAGAGCATCATTTCAAACAACAAGCCTAAGTATAACTGGGGTGTTGTTATAATTGATGAAAATGGGCAGATCATTTGGAATGACAAGGCTATTCGAGTGTACAGAGAAAAGCGACGCACGGTTCCAGCGGGAACTGGTTCTAACCCTCCAGGACCCAATTGAAATTGGGGACCTAAGCGAGTTTCTCCTTGCAGGTACAGGAGAAACAGCTGAGGAAGAAGAAGACGTCTACAACAATGTGGGTGATAGATAGTGGATGCTCGAAACACATGACAAATCTGAAGGATTTGCTTGGAAGTTTCGTGGAGAAAGAAGGTCCATCAGTTACTTTTGGTGATAACTCAAAAGGTTATACCAGAGGTTACGGTACCCTTGAAACCAATCATGTTTCAATTTCTAATGTCTCTTTTGTTGATGGATTGAAGCATAACCTGCTCTCCATCAGCCAATTCTGTGATAATGGGTTCTCTGTCAAGTTTGATGCACAGGGTTGCAGAGTTAAAGATGTCGGATCAAAGCAGGTGATATTGTTGGGAAATCGATCTCCAACGGGGAATGTATACTACGCTGACTGGAACAGCAGCCTCCCTGACACTTGCCTGTTGTCAAAGAGCAGTTCGGATGTGAGCTGGCTGTGGCACAAAAGGCTCAACCATCTGAACTTCAAGACGATGAACCGACTTGCTAGACAAGAATATGCAAGAGGCATACCTAACCGAGTGTTTTCAACAACACACATCTGCAGTGCATGCCAGCTGGGAAAGCTCGCTAGAACCTCCTTCCGGTTGAAGTCAACTCCTTCAACTGACCGAGTGTTACAGCTGATCCACATGGATCTCTTCGGGCCAGTTACACCAAAAAGCATTAATGGAAACGAATATACATTGGTTGTAACTGATGACTACTCAAGATATACGTGGACCATCTTCATGCGCCACAAAAGTGAGACCCGAGATGAGCTGCCCAAGCTGATGGATCGGATATCGAACCAACAAGAGATGAAGATCATATCTATCAGATCAGATCGTGGAACGGAGTTTCTAAATGAAACCATCATTGAGTATTGCGAAAAGAATGGCATAACCCATCAGACATCAGCCGCGCGTACTCCACAACAGAATGGCGTAGCTGAGCGAAGAAATAGAACTCTGAAGGATGCAGCCACATCCATGTTAGCGAGCTCAGCACTGCCTAAGAGATTTTGGGCTGAAGCGATCAACACAGCATGCTACACACAGAATCGATCTCTTCTCACCAAGCGGTTGGGAAAGACGCCCTACGAGCTGTGGAGACGCAGAAAGCCAGATATTTCTTATTTTCGTGTTTTTGGATCTAAGTGTTATGTTCACAACAATGGGAAGACTGAGTTGAAATCTTTTGATGCCAAAGCTTCGAAGGGCATATTTCTTGGATATGCAGCTCGGATCAAGGCATATAGAGTTTTCAACAACAGCTCTCGTGTTGTGGAAATAACACCTCATGTTAGTTTTGATGAATCTACCTTCGAGTGCAGGGAACAGGGAAAGGAACAACACGCGGATCCAGCTGTTCTACCAGTTCTCACCAGATCGCAAGCTCTTCGGGAAAAGAACCGAGCTGAACCACTGGTATGGGCAACTGAGGATGAGGATCCATACTCCTCTGAAGATGAATGCGAAGACCTCAGCTCGTCCCTAGGGGGAACTTCAGCTGATGTCCCTCCAACTGCATCAGCATCCGATGCCCAACCGAACTCAGTTCAATCTATTGTAAATGTTGAGGATCCAGACTCAACAACTGATCAATCACCAGCTCTGAAGACTCCAACTCACATGTCTGAACAACCACTGTTGGAAGAAGAAGGAAGACGCAACCGAAGATGGTATGAAGTTCATTCCACCAACAACATCATCGGAGATCCAACCGAGGGTGTGCGCACACGGAGCAGAGTTGCAAATCCAGAAACAACTGAGGAAGAATCCAACACTTATGCCCAATATGCTGAGCAATTGGCAGTTCTAGAGGAGTTCGAGCAAGCTGGAGATGTTGCCATGATTTCTTGCTATGTAGCTGATGTTCCAGAACCGAAGAATGTTGGGGAAGCTCTCAATTGTGTCCACTGGACAACAGCCATGCAAGAAGAATTGAATGAGTTTCTACGCAACTGTGTATGGGAGTTGGTAGAAAGACCAAATGGTGTCAAGGTGATTGGACTAAAGTGGATTTTCAAAAACAAGAGAGACGCCATTGGATTCATTGTGAGGAATAAAGCAAGGTTGGTAGCTCAAGGTTACTGCCAACAAGAAGGAATTGACTTTGAAGATTCCTTTGCACCAGTTGCAAGGCTGGAAGCTATCCGGATCTTTCTAGCTTATGCCGCACATCACAAGTTCAAAGTATATTAGATGGATGTGAAGTGTGCATTCCTCAATGGAGATATAAAAGAAGATGTATATGTTGAACAGCCTCCTGGTTTTGAGAGTGGAGATGGAAGAGTGTACAAGCTGAAGAAAGCTATCTATGGTCTAAAGCAAGTACCAAGAGCATGGTATGACACTCTTTGTGGATTTCTTCTGGACTCGGGATTCAAACGAGGTTCAGTTGATAAAACTCTGTTCACCATCAAAGTTGGAGAAGATATACTTGTCGTGCAAATTTATGTCGATGACATCATTTTCGGGTCCAAGTCGGAGGAGCTGTGCAAGAAATTCTCCGATCTTATGAAGGAAAAGTTTGAGATGTCAATGATGGGCGAGATGAATTATTTCCTTGGATTACAAGTGAAGCAGTCACCTGAAGGGATTTTCATCAACCAGTCCAAATATACAAGGGAGCTCATCACCAAGTTCGGATTGCAGACAAGTAAGACAACCAAGATCCCTATGAACACGAACTGGAAGATCGAACCAGGAGCTGAGGGAAAGCTCATTGATACCAGCCAGTATAGAGTGATCATCGGTTCGCTGCTATACCTGACTGCCAGCCGACCAGACATTTCATACGCAGTTGGAGTGTGTGCTCGTTTTCAAGTCCAACCAAGAGAAGCACACATGTTGGCAGCAAAGAACATCATTAAGTATCTGAAGGGAACTGTCAATGTTGGATTGTGGTACCCAACTGATGACAACATCCAGCTGACTGGATACTCAGATGCCGACCTAGCAGGAGATCGGTTGGATAGGAAGTCTACTTCTGGACACTGTCAGTTCATGGGAAGCAAGCTGGTTTCATGGTTCTCCAAGAAACAAGCGTGTGTTGCTACTTCGACAACCGAGTCAGAGTACATGGCTGCCGGAAGCTGTTGCATGCAAGTATTGTGGCTGAAGCAGCAGCTGAGAGATTATGAAGTCTCAACTGGACAGGTTCCCATACATTGTGATAGCTCGAGTGCCATAGCTATCTCTCTAAACCCTGTTCATCACTCTCGGACTAAGCATATCGATATTCGTCATCACTTCATCCAAGATCATATTGAGAAGAAGGATGTGTCCATGGAGAAGATCCCAACTGAGATTCAGAGAGGTGACATCCTCACCAAACCTCTTCCTGAAGCCCGGTTCAAGATGCTGTGTGATCTTCTAGGACTTTTGGATCCGAGCTAAAAACTCATCCGAGCTGAAGAGTCATCTGAGCAGAAGAGTCATCCGAGCTGATAAGGATTCATCCGAGCTGAAGAATCGGATATCGACTTAAGGGGGAAGCTCAGATGAAGGGGGAAGCTCAGCTGAAAGGGGAATATCAGATACTGATTGCCAACTGAAGACGTCAAACGTCAGCTGAACAGACGAACTCGAGTCAGCTGATGGTATGCGGCAACTGAGGAACTCGACTAATGAACAAAGCTGATTCATACATCAGCTGGCAGGTATCATTTATGACTGAAGGTGTTATATTCTTAAATGAGAATGTTTGAAATAAATTCAAACATTCCTGTGCTAGTCAGTTATATTAAAATAGCCATCATGTCGCATTAAATGTAAAGTACGGCTGAGCATCCATAGCCTACTTTATAGTGCGACTGGGCTGACATGAAACTGTACACCTTCTCACGCGCTGGTTGGAACTCGGATCAAAACGTCGAGTCAAAGATAGTCAACAGTCGCGTAATCCCAGCCGTTGATGGATTCGCGCCATTTAACCCCAGCCGTTGATCTCATCCAAGTCAAAGACCTAAATAAGGCGAAAAATCAGGAAGATATCTCCTACTTTTCTCATTCGTGCTTATCAATCATACTATTCATCGTCTTCCAGTTTTTCTGCCTAACCCTTTTCTGCAAATAGATTTCTTCCTCCCCTATATATTTTACCTTTGCAGTGATTTAATGGCACCCAAAAGCAAAAGAATGGCATCATCCGGACCTTCCCTCGTGCCTACAACGTATGAAGAGTCGTTCGATATGTTAGTATCGAAGATTCACTTCGAGCAGATCCTCTCCGACGAGTATCTAGAGTCGCCGGTCCTAGCCCCTCTCGCCAACACTCTCCGTGAGAACGGCCTTCTGGAATGGGCCAAGCTCTGTCCCTCTCACTTGCTCAGGCGTCAAGTCGGAGAATTCTACGTCAATCTTCTTCGCCCCCTTGACGGTTCAGAGGGAGTTTCTACGACGGTGTCCTGCCGACAAAGGGATGTTCCGGCAAGGACAATACGTCATGTCTCCTTCTCCATTGACGTGTCCGATGTCCTCCGATACATCATACCAATCAACCACACCGCCACCGAGTTCCTGGAGAATATTACCGACGAACAGACGGATGAATTTCTACAGGATGCTCTGATCGAGCCAGAGCGGTTGAGGAGTAACATGCAAAGGACTAAGCTGAAGCCTGAACACCGCCTGCTGTTCGACGCCGTGTCGAAGGTCGTGTTCGGAATATTTTCTGAACCAGTTGATGATGGAGAAGTCGAAGATCTCTGAGACTACGACTGAGTCTGGAGAGAAGCTGCTGAGTGTGAAGGGCACGCTCAACTTCGGATGCAAAATCTCCGCCCTCATCCTCCTCGCAATAAAGGACCGCAACATGGTCTGGGCTGACTGCGAGGAGACGCCGCTGAAGAAGCTGTTGTTGTTCCCGACGGCCAAGAAAGCACAGGAGGTGCTGAGGAGTGTCTACACTCCCAAGGACAAGAGGGAGTCGGGAAGGCCAGCTGAGTCAACAGCTGAGGGAGAACAAGCTGTTGCTCGCCCCACAAAATCCAAAGCCTCACATCGCCGAGCTGACGTTGAGACGGAGTCGACTGATGAACCTGCCCAGAAAAAGTTAAGGGTAAGGTTCAAGAAGACAATCAAGAAGGCAGCTGAGGTGCCAGCTGATGAGCCAAGTGATGTTCCAGCTGACGAGTCAGCTGATGAGCCAGTTGAGGTTCCAGCTGAGGAGCCAGCTGAGGAACAAGCTCCAGACGAGGAGGGAGCGCAGGTCGAGTCCACACCTGCTGAGGAGCGTTCCGAATCCAGCCGCTCAGCTGAGGCCGCATCATTCGAGATCGCACCTCGAGGCCCCGGAGCTGATGTGGCTGAGGGCATGGAGACGTCGGATGCATCCTTGTCATCTGAGGACCTCGAAGATGCTACCACCTCCCCCACAGCTGGAGCAAATGCTGTACCGCTCCCAGAGCCTCTTGCTCTCTCTACCCAAACCGAGCCAGAAATTCCAAGCTCTCAGCTCGATGCCAACATCGTGACCTCTCCTTCGACCGATGTTGAGGAAACCATTCCACCCTCTTCCCCAATTGAATCCCAAATTCCGAGCTCTCAGCTCGATGCCGATGTTGTGACCGACTCTTTGGCCAACATCGATGAACCTCTTGAACCCGAACTATACAATCTCACCCCCCCCCCCCCCCCCCCGATCAACGAAGCGGAGGACCTGCAGGCTGTTGCTGACGAGCACGAAGACAGGGTGGCCTACTGCTTTCAAAAGCTGTTGGGTCTATTCCCTGCGGCTCGCGACATGCCCATCTTCGCCACACTGGGAACCGAGCTACTGTACTAGTTCCACCTGATCTTTAGCCAGTGGTATGTCAAGGAAGACACGATCAGGATACTGAGCTGGGACAGGCTGAAATCTGACGAGTCCCACATTCGAGCCTACTTCAACTATTCCAACTTGGAGGTGGCGTAAAACAACCGGATCGCGTTGCTCACTAGACGGTTGGACCAGAGTCTGGCTGAAGGGAAGGACACAAGGGAGGTAGCTGAAAAGGAGTGTGTCGACTTCCTTGACAGCATGTTGGTGAAATCAGCCGACTTCCTTGAAGATGTCGATGCAGCAGCCGCCGCCGCAAAAGAAGAGGAGGAGAACTTGAAGCTGTACCTGGCAAACCGTCAAGCCATGGTCACAGCTGAGCCTCTAGCTCAGTCTGCTCAAGCCTCTCCAGCTGCTCAGCTCGCTCCTTCAACAGAACAAATCTGCGAGCTAATGGCTGAGAGGGTAAACCAGTTGAGAACCGAGCTGCTTGCCAACCTCCAGCACCAACACGATGACCAGCTGAGGGAGTTGGCAGCTCAAGAAGTGAAGTATCAACAACTGATGGAGGAGAATGCCGAGCTGAAGATGAAGATGAATGATCTCTCTGTTGTGATCAATGGGCCAATTCCGACCCAGAACCGTAGCGGTAAACGGGTCAATTCCCAACCGACGGGTACCTGAACTCGGGAAATTTTTCTCCATTTTATGCATTTTTTTCATGGACATTCTAAAATCTAAAATAGTCATCCATGAATTAATTTTCACGTTATTTGTAGTCGAGTTCCCAACTTTGCATAATCTATAATTGTAATTAGCGAACATTATTGTATGGTTAAGGACATGAACTAATAGTACAATCAATTTTTCTTATCAAATTTTGGGTCTATATATATTCTAAATGAGTTTTATAAATTATACACTTATAAATCAGAGCCGTGGTCCACGAGCCGATTCCGACGCGGAATTGTGGCAGTAGATAGGGCAATTCCCAATCGACGGTTGTTGATATACGGATTTTTTTAGAAATCGAAAGAAAGGAATATATTAGATTATAATTTTTAACAAACATAACTATATGGTTTGAGTCGTAAACATGTAATAAAATTACTTTTTAATTGAATTTGACATGTGTAAGGGTATATAAATTCTAAGCGAATTTAGTAGATTGTATAATCGAATTATTTAACCCTAAATAATTAAAAAATAATATTTTTCTTAATATATCACTATTAATACTATCTAATAATTTTATCATTATTAAATATTAATTTAATTTTGCGTCGATTTTCGACGGGTTATATGCTAGTGACACTACAACAAAAATGGTTATAGACGACGGGGAAATCGCGTTGTCTATAAGAAAAATTCTCGTCGTCTATAACTATGTAGTCTATTATGGGCGGTTATAGACGACGGGAATTCCCCGTTGTCTATTAAGTAATAGACAACGGGGATTCCCCATCGTCTATGACCCTTATAGATGACGCAGATTACCCGTTGTCTATAACATATTTCCCCGTTGTCTATATTAACTAAAAAAAAAAAAAAAAAAATAGTAACCTACTAGTAATACCGTAAGCTACTATTTTTTTGTTTATAGGAAATCCTTTAATATTAAGTTGCTTGCAAGAACTAAACAAATAATTCAAACAAAAGGAGAACAAATATGTAAAAGAACTAAACAAATAATTTTATAAATTGTAATTGTATAAATCTAATCAATGTTACATAATTTTAATTTTTTCCTTAACATCCTAAAAAACTAAAAACAACGAGTCTTTGATTCCTGATCAAACTTACATCCGCACAATTATGTAGCGAATCTAGATTGTAAAATTAAACACATCTTCACCTTCAACCGCAGCTCTTTGCTCGTGGAGAGATGAATCTGCTCCATGTGCCAAAGTAAACTGCAAGCAAATCTGCAGCTACAGATCACATATAAATAAAAGCATATCAATATTTTCTCAAAAGAAATAAATATTCCTTTAATTTGATATAATATGTAACAGACAAAATTATTCAGCATGTCGTAATGAAGAACAAAATTATCATGTGCATAAATTTTACAAACAATTCAATATCCTCGATCAAAGCTGTCTACAATTGAATATGAACTAGCAACAACTTGAACTATATACAACATGCAACAATAATATAAAGTCTTTTATTTAGGACCTACACATAATCAGACAATATGACTTGAATGAATTAGATTTGTGCATGGCTGATCACAAAATTTAAATGAGCAAAAATGAAAACGAAAACGAAGACGAGATGCTGTCATAACGGGAAATTGAAGTTCTCAAATTGGGAAATATATGCCTTACTTATTGCAATCTAACACATGCACTCGACTTCAAACCGAAAAGGGAAATTGAAGTTCTCAATCTGGGAAATGTTTGCCTTATTGAAAACAAAATGCAACATAATTCTAAACTAAGCAGTTAGCATACAGATAGTCAGGGTCTACTAACTGAAGCACATACACATAGATCTTTGAGTGTTAAGAGTTAATTGAACTTACATTAGCCATGCCCAAAGCTACAAAATCTAGTTATGGTCTAAGTAGTGTCACCAATCACATGGATACTTCTTTGCATGTTGAGCTTCTTGTGCAGAAATCTTGTAACTCTTCTTACAGTGACCTAAAGAATAGGATCAATCACAAAGTTGTGAAATTATCCACTAAATTAAAACAAAAATGTGGATACACAATTAAGCAAGTCAACAGCTATTAAGTCAAGCATTCTTCAATTCATTCGAAGTAACTCAGAGAACTCTGATCATATAAACATACAATAGCTCTCTTTCCTTCTTTCGTATACCATCAACAATTGTTCATGCTTATCTAAATATATATATAATAAGTTCAAATATTTAATCTTTCTTCTATTCCATACTGTAACGATATTAAGTCAACAATTAAATAAGTTCACATATATATGAACTCAATAAAACTTAAACATTTTGACTTTTATTTAAAAATAAAATACGTAGCCTGCAACTCAAACTCCATCATGTACATTTTCAAGCCATTCATTTCTTCCCCCTTTTTTTTTTCTTTTTTTCTTAAACCTTTATGACAGCATATATATATATATATATATATATATATATATATATATATATATATATATATACAAAATATATTCATTCTTTCTTCTTCAATAAAAACTCACTAATAGAGCACACACAAACATTTCTATAAACAACTCACATACAATTAATAATACCTACTTTCTCTCTAAGTCCAGCAATAGTCACCACGCATATTTTTAAGCATTTTTCTTTCTAATCGTGTTGGCGGAACATATACATATAACTCATATTTTTAGTACTCAGAACATATATGCTTAATTAATATACAGACTTCAACACCTTCATGCCAATTTATATTAAAAGCCGACATCCAAAAATCTCTCCCACAAACTTCAAACTAACACAGAATAATCACAAGAAGAATTAAATGGTGAGAATTCATATAACCGCAAATAGGTATCAGTTAAACATAGGCAATATCCAAGCACTCTTCTTCTTTCTCCTCTTGTTTCTGCCCTCCAAATGCACCAATTGGAACGAAAAGATGAGGGGTCAAGATTTCCATCCCGAAGCAGCATTTTTCAGCAGATCAGCAAGCAACATTTCTTTTTACAAATCACCTCACTTGCAAATTTGTGGCTACAGATTTATGCACACACACGGGTCACTCATTAAATCTACAAACCTCAATTTTCCCGCATACTTAACATCACTAAAAACCAATCAACTAAGCGAAAGAGGGATTACACAATTTTCAATCCGATCACTACCTCAAAGTGAAAAATCAACAAACAAAAGTCAACAAATTGCTATGACTCCTAACACATGGTACCTGAATTCCACCATCTCCGGCGGGGCAGAATACGAGATGGGGAGCGGGAGGGCCCCACTCTACGAGGACCTTAACAGGAACACTGAAACCTCTGCGCTGGATATGTTGAGTTGATGCAATAGCTGCCACTGCGGGGGGACAGAAAACAGAGGAGGAGCGGCGGTCTCAGCAGCAGCAGCGTCGCCGTAGTGGTACTGTTGTGCTTCGTCTTTCACTAACCCTACCAAACCCGCAATCTTAAACAACCTCATAATCTCCACTCAAATACATATATACTACCCAAACAAAATTGCAATTGAACTGATTTAGGGATCGAATTTGAAATTGCGAACTGCCACAATTTGGGGGAATCTAGGATTGTTGGTGGTGAATCGATGATGCGGGGAAGAGAGGCGGGCTAATGGCGCGGTGGTTTTACTGGGGGTGTGGTGGTGGTAGGAGGCGCTCTTCCTGTAGTGGTGGTCGTTGGTGACAGAGAGAAAAGAAGAAAGGGGAGAAAAGAGGCGAAGAAGAGAGGAAGCGGAGAAGAGATGCGAAGAATTTTTTGCAGACAATATTATTTATTAGGGATTAGGGTTTCTTAATTAAAAAAAATGGAAAACGAAAAATTAAAGAATAGCTAAACGACGTCGTTCAATTTTAATTTTTTTTCAAAATTGCGGTAATAGACGACGGGATTTTAAACCGCGTCGTTTAGAACCATTGAAAGTTTGATGCTATTAGACAACGGGGAAGGTTACGTCGTCTATTAGGTCAAAAGACGACGGGGAATAGTAGCCGTCGTGTATATCTGTCATAAAGAGCTAATAGACGACGGGATTTGATCCCCGTCGTCTATTAAATAACGACAGACAACGGGATTTTAATCCCCATCGTCTATACTTCATATAGACAACGTGACTCAAATCCCCGTCGTCTATAACATGTTGTCTATATCCGTTTTTCTTGTAGTGTGATCTTTTAAAAAAGAAAATGATTTATGAGACCCATCCTCAAGGTTTGGATGGCGAAGATAATAGAGTGAAACACCAATATAGCAAAAACACCCCTTAGATTACAATAATTGTCAAGGAACATAATATGGTAAAAATATAGCCAAAAATGTGTTTTTGGAACAATTATACCCTTACTACATTGGAGGGTTTTTTTTTCAGTTTTAACAAAAAAAAAAAACATGCCCACCCATTCCAAACCTCATTTCCCTCATTTCCCATATTTTCATTTTCTCTCTCTAAAAAACCTCTCCACCTCCATTCCTCCATTTCTCCGCCGCCCACTTCCCCCGTCTCAGCCGTCACGCCACCGCCTCAGCCCGTCGCTTCCGACAGTGAACAAACACCCGCAAAATCTGTGCACGAAGAAGAAGAAGCCGGCGTGGAAGAAGAAGCCGACAAAGAAGAAGAAGCCACCGCCGTCGTCGCCGCTGCTGCCCCTCCAAACCACCATGGAGCTCGTAATATTCTCGACATAACTAAGGTTCGAGATCTTCCCTACTTTCTTTCTCGATTTTATTTCTCTTTTTTCATCTTTCTCTCTCTAGAAAAATCCTAGATCTAGCCGGAAATAATGCTATTTTCGTATTTATTTTTGATGATTTACAAGTGTTGATATGATTCCTGGTGATTCGTGGTGTATTTGGGGTGATTCCCGTAAATCCAGATCTGGTTTTTGATTTCTCAGATTTGCTGGAATTTATGTAATAACATGTTACGAAATTACAATTTCGTAACATGTTTGTGGCAATTTGAATGTTTCGAATACATGTTACGAATTTCACAATTCGCAACATCATATACGAATTTCATATATAGTAACTAACTGTGCATTTTAATTCGTTTAGTTGAAGTTACGAAAGTAAAATTTCATAACATGTTTGTGACAATTGAAAAATTTCGAAATGAATCATTTTATGTTACGAAATTAACATTCATATTGAATAATCTGTTGCTAATTCATATTTTCGTATCACGTTTTTTGAATTTAGGTTATAACATATTACGAAATTACAAATTCGTAACATGTTTGTGGCTATTTGAAGGTTTCAAAACTGAAATTTTTAAGTATATGTTGTTGCGAATTTCACAATTCGCAACATCATATACAATTTTGTATATAGTGTTACGAATTGTGACTAACTGTACATTGTGATTCGTTAATTTGAAGTTACGAAATTACAATTTCGCAACATATTTGAGGCTTTTTGAATGTTTCGAATATGAAATTTTTAGGTGTATAATGTTGCGAATTTCACAATTCGTAACACAATTCGTATATAGTGTAGCGAATTGTGAAATTCGTAACTACCTGTGCATTTTCATTCGTTAATTTAAAGTTACAAAATTACAATTTCGCAACATGTTTGAGGCTTTTCGTATGTTTCGAATCTGAAATTTTTAGGTGTATAATGTTGCGAATTTCACAATTTACAACACAATTCGTATATAGTGTAGCGAATTGAGAAATTCTTAACTACCAGTGCATTTTCATTTGTTTATTTGACGTTACGAAATTACAATTTCGCAACACGTTTGGGACTATTTGAAGGTTCCGAAACTAAATTTTTTAAGAATATAATGTTGCGAATTTAACAATTTGCAACAAAATATACGAATTTCGTATTGAATAATTTGTTGCTAATTCATATTTTCGTATCACGTTTTTGGAATTTTGGTTATAACATGTTACGAAATTACAATTTCGTTACATGTTTGTGTCTATTTGTTAAGTATTTGATGTAGCAAATTTCACAATTCGCAACAAAAATATACGAATTTCGTATATATTGTAGCGAATTGTGAAATTCGTAAGTACCTGTGCATTTTCATTCGTTTATTTGACATTACGAAATTACAATTTCGCAACATGTGTTACATGTTCTGAAATACTGAATTGGTTTAATTGTTTGTTTATTACAGGATAATGATAACCGGTGGTGAGTGCATAGTGAACGATATTAGGTCTGTGTTTGAATCATTCGGCAACAAATCTATCCGAACGTTGAAGCAATCAGCAATGAATTCGTATAACAGTCATAATTCATTGTTACAAATTAACGCTTTCGTATCACATTGTTATGATTTCATGTTACGATTTTATGTTACGAAATTACAATTTCATATCAATCATGTCATAATTCAATATTACGAATTTACGCTTTCGTATCATTTTGTCATATTTCCATGTTACGAATTTACGATTTCGTATCACTTTGTTATAATTTCGTGTTTACGAATTCAACTTTTCGTTTCAATCGTGTCATGATCTCTTGTTACGAATTTCATACGTATCAATGTTTGTAGGAAGTTTAATTTCTTATGTGTTACTCTATTGCGAAATTCATAATTAAGCACGATGGACTCATCTGCATAAAAGGAGTAAGATTTAAATTTGTTACAGTGTTACGAAATGAACAAATCGTAACACAAAACCAAAATTGTAAAAACTCATTCTGTTACGAAATAAGTAAATCGTAACCAAAAAATTCATAAACATTCGTTTCGTTACGAAATTAAAGAATCGTAACACACTAAATTGTACGAAACGTTAAATTCGTAACATATTAATCAAATCTTAACAATTATAAAATCGTAACACCACACTACATGATTCGTAACATAACATGTTACGAAATTCGACTTTCGTAACTTCAAATAAACTTATAAAAATACACAGTTAGTTACGAATTTTATAATTCGCAACACTATATACGAAATTCATATTTTATGTTGCGAATTGTGAAATGCGTAACATGTATACTTAAAAAATTCAGTTTCTAAACCTTCAAACAGCCACAAACATGTAACACATGTTACGAAATTCTACTTTCGTAACTTCAAATAAACTTATGAAAATGCAAAGTTAGTTACGAAATTCATAATTCGCAACACTAAATACAAAAATCATATTTTATGTTGCGAATTGTGAAATTCGTAACATGTATACTTAAAAAATTCAGTTTCTAAACCTTCAAATAGCCACAAACATGTAACACATGTTACGGAATTCTACTTTCGTAACTTCAAGTAAACTTATGAAAATGCAAAGTTAGTTACGAAATTCATAATTCGCAACACTAAATACAAAATTCATATATGATGTTGCGAATTGTGAAATTCGTAACATGTATTCGAAACATTCAAATTGCCACAAACATGTTACGAAATTGTAATTTCGTAACATGTTATTACAGAAATTCCAGCAAATCTGAGAAATCAAAAACCAGATCTGGATTTCCGGGAATCACCCCAAATAACATCCATGTCAATTTCTCAAATCTCAATCACCCCAGATCTGGATACGAATCTGAGATAGCGGCGACAGGATGGCGATAGCTCAACGGCGGCGACGGGATGGCGACAGATCGATAGCGGCGACTGCTGGGCGGCGGCGGAGGTAGAGAGACGAACAGCGAGAGAGAGAGTGGCAGCTCAATAGCGGCGGCGACGGTAGACAGACGGAAAGCAATAGAGAGAGGGCAGCTCGATAGCGGCGGCAGGCGCGACAGCGGCGATGGGACGGACGAGATGAAGCTCGACGGCGGCGGAGAGAGGATGTGTTCAGATCTAGGGCTTTTTGACGGGAAGAAGCGAATGAAAAATGAAGAAGAAAGAAGGAAGAAGAAAGAAGAAAGAAGAAAGCAGGAGAAAACAAAAACGAGATGGAGGAGAAGAAAGAAAAGTGGAAAAAGAGAAAAAGTGAGAAGAAAGGACATTTTTGTCCCAAAAACACATTTTTGACTACAATTTAACAATATTAAGTTCATTGACAACTATTGTAGTCAACCTAGTCAAACTGTATATATGTATAGATTACCTCTTATAATATTATAACGACAAATTTATGCTTTTTTGTTATGTTAAATTCTCTTTTTATTATGCATTTATCATAATTTAATAAATCTGAATTAATTATCCTCACTAATATAAATCATTTTGGACCTGAAATTGAGTTTAATGAAGTTATATTGATAGTAATATACACGACAGAAAAAATGTACTTACAATTCAGCGTAAATAAATATAAGCCCTAACATAAGTTTCAGAACCCCCCCCTGCTCCATCTTCTTCACCATTCGCTGCTCCTTCTTCTTCATCAGGTATTAATTTCTCAAATCTTCAACCCCGTAATTTGCGTCTCCAACAGTAGAAACATAAATTTGCGTTTTCACTGTTCAAAACCACACCAAAAACTCAAGGGGTTTTGCAGTATGTTCTAAGAGCATGGGATATTTATTTCATCTATGGCCCGTATAAAGATTGAAGTCGATTACTTATTTACTATACTTATTGTCTGGATTTTTATTTTCCGAACTTGTCTCCGCATACCAGAATTTGATTAGCCAAATGCGTTACTATGATTGTGTGATTTGCTGTAATACGCGATGAATGGTTGTTGGGAAGTAGTTACGTATAGAAAACTTAGTCATTATCTGAGATTTTTGCCGTGGATGCGTGAACTTCAGCCGACCTTCATGCTGTTTTTTCATGGAATATATCCTTATTTTCCATTTCTATGCAGCAAATAACTTTTGGTTATAGGCTCGGCTTATTCTGCTGATGAAATCATCAGAGAATCATGGTTTTTATTCAGTATACTCCTTCAAATCATTAACTGTGACTGCAAATATCAAATCTTTAACTGTGACTGCAAATTATTGTGCTGAATGAGTTCATTTAACCAAAGTTGCTTATAAATATGCAGGTATCTGTGAGCACCAATTTGGTGTTGTGGGAGAAAGTAGGATTATGACGGAACAAACATCTTTTGTAGCTCAGATTGATGCTAGTTTTACTGCTGCTTCTGATGCTGATGGTTCAATTCTTCCAGCCATTGAAAGTGCAGCTACTCCTACTGCTGCCGGCACATCTATTGCAGGAGAAATAGTTAATTCAGCCAGTGGGGTGAATGCAGATGCTGGGAGTACTTACCCAGTTCCAGTAAATGTTTCCCAGCAAGAAACTCATGTTGCAATGGCATCCGAAGCTGGTGAATATTTTACTGCTCCTGCAAACTCGTCAGTGAATTCAACTCAAGTTGCTGGTTATGATGCTTCACTGAACGGAAATGGTGTTAGCACGACAGGGGATGGAGCAGCCCCTATTATTTCTGAAAACGGGGTTGCTTCAGCTGATGGTATTGGATCTGCTGCTATGCATCAGCCTTCTGATGTTTCTGGTATTTGTCTATGATACTCTAAAACTTTACTGAGTAGAAGCTAGGTTATGGATTGCAGTAATCTGATTTTCTTGTTGAATTGGGTATTGCATTTTATAGATTGTAGGACATGATTTTTCTCATGTGACACCCTTGCAAGGGTCTGTACTTGTTATTTCCATTTTCCTTTAATTAAAGTCATTAAGTCGAAATGGCTGCCATTTTATCCATTAATTGGAACAATTTTGAGTAAAATCCCCACATTTGGACATAAAATGCTGGCGATGGACATTAACTTGATGAAAATGCATCATTTATTTCTATGTGAACTGTGATGGTGCATTTTTATGCCTCCACAAATGCTTCCTTGGTTATTTCATGGACTAATCGATGTACCCAGAAGTGGAAATGACCTGCCAACTTCATTCATTTTCTTAACTACAACTTCTTTATTGTCTTCTATAAACACTTCACAAGATGGCTGAAAAATTACCACCTGAAAGGGTTGTTGATAACTTCTTTCTGGAGATGAATTTCTCAAAGCATGCATCTGAACAATGTTATTTACAATGGTAAAATTTGTCATCGTTTTTTTTCCTATGCACCATTGAAGCTGTACTGTTTTTGATGGAATGCTGATTCATGTGTCAAAATATTTTATGGCAGCCCTCAGTGCAGAAGAAGAAAGATTATGGAGCATAGTAACAACTAATTCTTTGGACTTCGATGCTTGGACTGCCTTAATAGACGAAACAGAGAGAATGTCGGAGGTATGTCTGATGGATTCAATATTCAGGTTTTTACTTTTTTTTAATGCAGTCTTACTCCTTTAACCTTTATATGATGTGTACTGGTTGGATTTATAAGGTGGAAATTACTTGGTGACATATGGGACTCATGGACTCTCCTCGCTTCTTTCTGTCAAATGAAACTCATTTTTCATGTTATTCAATTTTAGGGCAACATTTCAAAGATTCGAAAAGTTTATGATACATTTTTGGCGGAATTTCCTCTATGCTATGGCTACTGGAAGAAGTATGCTGATCATGAGGCACGTCTCAGCTCAGTGGACAAAGTTGCAGAGGTTTATGAACGAGCTGTTCAAGGAGTTACCTACTCTGTGGACATGTGGTTGCATTATTGTGTGTTCGCTATTGGCACATATGGAGATCCTGACACTGTCAGAAGGTAATTAATTCTATACGAACTACTATGTCTTTCGAGCCATGTGTAGTTGTTCTTGGTGTTGTGGTGTTAAAGTGATCTTTTGTCGCACTCTAACATGCTTCCAGCCATTTGCAACAGCTATTACTGATGTCT
Source organism: Schizonepeta tenuifolia (assembly GCA_029490685.1). Lineage (NCBI taxonomy): Eukaryota > Viridiplantae > Streptophyta > Magnoliopsida > Lamiales > Lamiaceae > Schizonepeta > Schizonepeta tenuifolia. Next base: position 77,159,582 of record CM055957.1, on the reverse strand, counting down.
GAGAGGTGTTAAGGTTTGTGGGGGTTGCACATTAGACAATTTAATTTTTTCCTGATGTGCAAACCCTTGCTTTTTCCGCTACTATTTAGTAGCTGAGTTTTTGGGATTCATTTGTAACATGGCCTCATCGCCCTTTCAGCTATACTTCTCCCCAGGATTAGTAATGTAAGTTTTCATGAAATTTTGCTGTTTTAACCATGGCACATGAAGTGCTTCAAAACACAATTGCTGCTCTGAAGCTGTCGCACTGTAAGGCTAAGATGACCTGTATCTCTCATCCTCTGACGAGCTGTGTAAGATTCTTTTGAGGAAGGTAAAATGACCACATAATTTGTCAGTTCAGAATTCTCAACAACTCTTTGAGTGAATTATTGCATCCTTGTTAGCAGTCCGCTTATGCTTAGTGGGTAATTGTGGATTATCTTACATATTTACTGAGTTTTACAGTCATGTGCTGTTTCTGGTGTTTCAGGCTATTTGAAAGAGCATTGGCATATGTTGGAACGGATTACCTATGCTTCCCACTTTGGGACAAATACTTTGAGTATGAAATATCACAACAAGATTGGCCCTGTGTTGCCACAATTTATTCTAGGGTGTTAGAGGTTCCAAATCAGCAGCTGGATCGTTATTTTGAAGGGTAATATCTTGTACTTAGACCTGTTCTGTTTATTATGTGTTTAATATATTGAATGAACTAAATGACTATGGAATGAAGTTTATTTATACTTTTGTGAAGTCAACCTCCTATTAGCTCTTTTCTCTTGTATCCTTGTTCCTTGATTGAAGTTTATTTCTACTTTTGCGAAGTCAACCTCCTATTAGCTCTTTTCTCCTGTATCCTTGTTCCTTGATTGTAGTTAAGAAGTAGTTTTGCTCGGATATTTGTTTGGCAGTATACTTGCGGAAGTTCTTGAGTGCATTGCAGCATCAATCTCCCAGACCCTCTTTCCTTAGTTTTGTTATGTTTGTTTCTTTTTTAAAATCTTCTTTTCCATGGATTAAGAGAATTAACAAGCATTCCATCTAACACCGAAAAAGACTATTTGCTCATCTTTGTATTGAATATGCACTTTGTACTTGTGTGGGTTTTTCTTCAAGACTGATGGTTTAACTTCTCCATGTATGCACCTCCATTCACCTGTTATGACAGGTTTAAAGAGTTGGTTGCTAGTCGTCCTCTGTCTGAGTTGCGAACGGCTGAGGAAGCAGCTGCCATTGCTGATGTGAATTCACAAGAAAATGAGGGAGAGGTTCCTCCAAATGCTGCAGAACAATCATCGAAGGCTGTAAACGCAAGCTTAAAAGATGCTGAGGAATTGGAGAAGTACATTACCATCAGGGAAGAGATTTATAATAAAGCTAAAGAGTTCGATTCTAAGATCATTGGTTTTGAAACCGCAATCAGGAGGCCCTACTTCCATGTGCGACCTCTTAATGTCACGGAGCTTGATAATTGGCATAATTATCTTGATTTTATAGAAGCTGGAGATGACTTCAATAAGGTATCCAAGTGTGTTTGCTTTGGACGTTTTCTAATTTTCTTGGCATGTAGCTTTAGTTGTCCTTGTTATGCATTGACTTACAGTTAAGTAGTATCTGCTGCGGCATATGCTTTATTGGCTAAACCGTTGGAGAAGCATCTTTAAAAACGAGATATTGAACATGGACTAAAGCATGGGCCTTCCATTTGCTTTCTATAAGGCTAAGTACTTCAAACCCTCATTTGTGAGTCGAAATTCTGGGTTCATGATGTGTAGTAACTAGTATGACAGTAATTTTGTTTTAAAGTTCCGATGTTATGCATGCAGGTGTGTTCTTATCTTCCTAACCATCTATCTGTCAGTCAAGGAGGGTCCCTCCTTTAATATTTGAGGGGCCTCCCTTTTCCGCCAGCAAGGAGTATTCGTTGTGCATTTCTCCTTTGTATTCCTTTGTTATTTCATCTTTTATAATATTGAAATTAATATTCGATCTGTAACGTTATCTACATTTTCAGGTTGTTAAGCTATACGAAAGGTGTTTAATAGCATGTGCTAGATATCCTGAATTCTGGAAACGTTATGTCCTGTGCATGGAAGCTAGTGGTAGCATGGAGCTTGCAGAAAATGCCCTTTCTCGTGCTACTCAAGTGTTTGTAAAGGTAGGGGTAAAGTTTTTGTCGGTTTTCTATTTTTGTATGTAATAGTTGTATATTAGTATTTGAGTGAGTTCAAGTGCAGTCATTTGAGTGAAACTTATTGTAATGTGGTTTAACTATGTAATGTCTGCAGAGGCAGCCAGAGATCCACGTTTTCGCTGCTCGATTTAAGGAGCAGCATGGTGACATTTCAGGTGCCCGAGCTGCTTATCAACATGTGCACACTGGAATTGCACCTGGGCTTCTAGAAGCGATAATCAAGCATGCGAACATGGAATACCGACTTGTAAGGATTTCCAACTATGCTTTCTTGAGTACAGGTTGACAGGGCTCCTGTTACATTTTCTTATGATGTGTCTTCCGTTTTGCAGGGAAAATTGGAAGATGCTTGTTCTTTGTATGAACAGGCAATTGCTGTAGAGAAGGGAAAGGAGCAATCACAGGCTTTGTCTTGGTTGTTTGCTCAGTACTCCCGTTTCTTATTCTTGGTACTTAGTTTTTTTGCTTTTGTTCATTTTTATGCTCATCAGCTTGTGTGCTCTTTCTATTCCACTTTTAGACATCTGGTGTGTACATACTTTATTAGTGCTAAGGAGTTGAATTAGTTTTTTAGGGTATGTTTTATGTTCAAAGTAAGTATTATTGCTGAATTAAAATCCTGTTATCGGATTCCACATTTTTGTAACTACATTGAATTGTTCTATCTTTTCTTCTTTCTAGAATGCCTGCGTCTGTTTTCATTCTTGTTAACAATTTAAAATGCCGTTTAACTTGTTCTATATCTTTCGACTCGTGTAACAATTATATGAGTAAATGTTTTCATATTGGGATGTTTGAAAGCACCGATTTCTTTAACGGCGTGTGTTGTTGCACATACAGTTAGAGAATTTGCTTTTTTGGTTGGCCACATGAAATCTCATACATCCTTAAATTTTTGTGGAAGGTTTCTGGCAATGCTGATAAGGCAAGAGAGGTTCTTGTTCAAGGTGTCGAGATTGCGCCGTTGTCAAAACCACTTCTGGAGGTTCTGCTTTCAGTGATCTGTCTTTAGCTCTCACTTGCATCTTTTTTATCCAAAACTCATGCAGAAAAATTAACTGATTATGCACTTCTACGTAAAAGAGAAATGTCTTCCTATTTCTCTCATGACATAGCCCTTTGGTTTCATTTGTTAATTTTTTAATTATTACAGGCAATGATACACTTGGAGTCAATTCAGACTCTTCCAAAGCAAATAGAATATCTGGATACCTTGGTTGAGAAATTTATAGTTCCCAGTCCTGACAACCCTAGTATTGCTAGTGTTGATGACCGGGAGGAGCTGTCGAGCATTTTCTTGGAGGTAATGAAACCGTTTCCAAACTTTTTTTTCCCCTCTGAAATTGAGCCAAAAATATTGTTCTCTATTTATTTCATACCTTGACCGGCTCAACTCATATGATGTTGAGGTACTTTTTCTCGCTTATATTTGTTAATCAGTAGCCAATGGAAACTTATCTGAGCATGTTCTGTGGTGTTTCCTTTTGTGCTGCCACTTAGATTTTCTCTAATTTGCAGAGATGCAATGACTGCAGTAGTTTAAGTAATACCATGTGGGCTCTTTCAACTTAGAATTTATACTGGCACCTCTTCCATAAGTAGCTTTTATTCTGCATCATTTTGTAAAGCAACAAATATGCTGCTTGATTTGATAGTCACCTCCTGCACAATTTACCTGTATTGTATCTATAAGATTCTGATTCAAATTGGGATGATGAATGGAGGTCTTGTTTGAGCATAAAACTTTTTAGCTTATGTTATAATTGAAATTTGCAGTTCCTGGATCTCTTTGGAGATGCCCTGTTTGTAAAGAAGGCGGATTATCGACATTCAAAATTGTTTTTGAACCATAGGAGCACGGCAGAATCAAAGAAGCGTCATGCTGAGGACTATCTATCTTCAGACAGAACAAAACTTGCAAAATCACTTGTTTCAACTTCTGCACCTTCTGTTATGGGTGCATATCCCAATACCCAAAACCAGTGGCCAGCAGGTTATGGCGTACAACCTCAAGCTTGGCCTCAAGCCTCACAAACTCAAGCGCAACAGTGGAATGCTGGTTATGCACAACAGGTTTATGTCTCTTTCTATTAGTGTTTTTTGGGGTATCAGTTGAAATTAAAGTCATCCTGGAATTTCAGCGAGTTTTTTGTGTGGTTGAGATGAGTTGGGTATTAATTAATTATGTGATGCCACCGACCCAAAGCATTTCTTAGGTTTTAATTCGATTGTTGAGTTGAGGTAGAAACCTGTTATGTGATTTTGTGCGTCATTTAAACATTTTCTTTTTCTGCTTTTCCATCATGTGTAAGAAAAATATATAGGTCTAAAACTCGACTTTCTGCATTTCTGTATGCTGCTGTATAATGCATATGCTATGTAACATCTTTATTTATTTATTTATTTTTGCGCATAGGCTGCGTATGGCAGTTATGGAGCAAGTTATGCTCATCCTCAAGCACCAGTGTCAGTTCCTCAAAGTACAGCATATGGAACTTATCCTCAGACTTATCAAGCTCAGGTAGCATAAACATTTTATGTTTTTTTGTGACTCTAGGAATGATTTTCCACATTAAATTTACAACCCCCCCCCCCCCCCCCTTCTTAGACTTCTGTCAGAAGCATTTAATCATGAAAATGTGTCTACATGAGTGCAAGTAGGGAATTGCTTTTTTCTTTGTTTTTTTTTTCAAAATTACATCTTGCACCGTTCATGCAAATAATGGGTATTTCTGCTATGAAGTTGGTTGCTATTCAAACTTTCCTTGTTATCCTACAGGCCTTTCCCCAGCCGGCTTATGCACAACCTGCTGCTGCTGCTGCTGCTCCAACTCTAGCCCATCAAACTCCAGCCGCCCCCCCTGCTACATATTATGCCAGTTATTACTGAGGAAAGCAGTGGATGATAAGTTTAATTCTGCTGTGTGTAATTTGATTTGTAGGTCGGCTGTAAGTTATAACTATAAGATCAATACGGTGAGTTTATCATGAACAGGGATGGATGGGGTTTTAAGCTGCATGATCGTAGGCAGAATAGTAGATTTAGTCCTCTAGTTTGACATTTAGACGAGCTCAGTGTATTATCCACCTCTTTCTCTTCTGACACTTTTTGTCGACAGAATACATGCACAAGATTATTTTGATTTATAAGTTACACATCCTTTTCTAGCTTTGTTTGTGACGTAAACTTAGGAGCGTGTGAATTTCGTGGTTTGTGCATTACTGTACCTGCAGTGTATATTTCTCACGCTTTCAAAATGGAATGCCATTTGATTTTAGCAGTTTCGAAGGAAAGTGTGCCGGTTGTTGATTTGGATGCTCAACTGTTTCGAGGAACTAGTCGCCAACTAGCCAAATATGGGCAAATACAGTATTTGGAGTATATTATATGTATAAAATTAGTAAGCTGTGAATTGGAAAAAAATATACAGTTAAACTGATGGGGGGTCGCAAAATAGAAGCAAACTATAGTAGTATTGTACACGAATATAAAATTTGTTCTAAATATTTTAGAACCTTGTAAGATCTTCTCTTCAATGATTTGCAAAAAATTTTGTAGAACTTGTACGCTTTCAAAACCACCTCACTAGTGACAGTTTGCACGGTCATTGTAGTTGAACTAGTGATTTGACTGAAAAAGAAAAATACAGTCGGTACCAACCAAGAACATTCTTCAAAAATGACTAGTTGTAGCCATTTATTAGACGTTGATCTCCATGTTATCAATGAGCCTGACACTTCCAAACCATGCAGCAACACAAAACACAGCAGGGCTCTTAATCTCTTCTACCGCTTCCAAACTTTCTTGGTCTACAATCTGTCTTGACAAAAACATGCAATAACATTTCTTATCTCACACTAATTTCTTTAAGCATAATTCTTTCAAAGAGAATGAAACTCTTATGCGCCTGACCTCAGCATAATCGACTTTTCCACCAGCTTCATGTATGGTCTTGATAACTGAATCCTTCAATTCTCTGCAAACTACTTGACCATTTTGTGCTGTAGTTTTAGCATTGAACAGTGACTTGCTAATTGATATTGCCTGCAGAAAATAAAAATTTGGTTTAAAAGAAAAATCATCTTCTTCGATACATTTCCATCGGCTAAGTTTGTGAAGCAGAACAGAACAAAAGCTAATAAATCATTGACAAAAAGACATGGCAATTAAAGTAGCCCAGAATTTCTTTGCAACTGTGAGGTACAGGGGAATGCACTGGGATATGGTGTTTAGCGTCTGAAAAGAGTCCAAAGCAGAGTGAAAGATAGAAACCGTGACCTCATGCTGTTGATCTTTGACGAAATTACAACTACACTAAAGTATTTCAGAAAGAGATAAATCGCCCAACCATAAAGTATACCTTCTCCCTTTCTTCTGGTGAAAGGCGCACATTGCGTGAACTCTTTGCAAGGTCATCAGTGTCCCGCACTAGCTCTGCACCAATAACTTTAATGCCAAAATCAAGATCTCGAACCTGAAACACAACATTTTACAAGCTGAAATTTTTTTCAAGTCATAATGACACAATTTCTTTTCAATTGCTATTTTCTTGGAGTATGCAGTCCTACAATATCCGGGGGTATATTAGCAATGTAAAATTATCCTTGTCTTCTGATCAAGTTAGTGATTGTTGGATCGAAGAATAAGCTGACATGAATTATAAGAACATCTCAAACTTCACACCGTTGAACCTCAACGAATTTAAACAAGAAAGAGATGCAAAAACACAAACTTTACAACATTGGAATCAAATGCATCCAAAAATTAACATACACAGATTTTAGTAGAATAATTAAACAAGAAAAGAGACACAACTTACAATCTTTACAACTCACCATCCTCTGAATAATCTTCCATTGCTGATAATCCTTCTTCCCAAACACAGCAACATCAGGTTCAACTATATTGAACAACTTGGTTACAATAGTGGCAACCCCTCTAAAGAAAACAGGCCTACTACTCCCACATAATCCCTTCTCCAATCTTTCAACTCGGACCCATGTCTCGTGACCCATTCCACTATTTTCCACACAAGACACCACCTTTCCATCTTCTAGATCATTATTCTTCACCTTGCTTCTTGCATCCATGGGACTACCATGATTCCCATAATCGTACAAATCTTTTGGGTGGAAAACTACATCAACACCACCGGAAATGTTCTTCATTTTCTCAATATCGCCAATAAAATCTGAAGGGTAAGTGGAGAGGTCTTCATTGGGGGAGAATTGCCCTGGATTTACATAGACTGAGACAACCGTGAGGTCTGAGTGTTGCTTGCATTCTTGGATGAGAGAAAGATGGCCCTCATGAAGATAACCCATAGTGGGGACTAAGCCGATGATCTTGCCTTGAGCCCTAGCAGACCTTGACCACTGTCTCATATCGTCGTTGCCTGTGATTATCAACGGCTCTTTATTTCCCGCAGGGTGAGCCATTATTAATCCTAAACAGAAAATAATTTGGATGTGGTAAGCAGAATGGAGATGATTATGATGATGAACCTAAATGTGCTAGAGTGACTAGTAGTCAGAATTCCTATATTTAGGCAGATAAAGAAACAAAAGCAATAAGTTAAGTACTACTATAATATTCAGGGTGTGTAAATTTGAAGTGCAAAATGTGTAAATGGAGCTGCTGGGAGTAATCTAAGTCGACACTAGATTGATCTTGCCAGATAAATTGCACTACTCTTTCCACAGAAGCCAAGCTACAATTACCACAACATTGTTAGATATAACTGACTTAATTATGTCTTCCATTTCTTAAGCAGAATTTAGCGGATATTTCAATCAAGGAGCAAAAGGAACATGAATACGACTAATACTGTGAGAAAGTAATGTCCAATTATAGTTTTTCGAAATTCGAATTTCACTTATATCAGACATCGTCCTACTTTCTTTCTCTCTCTATCTCTCCCCAAGTCGAAGGAAACAAGAACATAAAAGATAGGATGGGAGAGATTTAGAAATTAGAGAGGGGATATAAAGGGAAAGAGAAAACCGTTACCTGGAACCAGTAGGCGACGACGGTCGACGGCGATGGTGTGAGTGGCGCCGACGACGAGAGAGAGTGAGAGAGCGTGAGAGTGACAGAGTGAGATGAGAGCCCGGCCCGGGCTTTAACTATTTCGGGAATCAGGGATTTAGTTTGTTTAGGGGTTTGGGGATTTTTTAAAAGGGTTATTGTTTCCAAACTTTTATTCTTTAGTTATTCTATGGAGGAAAGCGTAATAATATGTCATTAGTTATTAAGTAATATTAAAAAAAGTTAATTAATTCAAATTTTATTAATAGGTTTATTTTTTAAATATTTATACTCCTATTTTTTATACTTTATTTCATCTTATAACACTCTTTTTTTTTTTTTTTTTTTACTTTTTTTCTTCTCTCTCTTCTTCCCTCACCTCACATGTTTCTCCCTCACGTGTTTCTCTCTATTTTTTTTTTCTCTCGACGGCATCCTCCCTCAGCTCGCAACCCTTCGACAGCTTGAACTCTATTTTCGTCGCCGTCGTCGTACTCGATTTTTATCTGCAAGTTGCTTCGTCGTCGTCGTCGTCGTCTCTCTCTTGCGATGTTGCTGCAATTTGGCTGTGATTTTGCTGATTTTGATTTTTTTTTCTGCAAATTTGCTGCATTTTGGGCGATTTGTTGCGATTTTGCTGTGATTTATGCTTGGATATTCGTTTAGGAAGTGTTATGTGTGTTCGACTCTAATTTTCCGGCGATGTTTGGTTGTGACGACAAAGCTATGGAGGTAATTTTCTAGCAGTATGAATTCTGGTTTTTGATTTCGATTTCTGGGTTTGAGTTGGTACGTTTTTACAATTGCATACTGGTGCGTGCGTACCAAGGTATGCAATACGTATTGATAAATACGTACTGCGTACCTTAATTTGTATTCTTGGTACGCAATACGTATTTACCAGTACGTACCAAGTTTACTTGGTACGCAGTACGTATTTATCAATACGTACTGCATACCTTAATTTATTTTCTTGGTACGCATTATGTATTTACCTGTACGTACGCAATACGTATTTATCAATACGTATCAAGTTTACTGGGTACGCAGTACGTATTTATTAATACGTACCAGGTTTCATCTATATATTATGATGTAGGTAATGCCATCTTCTTTAGTGGTTGCGCATGGAGGATATTGGAAAGAGAACATTTATGAGGGTGGTAGGAAAGAATATATTCTTATACTACCTAGTGGTATAAGCTTTGAATCTTTATTAGCAAAGCTTGAAGTTCGAATGAAGAAGGATAAGAGTATGTATATGTTTGATATAGATGGTTTAGTATAGTTTCCTAGTGGTGAAACTATGAGAATGAAGATTCCAGATGATTTCAAGTTGTCCTATTTGATGGATGTGTTGGAGTTTCCTACTGTATATGTGACTGTTTCTCCCACGATTAATGAATCTCATAATAGGAAGAGTCCTTTAATTGATGGTGGTGTGCGGAATGAAAACCAGAACAATTTTGATGTTTCTTGTGATGAGTTGGGTTTTGATGGCATTGATGAGAATGATGACCATGATGTTGGTAATAGCAATGTGGATGGTAATAGCGATGTGGGTAATGAAAGTAGTGAAAGACGATGTTTGTGGGTTATTCCCGGTGCAGCCCAACAAACATCTCTTTCGTAGGAAGAAGTAGTTGCACCGATTGTGCGTGCGGATGAGCTTGTTCAGGGTGACACTTTTGTTGGAAAGAAAAAAATGAAGTCAGCTCTTGGTTTATATCACATAAAAAAACATCTCGAGTATACGACGATTCGATCAAACAAGGTGTACTACCATGTGAGATGCAAACTGGTAGAACGATGTGAGTTTGAGATGCGAGTAAGTGCAACATATAATTTGTGGCGTATCAATCTCTTCACTCGCCACTCTTGTGTGGATGATTTGAGATATCACCCTGATCCTAATGTTTTATCTAAAGTTGTTGCTGCACACCTTGGCCCAAAATTTGGGGAAGATGGTTCGTGTCTTAGCCCAAAGGATATTCAATCACAGATACAAAGGGAATTTGGTGTGAATGTAAAATATTCTACTGCTTTGGCTGGTAAGCACCATGCTCTGGAACTCTCATTTGGCGATGCCGATAATTCATTTCAGGTTTCTTTATCTTTTTCTATATTATTGTCGCCTAATTATTATTGGTAATTTTTGTTCGCGTGGTACGATTTTCAAATTTCGCACCAGGTTTGCGACTATATTACTAGTACACCGGGTACAATTTTACGAAATTGTACTTAATACACTTGCAAACTTGGTACGTAATTACCATTGCGTACCTAGTGTACAATAGTTAATATAGTATGTTGTTACGTATTTCTAAAAACGTACCAAGTATTACCAATTGTCTTGTTACAATCGGTACATTTTTGTAAACATGTACCCAGCTTGTAACTATATTACTGATACATTCGGTACATTTTTTTAAAGGCGTACCATATTTACCAAGTGTACTTTCATTGATTATTTGTATTAATTGAGATAAATTTTTTTCAGATGATTCCCAAGTTCTTATACATGTTAGAGCATATAAATTCAGGTTCAATTGTGGACCTTCAGACATGTCCAGACGGTTTGTTTCAATATTGTCATTGACGGCACACACTTGAAAGGGAAATATAAGGGCATTTTGTTTGTCGCAACTATGAAGGATGACAATGAATAGATTGTTCCATTAGCATTTGACATTGGTGATGTGGAGGATACTTCATCTTGGTCGTGGTTTTTAGAGTATGTCCGTCAGATGTTTGGTTGCCCCCCGGATTTTATGATAGCTTCAGAATAGCATATGAGCATCAAGAATGCTATAGATCGAGTTTATCCTGGCATCTCTCATGGTCTTTGTACGTTTCATATACAGTGTAACCTTAAGATTTGGGGTACCGTTGTGACTGATCTATTCCATCTTGTTGTCAAAGCTTACAAAGTACAGGACTATGAGGAGTACATAAATAATTTGAAGGAGACCTCTCTTCGTGGCTATGAAAAGCTTATTAGTATTGGTCCGAGCAGATGGTCTGTTGCACTATGCACCGTACGGAAGTTTGGGTTTGGTACATCCAACGCTGTAGAGAATATGAATTCTAGACTTCAGTGGGCTAGAAAACTTCTGGCATGTTCTCTTCTAGAATATTATCGTAATCTTGTCCAATGTTGGTTCTTCGAGCAGCGCACAAAATCTGAATCTAAAAATAAAGAATTATCGGTATACGCAACAAGGAAATTAGGTAAACCTATCGAGGCAGGACGCATGATGAGAGTTGAACCGATATCTGAGACGAAGTTTAATGTCATTTCTGGAGTAAAGAACAATGTTGTTGATGTTGCTTCTAGGAAGTGTTCATGTCGGGCATGGGATCTGGACTTAAATACCTTGCTCTCACGCTATAACAACAATCAGGTGAAATTGAAGTTTTATGTGTTGGGATTCATTGGATATTCGTATCTCTTTTGCCAAAACTTCTTAGTACACCTGGTACGCAATTGTAAATGCATATCAAGTGCACCACATGAAAACTTGGTACGCAGGTACGCTTTGATCAATGCGTACCTGCTTATGAAGTTTCGATACGGTACACTTGGTACGTAGTTACAATTACGTACCAAGTTTGCTCATCAGAACTTGGTATGCAGGTATACTTTGACTAAAAACGTACCGGCTTACCAAGTTCTGATGTGGTACATCTGGTACGCATTTATAATTATGTATCATGTTTTCCTTCGATGAAGTATTAATTTTTTACACATTTTTAGGTTTAAGAAGGAATGGCCACTGTCATATGTGCATGAATATTATTCTACTACGACGTGGCGCGAGATTTATGCTGATGATGTGATGCCTATTTTGGATAATGATTCGTAGTGTGTGCTGCCGCATGTTGCTTCAAGGATTGTTCTTACAACCAAGGAACCTAAGCAAGCTGGACGACCGCGTACAAAGAGGATTATCACTGGATCTCATACCAAACACAGTCGAAGGTGTTTGTGGTGTCATGAAAATGGTCATTATATGAGTATATGTCCTCTAAGACGCCGCTTTATTAACGTGGAAGAAGAAGGGAGTAGCAACCAACCAAGCATCAAACCGTAAACCCGCAAAACCATAAAATGTGGTATTTGTGGTGTTGCGGGTCATACTCGCCAAACATGTCAAGATCCACATAGATTTGATTGATAATTGGAGATTTATTGAATTCTATTAGATGTGTACTGTCTGTCATGGTTTTTGTTTGAATTTTTGACGTTTTTATAAATTTTGTTGTCAAATATTGTTGTAAAGATTGGTACGTTTTTACATATATTGTAACAGATAGGTAGATAAATTTTGGTACGTTTTGTTTAATTGCTTACCTTGTGTATTGGGAGGAAGAGATCTCGTCGATTATCGAAATAGTGGTCTTCAAATGTATGTTCCTTAGAGTCATAGAGAGTGATCTTCTGCTTTTTCAGATCTACCAACAAGGTGCCCTGGTGATCCTTATAGAAGCACAATGCAACTACCTAAAAACAAAATAAAACATGATACGTTATTGTAAATACGTACCACAAATATAAGAAAATACGGTACGTAATTGTAAATGTGTACTGCGAAACCAGGTACACTCGATACGAAATTATAATATCGTACTGTATTTATCAGACATGCATTTGCTAAAACTAGTACGATTTTAGCAATGCATACTGAGTGTACCACGATGTATTGTTACGTATTAATAAAATCGTACCTTGTCGCAGTCAACCCAATGCCTCATGTTCTCCCCCTAAGCTGGCTGAACTCCTTCGGCAAACAGGAGCAACCTATTCATTTATTCTTCGGGGAAGACCTCTTCAACATTCGGGTTAAATATCTTGTGATTGTACGGATCTAAAGGAATGGATCTCTTAGATTGGTTGACCGAGTCAAATACATTCTCCACCGTTTCCTATAAATAAGTGTAAAATATATAAGTATATATATATGTTATCTATGTAGAAGTATTACTGTAAACAATTAAAATCAGTCTAAATGGTTAAATTTATCATAAAATAGCAAGACGTCACAACAATCTTGGAGTCAACTTCTGCCAATCCGGCAATTGTAGGATTCGCCACGAGAACAACAAGGTAAGCCTCAATGTGTTCTATGTCCAGCTGGCCTGTTGGATCCATGATAGACTCAAAAAAGCTATTTTCGGCACCACAAAGGGCTCCGTCATTCCTCCTATTTTGAATGAATATTAGATTAATTAAACTTAGTACGCATTGATCAAATCGTACTGAGTTTACCAATTGCAAAATGGTACACCTGGTACGCATTGATAAAATCGTACCGAATTTACCAATACTACACTGGTACACCTGATATATATTGACAAAATCGTACTGAGTTTACTATTTGTAAAATGGTATACCTAGTACGTGATTTAACAAATCTGGTGAGCTTTGTATACTCCCAAATAATTCCTGCAAAACCTGCTCAGAATTAAAATGAGTATAGCAATAAGCAGGGTCGAACCACAGAGAACGGGATATAATTTATTCGTCCTATAAATCAGTTTTGGTGTAGCCATCACGCCTTAATTTTGGATTTTAATAATTATTAACTACGAAAACAAAGAAATTAACTAATAGCAAATTAAATATAAATCAAAAGGAAGTAATTCGGCTTCGAATAAATCTACACTAGTCTAGGCTCTGATCATATATAAGTGTGGGTAAAGAAATTTAACTACTGCCCTTTTTCATTGTCCCAAGTATCATCGATAAATACTCAAACTTTAAATCGAATCTCACCATTCGAAAGCATATTGAATCACAAGTTTATCACAAGACTCATACGGGTAGAGTATATTCACAAACATCAACAAATTAGATAACACTTGGCTTAACTTGACACAAAAACTTGACTCAATAAAACAAACGATCTTAAGTCAAACATAAACAACCTCCTCACACTTAAGCTTTGCTTGCCCTCAAGCAAACAAAGAATAAGCATAAACAAGGAGAACAAACACAGACTCAAACATAAAAGGCAAAAGAAATAAAATTAAATAAATAAAGTAAAAGGAAAGAAATCACCAGATCTTTTTTCTTTCGAACTTAGGTGGTTTAAGCTCCAACTTAGGTAGCTTCTCATCCAAGGGTATTGATCTGTCACAGACGTCTTGTTTGGGCAAACAGGACGTATTTCCAGAACCTTGAGTATCAAAACCAGTCACCCCTCTCATTGAAATTAGATCTTGCTTTGCCTGCATAAATTTAATCTCAAGATATTCTTGGACAGGAGAGTCAGTCACATCTATGGCACAAACATCTTTAACATGAAAAGGAATATTCAAGGTATCATCAATGCTGAAAGTGAATTTCTCTCCATGATAATCCAAATAAATAGTACCATTAAAGATATCAATGACCGACTTAGCAGTCCTTAAGAAAGGACGACCTAACAGAACTCCAGAAAAATTCTTTGACCGCATATCGTTCATTTTAACCACATAAAAATCTGCAGGATAAACAAAATCATGCATTTTCACAAGAACATTCTCCAAAAGACCCTCAGGGTAAATGCATGCTCTATTAGCCAATTGCATCTTAACATATAAATCTACCAACTCCACACCAGATAAGCTATTATAAATAGATAATGGCATGATGTTAACAGATGCTCCTAAATCACACATAACATGCTTGAGCCGGTAATGACTACTACTGCTTTCTTGACGGTTATTCTGGTTACATGCAAATCTGGGTTGCTGACGAGGATCAAGGCAAGACCACATTCACGTGCCCGTTTGGCACATTTGCATATAAGAGGATGCCGTTCGGATTATGCAATGCACCAGGGACATTTCAAAGGTGTATGATGCACATTTTTTCAGACCTTCTTGAAGAGTGTATCGAAGTCTTCATGGACGACTTTACCGTCTACGGCAAGACCTTCGAATCATGCCTCAACAACCTGGATCGAGTCTTGAAGAGATGTGTTGAGAAGAGCCTTGTGTTGAACTATGAGAAATGCCATTTCATGGTAAAAAAAGGAATCGTTTTGGGGCATGTCATCTCAGAAAAAGGTATTGAGGTAGATAAGGCCAAGATCGACATTATTGCCAAGTTACCATACCCAAGAACGGTGAAGGAGTTGAGAGGATTTCTAGGGCATGCTGGATTCTATAGAAGATTCGTCAAGGATTTTGCTAAGATCGCTCAACCAATGACGAGACTACTTCAAAATGAAGTACCATGGGAGTTCGATGAAGATTGTAAGAAGGTGTTCCATGCCTTGAAGGAGAATTTGATCACAGCCCCCATTATCCAACCTCCGGATTGGGAGATGCCTTTTGAGTTAATGTGTGATGCTAGTGGTTATGCTGTAGGAGCAGTTCTTGGGCAAAAGCGCGGAAAGGAGAGCTATGTCATCTATTACGCATCCAAGACGTTGAACCTAGCCCAATGTAACTATGCCACTACGGAAAAGGAGTTGTTGGCCATTGTCTTTGCCTTTGAGAAGTTTAGATCCTACTTGTTTGGAGGCAAGACCATAGTGTACACGGACCACGCTGCGCTGAAGTACTTATTGAGCAAGAAGGAGTCCAAGCCAAGATTGATTAGATGGATTCTTTTGTTGCATGAATTTGACATAGAGATCAAGGACAAGAGTGGTGCCCAGAATCAAGTTGCCGACCACTTAAGTCGAATCCTCCAGCCAGACGATGAGGTGCCAATCAAGGAGACATTTCCCGACGAGCACCTGAGTTTTGCCAAAGATGAACCATGGTTTGCCGATATGGTGAATTACTTGGTGACTGGAGAGATCCCCTCCGATCTTGGGCGTTATCAAAGAAACAAGTTTAAACATGAGAGTCGTTTCTACATTTGGGACGAACCATATTTATGGAGGGAATGCGCGGATAAGATAATAAGGAGGTGTGTCGAGGATGAAGAACAAAGAAGCATTCTTGAGCATTGCCACAACAAGGAGTGTGGAGGACACTTTGGGCACCAACGTACTGCAAGGAAGATTTTGGAGTGTGGCTTTTATTGGCCAACACTGTTTAAAGACTGTTATGAGTGGGTCAAGATGTGCGAGAAGTGCCAAAGGGAAGGCAACATCACAAGAAGGAACAAGATGCCTATGATCCCGATCTTGCCCGTGGAAGTGTTCGATATATGGGGGATGAATTTTATGGGACCATTGCCGAATTCCAAAGGCAACAAGTACATCATATTGGTAGCAGATTATGTCTCGAAGTGGGTAGAGGCATTTGCTTCATACAAGGATGATTCAAAGGTGGTTTCTCATTTTTTGAGAACTCAAATTTTCAATAGGTTTGGTGTACCTCGAGCTATCATTAGTGATCAAGGTTCTCATTTTTGCAATGCGACGGTGACCGCCTTGTTCAAGAAGTATGGAGTTACTCATCTCGTGTCAACAGCTTACCACCCACAAGCCAATGGACAAGCGGAGTTGTCCAATAGAATAATCAAGATGATCTTGAGGAAGACCGTGGGCACAATAAGGAAGGATTGGAGTATGCGCTTGGATGATGCCTTGTGGGCATATAGGACTGACTTCAAAACACCTTTTGGCATGTCCCCTTATCGCATGGTCTATGGCAAGAGATGTCACTTGCCCGTGGAGCTGGAACATCGAGCACATTGGGCTGTTGCCCAACTTAACCTCGACTGGAATGAAGCAGGTGAATCAAGGAAGCTCGAGATCCAGGAACTCGACGAGATCAGACTTCAAGCCTACGACAATGCCGGTCTATACAAGGAAAGGATGAAGAAGACCCACGACCTTTTGATTAAAGAAAATGAGTTCCATTTTGGGCAACAAGTGCTGCTCTATCAAACTCGGTTCAGGCTATCTTCAGGGAAGCTCTCAACCAAGTGGGCAGGACCTTATGAAGTACAGGCTCAATTCCCAAATGGTGCTGTTGAGATCAAGGATCCCAAGAATGGGAAGATTTTTAAAGTCAATGGCCATCGCTTGAAGGCCTATCTTGGGCAAGAACAGTTTGTTGAGGGGGAACCATCTGGGTTTCCTATCGAGAAGGACCTCTGACTTCTAAGGAGGGGGGTGTCGTGTCCAAGACCTTAAACGGGGCGCTGTCCAGGAGGCAACCTGGTTAGTTTTTAATTTTTTATTATTTCTTTTCGTTTATTCTTTATTTTCGTACAAAAATTATGAAAATTCAAAAAAAATTAAATAGTTTACGTTTTAAGTATTTTATTTCAGAGTATTTAATTTTGAAGCATTTTATGTTCGAGCTTAACCATAGGGGAAAATTTGTTTACGGAGTGTATTTGTATTTTTAAATATGCAGGAGATGTTGAGCAAGATGCAGGTTGTAGATCAAAATCCACTGTAAGGGAAGAAACTGTGGGAATGGAGCAAAGGTTTTTGGGAAAGAACAGAGTTGTCGGTCAACAACTGTTGAGACAGTTACTGTACCCCTAAAACTACGCGCCTTTAAAACCACCCTACCACGTTTATACCCCCACTACCCGATTTCAAATTCAAGTCTGCAACCTCTCATCTTCTCTCTTCTCTCTCTCCATCAAAACTCCCAAATCCCCTACAATGGTGTCTACTCATCCCAAAAACAAACTCAACAAGACCCTGCCGGAACCAACATTGACCTCACCACCGAACACCCCACTACCACCACCACAAAGCCCAAAATCACCACTAAGAGAAAACTACCCATGGAACCCGTCAACCCTTCTGCCGACCAAAACCCCGAAATCACCATCGGAACCACCGTACCCAAAAGCCCGCCGGTCGATGCCACGCTTTTGATGAGCGACGAAAACCCTAGCCTGATGGAAGAGGTGAAGAAGCATAAGTCTGCTGCTTCGGAAGCCAGGTCTTTTTAGCCGTCGATCTCAAAGGGAACGGCTGCCAGCGAACAAGAGGAAGAAGGGGACAATGTTGAGGATGAAGGGATGGCAGGTACGTGTTTGTTGAACACGACAAACCAAAATCCACCAGGCTACCACCCTTGGGCAAGAAGGAGGAGACAAGCACCAGCGCAGCGGTGCTGCCCAACATCGAGATCGAGACCAGACTGGCCAATGTGGAGAGGTTGATGACCGAGATCAGGGATGCCCAGCTGGCATTCTGATGAGCGACGAAAACCCTAGCCTGATGGAAGAGGCGAAGAAGCATAAGTCTGCTGCTTTGGACGCCGGGTCTTTTTAGCCGTCGATCTCAAAGGGAACGACTGCCAGCGAACAAGAAGAAGAAGGGGACAATGTTGAGGATGAAGGGATGGCAGGTACGTGTTTGTTGAACACGACAAACCAAAATCCACCAGGCTACCACCCTTGGG
The DNA here is from genome assembly GCA_029490685.1 of Schizonepeta tenuifolia. Classification (NCBI taxonomy): domain Eukaryota; kingdom Viridiplantae; phylum Streptophyta; class Magnoliopsida; order Lamiales; family Lamiaceae; genus Schizonepeta; species Schizonepeta tenuifolia. Next base: position 77,141,058 of record CM055957.1, on the reverse strand, counting down.
CAAGAAGGAGGAGGCAAGCACCAGCGCAGCGGTGCTGCCCAACATCGAGATCGAGACCAGACTGGCCAATGTGGAGAGGTTGATGACCGAGATCAGGGATGCCCAGCTGGCATTCTTTGCACACCAAGGATTCAGGTTTCCACCTGAATCTTCTCTTTGATTTGTGTTCCTCCCTTTTTGTTAGTTTAGGTTTTTATTTTTCGTTTTTGTGTTTTATGTTTGTTTTATGTTTTGTTATGTCTTGTTGGTCGAGAGGGCGATTTATTGACTTCACCCATAATTTGCCCAGCAAATTGTGTGGTGAAGACTTTATTCCCTTTCTCGGTTGTGTGAGTTAATATTTGTTGAGTCAGTTTGTTTATGTTTGTTTGTTGCCCAACATTTTACCCACTTTGCCTAAGGCAAAGTGTGTGGGTGTTGGGGTGTCAGTTTATAATTTTAAAGTGTGTCTTAGTTGTTGATCAGCATGTTGGCATGATAGTTGGAATAGGTTTATAGATGATGCCGTATGTAAATAGGTAGGACGTAATGAGATATTGGACATTAACTGTGAGGATTTGAGCTTTTAAAATGCTATATATATGTGCAACATTGCTTTCTTTCTTGAGTGATGATGACCAATTGACATTTGTTGATCTAGAATTTGCCTGCATCTCTTGTTAAAGCTTCATGAAACTTAGTTGACCTACTTAGGTGAATTAGGCATTTTTGTTCAAAGAAGCCTATGGCCTAAAAATTCCCTACCTTGACATTATCCTTTGTTTAGCCCCCTTGAGCTTGGATCGTATTCTTTCTATTTACTTATAGAAGCCTGAATTTTAAACCTTCCTGGTCAAGAACTCAAGTCTAGAAGAACAAGAGATGGAAGAAAATGTTGGGTGTCACTTACTGGGCAATATCACCTAAGTCAGAGGTGTTGGTTTAAAAAAAAAATTAATATATTTTACAGTCCAGAAAAAATAAGTGTGCTAGATGAAGAGGCGTAAGGAATCAAGGGCAATCTGTTGCTCAATAACCTAGTTCTTGACTTAGCTAGTTCTTAAATTTCCTTACCTTTTGCCTTAAGCCACATTACAACCCATTAAAGACCTAAGGATAAGTAATTTGATTTTGTTTGAAGAAGTAGAGATGTAGAGGGCAGGCAAGCCTATGGAGAAACATTGTTGATCTTGGTCAAGAGTGTATACACTGAACCTTATACACTTGAAAGATGAGTGCTAGTGAGGAAATTCTTGTTGCCCAATAACTCTATCTTGACCTGTTTGATAGCAATATCTGTTTACATATCCAGTTTTGACTAACATGTTGATGAGCTGATCTTTTGAGTCTGTATTTTCTGTTTTGTCTTTTCTGTGTTTTAGTCTTGGGCAAGTTGCAACCATACACTTGAGGGAAAGTGTAATTCAAGTGTGTGGTTGTGATGAACCCATATTTGTGTCTATCTTTTCTTGTATTTTTAGTCTTTATCGAGTCAATATGTGTCTGGGAGGATACGCAAGTCGAGAGATAATGTGCAGGGAAGAACAGGTGGATGCTGCGCAAATCCGATGGAAAATCTGTTGTTGAGATGGTGATACGATGCGAATGGGCATAGGGCTGGAAGCTTGTGGTTGGGCAACATCAAAATATCCAATCTACAAGTCAGAAAGTACCTCCCCATATCCTTGAAGCCAACAGATAGAGTACACGGAGGAGCCAGGATCTTGGTCAAGATAGGAAGTAATTCAGGATGCAGACGATAAAGGGCAGGAACAGAGTCGGACCAGCAGCAACAAAATTCTTTTCCTTAAAGGAAGAGGATAAGGATTAGATATTTCCTTCCTTATCCTAGCCGAGCCTAATCAAGAAGATATTCACCACGCAAGGAAAGAAGAATCGTGCATGCTTGGATAAGAGAGAAAGGCGGATGTGATATGCATGGAAGAATCCTTCACCAACAAGGAAACTTCCCTAAACCCTAAATTTCCATCGCCTATATATATATGGCCGACTCCATTATGTGAGAGAGAGTTCTTAGCCCCATTTCTAGTGAGTTTAATAGTTTAGTTCTGCATCTTAATTCGAGTGGAAGTGAGGAAGAAACAAGTCCTACGGGCAATTTACTTTTATTTCGTATTTTATTGCTTTTAGTTTAGTTGTTGGCGTGAAGCCAAGACCTTGGTTGGTGACTACGCTTTTGGATAGCAACCCGTTTCCAGATTTATGCTAAGTATGTTTACCTTTATTTGCTTTATGTTCTTATTTAATATTATGTCTAGCTAAGTTTATTGTTTGGGTTGGATGTAGATGAAGTGATTCTAAATTACTCGTTCTAAACTCGTGAGGTCTAATTGGTTAAGTTCGTTAATTGACTTTGTTCCCGAAACACTTAGGATTAATTCTAGATTTAATTGATATTGAAATTGATTGATCACCATCTAGATATTGAGATTAAGTCATTAACAGAAATTGGGATTAACACGAGAGTGTCTTTCGTGCCCAAGAAGGTAAAGGGTGTTGGAGAGCAGTCGGTATTGACCTACCCCTTGGTTGTCTTGGGTTTGTTTCTTTCTTAATGCATGTTGGGCAACATCGTTACTGAAGTGTCTTCGTAACTTTGCTGATCAAGAGAGGAGATCTTGCCTTCTGGTCAAGATCTGTAAAATTGATTAGACATAGGCTAAGTGTGTTTATATCGTGACTTCGTGACCTTAGGGTATAAACTAATCTTTATCTTAAACCAAGTAATAAAATCAGTTAATTGAATATCTTTGCACCAATGAACGAGTAAAGAGTAATTAGGATCATGGATTCGAAACCCAATCCAAACTCTTTTGTTATTTGATATTGTTACTTGTTGAGTACAGGTTATTTAGATACTTCGTGACCAAAACCCTTTTGTTGAGCAACATTGGAAGAACAGATTACACCAGGTCCCTTGGGTACGATCCCACTTGCCGCTGACTACTACCTTGTTGGGCAAGAGGTGTTTATAAATATTATTTGTACGAAGTGTGTGACGACAACGCTCCGTCACTTGTTCTATGGGATTCACTTGAACTTGTGACCACAAATAGCCTTGATTCCCCTTGAACTCATGTACGGAAGTCGAAAGTTGAGAAATTTGACGAGCTAATCCATCGATACACATCTTTTGCTCCGCCTGAGATTGGTGAAGTTGTTGCACATTATTCTGCAAAAATTGTTGCGAGCCAATCAAATCAGCCATCATCTCCTCAAGAGACTTGCTATGCTTTTCTTGTGGTGGTGGTGGAGGAGGTGGCGTTTGTTGACATCCTCTTTGATGAGATGGTCGGTAGTTTTGTTGTTGTTGCTGCACTTGATTGCTTTGATTGCTCCAAAATGGATTGTAAGTGCTTGTTGGTGGATTACCATACCAACTCCAAAGGAGTTTTCATATGCAATGAGATTCTCTTCATTCAATTTGCACTGCAATGTTAAATGGCCCAAATTACCACACCTACCACATGATCTCTCCGTCGGTCCAACACTTGCAACCTTCTCAACAACAGTACTCAGCATTCGTTCCATCCTTCCTATTCTTTCTTCAAATTTCTCTTCAAAATCGGAGAAACTCGACTCTGATGCTCTCTTAAGCAAACTAACTCTAGGTTCCTCGTACTCCCTTGTTGCTTCTACCAAATGTTGAATTAACTTCTTTGCTTCGCTAACTCGGCAATATGAAAATCATCATTTGCTTGATGAGTTAACGAAATCCTTCGTGTCAGTCATACCTTGGTAGAAATATTGCAACAAGTCACCATAAAAAAACTTATGAATTGGGCACCTATCCACCAACTTTCTGAATCTTGTCTAGTAAGTACTCAATGATTCATCATATTCTTGCTTCACTCCACTAATCTCCTTCCTCAATGCATGAGTCTTGGTAGGAGGAAAGAAGTGTTCCAGAAAAACCTTCTTCATTTCAGGCCATGTGGTTATGGAGTTTGGCGGAAGACTGGTGAACCAAGCATTCGCTTCTGCCGTCTGAGTGAAAGGAAATGCAGCTAGCTTGAAGTGTTCCTCGGAAACTCCACTTGGTCGCTTCTGCACCTTGCATATCTTGATGAACTCACTCAGAAAATTGTATGGATCCTCTCCCTTTTTGCCATAGAACTTGGGAAGAACATTGAGCAATCCAAGCTTTATCTCGATAGATGTAGCAGCCTCTGGCAACCGGATCGGTGTAGGAGGATCATCAGTCTTGTGACTAGAAAGGTCACACAATCTGGGATCGTTAGCAGCCATGGCGCTTTCAGTACTCGCGACGGAAATAGACTCAACTTCGTGTTCTATTTCTGTTTCTGTTGAGGAATAGGTTCCGTTTGGGCAAACGAATCACTTTCAGTTTGTGGAACACTGCTGTTAGTCTTGTAAACAGACTGTTTGGGCAAACAACGCGGATTCCGTTTCTACAGATCAGATTCGGCTGCTTGTTCTACTTGGCCTCTTTTCTCAACCGTTTCACTATTCATGAAAAAATAAAAAAGTAACAAAAGATCAAAATCATACTGAGTTTACCAAAAATTACCTGTTATACCTGGTACGCATTGACAAAATTGTACGTATTAAACATGTAAACTTTGATATTTGAAGATGAAAAATTTAACTTACGGTGTCATTTCCGAGCTAAAACAATGCTCAAATGTGTGACGGCCTGGTCGCACGTCATCCGGGAGAAATGGACTTCGTAGAGGTGGAGTTGGAAATTTCCTTCGGATTGACCTCGGATTCAAGATGCGTACCGAGATTTTAAGAGCTTGATTTTGAGGAGATTGAGCTTGTGGAGCTGCTGGCTGTGGTGCTTATGGTGCTTGTGGAGCTTGAGGTGGAGCTAGACCTTGTGGCGCTTGATCTTGTGGAGGTGGAGCTTGTGGAGTTTGTAGAAGTGGACCTTGTGGAGCGTGAGGAACTTGTGGAGCTTGAATTTGTAGACACGGTTCGAATGGTCCAACTGAAGCTGCATTTGCTTGAAGAATTTTCTGTTGTGGAGACGTAAATTGATCAGCTTCCAGGAAGGTGTCCCACAATATGTTGATTTGCGTGTCTGTGAAATAATCGCCTGCCTGTTCAGGAGCTTGCTGGAGAAAAGAGAACTATTGGTACGTTTTTCCAAATTTTGTACCGGACTTGTATTGCAAACTCGGTACACTCGGTACATTTTGAACAAACATTTGTTGGTACGCATGGTACGTATTTAATAAAAACGTACCATGCGTACGCATGAAAACATGTACGATTTTATATATCGTACCATGCGTATCCAATTACAATACATAACAATTGATGAAAAAAAATCCATCTAATGTGTTACGAAAATTCGGTTACAACGTCAAAAAATACGAACATAAATGTAAATTGTTTCATAATATGAAAAATAAAAAATGAAATTGTTTATGTTATCCCATCATCAAATTGTTCAAATATTGCTATGCATCAACTCAAGATGCATCTTGTACCTTATCATCATCTGTTTGCATTGGCGCCTCTTGTCCTTGTTTTGGTTCCACCATCGTCCTCTCGCCGACTTGCTCTACTGGTGCTCCTCCCTCTTCTTCTGTGCTCCTCTTGTCGCTTTCCACAGCTACAACCTCCGGTTTCTCTTTCTCCGTGCTTCTCCTGTCGCCATCCACGTCGATGGGGATGCTGCCGGAGTTTGCTTCTGTTGTTGTGGGTTCGATATCATTGTGAGGAGGAGAACCGGGAGATGTATAATGCGCACTCGTGAAGGGTTGGACTATCCCTTCTTTCTTGAAGCTGGTTAAGAACGTAAGTCCCAACATCCTTCACGAGCTGCTGCCTTTCATCCTTGATCCATGGTATCAGCAGATTTGTTGCTGCCTCGGCTATCTCTCTCACAAGAATCGCTCTCTTCGGCCCTTGCCTTAAGGTAGCAAGGACAGAGGAACCAACATCGGCGGCAAGGGGAGAGGTGGAGATGGATGCAGTGTTGGTATGTGGAGGCGGATGAGTGGCTTTATCATCGTTCTCGGTAGCAGGCTCTTCACCATCATTGGCTAGTTTTCTTTTTCTTTTCTTTTTGGCGTCATTCGGATCATACTCAAATGCAAATTTTCTGAATTCTGAGTCCTTCTGTAGAGACAGTTAGTATGGTGTTTTCTTCTCAGCATGAGAGGGCTTCAGCAGCTGTCGAAGATTCTGACAATGATACAATATGGTTACATAAACTGCAGGTAAACTTGGTACACTTGGTACGCAATGACAATTGCGTACTGAGTTTACCATTTATTTACGCACTCTCGATACGCAATGTCTATTGCGTACCGAGTGTACTTAATAAATTGCTGGTTTAACTTGGTACATTTGGTACGCATTTATAATTACGTACCAAGTTTACCAATTTATCTATGCACACTTGGTACGCATTTGTCAATGCGTACCAAATGTAGCAGTTTGACACTGGTAAACGTGGCACGTATCTGTGAATGCGTACCAAGTATTACTAATAGCGTACTATGATGTTTATAAAATTAGATTAAATCTAAGAAGAAATTTTACCACTTTTATCTTTTCTTCTGGAGGGATTTCCGTGTCTCTAATGTATCTGTACCTCAACATGTGAGGCAGTTTCTTATTGGTCGACCTCAATGCAACCTTTTTTCCATTAGCCGGTACAGCCTCAAATATCCAACTCTGTTTGATAAATAAAGTTTGTTAGTACGTAATCATATACAAGAAAGAATAGGTTTACTTGGTAAACTTGGTACAATTTCGTCAATGCGTACGAGTTTACCAGTATCAAAGTGTTACGTTTGGTACGCAATTATAAAATCGTACCAAGTTTTCCAATGCGTACCAATTTTACCACTATTGAACTTACCAATAAAGCGAAATTCCAGCCTCGAATGTGGCAAGCGATGCTAGATTTTTTTTTATCTTCTGTGTCAATTATTTTAAAAGAATCGACAACCATCTGAAAAGAGAAACTGCCCCATGGGAATTTTTCCCATTCTTGCTCATCCTCAACCAACACCCACACCAAGTTCGGAATTTTTTTCCTTTCATTCTCATAGCCTAGGACATATGACACTGCCAACAGAAGTTTGGCCAACTTCAAGTAGTCGTCGTCGCTGAATTTGAGAATAGAGTTGTTGCGCACAAACTTTCGGTTCACAAATGGTGTCCACACCTCTGCAGGGGTCACCATTTTGTTGCCAAAGAGTCGGGTGTACAACGAGGATCGCGGTATAGTGTGGTTGGCGAATGGGTTGAATTCAGCAGAGTCAAATCTCAGCCCGCTCATCAAAGCAAATTCAAACTTGGAGAAGCGCAACAACTTCTTCTCCACCATGAACCAAACAGCTGATTCATCATACTCAGGGAATGGCTCCACCTGATGGAGCACCATCCAGTGTATGGCCTTCTGATAAATGTCCATTTTGTAGCAACTAAACGTGTTTTCATGTCGTTAATTGCATTGCTTTGCCCATAAAACGTGATTGGTTTCGTATTGTTTTCACTATTTTGGATCGCTTTCACGTTTTGGTAGAGTTTGTACATGTGTGTAGGTTGAGCATGGGATGCTAAGTCGAGTGGAGAAGGCCATAGAAGAGCGGGAATTAAAAAACGGGACGAAACGGAGCAAACCAGTAAAAACCGGCGGTCCGAAGAAGAAAACCGGCGATTTGGACTCAAACCGCCGGACCGCCCTCCGAAAGTTACTGTATTCGCTCCGTAGAAGAAACCCGAAATCGGCGGTCCACTCGGTGAGTTGGGCCTAGACCGCCGATTTTGGGAGGTCAACCGCAGAAAAATGCCTCTGAACCATCGATTTTTACTGTATTACCCTAAAATCGGATTTTCTTCCCCTTTTCGCGATTTTAACTTGGAGTAGCACTTTATCCCTCCTATATATACCCCTTGGCAGACCCAAAACGGGTATGCTACATATCCTACCCTAGATTCCATTTTAAATAGTTTCCAATTAGGGTTCTAAGCACATTTTATTTCATTGTAATAGTGATTAAGCTTGGATTTGAAGACTTTGTGAAGATTTCAACATTGGGTTCCTAGTTTTTCATCTATGCTATCATTTCTCTTTTGTTTATTGTTGATTTTCATTATGTCTAGCTAGATTCATTGTTGGTTTTAGGAGTTTGTGATGATTTGTTGATGGTTGGATCATATCTTGCTATTTCTCTTATCCTTCCTCTTCTTAGTTGTGAATTTGGTGCTTTGATTCATGTGGGAATTATTGATCACCTTTCTTGCATGCTTAGTGTTTGTAAAAACTCCTAATAGGTTTTTGCTTGCATGGAATCCCATTTTCACTTCATGTTTTGGCTTGAGACTTAGTAGGTGATTGTTCAATGCATGGTAGCTTATGATCCTTGTGCTTTTGGGAGTTGTTTGATTGGCTTGAGTTTTAATAAGAGATAATTGATTGAATGATCCTCTTTTACTAATTGTCGAGAGAGATTAGTGGATAATTGTGTGGATTGCTTCCTAAATGGAGGATTAAAAATGGTTTGTATGATTTAGTAAGTGTTGATCAAGCTATCTAGAATCAAAATGAATCTCTAGAACCAACCCTTTCTTGTAATTGTTCCTTAATCATTTGTTTGATCATTTGTTTGTCGTTTTTGAATGATTTCATCTCTTATTTGTTCATTTAATTTTGACTTATTGTTTATGAGTTGAATGAATCCCAAATCGCTTTGTTCAAAGAGCTTGAATAGTAGGAATGTGCATGAATTTTATTTCCACTAAAAACTCGGCTAATAGTCCTTGATGATACGATAACGCGATCTCTATTGCTACAATAACCCGATAAAGTGCGGTTAATATTGCTTAAGTAAAGTAGCGATCACTTTTTGGCGCCGTTGCCGGGGACTATTTAGAGTTTATAGTGTTAATTATCTTTGAATTGAGAGTACTTGTTCAAGCATTCTTTACTTATTTGTGTAGTTTGAATATGTGTGTTCTTGGTTGGTTTGTGTAGGTGAATTGGTGTATGATCACAAGGAAAAAGGGAGGCAAAATCATTCCTTTAGACTTGGAGATTGAAATCACTCATAAGCGAGCTAGCCGGGAACGTAGAAGGAGAGCAATGGAGCATCAAAGGCCTAATAATATGGCCGACTTGGAGCGCCAAATGCAAGAGCTTCGCCGTCAAATGGAGGAGCAACAAGCTCAAAGAGAAAGAGCACCTTCGCCTCCGATCAACCAAATATTTGAGCCTCAAGTGAATATGTTCCAAGATAGAGGTTGGGGCAATTGGTGCAACGCCAACAACTTTGAGCTAAAGCCTGGGTTGATTAATATGGTGCAAGCGGAGTCATTCGGAGGAGGTTTCAATGAAGATGCCAATGTACATTTGAGTGCTTTCTTGGATGTGTGTGAGACTATCAAAATTCAAGGGGTCTCGAATGATGCCATTAGATTAAGGTTGTTTGGATTTTCTTTGCGGGATAGAGCCAAAGCTTGGTACAAGACCATAGACCGCTTGGAGATTACTACATGGGAGCAACTGTGCCGGCTATTTCTAGCCAAGTATTTTCCTCCATCTCGTGCACAAAAGTTGATCTCGGACATTTCTCACTTCTCCCAATCCGGAGATAAATCTATATATGAGGCATGGGAGAGGTACAAGGAGATGTTGAGGAGATGCTCTCAACATGGCTTTTCAAAGGAGCAACAAATATTGAACTTCTATCGGGGGCTTACTAGCCACACAAGAGAAGTTGTGAATGCCACCGCCGGTGGTGGTTTGACTAATCGCCCATATAAAGAAGCGGTGAGAATATTGGAAGAAATGGCGGCTAATAGTTGCCATTGGCCTTAAGAGAGAAGTTCGTCGAAGAAAGTTGCTTCCATTTCGGATGAGAAGTATGATGATCTTCTTGAGCAATTCACCATGCTCAAGAGAGACTATGAGGCCGAAAGAAAAGGAAGATTGGATGTGAAGATGGTGGCCCAACCAATGCATCAAGGAGGTGAAGAGTATTCACAAGTTGAGGATGCCAACTATGTCAATCAACGGGGATATAGTAACTACAACCGTTTGAGTTATCCTCCGAGGAATCAAGCCTATAATCCTAATTATAGGAATCCAAATTTGTCGTATGCTAACCCGAACAATGCTATCATTCCACCACCCGGATTGTCGGTTTCTCAAGGGATGATCAATGAGCCAAAGAAGCCCATGCCGACCATGGAAGAAATGATGCAACAACTTCTCCAAAACCAAAATGCTTTTATGGGAGCAACCGGGCAAAAGGTTACAAGTTTGGAAGGGACCGTATCGGCTTTATCTTAATCATTGAAGATGTTGGAAGGGCAAGTGAGCCAAATGGCTAATCAAGCGGCTTCTTAACATAAGCCGGGCTAATTTCCAAGTAATACGGAGGTGAACCCAAAGAACCAATGCAACGCCATCCAATTGAGAAGTGGAACGACTTACAAGAATTACCCGAAGTTGGAAGAGCAAGAAGGGGTGGTGAATGAAGAATTGGAAATGGAGGAGCCCGTTCCTCTAGAGAAGAAGCTTTAAGAGCCGATTAAGGAGCCTCCAATCCTAAAAGAGGCGACTCCTAAAGTTTCAACCAAGCAAGGAGGTGGTTCTTAAAGCCCCTTTCCCTCAAAGGTTGGCAAAAGCAAAGATGGATGAAAAACTTGCTAAATTCATGGAGATGTTCCAAAAGGTACAAATCAATATTCCCTTACTTGATGCTTTACGAGACATGCCCGGTTATGCAAAATTTTTGAAAGATGCGGTCTCGAGAAAGAGGAAACTTGGGAGATTTGAGACCATAAGCTTGTCGGAGAAATGTAGTGCCGTGTTGCAAAGGAAAGTGCCTTTGAAGCAAAAGGATACGGGGAGCTTTTTATTGCATGTGTTATAGGAGGTGAAACATTTGGAAGAGTATTGTGTGACTTAGGGGCTAGCATAAATCTCATGCCCCTCTCGATCTTTAGAAGGTTGGAAATCGGGGAGATGAAGCCCACGTCGATTGCCTTGCAAATGGCCGACCGCTCTATTTCTTATCCGAGGGGAATAGTGGAAGATGTGCTCGTCAAGGTGGAAGAATTTATATTCCCTACGGATTTTGTGGTACTTGACATGCCCGAAAACGACAATACTCCACTTATTCTTGGCCGTCCATTCTTGGCAACCGGGAGGGCATTGATTGATGTTCAAGATGGGGAGCTAACATTCCGTTATAATGATGAGTAGATGACTATTTCGATCTATGAAGCCATGAAGAAACCTCAAGAGTTGGAGCTTGAAGAGTGTAAGTTCATTGACTCTATTTCATCTTATTCTCAAGATCCATTGGAGCATTGCATTGTTGATTCTATTCACTCATACTCGGAATTGGATGAGGCGTGTGATTAATTGTTGGAGTCTATAGCCTATTTGGATGCGAATCAAGGAATTCCTTTGGAGAATTTGGCTTATCTAGATCTCTATACACCTATTTATGGAGGAGTGCCGGAAGGAGCACCCAAGCCGAATTCTTCTTTGACTTTGGAGTTGAAGCCTCTACCCGATCACCTTAAGTATGCATTTTTGGGTAAGGATGAAACTTTTCCGGTTATTGTCTCTTCATTTCTTAAAGATGAGAAGTTGGATAAGTTATTGAGGGTATTGAGGAAGTATAAATCTTCTATTGGATGGTCTATTGCCGATATTAAGGGAATTAGTCCTTCTATTTGTATGCACCAGATCTTATTGGAGGATGATGCAAAGCCGAAGGTCCAACCTCAATGTCGTTTGAATCTGGTTATGCAAGAGGTTGTGAGAAAAGATGTCTTGAAGTTATTTGATGCCGGAATTATCTATGCTATCTCCGATAGTGAGTGGGTTAGCCCGACTCAAGTGGTTGTAAAAAAAGGCGGGGTCACCGTTGTGGAAGACGAGAGTGGCGAACAAATAGCCACTAGTTTGCAAAAGGGTTGGAGAGTTTGCATCGACTATAGGGCGTTGAATGCGGCCACAAGGAAGGATCATTTTCCTCTTCCTTTTATCGATCAAATGCTTGATAGGCTAGCCGGTTATGAGTATTATTGCTTCTTGGATGGGTATTCCGGCTACAACCAAATTGCCATAGCTCCGGAGGACCAGCACAAGACGGCCTTCACTTGTCCTTATGGAATATTTGCTTGTCGACGGATGTCGTTTGGTCTTTGCAATGCACCGGCCTCTTTCCAAAGATTCATGATGGCAATCTTCCATGGACTCATTGAGAAGATTATAGAGGTATTCATGGATGATTTTTCCGTTTTCGGTTCTTTCTTTGATAATTCTTTGGAGAATCTTTCTCAAGTTTTGCAAAGATGTGAGGAAACTTCTTTATGTCTCAATTGGGAGAAATGTCATTTTATGGTAAGAGAGGGAATTATTTTGGGGCATAAGGTATCTAAAGATGGATTAGAAATGGATAGAGCCAAAATAGTGGCAATTGAGAAGTTACCTCCACCGACGAATGTGAAGTCTATCCGAAGTTTTCTTGGGCATGCGGGGTTCTATAGACGGTGTATTAAAGATTTTTCAAAAATCTTCAAGCCTCTTTGCTCATTATTGGAGAAGGATTCAAGGTTTGAATTTTCTAGTGCTTGCCTTGATTCGTTTGAGTGGTTGCAGAAGGCACTCGTTTCTACCCCCGTCTTGATTTCACCCGATTGGAATGAATCTTTTGTGTTAATGTGTGATGCAAGTGATTGGGCCGTTGGGGCCGTGTTGGGCCAAAAGAGGGATAAATTGTTTCGGGTCATATATTATGCAAGTAAGACCCTTGATTCGGCACAAATGAATTATACCACCACCGAAAAGGAGCTCTTGGCGGTTGTATATGCTTTTGATAAGTTTAGACCATATCTTGTGGGTACACACTCTATTGTTTATACGGATCATGTGGCTATTAGATATTTGTTTGCCAAGAAAGATTCCAAGCCCCGTCTTATTCGGTGGATTCTCCTTCTTCAAGAATTTGATATGGAGATAAGGGACCAAAAAGGGTGTGAGAACGTCGTAGCCGATCATCAATCCCGTCTTGAGAATCCGGTGAAAGGAGAAGATCCGAAGGTGCGGATAAATGAATGTTTTCCCGATGAGCAAGTCTTGAAATTGGTGGATTATACTCCTTGGTTTGCGGATTATGTGAATTATCTAGTCATTGGTGAAGTGCTGGGTGATCTTACCCATTATCAAAAGAAGAAATTCCTACATGATGTGAAATTTTACTTTGGGAGGACCCTAATCTTTATCGTCGATGTGTCGATGGCATCATTCGGAAGTGTGTGAAGCAAACGGATTGGGTGCGAATCATGGAGGAATGTCATAGCTCTCCAAGTGGAGGTCATTTTGGTGCCTATCGGACCGCTATCAAAGTTTTCCATTCCGGGTTTTATTGGCCAACTATCTTCAAGGATTGCATTGCTTTTGTGAAATCTTGTGATAGGTGTCAAAGAATGGGGAACATTTCTAAGAGAGACGAGATGCCACAAAACATTTTGGTGGAAGTTGAATTGTTTGATGTGTGGGGCATAGACTTCATGGGACCCTTTCCCAAGTCTCAAGGGTGTACTTATATCTTGCTTGCGGTTGAGTACGTGTCTCGATGGGTGGAAGCAATTCTAACGGTCAAGAATGATTCAAAGGCGGTGCTTAAATTCTTGCAAAAGAATATCCTCACTCGTTTTGGCACCCCAAGGGCATTGATAAGTGATGGAGGGTCGCATTTCAACAACAAGTGGCTTGGAAGCTTGCTTTCTAAATATGGGGTGAAGCACAAAGTATCCACTCCATACCATCCTCAAGGTAATGGCCAAGCCAAGTTGGCCAATCGAGAGATTAAGCAAATCCTGGAAAAATCGGTGGCACATCGAAAAGATTGGGCAAGTCATTTAGATAATGCATTGTGGGCATATCGAACCGCCTACAAGACTCCAATAGGTATGTCTCCATTCCAACTCATTTTTGGGAAGTCTAGTCATTTGCCGGTTAGGCTTGAGCACAAAGCGTATTGGGCCACGAGACGGATTAATCTCGAGTTTAAGGAGGCCGGGTATACAAGGCTTGAAAAGCTTCTTAAGCTTGATGAGTGGAGGAATGAAGCCTTTGAGAGCTCTCGGATTTACAAGGAAAGGGCAAAGAACATGATCGTGCAATCCGTTCCAAAGACTTTGCCCCCGGAGATGAGGTACTTCTCTACAACTCTCGTCTCCGTTTATTTCTGGGTAAATTGAAGTCGAGGTGGACTGGTCCTTATGTGGTGTATAAGAGCAATGGAAATGGAACGTATCATCTTCTCAAAGCCGGTGGAGAAACCTTTTTGGTGAATGGACATCGCCTCAAGCCCTATATCAATTATGAGCCGGACCGTAATGTGACAGTCACGCTTCTCAACGACCCATGAAGAGTGAGGTATCGTCTAGCTTTAGACGTTAAACAAAGCGCTCGTTGGGAGGCACCCCAACACTTTTACTTGCTTTTGTTTGTTTTGCGTTTTGAGCTTTTGTTGCTTGATTTGGTGGTGTGTTTGATGTTGGTTGTGAATATGTGTTTGTTTTGGTTGGTGTTGAGTTTAAAGGTCGGTGTTGTTTTGGTATTGTCGTTTGTTGGAAGTTGAGTTTGCCTTCTAGTTTCTTATTCCTTTGTTTATTTCATTTGGATGAGCTCGGTTTGTTGAGAAATTGGTTGGCATGCTCGTTTGGTTTAGTATGTTGATTGTTGTTTGGTTATGTTCAAGTTGAGTGTTTGTTTTTGCTTTGATTTGGTTGTTGAATGTTGGAGTTTCTTTCTCGTTTTTTTTGCCGTTGTTTGTCTTCCTTGTTAGAGCTCGTTCTAGTTGAAGTTTCATGCTCGTTTTGTTGCTTATTTTGTGGTGTATAGCTTCATTTTAGATTTCATTTCGTTTCAGCCTTAGTTCTAAAAAAAAAAAAAAACGAAATCGCGTGTAAAAGGTGAATCGACGGTCTAAACCGGCGATTTAAGGCCGGACCGCCGATATCGAGTCCAGCCCGCCGAACAACCCTCTGAAACTTACTGTTTCGGCGCCCCTTCACAATCTCCAAATCGGTGGTCGGACAGGCGGTTCAGGCCTAGACCACCGATTTCCGTCCTGGACCGCCGAAAATTGTCTCCAAACCGCCGATACTCGCGGGTCCACTCTTTTCTTCTCTTTTTCTTCCTTCTTTCTTCTCTTTTCACTCATCTTTTCCTTCCCTCTTCAAAAAAACACACGCACCATTCCATCCTTCCTCCTCAAATTCCTCCCTCAATCCTCCATACTCCCAAAATCCTTCCACACACTTCATACCCATCACCTAATCTACACTTCCATCCAAGAGTTTGTGGTTTTCATCCATCCAATCCCTCACACCCAAGTTTTGGAGTTCTTGCCCTTTTCTTGCTTAAATTTTCAAAATTAAGGTATTGTGCTTCTTTATTTCTTGTTTTTATGGTTTAATATGCTTACTTTTATGTTTAGTTTGTGTTTTGTGTTGATTACTTAGGGTTAATTATTGATTGTGACGATATTGAAGCCCTTTAAGTGATTCCTAGCAATATAAGTGAGCTTATGGTTTGAATAATGCATGATTATGTGTTTAGGAGGAATGATGATGATGAATTGATGCTTAGTTGTTCAAGTGTTGGCCTTGTGGATAGTTTTGAGCTTGCTTTGCTTGATTGTAGTGATAAGGGTGATGTTTTATGGTTGGTTTGTGCTAAATTCGTCTAGATATGCGTAGATAGAAGGTTTGTTGTGGTGTATTCCCTATTTTAGGACTTGTCTTGATGATTGGTTGTGATTGAACTATTATTGATGTGTTTTGGAGATTGGACACTAACCACATTAATTGAGTATAGGTACCATGGGTCGAAGCAAGACGGATAAGCGCCCACGTATTGAGGATTCTCCTCCCAAGGGTAGGGGCAAAGGAAAGGAGAAGGAGAAACAAAAGCCCACTTCATCTCGTCAAGCTACGGAATCATCCTCTAGAAGGAGGCAAGCGGATGATGGTCCATACCACCCTTCCGTCTTTGGGGTGTCCAACCTTCAAGAAGACCACAAGAAGTTATTTATTCATCTGGCTCGACGAGGAGCTCAAAAAGGCCTCGCTTCTTGCAAGTACCCTGATGAACAAGCCCTCAAGGATCTTGGCCTATGGGATAATGTGAAAGAGATGTTCGACCGCATTGAATGGGGTTCAATCTTGACGGGCATGTGGCCTACTTGTCCACGGGCTTCATATGAGCTTCTATCCACCTTGATCATCCCAACCGCTCAATTAAAACGCCCTCAAACGGTGTATTTCCGGTTGGAAAATGCGACACACTCATTGACCATGAGGCAAGTAAATGAGATTTTCAATTGCCCGGATGGAGGAGATTGTAAGAAGCCAAGGAGGTTCAAACCAAAGGTGCTATGGAAAAAGATGACTTTTGCGACTCAAATTTACTCTTCGGAGAAATCAAAGGCCACCCTACTCTGCAACCCCGTCTTTCGGGTAATTCAAAGAATACTTGCCCATACGGTGTTCCAACGGGGTGAGAATAGCTCATGCCGGAGCGTTGAGCTTCAAATTTTGTGGTGCATGCTCAATTACACAAGGCTCAACTTAGGGCAATTTCTCTTCCGCCAACTTTCGGTCCAAAAGCATCAAAAGTCGGGAGTCCTTTGTTGTGGTGGATTCATATTGGCTATAGCTCAATCTCTTTGTCTTGAATACAAGGAGTGGGAGAAGCTCAATGACAACTTAGTCATGGACTTGAACATGTTGAAGAATATGAGGGTTCTTATCTCCACTTCTCGGCCTTATCTGTTCCGTCAAAATAAGGAGTACAAACCCCGAAAGGGAGAAAAAGAGATAGTGAAGATCTTCCCATTTCCCGATACCGTCCTCACCGAGATTACCACCTTTAATCAATGAACAAATTGGAAGATGGATACGCCAATACATGAAATGGCTATCCTAGCGGCCGACAATCCAAGGGTAGAAGTGGAGGCGAGTGGTAGTAGTGGGGAAGAAGAAGGAGAGGATGGTGACAATGCCGAAGATGGAGACACCAACAATGAGGATGATGATGAAGCGGGAGAGCAAGCAAGAAGGGAAGCCCGTCTTGAAAGAAGAAGACAAGAGTTGAGAAGAGGCCGAGGGCATCAAGCCTTTGAGCAAGGTCAAGGCTCCCAAGGAGGCTCTCAAGGGGGGTTCCAAGGTGGTTTTCAAGGCTTTGGGGGGCCCTTCGGACCCTATAACATGTATAGCGGACCGGCGGGACCCGGAACCTTCTATGGTGAAGAATTTGCAAGTATGCCGGAGCAAGTGGCGCATATTGACAACTATTGCACACAGTGGGATAGTGAGTTCGCCGTCATGAGACACGATATTCAAGCCAACCGTCTTAGGCAACAAGACATGCACGAATGCCAACAAATGCAACTTGGGAACCAAAGAGCCTTTCAAGATGAGATGTATGCTCGCTACGACCAATTCAAGGAGGATCTATATGCTCGGCAAGACACCTTTTACCAAGAACAAAGGCCTGATTGGCAAAGTTATCAACAACACCGAGCCGACTTCCAAAGCTTTCAACAAGATCTCTATGGTCGTCAAGAGCGGTTTCAACAAGAGCAAAGGGCGGATCAACAAGCGTTTCAACAATAATGATTCGATCGGCACGACACATTCCGTCAAGAATTATTTGAACGCCAAGATCGTTACCATTAGGAGGACCTCGTCAAAGAACAAGAGTTGTTGGACCTCGTTCTCCGCTTTGAAGCTTCTCAACTTGAGGAAGGCCGTGCATGGCCCCCGCTTCCGCCCTCCAGTGAAGAAAGAGGTATCCCGTCTTTGTATTTATTTCTTCCCTTCAAACTTATTCGGTTCTTTTGGTTTCGAATAAGTTTGGGGGAGGGGGGAGATGAATACAAATACGTTTGTAAATACGTGTGTATTGTGTTGAATTTGGTTTGATTTGCTTGCTTAGTTGTGTTGGAATAATTGGAAACTTTTGAAAATGTGTGAAAATTTTGAAATTTGGAGTTTGGTTGCTATGAATTTGGTTGGTTATTGCTCTAGTGACTTAGTGAAATGTCGATGAGGATATTGTTTTGTTTTTGCAAAAACTTTGTTGGAATTGAGCATGCTTGATTGGTTTTGCATGGGTTGATTCTTAAATTTTTGGACAAAAACCCGTGAGATTTGAGCCTTATTTTGCCAAATGGTGCATTTTTGTTCTTGTGGGTTTGATCATGCATGCATTTTTACTCCTAGAACTTGCGTTGGATCTATGTTGAGAATGCTAGGTTGTGCAAGAACTTGAAAGTGACCTTGGGCCATCATTGTTAGCAACTTCATATCCTAAACACTTCCTTGTGTTTTGAATTTTCCATTGTTAGCCCCTTTGAGCTTTTGTAGCCTTTTATTGTCAAACCGAAGAAAATGGGGTATTGGAGTGTAAGGGTATCCGCGGTGGTTTGAAACGGGAAATTTTTTATGATCTAATGTTGGGATGGGTAGTTATAATGGACTTGTGTTTTTGAAAAGAAAAGAAATTTTTCCCATAAGCTCAATGAAAGAAAAATGAATGAAAAAGAAGATAGTGGAAGTTAAGCCGAAAATGTGTCCTATTGTGTGTAGAATGCTTTCCACTTGAAAATTGAGAATGAAATGTGAAAATAAAATGTGAGCATAAGGGAATGAAATTAAGTTTGAAGTCCAATGAATGAGTAGTGTGTGGTGAGGAAGGAAGATGGAGTGATTCCATGCGTGTTTTGAAGTAGAAATAAGGTTGGTGAATGAATGTGTTAAGTCACTTAGCCAAATTTCCCTTCTTAAACCAATGTCCCTACATTACAACCAAAGAAAAGTCCTTTGTGATCCTTATTCTTGCATAATTTGTTTTGCAATGGAGATGTTAGACAATAAGCAAACTTATGGTAAGTGGATTTGCATTGCATGATTTCGATGAGAGCTTGAACCAAAACACTTGAGAGTGAGGGATACACTATGTTGAGAGTTTCATTTGTTGAGTTGTTGAGATTGGCATCCCGTTATTTTGTGTGAGTTGTAAATGAGATGCTCGGATTTGGCATTGAAAGTGTTTGTATAATCTGAGGCATTTAGGATCCAAGGTTGCTACTCCATTCAATGTTTATGTTCTTTATTTGAATATATTGTTCGGGACGAACAATGCTTAAGTTTGGGGGAGTGATAAAGGTCCATTTTGTAGCAACTAAACGTGTTTTCATGTCGTTAATTGCATTGTTTTGCCCTTAAAACGTGATTGGTTTCGTATTGTTTTCACTATTTTGGATTGCTTTCATGCTTTGGTAGAGTTTGTACATGTGTGTAGGTTGAGCATGAGATGCTAAGTCGAGTGGAGAAGGCCATAGAAGAGCGGGAACGAAGAAACGGGACGAAACGGAGCAAACCAGTAAAAATCGACGGTCCGAAGAAGAAAATCGACGGTTTGGACTCAAACCGCCGGACCGCCCTCCGAAAGTTACTGTATTTGCTCCGTAGAAGAATCTCAAAATCGGCGGTCCACTCGGCGAGTTGGGCCCAGACCGCCGATTTTGGGAGGTCAATCGCCGAAAAATGCCCCTGAACCGCCGGTTTTTACTGTATTACCCTAAAATCGGATTTTCTTCCCCTTTTCGCGATTTTAACTTGGAGTAGCACTTTCTCCCTCCTATATATACCCCTTGGCAGCCCCAAAACGGGTATGCTACATATCCTACCCTAGATTCCATTTCAAATAGTTTCCAATTTAGGGTTCTAAACACATTTTAATTCATTGTAATAGTGATTGAGCTTGGATTTGAAGACTTTGTGAAGATTTCAACATTGGGTTCCTAGTTTTTCATCTATGCTATCATTTCTCTTTTGTTTATTGTTGATTTTCATTATGTCTAGCTAGATTCATTGTTGGTTTTAGGAGTTTGTGATGATTTGTTGATGGTTGGATCATATCTTGCTATTTCTCTTATCCTTCCTCTTCTTAGTTGTGAATTTGGTGCTTTGATTCATGTGGGAATTGTTGATCACCTTTCTTGCATGCTTAGTGTTTGTGAAAACTCCTAATAGGTTTTTGCTTGCATGGAATCCCATTTTCACTTCATGTTTTGGCTTGAGACTTAGTAGGTGATTGTTCGATGCATGGTAGCTTATGATCTTTGTGCTTTTGGGAGTTGTTTGATTGGCTTGAGTCTTGATAAGAGATAGTTGATTGAATGATCCTCTTTTACTAATTGTCGAGAGAGATTATTGGATAATTGTGTGGATTGCTTCCTAAGTGGAGGATTAAAAATGGTTTGTATGATTTAGTAAGTGTTGATCAAGCTATCTAGAATCAAAATGAATCCCTAGAACCAACTCTTTCTCGTAATTGTTTCTTAATCGTTTGTTTGATCATTTGTTTGTCGTTTTTGAATGATTTCATCTCTTATTTGTTCATTTAGTTTTGATTTATTGTTTATGAGTTGAATGAATCTCAAATCGCTTTGTTCAAAGAGCTTGAATAGTAGGAATGCGCATGAATTTTATTTCCACTAAAAACTCGGCTAATAGTCCTTGAGGATACGATAACTCGATCTCTATTGCTATAATAACCCGATAAAGTACGGTTAATATTGCTTAGTCAAATAGGTGATCACCTTCTCCGATCCGGTGTTGATGTCTTGCATCCCCATAAAGTGCCCAAGCAAAACTGTTTGAGCTTCTCCAAGACAGAGTTGTCACATTAATTGAGGCATTCTCGGATGTTAGAAATAAGTGAATCATAACCATAAGTCATTGTCTTGTTTTTCAAGTTGTTGAGTTCTAGCCTCTTATATGTCCAGTCATGCTGCAATAAGACAAAAAACAATTCAATAAGAAATTTATATTCACTGTTTAGTCATAATTTGCTTGGTAAAAGTGATAAACTTTTACAAATACGTACTAAGTTTCCTTGTAATTTAGGTACGCGTTGGCAAAGACGTACTAGCAAAAAATCAAATTACTGGTACACTCGGTACGTTTTTGCTAATGCGTACCTAATGTACTTGTAATGTAGGTACGCATTTGCAAATACATAGTTGCAAACAATAATAATACTGGTACACTCGGTACGTTTTTGGCAATACGTACCAAGTGTACCAGTAAAATAGGTACGCATTTGCAATTACATACTAGCAAAAAATCAAATTATTGGTACACTTGGTACGTATTTGATAATACATACCGAGTGTACCAGACGTACCGAGTGTACTAGGAACACACTAGTTATCTTGGTACGTATTTGCAAATGCTTATCAAGTTGCAACTTATATGCTTTGGAACTGGGTACTGATTTACAAAATCGTACCAATTTTAATCATACAATGTCATATTCAAATCAACCGAATGCAAAATTTATCAAGTATAATCTTAGGAAATCAATAACAAACAATCCTCAATTAAAGAAATTATAGATATGTGTATACTGGTACGTATTGCACAAAACGTACCGGTATGCCTAGTACAATTTTCTCCTAAATTTGTGTATATCCTAATTCACATTTTACTCAACAAATTGAGTACGCAATCGACATTCAAAACATAGTAAACCCGCGAAATAGAAGAAATCAAGTGATAATCAAACATGCAACCACCCTAACTTTCAGATCTACATTCTGCAAATTAAATATTACGAAAACTTACAGGTAAATCGGCAAAAGGATCCTCGGCATCCTCGGTTGTGGTTTCCTGATTTTCGGTCTCGTGCATCGGCGACGATTGGGCTTCTTTCGGCGGCAGCGACTGCTCTTCCTCCGTTTCTCTTTCTACGGTCTCTTCCGGCAGCGCTTGTGTTGGTAGAGGCGGAGGCAGTTCACTACATCGATTTGTGCTCTTCGTCGCGTCGGTTTTGTTTTTTGTCGCGGCGGTTTTTCTCTTCGTCACTGTATTTTTGGCCTTTGCTGCTGGGTTTGCTTCCTCGCTTGTTGTCGCGGTGATGGCTTTATCCTTCGCCGCCGTTGGGTTTGCTGCTTCGCTCGTTGTCGCGGCGGTGGTTTTATCCTTTGCCGCCGTTGGGATTGCTGCTTCGGCTTGTTTCTCCTTCGATGCTTCGGCGATTTTTATTTTCTTTGTGTGCGGCGCTATTTAGGTCTAGATGGAGGAGGTTGATAGCGGAGTAGAGGTGGTTGGCGTCGAAGAGAGGAGGAGATGCGGAGAGAAGAGGAAGAGTCGCAGAGAAGAAAATGGAAAAGAGAGAATAACGGGAAGCAAGAATGAGTGGGAAGAGAGAGAAACTGAACAATAAATGTAATTTGAATTAAATCGTACAATCTAATCTATAAGGTATTTTTGTCAAATAGGGTACAATATTACCCAATTTTCGTCAAAGTGAGCTTTTGATAAAATTTGATATTACCATGTACCCTAATGCTATATTACCATTTGCCTCTATTTTATAACATGACCTTTTAAAAATTACAAAAATGGTCTAATCTTTAGCACTTATTCACATTTATGGCACGTGAGCAGAAGAATGGTGATCGAATTTTACATCACATTACTGAATTCATGCATTAGGCCAAAAAATAATAGAAAAAAGGGGTGATGACGAGGTTAAAAATCATTGTGCGAAAATGCCACGTATGAATCCGACAATGTGACGTGGAATCCGATCATCATTTTTCTGCTCTCGTGCCATAAATGGGCATAAAGGCTAAAGGTCAGACTATTTTTGTAGTAATTTTTAAAAGTTCAGGCTATAAAGTAACTAAAGGGTAAAAGGTCAGACAATAAAGTAACTATATCCCTTTTTAAAATTATACTCCCTCCGTCTCCACTTAGTACGGTGCCGTGCATAACTGCACAAATTTTAAGAAAAAGAAGATAAATGTTTAGTGGGGATATAATGTGTGGTTAATTTTTGGATGAAGAAACTTTATACGAGTAAATATATTAAACTTTTAAGGGTAAAAAAGTAAAATACATATTATAAAAAGCAAACACCATACTAAGTTGGGATGGTTAAAAAGAACAAAGACATGTTCATGATTTTCATTGCTAGTTTGACTCTTCTCGTCCACAATTTTAATTTCTAGTTGAATCGATCAACAATTTTTTTTTTTTAATTTCAGTTTTTTTTACCCTTCTTTTTTTGTTTGCCACTTCAGTTTTTGTTGGTCGTTTCTTCTTTGGTCAACATTCGAGTGAGGGGAGCCGAAAGCCTCGGAGCGAGCCGAAAAAATCCAAATTATTGTCCGCTGATTATTCTTATATTAGTAATCGGAGCAAAGACGGATCGTTAAAATCGGAACCGTTGGAAAAGAAAAAGTTGGAAATAAAAGAAAATCTAAAATAAAAAAAATATTGTAGGCGAGTGAGAACTACGCGCGGGTCGTGCAGGCGCGTGGGCGGGGTGGGGCGGGTCGGGCACGGCACCATTCCATAGTGCTACAGTCTGCACAGGAGTGTTTCTCTATTTAATTAGATTTTGTTGATCTATGTTGCCGGAATGGATAATTGAACTAGAGATTCTCATTAAAACACACTGATATAATTTAATCATACAATTTGAATGGTTTGGGACATTCGATTCTTGCTAATTGCTATATACTAGCCAATCTAATTAAGCTGTTGCAGAAGCCAAGAGTCCTTGGTGCAAGAGTCGATGATATATCGACTTCGTCCTCGTCCTCGTCCTCCGCCTCCCACAGAAAATTAGCATATGCTGCGTGTATATGGCTGCTGTGGGGTGATGCTACGATGGCTCTTTGGAAATAGTTAGCAGCTCGCTCCTTATCATGATGCAAGTCCCATATTATTTTACCATACTGCGACAGACTTTCTCCATCTTCTTGATCTGCTAATATTGCCCGCGCATAATACTCTTCCGCTCCCGCATAATCCCCCTTCATCTGTCAATTTTATTCACCAATAAAGTATTTAACTTAATTCCAAATAATCATAAGTTTCATTTAATTGCACCAATCTATTTTACCTTATACAACAACTCTGCATAATTTCTGAGATACAGTGGATTGCCCGGATTCTCTTCCAACATCCTCTTGTAATGCTCCTCCATTCCCACGCCGCCGCTGTCGCCGCCGTCCTTACTGAAATCAACCGGCCTATTATAACTTCCTCCTCTTCCGCCGCCGCCGCCACGGCCGGCGAAATCAACACCCGACACTCCAATCCCTGATGCAAGGTACATCTTCCCCAAACTCTCATCGCCGAAATTCGCATTCCTCGTCACTTTCTCAAAACCCATGTTTCGATCCATTCTCATTTGATTGTAGTTATTTTCCAAATTGAATCCATCGCCATTTCCCTCATCTTCTTCTTCTTCGATGCCTTCGAAATCATCGTCGTCGTCTTCGAAAGAAGTCCAGAGATTGTTGGCTGAGAAAGAAGGGATGGCCTCCAAGGAATTCCTCCTCGCAGATCTCTTGGGAAAATTGAACTCATCAACAACACTAGTGTGTGAAGAAGCATCACTCACCAGTCCTTCCAGATTTCCATCCGACTGAGCGCGTCGGAATCCACCGCCGCCGATCTCAGGTAATGAAGGTGATGGATGGAAAATGGATTTCCTGAAATTTTGGGAGCCTCCTCCTCCATTGCTGGTGCGTGAGATTTTGGCATGAACTGAATTTGGAATGTGTTTGTGGAGTTCAGATTGATTGTTGTTGGGGCTTTCTGAGATTGATTGTAGAAGGGATCCAAGAACTGGTGTTGAAGAGCTCCTCAGCATCATGATTATTTGATTATTCTATCTGCAATAATACTCTGTGTGTGTGTTTGTTAGTAGAATTTATTTATGAAGATAGGAATTGTGTGGAAGGGGAAAAAAGTAAGTTAATAAATGCAAATTTGTCACGCAAATTTTGTGAAAAAGTTGCCAATAATATCATTTCATTTATGAGGAGTATGCAAATTAGTTGAGATTAAAAGAAAAGAGTGGACAATTTTGAATGAAACGTTAATAAATTCCTGACTCCATACATGCATCTACTACGAATCTGAATAAGTGAATATTGTTTGAATTTGGCATAAAATTCATAGTAAGTGGATTGATACTAAATAATGCTAATAAACATCACTGTATTATTGAAATGATACAGATCTACGGTTCAAATAAAAAAATAATTGAATTCAAATAAATTTAATCAAGCTTACCTAAAAGTTGGAATTGGAAGTGCTGGTCGTAACTGATAAATACTTTTCAGTCTTAAATAAAGAAGGCGGCGAATCTGAAGACTGGAGGAGGAGGTGCAATGTTTTTGAACTGAAGCATGTATTTTTTTATGGGAGGATATATGCCCTTTTTATATACATAATATTAGGAAGTAGAATAGTACTAATAGGGAAAATAGCTGAAAACTACAATATTTAGACAAGTTGAGGTACTAAAATGACTTGTAGATTTTTTATGAGGAGGAGAATTAATGAAATCTAACTGTTCCAGATAGAAAAATCTCAGCTTTTATTGTATAACAACATAACCATTGACCGAAAAACGTTTTGGGCTGTAGCGATTAGCAATATTCGTTTTCATTTCGTCGTTTTTTCGTAGCTAGACATATCAGCCGTAGACGTGTCCGTCGTCTATTTCTCTTTTTTGCCTTTTGTGTTGTATGATTAAATAATGTATCCAAATTTTGACGAATTAAATAATCTTGCAAACCAATCCACAGCCACACAAATCGTTAAATTCATTTTATTGTTCTTTTATTTTTGAAGGAATTTTAGAAAGCTGCGGTTGGGAATGACATTTTCTTTTCAAATTTCAACACGATTTTAAACATATTATTTGTAAGTATTGTAGACGGGCTCGACTCCTATAAAAGTAAATAAAAATACGTTAAATGGTAGGTGGACTCATTTTGCTACTTCATTTTCTGTTTGAATAATTATACTTGATTTTTATCTTAAACATATCTTTTATATATATATATATATAATATAATATAAAAAATAAAAATAATAAATTTTGTGTATTATTACAATGCATCCTCATAATAATGCATTTTGGATAACTATAATGCATTGTTATGATAATGCATTTCGTGTTCAATTATATTGTATCGATCGATCTCAATCGTACATTTACAAAGATCAATGGTCCAGATTGCTTCTCATTTCTTACGGAAAAATGAATTTACATATGATCTTCTCTCTCTCTCTCTCTCTCTCTATAATATATATATATATATATACAAAACCACTTTCCCGTAAGAAATGAGAAGTCATCTGCAACGTTCATATTAGATGATCTATGGTCAATATTTATTTTCATTTTTAATTTAAATATTTCATTTTATAAACGACGGGAGGGATACTATGGTACTCTAAGACTAGACGGTTCCTTAATTTAAGGGATGTGATGATTTGCTAATGAAATAAACACGTTCATATCTTCCAACTAACATATTTTCATTATTTTTTTACTATTTTATTATTGTCTTCTTCATTTTTTCGATTGATGGTTTTCTTATCGGTGATGTTTCACAATTTCTTTTGTTACGTTTGCATACTTTATATTTTTTTTTACATCTTTTTTATTATCAATAATCATTGGTCATATTTTCTAAGTTTGTAACTATGCTATTTTTTATTTGTTGAGACAATTTACCTTTTCTTTAATTTGAAAAAATTGCATTAATTATATCCTACAACAAATGCATTAAAAACAAACTATTAATGCACTACGTGGCATCTGTAGAACATGATGTCATCGACATACATCTGTTCTAAATTTTTTCTCTATAAATAAATTAATATATATAACCAGTGCATTGTAATACCACAACGAATGCATTAAAACAACAATCAATGCATTGCAAATGCAACATTTGTATGATGCATATTGGTCACACACAATACCCATATATATTTATAAAAGATATTGCATTACTATAAAAACTTAAATGCATTACAATTTACAAACCAACACTAAATACATTATAATATTACTTGAATGGTGAAAAAATATGATATACATAAATTTTATTTGAATTTTGTGTGTTAATTGTTTTATATCATCACAATTTTACGTGGTTAAGATCAAGTTCATCTTTATTTTAGAAACCCCACGATTTCCGCCATTACCGAAATAGTTAATATGCTGTTTTTACTTTTTTGTCCTTTTGCCAATTTTATTGTCGGCAGTTTCATACAAAAATTGTTAAAATATATTTAATCACAATAAACCGACTGACCCCAACCGAGTACATGTTGCCAGAACCTAATGTTAGAATTTAGGCTCGCTGTTTGAGCAAAGTTAAGATTTTATCTTTACAGGTCTCCAGCTGTAGATGGCAACAAGGCATTACTCAGACAGAACATCAGTTATGATGAAAGACAACTGAGAGTTCATTTGTTCAGATGGAATGAGGGGGAAGTCTTCAGAACATCAGTTGTAAAGGCCAACTGAGGATTCGTCAGATGAGAAACAGTAGAGAGGAAGAGAACATCAGATGAAAAGGAAGTCATTTGAAGTTTCCAACTCAACTGACTAAATACAAGGAAGACAACTGAGGGTTCAGTTTCAGAACCTCAGTTGTAGAACTCAAACAATAAGATCAACAGCATGAAGTTCAGAGTCAGCTGAGAGTTCAACGGTTCAGTCAGAACATCAGCTGAAGACCACTCAGATAAAGATCAAGATTTTCAACCAACTAATCGAGGTTGACTGTCAGAAAGGTTTAAGATTTGAATTTCAAAAGGAAGTCACGTGAGGGTTTGACCGTTTAGTCATTACCCCATCTGGCCCAACACAAGGCTGTCTCAGAAGGAAAGCAGAAGAGCACAGATGCCATATCGGGAAAGTCTGCAGAGATGAGAGACAAGCCATCGCTTTCAACGATCAGAGATCAACAGCTCCTCCAACGGCTAGTTGATTCTCTCCGCCTATAAATAGAGGCATTCTCTCATTCGAGAGTGATACGTGACAAGAGATAGAGAAGTGCAATCACAAGAAAATCAAGCGCAAGAAAAATCTGCAAAAATCTTACTCTAAGAACATCAGCAGCTGAGAGTTCAAGAGTGATAGAACATTAGTAGCTGAGGGTTCATAGAGTTTTAATCTATCTTAGATCTTAGTTTGAGTGTTTATTCGTTCAAGCCATAGATCCAGCTCTCATTCGTAATCGAGCTGTAGTTGGAAATTCCACCCACATACACACCTTAAAAAGTGTCTGTTAGGATCATATTCTTCCTGTAATTGAGTAGCTAGGTCGTCAAGTACCCGCAAACTTGACATAGGTTGTTAAGTACCCGCAAACTTAACTGTAAAGGTTGATAAGTACCCGTAAACTTATTGCAACGGTTGCACAGCCCGGGTAAGCTGTGTGGAACTGTCCAGAAGAACTTGGACTGAGGTGTGAGGATTCACATCTCCCCGTGGACGTAGGAGGGTTATCTCCGAACCACGTTAAATCCCGTGTGTCTGTGTTTATTTTTATTCAGTTGCTTATTGCATTCTTATCTGATCAAACTAACCAGCATACAAACTGCATCTTTGCATATTCAACCGTTTTGGTTTTTGACCAACCTTGCACTAAAAAGCGTGAGTTGCTATAACGAGTTTTAATTCCCACCACATTCCGCACAGCCTCACTCTTCCAGCTGAGGTTGCTTACTCAGCTGTGAGATTCCAACTGAGTCCGTTTTACTCGGTTGAAGTAATTTTTAAGGGTTAAGTTTTAAAATTCTAACTGGTGTATTCCCCCCTCCCCATACACCAGTAACTAGTTTAGGGACCATCAAGTGGTATCAGAGCAGTGGTTCAAAAGACTGCTGACTCTGTTTCACAAGGTGTGAATTCGAGAGATTTTCTTCAGTGGTCAACTGAACAGATCTTTTCACGCTAGTGCATATTTGCTCGCATTTTTGTCCTGTTTTTCTTTGTTTGCAGATGGACGTCAAGGACAAGATCGTCGTCATGTTCTCAGTAGTCAATTATACATCATGGAGAACTCGAATGAAGAAGATCCTTCTGTCAAAGCATCACAGGATGCAACAAGTTCTCTCTTCCGGACCAATCGTCATTAAAGAAAGAATAGCTCGCACTCCCACAAATCCTAACGATGGAGATACAGTGGTGGAGTATGTGGAGAAACAGCCAGAAGACTACTCTCCAGAGGAGGCCAAGGTCAGCCAGTTGGATATCTGGGCTCAGAGCACCATAATGTCCACAGTTGGACAAGATTATATGCCTTGGATAGAGGAGTGTGAGACTGCAAAAAAGATGTGGGACATCCTGGCATCGCTAAGTGAAGGAAGCGACGAGACGAAGGAAAACAAGTTCTCACATGCATGTCAAGATTTCGACAACTTCAGTCTGCGACCTGATGAGACTATCGATCAGCTAGAGCTTCGGTTTATGGACATCATCAGAAGAATCCAGTCCATCCGGAGAGGAAAATACACACTAAGAGAAATTAACCTCAAAGTGTTGCAAGCTCTACCGGCTGAGTGGGATACTTTCACCAATATCCACGAGAGCCGAGCTAACCTTGGTGAAATGGGAACTGAAAGATTGTTCTCAATCTTGAAAGGAAATGAGTATAAGGTCAATAGGAGGAGATCGCAGCCCTCAGGTCAGACAAGTAGAATTGAGTATGTTGGCTCAGTCTCAAAGTCAGTTGCTCTCCGAGCTGATTACTCAAAATCGAGATCATCAAGGCCAACCAGATCAGCTGACACAACTGCAAAGGAGCCAAGCAGAGAGGAACTGCAACAGAACATTGCAACTTTATCAAAGAAGCTAGCCGAAATGGACACTCGGTTCGGCAAATATAAACGTTTCTATAAATCAAACCGAACTCGAGACAGTTCAAAGTCAGTCACCAATGGTTGCTTTGAATGCGGAAAGAAAGGTCATTTCTAGGCTGACTGCCCAGATCTATCGAAGAAAGAGAGAGATGCTCTAAGGGCCAAACAAGCTGGAAAGAATAAGGCCATGGTTGCAGAAGAAGCAGCTGACGATATGGATATCTTCACTGACACCGAAGATGAAGATGAGCTGACTTCTACCAACAACGTCATCAGTCAGGATCAATGCCTCATGGCACTTGGAACCAACCAAGATGATATTGAGGTACAATCTAATCCAGCTCAGTTAAACTCTTCCAATACTTATAACATGCAGGAATCTCTGAACGGTGAGTTGGAACCCTCCTGGAGTGATTTTCAAGAACTCAGTGAGGAGCTGCATCACCAATCGGTTGAGTTTAAGAGTCTTCAAGCTCAGTTCGCCAAACTTGAAGATTCCTTAACCGAAAAGGACGATCTGATCAAAAGCCAAACCGAGGAGATTGAGAATCTCAAGAGTCAACTGAACGAGGCTAAGGCTCCAGCTGATGAGGAGTTGACAAAGCAGAACAAGGAACAGCAAGATCAGTTGAAAAATCAAGATGCTCAGATCGAACAGCTGATAAAGAAGTCAGATGGACAAACCGAGCAAATAGCTGTACTCGTCAAAGAGTTGCAAACTGAGAAGGTTAATCTAATTAAGTTGTATCAGTCATCCAAGATCATAGAGAATCTTATCAGTTATAGTAGACAGATGGATGACGTGTCAGGTCTCGGCTATGATGTTGTCAAGGATACTGGGATTCCTCCAGCAACCTTCATCAAAGCTGTAGAAGTCATAGCTGTCGAGCCAGACACAGCTGAGTCTCCTGAAGCTAATTCAACCTCTACCTCTCAACAAGTTCAAACGACCAATAGGATTACAACTGAGAAGAGAAAAGGAGTAGCTGATGTAGGACAGAATGTTCCATCGGTTGAGGTATCAACCGAGGGGGAATGTTCCAAAAGTCAGAAGAGGAATCAGAGGCGTCGAAGGCACAACTGCAACCGAACTCAGAATCAGAGTCGACCTCTGCATCAACCTCAAAGTCAACATCAGAAGGAATGGAACCGACCTCAGAACAGACATGGGCTCAATCATCTGAATCAACAGCGGTTCCAACATCAGTTCGACCAAAGGTTCCAACCGAGTCAACCAATGAGGAACTGGTCAAACAACTGGAGATATTCATGCCATAATATGAATCATCAACAGGGCATGAATAGCTACAGACAACCCTCAGGAAGTTGGAATCATAATCAGCCACAAAGATTCCAACATGGCGTCCGACCTCACAGACAAACTCAACAGGATAAGAATCGCCATCAAAACAGGGGGAAAGCCTCACCTCCTAAAGCTCAACATGGGAGAAATCCAACTCCTCCCAAGAAACAGAACATCACTACTAACAACAAGCCTAAGGATAACCGAGGTGTTGTTATAGTTGATGATGAAGGAAAAGTAATCTGGAATGATAAATCCATCCGAGTTTATAGGGTAAAGCGACGCACAGTTCCAACGGGAACTGGTTCTAACCCTTAAGGACCCAACTGAAATTGGGGACCTAAGCGAGTTTCTCTTTGCAGGTGCAGGAGAAACAGCTGAGGAAGAAGAAGGCGTCTGCTACAATGTGGGTGATGGATAGTGGATGCTCGAAACACATGACAAATCTGAAGGATTTGCTTGGAAGTTTCGTGGAGAAAGAAGGTCCATCAGTTACTTTTGGTGATAACTCAAAAGGTTATACCAGAGGTTACGGTACCCTTGAAACCAATCATGTTTCAATTTCTAATGTCTCTTATGTTGATGGATTGAAGCATAACCTGCTCTCCATCAGCCAATTCTGTGATAATGGTTTCTCTGTCAAGTTTGATGCACAGGGTTGCAGAGTTAAAGATGTCGGATCAAAGCAGGTGATATTGTTGGGAAATCGATCTCCAACAGGGAATGTTTACTACGCTGACTGGAACAGCAGCCTCCCTGACACTTGCCTGTTATCAAAGAGCAGTTCGGATGTGAGCTGGCTGTGGCACAAAAGGCTCAACCATCTGAACTTCAAAACGATGAACCGACTCACCAGACAAGAACATGCAAGAGGCATACCAAATAGAGTGTTTTCAACTACACATATCTGCAGTGCATGCCAACTGGGAAAGCTCGCTAGATCCTCCTTCCGGTTGAAGTCAACTCCTTCAACTGACCGAGTGTTACAGCTGATCCATATGGATCTCTTCGGGCCAGTTACACCAAAGAGCATGAACGGAAACGAGTACACCCTGGTTGTAACTGATGACTACTCAAGATATACGTGGACCATCTTCATGCGCCACAAGAGTGAAACCCGAGATGAGCTGCCCAAGCTGATGGATCGGATTTCGAACCAACAAGAGATGAAGATCATATCCATCCGATCAGATTGTGGAACGGAGTTTCTAAATGACACCATCATTGAGTATTGCGAAAAGAATTGCATAACCCATCAGACATCAGCCGCGCGTACTCCACAACAGAATGGCGTAGCTGAGCGAAGAAATAGAACGCTGAAGGATGCAGCCACATCCATGTTAGCAAGCTCAGCTCTGCCAAAGAGATTTGGGCTGAAGCGATCAACACAGCATGCTACACTCAGAATCGATATCTTCTCACCAAGCGATTGGGAAAGACACCCTACGAGCTGTGGAGACGCAGAAAGCCAGATATTTCTTATTTTCGCGTTTTTGGTTCTAAGTGTTATATTCACAACAATGGGAAGACTCAGTTGAAAACTATGATGCCAAAGCTTCGAAGGGCATATTTATTGGATATGCAGCTCGGATCAAGGCATATAGAGTTTTCAACAACAGCTCTCGTGTTGTGGAAATAACACCTCATGTTAGTTTTGATGAATCTACCTTTGAGTGCAGGAAACAGGTAAACGAGCAACACGCGGATCCAGCTGATCTACCAGTTCTCACCATATCGAAAGCACTTAGGGAAAAGAATCGAGCTGAACCACTGGTTTGGACAACTGAGGATGAAGATCCATATTCCTCTGAAGATGAATGCGAAGACCCCAGCTCATCCCAAGGGGGAACTTCAGCTGATGCTCCTCCAACTGCATCAACATCCGAAGTAGAACCAAACTCAGCTCAAACTATTGTCAATGTTGAGGATCCAAACTCAACAGCTGATCAATCACCAGCTCTGAAGACTCCAACTCAGATTTCTGAACAGCCACAGTTGGAAGAAGAAGGAAGACGCAACCGAAGATGGTATGAAGTTCATTCCACCGACGACATCATTAGAGATCCAACCGAGGGTGTGCGTACATGGAGCAGAGTTGCAAATCCTGAATCAACCGAGGAAGACTCCAACACTTATGCCCAATATGCTGAGGAATTGGCAGTTCTAGAAGAGTTCGAGCAAGCTGGAGATGTTGCCATGATTTCTTGCTTTGTAGCTGATGTACCAGAACCGAAGAATGTTGGGGAAGCTCTCAACTGTGTCCACTGGACAACAGCAATGCAAGAAGAACTGAATGAGTTTCTACGCAACTGTGTATGGGAGTTGGTAGAAAGACCAAATGGTGTCAAGGTGATTGGATTGAAGTGGATTTTCAAAAATAAGAGAGACGCCATTGGATTCATTGTGAGGAATAAAGCAAGGTTGGTAGCTCAAGGATACTGCCAACAAGAAGGAATTGACTTTGAAGATTCCTTCGCACCAGTTGCAAGGTTGGAAGCCATCCGGATCTTTCTAGCTTATGCCGCACATCACAAGTTCAAAGTATATCAGATGGATGTGAAGTGTGCATTCCTAAATGGAGATATCAAAGAAGATGTATATGTTGAACAGCCTCCTGATTTTGAGACTGGAGATGGAAGAGTGTACAAGCTGAAGAAAGCTATCTATGGTCTAAAGCAAGCGCCAAGGGCATGGTATGACACTCTTTGTGGATTTCTTCTGAACTCGGGGTTCAAACGAGGTTCAGTTGATAAAACTCTGTTCACCATCAAAGTTGGAGAAGATATACTTGTTGTGCAAATCTACGTGGATGACATCATTTTCGGCTCCAAGTCGGAGGAGCTGTGCAAGAAATTCTCAGATCTTATGAAGGAGAAGTTCGAGATGTCAATAATGGGCGAGATGAATTATTTCCTTGGATTACAAGTGAAGCAGTCACCTGAAGGGATTTTCATCAACCAGTCCAAATATACAAAGGAGCTCATCACCAAGTTCGGATTGCAGACAAGTAAGACAACAAGAATCCCTATGAATACAAACTGGAAGATCGAACCCGGAGCTGAGGGAAAGCTCATTGATGCCAGCCAGTATAGAGGGATCATCGGTTCGCTGCTCTACCTAACTGCCAGCCGACCAGATATATCATACGCAGTTAGAGTGTGTGCTCGATTTCAAGTCCAACCAAGAGAAGCACACATGTTGGCAACAAAGAACATCATTAAGTATCTGAAGGGAACTGTCAATGTTGGGTTGTGGTACCCAACTGATGACAATATCCAGCTAACTGGATACTCAGATGCGGACCTAGCAGGAGATCGGTTGGACAGGAAGTCTACCTCTGGACACTGTCAATTCATGGGAAGCAAGCTGGTTTCATGGTTCTCCAAGAAACAAGCATGTGTTGCCACTTCTACAACCGAGTCAGAATACATGGCTGCCGAAAGCTGTTGCATGCAAGTATTGTGGCTGAAGCAACAGCTGAGAGATTATGAAGTCACAACTGGACAGGTTCCCATTCATTGTGATAGCTCGAGTGCCATAGCTATCTCTTTAAACCCTGTTCACCACTCTCGGACTAAGCATATCGACATTCGTCATCATTTCATCCGAGATCATATTGAGAATAAGGATGTGTCCATGGAGAAGATCCCAACTGAGATTCAGAGAGCTAACATCTTCACCAAACCTCTTCCTGAAGCCCGATTCAAGATGTTGTGTGATCTTCTAGGTCTATTGGATCCGAGCTGAAGATTCATCCGAGCAGAGAGTCATCCGAGCTGACGAGGATCCATCCGAGCTGAAGAGTCAGATATCCATCTGAGGGGGAAGCTCAGATGAAGGGGGAATCTCAGATACGAATTGCCAACTGAAGACATCAAACATCAGCTGAATAGACGAACTCGAGTCAGCTGATGGTATGTGGCAACTGAGGAACTCAACTGAGGTATACAACTGATCTCGACATCGGCTGACAGGTATCATTTATGACTGAAGGTGTTATAATATTCAATGAGAATGTTTGAAATAAATTCAAACATTCCTGAACATGTCAGCTAGACTAAACAAGCCATCATGTCACATTTAATGTAAAGTCTGGCTGAACTCCTATAGCCTTACTTTATAGTGCGACTGGGCTGACACCTTAAACTATTCACCTTCTCACTCGCGTGCGTGGAGCATCAGTCAAAATTACTCAACAGTCGCGAAATCTCAGTCGTTGATAAATACGCGCCATTTAACCTCAGCCGTTGATATTATCCGAGTCAAAGATTATATAATACGGCAAATCAGGAAGTGATCCTTACCTTCTTATTTCGTGCATATCTTTACTTACTATTCATCATCCTCTCCAAACCTGTTTCACCATTTTCAGTAAAGTTTTTCCTTCTTCTTTGCATATATATATCTCTTTGAGATGGCGCCTAAATCTAAAGCTTCCAAGAAGATGGTTTCCGCAGAGCCTGCTACTTTCCAGGAATCTTTCGACATGGTGATGTTGAAGATTCATTTTGAACAGATTCTGTCTAGAGCGGCTTTGACCTCGCCTGAACTTGCTCCCGTCGCCGCCATTCTCTCCGACCACCGTCTGCTCGACTGGGCAACCCTCTCTCCGCCCAAGTTGCTCAGGAAGCAGGTTGTACATTTCTACAGGAATCTGCGGCGAGTTGCAGAAGACGGGCTTGTCACTATTATCTCGTGCTAGCAAAGAAACACAACTTCTCGGACGATAGAAGACACCGCCGTGGAAATAAAAGTGTCCAAGGAACTGGAGAAGATCATCCCCAGAAATCGCGAAGCCACAGATGTGCTGGGGAACTTCACCAATAAGGAAGCTGATGCCTTCCTTCAAACAATCCTTCTTGTTCCCGAACCATTGAAGGGGAGCATGCAAAGGACAAAACTGAAGCCGGAGCACCGACTTCTTTTCGATGTGATATCCAAATGCGCCTTCGCATACGGAGGAGCCTTCGGTGACATCAGCAGGCCAAAGCTCAAGCAACAGAAGGCCCTGGAGGAACAGCACCAGGTCGATTGGATGGGCTATCTTGAAGGCCAGCTGTTGATGGAGCAGCAGAAAATCTCCGAGACGTCAGCTGAGTCTGGAGAGCAGCTGTTGAGTGTCAAGGGGACACTCAACTTCGGCACAAAAATTTCTGCCCTCATCCTCCAAGCCACAAAGGGACAGCAGTTGACGTGGGAAGGGAGTGAGGACACGCCGTTCAGCAAGCTGACGCTGTTCCCCATAGCTAAAGGCCAGGGACGTTGTAGAGGCCATTTACACTCCCAAGGGTGCTCCCAAGCCAACTGTGGAGTCAGTCTCAGCTGCTCGCCGTCCTTCGAGGTCCAAGCCTGCGAAGCGCCAGCTGGAGGAGGTGGCTGAGGAAGAGGAAGACGAAGAAGAAGAAGAGGAGGAACCCCTCCAGAAGAGGCCCAGGATCCGGATCATCCAGCCAACGGCTCAACCATCTGCAACAAGTCCAGTGGTGGTAAAGCCAGCTGAGGAGAATGAGTCAACCGAATCCAGCCAATCGGTTGACTCAGCTGGGTTCGTTCTTCAACCTCGTCAGGAGGAAGTGGCTGAAGGAGTAAAGATACACGTGGAGGAATCTAGCTCCTCCTCAGATGAGTCTTCTTCATCTGAGGAATCCCACGAAAGTCCGACTGGAGCTGATGCCAGCCAGGTAATCCCACCTGTGTCTGAGGAAACACATGACCCAGCCGACTCACCATCCAAAGAGGATCCAGTTCTCTCAACTGGTCCTCAGTCAGATATTCTGAGCCTCTCGCTCGATGCCAACGTTGTGACCATTCCTTTGGCCAATGTTGATGAAACCATCGAACCCCTTACCTTCGATATTGACCCCCCTCCAATTGATGAAGAAGCCAACCGCCAGGCGATCTTGGCTGAATATGAAGGAAGGCTGAGCTACTGCTTCCGCAAGCTGATTGGAATGTTCCCCGAGGCAGCCTCGATGCCCATTTTTGCCGTACTCGGGACGAAACTGCTCTACCAGTTCAGCGTCATATTCAGCTATTGGTACGTCAAGGAAGAAACCCTCAGGATCCATGGTTGGGACAAGTTGAAGGTCGAAGAATCCAACCTGAGGGTATACTTCGACTACCAGAACCTGGAGGTGGCCTACAACCAGAAGGTGGCTGTGCTACGTCGTCGTCTGGACAAGAGCATCCAAGAAGGGACAGACACCAGGGAGCTGTGCAACAATCCTGGAGCTGTTCAGTTTCTTGACAATATGCTGGCCAAGAATGCCAACTGCATGGAGGATGTCGACGCAGCTGAAGAGGCGGCCAAGAGGGAAGAAGAAAAGCTCAAGGCCTACCTCGCCAGCCGATCTGCCTTGATTGTCATGGAGCCATCTGCCCAGCCACAACCACAATACCTGCCTGGACCCTCAGATCAGCCAGCACTCTCAACCGATGCCATATGTGAGCTGATCTCCGAGAGGGTCAACCAGCTGAGGCAGGAAATGTAGTCCAAAATCCAGCTCAGCAAGGAGGAGGATGCTGACAAGATGCATCAGCTAATGGCAGAAAATACCAGCTTGAAGAATCAGCTGGAACACTTTTCCTCTTCCCTGCAGCAGAAGTTCGAAGATCTCTCCACTTCTTCCAGCTCGGAAGTCACGGCTCTGAGGAAGGCAGTTCAGAGTCTCAGCTCGGACTTCAACGTTTTCAAAACCATTGCTGAATCTGATCTGGCAAGGTCCCAGCAGACTCAAGACCAGGAGTGGATGTCTCAGTTCGCAAATTTCCGAGCTGAGTTCGTCACCCTCCACAAAGAGGTCTCTGCGACCTTTGCAGCCTTGCAGCGAGCTGAGCAGGAGCGCCAAGACCTGGAGTTGGCCAAGAAGGTGGAAGAGAAGGATGTTGTCGAAGAACTCTTTTCCCGCGTTCAACAGGCTGAGGCCAAGCTAACCTCCCTGGATGGCACTGTTGCCACCCTTTTGGATGATGCCAAAAAGGGGGAAGACAAGGAGCCAGCAGCTGTTGCTGGACAAGGGAAAGCTGTTCTTCAGCAAGGGGAAGGAGTGCCAGCTGAAGCTGAAGGATCGCAGCAAGAACTGGAAATCTCCCACGACCTCGTAGCCAAGCTTACGGTCGAGCTCGATGCCGAACTTGATGGAGGAATATCTGTTGAAGACTGCATCGAAGCTGCCAAAGCTATGGGGGAGTCCAAGGAGAAGTACTTGAATCCCTCTTGGATCAAGAAGTTCGCTGCCGATTAGGCCAAGAAGGTGGCCAAGTTCGAGAAGGAGCTGACCAAGGTGGAGAAGAACGTCGACAGAAATAAAGCCAGCCGGAGCGTGCGAAGAATCAACAAGCACCAGATGAAGGCTGAGGCTAGGAAGTTGACCCAACAGCTGCAGAAGAACGCCCCGCTCCCGTCTCGATACCCACATGTTGACAAGTGGATGAATGCTGAGTGGAACGATGACTAGGAGCAGTTCAAGCATGAATTCATCAATGACTTCTATTATAGGAAGGTCTACTCGACTGAAGACCCAAGGCAAGCCTTCAAGGAAGCCCTGTGGGAACTTAGATCTGGAGACCCTGGAATGTTTAGTCAGTTCAAGCGAGCCATGCTGAATGCTCAGCTCGATCCCAACACCGTTCCAGTTCCGCAGATGTGCAGGTACCGCCCTCAGATGATCAAAGGCACGAGCACGCCAAATAGAAATGCGATCATGGCTGAGGCGAGGCAGGTCTGCAAGGAACATGGTGTCAACACTGGGATTGAGTCGAATGCGAAGAAGGAGATCTTTGACCGTATCTTCAGCAAGTACGGTCAACAGTATTTTTGAGCTGTCAAAGTTTTTGAGCTGATGAAGTTTTTTTTTTTTTTTTGGATGTTGTAGTTTTTGAAGCAACTGTTGTATCTTTATCTGTTCTGTGCTTAATCCTGTAACCTTCAGTTGTAACAAAAACTTCAAAGTATATATACGATTCAACTTGACGCACAATATCTCATTGTCCAAGCTATGAATCGCAGTCTTTTAAATACCATGTTATAACTGTGCTAACCCTTTGATGTTTTATCTTATAGACTGTCTAGAATTTCAGCTGAGATTTTAGGTCAGTTAGTGAGGCTTAGATCAATAGTGGTTTAAAGTTGTAAGTGGTTTTGGCATCATCAAAAAGGGGGAAATTGTTGGGAAATTTATGAGTAAGAGTTTTGATGAATTCCAAAACCGACTGACCCCAACCGAGTACATGTTGCCAGAACCTAATGTTAGAATTTAGGCTCGCTGTTTGAGCAAAGTTAAGATTTTATCTTTACAGGTCTCCAGCTGAAGATGGCAACAAGGCATTACTCAGACAGAACATCAGTTATGATGAAAGACAACTGAGAGTTCATTTGTTCAGATGGAATGAGGGGGAAGTCTTCAGAACATCAGTTGTAAAAGCCAACTGAGGATTCGTCAGATGAGAAACAGTAGAGAGGAAGAGAACATCAGATGAAAAGGAAGTCATTTGAAGTTGCCAACTCAACTGACTAAATACAAGGAAGACAACTGAGGGTTCAGTTTCAGAACCTCAGTTGTAGAACTCAAACAATAAGATCAACAGCATGAAGTTCAGAGTTAGCTGAGAGTTCAACGGTTCAGTCAGAACATCAGCTGAAGACCACTCAGATAAAGATCAAGATTTTCAACCAACTAATCGAGGTTGACTGTCAGAAAGGTTTAAGATTTGAATTTCAAAAGGAAGTCACGTGAGGGTTTGACCGTTCAGTCATTACCCCATCTGGCCCAACACAAGGCTGTCTCAGAAGGAAAGCAGAAGAGCACAGATGCCATATCGGGAAAGTCTGCAGAGATGAGAGACAAGCCATCGCTTTCAACGATCAGAGATCAATAGCTCCTCCAACGGCTAGTTGATTCTCTCCGCCTATAAATAGAGGCATTCTCTCATTCGAGAGTGATACGAGACAAGAGATAGAGAAGTGCAATCACAAGAAAATCAAGCACAAGAAAAATCTGCAAAAATCTTACTCTAAGAACATCAGCAGCTGAGAGTTCAAGAGTGATAGAACATTAGTAGCTGAGGGTTCATAGAGTTTTAATCTATCTTAGATCTTAGTTTGAGTGTTTATTCGTTCAAGCCATAGATCCAACTCTCATTCGTGATCGAGCTGTAGTTGGAAAATCCACCCACATACACATCTTAAAAAGTATCTGTTAGGATCATACTCTTCCTGTAATTGAGTAGCTAGGTCGTCAAGTACCCGCAAACTTGACATAGGTTGTTAAGTACCCGCAAACTTAACTGTAAAGGTTGATAAGTACCCGTAAACTTATTGCAACGGTTGCACAGCCCGGGTAAGCTGTGTGGAACTGTCCAGAAGAACTTGGACTGAGGTGTGAGGATTCACATCTCCCCGTGGACGTAGGAGGGTTATCTCCGAACCACGTTAAATCCCGTGTGTCTGTGTTTATTTTTATTCAGTTGCTTATTGCATTCTTATCTGATCAAACTAACCAGCATACAAACTGCATCTTTGCATATTCAACCGTTTTGGTTTTTGACCAACCTTGCACTAAAAAGCGTGAGTTGCTATAACGAGTTTTAATTCCCACCACATTCCGCACAGCCTCACTCTTCCAGCTAAGGTTGCTTACTCAGCTGTGAGATTCCAACTGAGTCCGTTTTACTCGGTTGAAGTAATTTTTAAGGGTTAAGTTTTAAAATTCTAACTGGTGTATTCCCCCCCTCCATACACCAGTAACTCGTTTCGGGACCATCAAATATCAGGTCCAATATTATTGTCGCATATTCAATTATAAATCATGTCATAATGTTTAAATTTTAATAAATTTATGCATGATTTTTCAATATTTTTTAAACAACCATGAAATATAAATACAAGCATCACAATAGTTTATCTTTCACGGATCGTTTAATATTCATATACGTATATTAGATATGTGTATGTGAAATAATTTATATTCACAGTTTTTGTTTGATAATATCAGTATATAGATATCAAATTGATATATTTGAATTCTAAATATACTAATTTCAAACATTTTCATATATTAATTTTTGATAGGGTATCACTCATATCTCTCATTTTCCTAAAAAAAATAACTATCATCTCTTTTCTC
The DNA here is from genome assembly GCA_029490685.1 of Schizonepeta tenuifolia. Taxonomy (NCBI): domain Eukaryota; kingdom Viridiplantae; phylum Streptophyta; class Magnoliopsida; order Lamiales; family Lamiaceae; genus Schizonepeta; species Schizonepeta tenuifolia. The sequence continues at coordinate 77,099,907 of CM055957.1, read as the reverse complement.
TCGTTTTCAATCTCATGCCCATACTTGATACTCCCTCCGTCCAATTTAAGATGTCTTGTTTGGGTGCTGGCACGTGATTTAAGAAAGCTGATAAAGTGGTAGTAGGTGGAGGAAAAATGACTTGGAAGGGTATTGTTATTCAATGCAATTAAGTTTTTAATTTTTGCTTAGAATGTTGCCTTCTTTCCTTATTTTGTTTCTAAGGCATGAAACTGCTTCTTGTTTTTTTTTTTCGTTCATGCTTTCTTGCCATTTTTTTGCCTTGTTCTTTATTTTCGTTGTTGCTTATGATTTTTTTTAAGTTGCTAGTTTGTTGGCTTTTTTTATTAATGAAGCAACATTGTTTAATTGAAGCAAAGTTAAACTAAGGAGCCGATTTCCATTGAGTTGGCATTTTAATTCAAAAACAAAAAGAGAGAGATCATACAAAAGAGGAGTAAATGCAGAAATTTAACTGAAGGAAAACAAGAGGGAATTTTGAAATTTTGGAGCCAAACATTCAAACTTTATTGATTAAACAAAGATTTAAGGACACTGATTTGATCCAAATTTCTGGTAGGAAATTTGAAACTAACCTAACCTAACCCCACAAAATGTGTATAAATAGAACACTTTGGACATAATTTAAGGCACTCTTCAATTCTTCAACTACCACAACCTACAGAAAGCTCTCGAAATGGTACAACCAAGAATAAAGGAGCTCAAACCAGATGAGCTCAACAATATAGCTCAATGGTTACTCCATCACAACAACAATGGAAAGTTGATGTATGGTGCAAAGAAACAAGCTGCAGAGGAGTTTGGAGTCAGTGAGAAGACCATTTGGAGGATTTGGAGCAGGGGAGAAGCTCAGCAACATCAGGGACTTTCTGTCAGTTTGAGAAGCAAGAAGAAATGGGTAATTAGAAGAAAAACAAAGCCATTTAATGAAGCAAAATTAAAGTTTCTCTCAATTCTGCAGAGGACATCACTGACGCAAATTGCATCACATATGGAAGTCAGTAAAAGCCAAGCTCACATGTGGAACAAATCAGAACTAATAAGGGCACATACAAATGCCATTAAATCATTTCTTACCCCTGAGCACAAGTTGTGCAGACTCAATTGGTGCTTAAGTCAGGATGAGATGCCATCGCGGCGAAATTGAGAAGATCGGTGGAGAAATCAGTTTAGGGTTTAAGGTTGCAGACTGGGAATTGAGAGAGAGAGATGGATAGCGGCAGAAGAGAAATATGAGAGATAGAGATGGATAGCGATGATTGAGAAATGAGAAAGAGAATTAGGGAGAGAGAGAGAGAGAGAGAGAGAGAGATGGATCGGATTTCAGAAAAAAGAGAGAGAATGGGTTATTTTAATTTGGGCTGGGTGTTTATTTTGGGTTTCAGGTTGGGGTTGGGATAATTAAGAAAATAGATTAGGAGTTAATTATGTTGGGTTAGAATTGAGTGTGTGGGCCCAAATAGCAAGGGGTAATAATATTGAGTGAATGATGAGGTTATAAGGGTAAAAAATACACAACTGGTCATCTTAGCAACTGTTCTATTAATAGAATAATTCCTAGGAAGTCTATTAAATGTAACAAAGCGATGGATGAATAGACTAAACAAGCTGGTAAATCGAACCCATCAATAAAGCAAATAAAACAATGGTTTCGGTTAAGTCGAAGCCTGTACACTAGCGCACCGAATAAACAGTACCGGTTTACTGACTTAGTACGACTCGAGGAAAACAAATTCATTTTTCATCTGATATATCGGGGAAAGTTAGCACCTCCATTTTCATTCTGAGGAGCGCCTCCAGATCGCACTTTTTGCATCTCCCCTGCCGACAAAAGTTTAAAACCAGCTTTCCCTACTGATATGCCGATTTTCATTTCAGATTTTTCATCTCGCCATGTGCCTTTCAAATTGAACGAAAATAGATCCTCTCTTCTGCTGATTGGCCTTTGGTCTATTCATCACGATCTCCTTGTATTATACTAACGAACGAAGAATGGTAGCTAAGGAGTCCCTGATGTGCGGATCCAGAATGTAGGCAATCCATAATGTTGGTGCTAGCCGCTATGAAAAGGAATGGCTATGAAGGGAGAAAAATCCTATTCCCGAGATTGAAGAGATTCAGCAGAGCGGTCGATTGACGATAGAGAAAGGTTGACGTCCACTGATGAAGGCAAATCGCCAAGTTACAATCGTTCTTTTAGCCACTCGGCAATGGGGCACCATATCGAAAATGCTTCACAAAGAGAAAAGCATCTGCAGCTAAGCGGCTGTTAGACTTATTGTTATTGGGTTCTTAGTTCTTTTTCTCGTTTAAGGAGAATCCAAATGCTGATGACGAGGGATTCCTCCATTTAGTGATTTCGGCCAGTCAGCTGATCTGGTGTCCTGTCATCCCTCTGTCTCAGACAACTCAATGAAGTTACCCGTCGGATATGTCGATTTAGCCCTACACTTATATCGATTGAACCCCTCAGGAAATTTGCATATTTGAAATCTTAAGCCAAGGCTTATTTTTTTGCTGGCTCGAAGCAGCACCAGTCACCAGTCAATGTCTACCTATCCCTGTTGGTTGGTATATCCAACATCGATAGACCAGACCTAGGTCCCCTTCTATAAGGCTAGTAGGCTACTAATGAGAATCTAGTCACTCTCGAAACTTCAATTGGAATAAAGGAGAGTTCAATTCTATTTGATTTGTAAAAAAAGCTTGCTTTCTAAGGTGACGACGACTAAATTGTTGATCAGAGAAGACCGTTATAAGGAAGAAGAAACCAATAGCCCTACCCTTCATTCTACTATGCTGACCCCGACCCGGGCTAGCTTTTTGGGAAGCCCGTTCCCACCGCGCTCACAGCCCGGCTGGCCTGCCAGCGGTAGTGGGAATTCTCCCGTTCCCTGGTCAAAGACTTGGTTGGATGCGGGATCTACTCCACGAGGAGCGGTACGGACGTAGATGATATCATCACGACTTCTCTTTTCGTACCGCTAAGAATGCTTAACGCCACTTCGCCAACTGGCGTTACCTGCGCTTTCGTGTCTCTCAGTGTGGTCAGCACAGGGTGTTTCCGAGCAGCGATATTCCCATGTCTCTTGCCAATGCCTTTGTAATGCAAATCTTCCATACCTACCTCGTCTTCTAACATGAAGTCTGCAATCCATGCTGATACATTAGCAACAGGGTTTTACCGCTTAGCTGCCATTCTTCGTTCGTTAGCTGCTTCTTTGGTTGTCGATCAAAACTGGACTTCTTTCTTCTAACTTCTAAACCAACATCGCAGGCGGCTTCAAAGGCTTCAAGCAGGGCTTCGGCTTCACCCACGACCGAGCTAACGACTTTAGGTCCGCCCATCTTTTCGCCGATTGAGGAAGCAGCATGTCGACATCTTGGTGTTCTTCTTAGACTGTAGCTACGGGTCGTAACACTTGGCCTGCCATGCCGTACTGCCCCCTTTGGGAACCTCCTTGTTAATATCTGGCTTGTTCATTCTTCTTCCTTAGAAGCCACGAATGCTCTACTGAGGGAAAGGGACTTGCACTCGTAGCTTTGAGGTTAGACTTTTTTTGTAGCTATACGAGGCTTTCCCACGGCTTTACACGTAATACCAAACAAACCGCCTCTATAGGTTTAGGTCTGAACTATCGTCTTTGGAATCTGTAGTTACAGTCCTTGAATCAGAACAAGAAGGCGAACAAGAACACCAAAAACGGAATAGACAACTTTTGGCTATAGACAGCTGAGGCATACATGGTTTTTTGGCTTCTTTTTTCCTCCTTTACTTGCTAAGCCGAACAACCTATCAGTGCAAGATTTAAATCGGACAAGAAAAAAAGGGCAAACATGGCATCTTAAATTGGACGGAGGGAGTATTTGATATCCATACCAATATATGGTGTTTGATATACCAATACTCTCTGTGTTTACAATATGGTTGTTACTTTTGTCATTTAGGTTCATCCACGATATGGTTGTCAGTTTTATTTATAGTACTAGTAGAGTTAACATAATATATTATATTAACTTTATATTACTCACGACTATACTTACATTTATAAGTGAACTCTTACTTCATTCACAATAATACCTACTACAACTTACCATTTTTCTAAAACTCGTATCATCTATAATGTGACAACTACATTGTAAACGGAGGGAGTATATGAATACCAAACAGAAAGTCATTAGTTTGGCTACGAAAGAATGTAGACTATTAAGAATTCACAAATCAGTCTCGAACCCACTCCAGTATTAGCATATAAAAAGATAAAACTTATTTTAAGATTGAATTACGTTATTGCAAGAATGACCAATTGTAAAAATATATGGTGTTTGTCTTTTGTGAGTATATTATATTACTATATTATTATGGTTATGGTAGAAACTGGTACTGATCAATAGTCAAGAACGGTTGACCATTATTAATTATTTATTAAAAGGATTAAGTATAATTAGAAGATAATTAAAAATTAGAAATAGTTAATCCTAGTTAGAGTTATTTAATAATTTGCTAATTTGTACTCCCTCCGTCCACGATATAAAGCCCTACTTACCACAAAAAATTTATGCATGAAATAAAGCCTCATTTACCTTTTCGTACAATTATACCCTCCTACTTTTCCCTTATTTACTACCCTTTGCCATTATAAACCCACCCCAATTAAATTAGTAGAATCTATTAACCCACTAATTACCCCACTAATTACCCAACCCACTTACCCAGCCCAAAACACACCTACTTGGATTATTCAATCCATTAAACCATTCTAGCCCACTACAAGAATTTTGCACTTACACTATAGTTCATAGACTACAGTTTGAATCTAAAAACCGTAGTGTATACTTATAGACTACAATTACATACTAAAACCGTAGTCTATGAACGTGTATCTATTTTCAAGGACTACAGTTGAGTACTAAACCGCAGTCTATGTACATGTATAGACTACTGTTCATTTTCAAATGTAACAAAACAAGTCGGGCCTGATTTATTTTTTAAAGGATTGGCATGTTATACAAGTTGGGCTGGCCCATTTATTTTGGTGAATATATTTTTACTTGGGCATTAGAATTCAATTTGGGCTCAATTTTATTTATTTTTTAAATAGGAAATTAAATAAAAGAGTTATTATATTAAAAAATTTAAACATAGTGAATTTGCTTTAGTTGAAAATCAAACTCAGGTGAGTTATAGACTTAAAAGGCTTACCTCGTTTAGGCTACAACAATAACTTATTAAATTATAAAGATGTATTATATTTATTAAATCTTAAATGGTTTTGTAAATTGTAAACTAAACTCAAAATCACACGTCTCGCATTCATCACTCTTTCAGAGTCTCAACGTCTCTCTTCTTCTCTCTCTCGAATCCAAACTTTAATTCAGTGGGAGAGCAGCCAAATTCCGATGCATAATTTGTTTCACACCAAATTCTTATTCAACCCTAATCCCTTGCTCTACCGTAATTCTGCAATTTGAAGAAGGAGAGAAACCACCAATTTGAAGAAGGAGATAATCCTAGCGGCGCTGTCGCCGGTAGCCACATCACTTAACATCCAATTCCGATTGCGTCGAATCGCCGCCGGTGTCTGATGCCTAGTCGCTGCTAATCGTCTGCAAAATTCCGGCTATTGTTGGTGAAAGACACATTTTAAATTCAATTGAATTTGTTGCTGTTGTGGTGTACGCCATTTAAATTAGGCAATCTTCAATCCAAATTCCAAATTTGAAGTTTAAAGGTATTATTTCCAAATTTTTGTGAGAGAATTTTCTGCATATTGTGTTTGTGGAGCTGCAGAGCTATTAAAAGAGTAGGTTGATAAGATGTTTCATGAATTCATTTTGCAAAGTCAAATCAGTAATTTCTTAGGCTGCATACCCTGCATGATGATGTAATAATTGTATTTTCATCCGTTACTAAAATCCTGATAAAATTCTCTTCACTAGTTGCCTCTTTGGGAAAAACTTTCACGTAATGGCTAATTTTAGGGAGATTGCAAACTATTGTTTATGGCAAAATGGTCGTATTGGTTTTGTGAGCATTTATATTGTAGATTTTGTTATCTTGTTTTGGCAACATCAATTGATTCATGTATTATGCCTAATCAGTTTCATTTCATTTTATGCTAGAATCTGTTAATTAAATGATCATTTATTTTGCGGTGGTGAGATTGGACTATATATAAATTTAATGTAACAATAAACTCTAAAGTGTATATTGATTTATTGATCTATTTTGAGTTAATCACTGCTTCCTTGAAGGAGATCTTGATTGGCTTGTGATATTTCCTCTTTTTTGTTTCAGGGGTCAATAACTCATGATTTACAAAATGCTGCTAATGCAATGTTGTTATACAATGCTTGTGTTCTGTTGTAAGAGGTGAAGTCTCATCACTGCAAAAATTACCGTTTGTGTCAGGTCTTCCTTCTCTCCACATATTTTTGTTTTGATTTTTGTAAATGAACATTTGTGGTGATAATTGAATTTCTGTTTGTTTTCTTCGATTTTGATAGAATGAATTATGGATTGATATAAAATATCTGATAAAACGTTGGAGTTAGATTTCTGTCAGGAAATTTTTTTATTAGCCACTGGTATTTTTAGACTTTGATTATGATAAATCTTCAATTTTTTTAGTATTCATTTTTATATACTCATTATAAATCATTCGTTAGATTGTGACTTAGATGGACGTGTAATTGATTATCTAGGCATTGGGTGTATAGTTGATTATCTAAGATGGACAAATCATGGATGTCCATGAGTAGATTATCAAGTGAATACGAGGATGGGGGGGGGGGTAGAATCTTTCTTATAATTCGCGTTGCAAAATGCGACAAATTCTAACCAAATACCCTGCCCTTGTGCAAATTGTGTTAATTTGTAAAGAAAAGATGTTAAGACAATAAGGGCATCTGCAAGTGTAGTCAACGAAACAGAGAATGCATGGCAAACTAATGAGCATAGTGATAGTGATGATAGCGAGGATCATACAGATATGGTACGGGATGCATATGAGACATATCAGAAAAATCCAAGTCAATTTATTAAATTGCTTGAGGATGCCGAGAAGCCTTTATATCCGGATCATAAGAAATTCACGAAGCTATCTGCTATAGTGAAATTATATAATTTGAAGGCGAAGTATGGATGGAGTGGTAATAGCTTCAATGAATTGTTAGCTTTATTAGCTGAAATGCTTCCACACGGCAATGAGTTGCCTTCCTCTCTATATGATGCAAAGAGATGCTTATGCACATTGGAAATGAGTTATGACAAAATCCATGCTTGCCCAAATGATTGCATTTTGTATGGAAAAGTGTACGAGAAAGTTGTCGAGTGTCCTACATGTGGGTTGTCACGGTGGAAGAGGATTAGCAAGACAAATGAGTTAAATGTTGGGGTTCCTGCAAAGGTGTTGTGGTATTTTCCACTTATACCAAGATTTTTGAGAATGTTTCGCAATAAAGCACTAGCAAGAGAGTTAACATGGCATGCTGATAAAAGAAAATCGGATGGATATCTACGACATCCAGCTGATGCACCTGCTTGGAAGTTAGTGGATCAGAAATGGCCAGAATTTGCTTCAGAGCCTCAACATCTCATATTAGCTCTATCTACAGATGGTATCAACCCACATAGACAAATGAGTTCTTCGTATAGTTGCTGGCCTGTCTTGCTCGTCACATATAATCTTCCTCCATGGTTATGCAGGAAGTGAAAATTCATGATGTTGTCTTTATTAATATCTGGTCCCAAACAGCCCGGGAACGACATTGATGTATATTTGTCACCTTTGATTGGAGATTTGAAAAAGTTATGGGATACATGTGTTGAAGCATACGATGCCCATCGAGAAGAAAATTCATGCTCAAAGCTGTTCTTTTATAGACGATCAGTGATTTTCCAGCATACGGGAATCTTTCATGATGCTCTGTGAAAGGATGTCGAGCATGTCCTATATGTGGAGAAAAAACCTTTGCACACATGTTGAAACATGGAAGAAAATATTCATATAGAGGGGCTAGAAGATATCTGCCGGTGAATCATCCTTATCGAAGACAAATGAAAGCTTTTGATGGTAAGCAAGAGTTCGACTCTGCCCCATATCTGTTGACGGGCCATGAAGTCTATGAAAGAGTTAAGAACATCAATTGTTGTTGTGGTAAGAAAGATAAATACAATTTAACAGATGTTGGTAAATCATGTAGAAAGAGAAAGAAAATAGAAAAATTAGAAGAGGATGAGGGGGAGTCTAGTGCAGACAAGAATACAAAAGAACCATCACATAGTGAAGGATATTCATGCTGGAAGAAAAAATCAATATTTTTTGATCTTACGTATTGGAAACATCCTCATGTGCGACATGTTCTTGATGTAATGCATATTGAGAAGAATATGTGTGAAAGTATCATTGGCACATTACTTAACCTCCCAGGAAAGACGAAGGATGGAATTGCAGCGAGGGAAGACCTTGTGAAAATGGGAGTGCGAACTGAGTTGGCTCCTAAAGTGGTTGGAAACCATACATACTTGCCTCCTGCTTGTTATACATTAAGTAGAGCAAAGAAATAGAGATTGTGTAATTCTTTGCATGGAATGAAGATGCCTACAGCCTATTCATCAAATGTAGCTAGCTTGGTTTCTGTGAAGGATTCAAAACTTGTTGGACTCAAGTCTCATGATTATCACACTTTAATGCAACAACTGCTTCCGGTTGCCATCCGCGGTATTTTACCTAAACATGTGAGGTATACCATAACTAGGTTGTGTTTATGCTTTAATATGTTATGTGAGCAAGTTATTGACGTTTCAAAGTTGGACGAGCTTCAAAGAAATATTGTGACGACCTTGTGCTTGCTGGAAAAGGAATTTCCACCGTCATTTTTTGATATAATAATTCATTTGGTGGTCCATTTGGTGCGGGAGGTGAAATTATGTGGGCCGGTTTGGTATAGATGGATGTATCCATTTGAGAGGTGTATGAAAATTCTCAAAGGATATGTGCGCAATCACAATCGACCAGAAGGATGTATTGTTGAATGCTACATAGCTGAAGAAGTAGTGGAATTTTGTGCAGAGTACTTATCCAACATCCAGACAATTGGAATCCCTTTTAGTAACTTGCAAGCAGACCTAACAAAGCCTTTATCAAGTGGTGAAAGAAAAAGGATCAGTCATGAGGAGAGGGAGCAGGCCCACCGATATGTACTGAATAATGATATTGAGATGGATCAATATATCGAGTATGTCCTCGAACTAAAAACTAACTGATGAATATGCCTTATCAAGTTTATTGATAATTTTTTTATTCCATTTTAATAGGGAACACAAGACATATCTGAGGGAAATGGATCCTGGCAAAGTTAAGAAAGCTAAGGGGTTACAAAACCAACATAACAAAAGTTTCATTCCTTGGATTTATGAACGTGTAAGTTATATAGCTTTTATTATACTAGAGTTAATTTACTTCAGCTAGCTTACAAAGTTAATGTTTTCATCCTTTGAATAATATTTTATGGTTCTGAAAGATATCATAAACCTGTAAAATATTAAGTAACTACACAATATATGGTTCAGTCTTAGTTATGTAATTCTAATTTCGAACTAATACTGTAGTTGTTAAATCACATATAGTAATGAGATAGGGTTTTGAACGTATAACTTAAATATCAGTTGCATAAGGAGTGGAAAGAACAAATTGAATCCCATTTCTGAGCTAAATCTATTGCTATAATTTGTATTTATCTATACAAATTAATTTCCTCCGCATGAGAGAATATTTGTTGTTCTTTATCTAAATAAGTATTAATCAGAATTTCTTATTTAGTTTGGAACCGCACCAACACATTCATCAAGTCGTGGGCCTGGAATTTCAACAAAGCTAAAGTGGATGGTGCATGGACCTACCAGAATTGTTAAGAAATTCCAAAGCTATTTGATTAATGGTGTTATTTTTAGTACAAAGGAACGTGATAATCTGCGAATCGTTCAAAATTCTGGAGTCAGTCTAGTTGCAAAGACAATGCAAATATCAAGTGCAAAGGATAAAAATCCAATCGTCACTGATATGATATTCTATGGGGTAATTCAAGAAATTTGGGAGCTGGATTATGAAGTCTTTCAGGTTGTAGTATTTAAATGTGATTGGGTTGAGAGTAATAATGGCGTGAGAGTAGATGATCTTGGTTTCACCTTAGTCAACTTAAATAGAATTGGGTATAAACTCGATTCATTTATTTTGAGAGTTCAAGCTAAACAAGTATTCTACGTTGAAGATCCTGAAAATCCTACATGGTCAGTGGTGCTTTCAAGTCCTAAGAAAGACTATGCTGAATTCTTCAATGGTTCAGATTTGGAAGATATTGCTCTTAGTTATCAAGGTTTTTCCAAGGGGTTTCAGTCGATGAATTTGGATGATGAACATGATGAAAATGAACCACCATGTTTTCGTGAGGGCTGTGATGGCATTTGGATTAATAATTAACTAGTTTACTTAGACTGGTAAAATTGTTTAGCTCTTTGCTTACCTTTGCTTATGGTAATATTTGAATTGTTAATGCTTTGCCTGATACTTTTGCTTATCACTTAAAGTGTTAATAATTGTCTGATATTTTGTCTATTAATAATTTGAACTGTTAATTTGAATTGTGTTATTTACTTTAGCAGGTATTGTGGTTCTAATGGCTACCAATGATAGTGGTGAAACTTGGATAGATTCCAAATCTACAGGATCAAGGAGATCTGTTAGAGGAAAGGTGTGTTTGAATAAGCTTGCACAACGAAAAACTAAAGGCATAAAATTAAAGGTAGATTTTAACAATAAGGGACAACCAGTTGGTAAAGAAGCAACGGAAATGCAAAGCAACATTGGTCTACTTGCTTGACAAGAGGTGAAGGTAACTTTTGATACATTGAAAGTAGTGCCTTGTGGAGTGAAAGATACTTTATGGGAGTATGTGACTGTAAGTATATCGTATTATTTACACGTTAGGATCTATTTTAGGCTTCAAATTTTAGATTGTTTGTTGCAGTAGTTTCTATTTTATTATGTGAAAGAGTTTATTTCTCGGGAGGACAACACGAATTATGAGCTCACAATGGTTATTTTTGTTCATCAGCTTGCATTTGATGTTAACGAGAAGTGGAAGTCAGGGTGCTTACAATCTGCAAATACAAAGTGGCGACAGTGGAAATCTCAGCTTTATAAAGACCACATCAAACCAAATTTAGAAAACAGTCCAAAGTTGAAAGAGCCACCTCCATTATCTGGTATTTTTCTTGAAGATTGGAGCAAATTTGTGAGGAGAACGAAGTCTGATGAATTTAAGGTAATCTACTAGTAAAGTTCATAATAAGTTGTCTTGTATATGTTGACAAATTGAGTTTTATTCATCTATGTGAACTAATACATATACTTACAGAAGGTGAGTGCAGAGCAGACAGAGAGAATGGAGAAAAACAAGTATCCACACAGGCTTTCACGAAGAGGCTATGTGGGTTTGGCAGCCTCAATGGTATTTCTTACATATATGGAAATTTTCACAGCCATGTTTTATACTTAATTGCCACTCCAGTTTTTATGTATTACATTTTTACTAATTATAGAAGGATGAATTATGCGGCGAGGATGATGTAGATAGGGCTATCATGTGGAAGAAAGCACGAATGACTAAGAATGGCAACATCGAAGACGAGAATTTGAAAATGGCTGTCCAAAGGATTGTAAGATTTATTGTGCATTTGATTTTAATTTTTTTTTTATTATATAAATGTATTGCTAATATGAATTTGTTCCTACCAATTGATAAAGGATGATTACATACAAAGGAAGGAAGAAGGAGAATTCAAGAGTGAAAGATGGGAGGAAGATTTGCTTACATGTGCGTTAGAGAAGGGAGAGCACCCTGGTCGTGTTAGAGCGATTGGTTCTTATATTACTCCTACCATGTTCTTCAAACATCTAAGGGAGAATAGAAGAGAAATGAAGAATTCAGATTTGATAGAGGCAAAGAAGCTTATTGATGAACAGAATCAGGTGATATCTCAATTACACGAAAGACTTAATAAACACGAAAAAGATGTTGCTATATTATTCGGCAAGGGAAGTTGTTCTATTAAGCAACCTTGTTACATAATGGACGATGAAGATGATGAGGGGCAGATCAATGATGTGGTCATCGTTGATAAAGTTGATGCTTTCCAACAGGTATCACCTTTTAATTTCATTGATACATATGTCTCCATCTGCTCATTTGCTGATAACATGTGAACTTATATGTAGATGGATTTCAAGACTCCAAATAAAAAAATGGCAAAACATCAAGTGGTTAAGGATAAGGAGAGAAAGGTCAAGAGTTATAAGTCTTTGCATCCATCATTGAAAGGAGTGTATTTGCATGTTGAGAAATCTTTGGCAGAAGGACAAGGAATACATGTTCCTTTGGATGGTGACATGTTTGGTACTCCACTTGATGTATACCTACATATGGAAGACATCATCCCATTTTGTGACTTACAGCCAATTTCTGGAAACTGTATAGTGGTGTTCATGCTGTAAGCATTTTATCACGATTCAAATCCTTCTGCAATTATATTTTATATATACCTGTCTATTTGAATACTTCATATAATCTATTTTGCAGGTACTTGTATACAAAATTGAAGGAGCATAATGCACTTGATTACATTCTGTTTGTTAATCCATTTGATGTGTCACATATGGCCAAGACATCACTCGAGGGTCGATCAACAGCTTTGGCAGAGAGGCTGAAACAGACAACCTCAAATGAAATAGTGATTATGCCCGTTAATGTGGGGTAAGTATTAGCTCTTTCAAAAGGGCATATATATTATCTTTAAATAGTATCAGATATGTGTCTAACATATGTTTTCTATATGTAAGGATGCATTTGATTTTGACAGTTATCATTAAAAACAAAGAGATAGTAAATGTGAAAATTCTTGACTCTCTTGGTCAGCAGATTCGTGACAACGTTTGAGTTAATATAGTCAACATGTAAGATTTATATTTCTAGTTTACATATATATATATATATATATATATATATATATATATATATATATATATATATTAGGTTGAGAACTCATTTATTTGTTGGTTTGAAGGGCAATTAGTCAGAATTACTTGAAACAATCAGAAAAAAGAAACAAGAAACCAACTTGAGAAATTTTGAAGGTAACCAAACATTTAACTACTGTGTAATTGCAGCCATTTTATTTAGCAATGAACACTTAATATATTTTTTTCATAGGTTCCGGGACAACCCGATGACAAGCAATGTGGGTTTTTCATAATGCGCTTCATGAAGGAAATTGTTGAAGAGGTTATAAAGAAAGGATCCATTTCCCTACGATCACATGTAAGAAATTTTCATTATTTTTCAATATCCAACATTCTATTACATATTAGCATTTATTTCATACAAAATAAAAGTAATGTTCTGTTTTTGAATTGTAATTATATAGTTTCATGAACGCGAGTATTCTCAAAAGGATATTGATGATGTTCGTGTTGAATGGGCTGATTACTTATTTGAAGAATACATCTAGTGTCATTATGCAAGGTAATTAACATGCTTTTGGAAATAGAAGTCAAATTATATTTGTTTTCCAAATTGGTTAATTAAGTTGTATTTTGTGTAAAATTGAGGTGAAATACTTGTGGTTGGTTTTCAGATGTTGCTACTGATTGGGTGTGTGTAATTAATTTGTAGTTGTTATATTTTTTGATAAAGCGCCAAGAATTGAAATGAGATAATTGTGCTTGGTTATTTATGCTTGTAGGTTGCCTTCTTGTGTTGGTGAGGCAGATGATCGGAGGCTTGTTTTAATCAATATTGGACAACGTGATTAAAATTGGGACAAGTTTTGATTGTGTAGAAATTGAGATAAACAAGTTTAAATTTCTTGTTATCATGTACATACTTATATTTGGATGGGATACTCCATTGTGATGTTTTTTATAGTTTTAATATTTGTATAGGGATTTCAGATTTCATTGATGTAAGATTTCATTTTTTATAATTGAAATTTATAGTATTTTCAAATTTAAATCGGTGGTATTAATTACAGGCATACACTACAGATATTAGTTAAATCATAGTTCTCATAGACTACGGTTCCTTAAATACACTGTAGTCTAAAAATCAGAATAGACTACGGTTAAAAACCGTAGTGTATGTCCATAAGAATAGACTACTTACCCTTTCTCTACGGTTTTGTAACAAGATAGACTACAGTTTATAACCGTAGTATATGAGCATTTTTCTTATAGTGCCCATTCTATTTTGTCTGCACTATCTCTCTCTAGAACCCTAGTTCGTCGATCTCCCCCAATTTCTTGCATTCCTCTCTCTGCAACTCTAATCTCTCACCCTCTCTCGCCGACACTCTCTACTGAGAATGTCCAAATCACCATCACCCTCTCATGGCCCTAATCTATTTGATGATTTCGTGTTCTTGGAGGATCTCTCGATCCCGATTGCAACTCATTTCTCTCTTATTCCCATCTATTCGTGGGAATCTCCATATTTGGAGAGTGATTCTGTGAAAATGGTGCCGGAAACCTTGTTCACTGCCGCAGAGAGTGAATCCCAAGTCGTTTCTCTCTCTGATTCGGACATCATCGATCTCTCCAATGCGACTGTCTCCGACGGTGGATGTCTTCCAATCTGCAATTCCACCGTTGATATGGAAACTATGGTGCCAGAAACACCCCTCTCCAATTTGGAGATCCACGACCTTGGTGCTGAAGGGGAGATGCCTCATTTTATTCCAAACGTGTATGCTAGCGAAGAAGCACGAATTCAGTATCTGCAGTGCCTTGGGATGTTTTTCCCTAGTGTGCTATCCCTCATATAATCAGGTGATTACGTTCTGATAAGATGATGCTACTCTTGTTCTCTATATCTGTTGGTTTTGGGGGCTGGTGATGCCATTATATGACTGTACTCGATTATGTGACTTTTTATGATCTGATACTACTCTTGATCTGTTGGTTTTGGGGGCTGCTGATGCCATTATATGACTGTGTTTCTGTGATCTGTGAATTATATGATGAGTCTCTCGTTTTTTATGCCATTATATGCCATTATATGATGAAACAGATTATACACTTGGTCTTTGATGCCTGCATTAAACTGAATCTGCTGGCTTGATGCCTTGATGCCTTGATGCCTTGAGTTGGTTGCCTATATTTTCTGATATAAAACAGATTATACACTTGGTCTTTGATGCCTGCACTAAACTGAATCTGCTGGCTTGATGCCTTGATGCCTTGATGCCTTGATACCTTGCCTATATTTTCTGATATGAAACAGATTATACACTTGGTCTTTGATGCCTTGATGCCTTTAGTTGGTTGCCTATATTTTCTGAATCTTGATGCCTTGATGCCTTGATGCCTATGTTTTCTGAATCTTGTGGCTTGTAATCTGGTGCCTTGAGTTGTGAATTATATGATGCATTGTCTTGTGATATTCATGCTTGATGTCTGCATTAAACTGTTAGAAACATATGCTGCACTTGATGTTATCTCTGTGATGCCACCACTAGGTGTATTTTACCCTAGTTTTGCAGGTTGAATTGAGATGCTAAAAGTCAGATTATATGATGTCAATGATGCAAATGACCTTGCTGAGATAAAAAGATCCTTCATTGCAACCAAAATAAGAGTAGATCACATTCTGCCATTACATTGTTTGTACCTGTAAACCATGATCTACAAAAAATAAACTGCCCTAAGCTAATCTTCTACAACAACATTCTTCATTCCCTCAATTAGATTGTCTAAGTTGTAGAACCTGTCCTCACCAGTTCCATGCTAATTTAAGAAGTCCAAGCACTCTCTCACTAGTTCTTCTTCAACTTCCAGACATTCTGGTAGCTTTCCTAGCCTTGCAAGTCTTTCCTTTCCCGTATGAGGAATCTTGTAATTGTTGCAGCCTTTCACCTTCATGATTTCTGTGTAACAGCCTTGTAAAGTAAGAAAGAAATTGTTTATCTTATTTGGTGGGTAATTTGCATATGCCTGTTTCACATTTTCTAGTAATTCTTCAACCCCACTTGTTGGTTTATGATCTTTCAGTGATTGCATGGATCTAAAGAAGCCTAGATCATTCATATTTGTGTACGGAGAATTTGCAGGTTGGCAGACTAGATGGATATTAAATCCATCAGCTCTTGCAATTGCCATGAATTCTGGATCATTGTCTTGAATGTGTGGTTTTGCATTGTCTTGTTGAATAAATATATCCTTGCTGAGACATGATGGCCACTTGGCCTTGAAAACTGGTATCATCTGCATTTATCACACTAAATGATGAATTCTGTCCAGAATTCTGATAGCTTAAGCTGTTGAAGGAATAAAAAACTGACCTCTTTGATTATTTGACTCCTTTTAACTGGTCATGTGATTGCTGGTATTGGATGAATCTCCATTGTGCCCTTGCTTCTATTCTTTGAATTCCTTTGAGCTGTCTCTTCTATGTTGAATGAAAAAATGCCAAATTTGCCATCAAAGATGACATTGCCCTGCATATCTATGATTGGCCTTGAAACAGTAGAATTAAACATGATCTTCGGGATAAATCTCTTTGATTTGCATGTTCTATGTGGTTGACTCTCTTCTGGCAGCAGGTAGTATCTGTCTTTTATTTTGCTGAGGTAAAACCATTTCTCATCTATGTGGATGGTGTTGTACATGTTCTGAAACTTTATCTTACCATCCTCAATTATGTGACCTAGCTGACGTAGACTCCAATTAAGTCTGGACAGCTTATTTTGGGGAGTAAGAAAAGGTTTTATGGTATTGGTATGTGGCTGCAACTTTTTCTCTTTCACCCACACATGAATCAAGCTCTTACTAACACCAATATTACATGCCATTACTCTCAATGATGACCTTTGAAGGACTGAGAGATTTCTGATTTTATTTTCATCCATTCTCCATTTGTCTGCATGTGTTGATCCCTTTTTTCATTGATCTTACATGGATAGGGATGCCCTGTGTTTGCTGGGTTGTTGTTGCTTTCCATATCTTCCATATGGTCTTCACATCTAGCTTGTACAGCTCTGAAGCCTCCTTTTTTGCTCCCTATTTCAGTTTTCCGTTTTTGCTGTGCTGCAACAGCCACTGTGCAACGTTGTTTCGCTCGTCGTCGGTTAACTTTGGCTTACTTCGTGGATCTACCATAATTTCCTTCAATATGTAGTTATCGTTGTAGTTATTGTTGAGAGATTGTAATGAGGTGAATCTGCATTGAAAGCTGTATTTATTGAGGTTTTGGAGGGTTAGTGATGTTTAAACTTCCCTCCAAATTTTTTAATCACATCATTGTACTCTGCCCGTGCTTTTATTTAATGAAACCTTTTTTGTTTTCCTCCAAATATTTGTCCAGGCTGTGTATTTTGCAATGTGAATAATTGTGCGTGTGTACGTGTGAAATGAGCAGCAACAATATTTTAATAAGGTCAAAATCAACAAATTAAATTATGGTGTGTGCGTGTGAAATGAGCAGCAACAATATTTTAATAAGGTCAAAATGAAGAAATTAAATTATGGTGTGTGCGTGTGAAATGAGAAGCAACACCATGTGGGATGAGCAGTAAAAAACAACAAAGATTAATAAGTTTAATCAAATCATTAACACTACCTTTACTTTTCAACTTTTACCCACTATAAACAACTTTATCAGTTTTTCTTAATCTTCGTGCTAGCACCCAAGCTTTATATCGTGGACGGAGGGAGTAGTATTAATTGAACATTAGTTTATTAAAAAAACGGCACGCGCCGCAGAGAGTTCATTCCATTATATTATTTATTGCAAAATGCAATTCATCAACATGATCTTTAATATTTTCTTAATAATTAATAAATCTACTGTATTATTATTATACGTATGAAAATAGGCAGCATAACATCGTGCTTGTTGACCCATTTCACTTTTTTTTCAACGACGCGTCCACAATCCGGAAGAGAGAGAGAGAGAGAGAGGTCCGAATAAGCAGCATAATGAATCCGGGTCGGATATTGGATCCAACAAAAGCAAATTGCGAAATACTATTACGGATGGATTCTCAGAAGCGGCGATCGTTATGAGGAGGGGGAAACAGAGACGAATAACGCATGAAGAATTCCCAAATAATCAACGATTTATTGCGTTCGTTACGTTAAGTTATTCACACGTTTTCACCAAAATCTTGAGAATTCTTCATGTGGTTTTTGGTGCAATCCTGAATTGCTGTCTGTTGCGTAGAATCTGGGAGAAGATGTTGGGGTGTAAATGTTTGTCATGGACCAGAGTCACCGATCTCATTCAACCCGGCCCCGAATTCTTCTCTCTGCCCGAACCCCTTCCACAATGGCCCCAAGGTACCTCCATCTTTTCAATTTCATCTCCACTTTTCACTTTCAACTTGATTGTTTTGTTCCGCCTTTTCTCGTTTATTAGATTTCGAATTGTTTTTTTTTTTTCTTTTTCTTGAGATAATATTGCATGAACGTATTTTCGTATTTTTTTCCAATTCATATGTGGGTTAACTTTTGCAGAAGCATCGCACCATCGCAATTTTTTGAGTTCGCCTTTTTCTTTGAATTGTAACTTTACTCTTTGTTGCGCTGTTATAATTGATTCTGATAAACTTTTAGGTTGGAGCTCTGTGACTTCTAATTCTAATGTCTTTGTTGTTTAACATCTGTTAACGCAAATTATTTCACTTCTCGAGGATCAAACAAAGGGTTTTAGGTTCATGATCAGCATTAAACTGGGATTTACTCTGTTCTTCATTTATGACTAAATTTTATCATGGTTTGTAAATTACACATGAAGTGTAGATTTGTTGTTGCTTTTCATCAAGTGTAGATTAGTTGTTGCTTTCTGAAAAATCAAAGAATCATTTTTTCCTTGAGGAATCAAAATTTATGTTCCAAGCATCTTGAAACCGTATCCTGTTTTGTTTTCTTGATGCTTGTCTTTTGATCTGATCAATGTAGAGAGTATGCTGAAATATTTTCGAATTTCGATTCTAGTATTATGTACTTATCTTTAAATTCACTTTGTGCTTGTGCATTGTCCTAACTAAATTTAATAATACAGGTTCAGGATTTGCTACATCAATGATTGAATTAGGAGAATTAGAGGTTTGCCAAATAACTAAGTTTGAGTTTATTTGGGGTTCCAGTCCGTCCACAGATAGGAAACAAAGCATTAGCTTTTATAAACCAATTCAAATCCCCGATGGATTCTCTTGTCTTGGTCACTATTGTCAATCAGATAAGAAGCCTTTACGAGGCTTTGTTCTTGTTGCTAGGAAAGCCTGCCCGACTCACCATCCTAACTACATGTCACCTCTCGTGGCTCCTGTGGACTATTCTTTAGTATGGAGTTCATACGATGGAGATGACGAGAACTTTGATGGATGTGGTTACTTCTGGTTACCACAACCACCGGAGGGCTACAAGGCTTTAGGCTTTGTGGTGACCAACAAGTCGAATAAACCGGATCTGGATGAGGTTAAATGTGTTCGTGCTGACCTAATCGATACATGTGAGGCTTCTCGCCTCATAGCAGGCATAGATTCTAAGTATTTGAAAGTTCCTCTTACTGTTTGGAATGCAAGGCCTCTGCATCGTGGTATTTATGAGAGGGGCGTTTCCACGGGTACTTTTTATTGCAGTACTTCGTGTGGTTCAGGGGATGAGCTTAATATTGCTTGCTTGAAGAATTCGGATTCTTATTTACATGCAATGCCAAACATGGATCAAATTCACGCTCTCGTCCACCATTATGGACCTACTGTATTCTTTCATCCTAACGAGGTCTATCTGCCATCATCTGTTTCTTGGTTCTTCCAAAATGGAGCGCTGTTGTATAGTGCAAATGACACGATACAAGCCATCGATGCTGAAGGTTCCAGTCTTCCTAGTGGAGGGAAAAACGACGGGCAATATTGGATAGATTTGCCCTGTGATGGTGAGAAGGAAAAACTCAAGCATGGAAACTTAGAAAGTGCCAAACTTTACCTTCATGTTAAACCAGCTCTAGGTGGGACTTTCACAGATATTGCAATCTGGGTGTTTTGCCCGTTCAACGGGCCAGGCACGTTGAAGGTGGGGATCAACATTGCCCTCAGCAAGGTTGGTCAGCATGTAGGTGATTGGGAGCACTTCACTCTTCGGGTAAGTAACTTCACCGGAGAGCTATGGAGTATATATTTTTCGCAGCATAGTGGAGGTGAATGGGTAGATGCTTATGATTTGGAGTTTATTGAAGGGAACAAAGCCATCATTTATTCATCAAGAAATGGTCATGCTAGCTATCCTCATCCGGGTACCTACATTCAGGGTAATCCAAAACTCGGGATTGGAGTGAGGAATGATGCTGCTCGTAGTGACAAATATGTTGATTCGTGCAGGCAGTATGAAATCGTTGCAGCTGAGTATCTTGGAGAAGGAGTTGTGAAAGAACCATGCTGGTTACAGTATATGAGGAAATGGGGTCCGAGGATCGTCTATGATTCCAAAACAGAGTTGGATAAAATCATCAAACGCTTGCCTCCCTTGTTTAAGAATTCTATGAGCAATATCCTCAGCAAGTTACCGTTGGAGTTGTATGGAGAAGACGGTCCTACCGGGCCAAAGGAGAAGAACAACTGGTTTGGAGATGAAAGATGGTAGACTCAACATGAAGATTCTCTGCTTCCACGACAAGGCCTTAAGGATTCTGCTTGTATAAATCGTGTGTAAAAAAGACTAGCAGATGCATCCGGATCTGGATATGAGAGACTTGAGGTGAAATGCAGCTTCTGCAAGTAAGTGGAACTCATAGCTTAGCTAGAATGCTAATACAGTGATAAACTCCTCTATTTATGGTGAAGATTGTACGATGAAACCAAATGAAGGAAGGCTTCTAATGGAACGGAACGATGGAAGGCTTGGTTGGTGTATGTTGTAAACTGTTAACTGTAGTAAACTCCTCCTTCAGCTGTGTAGATAGGATTGGTCTGTACAATATGATCCCTCAAGACCAGATTTCATCTCTGGCTGTTGTTGTATTGAGATAAAAATGAACTTCTTTATATCTCTAGGGTGCGTTCACTTTGAAGTAAAATGTATAATATTATTTTACTCTCTTATATCTTGTTTGGTTGCGATTTAAGAAAAATCCGGGCATGAGCTATAAATTTTGGTGTAGCCCTTTTTACCTTGCTTGGAGTGAAAATTTATACCTTCAAAATGGAGATATAATATTATACTTCCCATGTGTTTTAGATATTTTCTCTTTTATTCATCAATTTTATCCCAAGTGGATAAGATATAAACATTGTGGTCTCCCCTTGAGAGTATAAATAAGTATATTATCTCTCCAACCAAACATGATATAAAACTTGTGGTCCCTATTGAAGTATATAAATTTATACCTCATAATATTATCCCTTCATTTAAAGATATAAATTTATACTCACAAGTGAAAACACACCTAATCTTTATTTTCATTTCTACTATTGTGTTGATTGGTAAAAGGGTTGTTCTTTGTTCAAGACAAGATTTTCATTTCAATTTTGGTTTTTCTTTTTTCTAATTTTTCACACGAACGACATTTTGTGTGTGTACGGTACAAGAAATTTTAGTATAATAATTGTAGACTTTATCATATGAAATGGCTACTGTGACTTAGTAAAATTAAATTATATCAAAAAAATAATTTTAAGATAAATTTTGTCCTTTTTTTTTTGTGATGGGCCAACTATATCCTTATTAGTAAGTTTTATTTAATTAATTAATTTATTATTTTTATATTTATTCTCTCTCTCCAACTTCTCACTCCCACGTATTTCTCTGCACTTATTTCTTTCTTTCATGCTATCTCCTTCATACTGTTTCAGTAAATATATGATTCAGTAAATATATGATGGAACTATTTTGTGTTAACACAATATGATGGTCCCGAAACGAGTTTTGGTGTATGGGGGGGAATACACCAGATATAACTTTTTAAAACAACTCTTGAAAAATTAACAACCGAGTAAAAAGACTCAGCTGAATTCACAACCGAGTAAGCAAGCTCAGTTGGAAGAGTGGTGCTGTGCGGAATGTGGTGGAAATTAACTCGTAAAAAAAAAACTCACGCTTCAATGCAAGGTTGGTCAATAACCAAGCCAGTTAAGATGTAAAGATGCAGTTTGTGTATGCTGGTTAGAAGGTCAGTTGAAAATGCAGTAAGAAAATAACTGAACTAAAAACACAAACACACAAGGATTTACGTGGTTCGGAGATAACTCCTACGTCCACGGGGAGTTGTGAGTCCACACAACTCAATCCAAGTTCTTCTGGACAAAAACCACAAAGCTTACGCGGGCTTTGCAACCGTTGAGATAAATTTACGGGTACTTATCAACCTTACAGATAAGTTTACGGGTATTTATCAACTTATCTACTCAATTACGGGAAGAGTATGGTCCTAACAATCCTTTTGAGAGGATGTGTGAAAGGGTGGGATTCCAACTAGTAGCTCGAACAAGAAGTGAGCTAGGATCTAACACTCTACGAACTCTCAACTAATAATGTTCTCAAGGTTGGATCGAAAAACACTAAGACAGAATCTAACACTGTAGAACTCTCAACTAGTGATGTTCTTAGAGGATTACAGCAGTTTTGCTTGAGTGCAGAATAAAGACGTTCTTTCGCTCGTATATCTCTTCTCGCACTTGTCTGTCTCGTAAATCTTGGTGAATGAATGAAGGCCTCTATTTATAGGCGGAGAGAATCAACTAGCCGTTGAATGAGCCGTTGATCTATGTTCTTTGAAAGCGATGGCTTGTCTCTCATCTCTGCAGACTTTCCGGATTTGGCAACTGTGTGCTTCTGCTTTCCATCTGAGACAGCCTTGTATTGGGCCAAATGAGGTAATGAAGAGAGTCAAACCTTCACGTGACTTCCTTATTTAAAATTCAAATCTTAACCTTTGACCTCCAACATTTGATAGTCGGTTGAGTCGTTTGATCTTCATCTGATTGGTCTTCAGCTGATGTTCTATCTGAATGCTTCTGTCTGAGTAGGAACAGTTGAACTCTCACCTGACTTTGAACTTCAAGTTGTCGATCTTCTCAGTTCGAGTCCTTCAACTGATGTTCTGAATCTGATCAGTTGGCTTCGAACGCTCAGTTGTCTTTCTTACAACTGATGTTCTTTTACAACTTCTCCCTTTAAATACTTAGTTGACTTTTGCATCTTCCCCCTTTGAATGCTCAACTGTTGTTCCGAATCTTGAACGCTCAGGTGTTTTTCTTACACCTGATGTTCTATCCGAGTGAAGCCTTGTTGCCTTCTTCAGCTGGAGACCTGTAAAGATAAAATCTTAACATTGCTCAAACAGCGAGCCTAACTACTAACATTAGGATCTGGCAACATCTACTCGGTTGGGGTCAGTTGGTTTTGGAATCAATCAAAACTTTAATAAATTTCCCAACACAATATATAAGCAGTCATGCAAACAATTATATTCTTATATTTTGCACCACAAGAACAATATCAATAGAATAAAAACCCCAATTCGTATAATTCGTACTCATACGAATACCTTAGTTCAAATTATTCGTACTTAATATGCTGGTTTCATATAGTTTGAAATAGACAAAAACTCCCAGTTAGTATAACTCATATTCATACGAATACCATAGTTCAAATCATTCGTACAAAATATGCTATTTGCATATAGTTCGAATCTTTCGTACACAATATATGGTGGTTCGAAGTGTATGATGGAACTATTTCGTACCTTACGTGTTAACACAATATATAAGCATCCAGACAAACAATTAAAGTTTTTATATTTGCACAATAAGAATAATATCAATAGAATGAAAATTTCCAGTTTGTATAATTCATACTCATACAAATTATCTTATGCCTAAAACAGAGTGGTTGCCGGAATTTTTCTCATTGTTGTCGCTGCCATCGTCGCGGTTTCTGGGTCTAGGGTTTTGAGCGTCGTCGCTAAATGGAGAATCACGACTGCTATTTTGCCGGTTGTTGTTCTCGCATTCGTGACAGGAGCCTTCCTCGCGGTGGCTGCTTCGACAGTTTCCATCGATGATGTAGTGGGTGTAGAGTGGGAGGCTGACGACGGTGGGAAAGGTAGGGTTTCACGAGGGAGAGAAGAGGGAAGGTGGTTTAGCGCAAAAGAAAAGAGAATAATAAAATGGTAACAATTATATTCCATACAGTTATATAGTGAATAATGATACTAAAATTATTTTTGTCCCAAAATACTAAAATGTGACAAAATTTATCTATAATTAAGTTTTTGACATAATTTATTTTGTACTATCTATTCTGGCTATATCAAATTTTATCTCATAATTGTATCATATTCTAGCATGACACGTCAAAATTCTGGTATAAAAATGATTTCTAAATACTTCTAGAAGACGTTCAAATAATCACTTCTCAAAAGTACAAATAATTTAAAGATACAAATGAAGTTATTCATCGAATGTAATACATGGTTAGATTTATTGATGCTAGTTTTTTGAGGTAAATTGGTATATATTTATTTATTATCATACATAAATAATATAATCTCCACGGTTTAAGGTAATAATTAATGTGGTTGTTGGGTGATCTGAGGGCAGCGGGTGGAGTAAACGTAGCCCCTGCCTCGCGGGTATGGAAGTGGGCCCCACATATGAGGAGGGATAAGAGAGAGGCGTTGAGCGTGTGAGTTAGGAGGGCCCCACATCTTGTCGGGTTGTCTTTTGGCGTAAAGTCGTTTTTGTCCCCACTCCTACCTCTCGCTCCCGACGAAAATTCCGCATTCCTACGCTGCCATGACGCAATCCAGCCATCCCTCCAATTTCTTCTCACCTTTTCAAATCTCCGTTCAATAATCTACCCTTTGATTTTGGTCAACATATGCGAGATTTCTTTTTTTAGGATTATTATTCATCGATTTTTAACATCTTATTTATAATTTTACCTGTAATCTTTATATAATTACAATTACAATTACAATTACATCATAAGTAATTTATTTATACGACAACCAACCAACCAACCAACCAAATAAATATTTATAAATGACGTCTAAAATTTAATACTCTATCCGTCCACAATATCGTTGCCACAGTATGTACGATACATGTTTTAAGAAAGTGATACGTAATAGGGGATAATAGTAGGTATTGTGGTGAGTGAAATATGAACCTTACTATAAATGTAAGTGAAGTAATGAGAAATATAAGATTAAATATACTGTATTATATGAACTTTACTACTATAAATAGAAGTGACAATCATATCGTGGGCAACCTAAATGAAAAAAATGATAATTATATCGTGGACAGAGAGAGTAATAGATGGGTTCATCATCTCGCGGATTGATGAAAATACTAAAAATTGTTTATTTGTTCAAACATTAAAATTCAATTACAGAAGAGTTCACAGTATTGTATTGCATATTGAAAAATTAAAAGTGGTGTTGTAGATTTGTAGTAGGTATATTTGGTGATTTTATCTCCAAAAAAAAAAGAAAAGAATTAATCATTTTGAAATATATGTGGGGAACATGTACGTGTATGTGTTTGTCGTCTGCATCAAATTGGTTTGCCCGTAACTTTTAGCATACCGTAATATTTAATGATGTTTTAATTGCAAAAATATGTTACTCTATGTTACTCTATTATTGAAACAGTTTAAAAGTCGTCTACTAAGAAGATGTTTGGCCGAACTTAAAAGCTCCTTAAACTCTGTTAAATCTTTAATGATGAACAATTTATAAGTTGTTTTAAGGAGCTTAAAAGTTCAGCCAAACACCTTCTAAATCATAAATTGTCTTAAATATAAGATTTTAGTGACAATTAACATTTATTTTTTGCACTTCTGATAATAATAATAATAATAATAATAATAATAATAATAATAATAATAATAATAATACTCTTTCCATTTATAATAAGTGTGGTCCGAAAGGACAGACACGAGTTTTAAGAAGAGTGTGTTAAGAGCATCCACAACAAAGGTCTTGTTAGACCCTGAGACCTTCAGCAGCGGCGATCTCCCGAGCGCGCTCGCACCCCTTGCGAGCGTGCTCGCACCGCGCATGCACCGTTGGCGAGCGCCGAGCTCGCGAGCGCTCACTCGCACCCCCGATCGCCTAAATGTTGCGCTCGCTGGCAGTCGCTTTACACGTGGCGATCGCCAGACGATCGTTGGCGATCGCAACGGTTAGAATTTAAAATGTAATTATTTTTTTATTTTTTTTAAATCCCACATTTTACCCTATAAATACCCCATTTCCTACCCTAAAAAATCACACCTCTCACATTCTCCCCTCTCTCAACTTCGGCGATCTCCGGCGATCATCTGACGATGGTTCTTCATCCCTACACCGATGGCGAAACCCTGGAACTGACACGGGCGTGGTTGTACGTCCGCAATGGCGGCGACAGCAACGGCGCCATGTGGGGTAGAATCGAGACTCGTTACAACGAGAATCGCCCACAGTACCCGGTTTTTTTAGTGAGTAGGGTTTTTTTTTATTATGTCATTGTATTAGGATTTTTTTTATTATGTCATTGTATTAGGGTGTTTTTTTTATAATTAATGTTATGTTTGTTTTAATGTATTTATTAAAATATTATAATTTAACATGCAAAAAAAAAATTATAAATTGAAAAAAAAAGTATTTGCGAGCTCGCCGCTGCAACCGTTACGTGCGCGCGAGCTCGCTCTTACGTGGCATGTGAGCGCGCGCAATCGCAAAGATCGCCGCTGCTCACAGTTTGACTCTATCGCCGAAAAACGTGATTTCAGTGATTGGTGGTATTGAGTAAGATCCTGAGTTTATTTTCCATAGTGGTGGGGTTGAGTAAGACTCCGGATCTATAATCATTGGCAATGATTGAATAGATTTTATTTTGTTATTTTTTTTATTTGTAATAAATATTATAAAAAATACTTAATTAAATTAAAAATTAAGAAATGACAATTTTATTAAATTTTTAAAAAAATATAAAGAGAAAAAAAAAGATACAATAATTAAGAAATTAAAAAAAAAACACAAGAAAAGCTCCATGGCTCACTGACCCAACTCGATACGTCGGCGGCGTCGCTCCTCCTTCTCTTCATGATTGAAGCTCGCACCCGGCCAACTCATTATTTTTTTAGGAAGAAAAGAGTGATTTTTTTTTAAATTTTAATTGAATTTTGAAGGTATAAAATGAAATTTTGTGTGAAGTATGAATGAATTGAAGGAATATTTATAGGGGATGAAAAAATGTAACCGTTGGGGTTTTTTTTTAAAAATAATTTCTGAAAAAAAAAATTAAAATCGGACTAATAGCCAATCACCACGTGGACTGAAGGAGGAATGGGGTAAGGTCGAGAGCGGTGTCGATTTATCGACACCACTCTCGACATAGGCCGCTCGACCCCAGTGTCGATAGCCACAATGGCTTCGACACACCCGTGGTCGATGAAGGGTGAGGTCGTGGGGATCGACACTGCGCTCGACGCCGGTGCTCGACCCTCTGCTGCAGCTGCTCTAAGTGAATGTATTGTGAGGAAAGAAGAATATTAGGGATGACAATAATACTCGCGGACCCGTGTCTCCGCGGGTACCTGCCCCGAATGGAGCTGGTATGAGGGTCAATATTTCAGAAACAGGGCAGGGACGAGTATGAATTTCTATATCCGATAGTATTTGGAACGGGTACGGGGATATAGATATCTGCCCCGAACTAGCCCCGAATAATTTTTGTAGTTTTATTATTTTTTAAATGATACTAATATAAACAAATTACAAAATCTATTAATTAGTATGGAAATTAAAATTTAATGAAAATCGAAAAACCACATTAAATAGACACTTTAACATTACTTTCTCTCATTCTTTATAGAATTCAACTAGTATCTCTTTTTTCTTCTTTTCAATGTGGGACAACTTATTTTTTTCTTAATTTATCCTCGATCTCTTCTCACTATTTTTAATCTCACATCGAAAATGAGTGAAAAGAGGAGTTGACTTATAAATAAGATTGTATCCATTCTTTGACTTAATCTACTTATTTTTTTTTCTTGATTTTTAGGTAATGGTAACTTTTTATTTCTAATAGAAATTTTTAATTTTAGATAATATATACTTTTAAATTGGTACCCGATGGATACCCTTCCCCCACCGGATAATTCCCGACCCGAACCCATCCCGATTTCAACGGGTATGAGGATTGATTATTTAAGCAGGTATGGAGATGTGAAAGCAATCCCCAACCCAAACCCGCCCCGTTGCCATCCCCAAAGAATATATTGATACGCTTTTATCTTTAAAGAAGAATACAAAAAATAAAGAGAGCCGATATGCTACTCACCTCTTGTGAGCATCGTTCGTGGGCACCACCATCGATTTACATATATTAACATTATTTTATTTAATTTTTGATATTGCATTTTAATCTAATACCTTAAAAAATATTATTAAAATTATTAAATCAAAAAAATATATAAAAATCGATGCTCGATTGTTTATTTATTCATTTCTTTGAAGTTAAAGGAGAAAACAACAAATCGAACATTGATTTTTATGTAATTCTTTTATTTAATGATTATAGTAACATTTTGAAGGCATTAAATTAAAATGCAATATCAAAAATTAAATAAAATAATATTAATATAGGCAAAAAATCGAGAATGGTGCTCACGAACGGTGCTCACGGGAGGTGAATAGCATATCGGCTCTCACAAATAAAAAGAATAAAAAGATGTTCAAAAGATAAAAAAATAATATTTGTATCATTTCTAATTATGGAAGGTCACACTTTATTATGGACAAAAAGAAAAAAAAAATCAGACCATACTTATTATTGGAGATTACTAGTTTAGATGAGAAATATAGAATGCCTCAATTTTAAATGAATTTGAATACAACCATGAAACAGTTCACTAGTAAGAATTGAAATTTAATGTTTCAATTACAATAAAACATGGAAGTAAAATAATTTAGCACATGCATGTTTTCTCTTTACTTTACTTTCTCTTTTTCTCGAAT
Source organism: Schizonepeta tenuifolia (assembly GCA_029490685.1). Classification (NCBI taxonomy): domain Eukaryota; kingdom Viridiplantae; phylum Streptophyta; class Magnoliopsida; order Lamiales; family Lamiaceae; genus Schizonepeta; species Schizonepeta tenuifolia. The sequence goes on along the minus strand of CM055957.1, from coordinate 77,070,849 downwards.
TCAAAAAATGAAAACAAATTAGTACCTTTTTTATAGTAGTTCCTTGCTCAGATAATGAAAAATAAAATAAAATTAAGTTTGACGTATATACATAATAGAAACACATACCAATTTTTTTTTTTTCAAACATAATATGACATGTTTACTCAAAATCTTATCCCAGTAACTTTTTTGATCATCATAAAACTTATACCAACTCTCCCAAACTGAGTTATCCAAAATTTTGAATCCCCACTTACATCTTTCCATTTTTTCACAAGAAAACAATGAAAAGAACATCAAACACAAGCAAGAAAGGCAAATAAACGATCAAGTGGTTGTTTTCCTTTACTTTTGCAACGAACAGGAAGAGAGAGGAGAGAGAAAATAGGAAGAGCGAGAAGAAGACAAAAAAGGAAAGAAAATAAGGAAAAAGAGTTTCGATATATCAGAGAAAATACCATAGTTACTCAGTTTGGAGCCAAAAAGCAAGCTTCGATGGTTCCCGGAGCCCATTGCTGTTGGTACTGTAACAGCAAAGCAAGAAACACAACGTGGGCCCCAGTTTGGAGAAATCTATAATGCTGTTGAGGCGCACAAACCCGACAACAGGGGCCCCCACCTCCACCTCCACCTCCACCTCCACCACCCTCCTACCCCCCACCCCCCACCAAACTTTCCTTCCCACTTTTCCTTCCATTTCCCTTTCTCTTTACCCAAACCTCCCAAACCCACAACCCCAATATTCCTCCCCACTTCCAGAATTTCTTCATTTCGCAGGGTTCCTAACCTAGTGTTTTCCTCTTTTAAAGATTGTTTCTTGATGCAAATTGCTCTTTCCGACGGCGGCGGCGGTGTGGTTGCGAGTGGGTCGTTTTGTACTTTGTCAAACCAGGAGAACGGCGTTATGCTGTCATCGGAGGAGTCTTCTTCGTACCCTGATGATTCCGAGTTGGAATTGGGGCTCGGACTCAGTCTCGGAGGTGGAAAGACTCGGACGAAACAGCCGCCACCGCCGGTGACCGGCGGAGGTTCTTGGGATCACTATGCAAGAATCCTGACCGCTAAAGATTTCTCCCCGGTGGTTACTGCTAAAGCTTTGTCGTCGTCATCGTCATCGTCTTCTTCCGTTACTAAAGTGAATACTAGCGGCTCCTCCGGCACCAAGAGAACCGCCGAGTCACCCTGTTCGCCGCCGGGCCGCTCTGCAATTAGGTAATTTCAATTCCTCTTTTCTCTAACCAGTTTTGTTATTATCTTGTTGATAGTTTATTATTTTGAAATGGTTAATTTTGGAAACTGTTGATGTCTATTTTTCATTTCGGATATTTGCTTTTTCCTTATTTGTTTGCCTTTAGTGGATTAATGTCAATCAGCTGTAGTTGATGTTACCTTATTGATGTTGTTGTTGATTTTGTTGAGAATTGGTACCTCAGATCATATCCTTCTTTCTCCATCTCTCTAAAAATTTAATTTACATGTATAATGAACAATCAATTTCGTAATATCTGTACAGAAACTTCTACTTTTCTTTGTATAATGTTACTAGTTCATTATGCTGAAGAATATGCTAGTCATTGTGTTTTCCTATGAGGCTTCGAATCGGAGGCATCAGTTGGAACATATTTGGGTAAAAGAAGGTTAAATTTCGATCATATTGCTTTGAATGAAAGGAGGGGCTTTTTTTTTTTTTTTTTTTTTTTTTTTTTTTTTTTGTTATATCCATATTTTTGTACCATTGTACACTTATGTTTTGCTTGTTTGCTTGTGCACATTTGTTTTGAACCTAGCAAACTATAGATGCTTAATGCTTTCTCGATGTTATCTCCGGTGCGATTAAATATTTCCATGTGCCATTTATTGAAGCAGTCAGGTTGTTGGATGGCCTCCTGTGAGAACTTATAGAATGAACAGCTTGTCGAACCATGCAAAATCACCGGTCACTGAAGAACTTTTCTCCACTGCTGATAAATGTAAAAGCAAGAATACTGATAAGCCTGTTCCTGGAGGATGCACCAACAACAATCTTTCAAAGGAGAACGGATTTGTGAAAACATCTTTGTTTGTAAAGGTGAACATGGATGGGGTTCCAATTGGCCGAAAGGTTGATCTGAATGCTCATAGCTGCTATGAGACTTTAGCTCGTACGTTGGATGATATGTTTATGCCAAGTGCAGCACTTGGGGCCAGAGGTACTATTCTATTGCATATTCAATAATATTCTATTTCATGTATATATATGATTCTACCTTGCGTTGATCCCGACAGGTGGTGAGTTTCTAGAGCATTCTATTTGTTAGACCTGTTATTTCGTCTTGTTACCTAATTTCCTGTAATATGAAACTCAAAGCCATAAAATTAGAGAAAATCATAGGTAAATTGTCGAAGTTGACGTTTCTCCTCCTTCAGTCATCTGTAGTAATTCAAGATTTTGTTAATTTGGTTTAGTGAAAGGATAATAGTTTTTTAGCTTTTCCGAATATACTAACTACTTTTTTGAGTAGCCTATTTGACGAAAGCTGTAACTGTTAGGATCAAATATGGAGGACCAAGCTTCTGTTGCTGGTAAAAGACAACCGGTTCGATTTTTGGATGGTTCATCTGACTTTGTTCTCACTTACGAGGACAAGGATGGAGATTGGATGCTTGTCGGAGATGTTCCTTGGGAGTATGTCCTTAACTACTTCCATATTTGCATCTCGTAGAATATTTATTAAAATACATGGTGTCGTGAATTTTGCTCGTATACATCAAAATTGACATGTTTTCAACACTGTAGTAGTAATCCAATTTTCTTGTTTTTGTTAGAATATTTTTGAACTCTGTGAGGAGGCTCCGGATCATGAGGACACCAGATGCTAAAGGACTTGGTACGCACTTTTCGACCTTGTCATATTACAGATTCTCATATGCACACTCTATGTGTCTCTGCTTAAATCTAGTTTCATAGTTCCACAGCTTAAATGGGCTATTGTTTGTCTTTTTTCTTCATTGTTGTAGCTCCAGGATCTCAAGAAAGGATACGGAGACAGGCAATTGCTCCCATGTAGAGAATACCCTCACCAAGACAATCTCTCTCTAGAAACATGAAGCATGAAGTCACAAAAAATTGTCGATGCTATCTGTTACCGACAAGATATATTGAGGCAATTTCCGGTTTTGGTTTGTTTTGCCTGAATGGTTTTGGTCACTTCACTTTACAGCTTATTACGTAATAATAATTCGACACATCATACATACCCTTGAGTCGGGATGCACCTGCATCTGCATGACGCGGATGCCCTTCCCTTCCCTTCCCTTCCCTTTCTCTCTCTTGTAGGTAAAGCATACCAAGCGTTGCCATTTGATACACTGTAAGTATGGAAGTGGCAAGTTTGTCTTTTATTTGTTTGTGTTGCTCTCAACAGCTAAATTCCACCTGGTTTAATGAAAGCAAAATATATCGGTTGCTTTTGTACGAGGTTGATGGGGCTTTGCAGTTTCGATCTCTCATTAAATTTATTTATGTGTTCTCGTTCTCGCTCTTGATTCTACACGCGTTTTCGTATTCTATTTGTTGAATTTGTGTGGAAGTGTGAAGGTGAGGCGTTCAATGTACATGATTGAATTATTCCCATTTAGATGTTTTTTATTGACTGTCATACTAAAGATACAAATTATTGATATGATCTTGATTTTGGAAGTACTTGACTGCGTACTGAACAACTTAAATAGACTGTTACCTTGGTTGATAGGGAAGGGATTGGATTGGATTAAAAAGACGGTTCATCTAGTCAAAACGACGCCGTTGAATATTTAGGTGGAGAAAGTAAAAAAACAGAGTTTGCCCCTTGTGGTGTATGAAATGTTTCCAAATGCAACAAAATTATGCATTAATTCCGTTTCAATACCTTCTATGTTACAAGGAGAAGACTACATCAATTTCAACTCCAACATCGTTTTCTTTATCCCTCTTTCTCTATAAGCTAATACAACTACATTACATTTAAAAAAAGAAGAAGAAAAAAGACTAAATACAAATCAAATCCAAAAAATAAACTAGTAGAAACAGAAAGAAGCATGCAATCAGATTCACAGTTCATTCACAGGTGAAATACTAAATACCGGTCTGTCTAAGTTACTAGCAGCAGCATTAGCATTAGAATTACCTCCACTGCTGCTACTTTTTCTTCGAGGCTTGGCTTCTCCGAGCATCGATACAACATCTCTCATCGAGGGCCGATCCTTAGGCAGCTTGGCAGTGCAAAGAATTGCCAAGCGTAAAACTAGAAGCATCTCTTCCTCAACATGTTTGGTGTTGCCTATACTAGGATCCAGAACTTGTTCAAGATCTCTGTTGTTCCTCATCTTTCGTCGTATCCATTCAACGATATCCACACAATCTCCGAACTCGGCCTCTAGTGGCTTCTTTCCAGTCAGAAGCTCCATTAGAACTACTCCATAGCTGTAGATGTCGATCTTCTCATCGACTTTGAGTGTGTAGCCATACTCTGTCAAGTATTAATGATTAGTTAGTTTATAAATCAATATTAATCAAAATAATCAAGTTAATAATAATAAAGTAACTACTACTCACCAGGGGCTATGTATCCATAGGATCCTGCAACAGCAGAAACTGTCTCATTTTTCTTGATCATCATTCTTGCCAGCCCGAAATCAGCCAATCTGGCCCCGAGAATGACATCGAGGAGTATGTTGTTCGACTTCACGTCTCGATGGATGACGGGCGGATGGCAGTCATGATGGAGATATACCAGACCTTGTGCAACTCCAACTGCTATATTGTACCTTGAAACCCAATCCACTAACAGATTAGCTGATTTCTTGCCATGCAAGGCCTCCCCGAGGCTGCCGTTCTTCATGAACTCGTAGATTATCATTGCATCGGAGTCGTTGTGAAGGAATCCGAGCAGCCTCACGATGTTCCTATGCCTCAACCTACCTAACAAATTCACCTCTCCCACAAAATCACCCCTGCCTCCCACCTCAACATCATTAGTTGATCTCCAAAGCTTCTTCACAGCAACTGTTGTGTTCAGCCTCTGTATCTCGGCCTTATACACCGTGCCTGTTGCCCCCATTCCGATCACGTTCGACTCCTTTATGCAAGAAAGGATGTCGTTGCTGTTGAAGCCAAGCCTCTGGAATGCCATCAATCTCCATGGCCATTTCCCATTGCTTCCTTCAAATCTTTCCTCAAAACAGCAGCTCCCATCTTGCCAGAATGAGTATAGAAATCGAGCCCCGACTCCGACTATGAAGAGAGCAACCAGAGTTGAAAGGCCAATTATCCATCCTCTGATAATGAGCCTCCTCTGCAAACTGCTGTGTCTTGATGCAAATGCTCCATTTATAGAGCAAGGTGGAAGCACGCCGCCACAGAGGCCGACATTGCCCACGAGATCATCGGGGTTGATGGTCTGAAGCATACCGTTTGAAGGGACAGAACCTTCTAGATTGTTGTGAGAGACATTGAGCATCTCTAAGGCTGGTGAGTTTCCAAAATTTTGAGGAATCCCACCAGTGAGAGAGTTGTTTGACAGATCCAAGACTGCCAATGTGGGCATCATGGCGATAGATTTCGGGATCGGCCCGTTGAATTGATTGTTTCGAAGAATCAGAGTCACGAGTTTGTCACACGAGGCAATGCTGCTTGGAATGCTTCCAAAGAAATGGTTTGAGGAGAGATCAAGAACAGAGAGAGAAGGGCAGTCTTGGAACTGATCTGGGATCTCTCCCAACAAGTTATTGCCCGAGGCTACGAAGCTTTGCAGAGATGGGATGGTGAGAATGGAGGGAGGGAGAGAGGATTGGAGGTGGTTTCTTGATACATCAATGGAGGAGAGAGAAGTAGAAGTGGAAAGATCATTTGGGATTTGGCCTACAAGGCTGTTATTTGCAAGTTCCAGTCTTTGAAGTTTCTCAAGTCTCCCAAATCCAATTGGGATTGTTCCATTTAAGAGATTGTTTTGCATCCTAACTCGAATGAGGGATGCACATGTCGATAATGTGGCTGGAATCGGGCCAGAAAACGCGTTGTTGAAGAGGATGAGCTTAGTGAGGTTACCTTTGCTGCAGAGAGTTGCTGGAATTAGGCCGGAGAATGAATTTGATGAGATATCAAACCATTCTAGAGGCGAAAACTCGCCAAGATCGTCTGGCAACGGGCCGGTTAACGTGTTGTTCCATAGCTCGAGCACTGCTAGCTGAGAGAGTGTACTAATGGCTGCAGGGATTGTACCAGAGAGCTGATTGCCCATTAGATTCAGCAACTGCAAGCTGCTGAGATCACCTATCTGGGCTGGAATCTCTCCGGTTAACGCGTTGTCGGAGAGATCGAGCAGCTGCATTGAGGTCATGTTGCCAATCTCTAATGGAATCTCTCCTTGAAGATTGTTGTTGTACAAGAACAATGTGTTGAGTTTCTTGAGTTTTCCTAGCTGAGGTGGGATTGAGCCTTCAAGATTGGCTATGGCAAGATCAAGGTACTTGAGATTAGTGAGATTTCCAAAATGTGGAGGAATCCCACCTTCAAACTCATTGTAACCAAGAACAATTGTTTCAAGAAATGACAATTCACCAATCTCTGATGGAATTTCGCCGGTGAGATTGTTCCCGGATAGGCCGAGATACTTCAATCTCTTCAAATTCTTGTAGTTTCTCGGAATGCTGCCGGTGAAGAAGTTCCCCCTCAGATCGAGGCTCTCGAGGAGCGTTGCGTTGGCAAGATCCTGGGGGAGGTAGCCGGAGAAGTTGTTGCCGGAGGCATTGACAGATACCAATCCTGGGGCAGCTCCGAGGCCGCCTGGGAACTGATCGATGAAGAAGTTGTGGCTGAGGTCGAGGATCTCGAGTGCTGTTAGATTGGCTAATGTTGCTGGAAACGGAGAGGCGAAGGCGTTGTAGCTCAGGTTGAGAAAGGTGAGAGTGTGGAGTAGTTGGATATGATCGGATACGCTGCCGGAGAGATTCATGTGTGAGAGATCGAGCTTTTCGACTGCGCCGTTGGAGCTGCATTGCACTCCACTCCAGCTGCAGTGAAGTGAACAAGTGTTGTTGGTAGCTAACACTTCCCAACTCTTGAGGGAATTTAATGGATCGATTAGGGTTGACTTTATGGTTACAAGGATTGATTGTTGGTCGCTCTCTACCACCTTTGATTGGCATAGAACTAGAATGGAAGTCAAGATGGAAAGTAGGAGCAACACTAGTTTGTCATTCAACTTCATTTTTCTGTTTTATTGTTAGATTTTGTTGCTGCTACCACCATCATCAATTTGGTGTTATTAAAACGGTAGTAGTGAAGAGTGAGAGGAAGATCAAATGATTACTTAGTCTTTCAATATATACTATATGTTGGGATTGGATTAGTGATCATTTTTAATTAAAAAGTAAGGTGATAGAGCGGAGGAGCAAACTCGTGAGATCTTGGGTAGTGCCCAGCTGTTAATTAAATAGGCATGGAATTAAACTAATTTGGGTTTTTCCTGAAATCTAAGCCGGCACCAAACATGGGAAGAATGTGGTGCCACTGCTCTAATTTTTACTTATAGTATTTTCTTTTCATGGAGCAACTTAGACTGTCTGCAGTTGTGCTGTCTTTAAGGGGTGTCTTTAAGGATTTTTTGGAGATAGAGACAGTGAGTTGCAGTGGGACTGTCTCTAAGGATGTCTCTAAGGAATTTCTGAATTTGTATTTTGCATTAATTTTAATAAGAAAAATTGAATTTTTCATTAATTTAAACAAATAACTAGTACAATACATTAATTGAAATAAAACAAATAAAAACATTACATTAATTGAAATTAAACAAATAAAAAACATCCTACTCGTCAACTGCTCCAATTCGGCTCCAAAGATGCTCGATCAAATCATTTGTGAGCTGATGATGCTTCCTTACATCTCTCAATGCGGCGTCCCGTTTGAGAAAATTCTTCCATGATTGCGGTGCGGGGACATGAGTAACATTACTACCCGGCCTTGTTTCTGTGTCCTCTCTTCAGTTCTCAGCATTCTCCCTCTCGTCTTCAATGATCATGTTGTGCAAAATAATGTACGTAAACATGATGTTGCGGAGGTGCTTTGTGTAAAAGTTCCGCGCCGGGTTCCGGATAATTCCCCAACGGGCCTAAAGAACACCGAATGCCGGTTCGATATCCTTCCTCGCCGCTTCCTGCATCTTCTTGAACCGCGCCACCTTCTTGTCCGTTGCAATCGGAGGAGCCTTGATCAGAGCAGCCCAATCCGGGTAGATCCCATCGGTTAAGTAGTAACCACCGTCGTAGGGTTTTCCGTTCACCACGTACTGGCACGACAGAGCACGTTCTTCAAGCACGTCCTCAAATAGGGGCGACTGATTGAGGACGTTGATATCGTTGTTGGAGCTGGCTGCTCCAAAAAAGGCGTGCCAGATCTATAAGTCTTGAGACGCCACCGCCTCAAGAATCAAGGAAGTCACGCCTATATCTCCTCGAGTGTAGGCAACCGACCACGCCTTCGGGCAATTCCTCCACGCCCAGTGCATGCAGTCCAGGCTACCGAGCATCCCCGGAAAGCCGTGCCTCTCCTCGTGCATCCGCAGCAGCCGAGCGGTGTCTTGTGCATTTGGCCTCCTCAAATACACGTCACCGAATAGGTTGATAACACCTTTGCAGAACTTTCGGAGGCAAAGACGGCCGGTGCTATCGCCGATCTTCAAGTATTCATCGAATGTATCTGGCGCTCCACTGGTGGCTAGTTGGCGAATGGCCATTGTGCACTTTTGCACCGACGTGAGGCCCCATTTGCCGGTTGCATCTTGCTTGTGCTGGAAGTATTGCACATTCTACTCCAACGCTTCACAAATCCTCAAGAACAGATGCTTGTGCATCCGAAAACGCCGGCGAAAAAATGTTGGGGCGCACGTCGGGTTGTCGTTGCAGTAGTCGGCCATCAACTGCTGCAGGGCCGCCTCCCGATCGCGGTGTACGACCGTCCTCTTCACCTTCTTTTTTTTCTTTTTGGCGATGAATCGAGCCGTAACAGCTTGGAGGTTCGTCACCATCGACATAATCTCGTCGTCGGTGCCATGGAAAGAGTAGCCGGTTGAGGAGTCGGACGACGAAGACATTTTTTTTTGCAAAATATTTGAGAGAAAATAAAAGGAGGAAGATGAATTTGGTGTGGAAAAAATTGTGGAATGAAGTATATATTTATAGGGATGAATTACAAAAAAAAAAAAAAAAAAAAAAAAAAAAATCGGCTGAATAGCCGTTGCTTGTTCGATTTTTTTTTGACGCGTGCATTGCACGCGCATTGCACGCGCCTATTTAAAAAAAAAGAAAATTGAAAAATGCATCGCGTGGCGGCCACGCGCCATCTCGAGACTGTCTCGTCGACACGAGACGGTCTCAAGCCTCCCCGCCTTGCACCGCGTCGTCTCGTCGCAACGGGTGTCTCGAGCCCCCGTCGAGACACCCTGCTGCACACAGCCTTAGATGTCAAACTTGAACACAAAAGCTGCTCATAAATTAATAGCAGTACATAGTTGTTTTATGCAAATTCTTTTTTCTTTTTTGAAGTCATGCTATAGACTATAGTGACTGTAAATTATTGGATTTAATCATCGTAATTTACCTATGTGACGTGTATTTCAAAGTTTAAACAATTAGCTGCAGACATAAAATGCAGAGAGAGGGAGAGAGAGAGGTTATTAGTTAGTACTTACATAAATTACATTATTGTATTTGTATTTGTATTTGACATAGTATATTATTTTATTGTATAAAATGGGATCCTCAATGATTTGGATCGGTTAATGTGAAGATTGTTAGGTTGTGATGAAAGAGGAGTCTTACATGAATGACAACATCATATGCGACCTACTCCATTAACTGTTCCGGCAGAATGTATTAATTAAGACATAATTAGAAAATAATTATATTAATAAATAAAAGGGATAATTGCCGAACAAAATAACGACTTTTATCCTATTTTCAAAATTCGCTAGGACTTTAGAATGTTTTTCACTCATACCATCTATTTTCCATTTGTAAAAATGCAATATCTATAAAATTTTCATCAATAAAATGATTTCGTTTTAACAGTGGCTTATGCCTTATGGTCCTGATTTAATAGATCATTTTTGTAATATTGCAAAGGGTTAATTATATTCCAGCAATTTTGAGTTGATCTTAAGAGTATTTTGTTCCCTTTGGAATTTATTTGTCATCAAGTGCTTACGCTACTTTGCTCCTTTTTCAAGAAACACGCTAACTTTTCCAACCAATATTTGTGTTAAAATATTCATCATTTGTCTAAAACTGCCTATCATCTATATTTATATTTATACTGATATAAACAAAATATATTTTACCTATTATATCTTTATAATATATTTAATTCAAAGGTAACTAGCGTGTAGCCCGTCGAAAATCGACGGGAAATTATTATTTAGTAAAATTATAATAAAAATATTGTCTATTAATTATTTTTAAGTTTTACACTTTGTGTGAGTTTTGTGTGCGTGTTTGAAGTCAGCTCGTCTACCCCCATAGTTCAAGGTCGGAATCTTCCCGTCGACTATAATTCTGAAAAAGTTGAAACGTCAGTTTGGAACGACCCGTCTACCCTTATGGTTCTAAGTCGGAATCCTCCCGTTAAGTTAAACTTCCGTAATTGAAACAACCTGTCTACCCCTATGGTTCAAGGTCGAAATTCTCTCATCAACCACGATTATGAAAAAGTTGAACCGTCGATTTGGAATCGACTCGTCTACCCTCACGGTTTCAAGTCAGAATTCTCCCGTTATGTTGAATTGTCGTAATTGAATCGGCTCTTCTATCCTCACAGTTCCAATCAGAATCAGCCCGTTGACCATGATCATAATTTTTGTGGACAATAAAATAAATGAATCAAAAGTGCACGGAAATAAATAATTTATATAATAGGACTTAATAAGTGATCATATTAAATTTTTAATTAACATTAAACTATTTATTGATCAACTGATTGATTGGGTCCCATTTTTATAGATAATTTTTAAAGTTTTCTTACTTCTCAAAATTAATGTGGGACAAAAATATATTTGGCTCTCAAAGAAATTGCCCCACATCGATTTTATATGAGAATTGTGATGAATCATTTTGACAGCAAATATTTCTTTGTCCCGTATTGATTTAGATGATTCATTTTGACAGCAAATATCTCTTTGTCCCATATTAATTTACAAAAAATATTTAGAGAAAAAAATGATTTTCATTTTGTATCATAAAAATTTACTCCTATCATCCTAATTAGATGTAAAAATATTACAAATATCAAATATCAAATTATTATGATTAAACAAAATATTACTATGATAACATGTTTTTGGATCCTAATTGGATGTAAATATGTCGATGAAATCTATATATAATATAAAATTTATAATGTGTTAATTGGATGGATGGAAGTTTTGGATATCTTAAATTGAATGTGAATATGAAAAAATGGACGAAATCTGTATGTATGTAATTTAAAATATGGTAATTGGATGTAAATAATAACTAAATATGGATAGAAATATATAATCATAGTATAGTAGTAGTAGTAGTAGTAGTAGTAGTAGTATATATATATATATAACGAAGTTTACGTTTGCACTATGTGGTACGCTCACGATTCTCCATTCTTATTTATCTTTATTCTCGTATTTTTGGCATTATTAATCTTATATTCAGTATAAAACTATATAATATGTAAAAGTAAAGGTCAATTATATATCATATATATCCTATCAATTTATTGAGGATATATATCATCTCAATGCATACATACATATTGTATTAATTTATTTTTCTAAATCTTCGCAAGTTACATAGTGACTTCACAATTCATATTATTTTAATTTAACAAAATACAATTTAAGATGTTCCAAACTTCTACGTCTCCATTGTGAATAATACAAAAACAAACACAATAAGAATTAGTTTTATATTAATTACTCATGCTTTAATCCCACATCGAATTTTTAGTATTTCAAGTTGATTGGGAACCTATATAAAAGGATTTGATGTAATGTGTAATTTTCTCATCTGCAATTGTTTGTCTATCAGTTGCCACCAATTTGACTAATTTAGTAATTATTAATTGGTCAAATAAATAAATTTATTTAAAAAAAAAAATTAAATTGACTAATTATAATTATTAAGTTGGCAATATTAATTTATCTATGTAAATAATTTAATTTTAATTTTAATTTTTTTTCTCTTGCTTATTATGTTTCTCAGAAAAATTTTAAGTGCAATAATACACCCTCCGACCCATTGAACAGAAAATTTGAAAAGAAACATCTTATGAAAATCAAATAAAATTTTTTATATATAAGATTACGAAACACCACAATAATCGATATGTCTATTTGCTAACTTCCCCGCTCCCCTTTACCGATCTATTAATTAATTGCATTAGACCAATCTATTACTTACAAACCTATTAATTATCAATTGGCTTACAATATGATTAGATTGTCATGAAAAAAAAAAATCAGATTTTTCCCCATATTTCTTTTAATCACATTAAAGTCTTATAGATAATCAAATGAATTACTATATATTTAATTCTAATCCTATGAAAAATAGAGTTAATTTGGTTCACGTTAATTACAGTATTAAATTAGATGATATATCTATATGATTTTATACGGGATAGAAAACTTAAAATAAATAGGAATGAAAAAAAAAAACTATAGTAATTTCAAGTAAATAAAAGAAATTGTATTATTTAGCCTTGAGGTGGTAGGCGTGATATTATAAGTATATAATTATGATATAATTTGATTATATTAAGAATTTTATATAGTTAAAGGTAGGCGTCACAAAATTGATATATAAATTAAAGTAGATGTTAATTAGATAGAATTTGATATATATGTAATTATTAATTAGAATGTATACATATTTATAAAAAAGTGTCTAAATATCTTATCCCAAATCGCTTTTGAATAAGATTCGAGTCTTAAAATTAAACTATAAAAATATAGTAGTTATTTATTCGGCCGATTAATGAATAAATTGGTCAAATAAAACTCCTACAAAAAATAATTATCTATTCGGCCAATTAATAAATTGACCAAATTAAATTAAACTATAAAATATAGTTATTTATTCGGCCGATTAATAAATAAATCGGCCAAATAAAACTGGTGGAGCAAAAGATGAGAAAATACACATTGATTCTAGGTATTTATAGGCTTTTCAATAGGTGAAGTTTCATTCAGAAATCGATGTGGAACACAAGATTTTAGTATAGATATTTAAAATCTATTATTTTACATTTAAAAATTTAAAAATTCGAGAATTTAGATAAATATGAATGGAGGAATATAAGGGGTGCCACGTAGGATTTTTTCAAAGTAAGAATCATTTTCCTTTTAGTAATATAACTAGCGTATAACCCGTCGAAAATCGACGGAAAATTATAAAAATCAATAAAATTATTAAATAGTACTAATATGTGATTGTTTAAAAAAATATTATTTATTAATTATTTTAGCGTTAAATAATTCGATTATGCAATCTACTAAACTCGCTTAGAATTTATATCTCTTGAATACATCTTAAATTCAATTAAAAAGTAATTTTACCACATGTTTACCTCTCAAACCCATATAGTTATGTTTTTTTAAAAATTATAAATAATATATTCTCATTACTTTCGATAATTGTTAAAACTCTATTCTTCTACAAAATCGATGTGGGCAAAAATATATTTCTCTCTCAAAGCAAAACGACTCTTAAGCTGAATCTTTTAGCTTTTTATGAAGAAAAAGAGACAAGAGAAGGAGCGGGTAGTGAGAGAGAGAAAGAAGAGAGATATATAGATAGCGAATAATACTATAGATATTAAGATTGTCTATAAGATGAAAGTGACCCTAAATACCCCACATTATGAATTCAATACAAGATTAAGAAAAAAAAGTAAGTTAAACCACCGCTCCACAAACATCCCGTCTGCCCCGACGCTTCCGACCTAGAACCGGCCTATTGACTACAATACTGATTTTAAATTATATAAATAATCATCTTCCAAATATATTCACAAAAAAAAATTAATGATGGCATTTGTTTTCTTTTTATCTAAAATTAATATTTAATTTTATACATAACTATATTTAAAAAATATTCACACAATATTCAATAAATAAAAATGTAATTAAAAATTGTAGTATTATATAAATAATCATCTTCCAAATATATTCATAGAGAAATAAATAATGACATTCGTTTTCTTTTTACCAGCTTCGAGAATAACTTTTTTAACTGAGAATAGAACTTCAAGAGTTGTTTCACTATTTACTTGGTAGTTTTTCTTTTTTACAAAACTTTATATGTAATGATTGTGATTCATAAAATTATTTAGTCAATGATATAAGATAAAATTCGACCATAAATATCCTTAATTTTATGAGTTCAAAATTATATAATATATTAAAAAAAAGTTGTCCCGCAAGTATTGAATTGGCCCCTCTACGCGCACGATTCTTGGTAAGAATTGGCTCGTTGATAAATCATTAGTAATTTTTCTGCCAATTTTCTACATATTCTATTTTTTAATATATTAAAAAAAACGCTGTCCCGCACGTACTGAATTGACCCCTTCTACGCGCACAATTTTTGGTCCTAATTAGCTCGTTGATAAATCGTTAGTAATTTTTCTGCCAATTTTTCTGCATATTCTATGTTTTCCAACGGAGGAGATTAATCAAACAATTTGAGATGATGTGTTTAAGATTATTCAAACTTGTTTGAAATTTATATACTCATACTTGTTTAAAATTCGATTAAAAAATTAGTCATTTGCGTTCCTTTCTGGAAAAAAATCCGTATATTAGTCTACCGCCACAGAACTACGTCGGAACTGGCCCGTTGACCACGACTCTGATTTATAAGTGCGTAGTTCCAAAAATTTAATAAAAATAATGATTGTACTATTCGTTATCGTCCTTAATCGTATAGTAATATTCGTTAATTAAAATTATAGATTATGCAAAGTTGGAAACCCAACTATAAATAACGTAAACATTATTTCATGGATGACGATCATAGATTTTAGAGAATACATGGAAAAAAAAACATAAAATGAAAAATTTCTCGAGTTGAGATAACCGTCGATTGGGAAAAAAAATTGATTGTACTTATTCATTCTCATCTTAACTGTATATTAGTAATATTTACTAATTACAATTATAAATTATGCAAAGTTAGAAACCCAACTACAAATAACGTAAAAATCAATTCATAGATGACGATTCTAGATTTTAGAAAATAGATGAAAAAAATGAATAAAATGAAAATTTTAAAATTAATAGGATTAAAGAATAAAAATGTGTCACGTGGGATTATTTATCTATTCGGCCAATTAATAAATTGACCAAATTAAATTAAATTAAACTATAAAAATATAGCGGCCAATTAATAAATAAATTGACCAAATAAAACTCCTACAAAAAATAATTATATATTCGACCAATTAATAAATTGACCAAATTAAATTAAATTAAACTATAATATGTGATAGAGTAAGAAAAATATTATTTGTTAATTATTTTAGGGTTAAATCATTTGATTATGTAATATACTAAACTTGCTTAGAATTTATATGCCCTTGAACACATCTAAAATTCAATTAAAAAGTAATTTTACCACATGTTTACGTCTCAAACCTATATAATTATGGCTGTTAAAAATTATAATCTAATATATTCGCATTACTTTCGATAATTTTCAAAGCTCTATTTTTCTACAAAACTGATGTGGGCAAAATTATATTTGTCTCTCAAAGGAAAGCGACTCTTAAACCGA
The DNA here is from genome assembly GCA_029490685.1 of Schizonepeta tenuifolia. Lineage (NCBI taxonomy): Eukaryota > Viridiplantae > Streptophyta > Magnoliopsida > Lamiales > Lamiaceae > Schizonepeta > Schizonepeta tenuifolia. Next base: position 77,055,048 of record CM055957.1, on the reverse strand, counting down.
ATCTTAGCTTTTTATGAAGAAAAAGAGGCAAGAGGATGAGCGGGTAGTGAGAGAGAGAAAAGAGATATATAGATAGCGAATAATACTATAGATGTTAAGATTGTCTATAAGATGAAAGTGACCCTAAATACCCCACATTATGAATTCAACACAAGATTAAGGAAAAAATAATATATTAAACCACCGCTTCACAATCATCCCCTCTACCCCGACTGTTCCGACCTGGAACCGGCCTATTGACTACAATACTGATTTTAAATTATATAATCCAAATATATTCACAAAAAAATTAATGATGACATTTGTTTTCTTTTTATCTGAAATTAATATTTAATTATGTACATAACTATATTCCAAAATTATTCACACAATATTAATAAAAAAAAAATTAATTATAAATTGTAGTATTATATAAATAATCATATTCCAAATATATTCATAGAGAAATAAATGATGACATTCGTTTCCTTTTTTACCAGCTTCTAGAATAACTTTTTTAACTGAGAGTAGAACTTCAAGAATTGTTTCACTATGTACTTGGTAGTTTTTCCTTTTTACAAAACTTTATGTGGAATGATTGTGATTCATAAAATTATTTTGTCAATGATATAACATAAAAGTTGACCATAAATATCCTTAATTTTATGAGTTCAAAGTTATATAATATATTAAAAAAAAAGTTATACCGCAAGTACTAAATTGGCCCATCTACATGCACTATTCTTGGTCGGAATTGGCTCGTTGATAAATCGTTAGTAATTTTTCTGCCAATTTTTCTACATATTCTACGTTTTACAATGGAGACGAATAATTAAACAATTTGAGATGATATGTTTAGAATTATTCAAATTTGTTTGAAATTTATATACTCATACTTGTTTAAAATCCGATTAAAAAATTAGTCATTTGTATTCCTTTCTGAAAAAAAATTCGTATATTAATTTACCGCCACAGTTCTGCGTCGGAACTGGACCGTTACCCACGACTCTAATTTATAAGTGCGTAATTTATAAAATTTGTTTAGAATTTATATAAATCCACAATTTTAATAAAAATAATGATTGTACTATTCGTTATCGTCCTTAATCGTATAGTAATATTCATTAATTAAAATTAAAGATTATGCAAAGTTAGAACCCAACTACAAATAACGTAAAAATTATTTCATGGATGACGATTATAGATTTTAGAAAATACATTGGAAAAAAAACATAAAATGAAAAATTTCTTGAGTTGAGGTAACCGTCGGTTTGGAATTGGCTCGTTTACCACCACGGTTTCGGGTCAGAATTGGCCCGTTGACCACGATTTTGATTTATAAATGCATAATTTATGACGATTCTAGATTTTAGAAAATACATGAAAAAAATAATAAAATAAAAATTTTAAAATTAATAAGAATAAAGAATGAAAATGTGTCACGTAAGATCCCGAGTTGAGGTACCCGTCAGTTGGGAATTGACCCGTCTACCTAATTAATTGACAAATTAGAAATTACTTAGTATTTTTTATCAAATTAAATAAAAAAAATATTAGACTATTTCCAAATTTAATTCGGTCAACCAATAAATTATCCAAACTATTTTGGAACAATTTGTTCTGTCAACTAATAAATTGGTTCCCTAATAAAAATAATTATCTATTCGGCCAATTAATAAATTGACCAAATTAAATTAAATTAAACTATAAAAATATAGCAGTTATTTATTCGGCCGATTAATAAATAAATTGGCCAAATAAAACTCCTACAAAAATAATTATCTATTCGGCCAATTAATAAATTGACCAAATTAAATTAAATTATTAAACTATAAAATATAGTCATTTATTCGGCCGATTAATAAATAAATTGGTCAAATAAAATTGGTGGAGTAAAAGATGAGAAAATACACATTGATTCTAGGTATTTATAGGCTTTTCAATAGGTGAAGTTTTATTAAGAAACCGATGTGGGACACAAGATTTTAGTATAGATATTTTAAATTTATTATTTTACATTTAAAAATTCAAAAATTTGGGAATTTAGATAAATATGAATGGAGGAATATAAGGGGTGCCACGTAGATTTTTTCAAAGTAAGAATTATTTTCCTTTTTGATTGTCCCGAAACGAGTTACTGGTATATGGGGGGGGAATACACCAGTTAGGATTTTAAAACTTAACCCCAAAAAAAATCTCTTCAACTGAGTAAAAGGACTCAGTTAGAAAGTCACAGCTGAGTAAGCAACCTCAGCTGGAAGAGTGTAGCTGTGCGGAATGTGGTGGAAAAATAAACTCGTTAAAACAACTCACGCTTTTAAGCTCGGTTGGTCAAGAACCAAAACAGCTCGGTTGAAAATGTGCAAATGCAATTTGTATGCCGGTTAGATTGGTCAGTTAGAAATGCAAATAGCAACTGAATGAAAATAAACACAGACACACGGGATTTAACGTGGTTCAGAGATAACCCTCCTACGTCCACGGGGAGATGTGAATCCTCACACCTCAGTCCAAGTTCTTCTGGACAGTTCCACACAGCTTACCCGGACTGTGCAACCGTTGCAATAAGTTTACGGGTACTTATCAACCTTCACAGTTAAGTTTATGGGTACTTAACAACCTATGTCAAGTTTGCGGGTACTTGACGACCTGACTACTCAATTACAGGAAGAGTAAGGTCCTAGCAAACACTTTTTAGAGTGTGGATGGGTTTTCCAACTACAGCTCGATCACGAATGAGAGTTGGATCTAAGGCTTGAACGAATAAACACTCAAACTAAGATCTAAGACAGATTTTCACTCTATGAACCCTCAGCTACTAATGTTCTATCACTCTTGAACTCTCAGCTGCTGATGTTCTTAGAATAGGATTTTTGCAGATTTTTCTTTTGCTTGATTCTCTTGTGATTGCACTTCTCTGTCTCGCGTGTGTGTTGTGTCCCTCTCGAATGAGAGAATGCCTCTATTTATAAGCGGAGAGTATCAACTAGCCGTTGGAGGAGCTGTTGATCTTTGATCGTTGAAAGCGATGGCTTGTCTCTTATCTCTGCAGACTTTCCCGATATGGCATCTGAGTTCTTCTGCTTTCCATCTGAGACAGCCTTGTGTTGGGCCAGATGGGGTAATGACTGAACGGTCAAACCCTCATGTGACTTCCTTTTGAAATTCAAATCTTAACCTTTCTGACAGTCAACCTTGGTTAGTCGGTTGAAAGTCTTGATCTTCATCTGAGTGGTCTTCAGCTGATGTTCTGATCTGTTGGACTCTCAGCTGACTTTGAACTTCAAGCAGTTGGACTTCTTGGTTGAATTCTACAACTGAGGTTCTGAAACTGAACACTCAGTTGTCTTCTTTGTATTTACTCAGTTGGGTTTGAACCCTCAGATGACTTCCTTTTCATCTGATGTTCTCTTCCTTTGTACTGCTTCTCATCTGATGAACCCTCAGTTGGTTTCCTTCACAACTGATGTTCTGAAGACTTCCCCCTTTTTGCATCGGAACAAAGAGCTCTCAGTTGTATTTTATGACAGCTGATGTTCTGTTTGAGTGATGCCTTGTTGCCATCTTCAGCTGGAGACCTGTAAAGATAAAATCTTAACTTTGCTCAAACAGCGAGCCTAAATTCTAACATTAGGTTCTGGCAACATCTACTCGGTTGGGGTCAGTCGGTTTTGGCTTTCATCAAAACTTATACTAATAAATTTCCCAACAATTTCTCTCTTTTTGATGATGCCAAAACCACTTACAATCTTTAAACCACTATTGATCTAAAACTCACTAACTTATCTAATATCTCAGCTGAAATTCTAGACAGTCTATAAGATAAAGACATCAAAGGGTTAGCACAGTTATAACATGATATTGAAAGACTGCGATTCATAGCTTGGACAATGAGATATTGTGCGTCAAGTTGAATCGTATTATATACTTTGAAGTTTTGGTTACAACTGTAGATTACAAGGTTAAGCACAAAACAGATAACAAAAAAAATACAACAGTTGCTTCAAAAACTACAACATCTAAAAACAAAACTTCATCAGCTCAAAAAATACTGTTGATCGTACTTGCTGAAGATACGGTCAAAGATCTCCTTCTTCGCATTCGACTCAATCCCAGTGTTGACACCATGTTCCTTGCAGACCTGCCTCGCCTCAGCCATGATCGTATTTCTGTTTGGCGTGCTCGTGCCTTTTATCATCTGAGGGCGGTATATGCACTTCTTTGGAACTGGAACGGTGTTAGGATCGAGCTGAGCATTCAGCATGGCTCGCTTGAACTGATTAAACATTCCAGGGTCTCCAGATCTGAGTTCCCACAGGGCTTGCTTGAAGGCTTGCCTTGGGTCTTCAGTCGAATAGACTTTCCTGTAATAGAAGTCATTGATAAATTCATGCTTGAATTGCTCCCAGTCGTCGTTCCACTCAGCATTCATCCACTTGTCAACATGTGGGAACCGAGACGGGAGCGGAGCATTCTTCTGCAACTGATGGGTCGACTTCCTAGCCTCAGCCTTCATCTGGTGCTTGTTGATTCTTCGCACGCTCCGACTGGCTTTGTTCCTGTCGACTTTCTTCTCCACCTTGACCAGTTCCTTCTCGAACTTGGCCACCTTCTTGGCCTGATCGGCAGCGAACTTCTTGATCCAAGAGGGATTCAAGTACTTTTCCTTTGGCTCCCCCATAGCTTTGGCAGCTTCGATGCAATCTTCAACAGATATTCCTCCGTCAAGTTCGACATCGAGCTCGGCCGTAAGCTCGGCTACGAGGTCGTGGGAGACTTCCAGTTCGGGCTGCGATCCTTCAGCTTCAGCTTCAGCTCCTTCAGCTGGCACTCCTTCTCCCTGCTGAGCTCATTCAGCTTGCTGGAGAACAGCTTTCCCTCGTCCAGCAACAGCTGCAGGCTCCTTGTCTTCCCCCTTTTTGGCATCATCCAAAAGGGTGGCAACGGTGCCATCCAGGTAGGTCAGGTTGGCCTCAGCTTGTTGAACGCGGGAGAACAGTTCGTCAACAGCGTCCTTCTCTTCCACCTTCTTGGCCAACTCTAGGTCTTGGCGCTCCTGCTCAGCTCGTTGCACGGCTGCAAAGGTCGCAGAGACCTCTTTGTGGAGGGCGACGAACTCAGCTCGGAATGATGCGAACTGAGACATCCACTCCTGGTCTTGGGTCTGCTGGAACTTCGCCAGGTCAGATTCAGCAACGGTCTTGAAAATGTTGAAATCCGAGCTGAGACCCTGAACGGCCTTCCTTAGAGCTGAGATCTCCGAGCTGGAAGAAGAGGTGAGATCATCGAACTTCTGTTGCAGGGAAGAGGAAAGGTTTTCCAACTGATTCTTCAAGCTGGCATTCTCTGCCGTCAGCTGCTGCATCCTGTCAGCTTCCTCCTCCTTGCTGAGCTGGATCTTATACAGTATTTCCAGCCTCAACTGGTTGACCCTCTCCGAGATCAGCTCACAGATTGTATCAGATGAGAGCGCTGGTTGTTCGGAGGGTCCGGGCAGGTGTTGTGGTTGTGGCTGGACAGAAGGCTCCGTGACAACCAAGGCAGATCGGCTGGCGAGGTAGGCCTTGAGCTTCTCTTCTTCTCTCTTGGCCGCCTCATTAGCTGCGTCGACGTCCTCCATGCATGAGGCATTCTTGGCCAGCATCTTGTCAAGAAACTGAACAGCTCCAGGATTATTGCACAGTTCCCTGGTGTCTGTCCCTTCTTGGATGCTCTTGTCCAGACGTCGTCGTAGCACAGCCACCTTCTGGTTGTAAGCCACCTCCAGGTTTTGGTAGTCGAAGTATTCCCTCAGGTTGGACTCTTCGACCTTCAACATGTCCCAACCATGGATCCTGAGGGTTTCCTCCTTTACATACCAATAGCTGAATATGACGCTGAATTGGTAGAGCAGTTCCGTCCCGAAAACAGTAAAAATGGGCATCGAGGCTGCCTCGGGGAACATCCCAATCAGCTTGCGGAAGCAGTAGCTGAGTCTTCCTTCATATTCAGCCAGGATCGCCTGGCGGTTGTCTTCTTCATCAATGGGTGTGGGTTCAATATCGAAGGTTACGGGTTCGATGGTTTCATCAACGTTGGCCGAAGGAATGGTCACAACGTTGACATCGAGCGAGAGGCTTGGAATATCTGACTGAGGACCAGTTGAGAGAACTGGATCCTCTTTGGATGGTGAGTCGGCTGGCTCAATGGTTTCTTCAGACACAGGTGGGATTACCTGGCTGGCATCAGCTCCAGTTTGACTGTCGTAGGACTCCTCAAATGAAGAAGAGTCATCTGAGGAGGAGCTGGAATCCTCCACTTGGATTTCCACGTCTTCAGCTGCTTCCTCCTGACGTGGTTGAAGAATAAACCCAGCTGGGTCAACCGATTGGCTGGATTCGGTTGACTCCTTCTCCTCAGCTGGCTTGACCACCACTGGACTTGTTGTAGATGGTTGAGCCGCTGGCTGGACGATGCGAATCCTGGGCCTCTTCTGGAGGGGTTCCTCCTCTTCTTCTTCTTCGTCTTCCTCTTCCTCAGCTACCTCCTCCAGCTGGCGCTTCGCTGGCTTGGACCTCGAAGGGCGGCGAGCAGATGACTCCAAAGCTGGCTTGGGGGCACCCTTGGGAGTGTAAACAGCCTCCACAATGTCCCTTGCCTTCTTGGCTGTGGGGAACAGCGTCAGCTTGCTGAATGGAGTGTCCTCACTCCCTTCCCATGTCAGCGGGAGACCCTTTGTGGCTTGGAGGATGAGGGCAGAGATTTTTGTCCCGAAGTTGAGTGTCCCCTTGACACTCATCAGCAGTTCTCCGGACTCAGCTGTCGTCTCGGAGATTTTCTGCTTCTCCATCATCAGCTGGCTCTCAAGAAAGCCCAGCCAGTCAACCTGGTGCAGCTCTTCCAGTGCCTTCTGTTGCTTGAGCTTTGGTCGGCTAATGTCACCAAAGGCTCCACCATATCCGAAGGCGCACTTGGAGATTACGTCGAAGAGAAGTCGGTGCGCCGGCTTCAGCTTCGTCCTTTGCATGCTCCCCTTCAATGGTTCGGGAACAAGAAGGATGGTTTGAAGGAAGGAATCAGCTTCCTTGTCAGTGAAGTTCCCCAGCACATCTGTGGCTTCGCGATTTCTGGGGATGATCTTCTCTAATTCCTTCGATACTTTAGATTCTACGACGGTGTCTTCTATCGTCCGGGAGGTTCTGTGTCGTTGCTTGCACGGAATGATCGTGACAAGCCCATCTTCTGCAACTCGCTGCAGATTCCGGTAGAAGTGTACGACCTGCTTCCTGAGCAACTGGGACCTAGAGAGAGTTGCCCAGTCGAGCAGATGGTGGTCGGATAGAATGGCGGCGACGGGGGCAAGTTCTGGCGAGGTGAGAGCTGCTGTGGAAAGAATCTGTTCAAAATGAATCTTTTACATCACCATGTCGAAAGATTCCTGGAAGGTAGCAGGCTCTGTGGAAACTATCTTCTTAGAAGCTTTTGATTTGGGCGCCATCTCGAGGAGATATATATGCAAAGAAGAAGAAAATCTTTACTGAAAATGGTGAAACAAAATCGGAGAGGATGATGAATAGTAATTAAAGATATGCACGAAATAAGAAGGTAAGGATCACTTCCTGATTTGCCGTATTATATAATCTTTGACTCGGATAAAATCAACGGCTGGGGTTAAATGGCGCGAATCTATCAACGGCTGAGATTATGCGACTGTTGGGTAATTTTGACTGATACTCCACGCGCGCGAGTGAGAAGGTGAATAGTTTGAGGTGTCAGCCCAGTCGCACTATAAAGTAAGGCTATAGGAGTTCAGCCAGACTTTACATTAAATGCGACATGATGACTTGTTTAGTTTAGCTGACATTTTCAGGAATGTTTGAATTTATTTCAAACATTCTCATTTAATATCATAACACCTTCAGTCATAAATGATACCTGCCAGCTGATGTCGAGATCAGCTGTATACCTCAGTCGAGTTCATCAGTTGCCGCATACCATCAGCTGACTAGAGTTCGTCTGTTCAGCTGATGTTTGATATCTTCAGTTGGCAATTCGTATCTGAGATTCCCCCTTCATCTGAGCTTCCCCCTCAGATGGATATCTGACTCTTCAGCTCGGATGGATCCTCGTCAGCTCGGATGACTCTTCATCAGCTCGGATGACTCTTCTGCTCGGATAATTCTTCAGCTTGGATCCAAGAGTCCTAGAAGATCACACAACATCTTGAACTGGGCTTCAGGAAGAGGTTTGGTGAAGATGTCAGCTCTCTGAATCTCAGTTAAGATCTTCTCCATGGACACATCCTTCTTCTCAATATGATCTCGGATGAAATGATGACGAATGTCGATATGCTTAGTCCGAGAGTGGTGAACAGGGTTTAGAGAGATAGCTATGGCACTCGAGCTATCACAATGAATGGGAACCTGTCCAGTTGTGACTTCATAATCTCTCAGCTGTTGCTTCAGCCACAATACTTGCATGCAACAGCTTTCGGCAGCCATGTATTCTGACTCGGTTGTAGAAGTGGCAACACATGCTTGTTTCTTGGAGAACCATGAAACCAGCTTGCTTCCCATAAATTGACAGTGTCCAGAGGTAGACTTCCTGTCCAACCGATCTCCTGCTAGGTCCGCATCTGAGTATCCAGTTAGCTGGATATTGTCATCAGTTGGGTACCACAACCCAACATTGACAGTTCCCTTCAGATACTTAATGATGTTCTTTGTTGCCAACATGTGTGCTTCTCTTGGTTGGACTTGAAATCGAGCACACACTCCAACTGCGTATGATATATCTGGTCGGCTGGCAGTTAGGTAGAGCAGCGAACCGATGATCCCTCTATACTGGCTGGCATCAATGAGCTTTCCATCAGCTCCGGGTTCGATCTTCCAGTTTGTATTCATAGGGATTCTTGTTGTCTTACTTGTCTGCAATCCGAACTTGGTGATGAGCTCCTTTGTATATTTGGACTGGTTGATGAAAATCCCTTCAGGTGACTGCTTCACTTGTAATCCAAGGAAATAATTCATCTCGCCCATTATTGACATCTCGAACTTCTCCTTCATAAGATCTGAGAATTTCTTGCACAGCTCCTCCGACTTGGAGCCGAAAATGATGTCATCCACGTAGATTTGCACAACAAGTATATCTTCTCCAACTTTGATGGTGAACAGAGTTTTATCAACTGAACCTCGTTTGAACCCCGAGTTCAGAAGAAATCCACAAAGAGTGTCATACCATGCCCTTGGCGCTTGCTTTAGACCATAGATAGCTTTCTTCAGCTTGTACACTCTTCCATCTCCAGTCTCAAAATCAGGAGGCTGTTCAACATATACATCTTCTTTGATATCTCCATTTAGGAATGCACACTTCACATCCATCTGATATACTTTGAACTTGTGATGTGCGGCATAAGCTAGAAAGATCCGGATGGCTTCCAACCTTGCAACTGGTGCGAAGGAATCTTCAAAGTCAATTCCTTCTTGTTGGCAGTATCCTTGAGCTACCAACCTTGCTTTATTCCTCACAATGAATCCAATGACGTCTCTCTTATTTTTGAAAATCCACTTCAATCCAATCACCTTGACACCATTTGGTCTTTCTACCAACTCCCATACACAGTTGCGTAGAAACTCATTCAGTTCTTCTTGCATTGCTGTTGTCCAGTGGACACAGTTGAGAGCTTCCCCAACATTCTTCGGTTCTGGTACATCAGCTACAAAGCAAGAAATCATGGCAACATCTCCAGCTTGCTCGAACTCTTCTAGAACTGCCAATTCCTCAGCATATTGGGCATAAGTGTTGGAGTCTTCCTCGGATGATTCAGGATTTGCAACACGGCTCCTTGTACGCACACCTTCGGTTGGATCTCCGATGATGTCGTCGGTGGAATGAACTTGGTACCATCTTCGGTTGCGTCTTCCTTCTTCTTTCAACTGTGGCTGTTCAGAAATCTGAGTTGGAGTCTTCAGAGTTGGTGATTGATCAGTTGTTGAGTCTGGATCCTCAACATTGACAATGGTTCGAGCTGAGTTTGGCTCTGCTTCAGATGTTGATGCAGTTGGAGGAGCATCAGCTGAAGTTCCCCCTTGGGATGAGCTGAGGTCTTCGCATTCATCTTCAGAGGAGTATGGATCCTCATCCTCAGTTGCCCACACCAGTGGTTCAGCTCGGTTCTTTTCCCTAAGTGCTTGCGATCTAGTGAGAACTGGTAGATCAGCTGGATCCGCGTGTTGTTCTTCTACCTGTTCCCTGCACTCAAAGGTAGATTCATCAAAACTAACATGAGGTGTTATTTCCACAACACGAGAGCTGTTGTTGAAAACTCAATATGCCTTGATCCGAGCTGCATATCCAAGAAATATGCCCTTCGAAGCTTTAGCATCAAAAGTTTTCAACTGAGTCTTCCCATTGTTGTGAATATAACACTTAGACCCAAAGACGCGAAAATAAGAAATATCTGGCTTTCTGCGTCTCCACAGCTCGTAGGGTGTCTTTCCCAATCGCTTGGTGAGAAGAGATCGATTCTGAGTGTAGCATGCAGTGTTGATCGCTTCAGCCCAAAATTTCTTTGGCAGAGCTGAGCTCGCTAACATGGATGTGGCTGCATCCTTCAGCGTTCTGTTTCTTCGCTCAGCTACGCCATTCTGTTGCGGAGTACGCGCGGCTGATGTCTAATGAGTTATTCCATTCTTCTCGCAATACTCAATGATGGTTTCATTTAGAAACTCTGTTCCATGATCTAATCGGATAGATATGATCTTCATTTCTTGTTGATTCGATATCCGATCCATCAGCTTGGGAAGCTCACCTCGGGTTTCACTCTTGTGACGCATGAAAATGGTCCACGTGTACCTCGAGTAATCATCAGTTACAACCAATGTGTATTCGTTGCCATTTATGCTTTTTGGTGTAACTGGCCCGAAGAGATCCATATGGATCAGCTGTAGCACTCGGTCGGTTGAGGGAGTTGACTTCAATCAGAAGGAGGATCTAGCGAGCTTTCCCAGCTGGCATGCACTGCAGATGTGTGTTGTTGAAAACACTCGGTTAGGTATGCCTCTTGCATGTTCTTGTCTGGCGAGTCGGTTCATCGTCTTGAAGTTCAGATGGTTGAGCCTTTTGTGCCACAGCCAGCTCACATCCGAACTGCTCTTTGATATCAGGCAAGTGTCAGGGAGGCTGCTGTTCCAGTCAGTGTAGTAAACATTCCCTGTTGGAGATCGATTTCCCAACAATATCACCTGCTTTGTTCCGACATCTTTAACTCTGCAACCCTGTGCATCAAACTTGACAGAGAAACCATTATCACAGAATTGGCTGATGGAGAGCAGGTTATGCTTCAATCCATCAACATAAGAGACATTAGAAATTGAAACATGATTGGTTTCAAGGGTACCGTAACCTCTGGTATAACCTTTTGAGTTATCACCAAAAGTAACTGATGGACCTTCTTTCTCCACGAAACTTCCAAGCAAATCCTTCAGATTCGTCATGTGTTTCGAGCATCCACTATCCATCACCCACATTGTAGCAGACGCCTTCTTCTTCCTCAGCTGTTTCTCCTGCACCTGCAAAGAGAAACTCGCTTAGGTCCCCAATTTCAGTTGGGTCCTGGAGGGTTAGAACCAGTTCTCGCTGGAACTGTGCGTCGCTTTTCCCTGTAAACTCGGATGGATTTATCATTCCAGATTACTTTTCCTTCATCATCAACTATAACAACACCTCGGTTATCCTTAGACTTGTTGTTAGTAGTGATGTTCTGTTTCTTGGGAGGAGTTGGATTTCTCCTATGTTGAGCTTTAGGAGGTAAGGCTTTCCCCTATTTTGATGGCGATTCTTATCCTGTTGAGTTTGTCTGTGAGGTCGGACGCCATGTTAGAATCTTTGTGGCTGATTATGATTCCAATTTCCTGAGGGTTGACTGTAGTTGTTCATGCCCTGTTGATGATTTATATTATGGCATGAATATCTCCAGTTGTTTGACCAGTTCCTCATTGGTTGACTAGGTTGGAACCTTTGGTCGAACTGATGTTGGAACCGCTGTTGATTCAGATGATTGAACCCATGCCTGTTCTGATGTCGGTTCCATTCCTTCTGACGTTGACTTTGAGGTTGATGCAGAGGTCGGTTATGGTTCTGAGTTCGGTTGCGGTTGTGCCTTCGACGCCTCTGATTCCTCTTCCGACTTTTGGAACATTCCCCCTCGGTTGATGCCTCAACCGATGGAACATTCTGTCCTACATCAGCTACTCCTTTTCCCTTCTCAGATGTAATCCTATTTGTTGGCTGAACTTGCTGAGAGGTAGAGGTTGATTTAGCTTCTGGAGACTCAGCTGTGTCTGGCTCGACAGCTGTGACTTCTACAGGTTTGATGAAGGTTGCTGGTGGAATCCCAGTATCCTTGACAACATCATAACCGAGTCCTGACACATCATCCATCTGTCTGCTGTAACTTAAAAGGTTTTCGATGATCTTGGATGACTGATACAGCTTGATTAGATTGTCCTTCTTAGTTTGCAACTCTTTGACGAGAACAGCTATCTGCTCGGTTTGTCCATCTGACTTCTTTATCAGCTGTTCGATCTGAGCATCTCGATTTTTCAACTGATCTTGTTGTTCCTTGTTCTGCTTTGTCAACTCCTCATCAGCTGGAGCCTTAACCTCGTTCAGTTGATTCTTGAGATTCTCAATCTCCTTGGTTTGGCTTCTGATCAGATCGTCTTTTTCGGTTAAGGAATCTTCAAGTTTGGCGAACTGAGCTTGAAGACTCTTAAACTCAACCGATTGGTGATACAGCTCCTCACCGAGTTCTTGAAAATCACTCCGGGAGGGTTCCAACTCATCGTTCAGAGACTCTTGCATGTTAGAAGTATTGGAAGAATTTAAGCGAGCAGGATTAGATTGTACCTCAATATCATCTTGGTCGGTTCCAAGTGCCATAAGGCATTGATCCTGATTGATGACGTTGTTGGTAGATGTCAGTTCATCCTCATCTTCAGTGTCTGTGAAGATGTCCATGTCGTCAGCTGCTTCTTCAGCTACCATGGCCTTGTTCTTTGCAGTTTGCTTGGCCCTCAGTGCTTCTCTTTCCTTCTTTGAGAGGTCTGGGCAGTCAGCTTTGAAGTGTCCTTCCTTGCCGCATTCGAAGCAACCATTGGTGACTGGCTTCGAACTGTCTCGTGTTCGGTTTGATTTATAGAAACGTTTATATTTGCCGAACCGAGTGTCCATATCGGCTAGTTTCTTTGACAACGCTGCAATGTTCTGTTGCAGTTCCTCTCTGCTCGGCTCTTTTGCAGTCGTGTCAGCCGATCTGGTTGGCCTTGACGATCTCGACTTTGAGTAGTCAGCTCGGAGAGCAACTGACTTTGAGGCTGAGCCAACATCCTCAATTCTACTTGTCTGACCTGAGGGCTGCGATCTCCTCCTGTTGACCTTATACTCATTTCCTTTCAAGATTGAGAACAATCTTTCAGTTCCCATTTCACCAAGGTCAGCTCGGCTCTCGTGGATATTTGTGAAAGTATCCCACTCAGCCGGTAGAGCCTGCAACACTTTGAGGTTGATTTCTCTTAGTGTGTATTTTCCTCTTCGGATGGACTGGATTCTTCTGATGATGTCCATAAACCGGAGCTCTAGCTGATCGATAGTCTCATCAGGTCGCAGACTGAAGTTGTCGAAATCTTGACATGCATGTGAGAACTTATTTTCCTTTGTCTTGTCGCTTCCTTCACTTAGAGATGCCAGGACGTCCCACATCTCTTTTGCAGTCTCACACTCCTCTATCCAGGGCAGATAATCTTGTCCAACCGTGAACATTATTGTGCTCTGAGCCCAGATATCCAGCTGGCTCACCTTGGCCTCCTCTGGAGAGTAGTCTTCTGGCTATTTCTCCACATACTCCACCACTGTATCTCCATCGTTAGGATTTGTGGGAGTGCGAGCTATTCTTTCTTTAATGACTATTGGTCCGGACAAGAGAACTTGTCGCATCCTGTGATGCTTTGACAGAAGGATCTTCTTCATTCGAGTTCTCCATGATGTATAATTGACTACTGAGAACATGACGATGACCTTGTCCTTGACGTCCATCTGCACAAACAAAAATAGGACAAAAAAATGCGAGCAAGTATGCACTAGCGTGAAAAGATCTGTTCAGTTGACCACTGAAGAAAATTTCTCGAATTCACACCCTGTGAAACAGAGTCAGCAGTCTTTTGAACCACTGCTCTGATACCAGTTGATGGTCCCGAAACGAGTTACTGGTGTATGGGGGGGGAGGAATACACCAGTTAGAATTTTAAAACTTAACCCCAAAAAAAATCTCTTCAACTGAGTAAAAGGACTCAGTTGGAAAGTCACAGCTGAGTAAGCAACCTCAGCTGGAAGAGTGTAGCTGTGCGGAATGTGGTGGAAAAATAAACTCGTTAAAACAACTCACGCTTTTAAGCTCGGTTGGTCAAGAACCAAAACAGCTCGGTTGAAAATGTGCAAATGCAATTTGTATGCCGGTTAGATTGGTCAGTTAGAAATGCAAATAGCAACTGAATGAAAATAAACACAGACACACGGGATTTAACGTGGTTCGGAGATAACCCTCCTACGTCCACGGGGAGATGTGAATCCTCACACCTCAGTCCAAGTTCTTCTGGACAGTTCCACACAGCTTACCCGGGCTGTGCAACCGTTGCAATAAGTTTACGGGTACTTATCAACCTTCACAGTTAAGTTTGCGGGTACTTAACAACCTATGTCAAGTTTGCGGGTACTTGACGACCTGACTACTAAATTACAGGAAGAGTAAGGTCCTAGCAAACACTTTTTAGGGTGTGGGTGGGTTTTCCAACTACAGCTCGATCACGAATGAGAGCTGGATCTAAGGCTTGAACGAATAAACACTCAAACTAAGATCTAAGACAGATTTTCACTCTATGAACCCTCAGCTACTAATGTTCTATCACTCTTGAACTCTCAGCTGCTAATGTTCTTAGAATAGGATTTTTGCAGATTTTTCTTTTGCTTGATTCTCTTGTGATTGCACTTCTCTGTCTCGCGTGTGTGTTGTGTCCCTCTCGAATGAGAGAATGCCTCTATTTATAGGCGAAGAGTATCAACTGACCGTTGGAGGAGCTGTTGATCTCTGATCGTTGAAAGCGATGGCTTGTCTCTTATCTCTGCAGACTTTCCCGATATGGCATCTGAGTTCTTCTGCTTTCCATCTGAGGCAGCCTTGTGTTGGGCCAGATGGGGTAATGACTGAATGGTCAAACCCTCATGTGACTTCCTTTTGAAATTCAAATCTTAACCTTTCTGACAGTCAACCTTAGTTAGTCGGTTGAAAGTTTTGATCTTCATCTGAGTGGTCTTCAGCTGATGTTCTGATCTGTTGGACTCTCAGCTGACTTTGAACTTCAAGCAGTTGGACTTCTTGGTTGAATTCTACAACTGAGGTTCTGAAACTGAACACACAGTTGTCTTCTTTGTATTTACTCAGTTGGGTTTGAACCCTCAGATGACTTCCTTTTCATCTGATGTTCTCTTCCTTTCTACTGCTTCTCATCTGATGAACCCTCAGTTGGTTCATTCACAACTGATGTTCTGAAGACTTCCCCCTTTTTGCATCGGAACAAAGAGCTCTCAGTTGTATTTTATGACAGGTGATGTTCTGTCTGAGTGATGCCTTGTTGCCATCTTTAGCTGGAGACCTGTAAAGATAAAATCTTAACTTTGCTCAAACATCGAGCCTAAATTCTAACATTAGGTTCTGACAACATCTACTCGGTTGGGGTCAGTCGATTTTGGCTTTCATCAAAACTTATACTAATAAATTTCCCAACACTTTTAGTAATATAATGATGGTAGTATAATTAATAAATTATATTTAGAAATTAGATTTACTTTATATACATATCATTTTAGATTCTTAATTTAAATATATTATAGTTTTTCCGATTTAAGGTGAGATTACATGCCAATTCTCTAACATCCACCGTCATATCAATGACAAAAGAAAATTGAAATTATTTTGCTATATCTTACGCGTTAACGAGTGAACTGGTGTGGGGGAGGGAGAAATACACCAGTACAGATTCTTCTTTAAAACTTTCTTTCAGTTATGAACTTCTTAGTTCGTAATGCTCGACAACACTGAAATTCAGATGGAATTATCACTCAATTCGGTACACAGTTGACTTCTTGGACTGAGGGTCAACTGTGTTGTCCTGACTGAGGTTTAAGAAAGAGTTATGCAGTGCGGAATATGGTGTAAATTTTTGTTTCGTTACTTACTGAAAAATCCTTTAATGCGAAGGTCAAGTTCGCAAACACTTAGTGCAGTTTTACAAAGGCTTGAATTTGCAGGTTAGTCACTTATTAAAATAAACTGAAACTTAAATACTTGAAGGTAAATGACACAAGTATTTTAACGTGGTTCAGAGATGAACTCCTACGTCCACGACTAGCTTTTCGGGCTAGCAATCCACTAGATAAGTTTATGCATACCTATCAAATGTTGAGGTTTGATTTACGGGCACCAAATAAGCCTCGACAGTTAGTTTTTGGGTACTAACAAAACCTACAACACTTTTCCAGGCAAGTGTACAGAGATTGCGGGTTCTAATGGACCTAATTTCTTCGATTGCGGGTTCGAAGGGGACCTAGAGAATGGGGTTGGAGTGTTTTCCAAGTAATGAAGCCTACAACACTTTACAGTGGAGGCTTCCTTCTAAGAATTACAGACTCAATCTATCACAGAGAATCTATTCAGAAATAGCAAGGATTAGGAATTCTAGACTCGATCAAGAAGGAGGATTCTGAGAAGTTAGAAGGAAGGATAAGAAGAGGTGTGGACACTCGAATACTACTTGTTCTTCGACTGAAACTTTTCCCTGCTTTTGCGAGAGAGAATGCTTGAATGTTTGAATGTTTGCGCGTGGTTTCAGTAGTCTTCTCGCAATGGTGAAGACCTCTATTTATAGAAAGAGAGATCAAAGAGCCGTTGGAAAGAGACCTCAGCCATAAAACATGACACTTCACCTATTCCTCTGCAATCTTTTCCAAAATGGTAACTGAGAGCCTTCTTTTTTGCATGTCTCTGCGGTCGGTCCATTTAAGAAAATTTACAGGTTGTTTTGTACTTTGGAGTAAATTTGAATTTTGAATTCAAGTTCTTCTTCTTTCTTCGTCTTCCAAGTTTTCTTTCTTCGACTTCTGGACGTCTGACTTTAACAGAACTGATCAACATGCATGAACTGTATGGTTCAGTCCCGGAGTCAACTGAGTAGTGGTTTGACTGACCAACTCGAACTTAACTGCCTTTCCGTCTTAAGCTATCTTCTTCAGTTTGAACATGTAAAGATAAAATCCGCTCAAACAATGAGCTCTAGCTACCTTTAGACTGATGACTCATCTACTCAGTTGAGGTTAGTCGGATTTTGAAAAAAATCAAAATCTTTACTAATTTTTCCAATATTACCCATCCATTATAAATTTGAAAACGTTTCGCCTCATTTTTGAAACTAAAACATGGTGCACTAAATCAGAAAATATCTTATAAAAATCATAAACCGACCAATAAATCATATGATTCAATACCTCTAAAAAAACATATATAATGAACCTTAATTTAAAGATTAAAATATGTATTACTTCTTATGTGTGCAATTTTTTTATGGTGAATTGGAAATTAGAGTTGAATAAAGTTAAATTTAGATATTCAAATTGAAGAAACTATAATATTTGAATTGTGCATATACTAAAATTTCTTAATTGTCCAAAATAGGGAAAATAGGTCAAATCAAACATTTTTTTTTGGTATTGTATTTGTCAAATAATTTTAATATTAATTATATAAGATTAAATGAGAATTATATATAGTACTAATATGTGCATTCTAATATATCCTTTATTTATTTTTATTATAGATGGGAATTGCAAAAGGTTCATCAAGAAATATTTTAAAAATGATAACTATTACTTTAAAAATAAAATGTATTAATCTAAGATGAACTCATCACATATATTATTTATTTCATCATTCTTTTTACATGCGAATGCACGTTACTTACTTTACCATTATACTTATCCATTTTTTTTGTTAAGAAATATAATTATCCACTATTGTTACTCTGAGTTAAGGTTATAGGATTCTTTGTTTTTTTTATTCTCAACAGAAGCAATAAGAAGTCACATTCTTAATACGCGCAAAGTGAGCAGCAACACAAGTTGATAAAGGAGTTCAATTTTTTTCTTGGTGGTGCATATTATTTTATAAGATTACATTCGATAAAATTAAGCCACCAAATTTCTTAACGTGATTTCTTAGTGCAAAGAGAACAACGAATATATATAAATAATATATATATATATAATATGTATGGAATATGAGAATTCATTCATTTGAATTCAAATTACGATCTTATGTATCAATTTACTTTTTCCTAACTTATATGAACTTGGCATGATATGCGGTATACAAACTTTATTTTTTTATTTTTTTAATGTCGTGGGAACCCGCAGCTGCTATATTCGGTGCGCACTCGATAAATCGTACCTTCGGTGTGTACTGGGTAAAACTCCGTCCCTTGTGCAGTAGAAACTCTAGATTTTATATGTGATTGATATAATTAAAATTGCAAATTAAAATACCATGTACTTTATTCTATTCTACTTTGTGTAAGAGTAGCGTCAAATTACATATATATCTAGATCAACAGAATATGAAAATAAAAAAGTACATTTCTGTAAATGAATACTTAATGTAAAAATAATAGAGTCCAAAATGCGAAAATCAATCCTCAGGCCCCGAGGGCAAACTTATCAACAAGACGATAACCAATTTCTTTTTTTTTTTTCCAAAAGGAACACAAAACCAACTTATGCGAAACTTTAGTGTTTTGTTGCAATAAATTCATAAAAATTATATTTATATAAAACTGAATCATATTATACAAAAATCAATTCACCTCTAAAATGATATAAATGATTATAAATTGATTCCTCGTATGAGTTCAACATAATATTAATAATATTTTTTTTAATTAATGTCGGTAAAAACTATTCCTCCTCCTTATTATTCATGACATGTAGTATTACATTTTAGATCGTCCCATGTAATATGGAATATATTTTTTTTTGGGGCTAAATTAAGGGTCACTAAGCACTAATTAAAATTACTAATGTGATCTTTATTTCTCCTAAAATCCTTACTATTCTATTTGTATTTTGTCCCTTGTGTAGCTACTTTATTTTGCTATCTGCACCTACTTCTTTATTTCACTATTTGACCTACTTTATTTCACTATTTCAACAGTAAAATTCACTTTATTTCGCTATTTGTACCACATTTGATAAACATGTCTTTTCTCATCTTCATAAGTTTAATTGATGTCAATTTGGTATTAGAAAATTATGTTTGTAATGAGTTTTACGTTTAAATATTGTTATTTTGTAAAATATGATGCTCGTTCGTACTTTGTTTGATTTTGCAGAAACATGGAATAAATCTTGTGCACAATGGGCATGATAGGATTAAAGTATAGCTCGATAAGAGTTCATAGGAGAAAACGGATCTAAAATCGGAGTTGAAAAGAGAGAGAACAAGTCTAAACAAAAACATTGCGCTCAATGCCCAGATATGTGCGCCCAAGTGTGCGGCTGCACATCACCAAGAAAAACTCATATGTTTCTGAAGCAATGTGTACCCGCACTTCTCCACTTCATGCTCGCACATCTAAGGCGGCCAAATCCGAGATTTTCCTTTTTTATTTTTTTATTTTATTTTTGGTATCATATTCTTATTATGAATCAACTATTGTATTTTCCTCTATAAATACTTGTCCTCTAAAACTATAAGGATCATCTCTCCTTAATCTTTTAATTTCTTATCATTTTCTTCTATTATTTTAGATTATGTTAGTTTAGATTTATTTTTCTTGGATGAGTTTTGAAAATTGGGAGAAGAGAAGAAGAGACACTCAAGAACTAAGGATTCGCCAACGGTTTTTATGTTATTTATTGGATATTGTCTATGAGTAACTAATTTTCTTTTATCATAGGGCTAGAAAGTAAATGTATAATTAACTTTGATTTTTATTTGATTGATCAATTATGGCCCTCGCTTCTTTCTTGTGTTCTTGGTTTGATTGTTTGCTTAATTGCTTAGCTACCAATTTTGCATGATTTGATGTGTTAACTTGAGATCAGAAGAAGATAGTTAATACTTGATCTAGAACATAGGACATACATTACAAAATAACCGGAAGGGGACGAGCATTGTGTGAGAGCATTAATCTAATCGATCTTTTTGGAGTTGCATTCATATGATGTTTGTCGGGAACGAAAACTCTTGCATATGATCGACGGTTTATTCGCTACAGAAGTAGGTTTAAACTAATTTCATGATTGTTCTAAGAAGAGTTGAGTCCCATTGTTAATAATTGATTGAATCTTGAAGTTGATTTTCCATTGAAATCGAAACCTTGGGATATTTTTCCTTTATTTTTGCTTTTGTTTGCTAATCGCATCTTAGTATAATCATCATTAAAGTTCGAAAGTCTAAATAGAGGAAGAACAATTGAAAGTAGTACTCATTGAAATTAATACAATCCATGTGGAATACGACCTTGCTTCCCTGTGCTCAATTACATCCGTGCACTTGCAGTGTGAAAGAAATTAGCGAACACTATTAAGTATTAAACCCTAAACTCCACTAAACATACCTTGTATCTCTAATTCTTTTTTCTTTAATACTCGTGCCTAAAAGAAATGTGATATAAATAACGCGACATAGAAAGTAATATTTGAAGAACTTAACTGATTTTAATACTTAATATATCCTATAATTATCGCGCAGTCTTAATTGTTAGTTTTCAATTTTGATATATTAACTTTTAATTCTCTAAAACATTGCATTCTTAGAATATCTTACTGTATTTTTCGAAGATTTTAATCTATTTCATGACGACAACAAGAATTACAAAAAAAGATTATTTTAAAAAATTTAGCTTTAACAATTCAAATTTAGATTAATAATTAGTGAAAATCAGTAAAGTTTCTAAAACATGTTTGAGAAACCAAATTTAAACTACTCTTATGAATATTTCTATATATATCTAGAATATTAAAATAAATATATACACATTTATAATTTTATGGTTAGTTAATTATTATATTGGATCAAATATGTATTCGAAAGATCTTAATCATTGATTTAAGTAGTCATTAAGTATAAATAGAGGTGGATGCTCGATCTCATTTAACTATTTGTTGGAAATAAAAATAAAATCAAACATAAGTAGTAGACTTCATTTTCATGAAATATTTTCAAAAGAATCCAACAATGTATAAAAAATGCACTACACATCATAAATATGATTAAAACTAAAATGAAATGCATTGTATTAATCATTATGTTTTATGCGCGATAGCATATACTTTGTGCTAGTATAATATAAGCAACAACAATATCCGAATTTTCAAATGTTTCGTCACAATCCAATTCCGTAAGTAAATGCTAGTGAGGCTGACACAAGTTGATGCAGGAACACATGGAAATGAAAATATATCAATTACCAAACTCATTAAAGAAAATTAATGAAAATATTTGTTGTAGGCTTGATACATTTAACTAAGATGTGTTTCACAATATTAGATATCCTCTCGTTTGGTGAGATGCATTAGAATATCTAAAACATATATCTATTTTTTGGTAGGATATACTAAAATCAAGTAATATTAAAATTTGATTCCTAAAATGTTGATTTTTTTTTCTTAAAAAAATTGTACTTTCATTTGATAACAAAAGTCACGAAATTTATGAGTTTACAAGACAATTTAAATTCATTTGGGGGTTGTGAGAGAGACATGATTCGTTTGGATCAAATTATCTGGGTTTGTAAATTTCACAGAAAACGAGAAGACATGGCAACAGATCATAGAAGATGTTTTTCATAATATACATATTCTGAGTTCAATACTTTCAAATTCCTGGAGCCATAAAAGATAGAACATAAACGAAATAATGATAGAAGAAGAAACGAAAGTGATTAGGGTTGATCAAGTCTAGCAATATGATATACTAGGCCTGTCTTTAATATACCACCTTAGAGGTGTGATGGGTTACAACAAAAATCAATATGATATACTAGGCTTGTCTTTAATAAAGCGTCGTGTATATTGAAGCAAACGAAATATTAGGGTGTCATAAGTATATTATATACCCTTATAAATAAAAAGATAGATGTACATGAATGTATCCGATAAATTTAAGCAAATCTCCCGCATCCACTACCGAGAGAAGAAAAACAAAAACAAAAAAAAAAAACAAAAGAAGGTGGAAACAAGAAAGAATCTTTCCATGTTAAGAAGCTTTCTTCCCATAGGCATCAACAAAAAAAAAAAAAGTTGTTTATGAGGTGGTTGACTTTTATGCCTTCTAACGATTTTCTTTTTCATTTATCTCCTTTTATTATAGTCTTTTATATTTCTAAATTCGTCTCATTTCATATTCAGTATACTTCGATTGATCTAAAAAACTACTGTGTATATATACACAGAAAACATGGGAAGAATAATGGAGGCAAACTCATGAGATGATCTCATGCAATGCAATTGCAGCTCTGGAATTCTAACTTAATCTATTTATTTCAGAATAAACATCCAAATTTCACATGCATGCATACATTTCCATTCATAGTTTAATGGTTGAGTAAAACTTCACATGGTAACATGCAAGGTTCTCTCTTCTTTTTCTCCATTATTAGAGAGAGAGTTGCATTGATAATCTATAGATTACCAATCTTGTTATTATTTTAGTTTAAAAGATTTATTGGTGTCATTTATTAGTTCGTTTTAATGCCTATTGATTTTTAATAATTATTTTAGGTCGTTTTATGATTAATTCGGCTCAGATTTAACTGAAGTATGAATATTCCACATTTCAAAGAAAGTGAGGAGAGAATGCAAAGAATCAATTTAATGATCTTACAACAATTGTCTTTGGGGCAATTCTTTTTGCAAAAAGTGTATATATGATGCATGGGGAATGAATTTAATTAATCATTTTTTATTATTATTAATTTCTTTTCACAGTCGGCTGGCAGTGGCAGTCCGCAATCCGCATCATCTTTCCGGCACTGAATGTTCGTTCTCATCCCATAAAACATAATGAAAAAAATGGAAGTAAATGAGGTATTCGACATGTACTGGATTGTTGAAAAGCACAAGATTCGACCAATTTATATGCAGTAGCAGGAGTGAAGTATCGTTATCGTACCCACTTGAATAACTGGAGCTCCGAGAAACATCAAAGAAGCCTATCATGGAAACTGCGCTTTCCTTGGTCAATTCGGGTCACTGGTGAAACTGGAGGAAGAATGCTAACAAGAAACTACAACAGCGAGATTTAAAGGATGCATAATGTTGATATTCTCTTATGCAAAGACACAGTCTGTTCCTAAATATGTAATGAAACTTAAAACTGGTTTAGCATCGACAGAAATTTCTGATACTCTGTTCAAGTTTTCAAACTCCGACATATAACTTCACACAAGAATCACCTTCTTCACCGATCATAGCCTGTTTCAATAATATCCTTCTACATTTGCTTCAAAAGAATAGTATCATTCTACATTACTTTATGCTACCCCCTATTGTTTTATGTCAACATTAACAATAATATTTGCTGCCAATTTTACCTACTGTGACGAATGGCCTCCAGCAAAAGCCCTAAAGCATCTCAAATTGATCTCATCCAACTAATCATAGCCACGACAGATGCTATTCCCGAGTATCTACTTGCAGTAATTTGCCTCAAGTAGCTTAAATTTAAATTGTGTACTTCAAATACTTGGATAAAACCATCTGGAGCTTGACTCTCTTCCTGAATTACAAGAGATATGTGATGATCCGATTTCGTCGACTTCTTTCAGCAACCTCTCCTCCATTGCTATCTATAAATGTGATAGCCTACGCAATCTAGGGCAGTTTTCAATGGCAGGAAAGGATTGCCTCCCGCACCTTGAAAGTCTTGAGATTACAGTTGGATAGCCTATGCAATCCCATGGTGCATGTGCAATCACACTAAACACGTCTATAATCTTCTCAATTTCCTATTATTGTATGCATTAATTGTATTTCAATACAACACTATAATAATTTTGTCTCATGACTCATCTCATATCACAGAAAATCAGATATTGAAACTATTAAGACTAGCCTTTACACATTGATATGCTAAACCAAAGACTAGTAAATTTTTTATCTTTAGCAGAAATTCACAAAGGACCCAATAGAATTAGAATATATACTCACAACATCAGCATATCGTAGCTTCATAATTCAAAACCAACTGATCAAGAATGATTGGAGATTCAAACAGTATGAGTAAAAACCTAAGCAGATAGGCATCAAGACTGGATCATAAACACGTTCAACCAAGTAGTAGTAATCAGATTTAAGAACAAACCTCATCTTCATTGTGCCAGCGCGTTCAAGATCTTCCTCAAAACACACGTGAACATGTAATAGAGCCAACCAGTTTTAAGAAGATGGAAACAATCCAAGTCCCACAGCCACATGAAAGTTATTATTTATTGCCAGTCAAGATATGTTTTTTATACAAAATTTTCCAAAAGTCAGGCCCTCTAGCATGAAGATTTACATAACTTCTTATAAATGCTTCGTCTGAACTGCCCAAGAGAGTGCAAAAGGACACATCTGGATACACTGCTCCTTGATCTTTAAGCCATTCGTACATCAAAACCCTAAGCTTCAGTCTCTTGATTGCGTAAGAGAGAATTTTGGGATGAGCAAGCAAATCAGACACCCCATAGCCCAAATCATCAAAGAAAAACCGAATCTTTGCTTCAATAACATCTGTAGTCTGGTTAAGAATTTGAGGATATGTGTTAACCATCCTTATTACCTCGTCGCGACTCAGACCATTCTTTATGAAACAATCAAACCTCTGTTGAAGATCATCTCCTTTGCCTTGAATCGATTTAAGAGCCTTTTCCATTTCCTTTGAACTCTCTTCAAAGCCTAGGCTTATCAAAAACTGAGTTTTCATAGCCCTTACTACAACACCCCTCTTTGGTTTCATAGTACGGACCCATCCCTCTAATGTGAACGAATCATCGTTCACCATTTAACATGTTCTTATGAATTTTTCTTCTGAAATATTCAAGATATAGTCCAACGACAGACCTGGATGCACTGCTCCTTGATCTGTTAGCCTTTTGTACGTTAAAAGCCTAAGCCTCAGCTTCTTAATTCTGTGACAGAGAATTCTGGGATAAGCAACCAAATCAGACACCCCATAGCCCAAATCATCAATGAAAACCCGAATCTTTGCTTCAATAACATCACTGGTCATGTAAAGAATTTGAGGACATATCTTAACAATCTTTATTACCTCCTCGCGACTCAGACCATTCTTCACTAAACAATCAAACCTCTGTTGAAGATCCTCTCTATTGCCTACAATTGTTTTGAGAGCCTTTTCCATTTCCTTCGAACTCTCTTCAAAGCCTAGGCTTATCAAAAACTGAGTTTTCATAGCCTTTACTACATTGCCCCTCTTTGGAGTGTTCAGTGGTTCGAGTTTCTTACCGCGGACCCATCCCTGTATTATCAACGGATCATCCTTGACCATTTGACATAGCCTCTTCTTCCCACACCACCATATCTTCAATAGCTTCAATATGCTATTCACATTTTTAAGTTCAATAGAACCCAAAAGTACGGGGTAGGAGCGGACTATCCGACTAATATCTAGGGCAGGCATGCCAATTTCATTAAGGAAGTTGTATGAATTATGTAAATTATAAGAAAACTTTGAAACTGGTATATGAGGAAATTGAAGAAGAAGAGATTGCACATCACTCATTGTTGATCCGAATTTCAACAATATCCCTATTAGGCCCAAGGAGATACGTCCCGAGCATTCAAGCAAAAGATGAGGATGCTGCTTAAACAGATCCCCAACTTGCTTCTCGCTCCATCCTGACTTGCACAAGAAGCACATGAGCTGAAGCATGCTTTTCCAATTGTAAGAACCCTCCTTGCGTATATGCTCCAAAATCCAGTCATGCTCAATCCCTACCTTCATTAACTTCTCAAAGAAGTCAACAAATCCACCAACATTCACATTCAAGAGTTGAGGACTTGAAGCGACAATCTTGGCAACAAGAGACTGTTTCAAACCCAAATTCTCAAACGATCGAAGCTTAGCCTGCAGAGCACCCAAGTCAAGCCTAAACACCTCATTAGCTTCTTTGAAAATATTCCCAATCTGATTCATTCCAATGCCGTAGTTACGCAACATAATAGTTCTCCAACAACAACTCATCATCTACCAAAGACATCAAACCCTTGGGAAGAAACGGCGCGTATTCCGAATACTTCAAGCCTATGCTCTCAAAGAAGGGCTCGAACTCATTAACCGGATGGTACCTCAAATAACGCGTAACAGCACGATAAATTGTGTCATCAGGTATAATTATGTCACCGTCTATATCGACTTTCTTCATCAGCCTACTAAAGAACTAAGGGAAATTCCTACTCATATTCTCAGCATCTATAAACTCCAAATTCCTAGTAAAATGGAAGTACTCTGCCAAAGCAGATTGTGCTTCTCTCACTGCACGTGCTTTTTTCCCATTCCTACCAAAGCCTAAACAACTTATCACATCAGCACAACTCCTTGTTCCGTAAAACCTAGTTTTTTCTACAATATGATACGACCCATTAGCATAATAATTGAAATTTGGTGACGTGAAGTTGCTATCTGCGAATAGTAAAGAAACCCATTTGGGAACATGGGGACCTCTGATAATCTGTAATCTGCTCATCATAACCAATATTCGGACGAGAATATATAATACTACTATAATTTAGGGAGGGAGAAAGGAAAGACCGTTTAGTTTTCTGCTTAACTGAGTTTCTCAACTTGGGGGTGCTTTCTTCAAGTCCAAGGCGGCTTTGAGTTGAGTGTATAAACCTAATATTGGTAGAATTAGGAAGAAAACGGCTGCTCTCGGTCAAAACTGTAGCTGCTTTTGATCTGTGACAATTTTTACCACGTGGTCAATTTTCTCCAATCTAAATCCTACATGGACGCCGAAATTGACATATTGGACCTCGAAAATAAAACGACGTTATTTCATTTAAAAATAAGATAAAAAATAAAAATAAAACACCTCATGCTGCAACTTATTTTTAATAAATAAAAGAAATAAAAAAGCAATCAATTAATAATAAAAAAATAAACGGTGTCCCTCCAGGAAGCCCCGTTCTAATTTTTCTTTATTATGGTGTTTTTGACATTATTAAATCATAATAATACACATATATTACTTATTATATTTATATAATAATTTTTCGTACCTCATGTATATCTGTTATTACTATCTTTATCCATATTGTTCACACTTCTTTAAAACTTTCCATATTAGTAATTTATAACATTAATATTATATAATAAAATTCAATTCTTAATAGATATATATTCTCAATTTCTAAATAAAAATTACATAACTCATTTTCATTATTAATTATATATTTAATAATTATGAAAAATAAAATTATTTTTTAAGTTAGTCTACAAGTAGCACCAAATTAAATTTAAAGCAATAAAATAAGCAAATTAGCATTTAAGAGGCCAAACGAAATTTTCTAATAAAACATCTCTATGAAAACTAAATAAATATATTTAATCAATATATCTACATGAAATTCTCTTTATCTTTTCGTCCATATTTTTTCTAAAAATCTTCAATTAGTAAATATATCTTTCTCAAACTTTAGCTAAAATTAGAGATATCAATTTACTATAAACCAACGAGACGATTCAAACCAACGAGACGATTCAAATGGTTATAAAAAGAAGTTATTAGCCAACGAGACGATTCAAAAACCAACGAGATGATTTAAATAGACATAAAAGGAAGAAATTTTACCAATTTTAGTTAATATTAACTTTGTAGTGTTCAAATTTTTATCGAGTATTACCCAACAATTTTTCGACGGGAATATACAATAAAACCACTATTTTAATCAAGATTAGAATGAGAATATGTAGAAAAATTCTAAATAAGTTTAGATTTATAAAATACTTTATGAATGAGTATCTGATTTATTTTCATGTATAGAAAAATTGTATTCCCTCAGTTCACAAGTAAATATTCAGTTTGCTATAGTAATAGTGTTTGCAAGTAAATGTCCAGTTTACCTTTTCGTACAACACTACCCACTTTATATACTTTCCAAATATTACTACGTTTTGCCACTCAATTATCCACCATCTTTTAATTTGACCTCATTACCAGTTTTAATTAAACCCCTAATTAAAATCCAAAATTAAACCCACACTCACTCACTTACCAGCCCAATCCATCATTATCTCTTCGATCTATCTCTCTCTCCCTCTCTCAATTTCTGCCCAAAGCTTAACCCAATTCTTCGATCCATCTCATTCTCCATTAAATTTCTTTCCCAACTTTAGAGGTATCGCAACCACTCTCCATCATCTCTCTCAATTTCTCTGTTTAATATCTGAAATCGATCTCTTGAACCAAACCCAAGATCTATCATCTATTGCAGCATCTTCTCTTTCACCCCTCAATCTCCAAGATGAATTCGTCAGCTCCACATCCACCGGAGAAATCTCCCTTCAATTGGTGTGATTCCTCATTCCTCACTGCCACCCATTCATGGGAATTAGACTCTGAATTGATCAAATGTGTTGAGGAAACTCAATTTACCGTGGCAGATTTTAAGACACCGTCGGAGAATCCATTGATGACTGTCGCTACTTTGATGCCGCCTTCTGGATCCAAGGAGGCGGGGACTGATGAGGAGTCCGACGCTTTCACGCCGTCCTCTAGATCTGAGGCGGCGGCGACTCCTTTAACGACGGCCGGAGCTAAGCGACAGCCATCTGGTTTTGATGGATGTGAGGCGGTGGCGACGACTCGAATAAAACTCCACCGTCAGATTTCATTTTTTCATGTGTTGTATTCAAATAAAACGAGATAAATATGAAACTTAAGCCTTCAAATAATGACTAATTTAATTAAACATGAAATTTAAAACAAAAATAACAAGTCTAATTAAGCAACAATTGACCACCAAAATAAAGAAAATCGAATGAACATAAAAAAGAGAAGGAGCAGTGATAAACATGAATTTTCTCATCTTTATAAGTTTAATTGATGTCAGTTTATATTGGGAAATCATGTTTGTAATGTATTTTGTGCTTAAATATTATTATTTTGTGAAATATGATGCTCGTTCGTTGTTTGTTTGATTTTGCAGAAACTAGAGTTAATATTATGCAAATTGATCATGATGGGATAAAAGAAAATTAGTTACTCATAGACATCATAGACAATATCCAATAAATAACATAAAAACCGTAGGCGAATCCTTAGTTCTTGAGTGCCTCTTCTTCTCTTCCCCCAATATTTAAAACTCCCCAAGAAAATAAATCTAAACTAACCTAATCTAAAATAATAAAAGAAAAGGATAAGAAATAAAAGAGTTAAAAGATTTGATCCCTAGATTTGTTTTGTGTGTGTGGGGGGGGAGGGGGGAAATAGTACAATTCGAGTAGGGGTAAGACATTGGGCTAAGGAAAGTAGTATATTTCGAGAAGGAAATAACTTGGAGGAGTCAGCCGGGCCATGTGGTCGCATGCGGGACCGCATGCCCAACCGCATGGAGAACTCGTAACTTTTGTTGCGATTTTCAGATGAGCATGCAGTTGGTCATGCGTTAGCATGTCGAACTGCATGTCTGATGAACTCATATTTGTGTCCATTTCTAGTGTCGTTTTGTTGTGTTTTTTGTGTGTTTTTTGAGTCTTTAAGTGTCTGGAAGGACACAAGTAGGAAGAAGTGGGTGCAGGGCATAACAAATGCGTTTGTGGGCATAATCTGGTGAAAAGCTGCTTTTCTGGCATTAGGCAACGATACGACGCAATATGGGCATAGGGCTGAAGTCTGTAGATGGGCGTGAAGGAATACATTTTGAGCAAGGCTACAGATGAAGAAGTACATCTCCATAATCTTATGGTCAAAGTAGTAGAATACCCAGAGCAATGCGCGTCGAGGGCAAGACTGAAGCTGCTGAGACCAAAGCGGACAAGTAAAGCACAGGGCAACAGATTAGACTTGGGAGCCAAGGAAGAGGATAAGGAAGGAAACTTCCATCCTTATCAAGAAGAGGCCGAATGAAGTTGGACTCAACATGGAAGGAAATATAATGCGCCACTATTGAGCTTAACAAGGAAAGAAGGCCAAGGAATGAAGAAGTCCAGCCCATGAAGGGATCGACTTAACCTAATCTCGACGCCTATAAATATGGCGGCATGCACTCTGTTAAGCATGTCGTACAGCATAGCTTAATTTTAACATTCAGTCTTGAGAATTTGGTGAGGAAGAAAAACAAGTCCTATGGGCAAAGCTTTTATTTCTGTTTACTTATTGCTTTACGTTTTCTGTTGGCGTTCTGGCCAAGACAACTACTTTTTTATTTAGGTAATATAGTTCTTATTTAGTTTTTTTAAATTATGTTTGCTTTGACTTATATAATCGAGTTTATGTTTATTATGTTTAGCTAAATCTTTAAACTTGGAATGGATGAGATAAATTGATAAATCGAAACTTTAATTACTCGTGAGGCCAAAGTGTGTTAAATAAGTCGTGTTCTTATATTCCCGAAATACTTAGGGCTTAGATTTGGGCAAGATAACTCATTGCTTGATCACCAATAAGTTAAGGAGTCTAGATCACCAGTAGAGTCGAGGTCAACACAAGAGTGTCTCTTGTGCTCGAATAGATATCAAGTATTGGAGAGCAGTCGATGTCTTGGGCATCTCTTGGCTGATTTGGGTCTAATAAGAATTAATGCCTCTTGGGCAGTACACTTACTGAAGGGTCTTCGTAAGTGTATTGATCAAGAGAGGAGTTTTGTCTAGAGTGTCTCTGACATACTCGATTTTAAAGGGATATATATAAGAATAAAGTATTCATAGCTGTGACTTCGTGACCATAGGGCATGAAATAATTTATTCTTTAAACCGAATAGTAAAAGAGTGCGGTTGAAAATCATTGTGCCCATGATCGAGTAAGAAGTATTAATAATCACTGATTCGAAATCCAGTCCAAGTCTCGTTTATTATTGATCAATTCGTTGTTTAGTTTCAGTTACAGTTTTTAGTGCTTGTTGACCAAGATAAGTGAATCCAGACCAAAGCCGTATTTGTTACACTGGTTACGTGGAAAAGAGACTACACCAATTCCCTTGGGTTCGACCCTGCTTACCGTTGGCTACCGCATACTGTGGACATAGGAGTTATAAATTTTATTTGCGCGAAGTGCAAACGACAGCTTCGTCAATGTCACTATATCTGCGCGCAATAATGTTCAATCTGCTCGTTCTCCCTCGTTTTAACTACGATTTTTTATCTACTTCGCCTACGAACTCCTATCGAGCTGTACTTTCATCCTATCATGAAAAACTCACAATCGTAAATTTTCAATTAAAAAAAATCCTCAATTTCTTAGTTGAATGAAAAGAGGAAAAAAAAATGAAAAAATAATAAGAGCATAAAAGGGTATAAGTAAGAAAGAATGATGCTAGGAAAGAATGCTTGTGTTGAGCAGTGGAAGGATCTAGAAGCCAATCAAATCACTTCAATCAATCACCAGCTGATGGCCAATCAACAATCCGATTAATCAAGCATCCATCAAGATCGGATTGAATATGGAAAGCAATCAATCATGCCAATGTGGTCTGCCGAAAGAGAAGATTGACTGCCACAGCCTCAACGATAAAAGTCCAACAAGTGTGGCTGGCACAACGTTGGTTACCCCTAGCATTCAATAGTATTCAGCCCAAGATACAATTTACTTTCAGTTCATTTACGTTTTCGCACAAAATAATTTACTTGTTTTTCACTTCGATTCCTGCGTGAACAAATTTAAGGCGGTTTGCCTTAGGTATTCTCTTAATTCAAGTATTTCGTATTTTATGTTATTGATGTGTTTATTTACTTTGGTGATTATGCAATTCAATATGTGTGAGTAGTCCCCCTGGTGAGATTTGGGTGGGGAAAATGGTTAATTGTTGATATGTGAAATATTCGTGAGGTATTTGTGTCTTCGGTTGGATCCAGTGGTTCCGAAGAGATTTGAGCAGAATTCATGGGCAGTTCTGACCTAGCGGGTGATCTCCGTTCAGTAAGAGTTGTACCACGTCAAGCAAAGGCCAGGGCATGACACACATCAATGTTCAGTATGCCTATGACCAAGTAGCTGAGCAGCACCATTAAATGGAATTGTAGATCTGGATGGCGAGGAACAGGCAAGGGGATACTGCGTCCTTCCTCGGTCTTGGACTTCTCTAATGGCTATCCATCAACTGTGATGAAGGCATAAAGCCATGGTTATTGACCAAATGACTCACCTCACGCATCGTAGATATATCAATGACCGGTTGGACATGTTACCGGAAATGGAGATCCCGCGAGTTATGTCTACTCTGTAGGTGCGGAGCCGGGAAGTTTGGAAGAGAAGGTTGGTGAGGGTCATACTTGGAGGGATCGGGTATGACTAATATCTAAGGAGGAGTGAAGCACGGCCTTGTGACCGGGGTGAAGCGTAACCTTCTGACCAAGTGACTACAAGGGATTCAACCATCCCAAGTGTAGAGTATAAACTCTTGAAATGCCCCATTGTCTTTGGGCCATGCCTTGAGTTTATACGAAGCATGGACGGATCTTCAGTATGCCCATGACCGAATACACATATCAACGATAATCATGACCTACCCTAAATCTTACCCCTTTTGTATTTGATTGCCTTTAAGTTTATTTGTGCAGATAACATGATGGATCGGGACAACCAAACTTGTGCACCTGAAGAGTAAAGTAGTTCCTCGCTCTCCGTGAGATCGACCCTAACTTACCGCTAAGACTAACCAGTCTGGTTGTGGGCATAGGAGCGTGTACTGTCTGTGGCATACACAAGTATTTTGATCGTACCATACGACGGGTGCGTGTCACCCTACATTCTAACTTTTAAACGACTAACTTTAACTTTACCAGCTTGGAGCCGAAGGCCTCGGAACGATCCAAAAATGTCCAAATTAATGTCCGATGATTATTCTTATATTAATAATCGGAGTGAAGACGGAACTGAAAAAAAAATTGAATTTTTTTTTTGACCAGTCAATGGGTCACCCCGCGTTGACCGAGTCAAACCTGACCCAAATCCGGTCTCTTGGGAAGAGACCGGTTGCACCCAAGTCCTTCTCCCCCCACCCCGCTTCTCCGACAACCACCAACTTTGATTCACCGGCGGTGGCGGTGTCTACCTACCCTACTTCCCCCCTTATTTTCTCTCTTCTCGGTCTTTCTCTATCGTTTGTTCTCTCTTCGCTCTCCCTCTCCTTTTCTCCGAACCGCCGCTGCCGCCACCACTGATCACTAAATTACATAGCAATATAAACCGCAACTCTAACGGCTATTGTAGCATTAACAATCGGATATCGTATCCACAAGGACCATTTGACCGAACTTATAGGGGAAACGAAATTCATGCGCTTTCCTACTATTCAAACTCTAGATTCATCATGATTTTTGTTGTTTCAAATAATCAAATATAAAATTAAAGCAAACAAGACATTCACAAATAATTAAGCAAATAAGAATTGATCAAAGATACAATATGAGATAAATGTTAGTTCTAAGGATTCGATTTGATTCTAGATGACATGACAATAACTTCCTAATTCACATAACCATATTTAATCTCCTAAATGAGAAACATTCACAAGACTATTCACTATCCTCTCTCGAGATAGTAAAAGATAATCAAACTATTGACTCTCTCGGCTAAGACTCAAGAAAACAATTCGACTCCAAAAGGCACAAAGAATTAAAGCTCCCATACATGAATTCATCACTTGCTAAGTCTCAAAATCATGCATGATGTGACAATTTGATTTCCATCATGTAAAAACCTATTAAGAATTTCCACAAATACTTGGTATGGAAGAAAGATGATCAATAATTCCCACATGAAATCAAGC
This sequence comes from Schizonepeta tenuifolia, assembly GCA_029490685.1. Taxonomy (NCBI): domain Eukaryota; kingdom Viridiplantae; phylum Streptophyta; class Magnoliopsida; order Lamiales; family Lamiaceae; genus Schizonepeta; species Schizonepeta tenuifolia. The sequence continues at coordinate 77,020,995 of CM055957.1, read as the reverse complement.
TCCAAATCTACATTCAATTAGGAAAAAGGTAATTAAAATTAGGAAGCTAAAATCATAACCACCATAGAATCATCTCAAATCTTCAAAACCAACTAAAAGGATTTAGCTAGACATAAAAAGGAAAATAGCACAGGAAAAGATAAATGAATGCATAAATAGAGATACTAAGAACCCAAATGGAGAAATTTTCAAATAAATCTCCAAAACAATCCTAATCCAACCTTCTAGCTTGATTACAATGATTAAAACTAATCTAAGCCCTAAAATGGAAACTTTGGAAAGAGAGTTCTAAGCTATGGAGAGAGTTATCACGTTTTGGGGCTATTTCTCCCTTTATATAGGGTACAAGAAGTGTTAAAGCATGTTAAAAACGTAAAAAGGGCAATTTCGGAATTTCTAGTACAAAATTAGCCAAATCGGCGGTCCAGCCATCCAAATCAGTGGTCTGCCATTCAAATCGGTGGTCTGTCGGCAAGGCGCCGGGTAGACCACCAATTGGCATTAAACCTTTCTCTCTTGTTCAGTAACTTCCGGCAGTTCACTCCTGAACCGCCGGTTTGGCACGCAAACCGCCGATTTGCTATTCTAAGGCGCCGATTTGGGTTTTCTCTTCCTTTTGCCCGATTTCTCACTTCTTCGTCTCAATTCTTCGATTCCGCTCTTCATTGATCCTCTTCTTTCAGCTTAAAGGACCTCAATTCACCTACACATATGCTCAAACTCCGCCAAACGTGATACAATTCCAAGATAACGAATTTCATGCAAAACAAATCACATTTAAAGCAAAAGCTTAGCAAAAAGTGAAGATAAACAAGCTTAGTTGCTATAAAAATGAGTGTTTATCACTCCCCCAAACTTAGGTATTGTTCGTCACCGAACAATAGATCAAACAAAGGACATAAACACGAATAGAGTAGCAACTTTAGATTCTTAATGCCTCAGATTTCACAAACTATTTGAAAGCCAAAACTGAGTATAACTTTCACAATTCCACACAAATCAAAAGCATGTCAACCCCAACAATTCAACAATTGAAACTCACAAGAAAGTGTATTTCTCAACTCTCAAGTGTATGGTTAAGCTCTCTTCGAATTCATACAATGCAATTCACTTACCATAAGCTTGCTAATCGTCTGAAATCTCCATTGCAAAATAATTGTGCAAGAACAAGGATCACAAAGGACTTTTTCTTGGGTTGTAATGTAGGCACATTGGTTTAGGAAGGAAAATTTGGCTAAGTGACGATTCAATACATACACCAACCTTATATCTTTATCATAACAAGCACAAACTCAATTATCTTCCTTCTACACTAATCACTACTCATTTGGGGCTCACACATGCACATAAAATAAACAAGTGCACCAAATTATTCCCGTATGCTCTCATTTCATTCTTTTTATATTCTTTCTTTTGATTTCAAGCAAAAGTTCTCAACAAATTTCAACAATTGAACAATCTTTCACTTTCACTTCTTTTCATTCTTTCCATTTCTTTGATTGAGCTCATGGGAATTTACGAATTTTCAAAACAAAAGGTCCCTTAACCTAGCTATCCAACTTCATCATTTTTTTCATTTAACCCAATCCGGGGTACCCTTACACTCCAACCCCTTTTTCTCTGGTTTGACAAAGAAAGACTATTTAAGCTCAAAAGGGCTATCAACGGACAATTTAAAGCACAAGGTAGTGTTTGGATTATAAGATGGCTCACAAAAAATGGCCTAAGTTCATTTCCAAGTCCTTGCACAACCAAGCATTCTCAACAAGAAACCAAAGCAAGTTCTAAAAGTGGAAATGCATGCATGATCAAACTCTCAAGAATGATAAAACAATTTAACGGCTCAAATCCTCACGGGTTTCATTCAAAAGTCAAAAAGTCAAGATCAACACCCCATCAATTCATGCAAAACCGATCAAGAAGTACTCAATTCCAACCAATTTTCACAAAAACACAATATTATCATCATTGGCATTTCTCTAAAGTCACCTTGAGCAACAAACACCATAAACATAGCAACCAAAGCTTCAAAATTTTTTTTTTTCAAAATAAAGCAAAAAAGGTGAAACACATATCTTATCTCACCCCCCAACAACAACAACAACAACAACAACAACAACAACAACAACAACAACAACAACAATAATAATAATAATAATAATAATAATAATTCATTCGTAAGATGAGGACTAGCTAATATCAGGGGAGGGAGGAGAATGGCTAATCCCGTGCTCGTAGGATTAGTGATTCCATTAGGAATGGTCATTTTCTTTCGAATAAGTGAACCATCCGTATGATTAAGCTTCTTAATTAAATAACTATGCAATACACAACTTGCACATACCTAAAGTACTTTGACAAAGCTCGGAAATAAGTTTGGAGGGAAATGAAACAAGATATGTGTATCACGACACACAAACTAAATGCAAATTAACAAATAAACGTTGGGTTGTCTTCCAACAAGAGCTTCATTTAACGTCTAGAGCTCGACGATACCTCATGTCTTCAAAAAGATTGTGAATGGTCAAGAGGTGGATTTCATTTCCATTTGAAAGTAGAATTGTCCAAAGTTGGAGCATCTTTCGCCTTCTTCACTCCATTGGTTCCTCTTTTCTCCAATTTGTTGATATCCAAGCAAGTAACCAACTCGAGAGGTGGACCATTCATAGAAATATGCTCCAAAGGATCCTATATGGCAAGGGCAAGCTTTCTCCACAAGTTTCGATGCAATCAACATTTTGCTCTTCCAACTTCTTTATTGCATTATAGATGGAAATCATCATCTTCTCATCATTGACTCTAAATGTCAACTCTCCATCTTCAACATCAATTAAGGCACGACCGGTGGTCAAGAACGGACGACCAAGAATTAGAGGAATATTCTTGTCTTCGGGCATTTCAAGCACAATAAAATCGGCCGGAAATACAAATTTACCAAACTTCACGAGGAGATCCTCAACCATTTCCATTGGATGCTTCACAGATCTATCCGCCAATTGTAAAGCAATGGAGGTTGGCTTGATAGTTCCTATGCCCAAATGATTGAAAATTGAGAGATGCATCAAATTAACACTTGCCCCCAAATCACACAATGTCCTATCGAATGTATGCCCTCCAATTTCACATGGGATTGTGAAGCTCCCCTAATCTTTTAACTTCAACGGAAGCTTCATTTGCAAAACGGCACTACACTTCTCAGACAAGTTGATTGTCTCATGCTTCTTAAGCTTCTTCTTTCGGGAGACGGCATCCTTCAAGAATTTGGCATATCTAGGCATATCTCTTAAGGCATCAAATAAAGGGATATTTATGTTTACCTTTTGGAACATGTCCATGAACTTGACAAGTTTCTCATTAACTTTTGCCTTTGCTAACCTTTGAGGGTAAAGGGCTTTGGGAACAAAAGCCTTAATTGGAGAAGTGAGTTTATTAGGAGTTACCTTCTTCAGAATTTGAGGTTCTTGAATTAGCTTTTGAAGTTTCTCCATTTGAATTGGGGGTTCCTCCACATCGAACTCTTCATCCCAATCCTTCACTTCCACATCTTCTTTTGAAATGTTTTGATAAGAAGGTTCACTCACCAAATGGATTGTATTGCATTGGACCGTTGGATTGACTTTTGTGTGGCTTGAAGATTGCACCTACTTGTGTTGTGCGGCGGTTTGATAATAGGTTTATTTTTCCTTCAAACGACGTCATTCGCTTTGCTAGATCCGAGATGGAGTTCTCCAAGTGCTCCATTTGACTAATGAAAATGCTTTATTAAGTAACCATTTGGTTCATCATCTCTTCAAAGATTTGCTCTCTCGACTCATTTATAACCTCATTGGTAACCGAGAATCCAAACGGTGGTTGGATAACATTATTTAGGTCTTCATAAAAGAAGTTTGAGTGATTACCGATGTTGAGATTGTAGGCTTGATTTCCCGATGGATAGCTTGGACGATTGTAGTTGTTATTCCATTGATTAGTGTAGTAAGCATCCTCACATTGAAATGGCTCAACCTCTTGCCGTTGTATCACTCTACCGTCCATTTGATGTCGCATCTCTTGAAATTGCCTTTCCAAAATGGCAATCCGGTTTGGAGCCTCATACATCATCATTTCCCTTATCCCTTTTCGACTTGTCTACCTATAAGAGAGCTCAAGAATCGAAGATTAGAACAATAGTGCAAAATAGAAATATAATGCTTGAACTAGTAATCTCAACACAAAAATCATTAACACTATAAATTCTAAATAGTCCCCGGCAACGGTGCCAAAAAGTTTATCACTAAATTACTTAGCAATATAAACCGCAACTCTAACGGAATATTGTAGCATTAGCAATCGGATATTGTATCCATAAAGACCATTTGACCGAACTTATAGGGGAAACGAAATTCATGCGCTTTCCTACTATTCAAACTCTAGATTCATCATGATTTTGGTTGTTTCAAATACTCAAATATAAAATTAAAGCAAACAAGACAATCACAAACAATTAAAAAATATAAGAATTGATCAAAGATACAATATGAGATAAATGTTGGTTCTAGGGATTCGTTTTGATTCTAGATGACATGACAATGACTTCCTAATTCATAAAACCATATTTAATCTCCTAAATGAGAAGCATTCACAAGACTATTCACTATCCTCTCTCGATAGATATTAAAAGATGATCAAACTATTGACTCTCTCGACTAAGACTTAAGACAACTAGAGATGGCAGTGGATCTTAGATCCGGTCCAGATCCGATGATCCATATCCGATTTTTAGGATATGGTATTTAAAAATATAGATCCGACGGATCTGGAACAAAAGTCGAAAAAATAGATGTGGATCTGAATTACAAATTTTTACGTCTAGATCCGGTCTAGATCCGTCCCGTAGATCCGTTGATATTATATATAATATATTTTTTAGTTTTTCATATTATATATATATATAAAATAATAATAATAATAATAATAATACATACATACATACATACATACATACATATAAAATCAACTATTTTTTGGGAGAAAACTTGTGTGGCCCAACCCATAAGGGCCATCCATGCGGACTTGAAGTCATATATATATATATATATATATATATATATATATATATATATATATATATATTTTAGTTTTTTATAATTCTAATAAATTAGAAATTAAAAATAAATTCTAGTTCTTGGATACTTATTTTGGATGACTGTATTGATATTTATGGGTTACTGAGTCACTGACTTAGTTTTTTGAATTTTAAAATGATTATAGAAGTCTATATATTATGGTATTATTGTTGATTGTTTGCATTAAAAAAAATTATAAATTAGAATGTGATGGATATGGATCTGGACCCGAAATCCGCGGATCCCATGGATTTGGATCTGGAATTTTTTTTTTAAGATCCGACGTATCTGGAACAGATCGGGACTGAAGATCCAAAAACCAGATCTGGATTTGAATCAATCAAAATCCATCCAGATCTGGCTCGTTGACATCCCTAAAGACAGCAATTCGACTCCAAAAGGCACAAAGAATTAAAGTTACCATGCATGAATTCATCACTTGCTAAGTCTCAAAATCATGCATGATGTGACAATTTGATTTCCATGCATGTAAAAACCTATTAAGAATTTCCACAAACACTTGACATACAAGAAAGATGATCAATAATTTCCACATGAAATCAAGCCCCAAATCCACATTTAATTAGGAGGAGGTAATTAGAATTAGGAAGCTAAGATCATAACCACCATAAAATCATCTCAAATCTCCGAAATCAACTAAAAGGATTTAGCTAGACATTAAAAGGAAAATAGCACAAGAAAAGATAAATGAATGCATAAATAGAGATACTAAGAACCCAAATGGATAAATCTTCAAATAAATCTTCAAAATAATCTAAATCCAACCTTCTAGCTTGATTACAATGATTAAAACTAATCCAAACCCTAAAATGGAAACTTTGGGAAGAGAGTTATCACGTTTTGGGGCTATTTCCCCCTTTATATAGGGTACAAGAAGTGCTAAAGTATGTTAAAAACGTAAAAAGGGCAATTTCGGAATTTCTAGTACAAAATTAGCCAAATCGGCGATCCAGTTATCCAAATCGGTGGTCCAGCCATCCAAATCGGTGGTCTGCCGGCAGGGCGCCGGGTAGACCGCCGATTGGCATTAAACCTTCCTCTCTTGTCCAGTAACTTCCGGCGGTTCACCCCTGAACTGCCGGTTTGGCACGCAAACCGCCGATTTGCTATTCTAAGGCGCCGATTTGGGTTTTCTCTTCCTTTCGCCCGATTTCTCACTTCTTCATCCCGATTCTTCGATTCCGCTCTTCATTGATCCTCTTCTTTCAGCTTAAAGGACCTCAATTCACTTACACACATGCTCAAACTCCGACAAACGTGATACATATCCAAGATAACGAATTTCATGCAAAACAAATCACATTTAAAGGCAAAAGCTTAGCAAAAAGTGAAGATAAACAAGCTTAGTTGCTATAAAAATGAGTGTTTATCAACCACCAACCTTCTGGTTCAACGACGATGCTGCGGCGTGTCCACCACTTTCGTCTCTCTTTTTTCTCCCCTATCTCAATTTGTCTCACTTTCTTCTCGCCGCCAACCTATCCCTCATAGCCGCCATTAACAACAAACTCGATATTTTCATTATTCGCAATTAATTTAATTAATTGAAATTTTAGAAAATACGAAAACAGTTAAGATTATTAAGTTTTACTCAATCAATTCTAAAATCAATTAATATTGATGGAGATTTCAGGAAATTGGAATATCAATTGCAAAAGGAATGGAGATCACCGTCGCTTGTTTCTTCATCATCTCTTTTGTTGCAATTGAATTATACAGTATCTTGTTCAACATAGATATGAGAAAACTGGAGATTTTGTTCATTTTGCTAGATTATCGTGTTGACGTCGTCGATCTCAATGATGTAAGTAGTAGCAGTAGGCGGGAGAAGTAGACGAGGAGATGGTGGAGGAGCTTGGAGATGGTGAAGATTACGACGCCATGGGTTGTTGGGCCGCATTGCCACCGGTGCATTAGATATGGTGGTTGTCAGAGAAACGGAGTGGGGGAGAGCTTGAGACAAACGATACGATAGTGGGAGAGAAAGCGAGATTGGTTGGGATGATTTATATTTATATTTTTTGTTTTCTTTTATTTATTAAAAATGAGGTTTCACATGAGGTGTTTTATTTTTATCTTTTTATTTTATTTTTAAACAAAATGACGATGTTTCATAATTTTCGACGTCCAGCATGTTAGTTCTGGAGTCCATGTAAGATTTAAATTGGGAAGAATCGATCACCGGATACAAATTGCCAAAAAGTGAAAGGTGATGTATTTTAAAAATATATTTTAAATCTGTGTACAGTTTGAGAAAGCGGTCAAATATTGTGAATTTAGGTGCAATTAAACCTATATTTTTATTTAAATTTGGTTTAGTTAAATACTACCGATCCTTTCATTTACTTTATTTAAAATCTCTTTCTTTAGTATCATTATTTCTTTGCAATGTTATAAAGGCTAATTAGTATTGTGAGCGTGCGATTGTACGTGAGATAAATTATTACTTTTGAGTACAAAGACTCCATATATAATTTATCGTCAGATAAAATTTGGTGTGAAGTAATTGCAAAAAAAATTCAACATTTAACTTGCAACAATGGAAAAACTATATGAATCTTATAATATGGTATTAAAATTTGCAATTAATCCAAAAAAATTATATGATGACATTTAATGAAAGAATATTAATCAGTCAATACATCAATAATTGAATGCATAAATACATAATTTATTACTAAATATTAAAAGGATGAGTATTAATGATTGAATATTTGATGGTTCTGATAACGAGTGACTGGTGTATGGGGATACACTAGTAGCAATTTTTGAACTTAAAAACTTTTTCTCTAACCTAAACAGGTGAATTTAGTTTGCTCGATAACTGAGAAGGTCAGTCGGAGCTGATCGCACAGTGAGCTGATCGCACAGTCAGGTGCACAACTGACTTCTTTGACTGAGGGTCAGCTGTGTAATCTAGACTGAGGTTTCAAAGAGTTAAGCAATGCGGAAATTGGTGGAATTAAAGCTCGTTACTTAAACTGAAATCTTTGAAAGGGGAAGGTCAAGTTTCCAAAAACTTAGTGCAATTTTCACAAACACAGTTTTATATGCAATGTCAGTTAGTTAGTAAACTGAATGTAAATATTGTAAATAAATGAACATAGTATTTTTGCGTGGTTCGAAAATTAACCTCCTACGTCCACGATTTTCTTTTCGGGGAAATAATCTACTAGATAAGCTTACGCGTGCTTATCAAACGTTGTGCTTAGTTTACGGGTACCAAACAACCTAACCAGCTCGATTACGGGTTCGAACAAGACCTTACAACACTTTTGTGGGCAAGTGTACAACCTACAACTCTTTTATGGGCAGGAGTAAAGCCTGGGCTTAGATATACGTAACGATCAGCGTTAGGATGTGACACCTGAAGGGTAGTAGAAGGCCGCTGAACTGGGGCACGACGTTGAGGTTGTTGTCCCTCAGAGAGTAAGTTGACGGACTTCACATAATTCACTGCAAGCGGGTTTTCAATATTTACGAGTGACGACCGGTAAAACATCGCTTCTTATTCTTCTTCAGGGTCCAGGGACTCTCTACAATTCAACCCATCGAGAAAAGCCGGTTCGAAACAAGAGCGTATTCACGAGGTGAAAATCTCTAATTTCTTCCACCAATACGAAACCATATATTGTTCGGATTAGCACCGGCCACAATTACTTCTCTAGCGACAACCATTTGAAGCGCTTTCTCGCACGCTTTACCCTCATTCCATCTCAAAAAATGTCTTAAAGCACCAACAGAGAATTGAGTAACGAGCTCTGCACCCCCAACTTCGAATTGTCGTTTTTGAATCGGTTCCAACATGCTGATCTTGTTGTACGTGTTCACCACGCAAGTCACATCTTGTAATGTTTCACGTACCCAGCACCAACCATGCTGAAATATAAATAAATAAAATTCCAAAACAAAATTAAAAAACATATTTTCTTATCTTGCATTATTTTATTTCTTAATATAATAATAGTATAAATGAACAAATAATTCTCGAGTGACATAACAATGCTTTAAACTAGAAAACATGACAAATTATACATATAACTATAATAGATCAATCAGACATCATTAAATATTTAAATCATTTCCAGATACTAATTTAAATCATAATCATAGCATAAAAAAATATTAACTAAGCAAAAACTGTACATATCTCAAAAACAACATACAGATCGTATAAAATAAGTCACACCCTGAATTCTTTTGTAACAATCTGTATAGTTTTTTTTAATTGTTAATCTAGCTAATTTCGATCTATAATACGATTAAGTTCAATAATTTTATTAAATTAAATTAACTATATTAATTATTCGATGAGATTATCATTAAACCAACTAATTATAAAAAATATACCACGAATTAGCATAATATGCAATCATAATTTAAGAAAATCTAACTAATAAGTTTATAGATTATGTAAACAAATATTAACGAAAACAAAAAAATATACAGATCGCGAATAAAATATACAGATTGTGTTAAAATAATGTACGACCTGTACATTTTTAACGCGATCTGTACATTTTATTATAATTGGTGTTTTATCTAATTCAAACTACACTATGATTAAACAAAATAATTGTATTAAATTAAACTAAATATATTAATTATTCGATTAATATATCATTAAACTAACTAAAAGCCTCCACATATCACGAATTAACATTATAAAAAATCATAATTTAAGAAAATCATCATGATAAGTTCTTAAATTAAATTAACTAATGTAAATGTAAACAAAAAGCGTACAGATCGGTATAAAACCATACAAGTCGGACAATCATGAAAACCATATATGTCAAATCTGTATAGTTTTTGTGTCAATCTGTAAAAAATTTAACCTCTTCTAGATGTTTCATATATTCTTCTATATGTTCTGCAATGCTTTTTGATTTTTTTCCTCCGAGCGTGATGACGAAGCCATAAGTTGTTATAGGATTTGAAGGATTAAGTGTTTAGGGTTCAAAATTTGATTTGGGGGGGGGGGGGGAGAAGGAGTAAGTTAGTACTGTCTTGGAGAGGGGGAAAGAGAATCTGTATGGTTTCAAGATGGTTGTATGAAATTTTATAGCCAATTTTTTTGTTTTTCACCGCTCCATCATTTAATGGAAAAATAAATTCTCATTCAAGAATATCTATGAGGTGAGAGAAAAAATAGGTACATGTTTTCTCTCTTTACGTTACATACATACATGCAGATAGGTTTAGGGTTTAAAGAATAAAAAAACTGATAAAAAGTGGGGGCTAGGAGTGAAAAAAAATCAGTAAGGAAAAATGTGACAAGAGAGAGATTTTCTCACTTACATCCTAAATCTAAAAAGGTGAAAGAAGGGATCATAGTGGGTATTACGAATTTTCTCCTCTCTGCTCTTTCCTTTTCTATTTCTACATAAAATAAAGATATGCAGGCGAGGGCGCTAGCTACTGTCCATGTGTCCAGCCTTTTCTCCTCAACAGTAGGTATTTTTTATTTATTTATTTGGTTACTAATTTAAATACTAATCCTTTCATTTTTTCTAATAGTAGTATTGTTTTGCAATGTTAGAGGGTGAAAATCTTGAGTTGGCAAACTTAATCCAGCCCCGACCTGCTATTTGGTTCGGTTTAGATCCTAAAATTATGGAATCAATTGAACTTCAAGCCGGTTATGGACCATAAAATAAAATGAGTTAGTGTGAAATGGGCTAGCTAGACCTTGTTGCTATTTTAGTAATTTTTCTATTACTAATTATGAGTTAGTACTCCTTCCGTTCACGAAATGGTTGTCACATTGTGGATGATATGAGTTTTAAGAAAATGATAGGTAGTAGTGAATTATAGTGAGTATTGTTGTGAGTGAAGTAAGGGTCCCACAATAAATGTGAGTGGAGTGGCAAAAGTGACAACCATTTCGTGGACAAATTTAAGTAGCAAAAGTGGTAACCATTTCTTGGACGAGGAGAGTATTTGTTTTGAAATTTATTTTAATAATTTTTATTGCGAATTATGTTTTAATTAGATTTATAATATTTGTTAATTCGAATTTTTAATATTGATATTCATTTTTTTAGTATTCGGGTTGTGGGCAATCAACGGGTTTGGGACGCCTACAAGTTTAAAAATGATCTTTTAATCAGAAGATTGAAGAAATTTTGATGGGTTTGGGTTTAACAAACGGTTAATGGTTGATTCCTAGTTCTGATGGACATTGTGATAAGATCGGTTTGTTTGTAATTTTTTGAATTAAGTGAATACTCACCTCTAACTATGCTAAAGTAAGTTGTAATAGAAGTTGCAGCCAGAGTGAAAAACTTCTTAATTCTTCATGGAACAGATATTGAAGACTTGAGACAAATATCTTCCAAGAAAAACAGCAAACATTAGATATATAACATGATCATATGTTAGAAAACATAAACACGGCGTAATTTGTTGAATGTAGAAAACATGTGAAGCTCTGATTCACTTGACTGGTATAAACAAGCTACACACCAACTACTTTGTTTCCCTTCTTTCTATACAAATTGAAATTCAGAGCTTTAGTTGTCTTTGTTTCGTGTTATCAGCATTTTCTCGTCATTAGAAGCACAGTACCCTACTTGAAAAGGATTCTCGATCAACATATCCGTTTTTCTAATCCTGTATATCTGTGGTCTTTCAAAGGATAAGTCGCCAGAATACCACGATACGAGAGGAGCAAGATTCATCGGGAAACAAGCACGACTGTTCCATATACCATATTGCAGGTTATCTGGTGGCAAAACTCCTCATCGCAAACCCAAGTGCTGCTAATATTCTAGTTAATGTTGAAGATGCAGAGCTTTTGAATGTCTTCTTTTCTACACTGAGTCCTAATCCAAGGGGGTAACGTCGAAAGGTCCCAAACTGAGAGTTTCATCATATGAACATATACGTGCAACAACAGCAGATGCTCGATTTTTCTGGCGCCATCGGACCTTGCTATGCTGTTTCCAACTTTTTCTATTATTAGTTTTGCCTGCAAGAAATTTCAGAATGTTTTTTTATCATGAGATGGAACTGTACTTTCTTGTCTTAAATTCAAGTCACTGTTTGTGTAAATCTTTTATCTAACAAATGCTGTAGTTTATAAGAACCAATAATACTATATAGAGTGCTTTCAAATAAAATGTAATATGAAGTAGTATTCTGGAATTCAAACAATGATAAATAATAGATCATAGATAATTGAGATATTCATCCATCAGAGAGAGTAATTCCATTACAAAAAAACACAAAAGAACATTTTTCTCAGGTGGAAAAACAGAAGTTAATAAAGCATAGATTTCTGTTGAGTCGAAACATACATCCCCATCTCTAATAAGACAACAAGCATGGATGGACAAGAAAGCAATAAACTTATCCAGCACTCATCGTGCCAACAACATTTTCCAACAGAAACTGGCAACCATCTTCGAGTATATCCAGCACCTACCACAAACACAATCTAAAACTTCAGTTTTCAATCGTGTTGCTTTATAAATGCATTCAATGGCACTGCAATTGCTATGCTTCATCAAAGATACCTCAGTCCAAGTTAAAGTCATTAAGAACAACTGAGAAATAGAGGAAATCGACATGACAAAACCAAGACAACGTGCCAGGGTTAGCAGAACAAAACATAGAGGACATCATCATTAAATTGGTTGTACAAAACTATAAAACAACTTATTCACATTTTTATCCAAATGAAAATTGAGGCACGTCAATTCAAACCAAACATGCACTTGGATTCCATACAAATCACATGCCTGCTAAAATGTGTTCTATTAACGAGTTGGGGTCTCATAAAATGATACGAAAAGCTTGATAAAATTTAAAGCATAATACACATATCAGATAACTGCCATAAATTTTTATGCCACGTCTTAACTCCAAAGAGAAAATTTAAGTGTATCATCACCTTCTCAAATCCTTGTTGTCCACCATAATACAAGTCAGGCACTTCAGTTTCATTATGCTGCTTGCAGTAGGAACTCATTAGCTGAACCTGCAAACATCAATCCATTGATGACGACAATCAAAAGAAAGCATGACATGTCAACAAAAGCAATTTCGACGAAAAACTCTAACACGAGAAATCTCTCCTACATCAAATATGAGCTCAAACGCCTCAAGTATATCCTCTTAGAACAAAAGAATCAGAACCAGCATTAGCCTCATCCACTTAACAAATACCATATATATTTTTAACCGTATATCAATATAATAGGCAATCTACAAAAAATTTGCATAATCAACAGCATTACAATGCAAGGACTGAAATAAGAAACAAACACACACACAACCGTGTGCGCGCGCGCACGCGCACACGCAGAGCGAACGAGAGACAGAGAAATACCTTTGTTCTGCCTGTCCATGACAAGAATGAGGTCAAAATCCCTGAAATCGGACAGCTTTATCGGCCTTGGTATTGAACTTATCACAATTCAAAGCCTTCAAAGAACGCACGAATCTTTATTGGTGGTCAAGATATGTTTTTTGTTCAAGACTTTTCCAAAAATCAGGCCCTCTAGCATGAGGATTTACATAATTTCTTATGAATTCTTCGTCTGAACCACTCAAGAGAACATTAAATGACAAATTTGGACTCACTGCTCCTTGATCTTTAAGCCATTTGAACATTAAAAACCTAAGCTTCAGTCTCTTAATTGAGCGACAGAGAATTCTGGGATGCTTGACCAACTCAGACACCCCATAGCCCAAATCATCAAAGAAAAAATGAATCTTTGCTTCAATAACATCACTGTTCTGGCTAAGAATTTCAGGAGATATTTTAATCATCTTCATAGCTTCCTCGTGACTCAAACCATTCTTCACTAAACAATCAAACCTCTGTTGAAGTTCCTCTCCTTTGCCTCGAATCCTTTTAAGGGCCTTTTCCATATTATTTGAACTCTCTTCAAAGCCAAGATTGATCAAAAACTGAGTTTTCAAACCCATAACTACATCACCGCTCTCTGAAGTGTAAAGTCGGTCAAGTTTCCTACCACGAACACATTGCTCTAATGTGTACGGATCATCCTTGACCATTTGACATAGCCTCTTCTTCCCACACCATGACAGGTCCAATATGCATTTCACTTTTTTAAGAACAATGGAACCCAAAAGTATCGGGTAGGAGCGGACTATCCGACCAATATCTTGGGCAGGCATGCCAATTTCAACAAGGAAGTTGTAGGAATTATATAAGTTATAACTAAACTTTGAAACTGGTATTCGTGGGAACTGAAGAAAAAAAGTTTGAACATCACTAATCGTTGATCCGGATTTCAACAATATCCCTATTAGGCCAAAGGAACTACGTCCGGAGTATTCAAGCAAAAGATCTGGATGCTGCTTAAACAGTTCCCCAACTTGCTTCTCACTCAATCCTGACTTGCATAAGAAGAACATGAGGTGAATCATGCTTTTCCAATTGTAAGAATCCTCCCCTCGCATATGCTCCAAAAGCCAGGCATATTCAATCTCTACCTTCTTTAACTTCTCCAAGAACTCAAAAAATCCACCAGCATTCCCTTTCAAGAGATGAGAATTTACATAACTTTTTATGAATTCTTCGTCTGAACCACACAAGAGAGCATTGAATGACAAATTATGACGCAATGCTCCTTGATCTCTAAGCCATTTGTACGTTAAAAACCTAAGCTTCAGTGTCTTAATTGTGTGACAGAGAATTCTGGGATGAGCGAGCAAATCAGACACACCATAGCCCAAATCATCAAAGAAAAACCGAATCTTTGCTTCAATAATAAGACTGCTCTGGTTAAGAATTTCAGGAGATATTTTAACCATCTTCAATACCTCCTCAGGACTCAAACCATTCTTCACCATACAACCAAACCTCTGTTGAAGTTTGTCTCCTTTGCCTCGAATTGCTTTAAGAGCCTTTTCCATATCCTTTGAAGTCTCTTCAAAGCCTAGGCTTATCAAAAACTGAGTTTTCAAAGCCATTACTATAACAGTCCTCTTTGGCTTGTCCAGTGGTTCCACTTTCCTACCATGCACCCACCCCTCTAATATGAACGGATTATCCTTGACCATTTGACATAGCCTCTTCTTCCCACACCACGATCGGCACAATATGCTCTTCACTTTTTTAAGTTCAATGGAACCCAAAAGTATGGGGTAGGAGCGAACTATTCGACCAATATCTTGGGCAGCCATGCCAATTTCATCAAGGAAGTTGTAGGAATTATGGAAATTGTAAATAAACTTTGAAATTGGTTTCTGAGGAAATTGAAGAAGAAAAGATTGCACATCACTCATTGTTGATCCGAATTTCAACAATATCCCTATTAGGCCAAAGGAGATACGTCCCGAGCATCCAAGCAAAAGATCAGGATGCTGCTTAAACAGATCCCCAACTTGCTTCTCGCTCCATCCTGACTGGCACAACAAACACATGAGCTGAAGCATGTTTTTCCAATTGTAAGAATCCTCCTCTCGTAGATGCTCCAGAAGCCAGTCATGCTCAATCCCTACCTTCTTTAACTTCTCAAAGAAGTCTACAAATTCATCAACATTCCCATTCAAGAGGTGAGGACTTGAAGCCACAATCTTAGCAACAAGAGACTGTGTGAACCCCAAATTCTCAAAAGATTGAAGCTTAGCCTGCAGAGCACCGCAGTCATACCTAAACACCTCATTTGCTTCTTTGAAAATCTTCCCAATCCTATTCCTTTCGATGCCATAGTTACACAGAAAATAATAATTCTCCAACAACAACTCATCATCAACCAAAAACATCAAATCCTTCTGAAGAAACTGCACATATTCAGAATACTTCAAGCCTATGCTCTCAAAGAAGGGCTCGAACTCATTAACCGGATGGTACCTCAAATAACGCTTAACAGCACGATTAATTGTGTCATCATATATAATTGTGTTATCGTCTATAACGACTCTCTTCATCAGCCTACTAAAGAACTCAGGGGAATTCCTACTCATATTCTCAGCATCCATAAACTGTAAATTCCTAGTAAAATGGAAGTACTCTGCCAAAGCAGATTCTGCTTCTCTTACTGCACGTGCTTTTCTCTCATTCCCACAAAAAATTAAACCATTTATCACATCAGCACAACTCCGAGTTCCATAAAACCTAGTTTTTTGTACAATATGATGCGACCCATTAACATAAAAATTGGAATTTGATGACATGAAAGTGCTATCTGCACATAGTAAAGAAACCCATTTGAGAAAATGGGGCGTCCTGATAATCTGTAACCTAGTCATGATTATTAGTTACCAATATTTTGGAATAAAACAGAATATCCAGGGAAGGAGAAAGAAAAGACTGTATTCTTCTTCTTCTTCACGGCAACTGAGTGGAGAAGTGAGTTTCTGACCTTGGTGGCTAAGGTTTCTTCTCTTCAAGGAGGTTGGACATGGGGCTTTGAGTGTAGTACCTTTGAGAATATATACGCTTTTGAAAGTGAAACCTATATTAAAAAGTAGAATTAGGAAGAAAATAATCCCAACCAAGCAACTGCTGCTCTGCTCTTGTTTTTCACTTCCCAAATTCCCAACATATACCAGGCGAGGCGAGCTGTCGCTGTAACTCCGCTTTTCCGTTTCTCTTCTACATTCTAGCCTTCTAGGTATTTTTTTGGTATTTTTATTTCTTTGCCACATTTCCTCGTCAGCTTGAAATATTCAATATTTTATGTTGTTCGTTCGGTTCGGTTCGGTTCACTTTTTTTGAGGAGATCGAATAATTTTAATTGAAGGTTCATAAATATATTACTCCCTCCGTCCCCATTTTAAAATCTTATTTGGGGTTCGACACGAAAATTAAAAAAATTGAAAAAGTTAGTTTGAGTGCGGTAAAAGTTAAAAAGTAGGGATAGTATTAATTTTTATTTACTTTTTGCTAATCTTTGCTAATCCTTCCCTAAATTTCTCCTCCATTTATTCACAGTTTCCTCATCGTCTCCACCGCCACCCACCTCTTTTTTCCTCTGCCACAGCCACCACCCCCGCATCAGATCCCCGATCCTTTTCCTATACCTCCACCCACACAAACTCCCGATCTTCACATGCTCGCAAAATTCCCAACACATTCCCTCAGGATAGAGAAAGAGTGTGATCGGTCAAACTGGAGAGAGAAAGAGGAGGCGATTTTTTTTTCTCTCTCGCCGGAATTCGCCGTTGCATCTGTTGCCGGGAAACGAGAGAAGAAAACGCTAATGGATTACACTTGTTCACAAAATCTGAAACACACTTCTCCGACAACAGGCGGCCATCCGATCACACTCACACCCTCTGATCTTGAAAAACTCTCACCTTAATTTAAAAAAGAAAAGAAAAGAAAGAAAGATCATATCAAATCAAAAGTTGATGGATTGCAACACCTGCAATTACTACTGCAACAATGATTACATGGACAAAGTCCAAGACGAGCTCAACAAACCGATGTCGTGGATTGGCATGTACATTGCCGCCGCCTCCGCCATCTGCTCCCTATTGATGGCGGCAGATCTCTTCAGCGGTTTCCAAAGCAAGCGCTTTTGATTCCCCTGTAAGTACTTCTCTCTCAACGCCATCTCTCTAACAATGCTGGTCGTGATGACGAAGATGCCGGCAGAACTCACCAGCGACAGGAGAGGAGTTAACGACAAGCTCGCACTCATTAGTGGCTTGGGCCCACACTTAATTAGTGGGTTTAATTAAGGTGGATTAAAAATTGAGTTAGTTTAAGTAGTGGCAAATGGTAGTAATATAGGGGGGGGAAAAAGGATATAGATGTCCAAAAAGTAGAGTGAAACTTTAAATTAGGGACAAATTTTAGAGAGCAAATGGAACTTTAAATTAGGGACGAAAGGAGTACTATTAATTAATTGGTACTCCCTCCGTGCGATAATTATTAGAATCCGTCCCCATCATAGAATTGGAGAGCCAGAGGCTTTTTAAGGACTGTAATTTTTGCCTATTCGACGATTAAGGACACTTTTTTGCGGGCCCTCTATTTGAGGACATATGTTAAGCAAATTAATACTCCGTAGGACAATTTCTGGCCCGATCGGGCTTAATCGCACGTGAGCTAATTTCTGAGCCCGAATGCCTAGATGGCATGCCAACTCATTTCCACGTTGGCCCAAATTATAATATATATATATATATATATATATATATATATCGAGCCTTCCTCTCCCTCTACCCCATCCCCTCCCTCCTTCTCTTCTCCGCTGCATACTCGCCCATCTCCACTTCTACCTCCGCTGCCTCGCTGTCGCCAGCTGCCAATCCGCCCAAATTCAACCTCGACAGATCGAGAGGCTCCGCAGCAAATCCAACCTCGACAGCGGCGGCCGCGGCTACAGCAGCCGCGCCCAAGCTATTCGATCGGCCATCTTAAACCCCTGCGGAAACATCTCCTTGGCCTCGTTATCCGAGACGTCCGGCGATATGACGACCTACGATGTGGAGAGCCCGCGACGGCACCTGGTTGCCGCCGGAATCCTTCTCGTCGGGATCCACTATGTTCAGCTCCTTGATGATTCTGCGGTGGAGTAGCTTTCTAATTCTTCTCCGCCACCGCTGACCACCACCGCCGCCGCCGCCACCACCTACCCCAAACATATTTTCTCCGATTCTCCACACAACTCCTTGTACATAGCAATCAAACCATAAGTCCTAAAATTAAACCGATATTAATTCCCTTTTTGCCCGGAGTGGATTTATCGATTCGATTCGATCCGTCGATAGCGGTGTTGTTGGAGGATATAGTGAAGTCGGTGGAGCATCTGCTGAAGCTGATCAGCAAGAGCAGCAATGAGCAGACCTATGTGAACCCCACGCTCGATCCGGTTCTGCTCATTCCCGGAATCGCCGGCTCCATTCTCAACGCCGTCGACAGCAAAACGGGTCAAACCGAGCGGGTCTGGGTCCGGATTCTCGGGGCTGATCACGAGTTCCGGGACAAGCTCTGGTCCCGCTACAATCCTGCTACTGGTGAAGTTGTTTATTATTTTTTTTTTTTTATGATTTATAGGTGGTGCCGATGTGGATATGAGTTGGCATGCCACCTAGGCATTTGGGCTCAGAAATTAGCTCACGTGCGATTCACGTGCGATTGAGCCCGATCGGGCCAGAAATTGTCCTACGGAGTATTAATTTGCTTAACATATGTCCTCAAATAGAGAGCCCGCAAAAAAGTGTCCTTAATCGTCGAATAGACAAAAATTACAGTCCTTAAAAAGCCTCTAGCTCTAGAATTGGATGTAATAATCAATCCCAGTCCATTTTATATTCTAAGCCCATAACTGTGATAACAATATTTTAATGCAACCGATTTTATTTTATCTTATTTATTTACGTCCAATAATTTTGAAAAGGTTAAGAATGTATGATCTATCCTATTATCATCTTCCTTATTAGAACATCTGTCTACTTTTGTAGGCACCAACTCCTTTTTGGTGAGCGCGGTTGGCACTTCAAAATAATTTTTTTTTTTTTTCATTTGTAATTAATGTTATTTCCTCACTTTATGAAGCCCAACAACAAACGTCACCTTAACAAATAGAGGTGGACTTGGATGCACTATTGGTCCGACCCGATTTGGAAAAGATCCGCACACTATACATAAGGCTGTGAGCAGTGGCGCCCGTGCGAGCGCGCTCGCTGCTCCAGCGAGCTCTCCCATCACGCTCGCAAGCCATTGCGGAGGGCGGAGCTCGTGAGCGCACGCTCGAGTAAGCGAGCTCGAGCTTTGGCGCTCTCAAGAAGGCCACATGGTGACCGTTAGTTGGTCCCAAGCGTAGGCATTGCGATTGCCAACGGTCACCATTCAAATTTTTTTTTTTCAATTTCAGGCAAAAAGCGATGATGATGAAGACAATAATGAACAAAATCAGGCAAAAAGCAATAATGAACAAAATTAGGTAAAAGAAAATCAAGGCAAAAAGAATCAGGCAAAGGCAAACATCACGCAAAAAGAATCAAGCAAAAAAAAGGCAAATATCAGGCAGAATAGGCAAAACAAAATCAGGCAAGGCAACATTAAATAAAATTTTAATCTTATTATTTTCTTAATTTATTATTTTTATAATTAAATAAGAAAGGAGCGACTCCGAAACCATTAGAATCAAGAAGCTTAAATTGAAATATGGGTGGCACGTTGATGATGAATAATTTTTTTTTTATGTTTAATGTAGTATTTTAATTTTTTGTAACGTAGTTTAATGTAATATTTCAATTTAGTGGAATATTTTTATTTTGAATGAAATGATTTTTTTTTAACATTTCATCATTTTAAAATTAAAACAAAAAACAAATGGCGAGCTCAACAATTTTGGCGAGCTCGCTACTGCACTTCATTTTGTGAGCGCGCTGGGCCCACCAAAAAGGGCAGCGAGCTCGCTCGCCAAGTTCGCCGCTGCCTTGAGCCTAAGTCAGGGGCATGGAGTACACACGCCTCAAACGGCGCGTCCATGCACCCGCCAGCTTTCTTATTTTTTTATTTTTTATACAGTTTTATACACTTTAAATAAATTTATTTCCGGTAAAAACACTAAGGGTGTGTTTACTTTGATGGATAAGGGTGAAAAGAGAATATTTTCACCCTTTTTTCATCATTTTCACATGTTTACTATGATAAAAAATTTTCTCCAAGCAGGTTGAAACTTTTTCTCGGGCAGCCCTTTTTCACTCTTTTTCTCTCAATGTTGGATAATATTATCCTTAGATTTTGATGTGAAAATATTTTTCAATGGATAGAAGGCATAAAAATAGGGAAGGGGTGGAAGGACCATGTGATAATTTTCTTTTCCATCATAGTAAACATATGATAACAAAAGGATGGAAATGTCAATATTTATTCATATTTTCTTATCCATCATTTTCCAATGAAAAATTTTCCATCAAAGTAAATACACCCTAATAATCTCTTAACCCAGTGGTTAGAGCCTTCGCTTTCCACTCAAGTTGACAAAGGATACGAAACCCCTGAGAAACAATTCGTTTCCTTTCTTTTCTCAATTTTCTTCATTCTCTGATTTGTTCTTACTTCTTTTTTTTTCCTTCTATCCTATTTTTTCTTCATTTTCTATTTTTTCTTCATTCTTTGATTTGTTTTTACTTTTTTTTTTTCATTCCTTTTCTCTTCCTTCTATTCTCATTTTTTCTTCTTCTTCTTTTTTTTTTTTCTTTTTTTTTCTTCTTTTTTCTCTTCCTTCTTTCCTCATTTTTTCTTCATTTACTGATTTTTTTTTCTTTTTGTTTTGCTTTTTCTTCTATGTAGAAGGTTTGTTTTTTAATTTTTTATAAATTATTTATTCTATTAATATTAGTTAATCTCAAATTAGATTTATGTTCAATTACTTCACCAAGTAACTAAAAGTACAAGTTGTCGTGAATAAAAGTAAATATTTGTAGTTAAGAAAAGTAATGATAGTCAAACATCACTTTTCTTCATATCAATAATTATTTTTAGTCACGAAAATAATTATTTAACTAAATAACTAAAGATACAATTTGTCGAGAATAAAAGTAAATATTGTCGTTAGGAAAAGTAATATTTTTTAAACATTACTCTTCTTCAAATCAATGATTACTTTTTATCATGACAATAATTACTTGACTAAAAAATTAAAAGTACAAATTGTCGTAAATAAAAGTTAACTTTATTGTTAAGAAAAGTAGTGAATAAAATATTGTTGCGAAGGAATGTAATATTTTTGAAACATTACATTTATTCATATCAGTAATTATTTTTCATTACGACAATAATTACTTGACTAAATAAATAATGTACAAGTTGTCGTGAATAAAAGTAAACATTGTCGTTAAGAAAAGTAATGAGTGAAACATTAATTTTCTTCATATCAATAATTACTTTTCATCACGAAAATAATTACTTGAACAAATAACTAAAAGTACAAATTGTTGTGAATTAAAGTAAATATTATCATTAAGAAAAGTAATAACACTTTTTTTACGACAATAATAACTTGACCAAATAAGTAAAAGTACAATTTTATCGTGAATACAAGTAAACATTGTCGATTTTTTTTTCTTGAAGGAGAAAACAAACATTGTCCTTAAGAAAAATAATTATTGTGAAACATTACCTTTCTTTATATGAATAATTACTTTTTTATCATGACAATAATTATTTGACAAAATAACTAAAAGTACAAATTATTGTAAATAAAAGTAAACATTGTTGTTAAGAAAAGTAATATTTTCGAAACATTACCATTTTTCATATCAATAATTACTTTTTGTTACGATAATAATTAGTTGAATTATTGATTGCAATTCATTTTTAAAACCTATCAATTTAGAGCACATTCTATTCAAAGTATGCAAGATAGAGCTTTCCAGAACACACACCGACACACGAGAGAGAGAGAGAGTAAAACATTCTGCATTTACCATTCTCCTCAAAGCACATGATCATCTACGCTTGTGCCTGTACAAGACAACAGCTTTTACAAGAGCAAAGGTATAAGCACAAAACCCCTCAAATTCACATATCCATGACTCACTCGGTTATACACTATTGACCTACAAAATTGTTGCCACAAATCCAAAAAAATATTATTAGGAACAACAACCACTTCTCCTCTCTCACAAACGAAATGAAGCAAGATTTCAAATATTTAAGAGTTAGTTTGGTCTAGGCATCCTAAATATATGCTCCACTCCACTAACTTCATCCACTTTGGTAATCCATTTTCTCTTATCCACAATGCCACCATTTCTCTCTGATCTGATATGATGCTATAGCTCCACGATTTGCTTCTTCCCCACTTGCCATAATCATTACTCTTCCCAATCATAGTAACCTCTATACCCTTACCAATAGGATGAGTCATAGACCTCACCCTCGTCGTCTTCTCAACTCCTCTCAAGCATCCACACAACCTTTTCCCTCTTCTAACAGATTGCTAGTCACAACTATAGACCGCTTCAGATTGACATCCAACGTCTGCAGCAGCCTATCATAGTCATCGGCTTTGCTTTCTATAAGAGGATAGTCGACATTCTCATAATTGAGCAATACCTCTGCAAGGTCCCCCGTCTTGAATTCCACCATGTCACTCAGACCTAAATCCTCAATAGTATTCTGGGATTTGAGCAGCTCTGACTCGGGGAGAATGCATACAAGTATCCCTCCCGTCTGCCGTGCTGCTGCTGCTAAGGCTATCGTAGATGGAGATACCTTTGATGTCACCTCCATGATTAGCTTTGCACTCATCCCTGCTGCTAGTGCTGATATGAATTCATTGCTTTCGGGTATTTGTGCCCGCGAGTTGCAAGCTTTCTTGCTTGTGCTACACTGTTAATTAAAGAAAAGGCACAGGACAAGATTAATAGGGTTGGTATTCATGAGCTTTCTGTCTCTACTAATGGCTAATGCAATACCTTCAAATCAACATCACCAAACTCAATTCTAGATTACAAATTGCTCTGCATCAATTCTTACAAGACAAGACAAACACCATACTTTAAGTTTTTGATTCTTACAGCAAATACACATGATCATTGCAACAAAAAAACGGGATAATGAGAGAATTACACAAATCCGTAATTACAAAGAACATCATGTGTCATTTTTTGAAATGATAGATCACTCAAGCTGGGATACAGGGATAGGATTCGAATTTTGCATTCAGCTTTCTAGAGGGCGAAAATGGATCAAACAATGAAAGATTGATTTCAATTCATTTTTTCACCTAGCAATTTCAATTTCAAGAAGATCACACATAACAATTGATTTCACCTAAAATCAGTATCTTCATAAAGTCAATATCTGGAAAATTTCTCATCTTTATAGTTGTTAGACGTATATGGGCTTTAGGGTTTAGTTGTATATGGGCTCTATAGCTTTCCCTAGTTAGATATGATCCTTGTATATATATATGTTGTTTAGTAGAGAATCATACACAGAAAATTAATCCCAATATGTGTCTCTATGCTATTTACTAACAATAGTAAAACCAAGAAAAGCATCAAGTGTTTTGTCAAGTTTAACAAAAAATTTACAACAATACTGCACCACCAACAGAATAGCATCACTTTAATCGAAAAACAAAAAAGAAAATTGAAACAAGCAAGAAGAGAGAGAAAGCAGTACCTAATGCATCACCCATGACCCTTGTTCGACTAATCATAGCCACAATAGACATAAATACGACTATCTTTTTCAATATTTCGCCTTAAATAATTTCAATTAAACACCTACTTCAAATATTTGGATACAACCATTTCCACCATACTTTAAGTCTCTCCTTTTCCGTGCATCCACATTGAATGTTGCAACCAAGTTTCACAGAACCATTCCTCAATCTCATTTTCGCACCATCCTTTTTTTTTGGTTTACATTTTCATAAGCTCAACTAATTGCCTCACATTATATCATAGGAAATCAGCTATGAAACTATTAAGACTTGACTTTCTACATTGACATGCTAAAGCTAAGACAATAGAATTATCAATATATATCCAAATTTCTATGTAAAACTTGATTAGCTTGAGATGGCTGCCCCTAATCAAGAATATGACAAGAAGATAATGAATACATTTACAGCCTTAATTCTAATTCTAGAAATCTACTATAGCAGAAAGTACAATACCTATATAAGTATTCCTATGTTAAATTTTTTTATCTTTAGCAGAAAATCACAAAGGACCCCAATGAATTAGAATATATACTCACATCAGCATCGCATAGCTTCAAAATTCAAAACCAACTGAGTAAGAAGGACTGGAACAACTAAAATGAGTAGAAACCAATGCAGATAGGCATCAAAACTGGATCATAAACACATTCAAGATTTCAGCACAAACCTCATCTTCATTCTGCCAATGCATACAAGATCTTCTTCAAAACCACATGAATCCCTTAAAAAAGCAGCCAGTTTCAAGAAAACGGAAACAATCCAAGTCCCTCAGCCAGTTGAAAGTAATTATTTATTGCCAGTCAAGGTATGTTTTTTGTCCAGATTTTTCCAAAAATCAGGCCCTCTAGGATGAGGATTGACATAATTTCTTATAAATGCTTTGTCTGAACTACCCAAGAGAGTGCTCAAGGACAAATCTGGACGCACTGCTCCTTGATCTTTAAGCCATTCATACGTTAAAAGCCTAAGCTTCAGTCTCTTAATTGTGTGAGAGAGAAGTTTGGGATGAGCGAGCACATCAGACACCCCATAGCCCAAATCATCAAAGAAAAACCGAATCTTTGCTTCAAGAACATCACTGGTCTGGTTGAGAATTTGAGGAGATATTTTAACCATCTGAATTACTTCCTCACGACTCAGACCATTTCCAACCAAACAATCAAACCTCTGTTGAAGTTCCTCTCCTTTGCCTCGAATTGCTTTAAGAGCTTTTTCCATATCATTTGAACTCTCTTCAAAGCCTAGGCTAATCAAAAACTGAGTTTTCAAAGCCATTACTATAACACCCCTCTTTGGATTGTACAGGTGTCCGACTTTCCTACCAAGGACCCATCCCTCTAATGTGAACGGATCATCCTTGACCATTTGACATAGCCTCTTCTTCCCACACCACGATTGGCACAATATGCTCTTCACTTTTTTAAGTTCAATGGAACCTAAAAGTACGGGGTAGGAGCGGACTATCCGACCAATATCTTGGGCAGCCATATCAAGTTCAACAAGGAAGTTGAAGGAATTATGTAAATTATAACTAAACTTTGAAACTGGTATTTGAGGAAACTGAAGAAAAAAAGTTTGCACATCACTCATTGTTGATCCAAATTTCAACAACATCCCTATTAGGACAAAGGAAATACGTCCCGAGCATTCAAGCAAAAGACCAGGATGCTGCTTAAACAGTTCCCCAACTTGCTTCTCGCTCCATCCTGACTTGCACAAGAAGAATATTAGGTGGATCATGCTATTCCAATTGTAAGAATCCTCCTCGCGTATATGCTCCACAAGCCAGTCATGCTCAATCCCTACCTCGTTCAACTTCTCCAAGAAGTCAAGAAATTCACCAATATTCCCTTTGAAGTGATGAGGACTTGAAGCCACAATCTTGGCAACAAGAGACCGTTTCAACCCCAAATTCTCAAAAGATTGAAGCTTAGCCTGTAGAGCACCGTAGTCATACCTAAACACCTCATTAGCTTCTTTAAAAATCTTCCCAATCCTATTCCTTTCAATGCCATAGTTACACAGAACATAATAATTCTCCAACAACAACTCATCATCAACCAAAAACATCAAATCCCTGGGAAGAAACTGCACGTATTCAGAATGCTTCAAGCCTATGCTCTCAAAGAAGGGCTCGAACTCATTAACCGGATGGTACCTCAAGAAACGCGTAACAGCGCGATTAATTGTGTCATCATATATAATTGTGTCATCATCTATATCTACTCGCTTCAACAAGCTATTAACAAACTCAGGGGCATTCTTACCCATATTCTCAGCATCCATAAACTTAAAATTTCTAGTTAAATGGAAGTACTGTATCAGAGCAGATTCTGCTTGTTTTCTCATTGAACGTGCTTTTTCCCCATTCCTACCAAAACCTACACCATTTATCACATCAGCACAACTCCGTGTTCCATATAACCTACTTTTTTGTACAGTACGATGCGACCCATTAACATAAAAATTGGAAGTTGAAGATATGAAATTGCTCTCTGCGCATAGTAAAGAAACCCATTTCATAAAATAAGGCACCCTAAGATAACCATGAAATCTGCTCATAAATATTTCTTACCCAATATATGAAAGAAAACAGATAATTTGGGGAAAGAGCGAGAAAATACGGTTTCTTTTTTCAGCTTAACTGTGTAGGGAACTGAGTTTCACACCTCTCTTGGGTTTCTTCAATGTTTAATTTTGAAAATTAATCCTATATTAATCAACTTCTGCTCCTGCTCTGTCTGCCATTTTTTTCTTTCAACGTAAAGATATACAGGCGAGGCGCAAAGCAGAAGCATTGACATCTAACTTCTCTTGTTTTCCCCTTGTATAATACAGTACGTATTTTTCTTTTTCTTTTGTTTTTTAATGTTATGAAATCTGCATCTGTTATCTTTGACGTGCATGGATAAACTCGTCTTTTATGTATTAGCCTGCATAAGACAAGATTAAAAAAATCAAACATATTTAATATTTCCTTTAATATTTTCCTACAACATAAAAAATAAAAAATAAAAATAAAAAAAATAAAAAAAAATCAAAGATATGCTGCTAATGGGTTTGGAACTCTTCCTCACAATTGTTATTAACACCATAATAGTCGAGTGGCATAGCCACTCAGCTTAAAAAAAAAAAGGTGCGCATTTTTTTCTAATTACTAGTAGAAATGCACATGCTTTCCTAATTACTAGTAGAAATGCACATATGTTTTGCACGTGATATCAATTTTTTTCCATGTTCTTCGATACAGAGCAGGAAAATTATAATTTTTAAATATTATTAAAGTAATGATTAAATATTACTAATATAATAAATTTATGAAAATATAAATAGTATTATATATAAACGGAAAAAAAAGTAAAATTTAATCTTAAAAAGAAACACGAGTAAAAATATAAGTTATCAAATCTTTATTTATTGTTTTGTTTGATCTTGATGATTGGAGTATGTGTTTTCTTCATTTGACTTTTTGAGATAACTTTGGCCAACAACAATTGTTCATCATCATTTGGAATTTCAACGCACTCTTCAATCTTTGTTCTTATGATTCTTCTTTTTTTCTTCTCTTGTCCTTCAGTAGGCTGCAACTCCATAGCTGATTGTTTTTTCCGCCCCATTCTAGACTTCTTAGGATTTTCCATTGAATCTTTCCGCTCTTCGTTTTCAGTTGAATTTGTCTCTTTAATTCATGGAGCATCAATTCCTCAAATTCTATTCTCTCTATTGCGTTCACTATAATATCCAGATCTCCCCTACGATTATGGTGACAGACTTGAGAGTTGTCATAAATTGCATTTCAATTGGTGTTTGGATGCTCCAAGCGCGATAGTATGGAGATTCATTTTCGCCCTAGCAAAATTTTATTTGTTAAAAATAAAATCACATAATACAATAAACTATTTAAAATAATTTTATAATTATTAATTTATAATTTACCTCACTGATTGACGAAATATACTTATCTACAGTTCATCCTACATAGACAGCCGCAAATTCATCAAATATGGTGATTGTGCATTGTAGTCACCATGTTTAATACTTAGGGTGATTTTGTATCTGAAATTGCACAAAATAATGAATATTTTTTCATTAGATAAATAAATTATTTATTTTAAATTTTAATTACCACTTATATGGGGTCGTCTCAAGAATTTTCTCATTGCACTTTCCGCAAATAGTAACTCTAGCACTCTTTGGGCATAATTTGTTGCATTTTTTTGCAGGAATCATACCATATTAATTATTTATTCTCAACTCTATCAATAATTTCCGTAAAATAATAGGGGACATCCTATCATAAGACCCAAAAAAAAAATTATAGTGTGTAAATATAAATTAAGAGATTGGAAAAATGAAGTGCTACTTTATTAATTTTTTTAGAAATATTATCATTATAATCTTTATCATTATAATGGACATCCATTTTTTTAGAGAATATTATGATCCATATCCCAAACAAATTTATAAAAGCTGCTACGATTTAGGCTTCACCTAATATAGGGCGTTGTTGATTGCTTCGATTACTTAATTACGTGTAGATCCCACATAATACCAATCATTTATCCCTCGTTTAGGTAATTATATTACAAATCAAATGCTAATTCTAACTCAGTAAGCGAAACATGCAAAATTTTATACTTTAAATAAAACAACAATAAAAATAAAGAGATTACCTCAGCCAGAAGTTGTTTTTCCATAAGACCTTTAAGAGTCACTTCATTTGCACGTGTTATTCTTTGTGTCATTACTAACTTAACAATTTTCAGTGGGTCATAAATATCAGAAGAACCGTGTAAAACACAACAATATAAATTATTTATTTATTTATGCTACTATTTAAAAGAATATATAAACTATGTTGCAATGCTTACGATTTGATCATCGGCTAAATCTCTTCACTTGCTGGTCTGATTTGTAATACGGATCTCAACGATTTTGTAATTTCATATGACCTAAGAGGTATGTAGTTAGAAATGTACATTGTTATGTTTGACTATGTGAATATAATGTAATAGTTTAAAATATTTTACCAGGTTTATTCTTCTGAGTGACATTTGTGATTGCAATTGTTGGTCTTTGTCCAATAATTTGTTGAAGTTGATTTCCATCGTTTTTGCCATATTTTTCTAGACAGTGATTTCTGTAAATTATGATCCTGTAAACATATGAATTGAAATATAATACTACCTCCGAACCACATTACTTGTCTCACTTTCTATTTTGGGCGTCCCACTCTATTTGTCTCACTTTCCATTTAAGGAAATAATTAAGAAATCACTTTATTCACTTTATATCACTTCAGCACCACTTTATATCACTTTATGTCACATCAGCACCACTTTATATCACTTTATGTCACATCAGCACCACTTTATATCACTTTATCAATTAAAAATTACTTTATATCACTTTATTAATTACACTAACCACACCCTTTATATCTAATCTTTTTTTTCTTAATCTCCGTGCCCCGAGGAAATGAGCCAAGTAATATGGGACGAAGGTAGTATATGAATTTTTGAATTTTTTAAATTGAAATAATAGGGATATAATAGACGAACCAAATTTTGTAAATTACTTACCTTTGGTCCACAAGAGTTATGTCTTTCATAATCTTCAAAGCTCTCGTAGTTGCATTAGTAAACACTTGATTTTCTTTTATTTGTACCAAAACTCCTAAAATATGTGTGTATTTTCAATGTATGTATGTATGTATGTATGTATGTATGTATGTATGTATGTATTATTATTATTATTATTATTATTATTATTATTATTATTATTATTATTATTATTATTAGAAATATATAATCATTTTTAACAATTGAAAATAATTCGTGATAGTAATATGTGTTGGGAAATTTATTAGTAAGAGTTTTGATGAATTCCAAAACCGACTGACCCCAACCGAGTACATGTTGCCAGAACCTAATGTTAGAATTTAGGCTCGCTGTTTGAGCAAAGTTAAGATTTTATCTTTACAGGTCTCCAGCTGAAGATGGCAACAAGGCATTACTCAGACAGAACATCAGTTATGATGAAAGACAACTGAGAGTTCATTTGTTCAGATGGAATAAGGGGGAAGTCTTCAGAAAATCAGTTGTAAAGGCCAACTGAGGATTCGTCAGATGAGAAACAGTAGAGAGGAAGAGAACATCAGATGAAAAGGAAGTCATCTGAAGTTTCCAACTCAACTGACTAAATACAAGGAAGACAACTGAGGGTTCAATTTCAGAACCTCAGTTGTAGAACTCAAACAAGAAGATCAACAGCATGAAGTTCAAAGTCAGCTGAGAGTTCAACGGTTCAGTCAGAACATCAGCTGAAGACCACTCAGATAAAGATCAAGATTTTCAACCAACTAATCGAAGTTGACTGTCAGAAAGGTTTAAGATTTGAATTTCAAAAGGAAGTCACATGAGGGTTTGACCGTTCAGTCATTACCCCATCTGGTCCAACACAAGGCTGTCTCAGAAGAAAAGCAGAAGAGCACAGATGCCATATCGGGAAAGTCTGCAGAGATGAGAGACAAGCCATCGCTTTCAACAATCAGAGATCAACAGCTCCTCCAACTGCTAGTTGATTCTCTCCGCCTATAAATAGAGGCATTCTCTCATTCGAGAGGGACACACAGACGAGACAAGAGATAGAGAAGTGCAATCACAAGAAAATCAAGCGCAAGAAAAATCTTCAAAAATCTTATTCTAAGAACATCAGCAGCTGAGAGTTCAAGAGTGATAGAACATTAGTAGCTGAGGGTTCATAGAGTTTTAATCTATCTTAGATCTTAGTTTGAGTGTTCAAGCCATAGATCCAGCTCTCATTAGTGATCGAGCTGTAGTTGGAAAATCCACCCACATACACACCTTAAAAAGTGTCTGTTAGGATCATATTCTTCCTGTAATTGAGTAGATAGGTCGTCAAGTACCCGCAAACTTGACATAGGTTGTTAAGTACCCGCAAACTTAACTGTAAAGGTTGATAAGTACCCGTAAACTTATTGCAACGGTTGCACAGCCCGGATAAGCTGTGTGGAACTGTCCAGAAGAACTTGGACTGAGGTGTGAGGATTCACATCTCCCCGTGGACGTAGGAGGGTTATCTCCGAACCACGTTAAATCCCGTGTGTCTGTGTTTATTTTTTTATTCAGTTGCTTATTGCATTCTTATCTGATCAAACTAACCAGCATACAAACTGTATCTTTGCATATTCAACTGTTTTGATTCTTGACCAACCCTGCACTAAAAAGCGTAAGTTGCGACCATCAAGTGGTATCAGAGCAGTGGTTCAAAAGACTGCTGACTCTGTTTCACAAGGTGTGAATTCGAGAAATTTTCTTCAGTGGTCAACTGAACAGATCTTTTCACGCTAGTGCATCTTTGCTCGCATTTTTTTTCCTGTTTTTTTGTGCAGATGGACGTCAAGGATAAGATCGTCGTCATGTTCTCAGTAGTCAATTATACGTCATGGAGAACTCGAATGAAGAAGATCCTTCTGTCAAAGCATCACAGGATGCAACAAGTTCTCTCTTTCGGACCAATAGTCATTAAAGAAAGAATAGCTCGCACTCCCACAAATCCTAACGATGGAGATACAGTGGTGGAGTATGTGGAGAAACAGCCAGAAGACTACTCTCCAGAGGAGGCCAAGGTGAGCCAGTTGGATATCTGGGCTCAGAGCACAATAATGTCCACAATTGGACAAGATTATCTGCCCTGGATAGAGGAGTGTGAGACTGCAAAAGAGATGTGGGACGTCCTGGCATCGCTAAGTGAAGGAAGCGACGAGACGAAAGAAAACAAGTTCTCACATGCATGTCAAGATTTCGACAACTTCAGTCTGCGACCTGATGAGACTATCGATCAGCTAGAGCTCCGGATTATGGACATCATCAGAAGAATCCAGTCCATTCGGAGAGGAAAATACACACTAAGAGAAATTAATCTCAAAGTGTTGCAAGCTCTACCGGCTGAGTGGGATACTTTCACCAATATCCATGAGAGCCGAGCTGACCTTGGTGAAATGGGAACTGAAAGATTGTTCTCAATCTTGAAAGGAAATGAGTATAAGGTCAACAGGAAGAGATCGCAACCCTCAGGACAATCAAGTAGAATTGAGGATGTTGGCTCAGCCTCAAAGTCAGTTGCTCTCCGAGCTGATTACTCAAAATCGAGATCATCAAGGCCAACCAGATCAGCTGATACGACTGCAAAGGAGCCAAGTAGAGAGGAACTGCAACAGAACATTGCAGCTTTATCAAAGAAGCTAGCCGAAATGGACACTCGGTTCGGCAAATATAAACGTTTCTATAAATCAAACCGAACTCGAGACAGTTCAAAGCCAGTCACCAATGGTTGCTTTGAATGCGGAAAGGAAGGTCATTTCAAGGCTGACTGCCTAGATCTATCGAAGAAAGAAAGAGATGCTCTAAGGGCCAAACAAGCTGGAAAGAATAAGGCCATGGTTGCAGAAGAAGCAACTGACGATATGGATATCTTCACTGACACCGAAGATGAAGATGAGCTGACTTCTACCAACAACGTCATCAGTCAGGATCAATGCCTCATGGCACTTGGAACCAACCAAGATGATATTGAGGTACAATCTAATCCTGCTCAGTTAAACTCTTCCAATACTTCTAACATGCAGGAATCTCTGAACGATGAGTTGGAACCCTCCTTGAGTGATTTTCAAGAACTCAGTGAGGAGCTGCATCACTAATCGGTTGAGTTTAAGAGTCTTCAAGCTCAGTTCGCCAAACTTGAAGATTCCTTAACCGAAAAGGACGATCTGATCAAAAGCCAAACCGAGGAGATTGAGAATCTCAAGAGTCAACTGAACGAGGCTAAGGCTCCAGCTGATGAGGAGTTGACAAAGCAGAACAAGGAACAGCAAGATCAGTTGAAAAATCAAGATACTCAGATCGAACAGCTGATAAAGAAGTCAGATGAACAAACCGAGCAGATAGCTGTACTCGTCAAAGAGTTGCAAACTGAGAAGGACAATCTAATTAAGCTGTATCAGTCATCCAAGATCATAGAGAATCTTATCAGTTATAGTAGACAGATGGATGACGTGTCAGGTCTCGGCTATGATGTTGTCAAGGATACTGGAATTCCACTAGCAACCTTCATCAAAGCTGTAGAAGTCACAGCTGTCGAGCCAGACACAGCTGAGTCTCCTGAAGCTAATTCAACCTCTACCTCTCAACAAGTTCAAACGACCAATAAGATTACAACTGAGAAGGGAAAATGAGTAGCTGATGTAGGACAGAATGTTCCATCGGTTGAGATATCAACCGAGGGGGAATGTTCCAAAAGTCAGAAGAGGAATCAGAGGCGTCGAAGGCACAACCGCAACCGATCTCAGAATCAGAACCGACCTCTGCATCAACCTCAAAGTCAACGTCAGAAGGAATGGATCCGACCTCAGAACAGACATGGGTTCAATCATTTGAATCAACAGCGGTTCCAACATCAGTTCGACCAAAGGTTCCAACCGAGTCAACCAATGAGGAACTGGTCAAACAACTGGAGATATTCATGCCATAATATGAATCATCAACAGGGCATGAACAGCTATAGACAACCCTCAGGAAGTTGGAATCATAATCAGCCACAAAGATTTCAACATGGCGTTCAACCTCACAGACAAACTCAACATGATAAGAATCGCCATCAAAACAGGGGGAAAGCCTCACCTTCTAAAGCTCAACATGGGAGAAATCCAACTCCTCCCAAGAAACAGAACATCACTACTAACAACAAGCCTAAGGATAACCGAGGTTTTGTTATAGTTGATGATGAAGGAAAAGTAATCTGGAATGATAAATCCACCCGAGTTTACAGGGAAAAGCGACGCACAGTTCCAGCGGGAACTGGTTCTAACCCTCCAGGATCCAACTGAAATTGGGGACCTAAGCGAGTTTCTCTTTGTAGGTGCAGGAGAAACAGCTGAGGAAGAAGAAGGCGTCTGCTACAATGTGGGTGATGGATAGTGGATGCTCGAAACACATGACGAATCTGAAGGATTTGCTTGGAAGTTTCGTGGAGAAAGAAGGTCCATCAGTTACTTTTGGTGATAACTCAAAAGGTTATACCAGAGGTTACGGTACCCTTGAAACCAATCATGTTTTAATTTCTAATGTCTCTTATGTTGATGGATTGAAGCATAACCTGCTCTCCATCAGCCAATTCTGTGATAATGGTTTCTCTGTCAAGTTTGATGCACAGGGTTGCAGAGTTAAAGATGTCGGATCAAAGCAGGTGATATTGTTGGGAAATCGATCTCCAACAGGGAATGTTTACTACGCTGACTGGAACAACAGCCTCCCTGACACTTGCCTGTTATCAAAGAGCAGTTTGGATGTGAGCTGGCTGTGGCACAAAAGGCTCAACCATCTGAACTTCAAGACGATGAACCGACTCGCCAGACAAGAACATGCAAGAGGCATACCAAATCGAGTGTTTTCAACAACACATATCTGCAGTGCATGCCAGCTGGGAAAGCTCGCTAGATCCTCCTTCCGGTTGAAGTCAACTCCCTCAACCGACCGAGTGTTACAGCTGATCCATATGGATCTCTTCGGACCAGTTACACCAAAAAGCATAAATGGCAACGAATATACATTGGTTGTAACTGATGATTACTCGAGGTACACATGGACCATTTTCATGCGTCACAAGAGTGAAACCCGAGATGAGCTGCCCAAGCTGATGGATCGGATATCGAACCAACAAGAGATGAAGATCATTTCTATCCGATCAGATCGTGGAACTGAGTTTCTAAATGAAACCATCATCGAGTATTGCGAGAAGAATGGAATAACTCATCAGATATCAGCCGCACGTACTCCGCAACAGAATGGCGTAGCTGAGCGAAGAAATAGAACGCTGAAGGATGCAGCCACATCCATGTTAGCAAGCTCAGCTCTGCCAAAGAGATTTTGGGCTGAAGCGATCAACACAGCATGCTATACTCAGAATCGATCTCTTCTCACCAAGCGGTTGGGAAAGACGCCCTACGAGCTGTGGAGACGCAGAAAGCCAGATATTTCTTATTTTCAAGTTTTTGGGTCTAAGTGTTATATTCACAACAATGGGAAGACTCAGTTGAAAACTTTTGATGCCAAAGCTTCGAAGGGCATATTTCTTGGATATGCAGCTCGGATCAAGGCATATAGAGTTTTCAACAACAGCTCTCGTGTTGTGGAAATAACACATCATGTTAGTTTTGATGAATCTACCTTTGAGTGCAGGGAACAGGTTAAAGGACAACAAGCAGATCCAACTGTTCCACCAGTTCTCACCAGATCGCAAGCTCTAAGGAAAAAGAACCTAGCTGAACCACTGGTTTGGGCATCTGAGGATGAGGATCCATATTCCTCTGAAGATGAATGCGAAGATCCCAGCTCATCCCAAGGGGGAACTTCAACTGATGTTCCTCCAACTGCTTCAGCATCCGAAGCCCAACCGAGTCCGGTTCAACCTAATACCAATGTTGAGGATCCAGACTCAACAGCTGATCAATCACCAGCCCTAAAGACTCCAACTCAGATTTCAGAACAGCCACAGTTGGAAGAAGAAGGAAGACGCAACCGAAGATGGTATGAAGTTCATTCCACCGACGACATCATTGGAGATCCAATCGAGGGTGTGCGTACACGGAGCAGAGTTGCAAATCCTGAATTAACCGAGGAAGACTCCAACACTTATGCCCAATATGCTGAGGAATTGGCAGTTCTAGAAGAGTTCGAGCAAGCTGGAGATGTTGCCATGATTTCTTGCTTTGTAGCTGATGTACCAGAACCGAAGAATGTTGGGGAAGCTCTCAACTGTGTCCACTGGACAACATCCATGCAAGAAGAACTGAATGAGTTTCTACGCAACTGTGTATGGGAGTTGGTAGAAAGACCAAATGGTGTCAAGGTGATTGGATTGAAGTGGATTTTCAAAAACAAGAGAGACGCCATTGGATTCATTGTGAGGAATAAAGCAAGGTTGGTAGCTCAAGGATACTGCCAACAAGAAGGAATTGACTTTGAAGATTCCTTCGCACCAGTTGCAAGGCTGGAAGCCATCCGGATCTTTCTAGCTTATGCCGCACATCACAAGTTCAAAGTATATCAGATGGATGTGAAGTGTGCATTCCTAAATGGAGATATCAAAGAAGATGTATATGTTGAACAGCCTCCTGGTTTTGAGACTGGAGATGGAAGAGTGTACAAGCTGAAGAAAGCTATCTATGGTCTAAAGCAAGCACCAAGGGCATGGTATGACACTCTTTGTGGATTTCTTCTGAACTCGGGGTTCAAACGAGGTTCAGTTGATAAAACTCTGTTCACCATCAAAGTTGGAGAAGATATACTTGTTGTGCAAATCTACGTGGATGACATCATTTTCGGCTCCAAGTCGGAGAAGCTGTGCAAGAAATTCTCAGATCTCATGAAGGAGAAGTTCGAGATGTCAATGATGGGCGAGATGAATTACTTCATTGGATTACAAGTGAAGCAGTCACCTGAAGGGATTTTCATCAACCAGTCCAAATATACAAAGGAGCTCATCACCAAGTTCGGATTGCAGACAAGTAAGACAACAAGAATCCCTATGAATACGAACTGGAAGATCGAACTCGGAGCTAAGGGAAAGCTCGTTGATGTCAGCCAGTATAGAGGGATCATCGGTTCGCTGCTCTACCTAACTGCCAGCCGACCAGATATATCATACGCAGTTGGAGTGTGTGCTCAATTTCAAGTCCAACCAAGAGAAGCACACATGTTGGCAGCAAAGAACATCATTAAGTATCTGAAGGGAACTGTCAATGTTGGGTTGTGGTACCCAACTGATGACAATATCCAGCTAACTGGATACTCAGATGCGGACCTAGCAGGAGATCGGTTGGACAGGAAGTCTACCTCTGGACACTGTCAATTCATGAGAAGCAAGCTGGTTTCATGGTTCTCCAAGAAACAAGCATGTGTTGCCACTTCTACAACCGAGTCAGAATACATGGCTGCCGGAAGCTGTTGCATGCAAGTATTGTGGCTGAAGCAACAACTGAGAGATTATGAAGTCACAACTGGACAGGTTCCCATTCATTGTGATAGCTCGAGTGCCATAGCTATCTCTCTAAACTCTGTTCACCACTCTCGGACTAAGCATATCGACATTCGTCATCATTTCATCCGAGATCATATTGAGAAGAAGGATGTGTCCATGGAGAAGGTCCCAACTGAGATTCAGAGAGTTGACATCTTCACCAAACCTCTTCCTGAAGCACGGTTCAAGATGCTGTGTGATCTTCTAGGTCTATTGGATCCAAGCTGAGGATCCGTCCGAGCTGAAGAGTCAGATATCCATCTGAGGGGGAAGCTCAGATGAAGGGGGAATCTCAGATACGAATTGCCAACTGAAGACATCAAACATCAGCTGAACAGACGAACTCGAGTCAGCTGATGGTATGCGGCAACTGAGGAACTTGACTGAGGTATACAACTGATCTCGACATCAGCTGGCAGGTATCATTTATGACTGAAGGTGTTATGATATTAAATGAGAATGTTTGAAATAAATTCAAACATTCCTGAACATGTCAGCTAAACTAAACAAGCCATCATATCGCATTTAATGTAAAGTCTGGTTGAACTCCTATAGCCTTACTTTATAGTGCGACTGGGCTGACACCTCAAACTATTCACCTTCTCACTCGCGCGCGTGGAGCATCAGTCAAAATTACTCAACAGTCGCGAAATCTCAGCCGTTGATAAATACACGCCATTTAACCCCAGCCGTTGATATTATTCGAGTCAAAGATTATATAATACGGCAAATCAGGAAGTGATCCTTACCTTCTTATTTCGTGCATATCTTTACTTACTATTCATCATCCTCTCCACTTTTGTCTCACCTTTTTCAGTAAAGATTTTACTTCTTCTTTGCATATATATCTCCTTGAAATGGCGCCCAAATCTAAAGCTTCCAAGAAGATGGTTTCCGCAGAGCCTGCTACTTTCCAGGAATCGTTCGACATGGTGATGTTGAAGATTCATTTTGAACAGATTCTGTCCAGAGCGGCTTTGACCTCGCCTGAACTCGCTCCCATCGCCGCCATTCTCTCCGACCACCGTCTCCTCGACTGGGCAACTCTCTCTCCGTCCAAATTGCTCAGGAAGCAGGTCGTACACTTCTACAGGAATTTGCAGCGAGTTGCAGATGATGGGCTTGTCACGATCATCCCGTGTAAGCAACGACACAAAACCTTCCAGACGATAGAAGACACCACCATAGAAATAAAAGTATCCAAGGAACTGGAGAAGATCATCCCCAGAAATCGCGAAGCCACAGATGTGCTGGGGAACTTCACTGACAAGGAAGCTGATGCCTTCCTTCAAACCATCCTTCTTGTTCCCGAACCATTGAAGGGGAGCATGCAAAGGAAAAAGCTGAAGCCGGAGCACCGACTTTTCTTCGATGTGATATCCAAATGCGCCTTCGCATACGGAGGAGCCTTCGGCGACATTAGCAGGCCGAAGCTCAAGCAACAGAAGGCCCTGGAGGAACTGTACCAGGTCGACTAGCTGAGATATCTTGAAAGCCAGCTGTTGATGGAGCAACAGAAAATTTCTGAGTCGACAGCTGAGTCCGGAGAACAGCTGTTGAGTGTCAAGGGGATACTCAACTTCGGTACTAAAATTTCTGCCCTCATTCTCCAAGCTACAAAGGGACTGCCGCTGACATGGGAAGGGAGTGAGGACACGCCGTTCAGCAAGCTGACACTGTTCCCCACAGCCAAAAAGGCCAGGGACGTTGTGGAGGCCATTTACACTCCCAAGGGTACACCCAAGCCAGCTATGGAGTCAGTCTCAGCTGCTCGCCGTCCTTCGAGGTCCAAGCCTGCGAAGCGCCAGCTGGAGAAGGTGGCTGAGGAAGAATAAGACGAAGAAGAAGAAGTGGAGGAACCCCTCCAGAAGAGGCCCAGGAACCGCATCGTCTAGCCAGCGGCTCAACCATCCACAACAAGTCCAGTGGTGGTAAAGCCAGCTGAGGAGAAGGAGTCAACCGAATCCAGCCAATCGGTTGACCCAGCTGGGTTCGTTCTTCAACCTCGTCAAGAGGAAGCGGCTGAAGGCGTGGAGATCCACGTGGAGGAATCCAGCTCCTCCTCAGATGAGTCTTCTTCATCTGAGGAGTCCCACGACAGTCCAACTGGAGCTGATGCCAGCCAGGTAATCCCACCTGTGTCTGAGGAAACACATGAGCCAACCGACTCACCACCCAAAGAGGATCCAGTTCTCTCAATTGGTCCTCAGTCAGATATTCCGAGCCTCTCGCTCGATGCCAACGTTGTGACCATTCCTTTGGCCAACGTTGATGAAACCATCGAACCCCTTACCTTTGATATTGACCCCCCTCCAATTGATGAAGAAGCTAACCGCCAGGCGATCTTGGCTGAATATGAAGGAAGACTGAGCTACTGCTTCCGCAAGCTGATTGGTATGTTCCTCGAGGCAGCCTCAATGCCCGTATTTGCCGTACTCGGGACGGAACTGCTCTACCAGTTCAGCGTCATATTCAGCTACTGGTACGTCAAGGAGGAAACCCTCAGGATCCATGGTTGGGACAAGTTGAAGGTCGAAGAATCCAACCTGAGGGTATACTTCGACTACCAGAACCTGGAGGTGGCTTACAACCAGAAGGTGGCTGTGCAACAATCCTGGAGCTGTTCAAGAAGGGACAGACACCAGGGAGCTGTGCAACAATCCTGGAGCTATTCAGTTTCTTGACGACATGCTAGCCAAGAATGCCCACTGCATGGAGGATATCGACGCAGCTGAAGAGGCGGCCAAGAGGGAAGAAGACAAGCTCAAGGCCTACCTCGCCAGCCGATCTGCCCTGGTTGTCATGGAGCCAACTGCACAGCCTCAACCACAACACCTGCCTGGACCCTCCGAATAGCCAACGCTCTCAACCGATGCCATATGTGAGCTGATCTCGGAGAGGGTCAACCAGCTGAGGCCGTTGTCCAAGATCCAGCTCAGCAAGGAGGAGGCTGATGACAAGATGCAGCAGCTGATGGCAGAGAATGCCAGCTTGAAGAATCAGTTGGAACACCTTTCCTCTTCCCTGCAGCAGAAGTTTGAAGATCTCTCCACTTCTTCCAGCTTGGAGGTCACGGCTCTGAGGAAGGCAGTTCAGGGCCTCAGCTCGGATTTCAACGTCTTCAAGACCGTTGCTGAATCTGATCTGGCAAGGTCCCAGCAGACTCAGGACCAGGAGTGGATGTCTCAGTTCGCCAATTTCCGAGCTGAGTTCGTCACCCTCCACAAAGAGGTCTCTGCGACCTTTGCAGCCTTGCAGCGAGCTGAGCAGGAGCGCCAAGACCTGGAGTTGGCCAAGCAGGTGGAAGATAAGGATGTTGTCGAAGAACTCTTTTCCCGCGTTCAACAGGCTGAGGCCAAGCTGACCTACCTGGATGGCACTGTTGCCACCCTTTTGGATGATGCCAAAAAGGGGGAAGACAAGGAGCCAGCAGCTGTTGCTGGACAAGGGAAAGTTGTTCTTCAGCAAGGGGAAGGAGTGCCAGCTGAAGGTGAAGGAGCAGCTGAAGGATCGCAGAAAGAACTGGAAATCTCCCACGACCTCGTAGCCGAGCTTACGGCCGAGCTCAATGCCGAACTTGACGGAGGAATATCTGTTGAAGATTGCATCGAAGCTGCCAAAGCTATGGGGGAGTCCAAGGAGAAGTACTTGAATCCCTCTTGGATCAAGAAGTTCGCTGCCGATCAGGCCAAGAAGGTGGCCAAGTTCGAGAAGGAACTGGCCAAGGTGGAGAAGAACGTCGACAAAAATAAAGTCAGCCGGAGCGTGCAAAGAATCAACAAGCACCAGATGAAGGCTGAGGCTAGGAAGTCGACCCAACAGCTGCAGAAGAACGTCCCGCTCCCGTCTCAGTACCCACATGTTGACAAGTGGATGAATGCTGAGTGGAACGATGACTGGGAGCAGTTCAAGCATGAATTCATCAATGACTTCTATTACATAAAGGTCTACTAGACTGAAGACCCAAGGCAAGCCTTCAAGGAAGCCCTGTGGGAACTCAGATCTGGAGACCCTGGAATGTTTAGTCAGTTCAAGCGAGCCATGCTGAGTGCTCAGCTCGATCCCAACACTGTTTCAGTTCCGCAGATGTGCAGGTACCGCCCTCAGATGATCAAAGGCACGAGCACGCCA
This sequence comes from Schizonepeta tenuifolia, assembly GCA_029490685.1. NCBI lineage: Eukaryota > Viridiplantae > Streptophyta > Magnoliopsida > Lamiales > Lamiaceae > Schizonepeta > Schizonepeta tenuifolia. The sequence continues at coordinate 76,979,519 of CM055957.1, read as the reverse complement.
AACAGAAATGCGATCATGGCTGAGGCGAGACAAGTCTGCAAGGAACATGGTGTCAACATTGGGATCGAGTCAGCTGCGAAGAAAGAGATTTTCGACCGTATCTTCAGCAAGTACGGTCAACAGTATTTTTGAGCTGTCAAAGTTTTTGAGCTAATGAAGTTTTTTTTTTGGATGTTGTAGTTTTTGAAGCAACTGTTGTATCTTTATCTATTTTGTGCTTAACCTTGTAACCTTCAGTTGTAACAAAAACTTCTAAGTATATAATACGATTCAACTTGACGCACAATATCTCATTGTCCAAGCTATGAATCGCAGTCTTTTAAATACCATGTTATAACTGTGCTAACCCTTTGATGTTTTATCTTATAGACTGTCTAGAATTTCAGCTGAGTTTTTAGATAAGTTAGTGAGTTCTAGATCAATAGTGGTTTAAAGTTGTAAGTGGTTTTGGCATCATAAAAAAGGGGGAAATTGTTGGGAAATTTATTAGTAAGAGTTTTGATGAATTCCAAAACCGACTGACCCCAACCGAGTACATGTTGCCAGAACCTAATGTTAGAATTTAGGCTCGCTGTTTGAGCAAAGTTAAGATTTTATCTTTACAGGTCTCCAGCTGAAGATGGCAACAAGGCACTACTCAGACAGAACATCAATTATGATGAAAGACAACTGAGAGTTCATTTGTTCAGATGGAATAAGGGGGAAGTCTTCAGAACATCAGTTGTAAAGGCCAACTGAGGATTCGTCAGATGAGAAACAGTAGAGAGGAAGAGAACATCAGATGAAAATGAAGTCATCTGAAGTTTCCAACTCAACTGACTAAATACAAGGAAGACAACTGAGGGTTCAATTTCAGAACCTCAGTTGTAGAACTCAAACAAGAAGATCAACAGCATGAAGTTCAAAGTCAGCTGAGAGTTCAACGGTTCAGTCAGAACATCAGCTGAAGACCACTCAGATAAAGATCAAGATTTTCAACCAACTAATCGAAGTTGACTGTCAGAAAGGTTTAAGATTTGAATTTCAAAAGGAAGTCACATGAGGGTTTGACCGTTCAGTCATTACCCCATCTGGCCCAACACAAGGCTGTCTCAGAAGAAAAGCAGAAGAGCACAGATGCCATATCGGGAAAGTCTGCAGAGATGAGAGACAAGCCATCGCTTTCAACAATCAGAGATCAACAGCTCCTCCAATGGCTAGTTGATTCTCTCCTCCTATAAATAGAGGCATTCTCTCATTCGAGAGGGACACACAGACGAGACAAGAGATAGAGAAGTGCAATTACAAGAAAATCAAGCGCAAGAAAAATCTGCAAAAATCTTATTCTAAGAACATCAGCAGCTGAGAGTTCAAGAGTGATAGAACATTAGTAGCTGAGGGTTCATAGAGTTTTAATCTATCTTAGATCTTAGTTTGAGTGTTCAAGCCATAGATCCAGCTCTCATTAGTGATCGAGCTGTAGTTGGAAAATCCACCTACATACACACCTTAAAAAGTGTCTGTTAGGATCATACTCTTCCTGTAATTGAGTAGATAGGTCGTCAAGTCGTCAAGTACCCGCAAACTTGACATAGGTTGTTAAGTACCCGCAAACTTAACTGTAAAGGTTGATAAGTACCCGTAAACTTATTGCAACGGTTGCACAGCCCGGATAAGCTGTGTGGAACTGTCCAGAAGAACTTGGACTGAGGTGTGAGGATTCACATCTCCCCGTGGACGTAGGAGGGTTATCTCCGAACCACGTTAAATCCCGTGTGTCTGTGTTTATTTTTTTATTCAGTTGCTTATTGCATTCTTATCTGATCAAACTAACCAGCATACAAACTGTATCTTTGCATATTCAACTGTTTTGGTTTTTGACCAACCCTGTACTAAAAAGCGTGAGTTGCTATAACGAGTTTTAATTCCCACCACATTCCGCACAACCTCACTCTTCCAGCTGAGGTTGCTTACTCAGCTGTGAGATTCCAACTGAGTTCATCTTACTCAGTTGAAGTAATTTTTAAGGGTTAAGTTTTAAAATCCTAACTGGTGTATTCCCCCCCCATACACCAGTAACTCGTTTCGGGACCATCAATATGTATTAATTGTATAATCCCAAATTCTGAATAAATGTATTACATTTACCAATATGACCTTGTTTGTTGAGTTCTGATTCAACGTTTTCAAACTCCACAAAATTGTTTTGTATATCATGTTCAATCTCGTAAGGTGTTTCTCTTGCAACAATGTACCTACTGAGTACCTTTTGAGGATGGATACTTGGAAACATTACATTAACGTTTTTAACCTCTCTATTAGAGATTAAATACGTCTTGTTAATCTCAAAATCTTGGATAAAATTGGTAATATCATTATTGAAGATTGTTACTCTAATTTGCACACCCTGCAAATAGTGCAAGTAAATAATATTTGATTAACATACTTTTTTTTTTAATTTATTGTGTAACACGAGTAAATAATATAAAATGTAAATGAAATTGTAAAGATTTGCAATAAGCTAATTTCTTACCTCGCTATCCATCATTATTAGTTTCCAAACCTTTGTATTCAAATTATTTCCACAATTCACTTCATGTTTAAAGCGTAAAATCTTCAGATATATTGTGAAAGATCTTTGACTTATTTGTAAATTTCTTATTGTCAAATCCTCTAACATTATTAAAAAAAAAACAAGATATATAATCTACATATATATTTTACAATTGAAAGGAAAGATATAGAAGAAAACGCAGTTAACTTTTATCATTAATATAAAACTACATAATTGGGATATAACATCTTTACAATAGTAAGTCAAAGATCTAAAAAAAAATAAGTCATAGACATAGGTTGGATCGATGAAAAAATCCTTATATACTTCATTCGTCGTGAGTCATAAGGATATAAATTTTTTAATCCATAAAAGTAATTGAGCAATAATGTTGGACCATCTTTATTTAAATAGGGATGCATATTTATATTTATTTATTATAATATATATATATATATATATATTTATATTTATAATCTAATCCATAATATAATGTTGATAAAGTATATATTAACCGTGATTGATTTGATTGGGAGATCAACCCATAACTTTTTTACTATTAAAATTTTAAAAAATTATTAACAGGGATTGATTTTTTATACAAATTATATATAAATATAATATATATATATATATATATATATATATTAACAGGGGTATTATAGGTAATCCAAATTTTTTCAATAAGACACTTTTTATATAAGTATAAATTTATGATCTTTAATTTAAAAACTACTAAAGTAATCCTTTCTTTCATTTTTTTCTTTTTAACTTTTCCTTTAGTATTTTTATTTCTTTGCCACATTTTCTCGAGATTATGTGTTGATATCTAAAAACTTATCCGACATGTTACTCTAATTAAGATAAAAAAAAATTGTCACATTTTTATCAATGAAACACCTTTCGTTGTATCAATATTTATTTGGGATAACCTAGTGGTAAAAGTGAACGTCTGAGACTGAGAGGTCTTAGGTTCGAACCTCATGAAACGCCTCTATAGGTCGAGCCTGCCACATCTGTACTTGGAAAGTGTGTTTACCTGCCCTGTGTGGTTTGCAGGCTACTGCACAATGGACGGAGGTTTACCCAGTGCGCACCGAAGGTAGTGGTTTGCAGGCTACTGCACAATGGACGGAGGTTTACCCAGTGCGCACCGAAGGTAGTGGTTTGCAGGCTACTGCACAATGGACGGAGGTTTACCCAGTGTGCACCAAGGTAGTGGCTGCGGTTTACCACGATATCAAAATATATATATATATATATATATTTATTTATTTATTTATTTGGTTGAACTACTTTAGATTTTTTTTTTTCTTGAGCTTCATGATACATTTTATGCGCACACGTGCCCACATTGTAACCCTTTTGATATTTTGTCCGTGGACATAATCTTTGCTAACGAAAATCTTAGATAACATGAGGCTTACATCTTTTTTCATTCACTGCGCAACATTTGTTGCCTTTTTTTTGTTTTTATTTGGGTGTTGGACATCTTAAAACAAATTGTGAGGGATGGAAAATTTACGAGAGGTAAGAATTTGATTGAAGTTTGGAGAAAATAAGTTGTTTTACCCTTGACAGAAAAAGAGCCTGCGCAAGATTAGCCTTGATAAAGTTGGACACAATTAATCAAGCCCAATCCATTTTCAATCTAACCCATAAACTTGACGTTCTGCCACGTGTCTTAACTCTTAAGTAAAATAAATAAATAAATCCCGACAAAGTCAAACCGTCTAAATTTGAAATAATCATTTTTGGTCCAACCGTTTTAAGAAATGAAAAGGCTAAGAATGTTTTCCTAGTGAATGGTTCTCCTCTTTACACACCACACCACACCACACCACACCACCCTCCCATATCATCATCATCTCTCTCTCTCTCTCTCATTTTTGGCACACCATGGCAGCACTGCAGTCTCTGGCTTTCTCTTCTCCTATCTCTCACTGCTCCAACCTCCCCCGCTGCATTCCAGGTGTCGCTTCATCTCTCTCTCTCTCTCTAGTTGTTTGCTTTACTAATCAATTTGAGGGGATGATATTTTTCTTGTGGGTAAATGTGGTACTATTTTAGGGAATTGAGTCACTTGTACAGACTGCTTATGTATCTACAATTACAAATGTAGTTAATGAAACAAAGCAATTATACATTAACTTATTTGGACTATTGAAGAGAAAAATCGTTATATGAAGGTGTATCAAATTAGACTTATCTTCTTTGTTCAATTCTCATTTGAATTTTGTTAAAAGGAAAAATAAATGGTAGATTGGGTTCAACTCCTTATATTTATTTGCTTTTGCCTAAAGTTTTAATCTTGATTCCTATTCCAATTCAAGTTATAATCTTGGATTCTCAGTTTCAGTTGTCTGCCTGTATTTTTATGCAAGCAATGCATTTTATTCTTAGGGTGTGTTTGCTTTGATGGAAAATTTTATCTTGAGAAAAAAGAAGATGAGGAGGGATAAGATCATTTTCACCCTTCCTTCCTCCTTTTTCCATCATTTTCCATTGACAAAAATTTCCCTCTTTTTTCTTCCTTCTTTGTATCCCAAGGAGAGAAAATATTATCACACCAATAACTCATGATAATATTTTCTCACATTTGGGTGAAATGAAGGAAGAAAAGAGGGTGGAACTTTTTGTCAATGGAAAATGATGAAAAAGGGAGGAAGGATTTAAAGGGTGAAAATTATCTTATCCCTCCTTTATCTCTCTTTTTCTCAAGATAAATTTTTCCATCAAAGTAAACACACCCTTATTGAAAAAAACAATAGGTTGATGCTATTAATAAAACGTTTGTTTTTTTTTTGGTTCAATATATTTGTTTTCAAGCTGTTGCCAGTATATAAGCTGAAGGTTGTATAAGTTAGTAACTCGAAGTTTGTACAGTTTATCTTTCTACTTAAATCAATCAGATATAAAGCATCTTGATAGGAATAAGTTTCAAGAAATTTGTGTCAGTCTTGCTATCAAATATTTTAGTATCTTAACAATTATCTTTACTCATATGGTCAAATTACTAAGAATTGTTTTTTGCTATGTTAGGCTTGTCAATAGCAGTGATCCATTCTAGTGTAAGCTCGTCGTTCAATGGCCTGTCTATACATCTACCTCACTCAAATTTTCCCAAACACGGCAGCCACATAAACAACAGACGCAAGCTCAGTGTTATGATGGTGACACCAGCAATTCAGTTCATACAAGGGACTAATGAACAAACTATCCCGGATGTGAGGCTAACGAAATCTAGGGATGGGACTAATGGCCAGGCCATTTTCACGTTTACGGAGCCGTCTGTTTTTGACTCATCCAGTGTAGTTGGTGATATTACTGGTTTCTACATGATTGATGAGGAGGGAGTGCTTCAGTCCGTTGATGTGAATGCAAAGTTTGTGAATGGGAAACCTGCTGGGATCGAGGCCAAGTATGTCATGCGTACTCCAAGAGAGTGGGACAGGTTCATGAGATTTATGGAGCGATACGCCAATGCAAATGGATTGTCATTTGTGAAGAAATGAAGTGGTGCATATCTTTTCCCTTGTCCTTTTTTCAATATTCATTTTTTCTTCATTGCCTGTTGCAATCACGTTGCTGTAATTAGGTCGAATTTAATACTGAATTGAGAGATATTGAGAAGGTATGAAGGGTTTTGCCTACTTGATTTCTTTGTCTGGCATATGGCTTTGCTTTAAATCGTTTATGAGTTGGGATTCAATTGACTAAACTACTTCAGCAAATTTGCGTAGTAATGGAAAAACCTTGTATTATTGTATATTATGATCTATCTCTTGTCCTAGCGGAGAATATGCTAGCTTTAGAATACAAGGCTGGATGAATATCTCACTCGATCCTAAATCTCGAAGTCTAAAATGAAACTTGTTTTGATATTGTGAACTGCATTCTTTAGAAGAATGATGTTTATTTCACTTTGTTGATGACCATGTCACTGAAACTGGACTTCGAACCGTGTTATAACTTCTTGTATTCACCCAAGTCAAATGCCCTTCTGCAAACCTCGTATTCTTTGTCCGGATACTTTTCTTTGATATAAACCAAACTCTGTAACTCAGAGTTTGGTTTACACGTCTAAATGTCAGACGACGTGGTTTAACTCTGACAGTAACTCCCTCCGGCGCCTTCAGTTCCAGTGAGTAGATGGAATTGGGACTGCCCACATTTGTTACCTGTCTCTTTACCATCTTTCTTCTATCTCCATTTCTAAATATGACGGAAAACGAGGGGTAATTGAGGCTGAAGCCCTTGTTCTTCCGTGAAATGTCATGGCAACTCACGTTCCTTTGAGTAATGCTGAATATCTCTGATCTGGTGTATCCGAGAGTACATAGATGAGTGATGTGGTCGTCTGGTCGGATGTCGTATATCAATCCTGGATCGATTGCTCTTGCAGGATTGACTTGCCCTGCTCCCATTGCAAAGAGGTCAGCAGGCTTATCTCCATCCATTATTGGTTTTCCTTGATGATCATGCATGTCTGCAGTCGTCATAAGTGCAGATTTGATGGCGGCCGGCGTCCATTTTGGATGAGCCGAGTGAATAAGAGCTGCAATTCCACTGACATGGGGGCATGCCATGGAAGTCCCTGACATGACGGTGAAGTTCACTCTTCTAGAATCTTCTGGTAGGGCGCTTGGGCCGAGGTTTTGAGGCCATGCGGCAATGATGTTGACCCCTGGAGCAATCATGTCCGGCTTCAAAACTGAAGGGTCTGTGTAACTTGGCCCTCTTGATGAAAACTGTGCAACTGCAGGTGCTCTGGAGTTCTTCCCCACTACCGTTCCTCCGAAGATGATTCTTGCTTTAGGCCGTCGCGTCGAGTTTATGTAGCTTTTAAGCTGAAATGCTTCGTCGGAACCTATCAGTGTTGCAGGGAGGACATGCACATCAACTGAATCTTCTTCCAGGTTTATCTCTGTGTTGGTTAGAATCATGGCGGCGCCACCGGCTTCTTTTACTATCTCCCCCTTCTCGGCCCTCCCGTTTATACCGCGGTCGCAGACGACCATCTTGCCTTTAACCTTTTCTCTTGGAAGAGACCCTCTCAAGCAGAATGAACTGCCTCTATTACCGCCTGTGATGTAAACCAGCTCCAGCTCTTTCTCGGCAGCTGCCATTCCTCTCCCGGGGTACATGGATTCTCCGTACAGATACTTCCCATTACCAAGTCGAACGACGGCTGGAAACCTTCGGTCGAGTGTGCTTGCGCCAATGGTTGCAATCCAAGGAGCCTCGTTTGCAACAGAATTCTGAATTGGACCATTGTTTCCTGCTGCACATATCACTGAGATGCCATGTTCCATTGCTCTGAAGCTTCCAATGGCAATGGTGTCCTCGTAGAGGGGCACAGGGAAGCCGCCTAATGAGAGAGAAAGCACGTCGACTCCGTCTCTGATGGCTTCATCCATAGCTGCAAGAATGTCGGAGCTGTAGCAGCCACTGAACCAGCACACTTTATAGACAGCAATGTGTGCAGCAGGAGCCATTCCTCGAGCCTCACCGCCTCCACCTCCTAGCACGCTCGCCATTGTGACGGGAGCTCCGGCAGCAGTCGAGGCCGTGTGGGTGCCGTGGCCATGGGAGTCGCGGGGAGACACGTATTCCATCACGGTGTCAGGCGATGATGCCAGCGAGGCGACACGGTGACCTTTGCTGAAGTGTCTGGCACCAATGAGCTTCCTGTTGCAGTTTGAAGCATTGAAGTCCTGCCCGTGTTGGCATATCCCTTTCCACCTCGGGGGAACCGGCGGCATCCCCCGGTCGTCGAAGCTCGGACTCTCGGGCCAGGCCCCGGTGTCGAGGATGCCGATGATCGAGCCTCGACCGAACCCAGACTTGATCCACGCACCATCCTTGTTTGTGGGACTCAGCCCCAAGAACTGGTATGAATAAGTAGTGTGAATCTTGAGCTTGCGATCGGGCCTCACGGCTACAACTTCGTGTGATCTCTTCAACATCTCAACCTCAGAAGGCGAGAGCTGAGCAGCGAAGCCTTCCATGGCGGGACCATAAGAATACAAAAGGCGAGACGAGGAATCCTCATTCGTGGAAACGGACTTGTCGAGGAAAGAAAGGTGCCAATGAAGCGTAGAGGCGAAAAAGGGGCGTGACGGAGTGCCGGGGTGGAGCTGCACAATGTAGGTGTGCAGGTAGTCATGTGCATGGGAAGAAAGAAAGTAGAAGGAAAAGAAGGCGAAAAAGAGTAGAGCTTTGAAATCCATGGAGGAATTGAAGAAAAGGCGAGCAATGGCGATGTGGGAAGTGTGAGTTCATGGTTGGGGTATTTGAAGGGGGGAGAGAGAGAGAAGACGCTCTGCGACACAAGGTGAAGAAGAAGCTCGTGAAATTTAAGAGCCCTCTTCCTCACGAGTTTCGACAGTGATGAGCAGCAGCTAGGGAGGGAAGAGTTAAGAGAGAGAAGAGAGGAGGAGCCTTTGGTTTTATCTGAGGAGGAGCTAAGGAAGGGGATTTTCACGAGTAACTGTTGCTCCAATTTATTACGCTTTCGATTTGAATTTATTTCCTCCACAATTTGATGTCAACCTTTCTTGTTTTCTTATGTTGCAGAATAATATATATGCATATACTCCAGTATTTATTATCTGGGATTCTACAAATCTTTGCAATTCGACAACGTTTGTTTGTCGATTGGAGGTGATAATAAACTTAATAACATGGCCTACTTTCGACCGAGTTGCCGTATTCACAAGGAAGTCCCAAGAGAAATACAGCATGAAATAGAATTGAATTAAATTGGTTGAATCATCACAATAACACATTTGTTTTTCTATTAATCAATCATCTCCTCTATATTATTATCATTGTTTTTTTAATTTTAACAAACCACGCAAGTATTTCCCAATATTATAGTCGGACCGAAATCGTCTTAATACTTTCCTCTATATTATTATCATTATTTTTTTAGTTTCACAAATCACGCACTCATAATTCAAACCTCCAATACTGTAGTCGGACCAAAATTTTGCGCTTTGTATCAATGTGAAATTTCTTAAGTATTGAAAATATTGTCAAGTCTATCAAAATTGAATATTGTCAATAGCATAAAAGTGATGTGAAATTCCTTAGGTATTGTAAATATATCTTAATAAATATATTAATTTTAATCAAATACTTAGAATTAGAACTGTGACAATTTTTATATTTCCCAACATAATGATTAAGAATTCGCATATTATTTTTTGTCATTCCTAACAAAACATTACTTCCTTTCCCTCCCTGCCTACTAGGGCTGCTAATACGGACCCTAAGAGTGGTAATTGGTGCGGTTATGGAATAACCAATTAACTAATCACTGATTAAGGCTAAATATTGCTACCATACATCAAACCAATTAAATATTTGGGTTATCCGATAACCAAATTTTTAATTGGTATGGTTATCGATTAACCCAAATAACCAAAGAAATTGGACAATATTTCTGCACAATGTTAATTGCTCATGTTGGATCTCATAACCACAAAATCGTAAATAATAAAATGATAAATAATATCCAAACTCTAAACTATAACATAATAAAAATTCAATCCTAAAAATCATAAATAATATCCAAGCTCAAAACTAAAACATAAAATAAAAGTTCAATCCTAATAACCAATTCGAACATAATTTCACACAATGTTTTCGGTGTTGTCACACACTTCATTAGTAGTCGCCCCTTCCAAGTTCTAACAAATTCGAACATAAAATAATATATATTTTTATATTATAGTATATATTATCAATTAATAATTAAATTTGGTTAATTGGTTATTATGGTTTGGTTTTGGTTATAACCAATAACCAATTGACTTAAAAAATTTTAACCGATACCGTACCAATAATTAATAAAATCGGTTTTTGGTTACCAATAACCAATCGGTTATTGCGTATTTCAGTTAAATACCATCTAACCAGAACCATTTAGACAGTCCTAGGTACCCTACCCTACCCAGTTTTTGCGGGTACACGAGCCTAGAAATGTGTCTAAAAAGACACGCAATCCCGTCCCACCCAAGCTATTCGGGTACCCAAATACTTCGGCCAGGTATACGGATCGGGTAAATGAGTACCTATATAATCCTCTTTAAGAAAAAATTTTAAAAAATCAGCACTACCTAACAGATTAAAAATTAAAATAAAATTATACAATTAATAAGTGAAAGTTCAAAAATCAACTCAAAGCCACACTGATCATCAATTTATCATTCATCAATAATTCAATATAATTATAAACTATAAAGTCACATTTTCAAACATCAAATTCATCATCATTCATCCTCATTCATCAACATTTAAAATACTCTCTCCGTCCACGAAATGGTTGCCACTTTTGCTACTTAAGTTTGTCCACGAAAGGTTGTAACTTTTGCCAATACTCACTATAATTCATTACTGTCTACAATTTTCTTAAAATCTGTGTCATCCACAATGTGTCAACCATTTCGTGGACGTAGGGAGTATCAAATATCAAAGTTCTTGCATAAATGTGAGAAAGAGAACGATATGCGTTTTATTATTCTTTTATGTTTAATTCTATTTTCTTTAATTTTTAATTATTAAATATAAAAATATATGTATAATTCAAAACCGGATAGTTTGCCGAGCATAACGGGACGGGTATACCCGATATCCGAAAAACTGGAAAAAAAAATTCGCAACCCGTACCAATCCCGTTAATTCCGGGTATTAGGTAGTTGCCCCCTGGATTTCGAGTCGGGATCGGATTACCCGAATACCCTGAATCCGTATTAGCATCCCTACTGCCTACAATCCAGTAATGCGGTCCGTAGCTTTTAGAGTTCACCATTCAACAATTTCCATGTTACAAAATACAAGCAGAAACAAATATTCGCTTCTTGTTTCAGTTCTCCAACTTGCACTTGCTAAATTTCGTAATTTTTTTAAACGACTTAAATTTCGTAATTAAAACCTTATTCTAGTGAGTGATGGGGGTGCATCAGGGTTCTTTGGATATCTTGGTTGAATTCAAGGATGATATCTGATTTTTGGAGTACCTAATTAGGGACTGTCTGGATTTCTGTGTTAGCTAATTGAAAGGTTCTTTTAGGATTCTTATAATTTTGTTCCTCTAACTGTAGCTTTGTGCCACTTTTGTTTGGGGAACTAAGGCTATCTGCATCCCTTGGAGACCATTAGTGGTCTCCAATGGTGTCTCCAGCACTAGAGACCCCTTAGAGACCCATACCCCTACAATTCAACGGTCTCCAAGGGGTCTCCAGCACCATATTAAATAATTTTCCATTTTCATTTATTAAATTAATTCATATATTTGTAAATAAATTAAAATACTCTAATTAATAAATAATACGAATTTACCATTAATATTTGAAAATTGAAAAATTACATGCTGCACACAAAAAAAAATACTACCTAATTAATAAAAAATTACATAAAGCTAAAAATTACGAGTAAAAAAATTCCCCATTTACAAGTAAAAAAATCAAATATTTCCAAATATTTACATATCTCATATTTCCATTAACCACATCAATCATACATATTAATTGTATTCACTCCCTTTAATCAAATCTATTAAATTAAAAAAAAAAAAAACACACACACACACACACACACGAAGCCCATCTTCTTCCCTCTTCTTCCCTCTCCTTTCCTCCCCCACCACCGCCATTTCCTTCCTTCTCTCCCACCTCCACATCCCCTTCTACCGCCACATCCCCCTCTCCCACCTCCCCATTTCCTTCCTCCCCTCTTCCCCTACCTCTGCCTCTCTCGGCGCCACCCGTCGCCGCCACCTCTCCATTTCCTTCCTCCCCTCCTCCCCAATCTTCTCTCACCTCGGCTCCTCCCCCACCTCCGCCTTCTCTCACCTGTGCTCGAGCCGGTCTCGATTAGTCGAGACGGACTCGAGCCCGCGCCTCCCGCAATGCCACCACCTCGATGCCTCCCCGTCTCGAACAGCCTTCGAGCCCTGCCTTCGAGACGGCGATGCGGATAGTCTAAGTTCACTGTTACAATATTACTATCATTTTTTTTGGCATTTCACCAACTTGATTAAATGACATTAGAAAAGATAATTATGAAAAAAAAGAATATGGCGTGACTTCAAATTGCTGGGGAAATTTACCATATCAGTAGAATAAATATTTAGGGATTTGGGTATGTGGTGCGTCACGTTTAGGAACACGAAACCTTCCTCCAATAACTTCACCGCAAAGCCTCCAAAACAACGCCAATTCTTCCAAATCTTCCACCATCACCAATTCTTCCACCAATAATCTCCAATAATTTTCCACCAATTCTTCCAAATCATCCAAATCTTCAACCACAAAATGCAATTTTCTCCACAACACACGATCAAAAGACTATTAACACATAAAATGCACCATGTTCAACCTAATTAATCTAAGTCGCACGCAATTAAACGTGATTGTTATAGATTAGATAAGTTAATCCGATTATCGTCTCACAAGGAAGGCTTAACAGGGTGATTATTGTATTACGAAAAGAACGGAAAATAAAAAAAAAGTAATAAAGATTGATTGATTTGGGGTTTTTTTTAATCTAAGGAATTAGAAGAACGAATTAATCTAGGCAAGAATGTAAAACCCTAAGTCTAAGAACACAAATAAATTCATAAACATAATTTAAATTCAAAGAAAGAACTTACGATGATTGATCCGAATAAAGTCTATCACAAACTCCGTTGGAATCGAAAACAATTAATCTACCAAGAGTTTTTTAGAACAAGAACTAAAGAGCTGGAGAAGAAAAAATACGTAATTTACTGTGCGGAAAAGAGAATAAAAATGAAAGTCGGCGAAAATATAAAAAACATAACTAAAGAAATATTCTAAACCCTATTTATATAGAAAAGCCGTGCCGCCTCAACATGGACGATCGCCCGACATGGGCGATCGTTCAACTCACAGCTTCAAGCGAACACAGACGATCGCCAGCCTTGAACGATCGTGGAGGTTACATCTCTGGAGCTTTCTCCTCTCTACAGCAGCCAAATGTCGGACGAACGTCGGCCTTGGGCGATCGCCCAAGGTCGTTCTCGGTAGTTTTTACTCGCCCAAGTACAAGAGTACCGGGCGATCGACGGAGGAGGACGATCCTCGAACTCCACTTCCCCTCGCCGCAACTCAGCGCTCGTCCAAGATGGACGATCGTCCAACCCAGCCCCCTGTCTCCTCGCGTAAAAAGAACTCCTCAGCTGGGCGATCGCCCAACATAGAACTGGGTGCCGGGGATTGCCGGACCAGGGACCCTGCAAGTTCTTGTCACACTTCTCTCCAAGACATAGATATAAAGCAAAAACCTGCATTTTCCACACGATACTCGAACCAAAACATTAGTGCATTCTACATTTTAAAAACGAATAAACCATGCTAGAAATTAACTAAAATGCACTAATTAAACCATCCAAAATACGATAAAAAACAGGTGAAACAACCCCTCCACACACAAAACCTTGCTTGTCCTCAAGCAAATCTTATTAAAAATTAAAATGAAGAAAGTGAAAACTTGAACTAAATAACTCATATCTCAATAAACTCCCAATCACAAGGCAATCTATCACTCCTCAATCGAAAACAGATATCACACAACAAATGAGTTGCCCTCCACACAAGACCTCAATCCGCCTAACATCCAAGCACAAGATCAAAGACAAGAGACAGTGACAACAAAGAGTATCCTAACTTGAACCATTTATTAAACTATACTAAAGACAATGCGAATTCCGGGCAATCTTCACTAGGTTAATTCACGGAAAATCCGGCCTCCTAGCGTGGTTTTCCATACCCATTCCTCAAACGAGAAAGAGGGGTAGAGCCCTTCTCAACACAAGAAAATTAAACAAACGAATTAAACAAATGCCAAGTTAAATTGGGTTATATGGCCATAATTCATGAGGTTTGGACATTTAGAGGTCATCTAAAGTATCCTCATGTGGTTTCCCATGCTCATGGTTTCCAGAAGAGCAGAGACCTCCCAAAGTGACTCAACTTATTAAACAACTCCTTTTTTTTTTTTTTTATCTCTCATTTTTTTTTTCTTTTTTTTTTAATTTAAATTGGGATACACCTCTAAAACACCACCTCCTAACCTTCACTTATACTCAAACTTAAACATCAATAATTCAAGTGTGAATCGCCCCACAATTGTCATGCAACAACCACACCAATCAATTCATAATAAAACACCTTGATTAATAAAATCTATCAAGACATGAGTCATAAACTTCAACCTCAACTTCAACATCTTAATTCCAAATAAGAAATACCCGAGGACTCACAAGATCATTATATCAACAAACACACCCCCCTCCCCCACGAAAAAGACAGGACAATGTCCCCATTGTCAACCAATAAACAATAGAATAAGGAAGGGCATATCACAGAGCAAACCAAATAAAGGGTCGAAACAAAACAGAAACACCAACAAACTAGCAAAAGAACCAAAACAACGCAAAAAACTGACACAAAAATAAGAACATGAAATCAAAAAGAAAAGCAACACTCACAAAAACGAAAAAGAAAAGGGAAAAGAACGGCGTACACAGCAACAATGAAAATCACTGCTGAGCCGACGGTGGAGGAAACGGCCCACCCGGAGAAACATTCCAACGAGCCAATTGGTGCTCCAGAGAATCCAACTGACGAGCTTGCGAAGCCATTTGTTGTTGCTGTTGAGACCAATATTGTGCGTTAGTAGCCCAACTCTGAGCCTGCTCCGCCCAATGCGTGTTCTGAGTCGCCCAATACTGAGCTTGCACCTCCCATTGTTGATCATTAACAGCCCAACGTTGGTCATTCCTCGCCCACCGTTGCTCGTTCTGCTCCCATCGTTGATCTTGACGGTACAATTGGGCATTCTGTAAGATCATCTGCTGCTGTAAATGCCCAAATTGCGAGCTCATCTCTTCACGGAAAGAAGTAAAATCCTGCTGAAAAGCCTGGAAACTATAAGGAGCAGAGCCGGAGGGCATAGAGTCGGAAGGAATAACAGTGGAGGGCTGAGAAGCAGGTTCAATCCGACGAGGAGATTCATCCTCACTCCCCACTGCATCGTCTACCTCATTATCTCTGTCAGAGCCGGCATCAGAAGAAACGAAAGTTTCAGGGCGAGGTGCACGAATGCCGGCACCCTCGGCGCCTCATTGGCGTTTCATTGTGGGACGCGCCTCGTAGGGAATGAAAGTCATCAAGTCACGAATAATATGCCCATGCTTCAATTCAGTAAAACCCAAATACTTGAACTTCAGAAGAGCCTTCAGGGATCGAGTAAATAGGAAAGACAGCTTCAAATTGCGCACGGAGGTCCCGTGGCACCTCTTCATCGGTGTCCATTGCGTCCGCAGCAATAGCACGAGAAGTGGAAGTACCGGCTGCATTCTTGGTGCGAGCCATCGAAAAATAGAAATTCCAGGTGTTGGGCGCTCGTCGATGGGGAACGCTCGTTCGGCTGAAGCAGCGAAGGGACGAAGATGGACGCTCGCCGGTGGACAATTGGACGCTCGCCGGTGATGGACGAGCGGAAGAGCGCTCGTTCGAGGAAGTCACTAGGTGCTCGCTGAGAGAGAAGAGAGCGATCGCGACGTTCACCAGATGATGGTGGACGCTCGCCGGAGAGAAAGGCACCTGCTGACGGAGCGGTGGTTCGCCGGCCGTAGGTGAGAGCCCACCCTTGCTGAGGACCGGCAGCTGACAGTTGGACGGTGGAGTTGAGCGGAGGCACAACGGATCAGTGAGGAATGGACGGAGGCAAGAAACACGAGGGAAGGGTGGAGAAATATTGGAGTGCGGCGGCTGAAAAAAAAACTAGGGCACGAGGATTTATAGGGGGGAGTGACTGGGCGCTCGTCCAAAATGAGCGATCGCCGCGCGTGGAGTGGAGTCGAGGCGGGCGCTCGTCGAGGATGGGCGAGCGTCGTGCTGCACTCTCTAGAATGAAGGGAAAGCCAAGCAAGGTGTGCCCGACGCTCGCCTAAAACGGACGATCGTCGCACACCCCTTCCTGAAGCGGAGAGAACTGCGTGTGAAATGTGTTGGGCGCTCGCCCATCACGGACGATCGTTGGACCTCCTCTGCTGATGAATCATACCATGAAGACCAACCAAGTTGGGCGCTCGCCCGGAGCGAGCGATCGTCGTCCCTATGCTCCTGTTTTTTTTTTTTTTTTAAAAAACAGTGGGTTGCCTCTCACAAAGCGCTCTTTTAACGTCATTAGCTTGACATACAAAAATGAGATCTTTAGTAAGCATCCACGAGCCAAATGGACTCGACGTCTTTCATCACTTGCTCTCGTTCATGATATGGTTTCACCCGATGTTCGTTAGCTTGGAAAGACTCATTAGTCTGTTCATTACGTAGCTTGACAACACCAAAGGGTAACACTTCTTCAATGAGATAAGGACCGGTCCAACGAGACTTCAACTTACCCGGAAACAATTTCAACCTTGAGTTGAACAACAGGACTTTCATCCCGGGCTTCAATTCCTTGCACAAAATCCGACTGTCATGCAACCTCTTCACTCGGTCCTTGTAGATTTTGGCATTTTCGTACGCCTCATTCCGGAGCTCATCCAACTCGGACATTTGCAACATCATTTGCTTTTCTGCGACGTCCAAATCGAAATTAGCTGCTCGAATTGTCCAATACGCCTTGTGCTCGATTTCCACGGGCAAATGACAATTCTTTCCATACACAAGTCGGTACGGACTCATCCCCAAAATACTCTTGTACACCGTCCGGTACGCCCAAAGTGCGTCATTGAGCTTTGAAGACCAATCTTTACGAGACAGCTGCACAGTCTTCTCTAAAATTCCCTTGATCTGCCGGTTGCTAGTCTCTGCTTGACCCGACGTTTGGGGGTGATAGGGAGTAGCCACCTTATGAGTTATCCCATTCTTCTTCATAAGCTTCTCAAAAAGCTTGTTACAAAAATGCTTTCCCCCATCGCTGATTATTGCTCTTGGAAATCTGAACCTGCAAAGGATATTCTCCTGCACAAATGTCAACACAACATGAGAGTCACAAGTCCTAGTGGGGATTGCTTCAACCCACTTGGACACATAATCAACTGCTAACAGAATGTACTCATAACCAAAAGGATTTAGGGAATGACCCCATGAAATCAATGCCCCACACATCAAAGATTTCAACCACGAGAATGTTGTTAAGGGGCATCTCATTCCTACGACCGATGGACCCTACCCTTTGGCAACGATCACACGCAAGATAAAAGGCATGAGCATCCTTAAATAATGAATGCCAGAATAAACCTGATTGGAGCACCTTGTGTGCCGTTTTCTGTCCCCCAAAGTGGCCTCCACAATGTGTCTCATGGCAAAATTGGAGCACCTTAGCTTTCTCATCATCTGGCACACATCTTCTGATCACATCATCCTTACCAATCTTGAATAGGTAAGGGTTTTCCCAAAAGTAATGCCTACACACAGATAGAAAACGCTTCCTTTTCTTGGGAAGTAATGTCAGGCCTTAATTCATCACAGGCAAGAAAATTAACAATGTCTGCATACCAAGGAACAATGCCGGCACTCAAAGCTTGCTCAAAAGGAACGACTCAAGCAAATTATTACAAATCAAAGGAGAAGGAAGATTATCAAGACGAGATAATTGGTCAGCTACAGCATTCTCACTACCTTTCCTATCCCGAATCTCTAAGTCGAATTCTTGAAGTAAGAGCACCCAACGAATAAGTCTTGGCTTAGCCTGAGACTTGGTCAACAAATAACACAATGCAACATGATCACTATGAATGATGACCTTAGACCCTATGATGTATGCACGAAACTTATCTAATGCAAACACAACAACAAACATCTCTTTTTCTGTAGTGGTGTAGTTCAGTTGAGCAGAAGTAAGAGTCAAACTCGCATAATAAATGACACGAAGCATTTTATCTATACGTTGACCCAAAACAACACCAACTGCAGAATTAGAAGCATCACACATAATCTCAAAGGGTTCTGACCAAATAGGACCAATCACTACAGGGGCAGTACTCAACTTCTCCTTAAGCAAATTAAATACATTAAGACAAGTATCATCAAAAATAAAAGGCACATCTTGAGAAAGCAAACAACATAGAGGTTGACTGATTTTTGAAAAATCCTTAATGAAACCCCGATAAAAACCGGCATGATCAAGAAAACTCCTAATTCCTTTGACATCACGAGGTGGAGGCAATCTTTCGATCACATCCACCTTCGCTTTGTCGACCTCTACACCCCTCTTCTAGACGATGTGGCCTAACACGTTCCCCCTATAAAATGACTCTTTTCCCAACTAAGAGTCAACCCACTCTCAACACACCTTGCTAAGACCCGTTCAATTTTTCTAAGACAAACATTAAAAGATGATCCAAACACCGAAAAGTCATCCATGAAAATTTCAACAAAATCATTAAGCATCTCAGAAAATATGGACATCATGCATCTTTGAAAGGTACTTGGTGCGTTGCAGAGTCCGAACGGCATCCTCTTGCAGGCATATGTGCCAAAGAGACACGTGAAGGCTGTCTTAGCTTGATCCTCGGGTGCGATCGCGATCTGATAGTAGCCTGACAGTCCATCTAGAAAATAATAGAACTCATGGCCCGCCAATCTGTCGAGCATCTGATCAATAAATGGCAATGAGAAGTGATCCTTCTTGGTGGCTGCATTAAGTTTCCTGAAATCTACGCACATCCGCCACCCTGTCACAGGTCTCATCGGCACCAACTCCTCATTATCGTTCAAGACCACTGTGATTCCCCCTTTCTTCAAAACCACGTGCATTGGGCTGAGCCATTCACTGTCAGCAATGGGAAAGATGATGCCCTCGGCCAACTACTTGTAAATCTCCTTCCTCACAACCTCCATTAGTACAGGATTCAATCGCCTTTGGCCATCCCTCTTTGGAGTAGCTCCATCCACCAAGTTTATCCGATGCATACATGTTGCAGGGCTGATTCCCTTAATATTGGACAAGCACCATCCAAAAGCGGCCTTGAATCTTGTGAGCACCTCGACCAATTCTTCTTCTTCGGCTGCCTTGAGCTCTGCAGAGATTATGACAGGCTTCCTTCGTCCTTTTTCAAGGAACACATACTTCAAATTAGCCGGAAGGTCCTTAAGCTCAAGCTCGATTTCCTTCTCCTCTTTAGGAGCCTCTGCTATGACTGGCTCATCTACAAGTAGGTTGGTTGGCAGCAAGGCTTCCACAGCTGCTTCCTCTCTAAGTCTTTCCTCCAAGTCGGCGGAGCCTTCAAAATCCTTCTCAATCTGCTGCTCTTCCATAAAACAGGCCTCGGCAAGTGTGTCGATAGCATCAATGTAAGAGCAATTATCAATGCTATTGGCCGACGGAATCCCTTTATTGGCTCTGACATCGTAAAAAACTGACTCACCCAAGACTGACATCTTAATTATGCCGTTCTTTACGTCAATGAGAGTATTGGTTGTGGCCATGAAAGGCCTCCCCAATAGTAGAGTGTGCTCTCGTCCATCTTTCTTGACGTCTCCAATTTCTAGAGCAACAAAATCCACCGGTACGATAAGCTTTCCTACTCGCACCAAGACATCTTCAATAACTCCTCGAGGGTGGCAAACCGATCTGTCTGCCAATTGCAAGCACATCCTTGTCAGCTGCAACTCTCTAATTCCAACTGCTTGAAAATTGAGTAGGGTATAAGATTGATCCCTGTTCCTAAATCAAGCATTCCAGAAGCTTCCTTTCCATTCCCCATAGCTATTTTAATCACAAAGCTCCCAGGATCTCGTTGCTTTTGAGGTAGAGATTGTTGCATAATGGAGTTGGCACTTTCTAATACTAGAACTTGTTCTGGTTCATCAAACTTTCTCTTCTTGGACGCTAACTCCTTGAAAAACTTCACATAAGCAGGCACGTTCCTGATCACATCAAGCAGAGGCAAATTCACATTCACCTTGGATAGCATCTTATAGAAGTCTGAAAACTGCTGGTCCTGCTTCTCATTCCGCAATATGCTAGGAAAAGGCACTGGTGGGCGATAAGGCTTTTCAGCCTTATGAAGTTGGATTTCTGCCTGCTCTTCCTCAACTCTAGGCTGCACGACCTCTGATGGTGCATCGCCCACCTTATTATCCACCGTCTTTCCACTTCTCAACACGGTGACGGCTGAAGCTTGATGTGGCTGTTGACCTTGGCTCGGAATTTTTCCAGTCTGCTGCTGCTGCTGCTGCATCTGGTTCACAGTACCAGAAACTTGTCCCGCCGCCGTCTCAAGACGCTTGATGGTTGCATCTTGAGCTTCTCTCGCCTGTCTGCTTTCTTGCATGAATGCATTGAGATTATCTTCAAACTGGTTCTTCTGAGCAGGTGGTGGCGATGCGCGCTGAAATTGTGGTGGTCCCTGCTGGAACTGACCTTGCTGAGCTGGATTCTGCCACTGAGAATTAAAGTTTTGCTGCTGCTGCGGGTACCACTGCTGCTGCTGCTGTGGGTACCACTGTTGCTGATTTGAAAACTGATTAAATTGTTGAGGAGGATACTGGTTATACTGCTGTGGAGGACGACGATTCTGAAAGTTTCCTCCATATCCCTGGCCTTGGTTCTGATTCCGCCATCCAGTGGTAGGCTGATTCTGCCATCCCGAGTTCTGCTGTCGCTGATTCTGATTAGACCCTTGGCCCTGATCAAACTGCTGTCGAGGAGGAAATCCCTGTGCCGCATACACTTCTGCGCCTCCTTCATAAGTCAACTCCCCCATTCACTGGCACTCCTCAGGATGATGCCCCAATTCTCCACAAATACCACAGGGTTCAGGAATGATTTCACGTCTAACAGGTGCCGAGCGAGGTGGAGATGCCGCAGACTTATACATCTTCAATTCTTGCAACTCCCTCATCATCTCTGCGAGTTGTTTCTGTAGCTCATAATTTGGTGCCACTGCAATGGCATCAACTCTTCTCCCACGGATCGACTTCTGTTGTGAACTGTCTGCCAAGGTCTGGAAGATCTGGTTGAGTTCCGTAGGAGTCTTCTTAGCAATGTTACCCCCTGCAGTGCTGTCCACCATAAACTGAGTAGTAGTAAGAAGTCCATCATAAAAGAACTGACTAATCATAATCGCAGACAACTGATGATGTGGGCACTGTCGGAGGAGCTCTTGAAATCTCTCCCAAGCTTCGTGGAAAGGCTCATCGGTTCCTTGTGTGAAATTCATAATCTGAGTACGAATCTCCTGTGTCTTATGGTTTGGGTAGAACTTCAACCTAAACTTCTCACAGGCATCCTTCCAAGAGTTAATAGAATTTGACGGAAGCGATAGAAGCCATGCCCGAGCCCGATCCTTCAAGGTGTAAGGCAGGCACTTGAGCCTTAATTGATCCTCTGTAAGGTCCGACAGAGGAAAAGTTTGCACTATCAAACAGAACTCTCGAATGAATTGGAGTGCATCTTCATTGGGCATGCCATGGAAGGCTGGAAGCATGCTAGAGTAGTTATGCTTCAAATCATAATTTCTGACCCTGGCAGGAAGAACAATGGCCGATGTTGTGGCCTCAATAACTGGTCGGGAGTATTCCCCCATGAGCTGGTTTTCCTCGGTAGTCATATTTCCTTGAAGGTTCAACTGACACTTTTCCTCGGAATCACAAAACAAATTCCCAAAAAAAGTTTCGTCTTCAACTTTGTCAGGAAGCGGTTCGGTTACCCCCTTTACTTGTTCCAAAACTGCGCTTCTCCTGTGTATGTTGTCAATATACGGTGCTAACGGTTGTTTCTGACTTCTGCGACCTCGCATACACAACACTAGCACACAGATTAAATGCACCGGAGGGAGAAAAATAACTAAACAAAATTAAAATTAAAATTGTAACACAAAAATCGCCTAAAGCCTTCCCCGGCAACGGCGCCAAATTTGTTCAACCTAATTAATCTAAGTCGCACGCAATTAAACGTGGTTGTTATAGATTAGATAAGTTAACCCGATTATCGTCTCACAAGGAAGGCTTAACAGGGTGATTATTGTATTACGAAAAGAATGAGAAATAAAAAAAAAGTAATAAAGATTGATAGATTTGGGGTTTTGTTTAATCTAAGGAATTAGAAGAACGAATTAATCTAGAAAAGAATGTAAAACCCTAAGTCTAAGAACACAAATAAATTCATAAACATAATTTAAATTCAAAGAAAGAACTTACGATGATTGAGAAATGTCTGATTTTTGAGTTTTCTATTGTATTTTGATATTTTGATCACAAGTATATAATAATAAGATTTGTAAAAAACTGATTTCATATTATGTTATAGTATTATAAATATTAAATGATTGCAAGCTGAATTCTTTTTTGAAAATTGGTACTAATTTAAACCAGATTTTATTCATGCAAACATCATCTACATTAAATACTTATTCATGTAAGAAAAATCATCAATGTATGAAATTAGTAGAGAAAATAATAATGCAGTAAAATCAATTTAGTATACTTATTCATCTATACCTATTATAACAGAGCGGATTCTTACAAAATTTGATTTGCTTAATATATCCTTACTATTATATTTATTTTAAGGTCAATAGTGTATATCTATATTATATTTCTTATAAATAAATTATAAATAAATAATATAGTCCTACTTATATTATAACTCTATTTTTTTTAATTTAATAATGCAGTCCTACTCCTATTATAACACAACTTAAAATATTAATTAATAATGTAGTCCTACATGTTTTATTACTCAAAAATGAATCTATACCTATTATAAAAGAGCGAATTCTTACAAAATTTGATTTGTCTAATATATCCTTACTATTATATTTATTTTAAGGGCAATAGTGTAAATCTATATTAAATTTATTATAAATAAATAATATAGTCCTACTCGTATTATAACTCTATTTTTTTTTATTTAATAATGCAGTCATACTCCTATTATAACACAACTTAATACATTAATTAATAATGTAGTCCTACATGTTCTATTACTCAAAAGTGAAAGAGAAAACACATATACATTTTGATAGCTCGATATTATATTATTGAAATTTCTGTGAAATTTATTTTTTAATTTAGAATTATTATATGATTTGATTATGAAGTACATATAGGTCTGCAGCCATGGTTGTTATTATGATGAGAGTAAAAAAATTAGTGGTTGATAAATTAATTTCATAGCTTTAAAGCATAATATCACACTACACCATAAAACTTAATGAAATATCGAGTATGACTGATGTAATAATTGTACTTCAACAATTGGGCTTTGATTTTGCATAGTTTGAATAATTGAATATCTTTATTATAATTTCTCAAATATTAAAATAAAAATAATAATTTAAAATAAAATTTTGATGCTGGCTACAATCCCTCTGTCACTCCACAATGAAAGGGGGTGATCTCGTAGTTCAAATGAGTTCTTAGAGATTTGTATACAGTTTAGTGGTTTTGATCAGTGGAGAGATTATTTACGTAACTGCTTACAAATGAACACTAGCATATTAATCTTTTATAAATAATTTCACAAATAAAAATATTTTCTTTTTTCTAACATCTACTTATAAATTATGTTTCTTACTAAAATTATGAAGTATTTTTAGCCACTATAGTTCATAAAGGGAGTATAGAAATTAATGATTGATAAATTAATTCCATAAATTTAAAAGCATCCCATAAAAACGATAAAAATGAATTTTTGGTGAAAAAAAAGTGATTTTTCATGTAATTAAATCTATATTTAATGGTAAACAAAGTCTCAACCAAATTAAAGTTGAAATAGTACATGATAATTGATTTTTCATTTTATCATTGTAATACACTAAACAATTAGAGTAACGAAAAAGAGTATGAGAAATTAAAACTTGATACTTGGGACACTTAAAAATTGTTATACCCCTTATCATTATGTATTATAAAATTATTTAACTATATAGATACAAGAACCATTAAAGAGATCAATTAAACATATATATTTTAGAATAATATTTTATTTAATTATTCAAGGAACACAATATTTAGCTGTTTTTTTATTGTTAATATTTCAATATTCAAATACCTTGTTGGTTAATTGCAAATGGAAATCCAAACAAAGATATTCTATTATAATAATTCACTTTCACTTTCAGAGTACGAGTCATGTATATTATAGTTTGTCATTTAGAATTATTTTCACAAACAATATCGGGGACAAGTTTTCTACACATGATTTGAATACCATAATGTGCGTTGATCCTTCTAAGTAAGTATTATATAAGGTCGTTAATCAAATTAATTAAATTACAATAGATCTTCTTTACCACCGTCATAAATTTTTTAAAATTGTACACAAAATAGAAGACATATTTAAATTATAGTTGAATTTGCTTATTTTGAAGTCTACATAAAAATCTTTTTATTTTTATACATTGACTATCGTTCTCGTTGCCTCGGGTCCTTTAATAATTTTCATACTAAGTAAAAATATTAACATCAACTTGTTTTCTAATAAAATACGCTATAATTTGGAAGGAAATGGCAAAAGGGATTAAATGAATAGGCATTACTTCCCCTTCTTTTATTAATTTTGGTTGTAAGATTAAAATATGAAGGTTTGTTCGTCATGCATGATCAGATGACAAAGTTATAGATTGATTTATGTTAAATTCTCTTAGTACGTATTTATATTATAACAAAAATTATGTTGTGTTTAACTTTTATGTAGTGTTCATTTTAACAAGTAACCATCGGATAATTTAGACAATTTGAATTTGAAAAATGATTGATGAGGGATAGTAGACCTATTATCATTTTTATATGTACCTACTTGCTAATAATTATGGAAATTAATAATAATAAAAATTAATAATATATATTACAACTTTTTGTTATTTGTAAATATATTTGTAATAAATTAATTATCTTAAACAAGAAGTTATACGTGCGTATCTATCTACTAGCGTAATAAAAATCATCAATGTATGAAATTAGTAGAGAAATACTAATGCAGTAAAATCAATTTAGTTAATTACTGGGATTGCTTCGTGCAGACAACATAGGGTGATCAAAGAAGAATGATATTTTTCTTTCTCCATATCCCACATATATGATCTCATATTCTCATGTTTGTATTCATAATAAAATCTCTTATTTATCTAACAAAAACTTATTGATTACACTAATAATTGCTCAAATTACAGGAAAAATAAAAACAGATGGGAGAAGGCTGATACGAAAGTGGAAAGTATGGAAGCTTAAAATTGACGATTAAAAAAAATATAGATCTGATAATATCGGAGAATATTCAACAAGCCTTACAGCTTGAGACAAGAAAATTGTAGTATGTTCATAACAGAAAGGAATTGTGCACCACAACTCTCTCGTCTTCTCTTCTCTTCTTCCCAGCATGGCCTATTTATGCAACCTTTTCTCACAGTGCAATATAATAGTATGATTTGCTCAACAACAAACTATACTACTGTCTACAATTTATGGCAGAAAATACATTTGTCCCAGATTACACTAAATCAATCGAGCATCAGCCATCAATCATGATGTAGTGGCTCGAACACGTTGACCTACAAAAAAAGTGGAACAATTGTCAAGTCCAGCATTAAAACTGAGACTATATTCGCCGACCCCTGGACAAATATTCAGATATAGAACTCAATATGATGCCAAATTAGTAATCATTATAAACATGCAGTGTTCCTTTTTTTTTTAATAGTTATAAACATGTATTTTACTCAAGTTATATTATCGAATGTTTACTGCTATATGATTAATATTTAACGATTTGTAAGCGAAATGTGTACATGAAAATAACAAAGTGTGCCCACATAATTACTAATTGCTGAAGATTAAAATAGAGTTTATTAGTAAACTGTTGTCACATGTACTGAGAGATTGCAGAAACGAGTTTTGGATGTTGGATAAATATGGAGCTGTACATCTATGATATTAAAATGGAGTTCTAAATGTTTGCATAATAGCTTGACTGATATTATATGATCATTAAAATAGAGCTTAACAACTACAAGGGATTCCACATTAACTTAGAGCTACTACATTAACGAAATTCACGCATCAAATTGCTGAATTTAGTTTATCACGTTTAATAAAAAGTTACGAGCTCCCAAACTCGACAAACACAGCAAAAAAAAAAATTCAACTTGTTATTAAAAAGAGTGATGATTCTCTAGAATGCTTGTTATTCGAACTTCATTTGGTCATCCTACGCAGATAATATCCAATAAATAAAAGAGTCAACTAGTAGAGAGGCCTCTTTATAGTTAAGGGGTATAATTTTGTATCCCAACTTAATTTTCAATAAAAGAGGCCAAATTTGACATGATGAGACGAAAATACCCTTGGACTTACTTTTAAAATTCTACCTACTACCATCTTTCAAAATCATTTTCAAATTTAGTTTCTCTCTCTACCTCTTTCTATCTCTCTCTGCAGGTTTTTTCTTTCAACCTCCATCACCACCACCATTTCTCTCTCTGCCGCCGCTGCTCCGCCACTACTCCAACCACTACCACCACCACCACCTCTTTCTCTCTCTCTATGCAGATTTCCCTTCCAACTTCCACCACCACCACCCATTCCTCCGCCACCCCCGATTCGCCGCCGCCGCCCACAACGCCACCACCATCTTCTCCGCCTCCCCACCCTACACCTCCGCCGCCATCCTTTTCTCTGCCTCCACCACCACCGTCTTCTCCACGTTCCCCTCTCTCTCTAGCAACCACCGTCACCAACCGCCATACGAGTTGAAGAACATCGCCGCCACCAACTCCAAGTCGTAGAAGAAGAACACCCCGGAAACAATGGCAGGCGACAAAGCTCCGTCCAAGCACCGCAAAACCACCGGCACCAAAAAGGATAAACAACCCGCCGGCGAGATGCTGGTAATTTCACATTCATTCAAACAAATTTCCAGATCTGGAAAATTTTATGATTTTTTGGTCAAAATTTTTGAATTTTTGAATTTCGTACGTGAAAATGATTGCATGTTGGTATATTGTTACAATATTCCCAATATCGTACTTAGTATGTTACGATTTTATAATCTCGTACATGAGCGCAACCGATTTATGACACGAAATAAGAATGCATGTGAGTAATATGTTACGATTTATGTGAGAAGATGATTGCATCTGGCAAATTTGTTACGATATACCCAATATCATACTTTGTGTGTTACAATATTCCCAATATCGTACTTAGTATGATACGTTTTTATAATCTCGTATATGAGCGCAACCGATTTATGGCACGAAATAAGAATGCATGTGAGTAATATGTTACGATTTATGTGAGAAGATGATTGGATGTGAGTAATTTATTACGATATTACCCAATATCGTACTTCGTTTGTTACGATTTCTTGTAAATTCATCGTTATTGATACGATATTCATCAATATTGTTACGATATTCATCAATATTGTTACGATGCATGTGAGTATGTTATTACGAGATTTCCAATATCGAACTTGCTATGTTACGATATTATTAATCTTGTACATGAGGGTGACCAATTCATGGCACAAAAGAAGAATGCATGTGTGTAATTTGTTACGAGATTTGTAAAATCGTACGTGAGTGTGATTGCATGTGGGTATGTTGTTACAATATTCCCAATGCCGTACTTGCTATGTGACGATTTTGTCAATCTCGTACATGAATACACATTTGACACCTTTGTATCTCAAATGTTTTCAAGGTTGCGTGAACACCTGTTCGACCGACATTGACTACATAATTGAGATATGTTTGAAATTTGAGGATAGAATGTGTGCAAAGTAGTACTTCTGTAGATACAATATTGTTAATCTCGTATGTGAGGGTGAACAATTGATGCCACGAAATACGAATTATCTATAAATGCATGTGTGTAGTTAGGGTGATTGGATGTGTGTATGTTGTTACGATATTTGCAATATCGTACTTGATATGTTACGATGTTGTTAATCTCGTATGTGAGGGTGACCAATTTATAGCACGAAATTCTAATTGTTTGTGGTTTTGTGAAAGCATATGTGTAGTTTGTTACGACATTTGTAAAATCGCACGTGAGGGTGATTGCATGTGTGTATGTTGTTACAATATTCCCAATATCGTACTTCGTATGTTACGATGTTGTCGTATTTTGTCCGTTATGATGTTGTTAATCTCGTACGTGAGCGTGAGAAATTGATGCCACGACAATACGTATTGTTTGTATTTTTGTGATTGCATGTGTGTATGTTGTTACGATATTCCTAAAATCGTACTTAGTTTATTACGATTTTGCTTAACTCGTACATGAATACATATTTGACACCTTTGTATCTAGTTATTTTGAAGGTTGCGTGGACACTTGTCCGACCACCGTTGACTACACCACCCCACCACAGAGTCCAATGCTATGGTTACGGCGGTCTAATTGGAGATATCCACAAAGTGCTCGACTTTTTTGGACCCGAAGCAAAGGCTGCAATGAAGCGATGGGCTCTAGGATATAGTACAATTTGTGTCAAGGGTTTTCAAGTGATGACCAGCATACAATTTATCGTAGTGATAATGTAATAATAAATGAAAATCGTAGCAGTGTATGTCCATATTTCGTGATCGTCAAATACGATATTATGTATGTCATACAATATATAATACCATATATTCAATCATACACTCGTATTAGAGATATGTTTGTACAATCTAAAACACCTTATTTGTATGTATGATTGCTACGACTTTGCATCAAATCGTAGCAACTTTATTACATCTTTTGTACAATATCATGTTTTCTCGTATCGAGATCAGTGATAATTATAGCCACATTTCTACAAGTTTAAAATCATTTATTTGTGATTGCATGTATAATTGAGATTTGTTTGAGATTTGAGGATAGCATGTATAATATTTCTGTAGATACGATATTGTTAATCTCGTACATGACGGTGACCAATAAATTGTACAATCATGTCATATACTTCTTGCGCTATGTTACGATTGCATGTATAATTGAGATTTGTTTGAGATTTGAGGATAACATGTGTGAAAAATAGTACTTCTGTAGATACAATATTGTTAATCTTGTACGTGGGGGTGAACAATTGATGCCATGATATACGAATTGTTTGTAGTTTGTTACGAGATTAGGGTTCAGGTTTAGGGTTGACACGAAATAAGAATGCACGTGTGTAGATTGTTACGAGATTTATAAAATCGTACGTGAGGGTGATTGCATGTGGATATGTTGTTACGACATTCCCAATATCGTACTTGCTATGTTACGGTGTTGTTAATCTCTTATGTGAGGGTGTCCAATTTATGGCACGAAGTACGAATGCATGTGTGTAGTTTGTTACAATATTTGTAAAAACTGTACGTGAGGTTGATTGTATGTGTGTATGTTGTTACGATATTCCTAAAATCGTACTTTGTTTGTTACGATTTTGCTTAACTCGTACATGAATACATCAAACATCATACCTCCCCTTAACATGATACATGATTTGTCTTCATATTTACATCGAACATGATACATCTGCTTATTTTGCTTCCACCCTCATACATATTGTGATTCTATACGTGACCACAAGCTACAATTAAACAAGAATGCCTCGTCTGCATGAAATATAAGTTACGATATATATATATATATATATATATATATCATAACACAAATCAGTTACAATATCTGCAATCATGTACTAGTTAAGCAAAATCGTAACAATTCAAGTACGATTTTAAAAATATCGTAATATGCACTAACAAATCGTAATATCGTATCAATTTTAAACAACACATGCACTAATTTGTCAAATCGTACCAAATATGTAACAATATTCCCCAAAAGTGCTACAAAGCATGCATGAAATAGTCAGTCTCGAGTACGAGTTTAACAAAATCGTAGACATACAAGTACGATATTACGAATATCGTAACATTATACGCATGTGCTACGAGTGTACGACTGTACGACTTAACCACTGACTGTAAATCATACAATTTCGACGAACAAAAATGTTAACGATCTAAAACCTCAGATCTAAACGAGATTCAACATAAAATCACATAAAAACGATCGGGATAATATACAGTATCTCCATAGTCGTCTACAAACGGGTAAAAATGTCCAACTACCGGCGCCGGAAAAAAAAAGTTCAAAACAAGATCGACGAAGACGAAGACGAAGACGACGAAGAAGACGGAGAAGCTCGATTATCACAGCAACAAACTATTGTACCTCCATCATCGTTTAAATCAGAGAAAAACTTCCGACAACAAGCTTTGGAGAAGAAAAAAACCGAAAAACTCCAAAATCGAAACCCACAAGAAAAAAAAACAGCAAAACTAATGAAGAATTCTCGAAGAAGACGACTTGGACGAGGCGGTGGCAGAGAAAAAGAGGAGCGGGGTGGTGGCGGAGAAGGAGAGGAGTGGAGCGACGGCAGAGAATTGTTGTTGTTTTTTAGAGAATTCGTAGAGAGAGAGGAAGAGAAAGAGAAAGAGAAGAGAGAGAAGAGAAAGTTGAAATCTGCAGGAAAAAAAGGGAGAGGAGAAAGAGAAGAGAGAGAAAAAAGAGAAGAGAGAGAAATAAAGTAGGAGAGAGAGAAGTGGGTGGTTGGTGAAAAATAAGGGTATTTTGATCTCATCATGTCAAAGTTGGCCTCTTTTATTATAAATAAAGTTGGGGTACAACTTTATTGTTTTTATCTATAGAGGGTCCATAAACATTAATAAACTCTAAATAAAATGATGGCATTGAAAGTTTTATTCAATAAGCAGCAAGCAATATCAAATGCAAAAAGAAAGAAACATACCTTTCGTCGAGCAGTTGGCGGGAGCAGAATTTTTCGTGCATAAGAAAACAAAATCCATAGTTGTAATCCGTCGTCGGCGACCGAGAAAGAAATAAAATGGAGAAATGAAGAAAAAAGATTCAGAATCCGAAGGAACAGATATCCCAACGTTGAAGAAAGATGATTGAAACTGAATCCCCTTTTTTGCGTTAGGAAAGATTTGTTCTGAAGAAAGGAAAGAATCTTGTGTGTGTGTTAGCCTAGTGGTAGTGAGGTTAATGTCCGGGCCAAATGTCACGGGTTCGAGTCCTCAGAATCTTAATTGGCTTAGCCTAGCCGAGCCGATAAGAAGAAAGAGAAATTTTAGCTGATTGAATAAGAATATATGGGTTTTAATTAAAGGGTAGTGATAATCGGCCACCTAGTGGCCAGACACCATCGATTTTTTTTATCTAAATCGGTTTAGCATATTTGTTTATTTGGACCGGTTTTTTTATTTTATTGGGAAGACAATTCTAACCTCGATTATATTTGGATTTTATTTCCCTCTCATAATATATTGTTTTTCTCTCTCTATAATTTGTTCCTAAAATAATGGGATGATATTTCCCTCTCAATCCATCATGATTTTCGATAAAAATAGGGATTATATTTGGATTTAACAGGATAGGCCACAACGTGATTCACACACGTACGTGCACTAATTATTTCTCTAATTGATAATTATTTCCCTCTCATAATATATTGTTTTTCTCTCTCTATAATTTGTTCTTAAAATAATGGGATAATATTTCTATCACAATCCTCCAAATATTGAACGTCCATAATTATATGTGGTATAATATATGGATTTATTTTTTTTCTATAATATATTATTTTTCTCTCTCTAATTTGTTCCTAAAATAATGGGATGATATTTCTATCCCAATTTATAAAACTAGAAAGAAAGGATAAAAATTAATTAATAAAACTACCGAAAATAATATCCATAATTGTAGGAGATAATAATCTAATATAGGAAAACAAATTTGCATAATTTTAGGAAACTATATAACTACCGTAATTAACATAATAAATCAGTGAGGGTAATATAGACAAAAAGGTGGACCAATTTAATAGAGTATAATTCGATTTTTTTGGATTAAGATACGATTTACTTAATTAACAGGCCACCAGGTGGTCAAAAATCTTTATTGTTAATTAAAACGTTGGGTTTTGAGTTTTGGGATAAGTTAGGATACGGGATCAGGGACACCCATCCGCCCACATTATAAGGGTAATAAGTGAAAGAGTTATTTTCTAAAATGGACTATGCATAATTTTAGAGGATAGACGAAAAAGAAAAAAACTATGCATAATTTTGGGGGTCGGAGGGAGTATAATTTAGTAACAACAAACATTGTGCTTACAACCCTAGGACGCGTCAAACTTTTTTTTTTGGCCAAATTGCATAAAAATACCCGACATTTTTCTAAATGTTGGACTTATGACAAACCTTTTAATTTTAGCAAAAAAAATATCCACCTTTCAATTTTTCTTAATCTTCATCCGGATTCAATTTGGGGGTAAAATTAACGATGACATGTCTAATTAATAGTGATGTGGCGTTCAAAACGACGTCGTTTTAACCAAAACGACGTCGTTTTGATTTAAGAATTAAAAAAAATAAAAAACATTTACACCTCATGCCACCTCATCATCATCTTCATCTTCCCCTTTCTCTCTCTCTCCTCTCTCGCCCAACCCTCCTTCTGCCTTTTCTCTCTCTCTCTCTCTCTCTCTCTCTCTCTCTCCCCGACAGCGGCGGCACCACCTTCGCTGCTGAACCAGCCGCTGTCGGCTGAGGGAGTTGAAGCGGAGGTCAAGGAATGTGAGGTTGGTGGCGGTGAGGACCTACAGCGGGAAGTTTCCGGCGAGCTTGTTGTTGCTGAGGTCGAGCTCGAAGAGGGAGGAGACAGTGTTGATGGCGGCGGGGATGTCGCCGGCTAAGTTGTTGGAGTTGGAGTGGAAGACGATGATGTCGGTGAAGCCGTCGAGGAAATTCTGGAGGGCGAAGGGGCGGCCGGGTTTTCCGGTGAAGTTGAAGCCGTTGAAGTTGACGAGGGCGACGCGGATCTTGCCGTCGGTGACGGTGGTGTCACAGATGAAGCCTTTGTATTTGGTTTTGTCGAAGCAGATTCTACCGTTCCATGTTTCGATCACTTTGACGGCCTTTTGTAGCTCGATTGGGAGTAGCGGTGGTGGTGATTTTGGAGATGGGGGTTTAGGAGGAAGCGGCAGTGGTGATTTATGAGTAGGGGGATTAGGAGGGGAAGGTGAAGGCGGGGGAGGGGTGGTGGTGGTGATTTTGGTGGTGGGTCGTCGGCAGCAGGCGGCATCGTGAGGCCGGCGGCGGCCGGTGGAGGCGTCGATGAAGGCGACCTCGCCGTGGTGGAGGAGAAGATGTCGTCGGGGAGAGAGAGAGAGAGAGAGAGAGAGAGAGAGAGAGAGAGAGGGAAGATGCAGAAGAAGGGTTGGGTGAGAGAGGAGAGAGAGAGAAAGGGGAAGATGAAGATGATGATGAGGTGGCATGAGGTGTAATTTTTTTTAATTCTTAAATCAAAACGACGTCGTTTTAAACGCCACGTCACTATTAATTGGACATGTCATCGTTAATTTTACCCCCAGATTGAATCCTGATGAAGATTAAAAAAAATTGAAAGGTGGATATTTTTTGCTAAAATTAAAAAGTTTGTCATAAGTTCATAATTTGGAAAAAGGTCGAGTATTTTTATGCAATTTGACCCTTTTTTTTTAATACTAACATTTGTTAATTTCTTCAAAAGACAATAACATTTATTAACTCACATGATAACATATAGTAATTCAATTATGTTATAGTTTAATATAGAAGAAGAAATGAGTCGACGCTTCTTATATTAATAATGTGGAAGTCATAAGTTTTAAGTAAAGAATCAAGTACTACTATATGAAATTGTTAAATGATGAAAATTAAGCATAATTTTCTACCAATAGTGTGTAGTGGAGCATGGGTATGATTGTGTTTGATTTGAATATAATATATAGTTTCCCGCGCTTTAAAAATTAAGGTAGAGTCTTCTTCCATTAGTTAGATGAGATGTGCAGAAATAATAATCTGCAGATATATGTATATCTGGAAATATATACAGTATATAGTAACTAACTAGAGACCTTTGCCGTTACACCATGTGTTATTTGTGCGTCTAACAAATAAATGTAGCAGCAAATTCGATCGATCTGTAATGAAAGAAGAATCAGATTAATTTTGGATATATAATCCCATTATTAAATAAAATTTACTCCCTAGCTAGCTAGCTCCTCTCGTTCAATATAATTCCACTATAAAACATGCAGGTTTCTTGAATCACAAATTAAATCAGTATATCCTTGAAAATGAGCAACTTGTCTCTCCTCCTCCTGCGCAACACAGTTACTGCACTAGTCCTCTCTGTCTGTGTCTCTCTACCATCCGTATCCAGCGTCGCCTTTCGACCACCATTTTCATGCGATGAATCAAACCCCGCAACAAACTCACTTCCTTTCTGCAATACTCGTTTACCCATCTCTACTAGAGTGAGGGACCTCGCCTCCCGCCTAAGCCTGGACGAGAAAATCCACCAGATGGTGACCTCCTCCTCCGCCATCCCCCGCCTCAACATCTCCGCCTACCAGTGGTGGTCGGAGTCCATTCACGGCGTCTCTGACGGCGGCCTGGGCTTCGGATTCTTCGGCAGGATCACAGCTGCCACGCAGTTCCCTCAAGTCATTCTCACTGCTGCTTCCTTCGATCCGCATCTCTGGTATCGCATCGCCCAGGCAATCTCAGACGAAGGTCGGGCATTGTTCAATGCTGCGCACGGGAGGGGGATGACATTCATGGCGCCAAATGTCAACTTGTTCAGGGATCCGAGATGGGGCAGAGGGCAAGAGACACCTGGCGAGGATCCATTGGTGGCCGCGAGATACGCGGTGGCGTACGTTAGAGGGATTCAAGGAGACAGTTTTGACGGAGGACGCGTGGAGAACAAGCTGGGATACCTCAAAGCCTCCGCTTGTTGCAAGCACTTGACTGCTTATGATATGGAACGCTGGAACGGCACTGATCGTTCCTTTTTCGACGCCATAGTAAGCAAGCAAGATATGGCGGAGATGTACGAGCCGCCGTTCGAGGCGTGTGTCAAACAAGGGAAGGCCACTGGCATGATGTGTGCGTATAATCGTGTCAATGGCATCCCAACCTGTGCTGATCGCAACCTATTATACAGCATTCCTCGCAACCAATGGGGCTTTCAAGGGTAATAATTCCTTAATTAATACTACTAGTGTTTTAATTAATAATTGATTGAATCAGGTACGTGATCTCGGATTGCGACTCTGTTCGTACAATGTTTGACGCGCAACACTATGGCAAAGAGCCTGAGGATGTAGTTACAGCTGCTCTTAAAGCTGGTACGTAATTAACGACTTTGAATCTACCTCGCTAATTTCTTCTTCAATTATTTATCGATCTATTTTCCACAACTTTAGGTATTGATGTGGATTGCGGCAAGTACTTCCTAGAACACGCAAAATCGTCTCTTGCTAAGAAGAAAATATCAGAAGCCGACATAGACAGAGCCATTCACAACGCCCTCTCCGTGAGGATGAGGCTCGGACTTTTCGACGGAGATACATCAAAACTCGAATACGGAGACCTTAACCGAAGCCACGTGTGCAGCAAAGAGCACCAACGTCTTGCCTTGGAAGCGGCACGATCCGGCATCGTCCTCCTCAAAAATGAACTCGGCCTCCTCCCCCTCACCACCAAGGACACCAAATCAATAGCTCTGATCGGCCCCAACGCAAACAACTCCGCTACCTATATCGGAAACTACCACGGCCCCCCCTGCAAGCCCGTCTCTCTCGTGCAAGCACTCCACGACCACGTCCACGATATCAATATAACATATCATCGGGGATGTGCCGATGTCAACTGCACTAATTCAGCTACTCCCATCGCTGCAGCAGTGGAGCTTGCTCGAGAGGTGGACTACGTGGTGCTGGTCATGGGATTGGATCAAATGCAGGAAAGGGAGTACGTCGACAGAACCGAACTAGGCCTGCCTGGACATCAAGAAAAACTTGCTACAGCCGTTGCTGATGCCGCAACGAGACCCGTTGTGTTAGTGCTGGTAAGCGGAGGCCCCGTTGACGTTTCTTTCGCCAAACATAATCCCAAAATCGCCAGCATTTTGTGGCTCGGTTATCCTGGTGAAGCCGGTGACATTGCGCTCGTGCAAACTATTTTCGGCAACAATAATCCTGGGGGTCGACTGCCGATGACCTGGTATCCAAAGGAATACAACAGAGTAAAGATGACGGATATGCGGATGCGGCCTGATCCATCGACCGGGTTTCCTGGCCGGACGTACCGGTTCTACACCGGTCCGACCGTTTTTGAGTTCGGCCATGGGCTTAGCTATACCAACTATTACTACGAGTTCGCTGCTGTAACCCTTGACAGCCTTTACCTGAAAAATGTGAAATCAGCTCAGGAGTCGTCATCCAAAAATGCAGTAAACCCATTCAACTCGTCGTCTAGATCTGATCATGCAGTCGTATCGGTTTTGGAACTGGGAAAAGGTTATTGCAAGAAAATGAGATTTTCAGCGTACGTGAGAGTTACGAATCACGGGGGTATGGCCGGGAAGCACCCGGTGTTGCTGTTCGTGAGAAGCGGGGACTCGAAAAGTATGTATCCGAGAAAAAGATTGGTTGGATTTGAGAGTTTGACACTGCGTGAGGGCGAAAGTGATGAGATTGAATTTGTTGTGAATCCGTGCGAGCATTTCAGTTATGCTGATGAACAAGGGAAGAAGGTGATTGAACAAGGTAGGCTGCACTTAGTTGTGGGGGATAAGGAACACCCTATAGATATTAGTAACTAATTGATGCATGTCCAAATCAATTTAATTGCTAGCTTCAATAATCGATCACACTTTATAAGACTACGACTACGACTACGATTTGAGGTGATATATATGATGTTAAATTGTCTTCATTTCCACCTGTGAAAAGACTGTTGAACAAGCTACCGACATATAAAAAATGCAATACATATACATTTTTTTAATAAATCACAAACAATGACTTCTTCTAGCTTTTTTACTAGCAAAATTCTCAATAATATCATTTGTATCGATAGATAATAAGCAATGAGGTTCATGTGAATTTGGTTTTTTTATGTAGGACCATTCCGATTCGATAGATAATAAGCAAGAACTAAAGTAGATTAAAATTAGCTAGACTATTTAGGCTGACTAGTATAGGAAATATCATGTTGTTTATTCCATTTATAATCATGAATTCATGATATTATGGTAAAAAGAAAAGGAATTCTCGAAACTTTTTATCGGAATACTGTAAAAACGGCTAGGAGAAGGTGAAGAGTTTTGTTTATGAAAGACAATGCGTTGATTTGATTGTAATGAAAAAAATAAATACGGATTTCTTAACAAAGAAAAAACTTCAGACATGCCATTTTTTTTACAGGCCCAAAATACTACCTAGTAGTATAAATTTTTTGTACAAAGATATGATAATGGATATACATAAAAAATTTGGAGCCCTATAAATTTTGGGGCCCTCAGGGTCAGCCCTGTTTTTAAGGATTCAGGAAAATTCTTACAAATCTCCTTCAATAAAGTAAAGTGTAAAAAAAAACCCCAATCAGTCTAATAAGTTGCCTGACGCTAACAGGTTTAATTTGTTTAGAGGTAACGTACTTTGACTAATTAACTTAACTAATTATTACAAAACAAATACATACACGAGCTATCCTATCTCCATATATCTGGCGTGCGCTTCAACAAAAAACGAAGAAAAACACCAGCGTTAGAGCATGTACTACAATGGTCTTGTTAGACCTAGGTCTAAGCACTGGAAAACGTGATTTTAATGATTGGTGGTGTTGAGTTAGACATAGGTTGATTTTCCCACTACAATAGGGTTGAGTAAGACCTAGGTCTAAGCATTGGGAAACGTGATTTTAATGATTGAATAGATTTTATTTTGTTGTTTTTTTTTATTTGTAATAAATATTATAAAAACTAACTTAATTAAATTCAAAAATTAATAAATGGCAATTTTATTGAATTAAAAAAAAAAAGAAAATAACTAAAAAAATACAATAATTAGGAAATAAATAAAAACACAATATTTTTTCCTTCGTTGCTTGATCTCAGTTGTAGCTCCCTGGCTCGCTGCAAACGTTGGCGGCGTCGCGCCTCCGCCTCTTTAGGATTGTAGCTCGCACCCGGCCAACTCATAATTTTTTTTTTTTTGAAAAAACGAGTGAATTTGAATGATGAATAAATTAGATGAATTGATGTGGTGGTGTGGTATGGATGAATTGATGTGGTGGTGTGGTGGGATATATATAGGAAAAAATTGGAGATATTACTGTTGCTCCTTCACATATATACGTTCGACACAAAAAAATATACCCGTTGCTTTATTTATTTTTTAATCAGAAAATTGGAAAAAAAAAATAGGATAGGACCAATGGGGACACGCCACGTGTACCCATTTTTCAGCCGAGTGGAGTCGAAGGCTGGGTCGAAGCCTCGACACCGGCCTCGCCACCGCCATCAACACCGGGGTGGGTCGATCGCCCACTATGGGATCGACACCAGGTGTGTCGAGTGGGGGGGTGTGTCGAAGGCCGCCTATCGACTCCCCCCTTCGACATTTGTTGTAAATGCTCTTAGTTAAATGTTGAAGATTAATCATATTTCTCAACCAATTTCCTTCGACGGAGTTTAGGAAACAGTTGGTTTAGAGGCAGAGTAATTCACTAATTAGCTTATTCCATAGTCTTGTGCACTTTTGTACACTAACCATAGATTATAGCCTCGTGACTATCTATAATCTGCTTCTGTGATAAACATGGTTTATCCACTACTTTGGAGTGTTATTTAAGTTGATCTGAATTGTAAAATCATGTTTGCAATGAGCATAATTGATAAATTTTGCTTTCTTTGAAGAATGTGATACTTGATGGATTTGTAGGAAATGAATGGTAAGGAATCGAATAATGGATATTTGACGATTAAAGAATGTTGGATGGTGAAAATGGTGCAAAAACGTAGCAAAAATGAAACCATGTGAGCTAGGTAAGTGAACACAAAGTGCATGTTATTACCTATAACAGTGAAACAAGCACACATGTCTTCAATTAAAGAAACAAAAAGAGAGACGAGGAAAGAATGTAATGTAGAGTATGATTTATTGTCACAGTTGTAATACATGGAATAAATCTACCTCACTTGCAATAATTAAATAATACTACTATAAAATACAAACAAGAGATGAGGTTGGCGGTAGCAAACATCACATTGAACCATATATCTTTGAAGAATTCAAAGAGCAACGGACATGGTGGTTCAGAAACAGAACATATCATAAGAGATTTATGCGCGCTCCTATATATGACTTCATCATAATCAAACTAATCGTATAACTGATGCTCTGGAAAGCTTAGCTTAGATTTCATACCTCACCAGCTCCAGCTCCAGCACTTGCCATGCTTATAAGCTCAATAAACTCAAGCTCACCAAACCCATTCCTGCAAGTAGATTATGATTATATATCACATAACTCATCACTGCTGTCTTTGCTCGTTCTTCCAAGAATTTTGAGCTACTGCCGCTGATGCACTGTTGGAATCAGCATTCCCACCTTTCTTAGGTTTCGAAAAAAATGGATCCCATTCATGAGGCCCTACCACCTCACCTTCGCCCAGCATATCATATTTCCAGCTAAGCTCCTCAACAAAATCATCATCTCTACGCCCCTTGATTATGTCCTTCCTCAACTTCGTCACCTTGTTAATAACTGCACTAACAGCCACATCAAAGGCATCCCTAAATGTCTCCAGCTTGGAGCGAGGGTCCGCATATATCAGTTGTGGAATCAGATTTATTACCGCCTCTCTCATTTCCCTCACCCTCTCTTCGGGAATCTCACCCAGCCTTTGCTCTATGCTAATGTTCTTCCGAATGTCATCCTCCGGAATGAACACGGAATATAGTGAATAATTCTTTGGTAAATGCCACGTGTACTGAGTGTAGGCAGATGCTGGGTGGGAGAACACAGGTATGCAACCAGCAAGCATGGAGTCGAACGCTGATCTTCTAGTATATGAATCACCTTGAGGCTGCATGCAGAAAAGTGAGCTCTGAAACATCTGCATGATGCTACTGGGAGAATGACACTTACTTTCCCCAGAATCGCACTCCAACAATTTGCAAACTGTCGAATTCTTGCATTGATCAATGATTTGCCCCCTGATCGACTTGGCATTTCCTGGACGGGGCGCTCCAGCGAAACAAAACAGATACTTACGCTCCAGTTTCCTCATTCGATCCTGCCAACTGATCACATCAGCATCCTTAGCAGGATGAAAGTAGGTAGGATATGGAATTCCAAAATCATTGGCATTCCAAGGACTTGATTCCACAACAAGCATAGACATATTTTTGGCAGCTGGCAAGAACAGAAGCTTGTTACCCCAGTCTGACTCTTGGTCAGATAGTCGCCTGAAATCCCACGTTATCCTGCCCGCCACAAGAAAGTGATCCTTTCCTCCCATAATACTCCATTCCGGCCTCTTCATGAGCCAATCAACCAAGGCAAGAGACGCAGCATCCCTAGTTGATATGTTGTGCCCCCAAAGATACCTAGCAATATCAAAACCCGCATAGAAGGGCACAAAAATAGCAGCAGCAAGAGAAGAGTCATTCGTTAAGCATTCATATTGCTTCATCCGATTGCTAAATATCACATCCACGGCAAACTGATTAGTCGCATACCACCCAGTATTCGAGAAAACCCCCTCAACATTTTCCAGTGGAGGACCTAGACCAGCATTTGTGGTGAACTTACACATGTTGGTCCACAGGCTAAGGCTCCTACACTCCTTAAGCATATCCTCATTGAACCTCGGAGGAAGATCATGAACATATATATACCTCCCCCCACATGGATCACTCTTATTATCTACAGTTCTCAATGCCCTCATAAAAGAATACTTCGGCCTCTCTTGTTGAGGTTCTGGAATCACATTGGTAGACTTCTCCTGATCCAAAGTTTGATCTTTGGAAATATTATCCACCACTCTTCCTCTCTCAATCCCAAGATCAATATGGGGGCTGTCATTTGCAATAGAACGACTAA
Source organism: Schizonepeta tenuifolia (assembly GCA_029490685.1). Taxonomy (NCBI): domain Eukaryota; kingdom Viridiplantae; phylum Streptophyta; class Magnoliopsida; order Lamiales; family Lamiaceae; genus Schizonepeta; species Schizonepeta tenuifolia. The sequence continues at coordinate 76,937,995 of CM055957.1, read as the reverse complement.
CGGGGGAGGGATTGGGATCGACGGGAAGAGTAAGCGAAACGGGTTCCAATTGAGCAGAAGTATCAGTAATACTCCCACCACCAATCACCATAAAATGAAAGTACAACAGGCATAACCAGAAGAAAGCTGATAATGCGGCTAACAAACAAATCCGTGAATGCTGAATTCTGCCATGTCCCTTCTCCATCAGATCAACCAGTGGAATCTCCGACGCCGGGCGGCGTCTCATTAAAAATCAGGCAACAACAAATTCACCTTACAATTTTGCAGAAAGACCCCAACTTTAACACAAGTACTTGAACAAGGCGCTTGAAATAATCTAAAAATCATATAAAACAATCAAGATATTGAGAGTGCACAAAGACTACAAACCCTAATCCCCCCAAGCAAATAATTGAGATTCAGGATGCAAAATTCTACACAAAAAAATAGGAAAATGCCGTAGGAAGAAATTAAACAACAGGAAAATGGTAAGCAAGCGGAAATTTAGCGGATATTTAGCGGAACTAACCAGCAAGAAGCAGAAGTGAAACGAATCAGTATGCGGTAATTTAGAAGAGTAAAATCAAATCAGCTGATCTTACGCGAAATCTCGGGACGCTAAAAGGAAAGTAAAGAAAAGAAAAAAAAAAAAGCTTATCTTGTTTCAAACTGGGACTTTGTAAAAAATGTAGGCATAAAAAGGTTACAGAAAATGGCGAGAGAGAGATTTTGACCGGAGAAAATACAGTTGTTATATCATCAGCAGTAGTAGAGGAGTTATGGAAAGAGAGGAGGCGTACTGTAGCGAGGGAGAAGAAGAGGCGTAAGTTAGAACCCCATACGCCGTGGGTTGCATCAGTAAATCACCTATGTCGGTTGTCTCTCCATTGCAGGCCACGTGGATACATGCCAGCTCAATCATATTTTATGACCATATTAAATCCTGCATGAAATATTGAAATCCATCATCAACCAATTTAATAACTTTTTCACGAAAAGAAAATTCTTCAGAAAAATCGATTTAATATAAATAATAATAAAACTCAAAAAGGATAAATAGAAAATTATTGCGGCGTATTTTAATGGCTTGTGGAATTTTAATCTGCATGAAATAAGGATACATGTGAACTATAATTGAATATTTTATTTTCACAATATTTTATGGGATAAGTGAATTATTCAATGTGTTATTGCGTGTTTCTAGGTTTTTTTTTTTTTTTTTTTTTTTTTTTTTTTTTTTTTTTTTTGGTTTTGGATACAGACTACCTAGGTTTTTACATAGTAATCATATTATTATTATATTAATGACATAGATCTTGTTTGTTAATCTGCGGCGGGCCGCAACAAAGAAGAAGTGCTTCTTATAGTTTAATAAATAGGAGTACATGTTTATCTTAATTAAAATTAGTTAGGTTGGGTGCATGTCTGTTCTTCATCTATTAAAAAATGTCAAGAGAATTATTATATTCCATACTTGATTGAGCTTATAATAAATTAGTTGACATTAGGACGAATAAAACCAGATCTGTTAAACCTAGTTTATAGCAAACATATGAATGGGTTATTGTGGTTTGGTGGGATACATCAAGTAATTTAATAATAATAAGCTAATGACATCGGTCAAGTTGATGTCAACCTTAATTACTGTTGTGCCGTAGCCGTAGGGTTTCCAGTTTTAAAGGTTTCACCTTTTAAACTATATATTTTGTCAGGAGAATAACAGTACTGTTATTAGGGAAAAATTAGAGAGTAGAGAAGAGAATGAGAATTAAACTAGGGAAAAATTAGAGAGTAGAGAAGAGAATGAGAATTAAGTGTATTCAATATAAGGGTCAAAGTCCACTATTTATACAAGTAGGAAGTTAGAGTTTTAGGATAGATTTCTTGGTCAACACACATAAGATATATTTAGAAGATATATTTACAATACTTCCTCTTGATTGACCAATTCCTAAAACAAAAATGTTGCCTTATTAAAACTTTGCTAGAAAAATTCAATAGGATAAAACCTAGTCGAAGGAAAAAGAGAATAACTGCTTCCCCTGAACTTGAGATCATTGTAGATCTTTGAGTCGGCGCATGCCGATCCCGTATACCAACTTTCTGAATATTGATGTTGGTAATGTCTTGGTGAATAAATCCGCCAGATTCTCACTTGAGTGAATTTGTTGAATATCGATATCGTCATTCTTTTGAAGATCGTGTGCCGTAGAAGAGCTTGGAAGAAATATGCTTTGTCCTATTGCCTTTGATATATCCTTCCTTGAGTTGCGCGATGCAAGCAGCATTGTCTTCATACAAAACAGTTGGTTTGGCCTTTGATGAATCTAATCCGCACGACTCTTGGATATGACTTGTCACATTTCTCAACCATGTACACTCTCGACTTGCTTCGTGGATTGCAATGATTTCAGAATGATTTGAGGATGTTGCTATCAAGATTTGCTTCACAAATTTCCATGATATAGCAGTTCCACCACATGTGAAAACGTAGCCATTTTGTGACTTGGCTTGGTGTGGATCGAATAAAAATCCTGCATCCGAATATCCTACTAAAGTATTATCAAAACCTTTGGGATAATATAATCTAAGACCAATGGTACCCTTTAGATAACGTAGAATGTGTTTAACACCATTCTAATGTCTCAAAGTGGGTGCACAACAAAATCTTGCAAGAAGATTGACAGAAAAAGCTATATCCGGTCTAGTATTATTAGCCAGATAAGTCAAAGCTCCAATTGCACTTAGATATGGTACTTCAGGACTTATCGTTTCACCTTTTTCAATAGGTCGAAACGGATCTTTCTTAGTATCAAGAGATCTAACGACCATTGGTGATGCTAATGGATGTGCATTATCCATGTAAAAGCGTTTTAACACTTTTTCTGTATATGTGGATTGATGAATAAACGTTCCTCCATGGATATGTTCTATTTACAAACCAAGACAAAACTTTGTTTTTCCCAAATATTTCCTCTTAAATTCTTTTTTCAAATATTCAACAGTTTTATTGAGCTTTTCAGGAGTCCCAATTAAATTTAAATCATCAACATAGATTGTTATGATTGCAAATCCACTTTTGATTTTCTTAATAAAAACACAAGGGCAAATATCATCATTCGTGTATCCTTCGTTCAAAAGATACTCGCTCAGTCTATTATACTACATACGGCGATACTGTTTCAACCCATACAACAATTTTTGCAATTTAATTGAATACGTGCTTTTGGGTTTTGACTGCAATCCTTGAGGCATTTTAAATCCTTCAGGAATTTTCATATATATGTCATTATCTAATTACTCATATAGATATACAGTCACTACATCCATAAGGCGCATATCAAGCCTTTGTGACACAGCTAGACTAATCAAAAATCTGAAAGTAATGGCATTCATTACTAGAGAGTATGTTTTCTCATAATCAATTCTTGGTCTTTATGAGAAACCTTGTGCTACGAGTCTTGTTCTATATCTTGTAACTTCATTTTTCGCGTTTCTCTTTCTAACAAAGATCTATCTGTATCCCACAGGGATTTCAGATTCCGGAGTTCGGACTATAGGTCCAAATACTTTTTGGTTATCATATGAGTTCAATTCCCTTTCTATAGCTTCGTTCCATTTTGGCCAATCAATTCTTTGTTTGCATTCTGCAACAGATTTTAGTTCATGATCCTCATTTAAAATTTGAAGAGCTATATGAAAGGCAAATTTATCATCCACAGTGATTTTATCTCTCTAGTATCTGATTAGAATATAAATAATTTATTGAGATCTCATGATTTTTAGAAACTTGTAATTCTTCAAGAATTACATCATTTTCATTTGATTGATTAGTCATTTTCGTCATAGTTTGGTTTTCATTTTGTACCTTTTTTTTTAGGCATAGAATCTTTGGAACCAACTGACCAACCACGTTTTTGACGAATTTTAGACTCATTTGCTGCCAAAGATATTTGTCCTTCAGGGACATCAATTTTAGCCGGAGTATTTGCAGTATGTGAGATTGTGTCACTTTTCTTATATCTACAAAAGCATTAGGAATTTAATTTGCGATATTTTGCAAATGAATGACCTTTTCAACTTCTTGTTCACATTGTTTTGTTCTAAAATCAAAATGTGACAAGTTTTCCAGATTTCCTTGTGTATTTTTGGATGTAGATTTGTTCCACATGATGTTGGAAATGTCATTTCATCAAAATGACAATCTGCAAAACACGTAGTAAATAAGTCACCCGTTAAAGGTTCAATATACCTTATAATCGAGGGTGAATCAAATCCAACATATATCACAAGTCTTCGTTGGGGACCCATTTTTGTTAGTTGTGGGGGTGCAATTAGGAGTTGAACCGCGTAACCAAAAGTTCGCAAATGAGAAACATCTGGTTCTCGGCCAAAAATTATTTGCATCGGGGAGTATTCATGATTTGTTGATGGTTTTATTTGATCTAATGTTGCATCATGTAATATGGCATGACCCCAAGCAGTAGTTGGGAGTTTCAAATTCATAAGCAATGGTCTAGCAATAAGTTGAAGTCGTTTAATAAATGATTCTGCCAAACCATTTTGAGTATGGACATGAGCAACTGAATGTTCAATCTCAATTCCGATAGCCATACAATAATTTTCAAATGCTTGAGATGTAAACTCACTAGCATTATCAAGACGAATTCTTTTAATTAAATTATTTAGGAATTGAGCTCTTAATTTTATGATTTGAGCAAGTAGTCTAGCAAATGCTGCATTTCTAGTAGAAAGCAAGCATACATGTGACCATCTAGAAGAAGCATCAATCAATACCATAAAGTATCGAAACGGTCCACATGGTGGATGTATAGGTCCACAAATATCTCCTTGAATTCTTTCTAAGAAAGATGGAGATTCAGTATTAACATTCGTATATGAAGGTTATATGACTAACTTGCCTTGCGCACAAGCATCACATGAGAATTCATTTGTAGAAAGAACCTTTTGATTCTCTATGTTGTGCTCATATGAATTATTGATTATTAGGCAGATCATAGTTGCACCAGGATGTCCAAACCTATCATGCCAAAGCTTAAAACCTTTTATGTCATTGAACTTAAGGTTCATGACATGGTTTGTCTCAATTGCTTTTATGAATGTGTAATACATTCCAGAAGGTAGTGTTGCTAATTTTTCTTTATCAGTTTATAGCCTGAAACAAAAGAATTTATGCAAAGATATTCATTGCTACCTTCCGCAATTGTCTCGATGCGGTATCCATTATTGCGGATACCCTTGAAACTTAGTAAGTTTCTTTTAGACTTACTAGAATACAGGGCATTTTCAATATCTAATTTAGTATCATTTGGTAAAATGATACAAGCTCTTCCAGAGCCTTCAATGATGTTTGATGCACCTAATATTATGTTAACATTATCCTCAGCTAATGTTAACTTAAGAAAATACTTCTTCTTTTGAAGAATGGTATGTGTAGTGGCACTATCAGCAAGACAAATATCACAAGATTCCATTTAATTTTCTGAGATATTTTGAAATGAACATCAATTATTATTGATTAAGCAAATAAAATAAGCAAATGTTTCTACCAGAAAAACAATGAAGTGAAAGTAAATAACTAAATTGAGCAATGTTTTCTTATCAACTAAAAATGAAAGATAAAGGACTAAACAATGTTCATATTATTGTCTTCAAGCACACCACCACCGATCAACTGATCCATATTATCTCCTTTAGGGTCATCAAAGAAGTCAGAGACATCCAAGTGAGTAGTATCAAGTGGACCATCAAAGTCGACGTTATTGGACTCTTTCTTGCATTTTTCCTTAATTGAATCTTGATATAGATCCGCAAGGTGTTTGGCCGTTCAGCAAGTACGTGCCCAATGTCCCATCATCCCACATCTTTGGCATTCAATTTCCTTCTTGGGTGAATTGTGCTCGTTGGATGCTTATGCCTTTTGTTGCTAGAGGTTGCATCATGTGGTTTACAGCGTCCACGACCGCGACCATATTCACGTCCACGTCCACGCCCACGTCCACGTCCCCGTTGGTTCCCACGACCACGTCCATTGTCATGGTTGAAAGTTGCATTGGCTTCAGGCAATGTAGCGGAACCAGTGGGGCGAAGTTCGTGATTTTTCAGGAGCAATTCATTATTTTGCTCGGCAACCAACAAACAAGATATTAGTTCTGAGTACTTTTTGAAACCACGCTCCTATATTGTTGTTGTAACAGCACATTAGAAGCATAAAAAAGTGGAGAACGTTTTCTCAAGCATATCAGCATCACTGATTTTCTCTCCACAAAGTTTCGGTTTAGAAGTAATTCTAAATAATTCAGAATTATAAGCACTCACAGACTTAAAGTCTTGTAGTCTAAGATGCATCCACTCGTAACGAGCTTTAGGAAGGACGACAGTCTTTTGATGATCAAACCTTTCTTTGAGGTTTGTCCACAATTTTTGTGTATCTCTGTCAGTCAGATACTCTCTTTAGGTCATCATGAAGATGATGATGAAGGAATATTAGTGAATCTACCCTAAAACCCTAGCTTCCTACTTGTATAAATAGTGGCATTTAGCCCTTATATTGAATACACTGAATTATCATTCTCTTCTCTACTCTCTAATTTCTCTCTAGTTTATAACATGTTATCAGCACGATTGTCTTGCCTATTTTGATCATCCCCTTCGATCATAGAAAGTACCATTCTCATTTTTCTTATTTCGTCCAAATCATATTGCCGACAATATGATTAATTATAACTTGATGCCATATTTATATGAGAAAATCATCATGCATACCCACTTTGAGGATAACATGTACTCTCAATATCCACTAAGATAATTTACTATCTCATATACCCACTTGGCCCACAAAGTGTATTTTTCACCATTTGTTTAACTCATTTATTATTCAATTGTGGTACAATCATGCAGCCAATCTCATCAGTTGACTAGCTTTTTGAATAAGGCCAAAATTTATTTGAGTGGGATGAGAAATGTGTAAGTTTCACGTGAATAAAGCCTATTAAAATTGGCATGCATGCAAAAATTGTACCAATTTTAACAGTAATTTTGCATGCGGGTAGATATAGAATTGAATGCATTATTGAATTGGAATTTTTCAGCCTATATAAGATTCATAGTTTGAAGGAGCTGTATGCAAACATAAGAACGAAAAAAATAGAGAGAAAACTTGAGCGAATATTAGATCGAAGAGTTATAGTAGTCATTACCGTTTTTCAAAGTCAGGTGAGCATGATAAAAAAAACTGTAAAGCTCGATAGTGTTTTAACGCGAGCTGTATAATTTTTTTTTAATTATATTATTTATTTATATATTTATGTTTTGTTATATAGTTTTTATAACATTATTGTTTGTATTTTACAGAAATATCAATTAGGCATCTTTCAAACGGGTTGAATCCAAGCTAGAAGAAGAATTAACACTGGTTTTGCAATTTTCATCTCCAAATGTAAGTATTTAAAATTTACGTTAATTTCTGAATAAATTTAAAATTGTAAAGATCGACCAAAAACTGTAAAGGTCGGTAGTGTGTTAACGCAATCTGTATAATTTTTATAAGATCTGTATAATTTTTTTTTAATTACATTATTTATTTAAATGTTTATGTTTTATGTTCTTTTTATAACATTAATATATGTATTTTACATAAATACACTCTAAATTCGAAATCCCATATATAGGCATTTCTTCAAACGAGGGTAAATCCATATAAACTGTGTTTATTCATTTAAATTTACAAATTGGAGTGTTTAAAATATTAATTAAATATTTCTAAAAACTAAAAAAGTGTACAGATCTAAAAAAAACTGTACAGGTCCGGAATTAGTTTTGTTAGACCTGTATAATTATTTTTAGATCTGTACAAAATTCAATTTTTTAATAAATTAATTTAGTTTTATTTATGTATATTTAATTATTAAATTTTGGTTTTGTTTTGGCAGATGGAATGCAAGATGTTCTGCGTTAAATTCAACGGCGTTTGGGACGATTTTGTTTATAATGGCGGAGAAGAGCGCACATTCTATCTTCCGTTGGATATGATAAGTTTTTCCAACATTAAGGAACAAATAAATTTCATAATGATGTCTAGATCGTTAAGTGAGAATTTTGAAATATTCTATTTTTCAACGTCTCAATTCGGCGTCGAAAAATTTTAATTGAGTAATGATGATCAACTTCGTCGATTGTGTGGTACTGAGTCTGAGCCTACGTTGTATATTAGTGATTCAGTATATAGACCTAGCTTTGATTTGAATGGTTCTTCGCAATTTGTCTATGATGATGTGTATCCGTCTCAGTACTCGCAGTACGACGATTCCCTCGCACGTATGGCTTCATGCAATTGGCTTGGCGAGACGCAAATGGGTTCTGAAAGTGCAGCGATTGTCATTGCTCAGGGGCAATCACAAGTGCCGGAGCTGCAGCCACAACCTGTGCAATCCTATGCCACTGTCGAGGAGGATGATGATGATGATGAAGAAGAATATTCTACTGAATCTGAGTCTGACGACACTGATGACGAAGAGGAACAGACAGCCATTCTGCAAATTGGAACTCTTGCTGAATTTGTTAATTGGGTGCATACTTAAGGCGGTGTGAACAAGCTCCTGGCAATGCTGATGCAGAAAAGTCGTACACCCCTTGTTGACGAGAAGACGGAGCTCGCCACTGAAGCGGCCGACCTACAAAACTGGTTAGTTTCCATGATTCCATTGGAACCTGCTGCTTCGCTTTTTGAAACTGTTCTAGATAACATGCCTGAGGGTCCTTTGAGTATGAGCTCCCTATTTAAAGACAAAGAGCAGTTGAGGCTTGCAGTTGGGTTGTGGCACTTGGAACAACGAGCTGAGTTTTGTACAGATCGATCAGATTCAGGGCGTGTTACTTACAAATGCAAGTTTCGAGATGTGTGTCCTTTCGAATTGTGCGGAAGGACAGAGGGCAACTATTGGTATATTCACCTATTCAAACCGACGCATACTTGCACAACCAATATCAACCATCCTCTAATGGAGAGGAAGATCGAATCTAGTGTGATTGCAGCTCATTTTGCGAAAGGCATGAAAAATCAGAAAGAAATTATCACACCGAAGATGATTATGGCAAGTCTTATGCGGGAATATGGCGTGGCTGCAAATTACAATGTGTGTCTGCGAGCACGGAACAAGGCCCTGGAGATGTTGTATGGTGGATATGTCAATTCGTTTAAGATGGTTCCTCAGTATCTCTACATGCTCCAGAAAGAGAATCCAGGTTCGATTGTTGACTACAATTTTAGCCCTGATGATTTCCGATTCGAACACTGTTTTGTGACGTTGTCAGCTTGTATCGTTGCATTCAAGTACTGTCTTAGACCGGTGATTATATTGGATGCAACGCACTTAAAGGGAAAGAATAAGGGAGTTATGTTCGTTGCGATGGGAAAGGACGGGAACGAGCAACTTATACCGCTAGCATGGGGGATCGGTCCAATTGAGAATGACATCTCGTGGACATGGTTTGTAAGTCATCTGAAGCTGGCATATCCTCCTCGCCCTGATTTGGTGTTCATCTCAGACGCCCATCTTAGTATTGTGATGCCATTCGGGACATCTATCCTGGCATATTTCACGGCCTGTGCTACTTTCACATACTGAAAAGCATGGTGACTTATGGAAAGTCTATCACCAAGTTGTATCATAAAGCAGCATTTGCGTACAGGAGAGCAGCTTACGAGAAAGCGATGAACAATATAATGTCGGCAAAACCCGAAGCGCATGCCAAGCTGATGTCCATTGGTTCGGAGAAGTGGGCTCGATGTATGTGTCCAGGACGGCGATATAGTAACCTGACGTCGAATGCCGCAGAGCAATTCAATAAAGTTTTGAAGTTTGCTAGATGTATACCAATTTGTTCGTGTTTGGAGACCCTTAGAATGACATTCGGGAGGTGGTTTGATGAAAAACGACAATTATACGCATCTAGTACTGCGTTTGTCACGAGCACGACAGATGTTAAACTTGCTGTTGAGGTTGAACTGTCAAGAACGTACACTGTCATTCCCTTTAGAGATGGTGTATTCAAAGTCCACGACGGAAATCAGACTCTCAATGTCGATCTCAACGCGAGGAGCTGTCCATGTCGAGTGTGGGATTTGGACTTGATACCGTGTTCTCACGCCGTTGCAGCAATTCAGTAAGGATAATTAGAGTTTTGTTTTCTAATTTGTACATTTTTGTATAACTTATTCCGTGTATTAACTGTTTCATTATTTGCAGACGAAATGGCCAGCACCCATACAATTATGTGGCGGATTACTACACGAGAAATACTCAACTGCAGATTTACTCACTAGAGGTCAATCATGTCCCTCCCAGAGATGAGTGATTTATTCCTCCCCAAGTTGCTGTTGTGGAAATGTTGCCTATGCTTCTGGTTAGGCAAGCGGGTCGCCCAAGCAAGACTCGTCGACGATCGTTCCTGGATAACTTGACTGCAAGAAGACGTCAGCCCACCGACGATGGTGCCTCAAGCAGTAAAAAACGAGCACCTAAAAAATGCTCTATATGTCACGAGAGTGGTCACCCTACTAAGCCTATCAGAAACTCGATTCCGTATCGCATTAACATTCTACTATGGTTCCGTCATGTTGTAATACGTATCTTATCTATCCCAACATTTGTTGTTTTGTTTATGATATAATTGATAAAACAGCATGTTAAATCTAAGCTTTGTTGTTGTTATCTTCAATCTATCTTTTTTATGATATAAGACCTCATGTTACTTTATATGAGTTGTTGCCTAGCTGCCCTAGTGGTAAGCCACTTTCCATTGATGGTGGGATTTATGACTCTTCCTTTGAGTAAGCAGATGTGAAATCTAGCCTAAAAAGTAGTTCTTGCCGCTCTTCGGTCTTCTTCTTTAGGAGAGATTACGGTAAATCTAGCTTTAAATGAATGGTACAAATGAGGGTTTATTTTTTATAAAAGTTGGTAGATGTGTACTCTATTATTAATATTATGTGCTCGCTGTGTATAAATATTATTGTTAGTACAATTATTCTATATTATTATTATTAGTATTAATAATAATAATAATAATAATAACAAAATTTTGAATAAAATGTACAGATCGTCTGAATTCTGTACAAGTCAGCTGTACAATGTCTCCGCCCTGTACAGAATTCAGACGATCTTTACGTTTTTTTTTTAAATCGTCAATATTATTATTATTATTATTATTATTATTATTATTATTATTATTATTATTATTATTATTATTATTATTATTATTAAATGTAGCAGTTGTCGTGATAGTAGAGCAACAATTAAAATAGTACAAGTCTATTATGTGTCTAAATTAATTACAATAATATTTGTGTTAAAAAAAATTATAAAGATCGACAAAAAAGTATACAGGCGTTAAAAAAAAGAACTCGACCTTTACGCTTTTTAACCGACCTGTATACTTGTTTTAATAAAGGCTTGCGCTCTAAATTCTTCCTATATTATGATTAACATTACTTATGGTATTAAACTAGAGTAAGTATATTAATTATTCGATTAATTAACAATAAACTAACTAATTATATCAACATACAACAAATTAGCATAATAAAAATCATAAGGCATAGAGATATCTAAAAAACTAGTCTATTATGTGTCTAAATTAATTACAATAATACTTGTGTTAAAAAAAACTATAAAGATCGACAAAAAAGTATACAGGCGGTAAAAAAAAGAACTCGACCTTTATGCTTTTTAACCGACCTGTATACTTTTTTTAATAAAGGCTTGCGCTCTAAATTCTTTCTCTATTATTATTATTATTATTATTATTATTATTATTATTATTATTTCTATCTCTATTATTATTATTATTATTATTATTATCTCTATCTCTATTATTATTATTATTATTATTATCTCTATCTCTATTTATTATTATTATTATTATTATTAAATGTAGCAGTTGTAGAGCAACAATTAAAATAGGATAATAATACTAAACAATTAAAAAATAAAATGTCCTAAACAATGTCTTCAGCAAGCACTTACAATACAACATATAATAATACTAAACATGGATTTGGCCAGCGTTGCACAGAATGTCACGAGCAATTTTTCTTCTATAAAGTTCGAAATTCTCAGGTTGGTTACCCCATGCGATACTCGGGGCTCCGCTGATCATTCTTTCAATGGCCATGAGCGCAAATGGACCGCAACTGTGACTGTCGTCTTGTCTAAATTGTGTGACAGGGTCGCGCTCAGTAGCCCTAGACAGAACCCGTATAGCCAGACTGTCACTCCTGTTTTTGGCCTTCGGTTTTCTCTGGGTCAGCCAATAGCCTCCACTGTCCAGGATTGTCCAGAACTTACTAGCAAACGGTTTCAGTGAGTCTACTCGATGTCTCCGAGCATCTTCTAAGTGCGACTTTGAGTCCCACACATCCGTCACCCACTGACCCATGTTGATGCGGAGAACAAAATAATGCTGACCGAGGATGACTGGAATTATTATCTGTAAGTAATAATTAGAATATTAGAAATAATTAGAATATTAAAAATAATTTAAATGACAACTTCAATTTTAGTATGCAGTGATTTTTTACCGTGTCAGCTTGCCGCCAATTTTTGACATTAACACCTACATCAAGTGGCATTGTGATGCTCGCACTCAAGCTTGTCGACTTCTCCATTTTGTTAAGTTGGTGCATGAATGTCGTCTAAACACGAAAAATATTAGTAGATGTAATGGATTACAAATAAAAATAATAATTTTAAAATAAAAGCTTGCTTATGAAGAAGTCGACGTTCAAAAGGACAGTGTTAGCCTCAGTAATGTGGTCCATGAGGTGCACACGTTCCCTCAAACGCTGTTGCAACAACTGGACGGCAAAGACGAAAACCTGAGAATATACACAAAAAAAAATATTTATTAAAACAACGTAAAACTAATGATAACAACTTTAAAATTTAGAAACTTACTGGATCATCCATGTCAGCCTTTGGGTTTTCAATCCGGCGAACGTAGTTATCGCTGCATGTCATTGCTCCCACATACACACACGAGCCTCTGTTGTTTAAAAACAGGTCGTATATGTTTCATTTGTCTTCGTCGTGAAGATCGAGAGGAGGAACTTCCTGATCTTGCTGAAGTAGACTCGTGTCTCGGCGTGAGCTTTCGCCATCGGTGATACTCTTCCTTATTCCTGGCTCATCCGGTCGTGTCTGCGCGAACGACTTCTTAGCAAAATCAGCATATGCAGCGGGATTGTACAACACATCCTGAGGGTTCTCATCAGAAAACCGAGCAGCTATTAGTGTCGCCGGAATGGGCTCAGGATCATCTCGTTCATAAGCATACTGAGGGCCACCCTTTCTAAGCCATTCGGGGGTTGTGCATTGAAGCGGCGGCGCTGAATGACGGGCTGGCACAAAGGGTTGTTGTGGTTGGTGAACTGGACTCCCGCGGGCTGAGGCACTAGGCGGTAGTGGTACAGGTCCACTCGGACTAGAACGTCGGCTACTGATGGTCCCGAAACGAGTTCTGGTGTATGGGGGGGGGGGGAAATACACCAGATAAAGCTTTTAAAAATCAACCCCCTAAAAATATCACAACCGAGTAAGAAGACTCAGCTGGAATCACAACTGAGTAGAAAGACTCAGCTGGACTCACAACTGAGGAAGAAACACTCAGTTGGAAGAGTGGTGCTGTGCGGAATGTGGTGAAAAATAACTCGTTTAAAACTAACTCACGCTTTTATGCACGGTTGGTAAATAACCAAAACAGTTGAGAATGTTAAGATGCAGTTTGTATGCTGGTTAGTTGGTCAGTTGAAAATGCAAGAAATAACTGAATAAAGAAAAACACAAGCACACAGAGATTTAACATGGTTCAGAGATAACACTCCTACGTCCACGGGGAGTTGTGAGTCCACACAACTCAGTCCAAGTTCTTCTGGACAAATCACACAGTTTACGCGGGCTGTGCAACCGTTAAGGATAAGTTTGCGGGTACTTATCAACCTTACAGATTAGTTTACGGGTACTAATCAACCTTACAGATTAGTTTACGGGTACTAATCAACATGTCTACTCAGTTAAGGGAAGAGTAGGGTCCTAAAACCTTTTCAGGTATGAAAGATAAGGTTCCAACTAACAGCTCGAACAAGAAGTGAGTTGGGATCTAACACTCTACGAACTCTCACAAAGTGATGTTCTCAAAGTTCGATCTAAAGACACTCAGACACAATCTAATGCTCTAGAACTCTCAACAAGTGATGTTCTTAGAGACTAAATCTAATTCAGCTCAAGTAAAGAATATAGTTCTTTCTTTCACTCTGTCTCGTCTCGTGTGTCTTTTCTTGTGTGTCTTCCACTTTTCTCCAATGAATGGAAGCCTCTATATATAGGCGGAGAGAATCAACTAGCCGTTGGAGGAGCTGTTGATCTCTGTTCTTTGATAGCGATGGCTTGTCTCTCATCTTTGCAGACTTTCCCGATATGGCATCTGTGCTCTTCTGCTTTCCATCTGAGGTAGCCTTGTGTTGGGCCAAATGGGGTAATGACTGAACGGTCAAACCCTCACGTGACTTCCTTTTTGAAATTCAAATCTTAACAACAGACTTCCAACAAGGAGTGGTCGGTTAAGACTTTCGATCTTCAACTAGCTTGTTCTTCAGCCGATGTTCTATCTGACAACTAACAGTTGAACTCTCAGCTGACTTCATCTTCAAGTTGTTGATCTTCTTGGTTGAGTTCTACAACTGATATTCTGAAACTGAACACTCAGTTGTCTTCCTTGTATCTAGTCAGTTGGGTTCGAACGCTCAGATGGCTTTCTTTCATCTGATGTTCTCTTCCGTTTTACCGCTTCTCATCTGATGAGATGAACGCTCAGTTGTCTTTCTTCACAACTGATGTTCTGAAAACTTCCCCCTCTTTGCATCTGAAGAAATGAACTCTCAGTTGTCTTTCTTCACAACTGATGTTCTGTCTGAGTGATGCCTTGTTGCCATCTTCAGCTGGAGACCTGTAAATATAAAATCTTGACAATGCTCAAACAGCGAGCCTACCTACTAACATTAGGTTCTGGCAACATCTATTCGGTTGGGGTCAGTTGGTTTTGGAATTCATCAAAACTCTTACTAATAAATTTCCCAACAATTTCCCCCTTTTTGATGATGCCAAAACCACTTACAACTTTAAACCACTACTGATCTAAACCTCACTAACTTATCTAAAATCTCAGCTGAAATTCTAGACAGTCTATATGATAAAACATCAAAGGGTTAGCACAGTTATAACATGGTATTTAAAAGACTTTACGATTCAGAGCTTGGACAATGAGGGATTGTTCATCAAGGTGAATCTTATAACTGAGTAGTTTTCATTACAACTGATTGTTACAAAGATAGGCGCAAAAACCAAAAATTACAACAGTTGCTAGAAAACTAACTGAGCTAAAATTGTAGCCCATACTTACTAAAGATCCTAACAAAAATTTCTCTTTTGGCAGGTGACTCCTTGGAAATGTCCACTCCATGCTCCTGGCATACCTGCCTCGCCTCAGCTGCGATCTTCGTGCGGTTCGGGTTGCTTGAGTCTGGGAGAAGAGGAGGCCGATAAGTAACCCTCTTGGGAACTGGAACTGCGTTCAAGTCCAGGTTGGCGTCAATCATAGCCCGCCTGAACTGGCTGAACATACCAGGATCCCCTGAGTGCAACTCAGTCAGCGCTTCCTTGAACGCTTTCCTTGGGTCGTCAGTTGCGTAAACCTTCCTGTAATAGAAGTCGTTCACGAACTTCTGCTTGAACAGCTCCCACTCCTCATTCCACTCGGTCGGCATCCACTTGTCAACATGCCTGAACCGACTCACAACCTTGGACTTTGCAGGCAACCTTTGTTGCTTCAGCCGAGCTTCCGCCTTTGATTGATGCTTGTTGATGCGGCGTCGGCTGCGGAAGGCAATGTTGCGGTCCAGGTTCTGAGACACCTTTTTCAGCTCAGCCTCGAACTGGTTCACCCTCCTTGCCTGGCTGGCGGCAAACTTCCTGATCCAGCTCGGGTTCATATAGTCCTTCTCCTCTACATCCATAGCCTTGGCAGCTGCAATGCACTCTTGGGTTGTTATCCCGTCGAGTTCAGAATCCAGCTCGGCTGCGATCTCGGCTATGGAGCTGTAGGAAACTCCAATCTTCTCTGCCTGCTCCAAGTCTTTAGACATCTCAGCTCCACCGACTTCGGTGGACTTGGGAGCAGCTGACTTCCTCCTCTTCAGATGAGATTTGGATGATTGAGCAGCTGGCACTCCTTGTTCTTGGGTCTCTTCTTCTTCTTGTGCCTCAACCTCCGTCTCCTTCTCTTCCCCCTTTTTGGCATCAACAACAAGGCTTGCTACTGAACCGTCCAGAGAGTTGAGTTTATCCTCGGTTAGTTGAACACGGTTGAAGAGTTCATCGACCGCACACTCCAGCTCGATCTTCTTCGCCAGTTCGGAGTCCTGGCGCTCTTGTTCAGCCTTCTTCAAGACAGAGAGTTTGTCGATGACCTCTGTCTGAAAGGCAGCGAACTCAGCCCACTGCGACTCGAACCTGGACTCCCATTCTGCATCCTGTGTCTGTTGGGACTTGGCAAGATTTGAGTCGGCCAAGGATTTGAAGATGTTAAGCTCCGACTTCAATCCCAACATAGTTGTCTTCAGCTCCGACACTTCTTGACTGGTGGAGGAGGAGAATTCATTCAGTTTGGTCTTCAAAGCAACATTCTCCTCCACCAGTTGTTGGTTCTTGACTACTTGTGCTTCCAACGCTCTCAGCTGGTCATTTTGTTGGTGCTGGAGGTTGGCGAGCAGTTCAGTCCTCAGCTGGTTGACCCTCTCAGCTACCAGTTCGCAGATTTCTTCAGTTGATGGAGCATGCTGAGCAGCTGGAGGGGCTTGAGCAGTTAGAGCTAGAGGCTCAGCTGTGACCATGGCTTGTCTGTTGGCCAGGTACAGCTTCAGATTTTCTTCTTCTTCTTTCGCGGCTGCGGCGGCCGCATCGACATCCTCAAGGAAGTCAGCTGATTTAGCCAACATGTTGTCAAGGAAGTCGATGCACTCCTTTCTAGCTGCCTCCCTTATGTCCGTCCCTTCAGCTCGACTCTGGTCCAACCGTCGAGTGAGCAGCGCAATCCGGTTGTTGTACGCCACCTCCAAGTTGGAATAGTTGAAGTAGGCTCGGATGCGGGACTCATCGGACTTCAGCCTGTCCCAGCTCTGCACCCTGATCGTGTCTTCCTTGACGTACCAGTGGCTGAAGATCAGGTGGAACTGGTACAAGAGCTCAGTTCCCAGAGTGGCGAAGATGGGCATGTTGCGAGCCTCAGGGAACAGACCTAACAGCTTTTGAAAGCAGTAGGCCACCCTGCCTTCGTGCTCCTGAGCAACTGCCTGCAGGTCCTCCGCTTCATTAATTGGGGAGGGGGTAAAATTATATGGCTCTGGTTCAAGAGGTTCATCAATGTTGGCCAAAGAGTCGGTCGTAATATCGGCATCGAGCTGAGAGCTCGGAATTTGGGATTCGGTTGGGAGAGTGGGTTCAATGGTTTCCTCAACATCGGCCGAAGGAGCAGTCACGATGTTGGCATCGAGCAGAGTGCTCGGAATATCTGGCTCTGGTTGGGTAGAAAGAGCAAGAGGCTTTGGGGGCGGTACTGCATTATCTCCTGCCGTGGGGGAGGTGGTAACATCTTCAAGGTCCTCAGATGAGGAGGATGCATCCGACGTCTCCATGCCCTCAACCTCATCAGCTCCGGGGGCTTGAGGAACGATCTCAAATGAGGCGGCCTCAGCTGAGCGGCTGGATTCGGAACGCTCCTCAGCAGGTGTTGACTCAACTGGTGCCTCCTCCTCAGCTGGAGCTTGCTCCTCAGCTGGCATTCCCTCCTCAGCTGGCATTTCCTCCTCAGCTGGCTCTTGTTCCTCGGCTGGCTCCTCAGCTGGTATATCAACTGGCTCCTTAGTTGTCTCAACAGCTGGCACCTCAGTTGACTCAACAGCTGGCACATCAGCTGCCTTCTTGGTGGATTTCTTGTTCCGTACCCTCAGCTTTTTCTGGGCAGGTTCTTCAGCTGACTCCTTTTCCGTCTCAGCTCGTCGGCGAGCAACTTTGGATTTGGCGGGGCGAGCAACGGCTTGTTCCCCCTCAGCTGTTGACTCAGCTATCTTTCCCGACTCCCTCCTATCCTTAGGAATGTAGACACTCCTGAGCACCTCCTGTGCTTTCTTGGCTGTAGGGAACAACAGCAGCTTCTTCAGCGGCGTCTCCTCGCAGTCAGCCCAGACCATGTTGCGGTCCTTGGTTGCGAGCAAGATGAGGGCAGAGATTTTGCAGCCGAAGTTGAGTGTTCCCTTCACACTCAGCAACTTCTCTCCGGACTCGGTTGTAGTCTCGGAGATCTTCGACTTCTCCACCATCAACTGGTTCAGGAAATATTGGAACCAGTTGATTTGGTGTTGGTGCTCCAGTGCCACCAGCTGCTTCAGTTTGGGTCGGCTGATGTCCCCAAACGCGCCACAGTAACCGAACACCACCTTCGACACAACATCGAACAGCAGGCGATGTTCCGGCTTCAGCTTCGTCCGTTGTATGTTGCTCTTTAACTTCTCCGGCTCGATCAGAGCATCCTACAGAAACTCATCCGCCTGCTCGTCGGTAATATTCTCCAGCAACTCGGTGGCTGGTGTGGTTGACGGGAATGATGTACTGGAGGACATCGGACACGTCGATGGGGAAGGTGACACGACGTATGGTCCTGGCCGGAACATCTCTTTGTCGGTAGGACACCTCCGTAGATACTCCCTCTGAGCTGTCAAGGGGGCGAACTAGATTAACGTAGAATTCCCTGACTTGTCACCTGAGCAAGTGGGAGGGGCAGAGCTTGGCCCATTCGAGAAGGCCATTTTCTCTGAATGTGTTGGCGAGCGGGGCCAAGACCGGCGACTCCAGTTCCTCGTCAGAGAGGATTTGCTCAAAGTGAATCTTCGATACTAGCATATCGAATGATTCTTCATATGTGATAGGGACGAGGGATGGTCCAGATGAAGCCATTCTCTTACTTTTTGGTGCCATAAGTGATCACTGCAAAGAGAATATATAGAAGAAAGGAAAGACAATCTTTTGCAGAAATGGGTTAGGCAAAGTCTGGGAAGACGATGAATAGAGAAATCAGATATGCACGAATGAGGAAAGTGAGAGATTTCTTCCTGATTTTTCGCCTTATATAGGTCTTTGACTCGGGTGAAATCGACGGCTGGGGTTAAATGGCGCGAATCCATCAACGGCTGAGATTACGCGACTGTTGACTATCTTTGACTCGACGTTTTGATCCGAATTCCAACCAGCGCGTGAGAAGGTGTACAGTTTATCTTGTCAGCCCAGTCGCACTATAAAGTAGGCTATGGATGTTCAGCCGTACTTTACATTTAATGCGACATGATGGCTATTTTTAATGTAACTGACTAGTTCAGGAATGTTTGAATTTATTTCAAACATTCTCATTTAAGAACATATCACCTTCAGCCATAAATGTTACCTGCCAACTGATGTCAAAATCAGCTGAGTTCCCATGTTGCTGCATACCATCAGCTGACTCGAGTTCGTCTGTTCAGCTGACGTCTGATTTCTTCGGATGACAATCTGTTTCTAAGATTCCCCCCTTCAGCTGAGCTTCCCCCTCCATCTGAGCTTCCCCCTCAGATGGGCATCTATCTCTTCACTTCTGCTGGTTCCTCATCTGATGGATCCAACAATCCAAGGAGATCACATAGCATCTTGAACCGCGCTTCGGCTAGAGGTTTGGTGAAGATGTCAGCTCGCTGAATCTCAGTTGGAGTTTTTTCTCCATGGAAACGTCTTTCTTCTCAACTGTGATCTAGAAACTCAGTTCCATGATCTTATCGGATGGAAATAATTTTTATCTCTTGTTGGTTTGATATCCGATCCATCAGCTTGGGTAGCTCATCTCGGGTTTCATTCTTGTGGCGCATGAAGATGGTCCACGTATATCTTGAGTAGTCATCAGTTACAACCAGGGTGTACTCGTTCCCGTTCATGCTCTTGGGTGTAACTGGCCCGAAGAGATTCATATGGATCAGCTGTAACACTCGGTCGGTTGAGGGAGTTGATTTCAACCGGAAGGAGGATCTAGCGAGCTTTCCCAACTGGCATGCACTGCAGATATGTGTTGTTGAAAATACTCGGTTGGGTATGCCTCTTGCATGTTCTTGTCTGGCGAGTCGGTTCATTGTCTTGAAGTTCAAATGGTTAAGTCTTTTGTGCCATAGCCAGCTCACATCTGAACTGCTCTTCGATAACAAGCAGGTGTCACGAGGACTACTGTTCCAGTCAGCATAGTAGACATTCCCGGTTGGGGATCGATTTCTCAATAATATGACCTGCTTTGAACTGACATCTTTAACCCTGCAACCCTGTGCATCAAACTTAACAGAGAAACCATTATCACAGAATTGGCTGATGGAGAGCAAGTTATGCTTCAATCCATCAACATATGAAATATTAGAGATCGAAACATGATTGGTTTCAAGGGTACCGTAACCTCTGGTGTACCCTTTTGAGTTATCACCAAAAGTAACTGATGGACCTTCTTTCTCCGCGAAACTTCCAAGCAAATCCTTCAGATTTGTCATGTGTTTCGAGCATCCACTATCCATCACCCACAATGTTGCAGACGCTTTATTTTTCCTCAGCTGTTTCTCCTGTACCTGCAAAGAGAAACTCGCTTAGGTCCCCAATTTCAGTTGGGTCCTGGAGGGTTAGAACCAGTTCCCCCTGGAACTGTGCATCGCTTTTCCCTGTATACTCGGATGGATTTATCATTCCAGATCACTTTCCCTTCATCATCAACTATAACAACACCTCGGTTATCCTTAGACTTGTTGTTAGTAGTGATGTTCTGTTTCTTGGAAGGAGTTGGATTTCTCCCATTGTAGACTTTAGGAGGAGAGGCTTTCCCCCTGTTTAGTTGGCAGTTTTTATCCTGTTGGATTTGATGTTGAGGTCGGACGCCATGTTGGAATCTTCGTAGCTGATACTGATTCCATCTTCCTGACTGACGACGACAGCTGGTCATGCTCGGATGTTGATTCAAGTTGTGGCATAAATATCTCCAGCTGTTCGAACTGTTCCTCATTGGTTGACTCGGTTGGAACCTCTGGTTGAACTGATGATGGAACCGTTGTTGATTCAGATGGTTGAGTCCTTGTTGGCTCTGCGGTCGGTTCCATTCTTTCTGTGGTCGGTTCTGTGGACGGTTCAGAGGTCGGTTCTGATTTTTGTTTCGGTTGTATCTCCGACGCCTCTGGTTCCTCTTCTGTGACTTGGAACATTCCCCCTCGGTTGATGTCCCAACCGATGGAACGTTCAGTTCTCCATCCACCCTTCCTTTTCCTTTCTCAGTTGTAGATTTCTTATTCGGTTGTGCTTGCTGAGACTTGGTGGTTGGATTGATTTGAGGAGTTTGAGGCTCAACTAGATCCGTTTTGGCAACCGAGACATCCACTGCTTTGATGAAGGTTGCGTGAGGAATTCCAGTATCCTTGACCCCATCGTAACCGAGTCCTGACATGTCATTCATCTGTCGGCTGTAACTGATTAGATTCTCTATGATCTTGGATGACTGATATAGCTTTATCAGGTTGTCCTTCTCAGTTTGCAACTCTTTGAAGAACAGCTATATACTCGGACTGTTCATCTGACTTTTTCAACAGCTGGCCGATCTGCGCCTCTTACTTTTTCAACTGATCTTCCCGCTCCTTGATCTGCTCATTCAACTCCTCATCGGTTGGAGCTTTAGTTCGGTTGGCAGCATTCAGTTGACTTTTGAGATTTTCTATCTCTTCAGTCTGACTTTCAATCAGATCGTCCTTGTCGGTTAAGGATTCTTCAAGTTTGGAGAACTGAGCTAGTAGACTCTTAAACTCAACTGACTGCTGTGGCATTTCCTCATTGAGTGCTAAGAAGTCGTCCCATGAGAGTTCCAACTCTTCATCTAGGGTTTTCTGCATGTTAGAAATATTTGAAGAATTCAAATTAGCAGGATTAGATTGTACCTCATCATCTTTGACGTCCATCTGCACACAACAACAAAATAAGGGTACAAGCAGATATGCACTAGCATGATAAAGAGATCTGTTCAGTTGACCACTGAATAAAATTCCTCGAATTCACACCTTGTGAAACAGAGTCAGCAGTCTTTTGAACCACTGCTCTGATACCACTTGATGGTCCCGAAACGAGTTCTGGTGTATGGGGGGGAATACACCAGATAAAGCTTTTAAAAATAAACCCCCTAAAAATATCACAACCGAGTAAGAAAACTCGGCTGGAATCACAACTGAGTAGAAAGACTCAGCTGGACTCACAACTGAGGAAGAAACACTCAGTTGGAAAAGTGGTGTTGTGCGGAATGTGGTGAAAAATAACTCGTTTAAAACTAACTCACGCTTTTATGCACGGTTGGTTAATAACCAAAACAGTTGAGAATGTTAAGATGCAGTTTGTATGTTGGTTAGTTGGTCAGTTGAAAATGCAAGAAATAACTGAATAAAGAAAAACACAAGCACACAGAGATTTAACGTGGTTCGGAGATAACACTCCTACGTCCACGGGGAGTTGTGAGTCCACACAACTCAATCCAAGTTCTTCTGGACAAACCACACAGCTTACGCGGGCTGTGCAATCGTTTAGGATAAGTTTGCGGGTACTTATCAACCTTACATATTAGTTTACGGGTACTAATCAACCTTACAGATTAGTTTACGGGTACTAATCAACCTGTCTACTCAGTTACGGGAAGAGTAGGGTCCTAAAACCTTTTCAGGTATGAAAGATAAGGTTCCAACTAACAGCTCGAACAAGAAGTGAGCTGGGATCTAACACTCTACGAACTCTCACAAAGTGATGTTCTCAAGGTTCGATCTAAAGACACTCAGACACAATCTAATGCTCTAGAACTCTCAACAAGTGATGTTCTTAGAGACTAAATCTAATTCAGCTCGAGTAAGGAATATAGTTCTTTCTTTCGCTCTGTCTCGTCTCGTGCGTCTTTTCTTGTGTGTCTTCCACTTTTCTCCAATGAATGGAAGCCTCTATTTATAGGCGGAGAGAATCAACTAGCCGTTGGAGGAGCTGTTGATCTCTGTTCTTTGATAGCGATGGCTTGTCTCTCATCTCTGCAGACTTTCCCGATATGGCATCTGTGTTCTTCTGCTTTCCATCTGAGATAGCCTTGTGTTAGGCCAAATGGGGTAATGACTGAACGGTCAAACCCTCACGTGACTTCCTTTTTGAAATTCAAATCTTAACAACAGACTTCCAACAAGGAGTGGTCGGTTAAGACTTTCGATCTTCAACTAGCTTGTTCTTCAGCCGATGTTCTATCTGACAACTAACAGTTGAACTCTCAACTGACTTCATCTTCAAGCTGTTGATCTTCTTGGTTGAGTTCTACAACTGATGTTCTGAAACTGAACACTCAGTTCTCTTCCTTGTATCTGGTCAGTTGGGTTCGAACGCTCAGATGGCTTTCTTTCATCTGATGTTCTCTTCCCTTTTACTGCTTCTCATCTGATGAGATGAACGCTCAGTTGTCTTTCTTCACAACTGATGTTCTGAAGACTTCCCCCTCTTTGCATCTGAAGAAATGAACTCTCAGTTGTCTTTCTTCACAACTGATGTTCTGTCTGAGTGATGCCTTGTTGTCATCTTCAGCTGGAGACCTGTAAAGATAAAATCTTGACAATGCTCAAACGGCGAGTCTACCTACTAACATTAGGTTCTGGCAACATCTACTCGGTTGGGGTCAGTTGGTTTTGGAATTCATCAAAACTCTTACTAATAAATTTCCCAACAGTTACTCTTCTTCTTAAACAAGTCTGTGAAAAAAGACTTGATCTCCGGAAAAAACACCTCTCTCCACTGTGTAGTCAATTCACTTCTCACGAGGCCTCGCAATTCCTCCATGAACTTGTTTCTTCTCCCCTCTCTCCGAATGCCGGTTTCTGTGCCGCTGCTCTATGATGACGACTGCACTACGCGAGCATGTTTTCCTTTACTCTTCTTAGCTTTCGTCATATCTTTAGGTGGGGGCCTGTCTCTCAGATCATATACACTCGGCTCGACGCTAGGCTCTGACACTGGAGGGTCATTAGAAAGCCGCTGAACTAGGGCACGACATTCAGGCTGTTCACCCTCGGATAGTAGGTTGACGGGCTTCACATAATTCACCGCGAGCGGGTTTTCAGCATTAACCAAAGAGTACCAGTACCACATCCCTTCTTCTTGTTCTTCAGGGTGCAGGGAATCTCTGCAATTCACCCCGTCGACAAAAGCCCCATCCAAATTGCGCTGCAAAGCCTGATCCAGCGTCCATCTCAGACAACGAGGAAGAGCATATTCGTCCACTTTCTTCGCAGTAATTGCTGACAAATAAGGTATAGCCTCGTTCATCCACATCTGTAGTGCCCAAACCGGCCCCGTAAATATTATACCTCAAATTCTTTCCAAAAACAGATTTGTGGCGCGGTGCCGCCGAGACATAGTTCTTCAACACTTTGTATGAATTAGCCGTCCCAAGGAAATTGGTTCAATCGGTTGAGATCATCCGATAATACCCAAAGCCACGACTGTATCTTGCCTCTAACGTCGCAACCTAATAATACTGCTTGTGTGACCAGCACATGGGCTACTCGAAGATACAAATGTGCTTCTAGACCATCCACTTTCAAAAAATCATCCAACACGTCCTTGAATATTCGGACGTCACCAGCAAAGGCCCGACATGCTTCCACATTCTCCGTCGATAAATCTGCACCGTGTGGATCAAATGCAGACGCTCCAAACATAAGTTCCGAAATAAGAGCGTACTCACGGGGTGAAAACCTCAAATTTCTATCACCAATACGGAACCATAGATCCATCGGATCAGCACCGACCACTTTCACCTCTCTAGCCACGACCATATGAAGCGCTTTCGCACACGCTTTACCCTGATACATTCTAAAGAAATGCCCAAAAGCACCCACGGAGAATGATTGAACAAGCTCTGCACCCCCAATTTCTAACAGTCGTTTCTCTATCAATGCCAACATGCTGAGCTTGTTGTACGTGTTCACTGTACACGTCACTTCTTGAAATGTCTTCCGTACCCAACACCAACCATGCTGAAACACAAATAAAATCAATTATCAATTACAAAACAGAACTAAAAAAAATTAAAAAACATAATTACAAAAAAATTATATACAGATGGAATATATTCTGTACAGCCCGTATATAAAACACAATCCACCTGTACAGAATATATTATGTACAGCACGTATTATGCATGCATATTTAATAAACTTAAGAAATTAATTAAATTAAATTAAATATGTAATCAGAATTAAAGCAGAAACTATACAGGTCGTGAGAAAAATATACAGGTTGGGAAAAAATCTCACACGACCTGTATGCTTTTTATACGGCCTGTATAATTTGGTTTATAAAGGCTTTCGATCTAAGTTTTCCTATATTATGATTAACATGATTTATGGTATTCAAATATAGATAATATATTAATTTTTCGATTAATTAACATTAAACTAACTAACTATATCAACATGCAACAAATTACCATAATAAAAATCATAAAGGCACATGGATATCTAAAGTACAAGTCTATTATGTGTCTAAATTAATCACAACAATATTTGTGTTAAAAAAAACTATAAAGATCGACAAAAAAGTATACAGGCGGTAAAAAAAAAGAACCCGACCTGTACGCTTTTTAGCCGACCTGTATACTTTTTTTTATAAAGGTTTTCGCTCTAAATTCTTCCTATATTATGATTAACATTACTTGTGGTATTAAACTAGAGTAAGTATATTAATTATTCGATTAATTAATATTAAACTAACTAACTATATCAACATGCAACAAATTACCATAATAAAAATCATAAACAAGTCTATTATGTGTCTAAATTAATTACAATAATATTTGTGTTAAAAAAAACTATAAAGATCGACAAACAAGTATACAGGCAGTAATAAAAAGAACTCGACCTGTACACTTTTTAACCGACCTGTATACTTTTTTTTATAAAGGCTTTCGCTCTAAATTCTTCCTATATTATGATTAACATTACTTATGGTACTAAACTAGAGTAAGTATATTAATTATTCGATTATATCAACATGCAACTAATTAGCATAATAAAAATCATAAAGCATAGAGATATCTAAAAAACTAGTCTATTATGTGTCTAAATTAATTATAATAATATTCGTGTTAACAAAAACTATAAAGATCGAGAAAAATCTATACAGGTCGTGTTAAATTTAAAAACACATTCTATCGACCTGTATAATATTTAATCGAACTGTAAGAAATTTACCTCTTGTAAATGTTGTTGTTGGGCTTCAGTTAAACCTTCGTCATCAATCTTCGATTTTTTTCCTTTAAGTTTTGCTTTTGAACCCGATATTGACGCCATGGATTAGGGGTTTAGTGTTAAGGGTTTAGGGTTTAGTGTTAAAAATTTGTACAGGGAAGGAACAAGAATTGTGGAGAAGAAGGTTTGAGAGAAATTTTGAGGAGTAATCTATATATCAATTGATCTGTATAGATTTTGATCACAAAATCCTCAGAATTTATTGGTGCATAAATTTATTTTTTTACCGTTTATTTTTAACGTGAGGGGAATTGATTCTCATTGAAGAATCTGACAGGAGGTGGGTGGGGGTTAAATCACCCTGAAAAATCGGTAAAGAGATAAATTCATACGTTACACAATGGATATGCATGGCTATGGGCTTAGGGTTTCAATTTTCAAAAACAATAAGACAAAAAATGGGACCCTTTCGAGAATCTCTCGGTCAAAGAGAGAGAAATAGCTGTTGAAAAGTACACTTTGTGGGCCAAGTGGGTATATGGAATAGTAAATTATCTTAGTGGGTATATGAAGTACATGTTATACCCATAGTGGGTATTTCGAATTTCAACTCTATTTATATTATTAAAGTTGGATTCACAAAACTCTCGTTATTATCTTTTATGCAAAACTGTGAATTGATTATATTATACTTGCTTATGAACAATTATCTCTTATGCTCAGTTATCGAAAGTTGCAAAGATATGGAATATTAAAATAATGTTATTAATAATCCTAGATTAGTCTTGATTATCTGCCGAATTGGTTTTTGTAATAATCTAATCAAACCGATCTTCTTTGTTATTAAGAATCTTTATTATGAAATTGCATTAATATTACAATATAGTATTATCATTATGCAATAGGCTGTCTTAAAATCTCTCAAATCTTTTTCCTTTAGGAATATTAAAGCAATCATATGTTCTTCTATAGAAATTACTGCTACCGATCTTTGTGTAAATTTCTATTGTATTTGTAATTTAATATTGAGTTGATGGAATGATATTAGTGTTGAAAATGGTAAACTTGAATTTGTAAGAATTGTTTACAATAAAATTCTCTATAATTAGAAATAGAGAAAAAATAGTTAAAATCTAGAGAAGTATAAAAAAAATCTAGATTTAGTGAGAATGTGTGCACGTGTGTATCTAGTTAGGACTAGAGAATTACATGCAAAAATCTAGAAACCAATTTAGGCCATTACTTAAGTCGGTTATCTAGACTTAACCGACATATGCATCTATATATATGTATTGAATATTTACATTTAGTTTGGAGAGAAACTTAGAGAGAAATTTAAGTTAGTTCAATTATAAGTGTTGGTTCTTTCTCCCACACCTCTCTCAAATATATTGGCACGTTCATAAATGCATGTTAAATATTCCCCTCCTCCAGTATCGTTTAAATCTTCCTCCCACCATCACCTAATTGTCCGTATTTTCCAATAATTAGTATTGCGAGATATTCTGCTTTAATATATTATATGTATATGTATTTCTCGTTTATTTTTCGATGATTTACAATATAATCTTGAAAAATATATATTGATGTTATTCGAGTAGCACAAGTAATATTCTCGAAGAATATTACATGCTCTAAGAGCAAGTAAATTAAACTTTTGGATAACATATCCTTGATTCTTTTGTGTAGAATTGCACAATGGCAAACATAGCCAAACTTGAGTTCATCACCCTTGACATCTCGGGCAAGAAATACATGCCATGGACTCTTGATGCTGATATTCATCTGATCTCAAGGGGTCTAGGAGATACTATAAAAGAAGGAAACAAAGCGTCCAAATAGGATCGCGCTAAGGCCACTATTTATACAAGTAGGAAGCTAGGATTTTAGGATAGATTTCTTGGTCAACACACATAAGATATATCTAGAAGATATATTTACAACAAATACGGTATAATAAATCATTATGAGCATATTAGAGAACTACGCTTTTTTGTTAAGCAAAAGAGAACTACGATTTTGATATTAGAGGAAGATCTGTGCGGTTGACCGCACGATGGGGTTGTTTTCTTTAATTTCTTTAAATTAAATGAAAACTAATAAACGGAAATGTTGGAACCCTATTATAACAATTTCACAAAGTTTATGTAATCATTTTTATCATAAATTATAAATAATCCAATTAAAATTCATATGAATGATTGTCTTGTCACTAGAAAATAGCAAAAAGTTGAAATCTATTAATTTTGATACATATTTAAAAAAGAGAAATATAGAAAAATAGCACTTTAATTTTAGCACATTTTCAAAAAAAATAAAAAAATATATATTTTTGATCATTTGTCATTTTTCTGTTTCCATTTTCACATATATTTTTCTATGAAAACATATGTGAACATGTGATTTCACATATTATATTGATAAAATATGAATTCACATATTATTATATGTGTGCTTTTCACGTATTTGTTGATTTCACAAATATTTATTGTAAAAAACATTTGTGTTTTCACAAATGTGAAATTGAAGGAAGGACAATAATATCAAAAAAATGCTCTTTTTGTTACTTGTTTAAATTGTACTATTAGAATTAGACTTTTTAATAAAGTGTTACTTTCATATTTAGCCAGCGGGTAAAATCAAATGTTTGGATTGATATGGGCCGGCGTTAGTAATCTGTAATCAATCCTCCGCAAGCGAGACAGCGCAACCCATAAAAATTAAAAACTCCTCAATTTCCTTCTTTCATATCCACGTGATCCTGCCTCCTCATTCCATCACTTTCTTAAACATGTGTAGTGTTTCCTTTCTCTCTCCTCCAAATTAATGACAAAAACAATATCGTACCTAAAACAATAAAATAATAAATAAATGAAGCAACAAAGGACGCACAACACAAACAAACTCGAGTCCCTCTCGATCATCCTAAATGGGCTAAGAGCCTAAAGAGACCTTTTTTTTCAAATCAGCTAATAAAATAACGGCAGAACAACGAAAAATAAATAAAAAATGAAATGAAATGAAACAATCAGACTAGAAAATAAGCAAAGAGTGAGACTATGAGCGTTACAAATGCAAGAAAAAATATGAGATGAGTAGAATCGGTTCCTTTATTTTTGGTTACAAGTCGAAATCCTCTATCCAATTCCAATCCTTCCAAACACAAGCTAACTCCAGGATCTCCCATTCTCACCTCACTGCCCAACAACACAGAATTGTTGATGCCTTGTACATCATTATTTATGTATATATTGATGCTGCAACTCCCCGGAGCCTCCCCACCGGCTATCATTGACGCCCCCACATTCCGACCACACAGCCTCACATTTTCGAAGGTGCCGCGGCTGAGCTGTGGTGGGACAGAGTGGCTCATGGTTTCGGAGGACCTAGAATTGTTGTGTTTTTTGGGGTAGGAGAAGTTCTCCATGGTAGGTTATTCCTTGATCATATATAGAGATGCATATTGTTTATATAATGAAGTTAGTTCACTCGAGTTGCAAGGAAAGTAGATATTCTAGTGGAATTACTTAATTAGCACTCAATCACATTTTTGGTTGAGGAATATGCTTTCCTCATTACTGAACATGTAAATTGAGATGTGGAATATTCAAATACTATGTTTTTAAAAAATTTTGATTTGCAATGTTTTCCAAGAAATAATGGTTGTTAATCAAATTTGATAATCACACGTAGCAGAAAAATCAAGTTACTTAGGGGTTCCAACCAATCATATTTTCCCTTCTAAATTCAGACTGCAAAAAGCATAAAAGAAATATGAGCCTCGGAAGTAAGACATGGAAAGAGAAATGCTCTCTTCGTTTATGTTACAGCAGGGCTATAAAAGAAATCTGCCGCCTCTCTTTACAACAGAACAACTTTTCGGCATTATACAAAAATCATAATTTTCCTCTGTATCTTTATTATTCTAAGAGGAAATGAGTGAAAATTAGAGCACTCAGCCATGTCTTGAGAGCTGCACAGATTAGTATTATCAACGGCGACAGCAATCAGCAAAATATCATAAATACTTCGATCACCATCGAGAAAACAAAAGATGTCCTTGTATTGTGCTGCAGAAATGCAGAGCACAAACATACCTATTTCAAACCTTCCGATATGGCTTCGTATGTGTTGAAAAGAAGAAAGTGATGAGCATCAAGTCCATTTATTTGGGGCAAGTTTTTCACTAACTGTTGAACCGTAGTTTGGCCCTCCTTTGCGAAACTGCGTAAGAAACTCAACTGGATATCCCTTAATCTTACGAGGCGCAATCCCAAGATCATCAAAGGTTAAAGCTGGAAAAATTATAAGAAGCTAAGGTTCAGAGAGCTGGCATATAATAAGGGGGTGTTTATTTAAGTGATAGGACAGATTGATAAAAATAGTATAGGTCAATCCACCATTTACTTTGATGGATTGATTAGTTTTAAGCTTGTTTGGTCATCTAATCCTTCACATGCTCATTGATATGTTTTATCAATCCATCCTATCATCCAAAGTAAACGCCCCCTAAAGGTATATATCGAGCACGTGAAAATAATAAATGTCTTGTTTCCTTGAATCTATGATACGCACCATTTTCAGATACCACTGTATCAATGGAAAGGGCTTCAATCTGATCCAAATTGAATATTGTTGGTGTAGGCATTGGGAACGGTACTTTATTAAGCAATATTTCTCGAGGTGCTGCAATAGCCTGAACCCAGTATGGAAAGAGCAATTATGAGATTAATGAGCAGTTAAAAAACTACTGGAAAGGGCGGTAACATAATGCAGGTAATATCCACTCCAAGAGGCTATAACAAAGCATTCAATTTTACATGAAAGCAAATAATTTTAGTTACATCATGATTCCATGACCAAGGGTGTCTATATTTCCAAGTAAACAAAGAGTTGGAAGATGCTAATGATATTGTTCCAATGACAAAACTTAATGAGACAAATATTGGAACTAAAGTAAAGATAGAAATGTAAGTCATGCAGTTCATACCCCACACCCTTACGGCCTTACCTCTCGAGTCCAACCAACAACAGTGAAATAATAAAATATAAGAAGGTAGGAGACAATATGCATTGCTACCAATTGCAGCAGAGAAACCATAACCCCACGAGTAGATACGTGTCAGAGTATGGAGTATCAATAAAACTTCTAGCATAAGGGTGGCAGGAATATCAATGAACCCTCCTCTAGCCAATTGTTGAAATACACACTTCTAACACATATAAGATAGTGAGCATATATACCAAAAATGAGCAGATAGTAACTTTTATTCCCTTCGGGTTTTTGGTTGAGGGGGTCAAGGGTATAGCCAAAGAGAGAATTGGGGTAGAAACCCACATAAATTTCACGTGTGAATGGAGAAGTCAAAGAAGAACTTGCCTTAGCAATTGGGAGAGGGATCTTCACGTAGCATGGCCACTCACGAATGGTGTCATACATTAGTTCTGCCTATAGGACAAGGAATACATCTTCACTGCTGCAGGACAAAATATATAAAACAAGGAAATGTCTGGTAGCTTATCATGTAATGATTCATTGGTATACCAGTTCATGCACGGCGTATATCTCTGGTCCGCCAAGTTCATACACTTTCCCCATACTGGTACCATCATCTTTTAAGGCTGCAACAATTGCTGATGCAACATCAACAACGTATACAGGTTGAATCCTGAAATGGCGTGATAATAACATTAGTTCAACAAGGATCTGTTGGATCATGAAAAAGGATTACAACTATATAGTATGACATCATACTTGGTTGATCCATCCCCCATGAGGGGCAGAAAGCTGTACTTTTTGGCAAAATGTGCCCATGGATTTAAAATCCGATCCTCTGTGCCAATCATCACTGCAGGTCTTACAACTGTTGCCTGAGAATTGCGCAGATTAGCCAATCAAATAAGAGTTTCTACAACAATGTATGCATCAAATGCAATTTCCTGAAGACTCTTTATTTTTTTGCTCAAGTACAACACAAAATGATTGGAAGATGCCTGTCCGGCAAGATAATAGTTCGCTGAAAAAGAACAAAATCATAGACAGAGGACAGTCATTTCTATTTAAACAGACATCAAATTGGAGATTGTTGTTTCTAGTACGCAGATTAAGGAAACGCAAATATATATATATATATATATATATATATATATATATATATATATTATTATTTATTTTTTATTTTTTTTGGTAAGTAAGCAATTTTATTACCAAATAAGGCATCTGAAGCAAAACAGTACAAGCATACAACCTCTCAAGCAAAAGACAGATCCTAACTCTTTAAATAGCTCATAATTTTCCTATTCTTTTGTCCCATGGCTGCAACCTGGAGCTGGCATTGCCTAACCACCAGCTCAGCCGTCCTTCATGCTCTCCAAATTTTCTACCATTGCGTTCCTTCCATATAAAGTAAACTGCAACAGAAACTACCAACCGATAGAGTAGCTGCTTTCCAGATTTAGTGGTGCATTGCGTTGTCATGTATCGCAGCTCCTCTTGCCAATCCATTATCTGAGTATGAACTCCACACCAATCTGCAAGATTATTCCAAACCAGAGAAGAGAAGGTGCACTTGAAGAACAAGTGATCAATAGTTTCCTCCTCATTCTGACAAAGAGAGCAGTCCTTCTCACAGTGAATTCCTATTTGTTCCAGCCTTTCCACAGTAGAAAGCCTCCTAAGAATGGCCAACCAAGTAATGAACATAACTTTAGGTGGAGCAAGATTTCTTGTAAGCATCATCTGCCATGCTACCTTTGGAGAATCACCCCTCATAGACTTGTACATACTTCGGATGGAAAATGTAGACTGAGTAAGCCAGCTCATACCAGAATTGAATTGCATGAAATGATCTCTGGCCTCCATAATCTTCCTGATTAACCACGAAGCTTGAGCAGGGATAGCACAAGAGAGACAGCATTGATTCTTAATATAATATTCATGGATCCATTTGATCCATAGGCAATCTTTCTTCTGAGCAACTTTCCAAAATTGTTTGCTAATAGCTGCCTTATTCCAACATCTAAGATCAGTGAGGTTCCAACCTCCAGCTGTTTTAGGCTTACATAAATGCTCCCACGCAACAAGAACTCTTTTAGTATCACCAGACTTTCCTGACCATAGAAAATTCTACAAGCAGCCTGCAACAACTTGATGATCTTTTGGGGTAAAAGGAAGATTTGGCTCCAATAGGCTTGTATACTAGTCAAAACAAATTATTATTATTATTATTATTATTATTATTATTATTATTATTATTATTATTATTATTATTATTATAACAATTACAGAGTGAGCAATCACACAAAGGAGAAAAGTTTAGTCAGTTCTCATCAGTAGCTTTACAGAACACATCCTAAACTCTCCTGCCCAAATTGCACTTGAAAGAGCAAGGGCAATAGAGATAGTTCAGACATTTTACAGTAAGCCATGAATATTTGAAAAAGCGGGGGAAGAAAACAAGCGGCCACTGACAATGGACAAAACATGTACACTAATCACTAAAGTGTGAAGGCATCTCATGGATTTATAGTTATCTTCAACCTTTCTTATATCTAAGAAGGGAAAGCAGAGTAATTATATTTTACCTCAGGCAATTCTCGTAAGATAGCTTCTTCAGCAGCTGCTTTAGCTCTTAGCATTCTGGATGCAGATGAAGGAGAAGCCCCCAAGCAAGATAATGTATCTCATGATGCCACCATGTTCTTTGGCAATCTGCATTTACAAGATACATCCATCAACACATCGTACATCAAAGAAAGATCACAAAAAAATGGCTCAATGAACACCAAATATGAAAAACAAACCATATAGACACCATTATAATTTGAAAAGCAAAAAGTTTACAAATTCCCTAAAAACATGTATTCTTCAATGTGAAGATATACAAGACAGCACAGCAATAGCTCATAGCTTGGGTAGGTTGACTAAAGGCGATGTCGTGAACCCAACCAACCCCAAGGACATGCAACAAACGATACAGCACCAAATTCCCTCTCATCTTGGCTACTAAAATTCTTGTACAACCATCAGACTAGTCCTGGTTACTATTTTGATTGATCACGCTAAGAAAGGCCCTTTAGTATATTGGTCCATTTCGATTTTATACTTTATAGTTTGCGATATCCTTTCTGAGGATAAACATATATTGACAATGAGACAAGGATGTTAAGATTGCGTTGAGAACAGCGAACTAGATAAAGGAAACAGAAAACGACAATAGCCTGAAATTGATTGAAATCAACTAGATGATCTAGAATATGGTAATTTGCAAGAAATCAGTAACAGAGGAAAGTTCACAAATAGAAACATACAACAGCAAGCTGTTCAGCCATATGATGGTTCACTATCTCAAAACTGTAATTTCTTGTCTCGTATTCCCTTCCTGTTTAAAAGAGATTATTAGAACACAGCAGTTGCAAGTACAAAATATATCAAATATCCAAGTAATACCTATGAGGTTAATAACAACATTGGCCTTTGCCATCACTGCCTTGATCGAATTTTCATCTCTGGGATTGTATTTCATAGGAACAATCTGAATGTTGGAATTGGAGAAACTCCAAACCATAAGTTCTTGGAATACGGCAAAATGTAGATATCAGCTGAAAGAAGTCCAAGAATGAAATCACCTGACCCAAATCACCCATCAATTTAAGGTGTCGTTGAGAATCCTCAGGGCCTCGGAAGGGGACCAATACTTGAGAACCCATCTTAGCTACCAGCATAAGAACATGTAATTCAAGGGTTAAGAGATAGTAGCACTTCAGTTAATCCTAGTGCAAACAGTTAAATGAGAGCATTATACGAGGCAAGGCACAGGAAACACACCAAGTTGCTGCACTACATATCGTCCCAGAAATCCCGTTGCCCCAAATACTGTTGCAACAATGCCACTGCCAGGCACCACTATTTTCAGTGTGGACACAATTTAACACATCCCACAATTCAGAAAAGTGGCAAATTTTAACAAACTCAAAAAATAATGGGAAAATGCCAATAAATAGCCCCAAGAGAATACTGAAAAGTTGAAAATGCGAACTACTCCTAAGCTAATTACATTACAGGTAAAAGAGATGCCCACGAAAGACAATAATGATAATACGACGCGTAAAATTTGGGCTTCAAAATAAAACTTACCTTACAGATGATCTGCCCCCAGTACCCTTACGAACTAAATGGCCCACGCCTTTGGTGGCAAGGGATGAAGCCATTCTCGGGTTTTCCACTCCATAATCTGAAAATTTTACGTTCTAAAAGAAAGCAACACGCTATAGAAACAAAAGACTGAAATAGGCAGTTTAATCTATATATGTGCGTGAAAAAGGCAGTCTAATCTATATATGTGCGTAACTAGCCCTAGAAATGTGCAGAAACCAATTACATTGATCAGATAGAGGGTAAATCGACTTCAGAGAATACAGCGAAGCGGGAGATTTCTTATTGTATTGGTGCGCCAATCGCCTGCATGCTGTCTGCATCTTTTTGCTTTGACACTCAGCTGGTTGAATGAGAGAAAGAGGAGAGAGGAGAGAGATTGGGAACACACTCGGAAATATACCGTAGAAAGTGTCGCGTAGGATGTGAAAGCATGTTTCATTAAAAAGTTTTCACTTTCGTTCGTTCTTAAAAAAAATTAATCTTAGGAGTATTTAGTTTTCTTTATTATTTAGGGTTGATTATATGGTAGTATCAAATAACTTTGTGGCTATTAATTTTGGGGGAAATTTAAAACCCACAAAAGTAAAGTGGTAAAATGAAAAAAGGCTAACGTGCTAAAGACCCTTTAAGTTTCATGTGAAGTGCATTTATACTCTTAATATTCGTTTTCGGGCAATTTACCCTTTAACGTTTTAGAATAGGTGTAATTAAGTCAATCCTTTTAACGGATGTTAAAATCGCCGTTTAATATTTTATTTTATTTTTTATTGAATTTCTTATTATATATTTGGCTCATTTATCCCTGATTAAAGGTACGAGGCTGTTGCCTCCAGACCCAGATCACGTTGTAATCTATCGGGCATGAGGAAGTTTCCAGCCAATATATCATTTCTTCAATTTGAAGATAATCAATTTCAATACTATCAGGCCCATCATACTTCTGTATAAAATAAATTCTACGTATATCGACTTCATACCTTTTGACCGTTCGGATTTGTCTGCCAGAAGGTTTAGGGACCTCGTCCAACCACACGATCGCAACCGATGGTTTCCAGCCTCAGACCTCTTCAACAACACCAGCACAATCTTCGCTCATTTCCTACCCGAGGCGTAAGGTGTTCCGTTGATACACAAAGAAAATATAAACACAGGAAGGAATGAGCAAAAGCCCAAATCTTTATTTATGAATTATATAAAAGTTATTACAACATAAGCATATCTTCTTTAGGGAGGAGACAGACTTATTTAGCTACATATGGTACTTGGATACAAAAAAAAAACGGCGATTTTAACATCCGTTTAAAGGATGGACATAATTACACTTATTCTAAGACGTTAGGGGGCAGATTGTCCGAAAACGAACGTTGGGGGTATAAATGCACTTCACACGAAACCTTAGGGGGTTTTTAGCACCTTAACCCAATGAAAAATACTCACCCTTCTAAAAAACAATGAATTATACTCACTTAGAATTAAGGGCCCACTAAACTATCATGTCTCACTTACATTGTCGGTTGACTCCCTATCAAATCGGCTAACTTGTGTTATGTTTTGTTTTACTTTGTCTATTTACCACCACTTATTCGGTCCAAATTTTCATGATTCACTTTTTTGACCTGTAGCCTACCACCCGCCCCCACCTCAACATAAATTACTTCCACCTTTTCAATTCCGTTCCATCTCCCTCATCTCGCCCAAACCTTTCACTTTAACTTTCACTCTTCCCTTACAAATCCCGCTTCACACCAACTCATCCGTGACAAAATATTTTTTGGCAGCGGTTCATGCAGGTGATTCTTGTGGAATAATTTTTGAAATGAATTAATTTTTGAAAATAATTATCTTACAAGTAATGCGGAATTATGCGTTTCATGCAGGTGATTCTTGTGTGGCACATTGACGATCATTTTGTAGTAGTCCGGATCGATATGAAAAAGTGGACGGCTGAGCTCTACGACTCCATGTACTTCAGTGTTGACTACTTCTGAAGCTTTGGACTCGAGTTTGTTCATGCCTGTTTTACTGGAGGCATAACAAAATTGGAGTCACTGAAGATGAAAGGTCATGGACACTCAGAGTCATTCCAAGAGTAGATCAATTCAAGCAACGCGACAGTGTTAGTTGTCGTCTATTTGCACTTATGACTATTGAGCGATTAATTAATGGTTCACCCTCCATTCCGTGGGGCAACACACACGTAAAAGAGTATCGGAAGAGGGTGACAACAGCTATATATGGTCTCTGTCATGAACCGGCGGAGTGGGATAGGCAGGAGTACGCTAGGCAGAGGGTGCAACCATTTAATGTTGGGTGATCAATTATTTGCAATAATTTTAAACAATTTGATTGGGACTTTGTATTAATTCAATAATATTCGGTGTTTCTCGTATTATTTAACAATGAGCAAACATATCTACATAAGATAACAAAGATGTGCGGGATGATGATTACAATCATGTTTTTCATCCTAGACGTCGATTATGCATTCTATGAGTATGTCCATATTCATGACACACACTGCATGTCCTACGTGTTTGGCTTTCTGTGGCAGCTCGACGCCGACTCAGTCTCGGGCGACCCGGGAGAGGCGTGATCTTTGAAGGCAAGACCAATATGTTATCCACTTCTATTGGAATAGTCCAATCTTTCACTAAGTAGAGCGTGAAATAGTTGATATCCATATTTGGAAATAATAAATTTCAATATTCGGAATAAATTCTACTCTTAAAATGTAATTTATACGTCATTCATATAAATTCAATGTTTCGAATACTAAAGAGTCTTCTATTCTAATTTATTACATACAATAAAACTTATGCAGATACGAGAGGAAAATTACAAGGTTGGAAAAATACCTCAACTGATATTGTTGTCAAAGATTGTTGCCCATATTCGAATGTGATGAATTTTAATGAATGATTTTGGTTGTTTTTGAGGATGTGTAAAAGAGAGTTTTGACTGGTGAAATATATAGAGTTGTGAATGGTAAACACATGGTCTAAATTTTTTTTTTTTTTTTTGCATTTCACGTGAAAATTGTACATTTTTCATGTGGTGAATTTATTTCTACATGCATAAATCAGCTTTCGACGAAGTCTCATGTTTGCACAAACAAGTAATTCATGTCATGCACCAGTTAGCCATCATTCTATACATTGACCAACTTTTCTGTCATTTATCGCTCGACACATGGCAAATCCTGCTCGCCACGTGTCAAATCCTGCTCGAGCGGGATCTATGATCCCATGGCGAGCGGGAACAATATTTAGATTACGTTAATGACGATTCATAATTTTTCGACTGAATTTAGTACTCTACTTAATCCCTATATGTTTCATATAAAATAATTAAATTCCATAATTATTGGTTAATAATTGTCAAATAATCATAAAATTAAAACAAAACGATTGTTGATTACACGCACAACCAAACTTGTCATCCACTTTATATCACATCTCTTACACATGTGTAAGAGATGCGATATAAAGTGGATGACATGATGGTATATTATATTCTAAATATTCAAAAGTGTGCAAAATTCATTGTTCTCAAATGGAGAGTATTTTTCATTTTGGCAAGAGGAAAGTGTGCATTTTTATGGATTGTCACATTAATTTTTATCTTTTTGATTAATAATAATTACTCAATAATCAGGCCATATAAAACAAGTTTAAGCTTCAAATCTTTAGTAACAATATTCAATACTCCCTCCGTCCCGTTGATAATAATGCCTCATAATGAATACTCCCTCCATCCTGTTGATAATAATGCCTCATAACTTTTGTGCACAATTATAAACGAGAAAGGTCAAATAGAAAATAATTAGGTCTCACAATTTTTGAAAACTTAATTTTCTCTATTTTTGGAAATGTATTTTCAATTGTACGAACTAAAAAGAAATAGTACTATGTGATATTATCAATGAAATAGAAGAAGTGCTGGTATTTTTATTTTCATAATAAATATTTTTAAAATAACAAATTTAATATATATGCGACAGAACTTCCAAACCACAAGTAGCTTAGCAGTTTGCGAAAAGTTTATAATTACATTGAAGGGTACATGCAACATGTTTTTATAGTGAAACAGTCATGAAATTGGCAAGGCCACCTTGCAGAAACCACCCACTTAAACACTCAGTTTCTGTGGAACTGACTTTTTTTATGTTCTATCTTTTCCCAGAATATCCTCCAATAGTTTCATAACCTTCAATGAGGACACAATGATGAATAAGATGACCACAATTTTCTTCCTTACACTACACAAGTAAAAATACAAAAGTTAGTTCACCTAAAATAGAAAACCTATCACTAAGTACAAAGATGCTGCTCTCTTCTTTTACTTGGTCATCACTATCCTACCAAAACTTATTATTCTATGGTACAGTTTGTGCCTCTGACGGTGATAGTTACTCCTCGCCCCCACCATGAATGGGAACAACGGTGTGGTTCTCATCCGGACTACAGTCCGTTTAGAAAGTTGCCAGATGCTCAGTCACCTGCCACTCGACTTTACAATCATCTAGATGCATCAGCAGCAGCTAGCAGGTGGATTGGGGAATACATTTTCATAGATAGAGAAGGGCCTAAAACGGAGGACATGTATCAGAAATCTTGAATATTACTAGATCTTGATGAGTATTCTGATACCAGCTTGAGGAACATGGACGATTTGTCCTCTAACAGTCGTGCTGGAGTGTCGTATTCTGCCACCCGACCTGCAAAACATTCAGATATCCAGAAGGATTAGTGTAACTCCATGTGTGCTAGAAAACCCACGTATGCATGATAATTTCAGTATAGAGAGAAGAACTAAAAAGGTATAGAAGCGCACCATCACTGAGAACCAAAACCATGTCGCTGTCAATAACAGTTGGGATACGGTGAGCAATTGTGCAAACCGTGCAGTCCTTAAATTCAGATCTTATTATCTTTTGGATGAGGTTATCAGTAGCAGAGTCAACTGAGGCCGTTGCCTCATCAAGCACCAAAATTCTCGCCTGCTTAAGTAACGCTCGACCAAGTGATACCAGCTGTCGCTGGCCCACACTCCAGTTATCTCCATTTTCTAGAACTGCAACATCAG
This sequence comes from Schizonepeta tenuifolia, assembly GCA_029490685.1. NCBI lineage: Eukaryota > Viridiplantae > Streptophyta > Magnoliopsida > Lamiales > Lamiaceae > Schizonepeta > Schizonepeta tenuifolia. The sequence goes on along the minus strand of CM055957.1, from coordinate 76,897,343 downwards.
ATACAACAGATCACTTATTGGTGCTCAAAATTCCGTATTTCGGGAACCTTAACTACTTAAAAGCCTGATTCAAGTTATTTCATTGATAGTTGCTTACCAGGTGTTTCAAGCTTTTGCTCTTTCTGACGAACCACATCCCCTAGCTGAGATTTATCAAGTGCCTGCAGCAAGTCAAGTATGAAATGAAAATCATGATTTTTTTTCATGGGGTGTTCACATAGTAATCAATATGAGACTTCAAGATATCATTCCTTTCAAGAGCTAGTATAATAAACACCAAAAAATTATCAAAATCCCTTGAGGACGGTTACATTATCATAAGAAATATATTGCTCTTTAACATTCTGCATTTGTCTAAATGGTCAGCCTGTATAGTGTAGATAATTCTTCAAGGGCAATGAGAAAAAAGAAAATTATCTACCTCCCAAATTTCTTGATCTGCATGCTCCTCAAGTGGGTCTAAATTGTCTCTGATAGTTCCTTCGAATAATGTTGGATCTTGGGGAATGATGCTTAGCCTGTTCCGAAGGTCATGAAGACCGATTGTTGATATATCAATACCATCTATGATTATTCTACCACCCGCTGGCTCAATCAACCTAAATAGAGCCTGGATCATGGTAGATTTACCACTTCCAGTACGCCCAACAATTCCAATTTTCTTCCCACCAGGAATTATGCAGGAGACACCATGGAGCACAACAGGAAGACTCTCTTTGTAACGAACCTGTAGAGGACAAGCAAGTCAGCAAGTACTTTTTAAGTCCATCCCTCCCTCACTCTCTCAGACTCATTGGGTAAAGACAATGATTTTTTTTATTGTTCTAGATTTATCAAGTCATCTATCAACAATGTAATAGGGTTAAATGATCCACATGGTTGTCATGAATGTCTCAGTTTTCAGTTAATATTTGACTCTGTTCAACCATGAACTGCTTATAACATAGAATTTAAGACCCCTCAATACCAGGAAATTCGATATTTCAAATTTGTTTGGAGATGCATAGCATGTAATATTTGACATCCAAGCTGGTCCAACTAGTGCAGCACTATGTACAAAGATACACAAACAAACCCCACGATTCGAGTTCCGACATATTAACCTCATATTGTTGCTTGTCCTAGTTTTTTGCCCTTTACCACTTTGATTGCGATAATTTCATAATAATAAATGAATCAGAAATTGATATAATGCAAAATTAAAATGTTTCTGAATAAGGATCGCAGGAAGTGTGCTGTTGACAAATATGAACCACCCATAAACATAGATGTTGTAGAGGAGGGTGGATAGGTTTTGCCTCCATTCGTAGGATCCAGTTAAATACAAGTTTAAACTTGACATGTATAACAAAAACAACCAGGAAACAACAGGAGCAAAGTAAACAAAGCAACCAAATTGATACCTTTAAATCGATTAGTTCAATTGTGCCACTTTCAGGCCATGAAGATGGGGGTCGCATATCATCAATAATTATCGGTGCTTCGCTAGGTATATGGCAGTATTGATGAATCCTTTCTATAGATATGATTTTGTTTTCAAGCTTACAAAAGCTGAGTATCCATCGTGATAAGCGGTTATTCATATTGAGGCCATATGTCACTGCAAGGCCGGCCATACCTGTGGAGGAAGATGTTAACATTAGAATATGACAAGTAACCTATTGGCTACCGTCTTCTCCACTATTTTCTAAGAATGTAATTACCAGCTCATATATGAGGTATACCACAATTAGCACAGTATATCAGTTATGTAGACAGTAGCCACCATCCCTTTCATCTAATGTTAACAAATGAAATAACTTTTATCCATATATAATGGTAATTAGCACAATATAACATACACTAAACTAAAACAGAAGCTACAATCCCATTTGTCCAATGTTTACAAATCATATAAGAATGCACGCTTCTGTATTCATCATCAGTATACTCTCTAAATTGCCCTGTTTGCATAGAAGTTAAATGTTACAGAAACTATCACTACAGACTAGAAACAATGAACACAAACACATTTGGAAATAAAGAAGAGTGATTTACTTACTTGGATCTATACTTCCAGTTGGTAAGCTCACAAGCAAGACTATGCAAAAAGCAAACACAAAAGTGGACAACAATTCCATGCGCAGACAAAGCCATTCAATAGCTGCAACGCTGCAAAAGAATGGACGAGCAAAACAATCAAGAAGATAGAGATTCCTCTTCATGAATCTCTTTTCCTGTCTAAACCCTCTGATTGTAGCAGCTCCAGCAATAGATTCAGCAAAAAGATGAATTATTGGAGACTTCTGAATACTAACTATGCGAACTAGTTCTCTGGATGAAGCCATGTAGTATTTCTGCATTTGTGAAAGAAATATAAACTCATCTTGTTTCTCAAAAATCTTGATAAAAGATATTTATATACATTTCATAGTAACCGAACTGAAATAACTCATACTACAATAAGATTAAACTTACTCAAGATCTAAGCCATTTGAATAAACTCATGCAACACAAGGCAAAAGAAAAATCATTATATATATAGTTTGTTGTATGGATTTGAATATAAGCAATCAATTGATAACTCGCTGATAATGCCTTATGTGGCTGTTTCCAGCTATATTAGGTACATTTATGATCATCTGTGCATAAAGATTATCTGGCTGGTACAGGCACGTAAATGCATTTGCCCAGTATTAGAACGTCTGAAGCACAAACATGCATAATGGGAAGAGTTCTCTTGGCATAATTTCTTACCTGCATCCACACACAAGCAATTGCCATTGGGATGACAAGAAGCAAAACTTGCCAGGTCACTTGTGTCATCACCCCTACAATGCCAAGAAGTTGAATGGTTGTCGAAGCGAAGCCACCAAGTCTGAATGGAATATCAAGATCAACAACACTTTGATCAATTGAAACCTGGTAATCACAGGAAGCATCATAATGGATGAAATAAGATTGGGGATTTTGAATGTCGAGAAAGAACAGGGCATGAAAAAAATCAATTCCCAGTCAATGGAAAAAGAAGAAGCAAGGAGTGGGACACGTCTTACACGATTCAGTATTCGTCCAGATGGAGTAGAATCAAAGAAAGACATTGGTGCCCGAAATACTGTTCTGAGCATTTTCAGAAATAATTTTTGTGCAGCTGCAAGACCAAATGTAGCAACAAGAACAGCCCTGATAAATATGAACCATGAGCTTCCAAAGGCAAGTGCCATATAAACACCAATAAGCACCATGCTACTGGTTTTAGGTTCGTCCCCAACGGTCTGTGGATTTGCCCAAGCCATCCACCAACTACTAGCTATTTGAAGGACCTGAAACATTGTTTGGGCAAGAATAATCAACGGAATCAACAAACCCTTATATGCAGCCATCATATATGACAAATACACTTTCATGCTGACTCTTCCACGCTCCCGTTCCTCATCCTGCACGAGCTGCTTTTTCCTTAACCGTTTAGCTTTCTTTTTCTCCTTTATTGCTTTCCGTTCCGATGGGGATACACCTTCTTGGACTTCCTTTGCCAAGCCAGCAATACTATTACTAGCTGAATTGGACTTTTCAATTGTGAGAAGATCTGTTTCTTCAGAAACTAGGTTGCAGAAATCCATCGCCTCAATCGCTTCATGATGAGCAGAGACCAGTGTACTAAAATCTGTTCCTGCTTGCAAAAGTTCATCATATTTTCCAGCTTGAATAATCCCGCCTTCTTTCATAACCTACAAGAAGGTAGAAGGGGAATGCTGAAAAAACGAAAAGGCAATATGAATGTATAACAACCATCTTTATATATATCTCCTATTCCCTAAAAATGGGATTGCAGCATGTGCACTATCTTCTAAATCTGTTTGCAGAAATTTCACAATTGAGAGAATGATCCATGTTGAATTTGATAGAGAAGTCAACCAGAAATTCCATGCACACCCGGGTAGGGTAATGAGCAAAGATGTCCCATGCACAACTTGATTATTTGCACCTTATCAATGATAATTGAGAAGCCTAGAAAGGATAGCAATAAATGAGAAGTTATACGTAGCTACACTGACTGACGAATATGCCATATTTCACAGTGTCTAATTCTCATTCAAGTTCATAAGAAGTCACAAGGTTTGACAAGACTTGACCGCAGTAGCAATCACAATTAGATTAAATTCAATCTGCCGCTAGGCAGAAGTCATTCTTGCTAAAAACATGATCTACGCTATATTTCAGTTAACTATATACACAAATGACCGACCTATTGCAGTTATGACTTCGAGCATCAAAAAAATACAATTGCAGCCAGCAATACCTAGGCAGGGACTTTCTAATAGTTATTAGTGAATAAAAGCCAAAACTCTGGGAAAGACCCAAAATTACTATCACAGGTTAACATTAATGCAGTCATATAGCACAGGAAGAATTCATAAAATAACCACAGCACCCTAAGCAATTAACTCTAGGCAAGTTTGTGAACACGAAAGACTGACGTAAATGAAGGTTCAATTTTTAATTGCATGTGATGCTGTAATAGAATGAAATGAAGGAATACCAAAATCAAGTCAGCAGCAGGCAAAAACTCGACTTGATGAGTGACAAAAACGACAGTCTTTCCAGCTAGAGCCGTGAGTATATATTCCTGCATTTCCAGAAAGATATTGTCAGCAATTTTTTTGGTCTGCAAAATGCAACTAAAATAAGAAAATAATCTCCAAACCTTAAATAGTTCCGAGCCGGTATGCGCATCAACAGCACTAAAGGGATCATCAAGCAAATAAATATCGGCTTCTTGATACAGTGCCCTGGCAAGTTGCACTCGTTGCTTTTGGCCACCACTAAGATTTATCCCTCTATCACCAATAATGGTTTGATCACCATGTGAGAATAGCTCCAAGTCTTTCTTCAGTGAACAGGCATGAATAGCACTCTTGTACTTTGCCTTGTCCATGGGACTCCCAAAGAGGATATTTTCTTCTATGTTTCCTGATTGAATCCAAGCAGACTGAGAGACATAGGCTGCAGAACCACAGATTCTAACCTATCATAAACAGCCATAAATGAGCAATATGATTCAACCGAGTTTCTAGAATATTACAACAGGTAATGAAGAATGGGCACAAAGGAAAGGAAGTTAGCGGCCAAAATATCAGACTTACTTCACCAGAGATTTTTGGAATCTCACCAAGGATGCAAGAAAGGAAGCTCGACTTCCCAGAACCAACCACACCACAGACAGCCACACGCATTCCCTTCTCTACCTTGATATGTATGTTTGAAAGGGTTGGGATAGGCGACGACTGATCCCAACAGAACTCCCCATTTTTAATTTCTATGGACACATTTGAAATGCCTCTTGGCAAAGTAGTGATTGCATCTTCCTGCAGCTCTTCCAACTGAAGGAATCCAGAGATGCGATCAAGGGAGACTTTAGTCTGTGCCATCATAGATACTAAGTCAGGAAAATTTCTTAGTGGTTCTTGCAGGATCCGGAAAGTAGCTAGAGCAGAAAGAACACTGCCAGCTGTAAGCTGTCCACCTAACATAATGCAAGTCCCAAATGTAATAGCTGACACAAATATAGGGGAGCTCCAGAATATAAATGTGATGAAAGCCTGAGAGTAAAGAGCTTTCCGCAGATACTTGAATTCTACACTTCGCATTTCTTCCAGCATCAAGCGGTACCTATCCTCCCAAGCCTGCAATTTCAGAATTCTCATGTTCCTGAGGCATTCTGAAGTCTTCCTCATCCTATCATCTTTGGCTGCCATCAACTTGTCTTGGTAGCTTTCCTGGATCCTTGCCACTGGAACAGTTGCAACAATGGACACAACAGTGGCAATGAGTGTGGCAACTGAAGCAATTCCAACATTCTTGTATAGAATTGCAAGAGCAAGGATAATTTGGAGCGGAAGCATCCATATGTCATGCAGATACCAAGAAAAATCCCCTACTCTCTGAACATCAACAGCCATGTAGTTGACAATCTCTCCGCTAGTATGAATTTGCCTAGACGAGCTTGAAAGTCTTAGTCCTTTACGGTATACCATTGCTGTGAGAGCTGATCTAACATGCATACCCATAATATCAACCCCAAGATACCACTGTCGGGTTGTTATAGTCTCCACCAATTTTGCAGCGAATAAAATACCAGCAAGAACATAACCCTCGTTTGGATAAGTCTCCTTTCCACATAGGTAGTCCACAAAGTAGCTAATCATATATGGTCCTACATATGAAACCAAAGTGTTTAACCCAGCAAATATTGCATTGCGCCAAGCTTCTTTCCAGAAAGACTTGAGAATAGCCCAAGCTAGAGAAGGCGGTTTTTGGGGATTCTCAGCTTTCAACTTCTCCCAATTTGAGTTCAATATCTTGTAATTGGCCTTGGAACGGTCTTTCGGTGCAAGCAATGGAATATCCTTCAGCTCCAGTGGCCTCTTTGCTCCAATTGAAAGAAGTGGGTCCAGCCAGGAAAGAGTGACCAAACTGAAAAGGCCAGCCTCACTGTAAGGAGTAACCTTAAGACAACCTACTTCTTCCTCAAGCAGCAATGGCTCTTGAAGACCAGAGTTCCTACATACTTGGATACCAGTAACACCACCAGCAGCAACGAAACACAGAAAAGCAAGAGCTGGAGTAACAATAATGTTTGCCAAAACATGAGAATCTAAGTGGCCTGACCCTTCTTTAAGAAACCCTTTACCATCAGCAAACAACAAACACAGACAGATAATGAAGGATGCAATCCACCAAATTCTCAACAAAGGCGGATATTTCTCGGCAGCCTTGTATTTACAATAAAGAACTGAAAAGCTCAGCACAAACCAAGCTAAACTTATAGCTGCAGGCAGCAATAGAACAGTCCAACCAGAACTTCCACTCTCGCCTTTTGCAGCCTCCCGTATTAGACCAATTCCATCATACCCCAACACGAAAATGTAAACGAACAAAACATAAAAGCAACAAAACACTGAAGCTTTGTAGCTTTTACCAATCACAATGTTATGAATTTGCTCGCCATCTCTCTGCCTAACATCCACAGTACTCCCAACTAAGTCGTCCTTCCATAGACGACTCCTGCAAAAACACAACGCGACATACCTTGCAGATACAGTGGACAGAAACACAAGAACCAGCGTCAGGTTGAAACAAACTGAGGCTAATTCCAATACGGAGAGATCCCCCAAGGCAAGCGCCACCCGGTTTGAGGCTCCCGAGACAGTCGTTTCAGCAGCCAATAAAAGATTGATACCCATAATAATCCTTAGAGATACCAATCTTAAAAGCAAGAAACCGAATGAAATCGATGATGTCCAGGAGCTTAAAAAGAAGACCGACGCTACGAATGAAGTTCAATGACAATGCGAAGACGGATGGGAGATCAAATAGTGTTAAGGGCATTTCACCATCTGGCAGTAGAATGCGCTAACTATTGACAAGTCGCACACAGAGACAAAAAACAATCTGCACACAGAAACAAAGTCATCTGTATCACAAAAACCAACACAGAAATAGAGCAGCAGACGAAGGAGAAAAAAACAATAACAATCACGCTCCAACTCCTCCCCAACTTTCTCTCTCTGCCTCCCTTCAATCTACTTGTACCTTTTTCGTACTTTTTCTCCATATTACAGACAAAAATGGCAACAATTGAATCGGAAACAACCCAACACCAAAAACTGACCTGCGCTCGTCTTCACTCGGAGAAAAGGTTTCGGCAGCCTCCGGTGATCGCCGAGCAGATTTCTGCAGAACCGAATACAAATACTCCTTGAAAGAGGAGAGAGTGTACTACAACTGATGAGAGAGAATGGAGAAAGAGTGTGGCACCATTAACCCACAGCTGGAGTCTGTGACTAGTGCAGGCAGTAGGATTTAGCAATAGAGATGGTATGGCAGGTTGGTTAATGCGAGAGAGAGAGAGATTAGAGATCTAACATAAGCGTGTGTGTTTGTGTTTGTGTGTGTGTGGCGATTTATATAGATAAATAAATGATGATTAGTGTTTGCTGCTTGTGAATTAGTAATTAATTGTGCCATCAATTTTTAAATCATGGCGATCATAGTAATTAAAAAAGTTTACCAACTAGACTGCTGACATATGCTTATATGCCAGGCTTGAATAATCCGGATTTATGTCATCCGTTACCATGAAATTTGATTCCGTTGAGAAATAAAATAACCGTGTAGCAATTCGCAACCGGATTCACTATTTCTCAGCTCGTCACGTGCTACTACAATCCTCATCTAAATAATATAGGTCATAATTACATCCAAATAGCACAAAATAGATTTTATTATTAGCACATGTACGAAACAAGGGTATCACAATCACAAAGTCTGGTGGTTCTAACCAAATATGAGGAACAGAAAATTCTCTATACATTTTAGCAATTGCATGAACTATATAGTAATAGTAGTAATTATCTTGTCTGTGAATATGCTTAGCATCTAATAAGATTTTACAACTTAAAATCATAGGATTGGGCTCTTGGATTAATTATAAATCTGCAGTTACTTACATTATGAGAAAATATTACTTGATGAATTATACTAGTAGTAGGCGTCATTCAAGATGCACATTAAAAATAGCTTTCAATCCTATGCAATAAAATATCATATGTTTAAAATACATAATACTAATTGATATGATAAGTTGCTCAATTTATAAATATTTGCTGAATCTGAATTTTAAACTTGAAGTCATAAGAATGCCAACTCTACCTGTAAATTGTCCCAAAAAAAAACTAATAGTAAATACTTTTTCCGTTAGTACATTAGAAAAACACGTGATCATGCTTATAAATTACTAATAACTTAATTCGCCAAACCATTCTTAAAAAGGAAAAAGGCTACGTGTACATTTCGTTTCTTCTAGAGTAACACAGACAATGCCTCTATAAATCAGATTTATTAATTATGATTGAATAATATTAATCACTATAGTAAAGTAAATTGATAAGCTCAAGGGACAGAGCTATTAAAATAAAGATTGAAATGTGTAACACTTTTGTGGTATATAGTATTGTATTGTGGGCTGGCAATTGGCATTGCACAGTGCCGGTGGTAGTGTCGTGTGACAGCACAACTCTCACAGATTGATGATGAAATTAGTATTATGGTGAGAAATTCAAATGTGCACGAATATATATGATGAATCACAAGTGGCTGAGTTGGGCCAAAATTATGTAAGGGCTATATGTATGATACTTCAAAAAAATTACGTTTACCGTCATGAATAAATATTTCCAATATATTTTGGCGTAAAAATTAGTACTTCCTCCGTCCACGAAATAAACTTCTGTTTGTTCACTTTTTTTTGTTCACAAAATAAATTCCTACTCTGCTTTTTGGACAATTATATCCTCTATTGTTTCCTCTTTTTTCTACCTTTTACCATTAATGGGCCCACCACTACCTATTAACCCATTATTATTACTGCCTAATTAAACCCACTAATCACTCAACCTAATTAACTGAGATACCCCACAACCCACTACCCTTTAACAGACAAATCACCTCAAATCTCTCCAATCCCTCCCCCAAATCGGCACACCCAAACCCTAGCTCACTTCTTCTCTCTCACGCCGCAACCCTCTATGACATCATTTCATTCTCACTCTGATTCTCTCTCTGCACCTCCCGATGTAAATGATATTCCTTCCTTCATTTCTGATTTAACAATCCCTGTTGCAACTCACTTCTCTCCGATTCCTGATTATTCGTCGGAGTTGGAGACTGACTCCATCGATATGGTGCCGGAAACAGCTTTTCCGGTGATGGAAGCGGAGGACGAAGCTGTGCGGCTTGATGATTCGGAGGACTTCATTCCTCTTGATGATTCGGAGAGGAAATCTGAGGCGGAGGAGGTGGCTGGTCTCTCTGATTTCGAGTCCACCAATGATGAATCTGCTCCGATCTGTGCAGATTCCGTCGTCTTCCCTGAAACTTGGGTGCTGGAAACACCTGGATGCTCCGATATGCCGCCATTTATCCCGGCGGGGTGGAAGAGCGAAGCAGAGAGAGTCCGATATTTGCAGACTCTAGGGATCTTCGTCCCTTCTGTGTTATCTCTCATCTAGGTGATTGTGTTCTTATCTCTGACCTCTCATTTATGATTACTGTTGTTTAATCTATGATTGGTGATTTGCTGATCTCTGATTTGTGATTGGTGATCTAAACTCTGTTATGAATGGGTTGGCTGGTGATGCCTTGTTCTGTTGAGCTTTCCCTTGCATCTGGCATTTTTTAAATGTAATGAAACTGTTAGTTTTGGCCTGTTGACACCAGATTTCCCTCTTCGATGCTCTAGTGCTGGTTTATGTGTTTAATTGAACTTGATACTACACTTGACTGGAATGGTTGGCTGGTGATGCCTTGTATGTTTGAGCTTTCCCTTGCATCTGCCATTTTTTAAATGCAATGAAGCTGTAGTGTTTTTGGTTGTTGAGACCAGATTTGCCTCTTCAATGCTCTAGTGCTGGTTTATGTGTTTAATTGAACATGATACTACACTTGATTGAACCTGATACTACACTATCTGATTGAACATGATACTACACTTGATTGTTTCTTCCCTGTGATGACATTGGTTTGTGATTTATTTGTCTGAGGGGTTAGATGTTCATGCACTTAATGATGCCACCACTAGGTGATGATCCACCTAGTTTTGGAGGTTGATTTTAAGTGTTAAAAAGGCCCAAAATAAAGTCAATGATGCAAAAGTTTGTGCTGAGACTAATTCCATTAGTAAAATGCCCACAAAATCCAGTTTACATTCCAAACACAATCCCAAAAAATCTTAATAGTGTTTGTCCCTGCAAACCTTAACAAAAAACAGAGAATGTCTAGCCTTAATCACTAATTGCCACATGCTGTATTCCCTGAACAAGATCATCCAAACCTAACAAGCTGCTCTTCAACCTCAATGCAGTCTGGTAGAATTCCAAGCCTTGCCAATCTTTCCTTGTTCATGTGGGGAATTTTATAGTTATTGTCTCCCTTATCTTTCATTATCTCTTCATAGCATCCTTGCAGTGTAAGGAACACATGATTGAGCTTGTCTGCTGGATATTCTTCATATGCAGCTATGACATTTTGCAGTAACTCTTCCACATTCTTGGCTGGTTTCTGATCTTTGAGGGTTTGTATGGCTCTAAAGAAGCCAAGATCATTAACATTTGTGTCCGGGGAATTAGCAGGTTGGCAGACTAATGTGATGTCAAATCCATCAGCTTTTGCAACTGCTAAAAACTCTGGATCATCTGGTTTAATGTGTGGCTTCGCATTATCTTGTTGAATAAATATGTGCTTGCTTAAACAAGCTGGCCACTTAGCTTTAAAAACGGGCAGCATCTGCATGAATGAAAACTAACTGTCTAAATGATGAATCTGAGCAGATTCTGATAGGAAATGGGTAAGTTGTCATACCTGCTTGATTAGGCAGTCCCTTGTGATTGGTTTTGTGATGGCTTGTATTGCTTTGACTTCCACAGTGCCTTTATCTCTGTTTTTTTAGTTCCTTTGAGCTGCTTCCTCTGTTATGAATGGAAAAATGCCAAATTTTCCATCAAATATGACTGTTCCTTGTGCATCTATGATTAGTCTTGAGACTGCACTATTAAACATTATCTTGGGTATGTATCTCTTTGATTTGCATGTCCTATAAGGCTCAACCTCGTATGGAAGCATGTAGTATCTGTCCTTGACTTTGGTTAAGTAAAACCACTTCTCATCTATGTGTATGGTGTTGTACATCCTCTGAAATTTGATGAAACCTCCCTCAGTGACTGAACTAAGCTGAGAAAGGCTCGAACTTAGCCTACACAGCTTATTTTGAGGGGTGAGAAATGGTTTGATGGCATTGGTGTGTGGTTTAAGCTGTCTGTCTTTCACCCACACATGAATAAGTGATTTGCTTACTCCAAGGTTGCCTGCCATCACTCTAAGGGATGATCTCTGTAAAGTAGACAGTTTCTTCACTTTGTCAGCATCCATTTTCCATTTATCCTTATGCACTGACCCTTTCTTCATGGACTTTAACTGTATAGGTACTCCGGAAGCTTGCTGCGATGATGTTAATTTCCATATGGACCATATGGTCCTCAAATCCACATGGAAAATCTGAGCAGCCTCTTTTTTGCAACCATAAAGGAGCTTCCCCCCACTGCTGTGCTGTAGCAACCATTGGGCGATGGTGTTTTTCTCAGCATCTGTTAGTTTTGGCCTTGCTCTTGCATCTGCCATTTTTTTTTGTGATGAACCTGTACTGTTTTGAGTAGTTGAGAGCAGATTTGCCTATTGAATGCTCTATTTATAGTGGTTGTAAGGTGTTAGTCCAGTTTGAAATTCCCCCCAAATTATTCGGTCAAATCAGTTGTACTTCTTGGGATTATTTAATGAATGAAATTGTGTTTTGGCTCCAAATTGTGCTGATTTCCCTCTCTTTTTTTGTTTAATGAATGCCATGTTGTTTTTGGAATTCCCTCTCTTTTTTCATGGTTCAATCTGTCTTGTTGGAATAGATTAGGTGTGATGCAACCTAATTAATGTGAACAGGTTGTTTGCAAAAAAAAAAAAAACAGGAAATGGAAAAACAGGAAATGAAAAATTTCGATCATAGCCAAAAAAAAAAGAAAAAATCTGCTGTTAATAAAAAAAAATGAAAGGAAAAACAGGAAATGGAACCATGTGTGCAGCCACATTCCTTCTTAATTTGTCATTAACAAAAGTAATCTTCTTATTAACACTACCCCTACTTTTCAATTTTTACCCTACTCAAAACACCTTTTTGAATTTTCTTAGTCTCCGTGCCGTCCATGAAATGGGAGTTTATTTCATGGACGGAAGGAGTACAAGATTAACTGTTAATCAAACACGAAAATTCGACGGTCGTTAATATATATTGTTAGTAAGACTTTATATATTATCAACTTCTCCATTCAATTACTTGGTAGGGTAATGATGTTCGGTTACACTATGGCCGACTACACAAACTAAAAATGGTAATATAGGTTTTGAAAATGGAAATATATCTTAATTGGGAAGCATAAACCATAAGAGGGAATTGTGATTATTTTCATTTTTACAGTCAACTTTCATTTTTTACGCGTGTAGTTGGCTACAGTATGACCGAATATCCTACTTTGTATTGTGATTTCCAATCACAAAATTGAATACCACTATATTTCGGGAGAGTTTGAGGCGAATTCTTTCTAATGGTAATCATATTTTATGGGCCAAATTACATAAAAATTACAGACTTTATATCAAATTCGTGTTTTAATCTTCACTCTTTAAAATTCTGTCACAATTCCTCACCTTTTTAATTTTTCTCAATTACGTTCCAGTGAACAATTTCCCCCAAAATAAAAAATGACATGTCCTATTAAAAGTGGCGTGGCGTTCAAAACGACGTCGCGTTAACTAAAACGACGTCGTTTTGATTTTAAGAATTAAAAAAAATAAAAATAAAAATTGCACCTCCATGCCAGCTCATCATCCCCTTCATCTACCCATCCACCGTTAGTTCTCTCTCTCTCTCTCTCTCTCTCTCTCTCTCTAAATATCAGAGTCCACCGGAGAAGGCAGCTACAGCAGTTCTTGGACTCCAATCAATTCCTCTCCACGACGACGAGCTTCAATCCTTCCAAATTCATCGTCTCTCCTCCAACTCCGATCTCTACCTGGCGACAAGAGGGCTCCCGATGAGTTTGACAGTAGAGGACTCCTTCCCTTTCCTCCTTCTCCCGCCGCACCCCGCATTCCTCCTGCATCGAGAACACCATCTATCTCCTCTTGACGGCTTCCGCCCCATGCTCGCCGCCCTCCACCAACCCCTCCTTGCTAGTTCCGCACCCATCCCTCGTCTCCACCGCCCTCATCTCCGACATGTTCCTCGGCTGGACCAACCACCTCACCGCCGACCCCGGCATCCGCGCCTGCGCCTACGTCCTCTTCCCCTCCAAATCAGAATTGTCGACTGGAACAGGAGGGAATTGTCGGAATTGGAGGGCGGTGACTAGGTTGGGGGAACGGTGGAATGAAGGGGATGATGAGACGGTATTGATGTGTAATTTATTTTTAATTTTTTAAATTTTTAAAATCAAAACGACGTCGTTTTGAACGCCACGTCACTTTTAATAGGACATGTCATTCTTTTATTTTGGGAGAAAATGTTCGCTAGAACGTAATTGAGAAAAATTAAAAAGGTGAGGAATTGTGACATAATTTCAATAAGTGAAGATTAAAACACGAATTTGGTATAAATTATGTAATTTGGCCTATTTTATGAATTCACCTAAAATTTATATAAACTTTAGGTGTAGTGGACAAAATCTGTCTATTAGTCCAAGCCTAAAGGTCGATACAATTTGGCCCAATTTGTTAATCAAATCCATTCGTCCAGCCCGATAAGCTATAAATCAAGTTGGACCAACCCATGTTGGGTATCTCATAGTCAATAACCAACCTGGACTAGCAATCAGGTTGTATATTCCATATACAAGACTAACTTGGGCCAACAACCAAGTCAGGTATTTCACACTCAGCTTGGGCCCGTTAAGCTAGCCGGATAACCAAGTTGACATAGTCACAAAATACCATTGTGAACGCATATCAAGCCGATCCGCCTAGTCAGAGCGGTCAACGAGCTCATCTTGATGATTCCGCCAAAATCGTAACAGCTGGGCTATCTCCTATATATTCAACCCGACTAAATCACAACCAGATACGCTGAATACAACTTGCATAATCATTCTTGCTCTCACAATCTCTCTCCACATTCTCTCAACTTCCGCCGCCTTTCCAACTCGCTCTCACACATCGGATCTAGCCAACTTGGGTTACTCTGCCACCAGCTTGCTATTACGACCTACTCACTGTCACCGTCCCACCCACCGAATGCATCCGAAAACTTGGAATAACCATTGCTTCCAACTTGTCTTTCTCTCTCATCAATCTTCTTTATCATTCCGTTCTAATAATCCGTTACTAACTTGAGCATCGGAGGCTCTACAGTCGACATCCCATCCCGGAGCTCAGCCTAGGGCTCAGACGTGTTCTTGTGTTGACAGGTTGCTAGTGCCAATCGATCCGGACGTGCCGACGTCATTGAGCCTCTACATTAGGTCAATTCTGTTTTTCATATGTTATAAGTTAGTCCTTAAATATACCGACATTTTAACTTTGTTATAAGAGACAATTTTTTGAAATAGCCATTATAGACACTAAAGGCACACATTATTTATAAACACAAATTTTGACCAGCATTTGCACTTTGGGACTGATTTACCCTTAATAAGAAGGACGCGGGTCGCGGGTCGAGGCGAACGGGATTGGGTCGGTCTTGTACAAATATGAGTCGTTTGGTACATCTAGTGATTTAATCGTTTTTCAATTTCGTTCATCACCTTATGAAGTTTTAATGCAATCAATTACATCCCAAATTTCGTCCAAATCACTTGGATTTTGGAAAAAATCGGAACGTGATTCAATTTCTAGGACTTTTCCGTTGCCGAGATGTTATTCCCATTTTCCGGCGCTGTTGTTGGTTGTTTTTTATTTCCGATGCTACAATTGAGGTAGCCTTGATATTGCGACTCTGTTGGTGGTGGTGAAGCATTGTCGTCGTTCGCTGGAGTTATTTCCAATGCGTATTTTTAGTTTACTGTTCGCAACTTGGTACTATTGGCACAAAAATGGATTCCGTTCGTGCTGAATGTACCAACATCATGGCATAATTGGAGCTAGTTCATGCTAAAAGTACCACAGTGCAATCATAGTTTGACACAATTGGAACTAATTAAATAATTCGTCCCGATTGTACCAAAATAAAAATACTAAATTCATTAACATAATAAATATCACCATAAAATCAACCTAAATATTATTGAATAAAAATAATTATTTAAAAAAATGATAAATCTGGAATTTTTCGGGATCGGGTACAAACGAGACCTAAAAATGCCAAATGTCCCAAATCCGCCAGCAACTGACCCGACCCGCGTGTATACCCTGAACCGCTCCACATTTTATTAAAGATATTCTTATCCCAAATTAAAAATAATGTCCGGAATTCGTATTTATTAAGAGGATGGTCAAAATTTGAGTTTCAATGCCCATTATAATTATATGAATATATATTCTCTTATTATAAGGCTATCCACAACCCTTAGAGCACCCTTAGGATGCTCTAAGGGGTGCTCTAGCACTAGAGCACCCTTAGAGCACTCTATCCCTGCAACGCAAGGGTGCTCTAAGGGTGCTCTATCTTTAATATTAAAATTCCCCATTTTCATTTATTAAATTAATTCATCTATTTGTAAATAAATTAAAATACACTAATAAATAAATAATACGAATTTTCCATTAATATTTGAAAATTGGAAAATTACATGCCGTTGAAAATAAAAAAAAAACACTACATAATTAAAAAAAAATAATACATAAAACTAAAAATTACTTAAAAAAACTACGCCTACCCCCGACGTGCCTTCACCTCCTCCACCATCTTCCGGTGAACTTCCTGCTGCTCCGGCGTCATATATCTCATGTCCCTGGAGACAATATCCAGGTCCATCTGATCACGTCGCTGCTGAAGATACTCGGACTTGAGGCGTGCACTTTCCATCTTCGCCCGAGCTGATTCCCGCATCGCCACCGCGATCTCATGCTTGGCCTCGGCGAACTGGCTAAGTCGGGAGCTAACTCGATCCATGACGGAATTGTACTGGGACGACCCTTCGACCGGCTTTTTTCCTTTGCCCCTTGCCCTGGCCCTTGCCGCATCTCGACCCTCCGGTCGGGAAGGCGCGCTTTCTCCTTCGGTGGACTGGGCCTCCTCTGCCGACGGCTGGGATTGAGAGGATGTGTAGTTGCCCTCCGCCGTAGTCTTCGTCCTCTTCATGGACTGTACGTCTGGGAAATTGGCTAGGTGGAACTTGGAGTTTTCCCTGAGGATCTCCCACGCCGTGAAATAGCGGAAGGCAGGCGCCTGAGCATTTGCCTGGTAGATCTGTTGGGCCTGGTTTTTTACAAACTCTTCATCGACGCCGCTTGGCCGGCGAGCATTTGCCTGCTGCCAAGCCGACATCCAGTGTTTCACGGCGGTCTGGATGCGGCCGAAGAAGCTCCTCACGGCTTTCTTGTTGAGAGCCAAGTTGAACCTCCGGTTGAAGCGCTCTTGGATAGCGCCCCAATATCTCTCGCCGGACTGGTCGCATCCGACGATGGAGTTGTTGGTCTCCTCCACCCAAATCTGTGCAATGTAGGTGGCTTGCTCGTCCGTGTAGTTGTGTCGCTTGGACCGGACGGGTTCCTCGTCATCTTCGGCGGCAGCAGCGGCAGAGGTGTCAACGACTTTGCCCTTCCCCTTCTTCTTCCTTCCTCTGGCAGAGGGCTGGGACGGCGGCGGGGCCAAAATGATGCGATCCTCGGTGTTTGTCGCCGGACTGTTGGAGTCCGGGGAGAACGACGAGTAGGATTCGGCGGAGGCAGCGGTGTTGAGGTTGATTGAATCAAGTCCCGCCCCCGTGTAGAAATTCGCGTCGTCGGACATGTCGGGATACCACGCCGACGAATATGGGTTGTTGGGATCCATAATTATTTTTTGAGAAGGTTTGCTTGAAGAATTGTGGAAGAGGAAAAATTGTGAGAGATGAAAATATAATGAGAGGTGTGAAAATGAGAGAGGTGAAGATAGTATTTATAGGTGGTAAAATGAAAAAAAAAAAAAAATGGCTGTAATCTAGCCGTTGCCGGCTTCAAAATCAAACCGTTGGATTTTTAATTTTTTTTAACGTTGGCGCGTGCAATGCAGGCGCCTGACGTTTTTTATTTTTTTTTTAAAAAAAATCGTAAGCGCGTGTGCAACACGCGCGTGCTCGAGCTGTGCTCGAGCTCGTCTCCTCCGCCACGTAGTGGTCTCGAGCACCCTCCTGCTCGAAATCGGCTCGAGCACCCTTGCTCGAGCCGCGATGTGGATAGTCTAATTATCCTGAAATGATTTCGGGTTACATAGAAACATATGTGACGTACATATTAATAGCTACAGTAACGCATATAGCGACAAGACACAATAGAGGTCTAAATAATAGTACTATCGTTGTTGTCGACTCAACCTATTTCTACCGACCCTACAAGCTTTTAGTCCTAATAATAAAACATTAACAATTTGGACATTGATCAGATTAAAGATTGAACAAAAACAATAAGGTATCAGAACCATTAGAGAGAAAAAGAAAAAAGTTAGTGCTAGAGTGAGATGATTCCCACCACATACTTTTCCTCATTAGCAAAGATGTCGGGGACGAATTGATCTATGATTTTATGCATAAGTTCAACTTTATTTATAACCGGCTCATTCTTTAGAATATGTAGATCGTGAGTTTGATGCATTGAGATTAAATTAATTTCAACACACAACAGAAGTTTTATTCGACGATATGGCATGACTTTTTTTATTCGATTGGTTTAGCCGTTTAGATTGGCTTTTAGTCTTTTCAAATTTTTATTCGATTAATATATATAGAAATCAAAATGCATTTGGTTTGGTTCATATCGGTTAGGATTCTTACTACAAAAACTCGGTTGAAAGTTGAAACCAAGCCTATCAATCTTTATGACTCTATTTCTGTTGATTTGAGTATTAATATAATTTATACTTACTATACACTATTAGAAAACTACAACATTAGGACACTACTAAATATGTACTTTTTATCTATCCTAACAAATGTGAGTATATTTCTCCAATAATTTAACAATTAGTATATTTTTTAAGTCCCCTTTTCAATTCATAATTGCCTGATTTTTATTAAAATTCATGTCACCAAACCCAGACTTACTATTCCAGGAGCTAGGGTTGTAGTAGGTAATAAAGGTGTGACCAAGTTTTGTAATTAATTACACCATCAAATGAAAAATCTTAAGAGAGTATCCAAAGTTGGACTCGCAACTGGAGATTATGGGAGGCGCCGCCGGACCTCATCGCTGCAACTTTGACAGCCTTATTTAATTATTTAATTTAAATTAAAACGATTGAATTTCCGGTCATCAATTTCCTCAAAATATCTCAAAAGATTAAGTTAGAATTTACATTAAAATGGGGATTGTAGTATTTGATTATTTCTATCACAACCTTCATCCAATTCAATAATATAATTGTAGATTAATTTGCTCCAAATCAAAAGTCATTACACTATTAGACAAATCAACTATATTAGTCTTATTTTCAACGTATCAATATGATAGGGAAATTTAACTTAAATTCGTATTTGAAAATGACAATAGTGGCATTTAAATCTGAGGCTTATTCGTACAATTGTAGCTGGAAGGAATGTGGGCATTGCTCCATACATCATTTTCAAGCTTTGAGTGATTTATTTAAAAAACAAATTATATGAGGAAAGGTAGGTGATATTTAAAACATTTAGATTTGACAACTGTTTTGGTGGACAGGTTGTATACTATACAACCATCTTTTTTCATATTATAGCACATCATGTTTGACTTTTCAACCCATATTATTCACCCGGATTTTACTGTTCACGGTTACTGTTCACACACACACACACATATATATATATATATATATATATATATATTTTCAGTTTTTTTTTTTCTGTTTTTTTTTCTGTTTTTTTTTCATATTTCTTTTTCTTTTTTTTCTGTTTTCTTTTTTCTATTTTCCTTTTTTCCCTTTTTTATTAATTTTCCAGATTTTTTTTTCTTTTTTTTTGTTATTTTCAACTATTTTTTTCATCTTCATTATTTTCAACATTGTCATAACGAAATGTAATGATTTTGAAACTTTACATTTCTTAGTGATAAAATTTACTTTTTTCAAAGACAATAATTACTTTAACGTTCGACTAAAAGTAGAACGTGTCGTATGAAAAAGTAAACATGTCATGACGAAATGTAATGATTGTGAAACTTTACGTTTCTTAGTGAAAAAAGTTTAATTTTTTCAACGACAATAATTACTTTAACGTTCGACTAAAAGTAGAACTTGTCGTATTAAAAAGTAGACATTGTCGTGAAACATTACGTTTGTTAGTGAAAAAGTTTATTTTTTCCAACGATAATAATTACTTTAACGTTCGACTAAAAGTAGAACTTATTGTATTAAAAAGTAGATATTATCGTGACGAAATATAATGATTTTAAAACTTTACGTTTCGTAATGACAATGTTTACTAAAAGATTTGGAATTTAAAAAATCTGCGCAAAAAAACTGAAAAATATAAAAACAAAAAAAACTGAAAAATAACATCTAAAACAGTAACCTAGAAAGAGGAAAAAAAAAGGAAAAACAAAAAAAGGAACAGTGAACAGTAATGAACAGTGCCGCATGAATAGTGTAGATTGAAAAATCAAACATGATATGCTATAATAGGACAAAAAATAGGTGTATACTATACAACCGACTTACCAAAACACATCCCTTTAGATTTAGCTCTTCTTATATCGGCTGTGGTTCACCCTTACTAATCTTAGTAATTTATTTAAATGTATTTTAAAGTGTTAAAAATATCAAAAACTCGAAAAGTGGGGTTTAAACTACAACAATTGAATCTTAAAAAATTACAACAATTGAAAAATAATATAAAAATTATTAAAATAGTGTAAAAGTGGCGTTGAATATTACGATTAACCATTATTAAGTGTAACAAATTGTCAGGATAAGATAATACTCCACGTATTTTCTTCTTTTACTCCTATTAACTTCGTAGAACATATGAAAAATATGTAGTTATGACTTATGTAAAGTCTCATATTTTTCCAGATTAGATCCATCTGCAATTACTTTAACAATCCCGTCATTTTTAATTTTATTTTGCCTAAATTGAATCTCTATTATAAAACATGTCTCCTACTTTATTTGTACAGATTAGAAAGTTCTTACATCAAATTAGATTAACCACAACTACGAAGTTTTACTTTGGATACAAATGAAGTGTGAAAAGTCGAAAAGAATAACAAGATCAAATAAAGTTTTGATTTTTGAAAGTTTGTTCAAATAATCTTTAATGCTCAGTTTCACGAATGACTTCCCCTAACAAAAGTAAAACAACAAAATAATGGTAGAGTTGACTGCCTAAGGTTAAAAGTCTTGGGTTCAAACTCCTGTTAATTTTTTTATAGATCGAATCTGTTATAGATCGAATATGTTAGGCTTGTTCTTAAAAATGTAGTTTACGTGTCATGGTTTTTGCAAAGTTATCCAACGTGCATAAAAATAGCAGTTCTCGCCCTATCAGGAAAAAATGCAAATGTAGATATATGTACCTTTTTATTTTTATTTTTGTGAAAAAAAGCGATAGTTTCCAAAAATAAAATATAAGGTGCACGACGAAAATAAGAGCACAACTACATGATTTGACTCGTGAAATTTAATTTGCCACACGATTACTTAATTTACTTACGAATAACAAGTGTCTAAAAATATATGCCATCTATTTATTTAGCAATTAGCACATGATACTCTAGAATTTTTAGCAGGTGGAATGAAATGGTTTATCTCTCATCAATGTTTACAAGTAAATTAGTGGGGTTGGTTATTCACCTAACGCGTGTCTTAATGCATGTAAAAATATGCTCTTTTCCCAACTTGTTCTTCTAATTTTGTGGTCTAAAAATAATTTGAATATGTGTTTGCTATTTGTCTTTTTTATTTTTGTTTTTGTGTGTGTGAGAAGTATAATATCGTATTAACTATTAAGACTGTCTGCAGTGGTTGTCTTCATGAGTGTTTCGAGACATCCAATCCATGGAGACAGCCAGTGCAGCATTAATATATTGACAAAATTAATATTCAAAATTAATAAACTAATTAGATGGAGACACTCCATAGAGATAGTCCTACTGCAGCTGACTGTCTCTATCTCCATCGCACCCCATAAAAACACCTCATAAAGACACTACTACTGCGGATAACTTAATTGACGGGACCGCTCTTGATAAGTTTCCTAGATCTCATTGGAAAAGAAATATGATAGGAGTAATATTTAATATTTATTTGAGAAGTTTGTCATAGATTTTGAATTGAAATATACCCGTCTCTTATTTGAATCGCATATTCATCTTTCTAATATTAAAAAAGAGAGTTATATCTATAATATCAGTTTTGTCATTTTCCTGCTAAAACCAGCAGATTGGATACTAGGTGTTAACTTTTAAGTTCTTCATTGGTAAATGTCTATTATATCTTGGTTTATTATTGACGTAAGAATTCTCGAAATCAATATAAAGTCCCTCAATGTATTTTGATTGTATACTGCCTGGTGTATATTTTTGGGTCACTCTACTGAAAAATGGATGGTATTTATTGCTCCCTCCGTATTAGTTATAAAGTCCCAATTTAAATGGGCACGGGTATTAAGAAAACTGATAAAGTGTTTTTGAGTGGAATAAAAATTAGGGGTAGTGATATTGACAAAACACAAAAAGTAGTGATAAAGTTGTTGGAAGGTGGGGCCATCAATGACAAATGAGTATAAATAAGAGAGATTCTTGAGGATGTATGATTCCATAAAGTGAAATGAGACTTTTAAAAAAATATATGTGAAATGTGTGAAATGAGACTTTATATGTAATACAGAGGGAGTATTTTGTATTAGTAGGATTAGCTAGCGAGTAAGACTCCTGTACAGATGCATGCACTGTGGAAATGGGCACCGCCCCGACCCGACCAGCCCACGCGCCCCTTCTGACCCGTGCGTGAGGTCCATGCGCCGCGCGTGTGGGCCTCATGCGCCCCCCATGTAGGCATTCGGCTCTGATTTTACGGCTCTGCCTTCGCTCAAATTACTTAAATAAGGATAATCGGCGGGCAATAATTTGAATTTTTTCGGCTCGCTCCGAAGCCTTCGACTCCCCTCGCTCGAATCTTGACCAAAGAAGAAGCGGCAAACAAAAAAAGAAACGGCAAAAAAAACTGAAATAATAAAAAAAACGGTCGAAGGACGTTGACCTGGGTCAAACCCGGGTCAACCGAAACGGGTCCGGCGGGTCAGACAGACACACACCGTGCAGAATCTGCAAAGGAGATTTTGTCTTAGCTAAATTAATCTGCTATCGGATATTGGCAATTAGTGTATACTGATTTGTACTATAGCCCACACGTTTGCAAAATATATTTCAGTTAATACATACATTAGGATATCTATAATTTGGGATAATCTCCCATGTGACCTGCTGTTGAGCATGCAACCGGGTCCGTGCCGGGTCGATCCGGTCAATTCGGGTTTGACCTGTTGATCCGGTTAAAGTTTTTTTTTTTTTTTTTCCGTCTCCGCCTTCGGTTCCGATTTTACGGCTCCGTTCTCGCTCCGATTACAAATATAAGGATAATCGACGGGCAACATTTTGAACTTTTTCGGCTCGCTCCGAGACCTTCGTCTCCCCTCACTCTAATCTTGACCAAAGAAAAAGCGGCAAACAAAAAAACAAAGAGACAAACAAAAAAAAAGTGGAAAAAAAGTAGAATTAAAAAAAAACATTAAATTAAAATCTGAAAAAAAAAACAGAAAACCCTAAAACAGAAAAACAGAAAATAGGAAATTAAAAAAAAAAATAATAAGAATAAAAAATTGGGCGCGTCGACCCCACGCGCCCCACTCGCGATCGCATGGGGTGCGACCGGTCGCACGCGAGTTTTTGTGCTATAATTTTATTAGTTGGGGAATCCCATCTTATGGCTACAGAAGATGGAGCCTAAATTAAGTTTCAAATCTTCTGATCAGATTTTACCCTATAAATACCACTTGGCGTATTACGATTCTCTTAGATTTTCAGGTTCTTTTTCCTCTACTGTTTTCTGTTGTTTTTATTTTTGTTTGTAGTTCATATTTTGTTTTCTTCTTTTGTTTTTCTTTCCTAGCTCTATAACAAAATGGCTTTTGTTTTAATAGTGATATCAGATACCTATGTTCATTTTTGTATCCAAAAGATAGAGCCAAAATTCAAATGAATCAGTCATGTTCTATATTAATAATTTTATCGATAGTTCCAATTATAATTTTATCTCAGTGTAAATTCTCGAATCATATTTTATTCCATGTATATAATACGGGTTGCCAACTTGCAAAATATGTTAATATTATTAGTAAAGTATTACCTATATAAGTTTAGCTCTAAATTCATTGTTTTATTAGAATCGAAAATGCATGATGGTGGTGATTATATGATTGCTATATGCAAATTTAGTGTCATTTTGTGTTGTGTAATTTAATGTTATTTCCTTTTCAAGAGTTACAAGTCATAAAAGATTGAAGATAACAGTGTGAGGGGATGAAGAAAAGTCGTTGACAATTATTAAAAAATGTTGTGTATAATTCATAATGTATAATATAATACACGTTGGTGTTACTTTTGTTATGAAATATATTAAAACAATTTTATATCAAAAAAAATTATCATACATACTACCGTACAACGCACGGTTGCAAATTTAGTTACATTTAACTTGAGACAAAACAGTAGAACGATTTTAATCATTCAAAAAGTGTGTTCTTGGAAATTTTCATTTTCTTTCGATATGGTAACATCATTCCAAATTTCCAATACATTTTGCGTCAAGAGCATGAGATAATCAAATCCTATTTTAATACTACATCCCTTTTCCAATTAAAAATGAGTTGGTATTTGAATATAATACTCTCTGTGTCGACATTGTTATCATGCTTTCCTTTTTTGTTTGTCCAAATATTCTTGTTATAGAGTACTCCTTCCGTTTCGTTGAACTTGTCTTATTTGAGATCGGTACGGAGACTAAGAAAAGAGTATTACTCCCTCTGTTTGGATTTTAAAGTCTCATTTCACCTATTTCAAGTGTTCGAGTTTAAAAGTCCTACTATGATGTTTGTACTATTATACCCTTCTTACTTTTTGGTCAGTACCACCTTTTTTTTGTCATTACCACTGTATTTTTGTCATTATTCACTACCCGTACTTTCTAACTTTTATCTCACTCAAAAATACTTTATCAGTTTTCTTAATCCACGTGTCTATTTAAAATGGGACTTTAAAACCCGAACGAAGTGAGTAGATGATAAATGATGTGTTTAGTGTAGTTAATAAAGTGATACTATAAATTATTTTTTAATTGATAAAGTAATATAAAGTGTTTTTGAAGTGACATAAAGTAATATAAAGTGGTTTTAAAATGATATAAAGTGAATAAAGTAATTTCTTAATTACTTCCTTAAAAAGAAATGAGACAAGTTAAATTAGACGCTCAAAATGACAAAATAAGACAAGTTGAACGGATGGAGTAAGCAGTAAATAATTTACTCTTCAAAAGTATAGACTCAATAATAGCTATTTTCTTCACCCAAGAATAGTTTAACTAATAATATAATATTAATATTAGGAGTCTAATCAAATTGAAGTCGATCGAACCTCGGGCCTCGGCTTAAAAGCTTTCTATTCGTAGTTCTACCAATCATTTACTACTATCTTTTTACATTTCTCCCTAAAAAATACTTTTGAAAAAACCGGTCAATAATATCGGGAGAGATAGGCAAATTTCTATGTGCGTGTCACGCACTGCTGGGACGGTCCAATGGAGTGAAGCCTTTTTCATTTTCATTTGAATTACCAATTAATTTTATTACTTAATATGTGATTTTTGATTTATTTTTAATAAAATATGTAACCATGGTTGGCTCCTTCTCCAAGACACTTTTGAACCTCAATGTACTTACTTTGACTTTTGCATTTCACTCCTTTTACCCTCACACTCTTTTTGTAAAGGTAAATTTTTTTTTATGTTTGCACAATTTTTATTTACGTTTTTTAATTAATGGCATTTTGTGATCAACATCTGATGAAGTTGTTATAGCAATTTTTATTTTTAGGACAATTGGTAGTAATTTTGTAGCGTGTGTACTTTAGAAATATTGTTCTTGTTGGTTTAAGAATATTTTTTCTTTTTTTTCCAATATTATAATATTTACTGATTTAAATTATAAAAAGTTAGTATTTATAACGAAAAAAATTCTGAAAGAGAAAATATTTGTTTATTGTAATTATCTTAGAATATAATATTCTGCTAATCACAATTTTGTGATGATAATCGTAATATATGAGAAACAAGAGTTATTAAGCTAATTTTCTGAAAAAAAAAATGAGTAAATAAATGCTTCCACAGAAAAAATAAATTTTCAAGCAATACATTATTTTATTCTCTTCTTTTATTCAATTCTTGTACCCAAGCATTAATTGGTTGTACTCAAGCAATACTTTACCTATTATTGCGAAAAAGAAAACAATAGACAGAGAGAGCGGCGGCGAGAAATGGTTACTTCAGCGACGTCGATTAATTGAAGAATCGACGAGCAGGTTCCATGTTGGCTAAAAAATCGTTGTTTGAACGAGTATTTCTGTAGAATCGACGAAAGGTGGTGGTGGAAGAGATATTCTGGTCAAAAATGACGTCGGAAGGTATTTTACCCTTTTCTTTATTTTTGGTTTTGGTTTTAGGTATAGAGAAGATGAGTTTGTGAATATTTCTGTAGAATCGACGAAAGGTGGTGGTGGAAGAGATATTCCGGTCAAAAATCGTTTTCTTTACTGTGAATATTCCACCGATGTGGAATTTGATTTTGTATTTTAGATTGTGAGTTTGTGAGTTTCTGTATTAGGGCTCGTAGTAATTTTTAATTTATGATTTTGTTGCCTTTGAACCTTAGGGATTGTATTCTGTGTGACATTTATTTTGATTCCACCGAAGGCTCCTAGGGCTTGGGGTTAGTTCTTATTTTAAGTGAGTTTGGATTTTGATGTTATATATATGTATATTTTTTAGGTGTGTGCTTATTTTAGGTTTGAAGTTTTCGTTTATGGTGATGGATTATTGAGATTGAAGGTGAAATTTTTTAAGATATACTTTATTCAATGGATTTTAGTAGTTTTGCACTTTAATATTCTTTTGCTTTAGAACCAGAAAAAGCAAAAGTTGCTTACTTGATGGATTTTAGTTTAAAAGAGGAAAGGTTAGATGTTTGTAATAATGTAGGCACGCTAGTGTTTGTACTAAGACCCTCAGCGAGATAATACGTGTAGGATGTTGCAGAGAGTATGAATGAAAAATATATAGAAACTTAAATTTGGTTTTGGGCTTTAGCCTTTTATAAGTTGATTGGGATCTCAAAAGTGCATGCATGCAAATAAAGATATTCATCTGTAAAAGGCCCAGTGAAGATCTGAAATTCCTTTACTCTGTCACAATCTCTATTAGACTTTGATTCAACATTGAATTTTACTCAATTGCACTTTCTTATTCTATCTTTTGTGCAGCTAAGTAAATTTTCATGTGGTCTTAATAAGTGATCAGTGGCATGAATATTTTTCTCGATAGTCATCTCTGAATTATCTATTATGTTACATTGCTTGGAGTTCTATATACGTATATTTTTTAGGTGTTTTACTGTCTTCGGTTATGGTGATGGATTATTGGGATTATTGGGATTAAATGTGGAATTTTTTAAGATATTCTTTATGAAATTTTAGCAACAGTGTTCAATGTAGTGTGGTCACCGTGTGGTGTCTACAATTAAGCAAGCAGTTTATATTGATCGTAACACTGTTGGTCCTTGATTTGAATTTTTATTGGTATATATAGGTGCAATTGTGGCAGCAAGGTGCCATTCTCACAGTGTGATTAAGTTGATTAGCGACACTCTAGATAAGGAAAATATGGCGCTGTTTAGAGATGGTCCATTTGGTGAGTTGCTTAAGTTACAGCATACCCCCCAAAATTACCAATGCCAGTTATTCTATCACTTTATGAAACAAAGGAAGGAATTGAAAGGTGGGCAGTGTTTATTGGCGTTTGATTTGAATAACTCCGAGCTTGTTTTCGGTCCTCGTGATTTCTATTTGATGTCGGGCTTAAAGTTTGGTCCCTTTGAAGACTGTCCCACGACCTCAGTTCTGTGGGTAGAATCTTTTGGCTCCACTAAAACACTGACAATGAGTCGAATTAAAGAAGCTTTTGAAATTGCCAAGGAAAGCAGCGAGCATGGTGCTGGGGGTGGGGAGACCTGCTTGAAGATTGCCCATGTTTTGTTTATCTACGGTGTATTGTTTCCTCGTGATGCGAAGACAAAGAAGCTCGATATTCAATACTTGCATGTTTGTGATGATATGGAAAGAGTAAGGAAGTTTCCTTGGGGATTGTATGCGTACAAGTACTTTGTGCACGAGTTTGAGAAGTCTTGCGATCGGATGAAAAGTTTAGTGAGGAGAGGTGTCGGTGGGAAACCCAACATTGAGATATTTGGATTCCTATTTGTTTTTCAATCCTGGATTTATGAAATACTACCTACGGTTGGTGCGGATTGTGCTGAAATTCTAGAGGGTTGGGAGAATATTTATCCGCGCGTTCTGAGATGGAAGACGGCACCCGGACATAGGACATTTAAGCATTTGAAGCATCTGCTTGCTGATGCTAAGAGTTTGGTAATGGCTGTTTAAACAATTGCTTTCTTTATTTCCTTTCATGTACTGTTATTTCAAAAGTAACATGACTAACAATTTATCTCTTTGCTTTCTTGCAGCATCCTCTCACAACCTCTAATGAAGAGCAAGTTCGATTAGCTGGGGTTGAGCAATATTTCGATGATGGATTTCTGTTGGAGCATGAGGATGAGGATGAGGATGAGCATGAGCATCAACAGGAGCCGGTAGATGCTGCTTCTCTACAGAAAAAGTCAGCCAAGAGGAAACTTAATGTAGATAGTGGTGATTGTTCTCAGAAGCCCGAGGCCAAGCGTCGTCCCGGTTTGCGTCCTGCTAAGATGCCATTAGATGGTGGAGTTTCTGAACAATCCTTGCCATCAGTTTCAACTCCCGATGCTAAGGTGATACTAATTATTCTCTACTTTTGTAAGTTTATATTGGATCGTTATGTTTGTTGAAATCTGTGTTCAGCCATTGCTTTTTGTTGGCAGGCGAAGCAAGTTATGAAAATGTTGTTTGAAAGGATGGAGAAATTGGAGGAATGTTGCAGCAACATGAATCAGAATTTGGCTACTCTCAGTGCCAACATGGGTAATATGAACGAAAAAATGGGAATTGTGTTGGAGTTTATTAATGCATTTAGTAGAAATGAGAGCATGCGTAGAGCATCAACTCCACCTAATGATTTTGTCGATGAAGAGAATGTTGTTTGTGGTGAATGTCCTTCTGAGTTGGTTGTAGATGTTGACAAATTGAGAAGCATTCCCATAATTGAGATAGAGGACTGTGGTGATGGTCTCAATGAGGCATGTCTTGATGATAATGGCCAGGTTTTGATGGTCCATGATGATGATGTAGCTCATGATGTAGCTGATGAGGTAGGTGCGGAGGTAGGTGCTGATGTTGAATTTGAAAATATGTTTAATGATGATGAGTATTCCGTGACCCATTTTGAGGAAAAAATTCTTAATAGGGTTCAGAGAAATGGTGATCATACTGCCAACATTCGCACCGATCATCTTGATGATGCTTTTTTCCAACAATTGGATGGTGATGGAGCTGAAGATGATGGTGATGCAGTGGAAGACGGTGCTTACAAGAAGGAAGGTGAGTTGGATGCAGTCGACCAAGGTGGTGATAAGAAGGAATCTCATTTGGATGCAATGGAAGAAGGAGCTTATAAGAAGGAAGGTGATAACAAGGAAGGTGATTTGGTGGTTAAAGATGATGATGCATGTGATATTGTTATTGATTTTAGTAAGCTTGATGCTTTAGTTGACAATATTGCAGTGGAAAATTTCGTGGAGGTGAAGAACACTCCAGTGAGGGGTAAAGGGGGTTTTGGAGGTTGGTGCCGAAACAGTAAGCAACCACGAAGATGTTGGTTCTTTGAAAGTTGAACCCTCTACGAAGGAAGAGGAGGTTGTTGTGAGAGATATAGAGATAGGAAAGAGGCGAACTACTAGGTCGAACCCAATCCCAGTGTCATCCGGAAGTGAAGGGTCTTCATCACTCAAACAAAACAGTGTTATCCGGAAGCGACGCGGGGTGGGAATGGTGGCCAGCAGGTTTGTTGCACCGGCCAAAGGGGATGTAGTGACTACCATGTATGATCCAATGAGGGAATATCCACTAGATTTTCTGAGACCATTTCTAACTTGGTATGCAAATCCACAGTATGAGAGGTATATATATAATTGAATGGAATAAATACGTAATTTTCTTTAGTTTATATTTATCTGCATGAAAAATTAGGGTTCTAACAAACCCTAATTGCCCAGTTCATTGAAGCTGCGTACTTATTGCCCGTTGAAGGTTGGGCCTTGGTTCTTTCAAAAATTGACTAACAAAACTGAATGGCTTTCCACTCAGGTATTTGGATTACATTATTACTGGTGTTGTTAATGTATAGCTCCATTAGTTTTGTTTTTTGATTGTCCAAATATTCTTATTCATGCCCACTGTGCAGAATTGTGATGCCCTGTTGAACTTGCTCCTTTTCAAAGCAAACCGTCGAGCTGACCTATTCCTTACGCGGTGGACTGTTGTGGAAAATTGGTTTGCGGTGAAAAATGTTCCAATTTATTTTTGTTTAATTATTAAGATCATTTGTTATACCCTAATTCGTAAATATGATTTTTCTGTTTTTCAGTATTTTCTCTTAGGTCGTGACCTTACACCGAGCTGCAAGACTTTTCTGTTGAGATATCCAAATGGCAAGAGTCCTGAGATGTATGCCAAACCGTGGAGCGAGGTTGATCACGTTTACGGCATTGCTCGTTTATTCCGAAATCACTTCGTTGCTCGTTTATGATTCTATGTGCGAAACCTCAAGAAGGTTGGTAGCTGTGAAGAAGGAATTTGATGTCATGTCGTCGAGGCTCCCTTGGTTGTGTCATGAAGCCGGCCTTAGCCACTTCAATGGCCCTGTGAAAGAGGCATGGGACATCGTACAAAACCCCGACACCCCACAGCAAGATAATGGGCACGACTGTGGAATTTATGCACTTAAATGCATCGAGTGCTTGGCGGCGGGGCGGCCGGTCTCGTAATTGCCATCGGAGCCATTTGGTGCCCGTGCTCGTGACCACTACTGTGCCGAGTTATTCAACTCGAGGGTGAGACAGTAGGGTTTGCTGTAACTGGTGATTTAATTGGATGACGAAGTCCATATTTTTTGTCGAAGCTCCAATTTGTAGAGTCTTGTACATGTGTACAAGAACTCCATATTTTTTGTCAAAGCTGTATTCGATGATGAAACACTGTATGTTGATGGACCTTGTTGTAAACTGTATTTGGAGATGTATTTTGTATGTATTTATATCTCAAAGAACTCCATATTTGGAGTTCTTGTAAACTCGATTTGGAAGTTGTTATAACACAAGGTTGTTTCATTTTGAAGATTATTAATTTGTATCACTATTCCATTCATTAACAGTATATAGAAATAATGAAGAGGGTTAATGTGTAGATGCAATCATATTTGATTTGTTTCTTTGACATATTATTTAATTTAAATGAGGTTTTAATTGTGTTTAATGTATTTATTTTGGAAACATTATTTAAAAAATAAAATTTGGTCCCCCTGAGTCGAAATGCTGGCTCCGCCCCTCAGTAGTCGGATCTGTATTTTGTATTTTGTATTATTCATAAAATCTGTCTTTTTCT
Organism: Schizonepeta tenuifolia; assembly: GCA_029490685.1. NCBI lineage: Eukaryota > Viridiplantae > Streptophyta > Magnoliopsida > Lamiales > Lamiaceae > Schizonepeta > Schizonepeta tenuifolia. The sequence goes on along the minus strand of CM055957.1, from coordinate 76,865,741 downwards.
TATTATCTCTTTATTTAAAAAATTATCATTAAATGAATATATCAGTATTATTTCTTTCTTAAAATAATTTATTCGAATATGATTGTGGCTATATATAATTATTATTTTTTCATGTTTGTTTAGATTTTGAATTTATTTATTTTTCAAAAAATGTAAACAATAACTAATTAAAATATTATTTTCATAGAATATCACTATTTCTACTTGTATAGATGTTTATCTCTAGTTTAAAAAAAATAGCATTATGTAATATGTAATATGTAAGTGGCCAATGTCATAGATTCCACTATTTGTTTTAGCCAATGTAAAACACATGAATTCTTCAATAAAATTATGCGACTAATTTAGTCATGGCCTTATTGCTTTAGAACAAAACATTATTGAAAATAATGGCTGAAAAGTGAAATGTTGTTGTCTCGGCAGATGCATGCTCGTATTCTTTTGTATCTTCGTATTCTTTTGGTTTTTGATAGTCGAAGTTAATTTGGCACAATATCACCGTGTAAAACTTTTGCACGGTGATGATGTAGGATTGTTGCCAATGTAATAGGTATTTTGTTAGATGAAGGCCATTGACATTTAAACGAATAAAAATTCACGAAATTGGCCACTACCAATTGAATTACTGTTGACGATGGCAAATCATTTCTTATATAGTTAAGGTATAAATAAAGGTAGTTATACATTTTACAATTACATCGTAGGCAATACGTGCTTTCAGAGATGATACTATGACATACTCCAGTAAAGCAAGACTTCTTTGTTCATTATTGTAATAGAACATCTCGAGAATCCACTACTATTCGTTGTATTGGAAATGCTTATTATAGAATACGAATGATAATCAAAGATGATGATTTAGCATGCATGTAATTTGAATAAACATTACTGACCATTGTAATGTCATCTTTTGTTAGATACCGCCATGGTGGGCCAAGTTGTGAACGCTCTATTGATATGGCTATTGTCAAATATGCCCAATGTCATCATGGCGAGGTTGTGAACTCTCTACTAAATTGACTATTGTTACTTCTATATGATAATTGCGAATTCAAAAACTGAATATAGTATAGACAATCCTCTCACAAGTATTGTTAAGGCTTGAAAGGATTTCAGCCCTCCCTGCATTATTTTTATAGTATGGTGAAAGTTAATTAAGCAAAATTTCTTCGTGCAAAACTTTTTGTCTTGTAATGTGACGGATTGGTGTCTATCAATAATATTGAGTTGCCATTGTCATAGGTCTTTTATTAGACAAAGGCCATTAGCATCTAAAACAAATGCAATATAAGAAATTGGCCAGTCTCAATTGAATAACCGTTGACTATGGCAACACATTGAATATGAAGTTTAGGTATAAATAAAGGTAATTATATATTTCACAATTACATCCAATGCAATTCGAGCTTTTGTAGATGATTCTATCACAAACTCCAGTGAAGCAAGACTTCTATGATCATTATTGTAATAGAACATCTCGAGAATCCACTACTGTTCGTTGTATTGGGAATGCTTATTATAGAATACGAATGAGAATCAAACATGATGATTCATGAAGCATGTAAGTTGAGAAAAGAGGAGTGACCATTGTAGTGTCATCTTCTTTATAACTTCGCCATGGTGGGCGAAGTTATGAAATGGCTATTACTGTGGTTGTTGGTAAACATGCCCAATGGCATCATGGCGAGGTTGTGAACTCTTTATTAATATGTCTATTGTTACTTCTTCATGATAATTCTACTTAAACACTAAGGGGGGTGTATTGGATAGAGAGTTGATAGGAGTTTAAAACAGATTTCAACTCTAGGGGTATTGGATACAGATTTGTTTTCATCTACTTCAACTCAATAATCCAAATTCAACAATTTTTTTTTTGCAAAATTGCACAGGCTGAACTCCGGCTGCTCCCCTCGCGATTTCAATGCAACGCAATAATCGACTGCTGGACATATTGAGCGGTCGTTCGACAGTGAGCGAGCGCTGGAATATGAAAAGTCACTATTCAAATATATCACCTTCGTCAATTGTTTCACGGTGGATTTTATTTTATTTCTTCTTACATATATAATATTTGAAGCATCATACTACGTATAATACATATGTGTTTACCAATACACCCACCTAAGTACAGATGCAATAGTAGTGAAGTATTAAAATTCAGCTCAAAGATTGACAAAGTAGTATACAATTGGGATACTTGTTACCATCAATTATCTAGAACTTTTGCTTTTACAAAAATAAAGAATTGTTTCCTATCAATAATATTGACTTGCCATTGCGATATGTCTTTTGTTACACGAAGGCCATTAACATGTCAAATAACTGGAATATAACAAATTGGCCACTCCCGTGGGAATTACCGTTCGCAATGGCAAATCATTTCTTAGATAGATATTGTATAAATAAAGGTAGTTATACATTTTACAATTACATCGTAGGCAATACGTGCTTTTAGAGATGATACTATGACATACCCCAATGAAGCAAGACTTGTATGGCGAGGTTGTGACCTATCAATAATATTGACTCGCCATTGTCATAGGTCTTTTATTAGAGTGTGTATTTTGAATTGTTTACTATCAATAATATAAACTCGCCAATGTAATAGGACTTGTGTCGGAGGAAGGCCATTGACATCTAAAACAATTGTAATATAACATATTGGCCACTCCCAATTGAATAACCGTTGACAATGGCAACTCATTTCTTATCAGGTTTATGTATAAATAAAGGTAATTATATAGTTACTAAATACATCGCAGGCAATACGTGCTTTTACACTTAAGCATTCTTTACCTCGTCGTGCTACATATTTTGCACGAACAAAAAAATTTGGCCAATTAATTTTATTTATAATTTTAAGTTTAAATAAAATTTATTTATGTAATTCATCAATAATATTAATAGTCTAAATTATTGTATTAGTTATGAAAATAAAGAAAAATGTGTTAAACCTAAATGTTTTTGAACCTAACTTATTTTCCTTTCCACTAGTAGTATAAAAAAAGGAAAATTAGGGTTCCCTTAAAAATAAACACACAGCAGCACACATCAAAAGGGGAAAATTTCCCAAAAGCGGCGAAACTGAAACTCAAAATGACGGCAACACTCATGGCGGCGGCGGCGAACCTCATCGTCTTCAAAGTTAAACCCCAGGTTCTTATCTTCGTCGACATTGCTTTCTGCTTCCCCTTCGAATTTTAATGATGCTATCATTCGCTATTAATCGATTATATATTTATCTTGGCATATGAAGTATTGACATACCCCAATGCTAATTAATCCATGGAGAATCCATACAAAATATTCGAATTAGTACTGCATTTTAGAAATGTGATGAAAAATTGTCGCCGATTACGACAGAGAGGAATGAGGTCGACGACAGAGCTGAATGACGGATGAAAAGTGTAATTAATCCATGAAATTAATATCATTCTTTAATTTATTTTGCCCTAATTAAGTTTTTTAATCCATGAAAGGTAGAGTTTATTTGTTGCGTAATGAGGCTTATTACTTGTATTAATTTTTTCCCCTAAAATTCATGTCGACCCCGAGCTGTGTGTTCATGCATTTGGCCTCTGCCCTTTCAAAGCTACTGGCGTGCAATTGTTTATTGCATTTTAACATGGGGTTCACCATTTATTTTTGCCATGGTTTAGGACCAGGAGGGAGAACCCTTGTTTTTTAAGATGCGGACAACCACTCAATTTAGGAGCATGTTTACTGAATATTGCTGCGTGAGAGACAAACCGCTTCATTTTTACACCTTCATCTATGACGGGAGGAAGCTTAAAGAGAATGACACACCTGCCTCGGTATACTTCTTACATTTCTGTACATTGCCGTACTTTCTGGTTGAAAATCTGGGTGCATTGTCCTAAAATGTGACCATTTTTTTAGGTGGGAATGGAGACGGAACTCGCCAACGCGAATGACAACCCGGATGAAGATAGTGAAGGCATAATAGTAGATGCCATTCACGAGGGGACATCTGGTTGAAGATTGTAACAGCATGCAAGTGTTCACGCCCAATGTATGTAAATATTATGCGACTTTGTAGTAATGATCTTGTTGCATGGCACTTTTGGCCATGCAAGCTTGTATGAACCTCGTAGTAAAGACTTTTATTTTGTATTATGATGCGACTTCGTAGTAATGCTTTTGTTGCATGGCACTTTTGGCCAGGCAAGCTTGTATGAACCTCGTATGAACCAATCCATTTTCACTTGTGTAGGATTAAAATTAAAATGTGTGCTTAATATTTTCATAATACTCCTACTGCTTATGAGGTTACAACACATTTTCTTAGTCAAGATTCCCTACACCTGCAAAGGCTATGAAGAAGGAGAAAAAGTACAGTCTCCAAGCAAAAGCAGTTTGGGAACTTTTGCAGGAGGCGTGCTACCTGTCAAGAAAAAAAACTGTTGCCAACTCATCTTTGGCGTTGAGTGTTTGGAAATTATTGTCTTTTCTTACTTCCATGTTATATAATGGAGTAAGCAGATTATAGTTAGGAAGATTGAGCAAAATTCTTAGACACACTCTATATTTCAACATGGATCCGGATGAAGAGCCAAATTTCCAATGTTGTCGCCCAATTCCTCATGCACCAACACTTACACTGACCATGGGATGTGCGCGCCTGGATCAAAGTTTTGATGGCGGCATACCATGCGGTAGCATCACCGAGATTGTAGGCGAAAGTGGGGTTGGAAAAACACAACTCGCCTTGCAATTGGCAATAACTGTTCAACTTCCGGTGGCTCAAGGTGGTCTACATGGTTCGTCCCTTATTTTGCACACGGAAATGCCTTTCCCATTCCGCCGTCTTCACCAAATTGCATTTCAACGGGGCCATAACGAGGAGACAGTGTTCGACCGGATATTCATTCAACAATGTAGTTCAATTGAAACCCTACAGGATATCTTGCCTCGGTTGGAAGGTATGGTTCCTGCATCTAATATAAAGCTCATTATTATTGACTCAGTGGCTTCTTTATTTAGAGGAGTTTTCGGCAACAATTCAAAGGCTATGAAGGAAAGAATGAATTTATTCTTCAAGATTTCGGTGAAACTTAGGGCCATCGCTTACAAGTTTCAAATACCTATCGTTGTAACGAATCAAGTCACAGACGTTATTCCAAACTCTGATGTAATACGCATAGGAGAATGGTTAATGACATTAGGAAGAAATGTAACGGCTGTGTTGGGTCTTTCATGGGCGAATTGCGTGAACACGAGGTTGTTCATGAGTTTCGTAGAAAAAAGTATTGTTGATCACAAGCGGAAATCTGCACGCTTAGGAAAAGGCCGTCGCATACAAGTGGTATTTGCACCTCATCTAGGAAGTGTTTCTGTAGAATACTCGATTAAGGCGTGCGGTGTATCGGGTGAACCATAGTACAATGAAGCATATCTAATATGCATGTATTATTTTTCATTATTGTGCAATTGTGGGTCCCAACTTTTTATTATTAATGTATTTTCCGGTTAGTAAACAATACAAACTCATCTGACTCTTGCTTTTAATTGGTAAAAGTAAAAATCCTCATGCATTCGAAACTTGAGATCACCACATTCAACCAAAATCATATTTATCCGTAGGTGCAATGCCAAAGCAATATGGTGAAAAAAAATGAAAAATTGGTTACAAAGAACTAAAATATCATAGCAAAACTTTATGCATAGCACATTTAAAACAGAAAATAACATTTCTACTTTGCCGAATGCGATGGGATTGGCGGTGTCCTCGTAATTCAATCTGAGTAATTCATACCCTCATCGTCACTTGAAGGCATCATTATAGCTTCAACTTGTGCCTCTAAATCTGAAGGTGGCGAAGGCGTTGGGGTTGGCGCTTTCCACTCTGTAAAGATGCGGCTCAAATTGTACCAATTCTGCTCTCCTTCGTTAAGGTAGCATAGAAGTTGGGGATTTTCCTACACCGATATTAAAAAATGTAAGATTATAAGCATTATATCCACACGTTATCTCCATTAAATAAATACGAGAGACTATTTTACCCTTGCAATGCGACGCCATGTAGCTTGCGTGGCCTCCACTTTGACATCCAGTATTGTATTTTGAATGAAGCGTACATCATCCCTTTCACTAAGAGCCTTGAAGTTATTGTAACGTTGTTCCCACTCTACAAGTTTACGGCACCACTCCTCCACCGGGATGATTCGGAAAGCGAAATCCGTTGCCTGTTTCGCTCGATGGAGCATCGCCTCTCGGGTGTAACCACTCTGCCACTCCCAATGCAGCTTGTGCAGAGCAAAGGCCTCTACGCGTCGTGTCCACACACCCGTGTAGAAAACTTCGTCTTGAGAGATTGCTCTTAGGGGTGCCATGCTTTGCAACCAACAATACACTACATATATTTCAACTACAAGCGGCCATTATATAGCCCAACGGGAAGATATTTGTTTATATGCATGGTGAGGAAAAAGCTGCAACAATTAAATGAAATTTCTGGCCAAAATAGAGGTTGTAAGCTTTGACTACACGGGTGAATAGTAGTAGAATGCATCATGTGATAAACCTGGCCCATACATGCAGATTACCTTGTATTTCGTTTGTGAAGAAGACAATCAAATGAATACAGACAAACAAAATATTAACTTTTACTATTTGCTATTGTGTTGCCTTAAAGCTTCTTACATTTACTAGATCGTAATACCTCTAATATCTCGTAGGCTATCATTAATTATGTCGATTAACCTGTTAAATGACCATTGAAATGGACATAGCCATAGTAAGCAAACAATCAACCGAGACAGTATCATAGCTTCATTAAACCTGTTAAATGACAACTCTTATCACATGAAGAAAGCCATGGTAAGTAAACCCAAAAACGACAGATTAATTGTATCATAACACGAAGCAAAACCACAAAGCCACATCCTCGGAAAATTGCAAACTGTAGTATGCTACATCACGGCAGAAAATTACAAGTTTCAACCATCACAGAGTCAAAGGCCACAAATCTTCAATATCATAATCGTAGTGCTCACTGTTCTCACCATTTGTTGGCATGAATTGGTGAGTTGTGGGGCTTGGTGGTGGACTGAATTTGGCCTTCTTCGCTGCAAAATGAAATTAAGTCAATATTCAAACACATGGTATAAACATTTACATGCACAAGTATTTTGGAGATGATTTTGGACCTGATTTTCGAGATGATTTTGGCCCTTCTTTTGGAGCCCGCTTGCGACCTTTGCTTTTGTAGGGCTTCGACCTTCTAACATTTGCAAAACCCCGGGGGCAAATCTTTCTAGGATCGCTGAAAAGAGGGACTACTAAGCTGGGGGATTTTGTCACGTTACGGTCAGCAGCTACGTGTTTCCAAAGCAAGCCGGAGAATTCTTCTTTCACTTCCTTCAATCGTTCATGGAGTTCCAAACGTAGAGGCTCGCAATGCATGGAACTCGACACCAACTCAGACATGAATCTCATGAAGTCATTACTAAATGTCATGTGCCTCATTAGAGCACTCTCCTCGGCAACATTTTCATGCACTAACGCCTTCATATTTTTTGCTCTTTTAGTCCACCTCCGGAATATCATTGAGTCAGGGATGTCATCAACATCTTCGATGCAGAATACTTTCAAAATGTGCCGACATATCAATCCCTCAGTTTCCCACTTCCCGCAATCACATGTGGCAACCTTTGTCTCCGGATTGAACACTATTTTCCTTTCTCGAGTTTGGATTTAGCATGGTATTGGATATTGTTGTTGGGAAGGATAATTCCAGCCTTGGGATAGACAGTCACTGTAAGGCAGTTGGCATAGTCGTGCTCGAATTGCTTGTAGATTGTACGCGTGAACACTTGTGCAGCTCTTTCAAGAAGTCCACTGTGATTGATGGTACGACCTGGATTCCAAATACTAAAAGTATCCTCCATACGCTCTTTGCTTCTCCAACTACTCAGAATACCTTCATATTCTATCACAAACTTGCTCAACGACACAGTGTGGCGTACAACATCCTTCAAAACCTTATTCGTCAGCTCACTCCTCGAAGTGGCGAGGAGACCTGCGGTAAAAGTGCCGCGTGTAAAACACGAGGCCCACCATTCACGGAGATTATGCATTCCATCAAACCAACTTCTCTTGGGGATGTCATATTTTTCCATCATCTCCTTCCAAGTAGCGTTGAAGTCTTCTTCTGTCTCAACAATATTCATGCATTTGTACCATAAAGCCTTGAATGTTGAATCGCCTTGCAATTTTCCAAAGTGTGATGCACAATTCTTCAAAATATGCCATTGACACAAACGGTGTTTAGAATTCGGAAAGATGACGTCGATGGCATTCATCATTGCCCTACACTGATCAGTGAAGATAACCGCGGGCTGTTTTCCATGCATGGATTGTAAGAATGATTCAAAAAGCCACATGAATGTTGCAGTAGTCTCGTCGGACAACAAAGCCATGCCAAACATTACGTTGCGTGTGTGATGGTTTATACCAACAAATGGGGCACAAATCATGTTGTACTTGTTGGTGCGGTATGTGGTGTCGACAGACAGGACGTCGCCGAATGCATCATAGTCCACAGCGCATCTATTGTCTCTAAAAAAAATGTTCATGAGACGGCCATCGTCATCCAATTGATACTTACAAAAGAAGAAGGGGTCTTCAAGTGATTTATTACTGAAGTATTCTAAGAGCAACCTTGCATCTCCATCCTCTACTTTGGTTTCCATTCTAACTCGCTCCATGTGACGATATGCATCTTCTTTTGTGAACCCAACATTCTGCAACCCTCCACTTTCTTTGGCCATAAATTTGAAAGCAGACGAAACACCAATACCGGCAGAGTTTAGAGCTTCCAATACAGACTTCTTTGCATAATTCATGTGGCGACTAGATCTTAAGAGAAATGTCTGATCAGGCTCTACAAGGCCATGATTGTGGTCCTTCTCAAAAGAAGACACCACAAATGAACCCATGTCAAGCCTTGAAACGATTAGCCGGGCTTTACAGTCAGATCGGATAACGAGCTTCTTATAAAGATCTACCTTGCGTTTTGAACTTCGGTAATTAGGCAGGCCCGTACATGAACAAATGAACTCCTTCCACCTAATAGTAGTGGTCTTACCGAAATAGCGTTGCTCTCCTTTACGGATACTGAATCCTTTGTAGCGGGCGTACTCGCAGAATAACAAATATACCTTCTCCAAATCAGGAAATTCTGTACCGAGCTTTAGTTTTTCCTCAAGTTCAAAGGAAATTAAAGCGACACTCCTTCGATCAGTAAAAACTCCATCAACTTCTGATTTCGGTTTCTTCATCTTCTTATCACCATCCTTTGCATCCTTCTTATCAACACCTTCCTTCTCTAAATCTTTCAACGGAACTTCCTTATCGTCGTTCCTATCAACATCTTTATTTTCTAAATCTTTCAACGGAACTTCCTTACCATCAACATCACATTCTTCATTTTTCTTGGAATCCTTTGGGGATGGAACATCCTTATCATGAGCAGGTTCTCTATCATCAACATCACATTTTTCAGTTTTGGGATCCGGAAATGGAAATTCATCCTCAATCACTACCTTACAAGAACTTGCTACACTTACAGTACCCTTCTCAATAATTCCCACAATAACAACATCAGACTCATTCCCCCCTACATCTGAATCACTCTCATCGACACACTGCCGCTCTGCATTTGACTCAAATTCAGCATAATTAAATTGAGGAGGGGCGACTGCTAAACCCAAAGCCACATTCAAATCAACTTCGCTATGCAAATCTGTCAAGTAGATAGAAATTAAGTAAATAAATAACATCTTCACATCATGAAATCACAAGAATGCAAACTGCTAAATCAACTCATTCAATTCAATTGACATAATCTCATTAACACGTCAAACTACATTGCCCCTAAGACTGACTTCATTCACTTCAAAATGCTAAATGAACTCAGTCAATTCAATTGACATAAAATCATGACTTCATAATACAATGCCACTAAATCAATTAACGTAATCTTACAAATAAAATAAATTCTTCAAACCTACAACAACACTCAATAAATTCACATAATCAAATAAAAACTTCCAACCGTTATGCCAAACAACACGAGCTATTAAAGACATTTCATACAATGAAGCAGAGATCATACTTACCCGTACCTGCCACTCCATCCATGAGGCTGCCACTTCAATTCACAAAAAATCAATCAACCTGCAACTTACCAAAAAAAAAAAAAAACAAAAATCAGTTCACAAACAAGACGAAAACAGGGATTCATCATTCCTGAGAACAAATGCAATCAACTTATTACGAAAACATACTTTACCCAAAAATCCAAGATGCCCAAAAATGAAGAAGAAAGAAGTGAGACTTACTTTCTATCAAAAAATCAGAAGCTCCAGCGCAAATCCCTACCACCCCACACAATCATCTTCACCATATATTTCGATATCAAACGCCCCACGCAATCCTATTCCAAACGAACCCAAGCTCTAACGCGATGCATTGTAGCTGATATGAATTAAACCCAAAACTATTAATCCTTAGAAGCCCATTCCAGATGAAGCTCGGCGCCAAGAGATGGGTTCGAAGGCGTTCAACAAATCAACTTCTGAAATTTTCTTAGCTTAGACAATCACAATGAGCTGGAGAAGAAAATAAAAGCATTCCAAATTTCTGAAAAAAAATATGGAGGAGACTTTATTTCGAAACATTCGTTACAAACAAAAAAAAAATTCGCCATCCAGAAAAATAGATATTAACGAACACCAATATACCAGATTCTTCATCGCCATAATAATACATTCATATCCGACCATATTCCGGCAGCTTCGACGTCGATGGCCATAGAGTTTCCGAGTTGGCCATGCATCGGCGAGTTGGGACCACTCAAAATTGACCAAACATGAGTTTTGACTAAAAATCTAACTTGAGGTAATAAGTTAACCAATGGATTGAATATAATAATAATATAAATTTTGAATAAAACATTAATTTTTTAAATGCCTCAAAAGTGAAGTGATGAGGTGTAAGTAGATCCAATGCCTACAGCATTGCATTGCACGCATGATGGAAGCTTCCGGGAGAGATAATAGCGATTTATTTCGTGTTGTAGTGCTCAGTCGAATATGTTGATTTAGACTATTTAGTTGTACTCCTGCCGAGCATTGATGATTTGATTTATCATTATTTAAAATCCTGTAATGATATTTTTTTAATGCACAAAATCTTATACTTAAATTAAGCAATGTCAGAAAGAACAATGCTCCTTAAGGACCTTAACCAAGATGAATAATTTAGTAGTCGTATTCAGAATTAAAAATCGCGCTGCAGATGTATAAAAATAAATAAAAAATAAAAATTGCACTGCAAATGCTCTGGAGAATGAACTGCTCTAGTAGCAGCAGTACGGCACTACCATAGGCGACTAAAGTTTTTAAATTATCAAATTCGCATTAGATGCTTAATTGGATTTTCTAATTGGTTAGAGGACAATCCCGTGATGAAAAGCCATAAGTACGATTATTTTTTTCAAAAAATTAATTACACAAAATTCAAAGTCTACAAATAGCCATGTTCCAACAAAGAAAATAAAAAAGGTCTACAAATAGCCAAAATAATGTTTATTTACCCACAATACAAAATGGGTACTATGATGTAAAACAGATTATTGAAATTTTGCGTTGATTCTGTACGAGTCAAATTATTTACTTGTATCAAGAAATACTGAATGCAATCCCCCACCAATAATTGGGCTACACTCTAGCCCAATTTTGTGGTCTACAAGGCCCATCACCTTCTATATAAAATATGATATGTACGGTTTTTCTTTGCCTCAGCTTCGGCAAATTGGACTATTAGCCGTAAACGTGCCAAATAAATATATTATTGCTTTTCTTTTATTGCCCTTTTGTTTATTATTACCAAACCTTGAACTATGGTATAGTTAGTTCTAGCACCATGTATATCTACTGTTTGCTTTCTCAACAACATTTTCTTTTTGTCTTACATATACTATCGTATCTTTCTGTACAACTTAACATCCTAAAAAAATTAAAAATAGAGTTATCTATCAAATAATTTACTTAAATGTTTTTATATACAAGAGAAACATACGATATTTAATAAAATAGAGTAACCTATCGAATTTGCTTTGCATGTGATCATAACAATGAAGTGTAATTTAATAATAATAAAAAGAAATAATACTTTATTTATAGAGAATATATATCCATATAACCACAATGAGCATTACAAATCAATATTTAGCTCATCCTATTTATAAACACAAATATTGATCATTCTTTAGAATATGGAATCTAGATATCCTTATTAATCTGGATCCAGTTGTATAACCCGCATCCATTTTCATTACCCACCCACTTACATTTTCTCCCCTCTTACCTGCTCACTTCAATCTCTCATTTCCAAATTTTCAACAACAAAATCAACCCCAAACCTAAACCATAACCAATCGTGAAGCTAATCCTCTTCCACCCGATGTGCTCCGCCGCCACCACCACCACCATTAATCCAAATTTTCAACAACAAACTCAGCCCCAACCCCAATTCCAAACCCTAAACAGTGGTGGAGCATTTTCCGAACATATCTGCCTCATGATTTTGCATCGTCCGTCATTTCCCCTACGCCCTCCTCCATCAATTTTGACTTATGTGCCTTTCGCGAAAGCTTAGATAAGGTATCATCCTCCACCGACGAGCTCTTCTTCAACGGTAAGATCATCCCCATCGAAGCTAGCCCCACCGTGGAGAGTGGAGATGGAATCGCCGCCTCCTCACAAATTCGCCAAATTGACGACAAGCTCATAATCAGAAAAGAAGAAGAAATCGTTATTGAAGAAGAACGACCATTTCTCTCACGACGGCTGGATTAAATTCAATCCGGCGTTGAACCTTTCGCCGGCTAATATTTTCAACCTTTCGACCCGACCCGTCTGTGTCCTGACCCGCAACCCGCGACTCGCGCGCCCCATTTATGAAGGACATTTTTGTCCCAAATTATAAATAATGGCCAAATTTTATGTTTATGAAGAGGGTGAGACTAATATTGAATTTTAATCTCCATTATAGCTATTTCAAAAGTTAACTCTTATTTATAACTTTCCTCAAAAAAAAAAAAAATAGTACTACTTTATTTATAACTAGTTAGAAACTTACAAGTAAATTTGGTCATTTAATTGAATAAGTAACGGAAAACAAGTTATTATTAATTGTTAAATTTTTAATATTATTGTATTTCGTATTTCTCATTAATGTGTCCTTTCATTTATATGTAGAAACCTTTAATTAAAGTGGATCTAAAAATGATCGAGTAGTTTCTCTTACGGGTGCCTTTTTTCTTTATGAGATTTTCCTACGGTTTTTTTTTTCTTTCTATCCTTTATCTATTACTCCCTCCGACCCACTCAAATTGTAATGTTACTGTTTGACACGGAAATTAAAAATAAAGATAAAAAGATAAAAAGTGAGTAGACCCCCATTACTTTTGGAGAATTTTGAAGATTAAAAATTTTCCTTATTTGAAAGATGACAATATGAGTGAGACAACTAAATAAAAAAAAAAATTATAATATGAGTGAGTCGAAAGGAATAAAGTTTAATGAGACGTGACTTTGATGTATAGTAGTCATGCTATGTCGAGTTATTAGGTTCCCACTCCTTCTACTCCACTTTTTTTTTTTTTTTTAATATAGTATAAGATCTATTTATCGATAGTGGTAGTATTAGTTATTAAGATTGCATGATATAATATAAATATAAAATTAGTTAATTAATATTGTTTAAAGAACAAGAATATCAAATTTTACTAAAATATGCATTAATTATAAGAGAAAATACACATTATTAGACAACTTTAGACTAAAAGTAATAGTTCTAGCCACATTTTTAATTTACAATAAAAAAGGCAACTCTTTCATTGATTGGACAAAAATACCCTTACTTCTCACCTACTTTTCCTCTCTCTCTCCTACTTTTCTTCTCTCTCTTCTTCTCTCTCTCGTTTTTTCTTCCAGCTGGTTTTCTTCTCCTCTTCTTCTTCTTCCTCCTTTTCTTCTTCTCTCTCTCTCTCCTACTTTTCTTCTCTCTCTTCTACCTACTTCTTCTTCTTTTTTCTCCTCTTTCGCCGGCGGTGGTGGTAAGAGAAAAGGTTCACCTTTGTTTTCAATCGTTTTGTTCTTGTTTCGCTGGAATTTTTTTTTTGTTTTTGTCGGTGGTGGTTGGTTGCTCTTCTCTGGCTCCGTTTTCAGACAGATTTTCGGCCGTTTTGACGACAATGGAGGTACTGTGTGTTATACCGTTTGATTTTCGTTGATTTGACGAAGAATTTTTGTTGAATGTGAGGATTGATGTGTGGAATTTTGTATTTATCGCAGTTGTACGATATACAGTCAGACGAGATAGGTTAAGTCGTACATCGTAACAATGTTTGATTGTGGCCATGAATGAGTTTTATATCGTATCATATATTGTACGATATACATAATATCGTAACACATTAGCCACATGCACGTACGATATTACGAATATCGTTACACACTAGCCACATGCAACCAGATTCACGTAGGAAATGACACCAGATTTCATGTACGATATTGGTAATATCGTAGCATATTAGCCACATGCAATCACACTCACGTAGCATATGACACGATATCGTAGCTTGTGTTTGTACGATATATGGTAGATCGTAACACTGTTGATATTTGACCGTGTGATATTTTGATGCAGACTATGCATTGTTGTTTAATTGTTGCTCATGGTGGATCATGGAATGAAAATATATATGAGGGTGGGAGGAAAGAGTACATACCTATACCACCTGATGGGATAAGTTATGAAGATTTATTGAGTAAGCTTGAGATTCGGATGAAGAAGGACAAGAGAATCTTTATATTTGAAGTTGATGCCCTTGTTACCTCTCCTACTGGCGGAATCATGCGGATGAAGGTAACAGACGATTTTGAGTTGAATACTTTGATGAAAATGTTGGAGATTCCTACTATTCATGTGAGTATTTATCCTAGAGATAGAGAAGCTTTACTGAAGCAGACTCATCGGAATGATGTTCGAGTCGCGCAGAATGCATGTGTTGATGATGTCGATTGTAATGAAGAAGAGCCAGTGTTGGGTTTAAGATTTGGTGACGATGCTGTTATTTTAGATTCTAACCCTAGTTTGGATGATGCTCACTCATTTGGGGATGATTTGCATGATGATTATATTGTTGAAGATGAAGATTTTATGCCGCCGTTAGATGTTTCGAATGAAATGAATCAAGAAAATTCACAGCCAATCCGACAATGGGTTGTTCCCGATATGATTCGCATGTACGATATTAAGAAATCGTAGCAACAATGTATGATATTTTTAATATGGTACACTCATATTATGTACATAATATCGTATGAAATGTTGTACGATACTAACAATATCGTACATCTTACGACAGACCAAATAGTTGGTTATCGTAGCAACAGTTGTACGATATTCTTAATATCGTAACACACATGGAAAATATTACTGTCATATCAATAGATGTTAATAGTTACCTATGTGTTGTTATATTATATTATGTGTTTTTCTTAATACAGGCGCTTCACGGCAAGCATCGATTCCATGTAAAGATTTAGTTATAGCAAATCCTTTGGCTCGTGAAGAACTAGTTGTCGGTGGTTTTTTTGCCAAGAAGACGCGTATGAAAGAAGTTCTTGGGATTTATCATCTAAAAAATAATTTGGAGTTTGTTACAAAGAAGTCAAATAAGCGATGGTATTATGTTCGATGTAAACATGAAGAGATATGTGATTTTATTATGAGAGCTAAAGGAATTGGTAGAGCATGGAGAATCTATGAATGGACCATTCATACATGTGAGATTGACTTGAGATATCGTCCTCATCCAAGAGTATCTGCTAAAGTCATAGCGTCATACGTCGTTAGTCCTACGTTGGATGATGTAGTTGATCTTACGCCAAGACAAATTTAAGGACAACTATTGAGAGAATATGATGTTCATGTCAAATATCATTCTGCTTTGTCCGGTAGGAATCAGGCGCTTAGTTTGACATATGGGAAGGCAGATGACTCGTTTCAGGTAACTTTTCATGTTTATATGCTACAATTTATATAATTCAGCGAAACAAAAGTATATTACATTAGTGGACGACTTTGATAATATCGTATTACTTTGTACGATATTATGATTATCGTACAGTATGTAGTACGATTTTTGGAATATCGTAACATGAGTAGTACGAGATTTGGCCACTTTGACATCTACTTAGGCAATGATTATTTCATGTACGAGGCTAGGCAATATCATACCACATCAGCCTCCTGGAAACACATTCGCGTAGCAAATGACACAGATTTCATGTACGAGATTTCAAATTTCATAACATATTAGCCACATGCAATCATACTTCCAATCTCGTACATGACAAATTTCGTAACACGCATTCTTATTTCATGGAATGTCGTAACATTAATGATAATTTTACATTCATCATAAGTTCATGCCATGCCATAAATTGGTCAAACTCACGTAGGAGATTGATAACATCGTAACATTACAAGTACGATATTGTGAATATCGTAACATGACTAATACGAGATTGTAATATATCGTACTACTATATTGATCGTAGATGTTGATTTCTTTCTATATGTTTGAATGCAGGACTTGCCTAGGTACTTGTATATGTTAGAGCATGCAAATCCTGGCTCGGTGGTTGAATTGCAGACATGTTCGGATGGTAGTTTTGAATATTGTTTTTTGCTCTATCCCCATGTATAAGAGCCTTTCGTTCGTGTCGTCCTGTCTTTGTGACTGATGCGACTCATTTGAAGGGGAAGTACAAAGGTGTATTGTTTGTTGCAGCAACAAAGGATGGTAATGAACAGATAGTTCCACTAGCTTTTGGCATCGGGGACATAGAGAATGATTCGTCGTGGACTTGGTTTCTTCAAAGAGTTCGATGATCATTTGGTTGTCCGGAGAACCTACTTGTTGTGTCTGATCAGCACCTTAGTATCAAGAATGTTGTGGTCTCTGTGTTTCCAGGTGCCCATCATGGGCTTTGTACATTTTACATTCAGCAAAATATGAGGACTTGTGGTACTCCTGTTATCGATGTATTCCGGGCTGCTGCTAGTTGCTACAAGACTATTGACTTTGAGGAGCATATGAAGAATTTGAAGGACATGGCTCCTGGCACTTATCAAAAGTTGCTGAAGTTGGATCCTTGTAGATGGGCCCGTTCGAAATGTCCGGTGCGGAGATATGAATATGGAACTTCCAATAGATGCGAGGTCTTGAATGCTCGGTTGCGATGGGCTAGAAAATTACCCGTGTGTCCTCTTTTGGAAAGTGTTCGTACATTAGTACAGAAATGGTTTTACGAGCGTCGCACTATAGCTGCAACTAGAGCTCTGGATTTGACGGTGTGGGCTGCTAGGAGATTAGGGAATGCAGTTGAAGCGGGCCGATCAATGAGGGTCGAACCCATTTCTGATGTGAGGTTTAAAGTGATTTCAGGAATGAAGAGTAACATTGTTGATGTTGCTGCTAGGGAGTGCTCATGCCTCGTGTTTCAGTTTGACTTGATCCCATGCTCACATGCTTCAGCTGCGATAAGGTGATTTTTCTATACTATTTTTGCTACGATATTCCTAAATATCGTACTACACGTGATTACGTATGGTACGATTTATGTATATATCGTAACATTATATTTATGAAACTTATGAAGTCGTAGCAATATTGGCTTCAGTTATCTCGTGTGTTGATATGAAAATCCTTAATGTCGTACCATATAGGTACGACATTACAAGATATCGTACAAAATTGACTGAATGTTTGTTACGATTATACATTTTTCGTACATGAGTTTTGATGATTGTGCAATAATTTTGTAGTCATATAAGGCAATCACCTTCGTCATACGTGGATAACTTCTATAGCACTCAGACGTGGTGAGATATTTATGCTGGTGAGGTGATGCCAGTTCCTGATAAAGATGATTGGTGTCTCTCGCCCGAGGTAAGCGCAAGGGTAGTGTTAAATCCGACGGATCCAAGACAAGCTGAACGTCCTCGTACAAGAAGAATCCCGTCCGGATTTAGCTCAACAGGGAAACGCTCGTGTTCTAGATGTCATCAGAAGGGTCACAATCTGAGTACGTGCAAGACTGTCTTAGGAAAGCTTCCGGAACAAGAAGTAGATAACAGCCAATCAAGTGTGAAAAAACGTCGTCAACAGAAAAAATGTGGCATTTGTGGGGTGGTTGGCCATACTCGACCAACATGCAATGATCCAAATAGGTTTGAGTGAATGATGATGTCAAATGTTTTTGTTTAATTTTATTTGTGTTACGATATTCGTAACATCGTAGCAACATACAATGATCCGATTTAATATTTTGTTACGATATAGCAAATATCGTGCAATATGAAGGTTCCAAATATCGATTTGTATGTGCGTATTGTATTACGACATTCTTAAAATCGTACTTGACATGTGATAATTTTGCTTAAGTAGATTGTTACGATATTTATAAAATCATTAATATCGTACGAGTTAATACGACATTAATTTTAATTTTAGTATTATTGTCTTTGTGAATGCATGTATGTATGTTGTTACGATATTTTTAATCTTGTACACTTGATTATAATTCATATGTTTATTTGTTGTTACGATATTCCTAAGATCGTCGCTACAAAACATGATAAGATTATTTATTTGTAATGATATTCCAAATATCGTACAACATGTATGGATCCACATAGGTTTGATTGATCATGTTCTGAGTCAAAAGTTGATTCAAACATCGCTTTTGTATGTGCGAATACTGTTACGATATTCATAAAATCGTACAATTAGTAGCAAACATAATAGATACGATTTAAATCAAAGTTGTAGCAATCGTACTTACAAAATGCATTATATCGATTACTACAAATACCTTACTACCAGGTTTTTTTAACAAAAGATATATAATGCAGAATACCTGGATAAATAGTAGCCAAAATGGAAAAAGTGTTTAATATAGCAAAATAACCCAACAATTGTTCAATTTTTTCACTCCAAATCCATCTCTATGGGGAGCGTATCTTCGGCGGTGCTGTTTGCATAGATGCTCCTTGCTATGTGGTGGCGATATGATTTGAGCTCGGCTGGATTCTTCAGACCCTTTTGTAGCTTTTTCTTTGATATAAACCGCTCCACATACTTCAATGAGTATAGACCACAGCTGACTTCATCCTCCTGCACGTAGATACCCTTCGCGTTTGCTCTTGGAAAACACAACGGCCACTGGGTGTAGTTCGGATTTGCTATTCCATGTTTTTCATAATAGCCAATCTTCTTCATGATTTGTGGCAGCAACCTGGCCATGGGCAAGAAGTGTTGGATTCTATTGTCTTTGTGGTGCTTCTCAAAGATAGATGACTTGGGGTCGTAAAGCCACAATTTCTGTGCTGCGAGATCCATGACAATTGTTGCCCAGTGGTTGCTGATGTAGGCAACCATTACAACCTAGAAGTGGATGCGATATAGAGGTACAGAAATAACATTAGTATTCGGGAATATGATAGTTCGATATTTTACAAATCGTACCACATTAACCCCATGGAATATGATTGTACGATATCTGGAAATATCGTAACACATTAACCGCATGGAATCTCATCCACTTAGCAAATAACACAGATTTGATGTACGAGATTAGCAATATCGTAACACATTAGCTACATGCATTCATATTCCTAATCTCATACATGACAGATTTCATGTACGAGATTAGGAATATCGTAACTTATTAAGCAATCTCATTCACTTGGCAAATAACATAGATTTGATGTAAGATATTAGCAATATCGTAACACATTAGCCACATGCTATCATATTCCTAATCTCGTACATGATAGATTTCATGTATGAGATTAGGAATATCGTAACTCAGTAGACACATGCAATCATATTTCTAATCTCGTAACTTATTTCTAATTTCATGTACGAGATTGCTAATATCGTAACTTATTAGACAGATTCAATCATTCTCATGTATAATTTTCGCATGATATCATAACTTTCAATTGTACGAAATTAGGTAACTCGTAACTTGTTACCTTTTCGCAGTTTATCCATGCTTTCATGTTCGGGCCCCAACGTGGTATTCTGCATTCGGCAAAGTGGACCAACCTTTTGAGCTCGTCTTTTGGAACAACCGCTTCTCTATTAACATTAAATAGCGAGGGTTCGTATAGGTCAATTCCTACCCTCTTTGCCTTATGCATTAAATCAAATACATCTTCCAGAGCATCCTACGAATACAGATGAAAGAACATCATAGTACGACATAACAAAATAAAACTTGAACATGATACGATATAACAAAAGTCATAACATCATTCAAGATGACATAGTTAGAGGATGTACGACATTTGAGCTATCGTCAAATTTCGTAGTACGATATTACAATTTATATAAATCTCGTAACTTCATATCAGCTCATAAAAGTTTATACTATGTACGATATTACTATAATCGTAACATACCATGAAATCAGTGGAGGTAATGATAACGTTCTCGTGAACGTCTCCCAAGGTGGCGAAGGTTGAATTGGCGACCATAACAGATGAGTAGCAGTTGATGTGATCATTGTACAACATATTTTCAGTATTTAACAAGTTCTCGAAGAACTCAGTGTCCACGGCCCATAGCAATCCGACATTCCGCCTGTTTTTGGTTATATTTATCAATGCATAATTTAAACTTGTAATATAAAATTTGTAAATTTAAAACTTACTTTTCAGTTTTTGCTTTCAAGAATGCTTCGAACCCATCACGCCTTGGGTGGACATTATCGACTAGGAATGGATTCCGACAAGCTGCTGATGGGTATTTCTGCCTAATGAGTCTGGCATTCAAATTTGGTGCATGCACTTATGGAGGTTGAACCGATGTCCCAGAAGTGGTCGCCGACCCCGTTGGCGGTAGCATTCGAGATCTTGTTGTTGTTGGTGTCACAGTATGCAACAAAGTCTCAGATCTGGTCGCCAACAAAGAGTCATATGCAGCATTCATCTGTGTGTCACTGACATCTTGTTGGGTACCATGTTGTGTAGGGTCCTATTTATAAGATGTTATATTAATATATGTAAGTAGAATGAAAGTGCATGTTACGATATTATCAATATCGTACCAGGTGTAGATCAAAACTTGGACCATCATCATTTGAAATATTAATTGCTGCGGCTTCCAATGCTGCTGCTATTGTCAATATTTTGTCATCATCTGTCTCGAGATGTTCTTGGTGGGAGCCAAGAATCTGTAAAGATGTAGCAAGCCAAATCAATTGTGCTATTTGCTGGTTACCTCTTAAACAAACTTGGTACGATATACATATTGTACTCGAATATGATACAGTGCTACGACATTTATGAATATCGTAGCAAGTTTGTTGATATTATGTAACGAAATTCATGAACATCGTAGCAATTGTTATGAAATTCGTACTAAGGGTGTAACGAAATTCATGAAAGTCGTACTAAGGGTGATACGAAATTCATGAAAGTCGTACTACGACTTTCAGTCATACCAATTACATGTTTAAAAGAGCATTATCCATTGTTGTAATTTAAAAATCACACATACAGGAAAAAATAAAACGAAATGTAAATGTTGTTTGTGAACCTCACACCACCATTAGATAGACATATTGAGAATTTTTATGCATGCTCTATTCCTCGACATGCACGTTCTGTACCTGTTCACGAGCATCTGCCATATCTTTCTCGGCTGCATCTCCCACATCCTTCTCGGCTACGCCCGCTCCTGTTGTTGCTGCTGTTGTGTCCGCTCCTGTTGCTGCTGCTGCTGTTAGTTCTGCTGTTGCTGCTGCTACTGGTGGTGGTGGTGCTGCTGCTTCATCCTCTCCATCCCCCGTTGCTTCATCTACATCATCCCCCGCTGCTGCACCATCCACATCCTCTAACTTCGTGTGCTACATCTCTTTTTGTTGTGCAGCAGGGTCTTGGGCAGGGGTGTGCTCGGATGTGGCCTGTGCAGGTCGATCGTGAGCAACTAGGTCTTCAACATGGTCTGGGGATGGTGGCAACATGTGCTTGGATGACTGCTGCTCGTGGTGCTGGAATGGTGGGGGCATGTTGTAGTGAAATTGCTGGCTCAGCCTGCCAATGTAATCATGTTCGGAAGGAGGAGGACCACATGCCTCAATCATCTTTTGCAACACATACTCTCCAAGTTCAGCCTTAATAGTCTGGAAGAAAGCCTCTGCCTCTAGCCTTGCGGGCTTTGCTGCAACCTCACCCGCGTAATCACCGATCTCCTTGATCAATGCAGCTTTGTCTGCATCAGAGGCACTTGTTGCAGCGGGTTCTTCAGCGGCATTATCAGTTGGCTCTTCATCATCATCACCCTCATCGCGAGGCCTTTTCTTCTCCTTGGTGTCATTTGCATCATAAGTGAAGGCAAATGGCCTGCCTTCAGGTTCATTCTCCAGGGATTTTCAATAGATAGTCTCAGACTCTCTGGTACCTGGTTCGAGCCGGGCTTTAAGATCCTACACGAGACATTAAACAAAGTTAGATGTGCAACGAATTCAAACAAATTGTATTATGCAGACAGAAATCAGTGTTAATTGATGTACGATATTACAAATTTCATACATCACTGAAATCAAACACAGTAATCCAATTCGTGTATATTGTACGATATTACCAACATCGTAACATCATACAGATGCAAACTCAAACAACTCGTATCATGTATAACAAAATTGAAGAATACGAAGTACGATATTACCAATATCGCACACACTCAATCTCAAGAAAATTCCATCGGAAATATATAAACTCAAGAACATGTACGATATTGCCAATATCGTAACTTCATACAGTTGCAAACTCATAAAACTCGTATCATGAATAACAAAATTGAAGTAAACGTCGTACGATATTGCCAATATCGTACACACTCAAGCTCAAGAAAATTCTATCGGAAATATGCGAAGTTAACAACTCGTAGCATGAGTAACAAAATTGAAGCTCAGGAAGTACGATATTGCCATTATTGTACACATTCAAACTCAACAACTCGTAGCATGAATATCAAATTTGAAGTAAGTTTTTACCTTTGCTTCAATGCCTTCTGGCATGTCGATGTTCTTGACATAATTGTACCTCAGGAATCGAGGTATCTTCTTCTTCTTCTCTTTACTCAAGCCAATCCTCTTGTCGAATGCTGGTAGAGCGCAAAAAATTCATGCCTGTAATTCCAACATATTGTGGGTGAGACGATTGTACGATTTTCATATAAGTCGTACTAGGAATAGTAGAAAACTTACCAAAAAGGCCAGTGTGTTTCCTTTCAAGTGATATCCTGGCGATGTTGCTCTAGGGGATCTCTTTTTCGTGACCTTGTTAATGTTATCCATCAGGGCCTGAAATGATATGCTTCCCCATGGAAATTCTTCCCACTCTTCCTTGTTCTCCAGTAGCACCCACATCCAGAACGGGATCTTATTCCGTGTTTGTTCAAACCCAAACACGTATTGGCAAGCTATCAGCAACTTTGCCATTTTAATGGCATCTTCAGCATCTTTGTATTGCTTCTCAATGAAAACAGTTTGTAGGTCGGATGTAGTGAGTATGGGGTTCTTGTTGAAAAATCTCTCATAGACTGAACCCTCGGGGAGAGCAAGGCGTGCATAGGGGTTGAAGGATGCTGGTCAAACTTGAGGCCACTCACTAATGCATACTCCGCTCTGGAGAAACGTAATATCTTCCCCTCAACTTTGAACCACAGTGCAGTGGTGTCCACGTTCGTGGCACTCTCATTTGGCTTCACCTGTCGGGCCAACATGTAATTCATTGCCAAGCCAGATCGTACATTGCAGTCGTCTAATCGCATGAAAGATCCTAGAGCCGACTTCTTGACTGCAGCCACTGTTTCGGGTCCAAAAAACTCCAGAACTTTGCGGATCCGGCCAATTAGGTCTTCGTATCCATAGCACTAAACTCTATGGTGTGGGGGTTTGGTCAATGCCGGCCTTACATCTACCCAGGCAACCTGTGAAACATGTAGATAGAAAGGCGTCAAAGATGATCTCGTGTACGAGATTGGGGAATATCGTGTACGATATTACCAATATCGTAACAAACTAGCCATATGCAAGCAAATTCACGTACGATTTTGGCAATAACGTAACATGCAAGCACATTCAAGTAGCAAAGGACACAGATTTCATGTACGAGATTGGGAAATATCGTAATACATTAGCCACATGGAAGCACATCCAACTAGCAAATGACACAGATTTTATGTACGATATTGGCAATATCGTAACACATTAGGCTCATTCAACCACTCACATTCATAACATCGTTGCATCTCAAATACGATATCGTAACAACATATAATCAGTTTCTGGCAACACACAGATTATATACACATGGAATCAATTGAACGCATGGATTCAACATACGATTTTACACACATTGCATGCTGAAATCTCAAAGCAATCACAACAAAATATATATTCAATCACAACAAAATCGGAATATATGCAAAGCAACTACGATATAATGAATCTCGTAACAAAATATATCAATATCGTACAATATCGATGAATGTCGTATCATAAACCCTAAATACGGAAGAAAATCGTAACAATTTGTGCAGATAACAAGCATCAATTTTGCAGATCAAGCACAATACCAGCAGCAAACGATATTTCATGTACGATTTTGATGATATTTATCCACAAACAAATAGTATCAAGCCCGCGAAATTTGAAAATTCAAAAAAATCGTACCAAAACCAGATTTTCACCACCCCCAAAACCAAATTCTGCTTTAATTATACATGAGAATCAAGTAGAAATTACCAGCATTTCTCCAAATGGGTCGTCGCCCATGTCCTGTGCTTCCGGCGGTGCCTCTTCTTCGACGATTTTCTGTTTTCTCTTCTTTTCGGCGCCGGAAGTTTTCCGGCGTTTTGACGGTCCTGCTGCTCCTGCCATCCTTGTTGTTGTGGTTGGTGAGGGGCTGTTGGTAGCAGTGGTTCGGCGAGAGAGGAGGAAGATAGATGGTGGAGGCGGAGAGACAGAGTTTTGCGGAGGAGGAGGAGAGAGAGAGATGGTGGAGACAGAGAAGATGTTGGCGGAGGTGGAGAATATGGTGGTTGCCGGAGGTGGAGAAGATGGTGGTCGACGGAGGTGGAGAAAACAATGGGGGAGGCGGTTGAAGGGGAGAGAGAAACGAGAGAATTGAATTTTAGAGAGAGAAAGTGGTGGTGAAAATGATATATATATATTAGGGTAATAAAAGGTAAAATAACCACCCACTAACTACTAAGGGTATTTTCGTCCCAAAACACAAAAGATGGCCTTTTTTATTGTAATTTAAAACCATGGCTAAAAGTATACTTTTTACTCTCTATATGGCTATTCTAGTAGTTAACTCTAATTATAATGTAGTCATAAATAAAATGAATTCAAATAATAGGGCCAATAGTATATTTCAAAAGGAATCAGTGGTGAGCCCAATCATGATTCACAATTTTAATTTTTGAATTAGTTTTATTTCTCTAAATGTCCACAATACGTGTTTGCAGATAAAGGATGTGAGATGTATTTTTGGTGGTGCCACCGTTTAGATAGCCCTCAACTTTTGCCCCCAATTCAACGTTGTCACTTTCGGGATGATGCAGTGGTACAATGGGCTCTTAGGTTATCTCCAATTCTTGGAGATAATTTAGGTGTCTCTAACTCCACTTTCAGCACTAGAAACAATTTAGATATATTTTTTTTTGTATCTCAACTGTTTTTAAATTGTCTCTAACTTTAATATTATAAAATTATAATTGTCCATTAAATAAATTCTGAAAATTATATTAACTAAAATTAAAAAAAACATTACATTAATACGAATAAAATAAAGCATTACATTAATTGAAGTAAAAAAAAATTACATTAATTAAAATAAACGACTATTCTTGTAGAGGTCCCAATCGGTGCCAAATTAATTAATAAAAATTGGAAAATTACATTCATTCAAATTAAGTAGAAAACAATACACTAATTAAGCCTCGTCGGCGTGTAGACATAAACATCGTCTGACAAGCCACGCTGACGAAAAGGGATTGTGGAGATCCATTTTCACAAGAAATGAAGAGATGAAGAAATGAGAGTGAAAGATTTGAAAAGTAGAGGACGATTAATTTGAAGAATGGATATTAGTGTGAAGAATGAGGTGAAAATAGTGGTATTTAATGATAAATAAGATTAAAAATATATATATAAAAAGAAAAAAAAAAGAAAAAAGTAAAAGTGAAAGCTCGAGACCGGCTCGAGACTTCGTGGCCTGCATCCCACCGTCTCCAAGGGAAGGGTGTCTTGAGACAGCCGTTGGCCATTGCAGAGAGCCTTAGGTTCAATCCTCACTAACGTCTCTATAGGTCGAGCTTGTCACACTTGTATTTAAAAGTATAGTTTACCTACCTTGTATGATTTACAGGCTACTGTACAAGGATGAGAATTTACCCAGTGCGCATAAAAAATAACTGATGCGGATTCCACGAATTAAAAAAAAATAACAATAATCAATGCACACCGAATATTGTAGTTACGGCATAAAATAATGCAATGGCAATAGGCGTACGAAAAAAAATAGGAGTATCATGTTGGTGCCATCGTGTGAATTAAAAAAAAAAAAAAAAAAGGAACTAAGCTTTGTAATTAATTGTGGAGCCAACTCGAAAGAAAATTACAACAAAATAAAGATTTGTGATATTGATGTTGCATTTTAAAACTCCCCAGGAAAATCAAATTATTGTCAAAGTTTATGATTTTTTGGCGATTATTCTTTTTCACACTTTACTCTATTTCATAGTTCTATGAATAACATAATTTACGTTTCATCAAAATCATAATTTAAGATGAATAGTGGAATTTGGATAACTTGGTACACAATTTCTAGGATGAGCCACTAATTTTTTCTTGGATCACGCAAATGCGTAGGCACTGATGTAAGTTATTAGTTAAGCTAAACTATTTACGAGCTACAATACAACTTTTACTAATGGAAAGTCCAAATTTATCAATAAAACATCACATTGTCTATTATTGGATGTCATCGAAGGAACTGACATTACATTATCTATAATATCAAACCCAGGGACGGAGCCAGGAACTAAATTATGATTGGGCGAAATTTCATTGAATAATTTAAAGATTTACTTATTTATTTATTAATAATAATAGTGAAAAAATAGGTCGGTTCTTGAAACATTTGCAATTACACAATAAAAAATAATTAAAAAAAATATTATCCAACCTTAAATATAAAAATTTCTGAAAACTTTACAATTGTACAAACTAATTACATAATGGAATTTATCAGTATTAAATTTAACCCATGATTTTTTTTTGAAATTAAATTCATTTATATATCATTGAGTCAATGTCAAAGTTTTGAGCAAATTTTTTTTTTTCCTCTTGATAAACATTCTGTAGAGGACTAGCTAAACAAAAATGTTAGTTTCGAGATTTACAAAAGAATGAAAACAAATTGGTTATTAGATTTTTGCGACGTAGGATTGTGAATTTTCATCTTTATTTGGGAATAAGGAAGTTCTTTTGAGAAGAAAAATGGAAAAACTTATAATTTATATCTTATTTATTTTTCTTTTCTCTCTTGTGCAAGTGTGTAAAGATGGAAGAGAATATTTTTTAATTACATTTACTATATGTTTCCTTGCTTGGCTGCAGAGGAATACTATATTATAAACTATTGGGGAGGGGGATTTGCATAATTAAACATGTGTATACAATGAAAAAGGAAAATTCTGACCGGGCGACGGCGTAGGGCCTTTGAAACCGTCTCTGATCAGACCGATTTGTAAGGCATCATATTGTCTAATATCAGAGATGTTTGTCAAAGAAATTGACATTATATCGTTTATAATATGAAACTATTTGAACTTACCATAAGGTAAATTAATATGCAAATATTTGAGACAATTTTATTCTCATAGAACCAATGATAACAAGGTTAATACAAAACAAGCTTTTTACCCACTTATTTGAAGTTGGTGCATTTAGAGGGGGGAGGATCCTCCACTCCGCTGTGGAGGAATCACAGCACCCCTGCAGTGTGGTTAAACGCTGCCGTTTTTATTACTTTTTCCTAAAATTCAATTTCCTTCATTTCTTCTAGCTAGTTTCTTTTGCTGTTTTTCTTTTTCTTTATCTTTAATTTCTGATAATTTTATTTATTCCTCAATTTCATTTGTTCTGGTTTCTCTTCTATGTTTTTAGATTCTTGTTTCTCTATATTTTTAAGATTTTAAAAATTTGATATTAATACATAAGTTATATACATCCCAAAAATTACTTTGTGTGAATAACAAACCTATTATGCGAGCAATTAAAAAATCTTAATTGAACAATACTCTAATTAAATAATAATAAATATTAACTGAGATTAATAAATTCTAATTGAAAATTAAAAAACTGTAGTTAAAAATAATAAACTACAATTAAAAGTTAATAAATTTTAAATAATATTAATAAAATATATTTTAAAATTTATAAATTCTAATTAAAGATTAATTTACTCTAATTTAACATTAACGAACTCTTGCTAGGGATTGATAAACGTTTAATCATTATCGATTAGGAAAATGCTATTTTCAAAGTTTCGAAGAGAAAAAAGGAGAAGAAAAGAGTTGCTTTGTTATGACAAAAATAAAAAATTAATTAATCCTTGGAAATTGAAACCATAACAAGAAAAAAAATGAGGAAGAAATTAGTGTTTTGGGTAAGTAGTTGAAACAACATCGTGTGGCCGCACTGCAGAGGGTGCTGTGATTCCTCTACGGTAGAGGATCTTCTCCCAACATGGAGTCTCATATATTTTTATATCTTAAATTATCTAAAATTATTAATAAGAGTAATAGTCTTAGGGGGGTGTATTTAATTCAGACTTTTATTGAATTTTAAAGACTTCAGAAGTTTGGGTGTATTCAATCCAGAATTCTGTTGGATTTCTGAAATCTGAGTGTATTCAATTCAGACTTATGTTGGACTTCTGAATTCTAGGTGTATTCAATTACGACTTCTGTTGGATTTATGAACTCTTGGTGTATTTAACATTCCATGGAATTTTAACTTATGGACTTTCGTTGGAGTTTCGTTGGAGTTTGATGAAGAAAATACGCTTGACGAAATCCAATCGATATCGATGAGATTTAAAATCCAATGCAACTCCAGCGCCAGGTGAGGTAGAGCGGTCGCTGGGGACTTCCAGTCGGCGCTGGGAAGACCAGTCTTGACATTCCTGCAGCAGTGTAGTCAGATAGAGTTTCAAGTTTCAATACCAATGGCCATTTTTTAGATAGACAGCACTGGGAGGAAAAAGATTCTATCTATGACCCAAAATCAGGTATGGACATCTAATGCAGGTACACTGAATGGCTAGTAAAAGATCCAAATAAAATGTATATTATCTGTTGTGTGTTTTTGAGGGAGAGGGAGAGGTCCCAGCAGGGGTTGGCTCTAGTAAGGGCTGGGATGATGGAATTCTCAACTCCAACAGAAGTCAACGCGAACTCCAACACAAATCTACGAAATCATACAAAACTCCATCTGAAATCCATAGACTTCCCAACTCCAATGAATGTTATGATTGAATACACCCCCTTAGTTCAATTAGTTACTCCCTCCGTCCCACTTGTAATTTAAGTACTTTTAGTATAATCAAAATTAAGTTACAGATGCCTCAATAAATCATTAACAATTTCTTTGATTTTCCACGTGTTGTCTGACATCTACAAATTTGAGGAGGGAAATTATCGAACTCCCTTTCTTCTGTGTTAAATTAAGGGGGGTGTATTCAATCAAGACTCTGTTGGATTTTTTTGGAGTTTGGAAAATCTGTGGAGTTTTGAAGTTGATTGACTCCGCGTGGAGTCGTGAGGAATTTCTGATGGAGTTCGCGTGAAATTTGAACGACTCTATTGGAGTTGAAGTCGATCGATTTCAACGCCGGCTGGACTTCAGCGGTCGCCGAACTTAAAGCCAGCTAACGCTGGGTGCCAGCCGCCGCTGGGCCAAGACGGGATAAAAGGTGATCGATTAACATTTAATGCAACTATGGTGATAAATAGATTATCAGTTATCTACTGCTTCCTAATCTTCTCTGCACTAGAAGCAGCAAAGCTCCTGACAAACCGATGCACCGGGGCCTCCACCAATCTTACTGATTCACAATATCATAGCCATAAAATCAATAACCAATAACAAAACCCATGAATTTAACTACACACGGAGAGATAAATATAAGGTTATATTCAGAAGATTAGAATTTCAGAGCACCTCACTTCAACAAATTTAACTTGATAGCAGTTTGTTATCAAACATAGAAGGCACGATCTTTTATTAATCATTTTTCCCGACATTATTATCAAGAATTTAAGAAAGCAGTACCTGAGTGTTGGGAAAATTAGTAAAGTTTTGATTGATTCCAAAACCAACTGATCCCAACCAAGTAGATGTTGTCATATCCTAATGTTAGTATTTAGGCTCGCTGTTTGAGAAATGTTCAGATTTTATCTTTACAGGACTCCAACTGAAGACGGCAACATGGCTATACTCGGATAGAACTTCAGATGGAAACTCAGATGTGGAACATCAGTTGTAAGAAAGACAACTGAGCATTCAAGCCAACTGTTCAGATGGAACATCGGTTGCAAGACTCAATCTGACAGATCGACAACATGAAATTCAAGACAGCTGAGGGTTCAACTATTTCTCTTTAGACAGAATGTCAGATGAATGTAGCGATCAGATGGAACATCAACTGAAGACCACTCGGATGAAGATCAAACGTCTCAACCGACTAACCAATGTTGAAAGACAAAGGTTGAAATTTGAATTTCAAATAGGAAGTCACGTGAAGGTTTGACGTTCTGTTATTACCTCATTTGGCCCAACACAAGGTTGTCTCAGAAGGAAAGCAGAAGTTCACAGTTGCCAAATCGGAAAAATCTGCAGAGATGAGAGACAACGGCTCCAAGACTCAATCTGACAGATCGACAACATGAAATTCAAGACAACTGAGGGTTCAACTATTTCTCTTTAGACAGAATGTCAGATGAATGTAGCGATCAGATGGAACATCAACTGAAGACCACTCGGATGAAGATCAAACGTCTCAACCGACTAACCAATGTTGAAAGACAAAGGTTGAAATTTGAATTTCAAATAGGAAGTCACGTGAAGGTTTGACGTTCTGTTATTACCTCATTTGGCCCAACACAAGGTTGTCTCAGAAGGAAAGCAGAAGTTCACAGTTGCCAAATCGGAAAAATCTGCAGAGATGAGAGACAACGGCTCTTCCAACGGCTAGTTGATCATCGCCGCCTATAAATAGAGGTATTCATTCATTCATCAACACACACAAGAAGAGACAGACGAGCGAAAGAACTACGATATACTGCGCACAAGCTAAACTGCAATTATTCTCTAAGAACATCACCAGCTGAGAGTTCATAGAGAGTCAGAATCTGTCTTGGTGTTTTCGATCTTAGTTTGAGTCTTCCTTTGTTCAAGCTTAGATCCTAGCTCACTTCGTTGATAGAGCTAGTAATTGGAAAACCCACTCTTTTACACATCCCCTAAAAAGGTTGTTAGGATCCTGCTCTTCCCGAAATTGAGTAGAAAGGTTGATAAGTACCCGCAAACTTATCTGTAAGGTTGATAAGTACCCGCAAACTTATCTGTACGGTTGCAAAGCCCGCGTAAGCTTTGTGGTAGCTGTCCTAAAGAATTTGGACTGAGTTGTGTGGACTCACAACTCCCCGTGGACGTAGGAGTTCTCTCCGAACCACGTAATCCCTTGTGCTTTTGTGTTTTGTGTTCAGTTACTTTCTGCATATCTAACTGTCCAACTAACCAGCACTCAAAACTGCATTTTTACATTTCAACTGATTTGGTTGTTGACTGACCTTACATCTGAGCGTGAGTTGTTTTATACGAGTTGTTTTTGTATCCACCACATTCGGCACAGCACCACTCTTCCAGCTGAGTTTTCTTACTCAATTGTGATTCCAGCTGAGTCTCATTACTCAGTTGTGATATTTTTCGGGGGTTATTTTTAAAATTCCTATCTGGTGTATTCCTCCCCCCCATACACCAGAACTTGTATCGGGACCATCACTGAGAAAGCACGAGTTGGGGAATTTAGAGAGTCCTGCGACTCCAAACAGAGGCGCCGGCGACGGTGCTGATATAACATGAGGTGGCAACTCTGAGAATAGTTTGCTGGAGTAGGAGTGCCATTTTTCTATTCAATAACTCAAGCCGAGGGCCAAATAGAGCCAAATAGAGCCCAGCCGGCGCTGGGTCCCAGCCGAGGGCCAAATAGAGCCCAGCGATTTCTGGGAAGGGGCCGACGCTTGTTGTTCATGGAATCTCAAATTCTCGTGGTTCAAGGTCGGAATTCGTTCAGTACAAAAATTACTTGAAATCACGTTAAATTCCATAAGACTCAACAACTTTAGAAAGTCAGTGGAGTTTTTTTTATGGAGTTTAAAAAATCATGATTGAATACCACCAGATTTTAAAAGAATTTGAAAATTCTAAATTGAATATACCCAGACTTCCAAACTCTAAAAAAATCCAAGTCTTGATTGAATACACAACCTAAAAGCAAATAATCCTAGATATTTTTGCTGTCATTCATATTTCAATTTCAACACACATTCGCTCTTCATCTTCACTTATTTCCTCCACTCCACTCCATCTCTCCTGCGCGCTCTCTCTCTCTCCCCCCAATTTTGAAGGTTGTACATGAATAGCTATGGCGTTTGTTGATTATGCAATACCACACTGTTGAATCTTTTGCGCTTTGTCGTTTCCTGTTTCTTTTTTTCTTTTCTTATCGGTATGAAATTCACTCCCATGTGACAGAATGGATGAATTGAAGGCAATGGACGCGGAGCAATTGAGGGAGTACGGCCATAAGATGGTTGACTTCATTGCTGATTATTACAAGAACATCGAAAACTTTCCCGTTCTTAGTCAAGTTCAGGTATTGAATTTTGCAATTTGACGTTGGAGTGTTACTCAAAGCATCTGTTCCGTGATTCTATTCTGCAGCCTTATTTATTTAAGCATCTTGAACTAAAGAACTATAGCGAAATGATTCATAAACGAGAAAGATGACTTAGGAGGAATCGATTCTTTGCTGATTGGGTTACTTGTTGCTTCTTTAGATTAGGATGATGCATTTTGTTTATTTCCTTTATGCAGCCTGGTTATCTGCGTGAGCTTCTGCCAGATTCTGCTCCCCTTCGCCCTGAATCATTGCAAGATGTTTTGGATGGTAACAGTTTGAGATTTATTCTCTCACTCTCACTAATTTATCCATTTGAGTATTGAAAACGTAGCTAGTGCAACAGTTGCTATTTGAGATTTCGTACTTACTAATTTATCGTTGGGGATCAAA
Organism: Schizonepeta tenuifolia; assembly: GCA_029490685.1. Lineage (NCBI taxonomy): Eukaryota > Viridiplantae > Streptophyta > Magnoliopsida > Lamiales > Lamiaceae > Schizonepeta > Schizonepeta tenuifolia. The sequence continues at coordinate 76,832,195 of CM055957.1, read as the reverse complement.
TGTAGCTACTAGCTAGTGCAAATGGTTGTAAACTGCACAAGTTCGTCTCAACTGCTTGGCGAATATTGATTGAGGTAGCATTTACCAATATCATTTTCTCTGCAGATGTTCAGTCGAAAATATTACCAGGAGTAACTCATTGGCAGAGTCCCGAATTCTTTGCATATTTTCCTAGCAATAGCAGTGTTGCCGGTTTTCTAGGCGAAATGCTGAGTGCTGGCATAAACATGGTTGGATTTAGTTGGATAACTTCTCCGGCTGCAACGGAGCTTGAAATGATAGTTATGGATTGGCTTGCGAAAGCACTCAAGCTACCTGATGAGTTCCTTTCAACAGGTACTGGCTGCAGTTTGTTCTGATGTTTTAGCTTCATTTCTATTATGTGTGTTTATAATTCTGATGCAGGAGTGGTGGCATCAGAAAATCTAATAAAATTATGCTCTCCTAGTTTAGGATGGTGGAAAGAATAGGATCGTAGTCTCTGAGTTATCAGAAGAGGAAACGTAAATTGAAACATCTTGCTATATGATATGACTAAAAATAACAGCAGCAGAATTATTGGTTGAAATATATGTCCCTGCAAGGCATGAGATGTCTGCCGCAACTGATGTACTGCATTTATGAATACCATAAGTGAAACAAGTTTATGTCTAAAAATAGTCTAGTCATTACCAAAACCCTTCAGTCTCTTACCAAGTTTATTAGGCCAAAAAGTGGAATTGGAACATTTCACTCTATTCATTTTAAGCCTGTAGAATGTCCTTGGACTTACAGTATTCATCCCCACAATAAAAATTAAATCATATGGCTGGGCGTGGGACAGGCAATAGCAATTAAGTCTCTGCTTGAAATGATTTATCTTGTTCACTTTTCTCGCCGATAGCATATGTCGCATTTACTTTTCATGGCCCATAAACGTTTTTTTTTTTTTTATCGATGTACGAAAGTTTATTCGTTTGATCAAATTTCAAAGCACTTGTTTTTACTTGGAAAGTTGTTTGTGGCTGGGATTGGTGTCTCAGGACAAGGTGGTGGAGTAATACAGGGAACTGCAAGTGAAGCAGTACTAGTTGTGCTTTTGGCTGCTCGAGACCAAGTACTGAGAAGGGTTGGGAAAGATGCCACTGGAAAGCTTGTGGTCTATTGTTCCGATCAAACTCATTCAGCACTACAGAAAGCCTGCAAGGTGGATTTTGATTTGTATTCGCCAATGAGACTGTCTTACAGTATCTTGACATTAGATATTTATTCAGGTCTTACAGAATATAAATATATCAGCCTTGGTAAATCATTTTATCCGTGGTTCACATTTTAGCTTTAAATCTATCTGTCTATGGTACTTGAAGCTGCAGATTTTTTTGGATAAAGCCTTCAGTTTGATAATAAAAAATATGCAACCTATATCCGTACCATTTTCGTCCGGGGTAGCATTTTTTTATTTTTTTATTTTAACGCTTGTTGGTACGTTGGTTCTTACTTTGGCTCTTTCTGGCAGATAGGAGGAATCTACCCCGAAAACTTCCGTCTTTTGAAAACAGATTCTTCTACTGATTTTGCTCTTTCTCCTGAATCACTCAGCGAAGCGATCTCTCAGGATGTAGCATCTGGTTTAATTCCCTTCTTCTTGTGTGCTACTGTAAGGAAACTAGGAAAACATAAAATTTCAGTTCCTTGATATGCCTGCTTTGCATGTACTATTACTTCGTCATTTTATTCAGTGCAAAGTCTTTTTAACTTGCTTAGTTCTTTTGAATGGCTAGTTTCTTTTAACTGATTCAAATTTTTGTCATATGGTTTTACTTCGATTAACCACTCTTGATACTTCTTTGGAGTGATGCTCTGTATCTTTGCGGATTGTATTTTTGTCATAAAATCTTGATAGTGAATAACTTTTTCTTCTCAACTGAATTTGCCTCTCTGTCTCTAGGTTGGCACTACATCGTCAACGGCTGTGGATCCTCTGCCAGAACTGGGTAAAATTTCAAATGTGAGCTTCTAGTAGAGATTGTGGCACATTTCTAGATATCATGCAACATGGCCATGTTGATGACTTTGCCGTAAATCTTTTGAAAGCTAGAGTTTGTCAAGAAATATAATAAAGTAGAAATTCACTCCACTGATATATCTGTATAAATTCTTATGTTCCTGACTTTGTAAAGCTCTTTTGATTCACACGTGTGGACAAACAGAGTAATGGGCTATGGTTTCATGTTGATGCTGCTTATGCTGGAAGTGCTTGCGTCTGTCCAGAATTTCGCCACTATATTAATGGCATTGAAGGAGCCAACTCATTTAACATGAATGCTCATAAGTGGTTTTTAACGAACTTTGACTGTTCGGCTCTTTGGGTGAAGGTATGTTCGTGAATTTACAATGGAAGGTTTAATCAATTTTTCCTAATTTCTTAAATTTTCTTATCAAAATAAAATAATCGTCCATCCAGAAGGAAGTGTCAAACAAGAAGAGCTGACAAGTCAGCCGTATTTTTTACCATTGAGTAGTTCATCTTAGTTGCAAGAATTATTTTGTCTTTTACAAAAAAAAAAAGAACCAAGATTTTCCTTTTTGTCTCGGGAATTGCATCAGCTTAGGAATCAGTTATTTCGTTCATTATTTGATCTGTTTCTATTCATTTCCTGCTATGATGTTGAAACTAGTGAAGTTTGGTGACGATTATTATTGTGTTGAAACTCGTGAATGGGGAATATTTTTGCTGTAGCCAACTTGCAGTTATGATTATATAAAGTTGTTTGAAATATCATCACTCTTTGAGTCTTGATATTACATCTGCGGATCTGCATGCTATTTTAAATTAGCTTGCTCTTCAGATGAAGTGAGGGTTGTTAACTGAACAAGATCCTATATATTTTGCATACAAAAGTAGTTTTCATAGATTGGGTTTCCTCCATTATTTTCTTTAATTCTGATCAGATCAGTTTTTTTCATTGTCAACCAGGACAGAAGTGCTCTAATACAATCCTTATCAACAAATCCTGAGTTCCTTAAAAACAAAGTGAGTAGTAGATTTCCCTCGAGAGTCTATACTTAAACTTTTTTGATATAGTATAATAATGTATGTTTGCAGAAGTGAGAATTAAAAATTTCCACCTTTTCAAGTGTATGAACCTTTTCCTCGTCAAATATGTGATCTAATATTTCTAGCTGGCTATTCAGGCTTCTCAAGGCAACAAGGTTGTGGATTACAAAGATTGGCAAATCCCATTAGGACGCAGGTTCAGGTGGGTCATTGCAAGAAATGTGTTCTGGATCATGAATAATCTTATCCCATAAATGCAGTAACCGTTGATTTTACTTAATGATCATGCCGTTTTATCATTTTAAATGTGTGGTGTCTTAGAATATCATGCATGCTGCACATATTGCATCAATAAACCGTAGTAGCCGTTTTTTTTAATCCTGATTTTATTCTAATACGGTGTTCCTATGCAGATCTCTGAAACTATGGATGGTATTGAGACTTTATGGGTTGGAAAATTTGCAAGCTTACATAAGAAACCACATTGAATTGGCTAGTAAGTTTGAAGAACTTATCAACCTTGATCCAAGATTTGAGGTATGATACAAATCAATTAGCTTGATTGACTACATGCACAACTACTTTGTTTCAGCATACCGATTCATGTTATACTCATGGTCTAATAGGAAAGATCTCTCCAGAGGTTTTATCACATCTTTCTGAGAGGCTCTGCATATGTCAAACTCAATGACTTCGAGATTGTTTGTTACCCGTTTTTTATTTTTTTCCTTCTGCTTGGGAGAATAGGGCATTAGATGAAGAATGGCATCTTAAGTGTTTCTTAGGAGCTCTTCCTAAAATTATTTTGCATCATTATGCGTGTTGTACTCTTTGTTTCCGATAACTTAATAGGATGATAGAAAATGATAACTCGCTTTGCAGAATATCATCATCTATATTAAACTGGTTAAATTTTCAGGTTGCTGAAATGATAACTCGCTTTGCAGAATATCATCATCTATATTAAACTGGTTAAATTTTCAGGTTGCTGCTCCTCGTAGATTTTCTTTAGTTTGCTTTCATCTGGTGTCTGCAAAGAACAATGTAGAGCATGCTAACCAATTGAACCGTGAGTTGCTGGAGGCTGTAAATTCATCGGGGAAACTCTTCATCTCTCACACGGTATTTTCAATTTATGTCCTATACCCGCCTTACTTTAGATTAGCATTTGGCTCGACTCAGTTTAATTTTGTTATTTGATATTTAGGTCCTATCGAACAAGTATATACTGCGGTTTGCTGTTGGGGCGCCGTTGACTGAAGAGAGGCACGTGGTTGAAGCTTGGAAAACATTACAAGAAAAGGCTTCTTTTCTGCTAAATGAAGTCGTAGCGTAAGGTTGTCTTTAAGCTTCTAAATGTTACATTTCAAAATTCAAATGCTAAGATGACTATCATTCTTCACCCATGTATTGTTTTTCAGGCATTCATTAACCTTTACCACACTCTTCAGTAAATGAAATCTGCCAAAACTTGTGAAAAAATTGTCTCTACAGTAGATGTTTTACCTTCCGGTCGTCTTTCTTATTGACATTTGACATGCACAATTCGGAGAAATCACTTTTAAAGGCACACGTCTGTTCAAAGTAATACTCCTATATTTCATTTTCAACTGGTTCTTCAAAACCCATTCAAGAAATCAAGGCTCAATTCTTAAAACGAATATTTCAATCGGCAAATAAGTAAGCTATCAAACATGTCAGATAAAAAAGATTAGCATAAAACCACTCTCCCATATAAAGATACCAGTATATACAAAATAATTCGACTGGAAACGATCTTCAAGCTATAATTATGCTGTGACCAAAAAACAGTGTTAGTATTTCCGCAAAGTATTTAGCCACTCACAAAAATTTAAGACTCAAGAATTGTGGGGATTTCCAAAAAGAAAATACCCCTCCAAAAAATGGCGTATGCTGCTTGAATTGCGACGAGCACACGGTATTCTTTAGTAAAAGGCGAAAGAATAGTTCGCTATGTGCTCAACGCGCAGCTGCGTGAATTATTCAAAATGCATACGTCCCAATTTATATAAGGCTTGTCTCAGCTCTCTTCATTTTATTTCCGATGTGGGATTCCGCCTCCTACTTTTAATAGTCATTATAAGCTAGTGAATATGTACATTTATTGTCTTGCTCGCCTCGAGAAAAGCATGTTGTTAGTCATTATCTCCATTTAAGCCGATTCATTTTAGTCTTTTCCAAAGCAGCAAAGTTTTGTTTGAATAATGAACTTGCTTGCTTTGAAATCAAAAGTAAGAAAATACTGTATGTGGTTGCACCTCTCTTCTCCGTTATTTATTCTCTACAAATAAATTTATACTGCTATATACGTTGTTTTTTTTTTTTTTTTTTTTTTTTTTTTTAAGATTTTATGAATCTGATACACCATAGAAGTGCATTCGAGGGCTGAAATTAAATTGAAGGGTTGTAGTTTTGGAGTCCGTCTGAGTTTAATTTCTAAATAGACAACCAAACAGTAGTTTTAAATCTACATGTAGATCTCCAAATTCCCAGTTTCAAGTAGGTGGAGTAGAAATCGCTCTTTCGATTTTATTTTGATTATCAATATCATCATCAACTAATTCCATTTTCGTGGGTAAGTCATTAAAATTATATTTTACGCAACTTTTATGTTCCACCAATATAAGTCAATATATTATTGTAGTTTATACTACTAAAAGTTCATATTTTAACTCAAGATTGCATTGAAATTAATTCATCCAGATGATAATATTTTGCAATAAGAAATTTAAATAATAAAATTACAAAACCAACCATAATAATATTTGAATTACATACACCTCAACCAAAAGAATCGAAGTGGAGGATTACATAGAAATTATAAATAAATGAATCGTAGTGTTAAAATTCAATTATAATTAATCAATATCCATCTGGATGATAATTATATGAAACCAAAGATAATATAAATGTAAATAATAAAATAAAGAAAACTACCTAACATAATACTCCACAAACACAGTGAAATCCCACACCTTCATAATTTAATAAAATTTTAACCATAATAACATTTGAACTATAGCATGTCTAGAAATATATTTAAATTGTATTGGGCGTGGGCCGCGCGAACGCAGGCTCACAATATAACAAATTATGACGTAAGCTCGACCACTTGGGCCGACTTTAGGCGGGCACCCCTCCTAGGTGCAATGGAGGCCACCAACCTAAGCCATGGGCCTTAAGGATCATCCATTGACTCCGTCCAGGTAAGTATGTTATACAATTTTATTTCTTCCCTTTATCTAACTCATAGTCGCATACACCATCTACTTCCATTCCGATGTGGGATATCATATTTTATTTGATTTCTCTTATTATTCATTTTATTTTGATCCCTTTAATTTTTTTTCCTCTTCTCATTATTCATTTTATCCAACTGCTTGGGTTGGTGACTTGGCGTTCACAATATGATCGGCCAATTTCAGATGAGGTTAAGTATTTAAGTTGATCATATAATTTAATCTAAACTCATTCAGATATGGATTGTTTTAAGTTCCATCGACTTCATTTATTCTTTAACTCTGTCGACACTAGACACTAATCTCATTTTTCTTCAGCTTGGGTCCTGGGACATGGGAACAAATTTGACAGTGTTATGTACATACACAACATGGACAATACAAATGCTGTAAAAAAATGAATGTTGCGAAAAAAAATATTAGAAACTAATTATATTCAATAAAAATTAATTATTTATGCCGTTAAAATAACTAACTTTAAAACTGACCATGGTAGAAAATAAAACTAGTAGTATAAGGAAAACTATGGCCATGATTATAAAATCATCATCACCATTTGATGGATCAATCTATGCAGTGCTCGTCAATTACGATGGAATTAGTCCCGATGGTCGAGCAATATCCTTAAAACACTATCTATTGATTTTGGTGTAGCACACCACCCACATAATTTATCTTTTTGACAAATGTGACTACTCGATTGACACAAACGATCGTTATGATGATATTCGACCTAAATAGTACTAGTATCGTAGCCCGTGCAATGCGCGGGGAGCACTTTGTATATCTATTTTACTTAGAAATGAAAATATAAATATTAATGGAATTACGATATACAAACAATTTAAAAGTAAAAATACAATACAAATGATATTCTCTCTGTCGCTAAGATAAAATAATAAGAATATAGTAGGCTCCATTATTGAAGGTTAAATATGTTTATTTAGAAAGAGGACATTCCAAAAAGATATAAGTAATGGGTTTTGAGTACTACAATTTTTTTTTTCAAGTTGTAAAAACAGAAAGCTACTTTCTAATATTTTAGATTAAAATCCATTACTTAATTACTCCGACAAAATGTAAATTATGAGACTTACCTGAATTCAGAAATGGAAGAAAAAATTATGAAAATTGAAAAAGTCTAAAACGTAGATTGAAAATAAAAAATTAAATTTACATATTTTAAAATATTTCAAGAAAACTTGAAGAGGAATTTACATTAAATCTGCATTTGATAAATTTATGGCAAATAAAACTGATTTTGTTAAATAAATAAATATGTTTAAATATTGATATTAGTATCACTACAGAAGTTAGTTAAAATTTTTGTTAGTCGATCTTTTGATCCATGTTCTCATAAAAAAATAAAACTGCTTCATATTTATAGGAAATAACTTCTTAATTGATAGTCAAATTGATTTTACAAGACTCAAAATTGATTACAATTTCACTCTCAACACTTTTGTTTTAAATAAACTAAAATACATAAATAATACTCCTATATATTATAAACAAAAGGATAAATATTAAATATGAGTATTGTACAAAAATAATAGAAAGTGTTCCTCAATATTGGTGCATAAAATGAAATCTCCTTGAAAATTCGATTATGAATAATAATTGTACTTAGATATTTTGATAATTTACAACGTTTTAGCAAATTCTGCATTTGCACACAATTTTAAGATTTTGGTTTTAAAAATCAACACCTTTTAATTTTTCTCGAATTTTCCCCCACAACCAATTTCCCCCAAGTTAGAAGTGATGTGGGATCTCGGAATTACTTGTTGGATGTTAGGTGGCCCAAGTCGACAAAACGATGTCGTTTTACATAAATAAAAAATTAAATAAAATAAAAAATATTTCATCTCATTTTTTTCAATAAAGAAATAAAAAATTAAATAAAAACAATAAAGAAAAGAAAAAACCCACCCACTCGTCCCTCTTCTCTCTCACTTGAAGAAAATTATACTATATTTTTACTCTACAAATATATATTTTTACTCCACATATATATATTTTTAAAATTTAAACTTTTATAATTTATTAATTTATTTGAAATTCATAAATTATAATTTATATATCAAATTAAAGATCTCATAAAGATCTTTAATTTAAGATGCATCTTCGCTATATTTTAATTAGCCAAATTAGACGAATGTTAAAAAGAAGATAAAATAGAAGAGAGATAAAAAGAAAAAGAATAAAAAGTTGCTTCAATTTCGTAAGAAAAAAATTGGAATTGGTCAAAGTTAATCAAGATTGGTCAAAATTGATTTTAAGATTTTTTTTTTCTCACCTAATTTTTGTTTTAATATAGATATATAAATATGAATACATGATAACAATCTGCTTAGGGAGAGTTTGGTGTATCTATACGAATTAAGGCATATAGATTACGTTTTGATACCTTTTACAGATTAACTTAGATTAATATTCCATACTTGTGTTTGATACTAGTAATAGTAATGTTTTATTCTCGTTTGGTAGTCAATACAAAGGGATAGATAAAGGAGTTCAAAGACACAAATGCCCAATAATTCAACGTGAAACAGACCTGCGGCTAAAAAAATGTTGAAATCAAAGCAGTAAAATGAACTTCCAATTTGCAAATCGAAACATATAAATATGCGGAAACCCTAGCTCTCAAATCGTAAACTCACAAATAATAGGAACGAATCTGATGAATCCAAACCCTAGCTGACAAATAATAGGAATGAAAGAATACAAATCCGATGAATCCAAACCAATTTCTAAAGTTTAGGTTCTTACCGTTCTCCAGAATATCTTCGATCTGCTTCTGAAATCGTCGAAACTCGATAATAGATAGGTGAAGAAGTAGGTGGATGAATTTTTGACCTAAAGAGAGATTTGAATAAAAAAGTTGGAGGGCAATTAAAACAGTGTAAATCTTTTCTTGAAGTCTGGAAGCGGTCTCGGAGGGGGGAGTCGCGAGACGTTTTACGGAGTGAACAATAATTTTTCACCGGGCCATGTCTTTTTGTGCGCTACTCTGAAAACATGTAATGGGCACCAAAACACTTGGAAAGTCTATGATACCTTTGCTAATCTGCACTAAACGGGGGCACCAAACCCTCCCTTAGTATAGGAACGTGTGTTAGTGGGTAATTTGATATGGTGGTGTGTGTTAGTGGGTAATTTAATATAATTAATTATTATTAACTATCCTGATTGTTTAGTACACGTTTAAAAAGAGAGCAGTAATTGATAGATGTATACTTTCTCAGTTCTATGTTTCTTTGTGATTTTAATATTAATATTTGTAGGGGATAAATCCTACTACTCGGAAGACGTGGATGACATGGTTGATAGGGCACTAAGCAACCTATCACAAGTAAAACACGTAAGAGTCCAATGGAACATCGGAGGGGGTGTAGGCCAATGGACCTCCGACGCTCAAGTAAGTTATATCGGAATAACAAGATGTAAATAAAGAAAGTAATCGAATAATAGTAAAATGCAATAGTAATGGATTCTAAGATGTCCGGGACGTCCGGATGGTGATGATTGAGAATAGGAGTGTTAGGAGGGTAGGTGGTGCCGATGGATCCGATGACCTAAAATAATAGAGAGTAAGAGAGAAATAGGATGGCGGCGGATAGGGCAAGAGATGGAGTAGAGAGTGAGAGTGCGAATGATTCGATGGATTAGTCGGACGTAGTGGCCGTCTATTAATCCTGACCACTTAGTCGATTTAGGGTTTTCTTTATACCATAGCCGTCGGCCTTATCCGCCCACCATCTTCTCTTTAGACGGTTCCGACTATAGCGGGAAGATGATTATTTGACTTATTCATCAGTGTGTCATGTTAACTTATCCGGATATCATGGTCGGTTATGCCGACGCATCTTGTTAGGCCGTTGGACACCCCTGAGTCGGATATGGGCTCCTTAGCCCAATAATTTAAATAAATTTATATTGGGCCAGTCCGTATAGTCTGACATACTAATTGGACCTATTTAACAAGTTTTGTAAGAAGACGAATTTTGTCCACTACAGTTTATCCCCCAGTCTCTAGTTAAAATATTTTAACTAGAGAGTTGTAGAAGTCAGATAGGTCGATATTGACAATATACACACATGTGCACATGCATATATACATAAGGGAACTAATGTAATTATACTTGTTTTGGCATAAACTTACAATTCGTATAGTGAAAGCATTTGGGCTATTATTTTATGAAAAATGTAAAGGCCAATTAGGCCAATAGAATGTAGTTGGGTCGAATAATTGATTGAGAATCGCCGGTTCATCAATCACTTGTTCTCATAGGCTTTAAGGGTAGACATGGCCAATGCGTCCAATAGTAATATAAATACTTGCCACTAATGCCAATATGGCCAATGGTGCCAATACGACAACCAAGAAAAAAGGGATCGAATGTGGTTGACTAAGCCGACGCATCTGGTGCGTCCGATACGTCCAATGGAGCAAGTGATTGTACGAATATTCAACCCTTTCAGTGAGGCCGATAGTGCCGACGCTTCCACAGGAAAAGGAAACAGATTTTGTTGCTAATTAAAAGTAAGGTTAGATGCTGCTAGCGCGTCCGATGGATTTTGTATACGTGATATGGTGTGGCCAATGCATCCAATGGAATTATTGATGTGTATAAGTATTTAACTTTTCCAATAAGTTCGATAGTGCTGATGCTTCCAATGATTCCAATGGAATGAGTGATGTGTACAATACCCAATCTTTCAATCTTTTCAGTGAAGCTGATAGCGCCGGTATAGCAATCGAGAGGAAGGGGTCGGACATGGCTGATGAAGCCGCTGCATCCGATGCTTCCAATGGAATTGATTCCGATGTCAGACAGCAAACGAAATAAAGAAAGGCGGGGAGTGGTATCGCCGACGAGTTTAGTGGTTCTAGTAAATTTGACGACGACAGTAGAGCTTTGCTCGTTATATCCGGTGAGGCCGGTTAGGAAGCCTGAAAGCGCATAGTTGCTGTTGAGTAAAGGAAAGTGAATGAGGGAAGTCGCCGGCGAGTTCGGTGTGTCCGTTGGCGTAGGCGACAGTCATGGCAATGTACACGAGCATAGATATGGTGGCAATTGTATCCTTACTTTTTATTTCAAATCCAAGAGAAATCATTTGTTTATCTTTATGAAGCCATTACTGAAGAGTTGCAGCAACCAAGGAAGATAAAAAAGACGATGGGATAATTTGACAGCATTTCTGTCGTGTCCGGCGTGTCCGACGGTGCCAGATAGAACGGTGGTTGTGATGTGAAGCTTAAGCTGACGATGGGTAACAAAGAGAGGGAGACGATAGAGCGTCTTATCGGTCAATGTTGTCACGTCTACTGCGGCAACCGTCATTCATAATAGTTACGAGCTAGTGGATCTCGATAAAGCTCATACGAATACCATCCCTACGGACTAGCTGATATGATGCGTGCTAAATTGGTAGTTCTTAATCTACTAATGGAATAACTTGCAATATTTAATGTCGGATATCCCTCTAAAATGAAATGAAGTACAAAAGCTTGCGGAAGCCATTAGCGACAAGAAGTTATTCTAATTTCTAAATAAACGATTAGTTTCACTATAAATCTTAAATTTTAATACTCTACGATGGAGACTACTCAGAAGTATTCTCACGTGTTTGCATAAATCAAGTAAATTAAATACTAAAATTCTTTGGGGTAGATTTATCTATAAAGTGGAGAGATTTTTACCATTCTTCCACTGCACTTTTACTTTATTTTGAAAAGTTTTGAGGTTGTTCTGGAAACTTTTCTCATCCAGTAGAATAGTGAGGGATAAGAGTCGTATTATTCATGTTGTTTAGATCATAAGTGGTCGGGTTGGTCGAGAGTGTCGGTGCTTCCAACAAGGTTGGTTACCTTACCTTTACTTATCCACATGTCTGTGTAGGTTGTAGCCCAATGGTGTGTATTTTTAGATGTCTCTTATTTTTAGCATGTAAGTGGTGATGATAAAGTTCATCATGAAGCAGAGTGTAAAGCTTTTTATTTCTCGGAAGCTCGTAGCCACAGAGATAACTTTTAGAGGGTGAGAGTTTTGAGTTTGAAGCAGAGGGGGAATGAAATCCTAGAGAGAAGTTTTTTTCAGCTCCATAAGGTTGGTTTTTATCTTCATTCTTTATTTTTCGAATGTTCTTCGCGTTCTTCATAGTAAAAGCATGAAAGTTAGTTGTAAATTTTAGATTCCTTGATAACATATGTTTTTGTTTGATCTTTCCTAGTAGTAAAAGTTAGGAATTTTACTGTTTAGCAAATGTATGCAGTGTTACAATCTGTTAGTTATGGTTGTGCCGATGGATCTTGTATTACTCATGTGATAACGAATCTTTTGCATGTTAGTCCAATAAGGCCGGTATTGCTTATGCGTCGTCTCCAGCATGCTAGAGTATATGTTTTTTTTATCATGATAAGTTATGGACATTTTGCATGGTAGTTCAGTGAGGCTGGTGGCCGATTATACCTGTGCCTAATTATGTTGTTAATTTATACTCCAACATGTCTTACTTGTTCGGTGGGCTAAAACTTAGATGGTATCTTTGTTTTTAGGTGATGTTGTTCCATAATCGGAGTATTGTCATTGGATCATCTAGTAGAGCCGATAGGCCTTCTAGTGAGAATAGTAGTGATGATGATGTTCAAAGTAATATGATTCCGGAGGGTCTGGTGATTTGTGGTAAAGATATTACCAAGTCGATTACGGGTAGTGTGGCTACTAACATACTTCTCCCTTATGTCAATTATCCTACCAAGCTTAGGGAAGATCATTTAGGTTGGGCTAGGTCGAACTATGGAGTTCCAATACATAGTAACTTAAAGCTTCTGTTGTCTGTCTGAAGGCCGATTGGTTTATTCCAGGATATGGGTGTATGTACATGATGTTTTTTGAGGTAGTTGCTCGATTTCCATTGCCTAGACTAGTGTTGGAGCTCTGTAACCATCATCGAATACATCCGAGCCAATTGATGCCAAATGTCTGTCGTGTCCTGATAGGGGTACATGTCGTTTGCGAGTTGCATAATATTTATGATTTCACTTTGGGGGATGTACTATATGCATATTCTTTGGCTGAGTCTGTTGAAAAAGGGAGATATAAGTTTTTCAAGAGACAGGGCCAGCATTTGGTGGTAGGTTTGTCTGAGGGCGATAAGTCTGGATGGAAACATCATTACTTTTATGTCCCTAACGGGTCGTTGGGAATTTCAGATTATAAAGATATTCCGCCTTGTTGGTCTGTTGTTGGTAAGTGCTTCCATGTCCGAGTAGTTTTACTTCATACTTGTATGCTTCTATCATATTATTTTATACTAACTTTTTCTTTTTATGTATCCTTGTAGATTTGAAGGATAAGAACTTCCTAGTGCGCGGCGAGAGCAATGAGAAGGTCGACCGGTTCTTTAGCTATCCGGAGGAGGATCGCCATTGTGGATTACTCTTGACCGAGCAAACTCTTTACCCCACCAGCCTTTGGGATAAGAGATATGTTCGTCCGCTTCGTAGGACAGATCTAGTTGCGCCTGCTACTCGAGGTGAGCATGATCTAGCATTTATACGATACGGTCGCGAGGTTTACGATTATAACTTTATTCCTACGGATTCGAATGATCCTGGCTTAACTCTTAATGATCGAGCTTGGGTGATAGATATTGTAGATAACATGTATCGTATCACACCAAAGAGAGGAAGAGCTGCGGCCGCGCCTCGGAAAGATAAACAACAAGCCATCGCGACTCATTTCGGCAAAGGAGGGTGAGTCGATACTGCCGACGCCCTTCCACTTCTTACCCCAACATAAAGAAGAAAGAGAGCATCCCAAGACGTTGTATCCGATTGATGAACTCATATTTATGTCCATTTTTTCGTGTCTTTTTATAGTGTCTTGTGTGCCGTTTTCGAGTCTTTTTGTGTCTGGGAGGACACAAGTTGGAGGAAGTGGGTGCAGGGCAGAACATGTGTGATTGTGGGCATAATCTGGTGAAAAACTGCTTTTCTGGCGTTGGGTAACGATACTATGCAATATGGGCATAGGGCTGAAGTCTGTAGCTGGGAATGAAAAGACATATCTTGAGCAAGTTACAGGTGAAGGAGTACCTCCCCATATCATTTTGGCTAAAGCAACAGAGTATCCAAAAATTGTGCACGTCATGGGCAAGACTGACACAGTCGTGACCAAGACAGAAGGAATGTGGGCCGTGGACAATGGACGTTACTTCATCTCCAAGGAAGAAGATGAGGAAGGAAACTTTCATCCTTATCATGAAAAGAGTCCGGTCAAAGTCTAATCCATCTAGGAGAATGAAAGTTGTTCAAATCTATCCCAACAAGGAAAGGAGGCCTAACAAGGGAAGAAGTTCAAGCCCATAAGAAAATCGACTTCAACCCTAATTCTTGGCTATATATATGGTTGTATTCTCTTTTGTAATGAATCTTTTTCATCACCCAATCACACCTTTAGTTTAGTTTTTCGTTCAGCAAATTTACATTGAGTGTTAGAAAGAGTAGACAAGTCCTACGGACAACACCCTTTATTTTTCTACACTACTTTCTGCAGGCCATCGTGGCCAAGACATTTTTTATTTTGCTGGAGTACAATTCATATTTTAGATTTAATTCCAAGCATGTTTTCATTTATATCTTTTGCGTTGATTTCAATTTATATTATGTCTAGCTAAATTCCTAAGCCTGGATTGGTGAGATGAGTTGAGCATAAACTGAAACACTCGAGAGGTCTAATTTGAATTAATTACTTGCATGTTTTTATTCCCAAAATACTAGGTTTGTTGACCAATGCTTTTATTGAACTTGAGTAGTTAATAGGCCGTTAATTGCTTGGGCAAGATAAAAGTACAAATAGAAATCAGGAGTTCACATAGAGAGTCTCTTGTGCCTGAAAAGTATAACGAGTATTGGAGAGCAGTTGATGTCTTGGGCATCTCTTGGCTGATTTGGGTCTAAACGTTCCTAAATCTTCTTGGACAAGATAGTTGCTGAAGAGTCTTCATGGTTGTCTTGACTAGGGAAGGGGTTTGGCATAATCTAAGTTAAAAGGATAGATGAAGGTAGAGTATTCTAGTCGTGATTTTGTGACCATAGGGCTAAAATTAAACTACTTGGAAACCGAATAGTATTTGCATTGACTAAAATCTTTACACCAATGACCGAGTGAGTGTTTATGTTCAATGATTCGATCCCAATCCAGGTATTTTTTATTATTGATCAAGTTCTTGTTTAGTTTTCAGTATTAGTTTTCAGTACTTGTTGACCAAGACGGGTACAATCGAGACCAAAGCCCTATTTTGCAACACTGTTACGTGGAAGAGAGACTACACCAATTCCCTTGGGTTCGACCCTGCTTACCGCTGGCTACCACCTACTGTGGGCATAGGAGTTATAAATTTTATTTGTGTGAAGCTAAACGACGACTTCGTCACCAATCTATCCGATGACTTAATCAAGCTATCATTCTCCTCTACGGCTAGTGGATTGCCGCAACCGGCTTCTGTCATTGCTAGTGTGGAAGACTTTAGTCCACTTTTTGAGAATGTAGATCGACTATTGCTTCCGGAAGACGAGAAGGTCTGCGACGCCGTTGGAAATGACGTTGCATCCGGTGCTTGCCTTATGAATATGTTCCGGGTAAGTGTAATTTGTTTTCATTGCATTTTTTCTTCGTGAGATCTATCATTTCTCTAACTTGTACTTATATCACATACTTTGTGTAGAGTATTGCGACGGCCATATGGATAAGAAAGAAGATCAAAAGTTTGACAAGTCGGTTGAAGGCGATGAGGGCGGAGTTGAATTGTTTCTGTGCTAAGTGTGAAAAGATGAAGCTTTCCAATAAAGAGTTGAAAAGCCAACTCGAATTTGCAAGTTTGAGGTTGCATAAGCTAGAAGATGTTAAGAGTGAGCTCCAGACCGTCAAGGGTACGGTTACATTACTTGAGAAATGGCTTGAGGATGATGTTAATGATATGGAGGTTCAAGTGCGTGGAGACATGGCTTGCGACTTTGTAGACGGTAGGGCAGAGACATGGGATGTTCACAGGTTTATTATCGACCATGATGCTTACTTAAAGAGGGTGGCCGATGAGGATGCGAGGAATGATGGTCTTGTTACTACTCTTGAGGCTATGGTTACGACGGACCTTGCTCTTGAAGACCAGCTGCCGAATTGATTCGAGTCGGGAGCTACTACTGAATTGTTTGTAAGGGTTCGTATCCCTATTTTTCCCCCTAGTTCAAGTCATTGTCAAAAGATATGACTTGAATTAGTTGATAAATTATAGACAGCAACTAGCTCGTCCGGGGCGTTCTCTTGTTATTTGCAAGTTATTTTACTTGTTTTCTTTTATTGTATTGTTGTTTTCGGTTTTTCTTAGTTTAGTCCAATACCTTCAATATGTGCTATTGGATTCATTTATGTTTAGTGGTTTTATATTCCGACTAGTCCGACACATTTGGAGTGGTTTTTGAATTTATAGACACTTGGTCTTTATTTATTTTATTTTTTTATGTTGTTGGACATGCACATTCAGCTTGTCCGATTCGACATGTTCTTTGTGATTTTTTGTTGTTAATTTTATTGACACTTAGTCATTTTTTATTTTTCTTGTCCCCCAATGTTGGTAAGATAATGAGGTTGGGTCTATAAGAGGGTTGCGCTCAATAGAGTTGCCTACATACTCCATTTAGAGATCAAGCCCATATGTAATTCTGAGAACTTTCTACATAAAATTACCAGAACTAGTGTGGGAAATGGTGGGTCTCGTAGGACTAAGCAAATGAAAAAATTGAGTAAGTTAGATTTGATACCGTCCAATGGGTCCGGTGTATGCAATATTGGTGACTAAGAGTTTTTTCATTTTCCGTCTTGCATATTTGACATGCAAAGATGTTGGCTGGACTCCAGAGAGTTGCCTACATACTCCTTTCAGAGATCAAGCCGATATGTAGTTCTAAGAATTTTCTTCATAAAATTGTCAGAACTAGTATGGCTGGAATGTGAGTCCTGTAGGACTTAAAACTTATTGATAAAAATAAGTAAGGTTACTGCCTTGTGCCGATTCAATTGTGATTGCTAGCGGAGTTGCGTCTGTCTTTTCTTTTGGGGTTAATAGGGTTGCACTGCGGAGAGCTGCCTACAAACTCTTATTGTAGGATCAAGCCCGATGTAGTTCTGACATGTTGCAATGAACGGTCAGAGATGCATGGAGAGAAGGCAAGGGTGGTTGTGCTCCTTGGAGCTGCCTACATACCCTAAAGAGGGATCAAACCACAATGTAGTTCTTTCATGTCGTGCATAAAATTGTTAGAACTAGTGTGGCTGGAGAGGTGGGTCTCGTAGGACCTAATCAATTGAAAGAAAAGAGAAGTTGAGTTTAGGCATGATATTGTCTTAAATGTGTCACATTCCAATTGTTGAAGATGCCACAACTAGAGCTTGTAAGCACTTTTGCCGACCACCGTGGTGATCAAGTAGTTTCCTTATCGAGTGAGACATGCTCACATCATGTTGAGATTTGCATAGTCAATGCATGCTCGGCATTTGCCATTCTTCTTCTTTTTCACTATAACCAGTTTAGCCAGCCAATTGTTGTCCAAGAGGTCCAAGTATAGCTGTATTTCATCTAGTTCTACCGAGTCAGACTGGTCTGGTTGCATTTGATATAGGCTTTTCTGTCGTACATGAAAGACTTGAGCATAGTTTTTTCCCATAGTGGTTTGGTAGTATGTTCTTGATTCTTTTTGGTCGCCATGTATCTCCTTCACCCCCCACTTAGTTGGAAACCTTAGGACCTGGTGATACGTGGAAGGGACTGCTTCCAATTCATGGAGCTAAGGCCTGCCTAGTATGACATTATAGGCTGATGGCGAATCAATCACTAAGAATCTAGTGTAGAAATTGACTCCTTCCGCGTAGACTGACAATTTAATTTCCCTTATTGTGTTATTTTGTTCTTCACTAAATTTGATTAGGACAGTGGATTTCTTGACTATCTTTGACTCATCAATTGCATTTCCCTGAGAGTAGAAAGAAAAATGACATTGGTAGAGTTGTCGTTATCGATTAGTACACATTTGGTTAAACAATTAGCAATAACAAGTGAAATGAATAGTGCATCGTGGTGTGGGTTAAGGAGTTAGTGGACTCTGTGGTAGTAAAGCTGATTGTCTGAACTGGTAGAGTTGTTTAGCTTTTCTCAGCTTCAATGGATGCTATTCTGGCATGTCCAGCTTGTCTTGTGTGCCTCTTAGCTGCCGAATGGGTGATGCCGCTTACTTTAGAACCGCAAGTGATGACATTGACGGTTCAGTGAAAACTGGTGGTCTTGAAGGGACAATGCCTCCATGACATTTCTATCTATCTCGTCCTTGTTGGAGAGTTTTTTTTCCTTTGTCCGTCAGAAACTCGGTGAGATGACCTTTCTTTTACATGTGAGACACTTCTAATCTCAAGGCAATGCAATCTTCGGTCCGGTGTCCATGATCAGTATGTAATTCGCACCACTTCGACTTATCTCGTTGATACGTCGGTGTCCTCTTATTTTCGGGCCACTTGACCTTATTTTCAAATATCTTGAGAGCTAGGACCGCCTCAGCACGTGATATGGATAAGTTGTACTCTGGTATTCTTGCTCTTTTACGTGGTCGTGTCTCTAAGGGATGGTCATATGGCCTTCTTCTGTACTCCTTGCGTGGAGGTGGGTAAGATTCTGATCGTCTTTTTCTGTCGTCCTCAGGTCAACTCTGGAGTCTCTTATAGTAATTCTATTGGGCGAAGACCGGTGATGGTTGTATTGGTCCTCTTCCCACTTAATTTGTGCCCAGGCCTTAGCCAGAACATCTTTCATTGTCCTACAAGGATATTTGGTGAGGTCCTTGTAGAGGTATAAGTTGGGCAGAAGGCCTTTTCGAAAAGCAGTGACCGCTGTCTAGGTGTTACAGTTGGTTATGGACACCTTCTCCTTGTTGAAGCGTCCAATATAGTCTCGAAGAGACTCTCTACCCCGTTGAACCACGACATACAAATCCTCTGATATCTTTTCAAGTTTCCTGCTACTGGCATATTGTTGTACGAAGATATCGGTTAATTAAGCAAAACTTGAAATGGAATAATTTTGAAGGTTTGTATACCACTGGAGGGCCGGTCCTGTTAGACTAGAACCAAACCCTTTACGCATGCAAGCCTGTCTTAATTCACGGGGAATTGCGGTGGTGAACATCCTGTGCTTGTACTAAGCAATGTGATAGGTCGGATCGGTCGTGCCGTCAAACATCTGCATGGTAGGGAAGTTGAATTTGACGGGCATTTCTACCAAGGCGATTTCATCTACGAACGGTGAGTCGGCATAAGAGTTCTCTGAGCTCTTATGGATTGGTGATGGCACACCAGGAATTCGTTGGATCAGGTTCTCCATTTCGGCCAACTTTCGTGCCAAGTCTTCATCTCTAATTGCACAGTGGCCGGTCATGGCTAGTTCAACGAACTCGTTGGCAAATAACTGATCTTGAGTGATTTCTCTTTGACCGATTAACAAACATGGATATTTCACAATATTTTGAATGTATTTGATGTCATTTGATAGTGGAAATTATGTTTGTGTAAGCCTTTTCAATACTTAAACTTTGTTTTGTCGTATTTTACGCGTGTTTGTTAGTTTTTAAATAATCCAGGAAAATGAAGGCCGAATTAGATGAAATGGAGCTTGGAATAACATAGAGCAGCTCAATACAAAGTTGCGGGAAGAAACGAGGTCAATTCGGAGTTCGGACGAGGGAGAAATGAACAAAATAGAAAAAAAAAATGAATGAAAAAGTTGACCCCGAGTGGAGACCCCGAGTCGCCGAAAATGAAGACCAAACCCCGACCGAGCACCCCGACTCGGGACGTCAAAGGTTTGGCTTCAACATACTGCCAAGTTCGGCGACTTGGAGCCCCGAATCATCCCGAATCGCCAAATTGTTCTCCAGAACCACCGAATCACGTCCCGAGTCGCCAACCCGGTCTTCAAACTCGTCTTTTTCGCCCCAAATCCGGCTTCTACCGTAGAATTTCGAATCCAAGCTTAAATAGCCATTTATTTGATTTGTGTAAGGGGAATACTTTGTCTACACTAGGGGAAGTAGCCACAAACCCATCTCTACACATACTTCACCGATTCCGATCGTTTGTTAGTTAGCATTAGCCGGTGGAATTGTCTGGGTAGGTACCAGTATGGCTGGTTGCGTGCCTCCAATAATAACATTACTCATTGCTACGCTAGGGGTGGTAAAGGCTATTTGAGCATGTTTTCCTCCGGTGGTGATTGTTCCATCTGGTCGGGCTATTCCTCCAGTTCCGGTGGCGTCCAGGTTAATTTGCCCCAGATCACGTGTTTGCTCAAGCGCATACGGCAGAATGTTGATACCTGCATTCTGAATACAACGAGCCGGATCAGTTGGGTTACCATTGACATTACGGTTTCTTACCGAAGGCGATGGGTCCGTCACAAGAGAGTTGGATCCATCATGGCGAGTGATCGGTGTGTCCCCAGAGACTGCATGGGAGGCACTTGGGCCCGGAAGCCGGGAGGTTCGACGATCTCGACAAGCTCCAAAGCCTCAAGACGGTCGTACAAGTTAGTGTTCTCCATTTCCAACTTCTTGCATCTCTCTCGCTCCCGATTCATCTACTCAGTGAGGGCGGCGATCTGGGCAGCTAGGTCAGCCTGAGCAGTCATGTTGGGTGCGTCGAGAGTTTAGATCCATCACATGCGTCAGACATGGTTGGTATTCGAAAGACTCTCTGGTGTCGTTGATTAACTCGGTTGTTAGGCCCCACGGTGGGTGCCAAATTGTAGGGGATAAATCCTACTACTCGGAATACGTGGATGGCGTGGTTGATATGACACTAAGCAACCTGTCACAAATAATACATGTAAGAGTCCAACGGAACACCGAAGGGAGTGTCGGCCGATGGACCTCCGACGCTCAAGTAAGTTATCGGAATAACAAGATGTAAATAATAAAGAAAGTAATCGAATAATAGTAAAATGTAATAGTAATAGATTCTAAGATATCCGGGACATCCGGATGGTGATGATAGAGAATAGGAGCGTTAGGAAGGTAGGTGGTGCTGATGTAGCCGATGTGGTTGATGGATCCGATGACCTAAAAGAATAGAGAATAAGAGAGAAATAGGATGGCGGTGGATAGGGCAAGAGATGGAGTAGAGAGTGAGAGTGCGAATGACGATGGATTAGTCGGACGTAGTGGTCATCTATTTATCCCGACCACTTTGTCGATTTAAGGTTTTCTTTATACCCTAGCCGTCGGCCTTATCCGCCCACCATCTCCTCTTTAGACGGTTCCGACTATAGTGGGAAGATGATTATTTGACTTATTCATCAGCATGTCATGCTGACTTATTCGGATATCAAGGTCGGTTATGCCGACGCGTCGTGTTAGGCCGTTGGACACCCCTGTGTCGGATATGGGCTTCTTAGCCCAATAATTTAATTAAATTTATATTGGGCTGGTCCGTAAAGTCCGACATATTAATTGGGCCGATTTAACAAGTTTTGTAAGAAGACGAATTTTATCCACCACAATATTTATAAATGTTAATTCTGTTAATGTTTCTTTTACAGGTTTAGTAGTAGCTTTTAGAAAATATGTAGTAGGATATGTTATTATTTATTGTAATGTTTATTTTGTAGTAGGATATATTTCTATTTATTATAATGCTTGTATACGTTTTTAGTGTGGGTCATTTTGTCGGAGTAGTGGGATCACTGATTCTGGCGCTTTTTGTATTTAGTTGTTTAATTGTAGTTGTGAGTTATCTATATTAGTGTGGTTAGTGTAAGAGTAGTGGGTTCATTTATTTTTTATTTTACTGATTTAACGTGGGGAATTTATGTTTGATATTTATTAATTTAATTTAATTAAAACTTAATCTACTGATCTGGCAATTTTTAAGGAATTGCATGTCAATTTCCGCGGCAAAATTGATTTGCAATTTTTTCTCTCTCCTAACTTTTGTTTTTATATATATGTGTTAGGTTGCGTTTGGTAGCCTATATAAACCCCTACTATATTGTTTATATGGAGTTAACTTGCGTTTGGTAGACGAGAAAAATAAACACGCTAGCCTGATACAAAGCTTGGGCCTTATGCTACTTCATTGTTCCTTCCACTTAAGTAATACCACCCCTACCCTAGTATTATTTATACTGACTTCAACAGTAACTTATACTAAACATCTACATGACAAAATTACCCTCATTCTTCTTCCTTATATTCTCTCTCTTCCCTCTTCCTTATCTTCTATCTCTTTTGCCTCTCTTCTCATCGTCATTCTCTCTTCCATATCTTCTTTCTTTTGCCTCTCCTCTCACCGCCATTTAATCCACCACCCCAATTTATCTTCTTCCCTCCCTCTTCTCTTTTTTGTCTCTCCTTCTCACCGCCATAACCCTCCATTCATGGTCGCCTCCATCATCGCTGTCTATCGCACTACCCACTTCGCCCGCCTCAATGCTCTTACCCTGCCGTCCACCACCTCTTTCACCGTCCCTTCAAAATCTCCCAAAAACCTCTTCACATCGCCCTCTCCGAAAATCGCATTTCAAATATCAATCTACTTGCAAAACTCCCTCAAATTCGGATTACAGTATACCCTTCGACGGTGATGATAAGCCTCGTGAAGAATTCGGCATCGTCGGAATCTACAACGACCCTGAGGCTTCCCGTCTCTGCTCCGTCACTGCCGTCGGCCTCATCTCCGAGGTCTTCAACGATTCAAAGTTGGATAAATTGCTTGGCGACATGGCCATCGGCCACATCAAGTACTCGACTGTCGGGGCTTCAATGTTAAAAAATGTTCAACCTTTCGTTTGTTGGTTACAGATTCGGGTTGGTGCCTCCATGCTGAAAAAATTATTTGAAGAAATTGTTGGTAATGTGATGAAAGTAATGTTGTTTGGATTTAATGATTTTGATCGAAGAAATGATGGGAAATTTGTTGATTTTGATGAAATGGTTGAAGCCATGGAAAAAATTAAATGGCATCATAGATGCTATATAGAGAAAGAGGAAAGAGAACTAAGGAAGGGGGAGAGAGAAGGGTACAAGCTAACGAAGATGATGATGGGCTTTTTGGGGATATGTAAGTTATGTTAGGGCTAGAAAGGGAAGATCAAAGTTAGTATTGGTTTTAAAATAGGCTATCAAACAACAAAGCTAATTAATATATTTTCTAAACTAATGTACCAAACACCCAACATAAGATTATTTATATGGCATAACCTATATTATTTGCCTTGAGATTATTTATATGACCTTATCCTAACTAACCTACCAAACACACCCTTAATATATTGTTTGATAGGAAATATTATTAATACTGAAAGCCCTTTAATAGATGAAAGCCATGTATTCTAATGCATTCATAGGCATATTAATAAAACCACATCCTCATTCGTATTATTTTGTGCAGCTACAACAGTAACTTGTACTAAACATAGAAAAGACAAAATTACCCTCTCACTCTTCATCCTCTTCCCTTTCTTCTCTCTCTCTCTTTTGCCTCTCCTACCACTCCACCGCCGCTGACTAACACTTCTACCGTCGCCGACTACCACTTCACCTCTAACTACCACTTCACCTCTAACTACCACTCCACCGCTAACTACCAATCCACCGCCGTCAGAGCAGAGAGAAAATTAAATTGAATTGAAACTTTTCTACGAAGCAATAAATTCCTTCATATCACAAAAGTATAACAACAATCGGACCCCCTGCTATTCCAAACGGCGAGCGACGTATTCGAACACAACAGCTTCTTGGAGTAGTGCCAGGAGCTGATGGCGGCTCCGAAGGTGCGGTAGACGAAAATTAGGCAGGTATTCAATGATAGCTCATCGTGGCAAAGATACCCGCTAGTGTATGGCTGCTGGTCGGAATATCATGTGTTTGCAGAGACGCCACCACCATTAACAGCTCTATAATCGACAGGAGAAAGCAGAGAAGATTTTCAAAAATTAAATTGGGGAATTATAATGTATAAATTGAGTTTTTTAGTGGGTATTAGAGTGTATAAATTGGGAATTAGATTGTATAAATTGGATTTTCAGAAGGAATGAGTTGCCATCTGGTTTTGCTTGAAGAACGATGAGGGGAATAGAGAGAGTGTGGGAAAACAAGTCCCCATTTTGACCCATATTTTCTTCTCCAAATGGAGGAGATTTGAACTGCGATGGAGCTGGAGGAGATTTGAATGGCGACGACACTGGAGTCGTGAGAACGGCGACGGGGCAATGGCGTTGCTGACCTCGATGGCAAAGAGGTTGTACGGGAATTGTTTGATAGATTTAGAGAAGGTGGAGTCGAGCGACGGAGAGGATATCTTTGGTTTTGGTGGCGACGACGACGGTGGAGATGTCGGAGAGGATGGCAATGACGACGAGAGAGAGAGAGAGAGAGAGAGAGAGAGAGAGAGAGAGAGAGAGAGAGAGAGAGAGAGGGAGACGGCCATTACTGAAGTTTCGGTGGAGTGAGAGCTGGAAGAAGAGAAAGAGAGATGGGATTTTTTTATAAGATGGTCTTGTGTGTAATTTCTAAGCTAGGGTAAGGATAGAATAGGAAATGTATAAGTTAATATTGATTTTAACATGGTGTACCAAACAAGAAATTTTAACAAACAAAAATCTTATATTTTCTACCAAACACACAAATACAATAATTTATCATACCTATCCATATTATTTATCTCAATATTATGAGTATTCCTACCAAACGAGGCCATTGTTTTTATTATACTAGTGCCACACCCACGCGATGCGTGGAGATCACCCATATTATATTACATAAGTATAGAAATATCATTTAATAAATTCTGAAATAAAATGTTGTAAAACTTATATATTATTCACAAAAGGCATAGATGAAATTAAAAGTGATATATTGATGATTGATGAATCTTTTGGGTGTAGTATATGTAGACGACACCCAACATTAATAATCCTATAACAAAATGTTGAAAAACAAAATTTAATTATAATGTTTGATATCTCTCTATCTAGATGTTCGTGGATTGAGTTTTCTTCTTTCAGTTATGTGAATCTTCATCTTCTAGCATATTTGAAACTTGATGCGAATAAACCTACTCTACAATACAATAAAACTAATAAATTAATGTGGCATGATAACTATTTTATAATCATCGTGTGAAAGTAAAAGTGCAAAGAGTTGTAATGTAGATGAAATTGATCATAGGATTCTAGAATTTATAGGTAACAAATAGAATAAGAAATAGAAAGTTAATTATTAAAATTAATTAATTACCACAATTATACTTTTGTAACGTTTGGTATTAATTAACTGATTGGAAATAATTAATAAATAATAACAATTAAATATATTATTTCTAAAAACAAATTTATAAAATTAAAGTTACTTTTTTAGCAATCTGGCCTTATTAGTATGGTTTATAAAGAAAAGATGAGCAATTATAGAAGCGAGTGATGCTATTTAGCCATAATATGGCTAGCCATAATTCAATCAACTATGTGAAAATAAATTAATTTAGATAATTTTTTGATTTATTTTAAAAAGTATAAACATATATTTTATGTTATTATCATATTATTGACTTAAATTTTGTCATAAGTGGTGTAAATATATAATTATTTCATTCTTTCAATAAAAAGCTTTGTATTCACTTTATTATCTATATCGACATTTTTATTGCCTCAAAATTCAAATACTATTAACATAAATTTGTATAAACTGAATATTTAAACTATTAGAAGTCATATAGAACTTAAAATTATAAATAAATTAATTTTTTATCTTATTTGAACAAAATTATGGGTAGCCATAGTATGGCTACATAGATTTACTCTATAGAAGCTTAGAAGTATAGAACCACCCAAACTCAATTGTTTAATTTCCGATCAAATTAACCCACTTTTAGAGCATTTAAAATTTCAAATAATTGGCCCAAACCCATTCCATTGTGGCTCGGATTTCGGAGTGTCAGAGATCCAACAACACCGCCGTGGCAGTGCGGTTTGCCTATAAATTTCTACAAACTCAAATTATTTCCAGTTGAATCCTCCTCCCCTCACACAAACAAAGTTCACCACACCTGTATAGCGACAACAACAACAATGGAGGAGGAAGCTGATATATACGAAGGAGTCAGAGCTCAATTTCCTCTCAGTTTCGGTAAAAAAACGAAATCTCAAACCCCTCTCGAACACGTCCACAACGCCACCCGTCGGACCACCGGCGCCGCCGCCACATCCACCGCCGCCAACGATACTTCCAAGAAAACAGATGTTTTCCCCTCCCTGTCCAGCTCCTCTCAGGACTGGGTTAACTCTTTCAGAAACTCAAACCCTAGAAAATCAAGTAGAGATGGCGATGCGGATAGATTGGTTGGGCCTCCAAGACCGCCGGCTGGTTTGGATGAGGACGATGAGAAAATGATTGGGCCACCTCCTGGGAGCGGCGGCGAGGACGAGGAGCCTCCAATTGGGCCGCCTAGGCCTCCTGCGAAAGCTGAGGATGATGGACCGACCATCGGACCGCCTAGGCCGCCTCCAGGCGAGCTAGACTCTAATTCCGATGAAGATGAAAATGAAGACGAAGACGCAGATGAAGATCCTGGATATCGAGTTCCACTAAGCAATGAAATTGTCTTGAAGGGGCATACAAAGGTGAAACACATATATCTCATCTCATCTGTTCCATTTAATTTACTATTTTCTTAGTCTGCTTTGCATTCTCATTTTTCACTGTATACATCAGCTAGGTTTTTGGTTTTTGCACTACAGTTATTTTATGATCATGTTATTTCCCTGATTGCATGACATTGAGATACAAGATGCATGAATTCTGTCTCTTGTGTAAGTTCTGTTTTTCAAATTTTAGGGAGATTGGATTTTGGTTCGTGTTGGTTAGATTGATACCACTCTTGTTTCCTTGCTTTAATTGCAGCACCTAAACTCAAAGGATAAAATTTTGAAGAGTAAACCCCTTTCTCATTTTCCAAATTTTGTGGATATTTGGGTGATTGGTTAGTTTTTTGCTGGATATATAACTGTGTGCCTTTTGTGCTTTGAAATCTCATGTTAAATTGCAGAGATCTTTTTGTAAATTCAATACTAAGACAGTTTTGTGACGTAATTCTTTTGCAGATTGTTTCAGCACTTGCCGTGGATCACTCGGGATCTCGTGTTCTATCAGGAAGCTTTGACTATACTGTTCGCATGTATGATTTTCAAGGCATGAATAACCATCTTCAGTCATTTAGACAGCTCGAACCATCTGAAGGTCATCAAGTTCGCTCGTTGAGTTGGAGTCCAACAGCAGATCGATTTTTGTGCGTCACTGGATCAGCCCAGGCTAAGGTGATTCTGAGTGATAATTCACATTATTTGTTACACATTGAGATCTACGTCTAACTGATGTTCATCCTGCTCTGGTTCAGATCTATGACCGCGATGGACTTACATTGGGTGAGTTTGTCAAGGGAGACATGTATATCAGGGATCTTAAGAATACTAAAGGCCACATCACTGGATTGACTTGTGGAGAATGGCACCCTAAGGAAAAGCAGACTGTCCTAACATCATCCGAGGATGGTTCATTGCGAATATGGGATGTAAATGACTTCAAAAGTCAAAAGCAGGTCAGTGACTCAGTGTTTTAAGTTCTATGGTCGCTCATTCATTCGTAGGAGAGCTTTGACTTGCCCCTGATGGTTGATTGGAAGAATTGTGTGCAATACCTTTATACTTAATAGGATGCATAATCATGCTAGACACTTTCAGCCCATCTCAAGTTCTCGAACCTTCAAAAAGTAAGACATAAATGGATTAAAAACACACATCCATGGCTGGCCGCATGTATTATGTGTACATATGCATTATGCAGCCTCATCATTTTACCATCCATTCCCAACTGAACTTCACTCTTATCATGGCTGGTTTCAATTAGTAGTGAATGTACTGGGGAGAACTAACTATAGAATATAATAGCCATATCATCTGAACTTTTTTCTGGGATTTTGGAAATCACTAAAATAAATTTTCAAATATATAGGAATTTGATGTGTTCAATCATTGTTTCCTATTTTATGTTTTCCCCACTTTCTTGGTTGGGTGAGGGAGGAAAGCAGGGAAATGGGCCATTATTGACTTGTAGTTTAGGATAGACGTTTTATACCTTTTAAAGTAATTAGAGTTGCCCTTATAATAGAAATATAATATCGGGGTCTTGGAAGAGAACATTTTATCTCTGTATCTTGGGCATCTGCACAGAGACATGCTATATTTCGATTTTGATGATACTTTTTAGTTCCACAAAATGATATAGTGCTTAATGCTTGCACTTGGGATATGGTGATTGTTATGGGGGTCATGTTTTCTTCATTCAGTCACTAAATCTGTGTCTAGATTTGATATATTGCCTTATGTGAAAAATGTCCGCCGGCATGGTAGAAAACCACCATCTCTGTGTATAAATCCGCATTATTTTATTTTATTTTATTTTGTGTTGATTCTCTCTTTCATATTAGGTTATCAAGCCCAAACCTTCTAGGCCTGGACGTATTCCTGTAACAACATGTACCTGGGATCATGAAGGAAAACGAATTGCAGGTGGTATAGGAGATGGCTCCATACAGGTAGGTTTGACTAACTACTGTGATGATCTCCTTACCATACTCTGACTGTGGCAGATATTAAGATTATTTTGTATGTCTGCATGCAGCTATAATCATACTATAAAGAAGACTTTCTTGATTGTCATAATTGCTTTTACAAAATAATTAATTTTTGTGGCATCCTCTTACAGATATGGAACATCAAAGCTGGATGGGGAACCAGGCCAGATATTGTTGTTGGAGAATGCCACACGGATGATATTACAGCCCTCAAGTTTTCCAGTGATGGATTAATACTCTTGTCAAGAAGCTTTGATGGTACACTCAAGGTATTCTAGCAATGTTTTGTTTAACAAACATTCCTGTTTAAGCCTGTAATTTTGATGGTTAACCTAATATTCTTACCTGCCATGTGTACTAGGTCTGGGATTTACGTCAAATGAAGAAGGCTCTTCATGTTTTTGATGATCTTCCAAACAATTATGCTCAGACAAATATCGCATTCAGCCCCGACGAACAACTCATTCTGACCGGAACATCAGTTAAAAAGAATAACACAACTGGGGGTCTGCTATGTTTTTACGACAGAGCCAAACTGGAACTGGTTTCAAGAGTCGGAATATCTCCCACGTATAGCGTCGTTCAGTGTGCTTGGCATCCTAAGATAAACCAGGTAATGAAAATGGACTTTATAGTCTTGATACTACTTCACTGCAGCAACTATGTCTCATACCTTTTCATTACTCAGATCTGAGAATTGAAATATTCCGTGCCTCATCATAGCATTATTTACAAAATGAGTCCAATTGTTGGATGCCTTACTGTAGTTTTTTCTTTATTTCGATCTCTGCAGATTTTCGCAACTGTAGGGGATAGACACGAAGGAGGAACTCACATACTGTATGACCCGACCATCAGTGAGAGGGGAGCACTCGTGTGCGTTGCACGTGCGCCACGGAAGAAGTCTCTCGATGATTTTCAGGCAGAACCTGTCATTCACAATCCGCACGCGCTACCATTGTTTAGAGATCAGCCCAGCCGTAAACGTCAGCGTGAGAAGATATTGAAGGACCCACTCAAGTCTCACAAACCGGAGCTACCGATGAACGGGCCAGGTCATGGTGGAAGAGTTGGTACTACAAAGGGAAGTCTGCTGACACAATACCTTCTTAAGGTAATGTTGCTTCACTCATTATTAAGTAAACTTATTCTTTAACAAACCCAATTCTGGAACACAACTAACTGGTCACATTCTATTGCAGCAAGGGGGTATGATTAAGGAAACATGGATGGATGAAGATCCCAGAGAAGCTATCCTTAAGTACGCGGATATTGCTGTAAAAGATCCTAAATATATCGCGCCTGCTTACGCACAGACGCAGCCCGAAACAATCCTCGCTAAGTCAGATTCAGAGGATGATGAAAAATAAGTGGTGATGTTCTAAAATTGAGGTTGCTATACTATGTATTAGTTTTTCTTGTAACTAACTATTAAGTCAAGTTGTCCACCCCTTACTTCGGCTGTGGAATTGTAAAACCGCTGTTGCGTTAAAAATTGGAAAAAAGAAAAAAAAAAAAAAAAGAAAGTGTTGGCATCATGGGCTTCAAAATCCTTAAAAAACTCTTTGAATTTTGTTATTTCGTATTGGCAATCAGAAGGTAGCGTTCGGAAGTTCTCAATAATAGTTTTTTTAATGGTATCCATATTGATGAATTTGGTATAAGAGACGTTCGAAAACTGGCCTGCAAATTGCAATTGTTGTCTAGACATAGGTCGGAAAAAAAAAGTTGTAGTTCTCTCTTTCTCATTGTAGAATAATAGTAGGTTGTCTCTTTGGGATGACCTAGTGGTAAAAGTGGGAGCTTGAAACTGAAAGGTTTCAGGATTGTCACACTTGTACTTGGAAAGTGTGGTTAACCTGTCCTGTGCGGTATGCAGGCTACTGCACAAGGATGAGGGTATATCCAGTGCGCACCGAAAGTAGCGGCTGCGGGTTCCCACGACAAAAAAAAAAAGTATAATCATAGGCATAGCCAAATAAAATAAAGGCTTTTCGAGCCCGAAGTCGATTCACAACCTAAAGTCGATTTGTAGCTTAAATACGGTCCAAGATACTTACATTAAAAATAGAGTGAAGGAGTGATATAGCAAAATGCCCCTTAGATTACAATGTTTGGTAAGGAACATAATGTGGTAAAATTCTAGCCAAATTCATGACTTTAGGACAATTATACCGTTACTAAATGGTGGAAGTTATTTTTAGGCTTTTAACCCCCTCCCCCCCCAAAACACCCAAAACCGTATTATTTACCATTTTTTGTCAAAAACAAATTTCACAATTTATCTCTCTAAAAATTCTCTCTACCCATAACCACTCTTCCCCTCTTCTCCACCGCAACTTTTCGCCTCTGCCACCCCTCCTCCACCGTGATTTATCATCTTTGCCACCGTACTTCGATTTCATTGCTCTAACAACCGCAATATCCAACAGAATCTATGGCGTCCAAAAGTGGAGAAAGTCGACTAGATTTGAAGCGGAATCGGTCAGATCTGAAAGTGACGAGGCAACCCAACACTATCCACCGGCCAGATCTGAAGTCGACGAAGAACAAAATGAAGTTATTGGTATTTTTCTCTCTCTACCATTGCTGAAAATTTGGGGTTTTTTGCTTCAAAATTTTGAATTTTTGGAATCATGGGTTGGATACGATTTGTTGGTGATATAATTTCGTGAATTGAATGCATGAATTGATACAATTTGTGGTTATATGTGTGTTGAATGTGTGATTGTTACAAATCTGACAATATATGTTGGTTCTCGTTATTATTGAAACTTATTTTCAGATCTATCACCCTCGTTACGATTTTATTATTTCGTAACATTACGTTTCAGATGTGAGAACTATGTTACGATTTGAGAAATTCGTAATGATGATATCACAATATTTCGGTAAGAACATGTTACGAAATTACAATTTCGTAACATGTTTGCGGCAATTTGAATGTTTAGAAACTGAATTTTTAAGTATACATGTTACGAATTTCATAATTCGCAACATCATATAAGAATTTCGTATATAGTGTGAAATTCGTAACTAACTGTGCATTTTCATAAGTTTATTTGAAGTTACGAAAGTAGAATTTCGTAAGATGTTTGTGGCAATTGGAAAATTTCGAAATGCATCATGTTATGTTACGAAATAAGCATTCGTATTGAATATTCTGTTGTTAGTTCATATTTTCGTAACATGTTTCTTGGAATTTAGATAATAGCATGTTACGAAATTACAATTTCGTAACGTGTTTGTGGCAATTTGAATGTTTCGAAACTGAATTTTTTAAGTATACATGTTACGAATTCCACAATTCGCAACATCATATACGAATTTCGTATATAGTGTTACGAATTATGAAATTCGTAACTAATTGTGCATTTTCATAAGTTTATTTGAAGTTACGAAAGTATGATTTCATAACATGTTTGTGGCAATTGGAAAATTTCGAAATGAATCATGTCATGTTTTTGAATATTCTGTTGCTAGTTCATATTTTCGTAACACGTTTCTTGGAATTTAGGTAATAACATGTTACGAAATTCGTATTTCGCAATATTTTGTTACGAAGTTTGAGACTGTTGTTACGAATTTCGTAATTTTGTAACATTTGTGAGTTGTATACCTTTTATATGTGTTATAACACTATTACTAAATTATAATTTCGTACTGTTGTTTGCAATTTCGTAACATGGGCTACATGTTCTGAATTATTGATTTGGTTTTATTGTTTGCTTATTGTAGAACAAATGAGTTTGTAAAAGAAAGAATATTGCATCCGTCGTTGCAGAAAAAGAACGAAGGAAGAAGAGGAAAGAAAAGAAACAAATAGCAGAAGAAGAAGAAGAAGAAGAAGAAGAAGAAGAAGAAGAATCGTCGAGGAAGAAGAAGCAAAAGAAAAAAAGCGAAGAAGAAACCAGAGGAAGAAAGTGATGCTAGCGCTTCTGAAGACAGTGCCGCCACTGACGCCGGCTAAAAGAACGAGGAAGAAGATACAATTTGTTGTTGAATTGATAGGTGAATTAATATGAATCTTGTTATTGTCACCTGATTTTTTCTCAGAGTTGTTCCCCATGTTACGAAAATAGAAATTGTGTATCGAATATTCTGTTACGATTTTATATTTTTGTAATGTGATTTTCATAATAAGGTTATAACTATGTTACGATTTTAGATTTTCGTATTCGAGATTTCAATCCATGTTACGAATTTTATAATTTGTATCATCATTTAGTAACACCGTTTATTCTATTGTTACGAATTTCGTAATTCGTAATATTTGTCACAAATCGTAACAGATATTACGAATTTTGTAATTCGTAACTAATTCTGCTGTGTGAGATGTGAATATGAAGTTACAAATTGTGAATTTTGTAACATGTTTGTTACAATTTTAGGTTTTTGTATTGGCGATTTTGTATCCATGTTACGAATTTCGTAATTCGTATCGTCATTTGATGCTTCTTGCGTTCTTTTGTGAGATTTAGTAACACCGTTTATTATGTTGTTACGAATTTCGTAACATGTTTTTGCGTTGTACATATTAAGTTACGATTTCTAATTTCGTAACATTTTGTGGGTTGTATACCTTTTACACATGTTATAATTCTTGTTACGAATTATAATTTCCTAACATCATTTCGTATTACTATGACTTGATTCCGTGTTAAGATTTTATCATTTCGTATTACTATGCCTTGATTCCCTGTTACGATTTTAGCATTTCGTATCACTATGCATTGGCTCCTGTTAAGATTTTAGCATTTCGTTTCTGTATGCCTTGATTCCATATTACGATTTTATCATTTCGTATCATTATGCCTTGACTTTCTGTTAAGATTTTATCATTTCGTATCAGTTCCATGTTACGAATTTTATCATTTCGTATCAGTTGCATGTTACGAATTTTACATTTCGTATCTTGTTTCTCTGTTACGAATTTATGATTTCATAATGCCATGTTACGATCTTATGAATTTGTATCAGTTTGTCATGATTCCATGTTACGAATTCAATATTTCGAATCAAATGTGTCTTGTTTCTCTATTACCAATTTATGATTTCGTAACACCACGCTACATGATAAAATAATTACGAAAACAAACAAGTCGTAACACCAAAACAAAATCGTAACAAATCATTTTGTTACGAAATCAACAAATAGTAATAAATCAGTTACGAAAACAACAAATCGTAACACAAAAACAATCTTTAATTTTGTGTTACGAATTTCATACATTCGTAACATAAGACATTACGAATTCATACAATTCGTAACAATAATATCATCAATCGTTGATTTCGTATTACGAACTTAATAAATTCGTAACATAACAGATTACGAATTCCTCAAATTCGTAACATCAACATCGTCAATTTCCTTGCAATGAATTAATAAATTTCATATTACGAATTTGGTATCTTCGTAACATTTTACATTAAGAATCTATCAAATTCGTAACACTTACACTTAGCATTACGAATTTACTAAATTCGTAACAGGCGTACCAAAGAAACATGTAAACAACTTATGATTACAACTTCCATTAACTTGCATTTGCAAGACACAATGAGAGAGAGCGACGGCGATGGGGCGACAGATCTCTAACCACGAGATTCGCGTCGACAACGACGACAACACGAGGCGAGACAAGATCGGCAGCGGAAGAGAGAAGATAGACGGCGACGAGAGAAGATCGGCAGCGGGAGAGAGAAAATCGTATACGGCTACGACAATGAGGCGAGAGAGAGAACGACGGCACCGAGGCGAGCGAGGGAGAACGACGATGACTAGGCGAGAGAGAGCACAAAGAAGATAAAGGAAGGAAAAATATGGTGGCAGAAATAGGAAAAGAAAAGAAAACTATAAACCCAGCTAAAAGTAAAAAAAAAAAACAAAGAAAGAAAAGAGAGATAGAGCTCGTAAGGGAAAAGAGGAAGAAGAAAAATAAAAGATTAGAATGAAATTCACGTGAAGTCGGCGAAAAGAGAAAAGAAGGAGAGAGAAAAGAGGCAAAAATGGGTAGCTTTTGTAAAAAGTAAGGGTAAAAGGGTCCAAAAAACCCCACTTTAGCTAGAATTTGACAATATTAAGTTTCTTGACAACTATTGTAATTAACCTAGTCAAAGTGGCTATATGTATAGATTACCTCATAAAAATATTTGCCCGATCAGTCTCTTTGTTTTGTAGGAACCAGCGTTGAGCAGAGAGAGTTTGATCTCAAACTTAATCAGATTTCAATACAATGAACTAATGAAATCATTATCAACAAGGCCCAAAAATCTTCCGTAACCGGACTTGTCCATGAAGGGAGGACAAGGAATGCGAGAGTTGTATCCAGCAAACTTTTTTCCAAAATGGGCAGAGTTTGCGGTAGACTTTTCTCTCCTAAATAGGCAAACTTCGCGACAAACTTCTCTCCAAAAGCTGTAGAGTTCAGACTAAACTCCAGACTCTATGAGGTAGGTTTTCGCCATATGGGTTTTTACTGAAGAAGCTTTGGTCAAGTGGCTCACAAAATGGGTTTCATGGTGTTAGTTTTATCGTGTTAGGGCCATATTTTCTAACATAAATAGTGATCCATTGTACATGTCAGGCAAGTTTCCAATACACTTTTATTTACTTGATGTTTAATTTAAGCCTTCTATATTATGTAATTTCTCTCTTCACATTCAATCCCATTCAAATTCAAATAAAAAATTTATCGTCCTTATGCTCGATTTTCATCACGTGATACAAATTTGTTGATACTTTTATTCAATTGAATTTTTGGCTGTGTCATGGGGATAGATTAGATGAATAGGATGAAATAGGCATTAATCTTTCTTATCTTAAAGGTCTGGAAAAATATTTCTTTATGAAAATGACTATTCGAAATTATCTTTTTGTTATAAAAATTAGGGTGGGAATACGGGTCAGGTAGGATAACCTACCCGAAAAAATAGGTACGCGATCCCCTTTTTTGCCTAAATATGCTACCCGCATCCGGCCCCGTTCTTTCTAGAGGGAAAACTTAAAATAGCCATTCTAATTTCTAAAAGACGAAAAATGAATTATGTAATTTTGCAAAAAAAAAAAAAAAACCTGAAAATAGTCATTTGAGTTTGTTTATGACTTTTATGCTTTTCATGTATACAAGGAAGTTGCATTTAATTTGTACCATATACGAAGATTAATCTCTTGTATGAATCTCCGACGGTAAAATTTTCCGACGCCGATAATGGTGCGGTGGTGCGAAAATTTGAATCATACATGAAGCCTAACTTTCCGGCGAAAATTTGAATCATACATGAAGCCTAAATTCATGTATGCATCATATATGAAAACTTATCTTCGTGAATGTATCATACATGAAAACTTATCTTCATGTATGATACAAATTTAAAATTTTTGGAGGCAAAAATTTTCTTATATGATGCATCATGAAAGTCAGTCTTCGTGTATGATGCATACATGAATGTTAGTCTTCGTGTATAATGCATACATGAAGTTAGGTTTCGCGTATGATTCGAATTTTCGCTGGAAATTTTTGCCGGAATTTTTCACTGGAATTTTCCTTGTATGCTGCATGCATGAATGTTAGTCTTCATGTATAATGCATATATGATGCATACGAAGTTAGACTTCGTGTATGATTCAAATTTTCGCCGGAATTGTTGGTCGGAAATTTTTCGCCGGAAAATTTCGACGGAAATTTTCGCCGGAATTCTTTTGCCTGAAAATTTCGCCGAAAATTCATACAAGAAATTAATAGACATTTAATATCTCAAAGTGCTATTTGTAGATAAAAAAAAGAGAATGTGACATTTTGAAGATTTTTTTTTAGAAAAAATGATAGATTACTACATTCCCTCTTCTTTCTATCAGGTATCCAAAAATCCAACTTGAGTTTCTCATTCGGATATACGAGAGTTCCTTGTTCTTTGACCAAAGCTAGTGGAAATTTTTCCCCTTTAGTCATCTTCTGTGGGAAATGTATCCCTTGTTCCTGCAGTTAATGTTGCTACGAGCTTTGAGTTACTGGCTTAGCTCTACCGCTGAGTTATATCCCTTCCCTGCCCCCATCTAGAAATAGAACTGACTAATCCTAAGTCAAAGGGTCGAGAGACTGAACGCACCGCACTTCTTCGTATACGTCAGGAGTCCATTGATGAGAAGGGGCTGGGGAAAGCTTGAACCCAATTCCTACAGTGATGAATATGAGCGCAATTGAAATTCCCGGGGAGTTATACATTTGTGTATTGATAAGACCATTCACTATTTCTTGAAGCTCGATCTCTCCCCCGGATAAACCATATAGCCAAGAGAAACCATGAACCAGAATAGAAGAGCTTGTTTTTTATTTGCATTCACGCCTTTTAGAAAGAGCTGCTAAATTAAATTCTAGTTTAGGTGAAGGGAGTATGACCGCCTTGCCAATAGTTGAAACTCAGTCGGGAGATGTTTCGGCCTATATTCCTACTAATGTAATTTCCATTACCGATGGACAAATATTTTTATCTGCCGATCTATTTAATGCCGGAATCAGACCTGCCATTAACGTCGGTCTATTGAATAATTGCCCGCTCTTGGTCTGTCTACGGAGGGGTAAGAAAGGAGAGCAAAGCAGACTTGCCCGATTAGTACTATCAGACTCGATGCGAAAAGGCAAGGGGATCTTGGAAGGGTGCTTAGCAGCATTTCCTGTTGTTCCCTGATGTGCGACTTCCGGCTCGGACTGCTTTATCTCAGATCCCGCTCTAATAGCTCCGAATAAATTAAATATGTGCATTAAGATACGAAGGCTTCTTATTCCACAACAATGAAAGCACTTTTTCACTCTTTCATATACTAGGGGATTTCACTTGGAAAATAAAATGTTCCATACTAATGGATTCGGGTCCATAACCATGGGTTCCAATGCAAGAGATCTTGTAGCACTTACCAATGAGGCCCTATCGATTAGTATTACACAGAAGAAATCAATTCTAGACATGGATAAAGTAAAAGTCGAAAACCTGGTATGATGAAAGGCGTAATTCGCAATATGAGAAGAATCGAAGAAGCATCGTAAGTAAAGGTTTGAAAATGTAACATCACCAGCTACTAACACACTGTTCACTTCTCCACCGTCAAAAGACAATGACTTCTGCAATTCATACAGGCATGCATGAAAGACGAGCGAAAAACGATGAATTTGGCCATTCGCGATCGAATACAACTTAGGAATACCCCTAAACCCAATTTCAGAAAAAAGAGAGAAAAAAAAATCATATTTCTAACAATTACCCACTTAGCACACATTAATCAATAAAGATTGAAATAAAAATATTGGAAAATTGAAAATAAGCATTCAAATAGCACGCATTACAAAATTGAACTCAGATAATATTTAAATATTGAAATAAAAGTATATCAAAATAACCATTAATAAGTCATCAAAAGAAAAAAAGAAGAAGAGGATTTAAGTTCAAAGTTTGTCGTGCTGTTCTATATAGGCTACGATAGAACTTATCTCAACAGACGAACTCTATATGTAAGTCTATTATTTTGTCTGTCACGTAAGGTGTTTTTTTTTTTTTTGAGACTAAGTGTTAATTTTAGGAAAACTTAAAATATTAAATATTATATCAAAAATAATTAAAAATAGTATATATAGAAAAACAAGCACCAATATAATAGGTGATGAGATAACTTATAGGAAGAGTATTTATTTTTCGTCAAATTAATCAATTAATTACTCCTTCCGACTTCATATTTATGTATAGTTTTGATGGGCACGAATTTTAGAAAATTTCTGAAAAGTGATATGTAAATGAAAAGAAGTAAATATAAATAGAGATAAATTTCACATTATAAGAATAATAAGTGAAAAAATTATTTTTTTAATATAAATTATGCATAATTTTAAAGGAAAAAAAGAAAATTATACATAATTTTGGAGTGGGGAGTAGTACATATCATCGAAGCGTTAACTTGACGTAAATAACGCGAAATAGAAGCGGGTATGGGAATGAGTCTTGTTGGTCTCCTCCCCCGGCCCCTGCATTCCCCATTCTGGGATTTAGGGTTTTATTCCCTCGAATTTCACTCTTGGATTTCAATACATGCAAACGCTGCTACTACTTTTCTCGCCCCTCAACCCTAATTCTATACATCTAATTACTCTTTTCAGATGTAAATTTTTTTATATTCTACAATTCTCCATA
The DNA here is from genome assembly GCA_029490685.1 of Schizonepeta tenuifolia. NCBI lineage: Eukaryota > Viridiplantae > Streptophyta > Magnoliopsida > Lamiales > Lamiaceae > Schizonepeta > Schizonepeta tenuifolia. The sequence goes on along the minus strand of CM055957.1, from coordinate 76,792,986 downwards.
TTTATCAACTATACCGATTTGAATCACTCAATTTTTGTTTTCTTCTCTCCCCTCACTTTATTGATGTTCTTGGGCTTGATTATTTGCGCTGTTGAGTGAAAGGGATGATCCTTTTCAAATTTCAACGAAACGACTGAGAATCTGAGACCTTTCTCCATGGAAAACCAGGGTCCGTTGATATTGGATATAAGCTCCGACGAGGAGACGGTTTTCGGCGAAGCCAGGAAAGGCGGCGGCGGCGAATTTGGCGATAAGGAAGACGGTGATTGGTTGTCGAAGCTATTGGTTGAGGTGGGTGGAAATATAGATGATGATTCCGACGACGTTGTTTTCCTGAGTGAAGTGCTCCCCAAAACCCCTAAGAAGCCGTCAGCTAAGGTTGTTATTGCCGACGATGACGATTGTGTGGTTTTGGATGGCGACCCCGACAATCCGGTGGTCGTCGTGAATAATAATAATAATAATAATAATAACAATAAGATTAAGGTTGCCGATCATGATCTTGAAATTGTTGGTGAGAAGGGCGAGGTATGGGTTCTTTTTCAATAATTTTATGACTTTTTTTTGGCAGCTTTTAAATACAATGCCTTATGTCCCTCTTTTGGTTCTGCCTGATTTTAGTTGCTTCTTTTGGTATCTTTACTGATAATTATTCAGTTGTTGATGTAATTAAGTGATAATTTTTGGTAAAACATATAGTAGAATGCAATATTCTCTTGGCTTAACAGTTAAATTTATCGTAGCTGTTGCCCTTTCATTTCACTGTAATTTGTTGGATTTGGGAGAAGAGTGGGGAATGCATAATTTCCTTTTGATTCTGTGGTTTCTGGATGTTCTGCGTCCTATGAAGCATGATATATTTTTTTCAGATGTGAAGATGATGGACCTTGGGGGGAATTTTCCAAGAAATTGTTGTGGTCTTTAAGTAGGGCTATGTTTTTATTTGGAGTGGTACCTTTAATTGAGATATTTTTCCTTGCATTGTCATTCAATTGGTGATAATTTATGGGCTTTCGGTCTCGTAGTCTCCTACTGGTGAATGCTTCATGTTTGCTGTTACTGAAGTGCTTATTTGGTAGCCAACCGTAGTAGCTTCAACTTTATCAACTTCTCTCGAGTATTATCATGAAATACCCTTGACTTCTATTCTATGAATGTGAGAATTTGGGACCTAGAACTTATGTCTTCACAAATTGTTAATCTAGTAGATAAATTTCTTACATACTCACTTTTCTTCAGATTCAGTTAAAGATTTGGGAACTAAAAATTTATATCTGTAATGGTTATTTATTTGGTACTTTGTAAGGTCTCTGGCATATCTGCAAATGGTTTACTGATTTCGTTTTGTCTTAGAAAATACAATGGTATGCCATTTTGCTTGATTTGTACATATCTTGATTAAAATCAATTGTTCTTCTTATGTTTTCATCTACAGGTTGCCTGCAGAGACTTTCCTCACCCTAGGCATCTTTGTGCCAAGCATCACTTTGCTTCTACTCGACATGAGGTCCATTGTGACAAGGTAATTTCTTTAATTTTAATATTTTGATCTGTTCAATGTGGAGTTGATACTTTCCGTCTTTGATCTATGAGTTCCTTAATTTCAGTGTCACTGTTATGTGTGTGACTCACTCGCTCCATGCCCCCATTGGGGGACCGGCATAAACAGTATTGATCATTGCCATGCTAGTGATAAAGATGAATATTGGAGAACAGAGCGGAAGCATGTGAAGAATCCTGTGAAGAAAAGTGATAAGCCAGATGTCCGTAACCGTATTGATTCATTTTTCCAATCAATACCAGTGCCAGGATGTGCTCCATCAAATCCAACCTCTTTGCCTAAGAATCAGTGTTTAAATAATCCTGTCGTAATTCGTCCTTGTGCTCGGTCTTCTAATGTTAATTTGCCAAACGCCACACACCGAATAAGAAGCCAAGCGCCTGGATATGTTGCTGCCAGTTTTAACCCTCGACCACAATTAGTCTCAGTGCAGTCACACCCTAGAAATACTAACACTGTTGTTCCAAGTGTTGGTTTTAGAAACAAAAACCACCCTCTAGGAATCCAAAGTCCTCAGTCCTTCAAGCGGACTTGGTTAGTTGGCACAAATAACAGGCAGGCCTATCACTCTCAATTCTCTAGAGACACGCCTCTAAATAGGCGCTCTGCAATCCAGGATCCTATCACAAATGGGCATCATGGCTCAAATCAGCATATCGTTGGAAGTCAGGCTGCTGTTTCTGTTGTGCTGCAGCCTAAATTATCTTCTGATGGTGTGAATGCTAGGCGTGCAAATTACTTACCACCATCTGAACCTCAGATAAACTCCCAGCCATATTCAAGCTACCAAAATCCATATGTGATGCCACACCAATCTCAAATGCCTCCTTCTCAACCATCTGTCAATGGATACTCTCTGACGCCACCACCATTGCAATCCTATATATATCCTCAGCCAAGCTGTGGAAAAATCAACAGTTTGGCTGCCTCTGAACCCCTTATTGCATTTGTGCCTGACAGCCATGTACCTTCTCAGACTGTTGCTTCCTGTCAGTTCGATGCTGGCAATGCTTTTGAAGATCGATGGCTTTCAAGATCCACAATCTCCTCAGGCTCCAGTGTGGGTAATGACTTCTCTCAACTGCAAGAACATAGTAATCCTACTTCCTTGGTGACTTGTGGCGATAATGATGTCCAGCATCAGTATCATACTCAAAGTGTTGTGAGATCAAGTCCGACAGATTTTGGCTACTCAAGTGATTCCTCTTTCAACCATGGCAATATGCAGATTCATGCGGGGCAATCACAATATCCAAGTGCCGCACCATCTGAGACATCACAAAGTCAAAATATACAACATGATCAGCCAAAAATTGCGTCCGTGATTGTGGACAACCGCCCTCAACAGAGTGATAGCGAAGCTGTTGATACCTCCCCGATAAATGATCAGCCAAGTATAGCATCAGTGGTTGTGGACAATCGCCCTGAACAGAGTGTCAAACTAGCTGCCACTTCCACCTACCCTACTAATGGTGCCTCCTGTGAGCTTTCTGAAAGTAGAGATCCTGGTTCGTTCGACTTTCATTTTCTTGACAGTTGGATGTTTGACAATCAGTCATTTACAGGGGCTGTGGAAGCTTCTGTGTCACCTAACTGGAATGTCTACTCACCTGAAACTGCTTTCGTAGACACAGGTACCCTGTTTGATATTTAAAGTTTTCATGATGCTGTAAAAAATGCATCAGAGAGGAAAGAATTATGTTTCTGAAAATGTTAACCTAGTCTGGTTGATTCTTTGGCATTCTCTTTTTGTAAAAACTACGCACACAATTCCTTTTGGTGCCAGGTTTTCTGTATAGTAGGAAGTTTGTCCATCTCTTTAATTTAATTTTAAGATCTAAGTTCAGCAGAAGTCTAGTTATCTCTTTCAGCAAAAGTCTCTCTCTCTCTCTCTCTCTCTCTCTCTCTCTCTCTCATGAAAAAGGATCATCTTGTGATATGAAGGTACACGAGTTCCTATAGGACACGAGTATGAAGAGGTTATTTTGTCATGAGCTAAATACTTTTGATTGGTTAGTAGCGAAGGAAGAAGTCTTGTATATTATGTCAGTTCTTGTAGTGAGGTTGGCCCTTTTATTGGGAACTAGCGTATAAACCGTCGAAAATCAACGAAAAATTATATTTAATAAAATTATTAGATAGTATTAATATGTGAGATATTAAGAAAAATATTATTTGTTAATTATTTTAAAGTTAAATCATTCGATTATCCAATCTACTAAACTCGTTTAGAATTTATATGCCCTTGAACATATCTCAAAGTCAATTAAAAAAAAAATTAGTACATGTACACGTCTCAAATACATATAGTAATATCTTTTAAAATTTCTCATCTAATGTACCCTCATTCTTTCGATAATTTTCAAAGCTATATTATTCTCCAAAATTGATGGGGACAAAAGCATATTTGGTTCTTAAAAAGATTGTCTCACGTGGATTTTGTCAGAAAATTTAGGTGGATCTTTTTTATTGCAAATACTTTTGGTCTCACATTGATTTATAAAAAGAAAAATAATATTGAAGATTGTCTATACCCTAAATACCCTACATTATGAGTTCAACATAAAATTAAAAAAAAAAATAAGTTGAACTATCAGTTCACAATCATTCTGTCGACCCCCACTATTACGGGTCGGAATCAGCCCGTGGACTACAATACTGATTTAGTAGAGAATAATAGTAAAAACTTAAAAATTAATTTTTAACTATAAATTTTAAAATGCATAATTTTATTAACTCGTGAGTTTAATATAAGATTAAAGAGAAAAAATAAGTTGAACCACAACTTCGCAATCATCCCATCTACCCCCATGGTTTCGATCCGAAATCGGTCCGTTGAGTACATTACTGATTTTGTAGAAAATAATAGTTAAATATAAAAAAAATAAATTTCAACTATAAATTTAAATTGCATAATTTATTAAACTCGTTTAGAATTTATATAGGTCCAAATTTAATTAAAAAATGATTGTCATATTCGTTATTTTCCTTAATTCATATATATAATAATATTCGCTAATTATTTGAAATCGTTTGAATTTATAAATTATGTAAACAATCAAATATTATGACAAAATTTGTCACAATAAAAAATCAAACACATGTCCTTTTATTTAAGTTGTAAAATAGAATTTCTATAAATAAAGAAATAATAAAAAACATAAAGGAAAATCTCAAGAACGATCCACTATGCATAAAATGCAAATTTTAAGATAAATAGAATAAATAATGCAGGATGAGCTACGTGGTACCCCTAACTAAGGAGTAGGCTCGATACAGCCAACTAAGTAATTAGAAATGCCTTTTCGGGTAAGTCCCAGCCCGCACAAAAGGCGCAACGATCTAGGCACTGTCTCGCCATGGTTCCACGTCAGAACTGTTCCGTTGACCACGACTCTGATTTATAAGAGCATCTACAATGGGGGTCTTGTCTATCCTTGATTTTGGTTATTTTGGTGGGGTCCCAATGATATAAATTATTCAAAGTTGGAAACCCAACTATAAATAACGTAAAAATCAATTCATAGATGGCGATTCTAGATTTTCGAAAATATATGAACAAAATGAAAAATTTAAAATAAATGAGAATAGAGATGTGTCACGTGGGATACCGACTTGAGGTACCCGTCAGTTGAGAATTGACTCATCTACCTAATTGATTGGCAAATTATAAATTAATTATTTTTTCATCAAATTAAAAAATTATTAGACTACTTTAAATTTTAATTCGACCGACCAATAAATTAGCTAAATAACTTTGGAACCATTTATTAAGCCAACTATAATAAATTAGTTCCCTACAAAAATAATTTTTTTATTAGGCCAACTAATAAATGGCCAAATTAAATTAAAATAAATTATAAAAAAATATATAGTTATTTATTAGGCCGACTAATAATTAAATTGGCCAAATAAAACTGGTGGAACAAAAGATAAGAAAATGCACATTGATTCTAGGTATTTATAGACTTTTGAATAGGTGAAGTTTATTGAAAACCGATGTGGGACACAAGATTTTAGTAGATATTTAAAATTTATTATTCTATATTTAAAAATTAAAAATTTTGAGAATTTAGATAAATAGGAATGGAGAATTAAGAGGGGTTCCACGTAGGATCTTTTCAAGGCAAAAATCATTTTCCTTTTAGTAATATAATGATATATGAAAAAAATGAATAAAATAATATTTAAAATAAATAGAAATAAATAATGGAAATATGTCACGTGGAATCTCGAGTTGAGGTGTCTGTCAGTTGGGAATTGACTCGTCTACCTAAATAATTGAAAAATTAATTATTTTTTTATCAAATTAAATAAAAATTATTAGACTATTTCAAAATTTAATTCGACCAACCAATACATTAGCCAATTATTTTGGAACCATTTATTCTGTCAACTAAAAAAAAATTGTATAGTAATATTCGCTAATTACAATTATAAGTTATGGAAAGCTGAAAACTCAATTACAAATAACGTACAAATCAATTCATAGATGACAATTCTAGATTTTAGAAAAATACATGGAAAAAATGAATAAAATGAAATTTAAAATAAATAAGAATAAAGAGTGTGTCACGTGGGACTTCGAGTTGAGGTGCATGTCAGTTGGAAATTGGCACGTCTACCTAAATAATTGATAAATTATAAATTAAAGATTTTATCAAATTAAATAAAAATTATTAAACTATTTCAAAATTTAATTCGACCAACCAATACATTAGCCATATTAGCGAATTATTTTGGAACCATTTATTTTTTCAGCTAATAAATTGATTCCCTACGAAAAATAATTTTCTACTGGCCAATTAATAAATTGACTAAATTAAATTAAAATAACCTAAACTATAAAAATATAGTTATTTATTCGGTCGATTGATAAATAAATTGACCAAATAAAACTGGTGGAGCAAAAGATGAGAAAATACACATTAATTCTATGTATTTATAGGTTTTTCAATAGGTAAAATTTCATTGAATAACCGATGTGGGACACAAGATTTTAGTAGATATTTAAAATCTATTATTTTACATTTAAAAATTAAAAAATTTGAGAATTTAGATAAATAAGAATTGAGAATTAAGAGGGGTGCCACGTATAATTTTTTCAAAGCAAGAATCGTTTTTCTTGAAACTCAACTACAAATCACGTACAGATTAATTCATAGATGACGATTCTAGATTTTATAAAAATACATGGAAAAAATGAATAAAATGAAATTTAAAATAAATAAGAATAAAGAATGAAAATGTGTCACGTGAGACCTCGAGTTGAGGTGCATGTCAGTTAGGAATTGGCACATCTACCTAAATAATTAATAAATTATAAATTAAAGATTTTATCAAATTAAATAAAAATTATTAAACTATTTCAAAATTTAATTCGACCAATCAATACATTAGCCACATTAGCCAATTATTTTAGAACCATTTATTCTTTCAACTAATAAATTGGTTTCCTATGGAAAAATAATTTCTATTGGTTAATTAATAAATTAATCAAAATTAAATTAAATTAAACTAAACTATAAAAATATAGTTATTTATTCGGCCAATTGATAAATAAATTGGCCAAATAAAACTGGTGGAGCAAAAGATGAGAAAATACACATTAATTCTATGTATTTATAAGCTTTTCAATAGGTGAAATTTCATTGAATAACCGATTTGGGACACAAGATTTTAGTAGATATTTAAAATCTATTATTTTACATTTAAAAATTCAAAAATTTGAGAATTTAGATAAATATGAATAGAGAATTGAGAGGGGTGCCATGTAGAATTTTTTCAAAGTAAGAATCGTTTTACTTTTAGTATTATAATGATGATGATTCTAGTTGAATTTGGTTTTTATGATCCCATATTGTTGGGAAATTTATTAGTATAAGTTTTGATGAATTCCAAAATCGGCTGACCCCAACCGAGTAGATGTTGCCAGTACCTAATGTTAGAATTTAGGCTCGCTGTTTGAGCAAAGTTAAGTTTTTATCTTTACAGGTCTCCAGCTGAAGATGGCAACAAGGCGTCACTCAGACAGAACATCAGTAGTGAAGAAAGACAACTGAGAGTTCATTTGTTCAGATGTAAACAAGGGGAAGTCTTCAGAACATCAGTTGAAGGAAACCAACTGAGCGTTCATCAAATGAGAAACAGTTGAAAGGAAGAGAACATCAGATGAAAAAGAAATCATCTGAGGGTTCAAACCCAACTGAGTAAAGAAGTGGAAGACAACTGAGGGTTCAGTTTCAGAACTTCAGTTATAGAATCTGAACAAGGAGTTCAACTGTTTTGAAGTTCAAAGTCAGCTGAGAACTCGACAGATCGGAATATCAGCTGAAGATCACTCAGATGAAGGTCAAGACGTTCAACCGACAAACCGAAGTTGACTGTCAAAGATTTGAATTTCAAAAGGAAGTCACGTGAGGGTTTGACCGTTCAGTCATTACCCCATCTGGCCCAACACAAGGCTGTCTCAGATGGAAAGCAGAAGAGCACATATGCCATATCGGGAAAGTCTGCAGAGATGAGAGACAAGCCATCGCTTTCAACCGATCAGAGATCAACTGCTCCTCCAACGGCTAGTTGATTCTCTCCGCCTATAAATAGAGGCATCATCTCATTCGAGAGGTAAGAGGGATGCAGATAGACACATAGACGACTAAAAATTCAAAAGCTTTCTCGAGAGAAATCAAAGCAAATCTGCAAAATCATCATCTAAGAGCATCAGCAGCTGAGAGTTCCAATTTGAGAGAACATTAGTAGCTGAGGGTTCCTAGAATTCGAAACTGTTTTTGATCTTAGGTTGAGTGTTTATTCGTTCAAGCCTTAGATCCAGCTCTCATTCTTGATCGAGCTGTAGTTGGATATCCTACCCTTTCTCACACCCTAAAAAGTGTGCTAGGACCTTACTCTTCCTGTAATTGAGTAGTCAGGTCATCAAGTACCCGTAAACTTGACTTAGGCTGTTTAGTGCCCGGAAACTAAACTGTAACGGTTACTCAGCCCGCGTAAGCTGAGTGGTTCTGTCCAGAAGAACTTGGACTGAGGTGTGTGGACTCACATCTCCCCATGGACGTAGGAGTTATCTCCGAACCACGTAAATCTTGTGTGTCGTGCTTATTTTTTCAGTCCACATTGCATTTCTAACTGACCGAACTAACCAGCATTCAAACCTCTTTTGCACTTTTTCAACCGAGCTGTTTTGGTTCTTGACCAACCGAGCTGGTTTGCGTGAGTTGTTTTTAACGAGTTTATTTTCCACCACATTCCGCACAGCACCGCTCTTCCAGCTGAGTTTGCTTACTCAGCTGTGAGATCCCACCTGAGTCCTTTTACTCAGTTAAAGTTGTTTTCAAGTGTTAAGTTTTTCGAAATCTGAAAAATCCTAACTGGTGTATTCCCCCCCCCCCCCATACACCAGTAACTCGTTTCGGGACCATCACATATCATTCTCTTATTCACAAGCCCAGGGATTTGCCCCTTGCTAGTGCGCGTGTTTATTTTTGTAGAGAAATAGTACTTGAGATTATAATGTGTTTGTTGTAAATTTTTATGTGAGTGACACCCAAGCTAGTGGGTTGCTTGGTGGCCAAGTAGTTAGTTACTTGATGGCCAAGTAATTAATTGCTTGATGGCCAAGACTCGAGTTGCTTGTCGTGCAAGTAACTATCCCTAAACATGCTCCATGTACTACTATAAATAGAGGCTTAGTCCTCAAATGAAAAACACACCATTCTCACAATCTTCTCTCTACTCTCTTCTCTTATCTCTCTAGTCTATCTAGTTTATAACACGTTATTAGCACGAAGCTCTTGAACCTCTCCTTCACCGATAGAAGTTCTTCAAATCCTAGAAGCCCGAAGCTCTCTCGATCATCCCCTTCGATCGTTGAATCACGATCCTTAGCCACGAGATTCTAACCGACTAAATTGAAGGTATGCCATAGGAAAGAATCGTATCTTTCCAATGAGGTACAAATTTATTTTTAATTAGTTTGAAAATCTCAATTACTTTTCATTTATATATGATTCGTTTTTAATCTCGAATCGTGATTCCATGAGGAAACACGAATAATCTTGAAAATTTATTGATGCTATTTGAGTAGCACAAGTAATATTCCTGAAGAATATTACACTCAATCTTATTGATGCTATAGAAATAGTACAAGTAATATTACTGAAGAATATTACATTCAAAATAGCCCAAGTAATATTCATGAAGAATATTACAAGCCCCGAAGAGCAAATATTTGGATAATGTATTTATCCTTGATTCTTTTGTGCAGAGTTGCACGGATGGCAAATATAGCCAAACTTGAGTTCATTGCTCTTGATATCTCGGACAAGAATTATATGTCATGGGCTCTTGATGCTGATGTTCACCTGATCTCAAAGGGTCTGGGGGAGACAATAAAAGAAGGAAATAACGCATCCGAACAGGATCGCGCCAAGGCATTAATTTTCCTTCGTCATCATCTTCATGATGACTTAAAGATTGAGTATCTGACTGTCAAAGATCCAAAAGAATTGTGGACAAACATGAAAGAAAGGTTTGATCATCAAAAGACGGTTGTCATTCCTAAAGCTCGTTATGAGTGGATGCATTTAGACTGCAAGATTTTAAGTCTGTGAGTACTTATAATTCTGAATTGTTCAGAATAGTTTCAAAGTTGAAATTATGTGGAGAAAATATTACTGATGCTGATATATTTGAGAAAATATTCTCCACTTTTCACGCTTCGAATGTGTTGTTGCAACAACAATATAGAGAGCGAGGTTTCAAAAAGTATTGTGAATTAATATATTGCTTATTAGTTGTCGAGCAAAATAATGAATTGCTCATGAAAAACCACGAGCTCCGCCCCACTGGTTCCGCTGCATTACCTGAAGCCAATGCAACTTTCACCATAAAAATGGTCGTGGGAACCAACGTGGAAGAGGGCGTGGGAGAGGACGTGGATATGGTCGCGGTCGTGGACGCGGTAAATCAAATGATGCAACCTGTAACAACAAAAGGCAGAGAACGTCCTACGAGCTTAATTCATCTAAAAAGGATTGTGCATGTCATAGATGTGGCATGACCGGACATTGGGCACGTACCTGTCGTACGGCAAAACACCTTGTGAATCTATATCAAGATTCAATTAAGGAAAAAGACAAGGAAACCAATGTCGTTGACTTTGACAGTTCAATTGATACTACAAATTTAGATGTCTCCGACTTCTTTGTTGATCCAATAATAGATAATTTGGATGTCTCTGGTGGTGTATTAGAAGACAATAATATGGACATTGTTTAGTCATTTATCATGAATTTCAAGTTAATAAAAATGTTTTGTTTATTTCAGTCATTATTTTTCGTTAAATCAATTGCTTATTTCAAAATAATTGACCTTCCTTTAAAATATTTTCAAAAATTCAAATGAAATCTTGTGATATTTGTCTTACTGATAGTGCCACCACACACACCATTCTTCAAAAGAAGAAGTATTTCATTAAATTAACATTAGCTGAGGATAATGTTAACATGATAACAGGTGCATCAAACATCATTGAAGGCTCCGGAAGAGCTTGTATCATTTTGCAAAATGATACTACATTAGATATTGAAAATGCGCTGTATTCTAGTAACTCTAAGAGGAACTTACTAAATTTCAAGGATATATGCGGTAATGGATACCACATTGAAACTATAGCAGAAGGTGGCAATAAATATATTTGTATAAATTCTTTTGCATTTGGCGGTAAGCAGACAAAAGAAAAATTGCCAACGCTACCTTCTGGAATGTATTATACATTAATAAAGGCAATTGAGACAAATCATGTCATGAACCTGAAGTTCATTGACACAAAAAGTTTTATGCTTTGGCATGATAGATTTGGACATCCTGGAGCTACTATGATGCGCCGGATAATTAATAATTCTCATGGGCACAATATGAAGAATCAAAGGATTCTTATGACAAATGAATTGCCATGTGATGCTTGTGCGCAAGGCAAGGTAGTTATTAGACCTTCATATATGAAGGTTAATGTGGAATCTCCATCTTTCTTGGAAAGAATTCAAGGAGATATTTGTGGACATATACATCCACCATGTGGACCATTTCGATACTTTATGATATTGATTGATGCTTCTTCTAGATGGTCACATGTATGCTTGCTTTCTACAAGAAATGCAGCATTTGCTAGACTACTTGTCCAAATTATAAAGTTAAGAGCTCAATTCCCAGACAATTCTATTAAGAGAATTCGTCTTGATAATGCTAGTGAGTTCAGTCTCAAGCATTTGAAAATTATTGTATGGCAATTGAAATTGAGATTGAACATTCAGTAGCTCATGTCCATACTCAAAATGGCTTGACAGAGTCATTTATTAAACGACTTCAATTAATTGCTAGACCATTGCTTATGAAGTCAAAACTCCCAACTACTGTTTGGGGTCATGCCATATTACATGCTGCAACATTAGTTCGAATAAGACCATCGGGTAATCATGATTACTCCCCGATGCAAATTATTCTTGATCGAGAACCTGATGTTTCTCACTTACAAACTTTTGGTTGTGCGGTTTATGTCCTAATTGCACCCCCACAAAGAACAAAAATGGATCCCCAACGAAGGCTTCGGATATATGTTGGATTTGATTCACCCTCGTTTATAAGGTTTATTGAACCTTTGACGGGTGATTTATTTACTGCATGATTTGCAGATTGTCATTTTGATGAAATGACATTTCCAACATTAGGGGGAACAAATCTACATCCTGAAAAGCACAGGGAAATATCATGGAATGAGAAAAACTTGTCACATTTTGATTCCAGAAGTAATCAATGTGAACAAGAAGTTGAAAAGATCATTCATTTGCAAAGAATTGCAAATCAAATCCCTGATGCCTTTGTAGATACAAGAAAAGTGACACAATCTTATATACATGCTGCAAATACTCCAGCTAAAATTGATGTTCCTGAAGGACAAATAACTTTGGCAGCAAATGAGTCTAAAATTCGTCAAAAACGTGGTCGACCACTTGGTTCCAAAGATTCTGTGCCTAGAAAAAGAAAGGGGCAAGATGGAAACCAAGCAATGACGAAAATGAACAACGTGATTACTGAAGAATTACAAGTAACTCATCAAAGCAATGCAATTCCTGAAGAATTACAAGTGACTAATCAATCACATGAAAGTGATATAATTCCTGAAGAATTACAAGTATCTGAAATCATGAGATCTCAATAAATTATGCATTCTCTAATCAGCTACTGGAGAGAGAAAATATCATCGTGGATGATATATTCGCCTTTCATATAACTCATCAAATTTTAAATGAGGATCCAGATCCTGAACCACAATCTGTTACTGGATGTAAACAGAGAAATGATTGGCCAATGTGGAAAGGAGCTATACAAAGGGAATTGAATTTCTGTGATAACCGGAAAGTATTTGGACCTATAGTCCTAGCTCCGGCATCTGAAATCCCTGTTGGATACAGATGGGTCTTTGTTAGAAAGAGAAACGAGAAAAATGAAGTTACGAGATATAGAGCAAGACTCGTATCACAAGGTTTCTCTCAAAGACCAGGAATTAATTGTGAGGAAACATACTCTCCAGTAATGGATGCAATTGCTTTCAGATTTTTGATTAGTCTGGCTGTGTCATAAAGGCTTGATATCCACCTTATGGATGTAGTAACTGCATATTGATATGTGTCATTGGATAATGACATATACATGAAAATACCTGAAGGATTTAAAATGCCTGAAGCATTAAAGTCACAAACCAAAAGCATGTTTTAGATTAAACTGCAAAAATCGTTATATGGGTTGAAACAGTCTGGGCGTATGTGGTATAATAGACTGAGTGAGTATCTTTTGAAAGAAGGATACAAGAATGATGATATATGCCCTTGTGTTTTCATAAAGAAAACCGAAAATGGATTTGCAATCATAGCAGTTTATGTTGATGATTTAAATTTAATTGGGACTCCTGAAGAGCTCAATAAAACTGCTAAATATTTAAAAAAAGAATTTGAAATGAAAGATTTGAGAAAGACAAAATTTTGTCTTGGATTGCAAATCGAACGTTTCCGAGGAGGAACATTTATTCATCAATCCACATATACGGAAAAAGTGTTAAAGCGCTTTTACATGGAAAATACTCATCCATTAGCATCACCAATGGTCGTTAGATCTCTTGATATAAAGAAAGATCCATTTCGACCTGTTGACGATGGTGAAAAGATACTTGGTCCTGAAGTACCGTATCTAAGTGCGATTGGAGCATTCATTTATCTGGCTAATAACACTAGACCTGATATAGCTTTTTCTGTAAATCTTCTCGCAAGATATAGCTCTGCGCCCACTTTGAGACATTGGAATGGTGTTAAGCACATTCTACGATATTTAAAAGGTACGATTGACTTTGGATTATTTTATTTGGAAAGTTCAGATCAATCTCTTGTAGGGTATTCAGATGCAAGTTATCTATCTGATCCACATCAAGCTAAGTCTCAAACTGGCTACGTTTTCACCATTGGTGAAACTGCTATATCATGGAAGTCTGTGAAGCAAACCTTGACAGCAACATCCTCAAATCATTGATTATTGCAATCTATGAAGCAAGTTGAGAGTGTGTATGGTTGAGAAATATGACAAGTCATATCCAAGAGTCGTGTAGGCTAGCTTCCTCAAAGGCCAACCCAACTATTTTGTATGAAGACAATGCTGCTTGCATCGCACAACTCAAGGAAGGTTACATCAAAGGCGATAGGACGAAGCACATTTCTCCCAAGTTTTTCTACACTCACGATCTCCAAAAGAGTGGTGATATCAACATTCAATAAATTCGCTCAAGTGACAATTTGGCGGACTTATTCACGAAGGCATTACCAACATCAACATTCAAAAAATTGATACACAAGATCGGCATGCGTCGACTCAAAGATCTACAGTAATATCAAGATCAGGGGGAGCAGTTGTACTCTTTTTCCTTCGACTAGGTTTTGTCCCACTGGGTTTTACTAGCAAGGTTTTAATGAGACAATATCTGTTTAAGGATCTGTCACTCAAGGGGGAGTGTTGTAAATATTTATGTGAGTGACACCCAAGCAAGTGGGTTGCTTGGTGGCCAAGTAGTTAGTTACTTGATGATCAAGTAATTAGTTGCTTGATGGCCAAGATTCGAGTTGCTTGTCGTGCAAGTAACTATCCCTAAACATGCTCCATGTACTACTATAAATAGAGGCTTAGTCCTCAAATGAAAAACACACCATTCTCACAATCTTCTCTCTACTCTCTTCTCTTATCTCTCTAGTCTATCTAATTTATAACAGTGTTGTAATTTTAGTTTATGATATATACTTCCTCCGTCCCACCGAATACGGCCTGTTTTTCACTGGGATGTTTCACTATACTTGGCCTATTTCCTTTAAAGGAAACACTTAGTATATATTTAGCATTATAAAATGTTACATTCACACTACATGTGGTTCATCATTTCATCTAAACCCTACTAACCTATTCTCACTACACACTATCCACCATCCCATCTATATCATTATTAGCATTATATTATTACATTCACACTATACTAAACACTCTCTTTATATCCAATATTTTTTTTCTTAGTCTCTGTGCCCATATGAATTACGCCCGAATCACGGAAGGAGTATATGTTTTCTCTCGCTGCGAGTATTATAATTATTGACACCAGGATCTCATGCTCATTGTTAGAGAAAATTGGCGAACCTCATGTTTTTGTAATTTTTCTTGGTAATGGCCCCTGTTTAAGAGCATGTTAAATTTACCTTATCAAGTTAACCAAAGTTAAATTTCAGCCAGAGATATTATCCCCTTGGAACCAAACTGTACATATGACAACGTGCAAGTTGTTAAGAGCACAGGGTAATAAATACCATGATGAAAATAGAAAACATGAACCGTAGTAACAAAAACAGACACAATTTCAACATAGAAATTTATCCCAACAAGGGAAGAGTAACCAAGGCTCATAAGCATACTTAAAAAGTCAGGCACAATTTTATTAACCACAGCTCGTGGAATCATTACACGTGCATGTCAAGCACAACACGGAGGCACGAGCCTTCGTGCATCATATCAAAAGCTTTGTTGATATCTGCTAGAGTCGAGTTGTGGGTGATGTACTCGTCAACTTTGATTTCCTGAAAGAGGGCAAGCAAGCAGATAGTGGGAAAAGTTGAAAAGAGAAATGCGGGACAAATTACATAATAGTGCAAGGAGAAAGAAAAATGCACTCACTTTCTTTAGATACTTGTCGACAAGCCAAGGTACTTGTGAGCGGCTCTTGAAACCACCAAATGCTGTGCCCTTCCAGACACGGCCAGTCACCAGCTGAAAAGGACGCGTAGATATCTCTTGACCAGAGGCTGCAACACCCACAATAACTGATGTTCCCCAACCCTGAAAAATTTATTAGGAAGATTAGTACTTCTTGACTTCTTGTATGTTTTTGTAATAGTAATATAGTACGATGGTAAACCAAATCTGATTATGGACCTTATGGCAGCATTCTAAAGCAGCTCTCATTACACCAACATTCCCAATGCATTCAAAACTATAGTCAACGCCACCATCTGTCAGATCCACAATGACCTGCTGGATTGGTTTCTCGTGCTCCTTTGGGTTGATAAACTCAGTCACACCAAAATCCTTCGCTGTGCACCACAATTTACAGCAAGACCATGACTAAACAGTTGGCTCTTCTGCTATTACTAGTTTAGTTGCCAAGTAATTATTGGAATTGGAAGATGCAAACAGAATGGATTTTTTTTTTTTTTTCAGTCGTCCTTGAAAAATTACGCTTATGATGGGACACATAGGCAAACAAGCAGAGATGCAACAGATACAGTTCATATTTGTATCATTTTTCAATGTTTTACATTGGAATAAGTTCCTAGAACAGCATTATTCGGTGCTTCAAAGACATAAATATATAACTGATTTTGATGAATCTAATACGCGAAAGCTAGTTCATGGACATACAAATGAACAAAAGATTATCCTATTTAGGATTCTGCATATTGAAAAAGCAAACCAACTAGACATAACAAGGTCTGAGGGATCACCAGACACAAGTAGAGTAAGTTGGACTTTCATTTGGAGTAGTTATAGAGACCGCTGCACGGAATAAGAGCCAAAAATATTGAAATTGTCGTATAAACACTTTTCTACTCAATCATTATAGCACAAGATAAAACTGCTTATTCAAGAAAAGAAAACCTACATTCGCAATTACTGCAACAAAGAGTTCTACTTACCATGCACATGTCCACAACAAGAACAAAAAAATCTTAGCATTCGTAAATTATCATCCCCCAAAAGTCCAATGAATTTTATAAGAAATTGATGGTGTGGTGCTAAATGTGTATATTGAGATGGTGAAGATGGTGAAGTACCTCTATCAAACTTTTTGGTGTCAATATCTATCCCAATTATACGTGAAGCTCCAGCAGCTTTTGCGCCCTCTGCCACCTGAATGGGAAGCATTTCATCAATCTTCTTTGTAGATCATACCACGAAGTCAATCGATCATATAAAGAAAAACTTACAGCAAGTCCAACAGTGCCAAGACCAAATATAGCAACTATGGAACCTTGTTCTACTTTTGCCGTATTCCAAACAGCTCCAAGACCTATATGGAATTGATTTTTCAGTAGGATTAAAAAACTGCTGGCTGAAAAATATTACTACGAAAAAAATTTGATTTAGTAAGTTCATCAGAAGAAAGACTTTTGAGCAGTACATATATCAGGTAGCATAGTGCCAAAGTGATTGTCCAACACCTTAAAACTCTAGGCCAGAGTTGACTGGATTCTGAGTTTATCCAGAATGAGCTGAGATCAACTGAAAGGCTAGACTCTTTCGATGAGGCCACATGCAAGTTCCTAAAAACTTGCATGTTTCAATTACCTTGTGGCCTTTAATATGTTGAATGGGGAGAAACATAATACTTGCCCAGCTAATACTATAAAAATCCATAGAAGTCAAGTAAAAACTGTTCTACTTCATAAGTGAGACTAGCATACCTCATGCCAAGTAAACTACTTAGTAACATATATTCCCGATCGTACAAAATAGGGAAACGAAATTGTGAATAACTGAAGATGCCATATCAAAGAAAGTGATTTATCCTGATTGTGCCTAGGTTGAGTTGAACTTAAGAGAGATGAAGAAACGAATGAGAGCTGATCTACAATTCTGGTGTTCACATAAAACAACATATCAGTTTAAAAAAAAAAAAGATAACAAATTCATATCCAACCAGAGAATGTGAAAGATGCTTGCCTGTTGGAACACCACAACCAAGCAGACACACTTTCTCCAATGGAGCTACAGGGTCAATTTTGGCAACACTAACATCATGTACAACGGTGTATTGACTAAATGTTGATGTGCCCATGAAATGATAGATAGGGTTTCCGTTGATTGAAAAGCGGCTTTTGCGGTCGGTCATCATAACTCCAACTCCAGTAGCTACCCTGACTTTCCCGCAGAGATTTGTTTTTCCAGATTTGCAAAACTTGCATTCACCGCACTCGGCCTGGTAACACGGGATAACATGATCACCCGGTTGAACTTCAGTCACACCTTCACCAACACTCTCAACTATCCTGAGATCCCAATAAGAACGTGCACCCAGTTCAGAGTCAAAATTAATCCATTACATAAGGTGCCAAATCATTAAAGCTAATGGTTCTTTCAATCTTAGCATCTAACATACCCTGCAGCCTCATGACCAAGAATGCATGGGAAGAGACCTTCAGGATCCTGCAAAGAAGAAAATTCGAAAGATCACATTGGCGGTCGAGAGGATTATACCGTATACTTTTTCTCCTTCCTTTTTAAAGCTTGATCTGTATTATATTCTTTGGATTGATAACTATGGTGCACTCAAACACTGATAATGATCCTAACTACCGTTAAATAGCAACTTGAAATATTGCTGCATAACAAGCATATCTCTATCGTTTGACTTCCTCCTTACTTCTCAAAATAAAATAGAATATATATTTATAAACAATCTCATAAGAATCTTTGGAAAATGAATGTCTAATGCAGTAGCATTTTCCTAATTAGCGCGAATAAGATCCGCTAGGAATTACCTTGCCGCTCCAAGTGTAGGCATCGGTATGACAGAGAGCGGTGAATAGGATTTTGATTCTGACCTCTCCGGCTTGCGGCGGCGCCACCTGCACCTCTTCGATCACGAGAGGCTTATTGGGTTCCCAGGCCACCGCCGCTTCAAATTATAAGAGGAAAAAGGTAATGAACAAAATATTCAATCGATGGAGAGGGAAAACACAAGGAAAGAGAAAAAATTTATACCTTTGCAGGTAATTACTTGTCCGTGAGTAGCCATGGATGGAGGGAGAGATGGGGAGATTCACACAGAGCGCACACTGCGAGTGACAGTGACGAGAGGAAGCGTTGGTAGCGATGTATAATAAATGAGTGGACAAAAACTAAGGCTAATTTTTGTTGTACAGTAAAAATATCTTATGGGGACCGTAAAATTTTAATTACGGCCCATTATTCTTCTGCTCCTTCACCGCTATTTTTTCAAATTAAGCAATTCACTTTCTCTTCTCTTCCCTTGTTTTCTTAAACTAATTAGGCCAAAATCAAAAGACCACCATTCGGCAAAACCCCAAATTCGCACAACTGTAAATCTCAATCCCTAGAATTTGTGGAAGGATGTGAAATCAGAGAAGGAAACACCACACAGACGGAAACAGTTTACTTGTTTGATTAACTTGATCACGTGGTGGCCAACTACAAAAGCTCAAGCGCAAAGGCTTTATCATTTCTTTAAAGTATGAATCTTTGTTGTTCCTCTGGAGATTTATGAATCCTTGAGCTTGACTAACTTCTTTTTCAGACCCGTGAAATTCTCACAACTACTACTTTTCCAAAACTTTAGGAAGATTCATTCATGGACAGCTTAGCTCAGCTAATGTATGAGTATGAGTATAAAGTTTGTCCCATCATGTTTAACCACATACTATTTCTCACTACTCACGAGAACACAACCCCCAGAAATTTGAATTAATATTGGGACCTGCATTCTCGTGATCTTGAATAAACCCTTGGCAAAAGTGATATATACTTATAAGACAAAACCTTAGACTTGAATGTTTGTTTTGAAAATATTCTAGAATTAAAATAAACATAATAGCTAGTTGAAGAGAAGAATGGAAATGAAAGAAAGCTCAAGAAGATCTCCAACTGGATTGACACATTTTGTGGATATCCGTGAAGTACCCGAAGAAGAGGAAGAAGAAGACGATGACGAAGAAGACCAAGACCAACGCAATAAGTCCAGGGATACCGCTACTGCTGATCAAAGGGACAAACGGCACACTAACACTAACAAGTTGATAAAACTCCGGGAATTGAAGAGACAAAACAAGAGTAGTTTTAGCAGGCAAGTTTCGTTGGAGACGGGATTTTCCGCTCTGAGCGGAGAGAAAACGGAGAGGAAGGGAGCGTTGCCGAGAAGTGGAAAAAGCTTTGGCGGGTTCGGTTCTGCTTACAGAAGCGGCGCAGAAGGAAGAAAAGGCGATTACAACATATTCAGAACGAAATCCAGTTTAGTGAAGCAGACTTCGAAGCTGCCTTTGAGAAAGGAAAGTGGGATTGATTCTCAATACAATGAGGCCTGCGTTGATCAGGTTGAGGAATCTCTCAACAAAAGTGTTCCAGCTGGGAGATACTTTGCTGCTCTCACTGGACCCGAACTCGACCAAGTCAAGGTATATATGTAGTACTCATTTTTTTATCCCCTTAATGTTGTTGGGTAAATTCTTTCCTTATTTGGTAGGAAAAAAGTGAGACAAAATGAGGGAGTATAAATTATGAGCACTTGCATTTGCATAGAGCTGATAACTGAGAGTCCTAACAAGTAACAACTGACGTAGTATCTTGTTGAATTGGTTGCAGGATTCTGAGGACATACTGCTACCAAAGGACAAGAAATGGCCGTTTCTGCTCCGTTTCCCGATCGGTTGCTTCGGTATCACTCTAGGGCTCAGCAGCCAGGCCATTCTATGGCGGGCGCTATCATCAAGTCCGGCCACAAAATTCCTCCACATTTCTCCCGTCATCAACCTCGCAATCTGGCTGCTCGCCATATGCGTCCTAGTTGCAGTTCTCATCACCTACGCACTCAAATGCGCCTTCTACTTCGAAGCCGTCAAAAGGGAATACTTCCACCCCGTCCGTGTCAATTTCTTCTTCGCCCCCTCCATCGCCTGCATGTTCTTAGCCATCGGCGTGCCACCGTGTATTGCACCGGGGGCTCTGCACCCGGCCATCTGGTGCGTCTTCATGGCGCCCATTGTCTTCCTCGACCTTAAGGTCTACGGGCAGTGGCTGTCGGGGGGGAAGAGGCGGCTGTGCAAAGTCGCCAATCCTTCTTCACATCTGTCGGTTGTGGGGAACTTTGTAGGGGCCATTCTGGCGGCCAAGGTAGGGTGGGCGGAAGCCGGGAAGTTCTTGTGGGCGATCGGGTTCGCGCATTATCTCGTGGTGTTCGTGACTTTGTACCAGAGGCTGCCGACGAGCGAAGTGTTGCCCAAGGAACTCCATCCGGTATACTCTATGTTTATTGCAACTCCAGCTGCTGCTAGCATTGCTTGGGGAGCTATTTATGGTGAATTTGATGGACTGGCTAGGACTTGCTTCTTCATTGCAATATTTCTGTATTGCTCCTTGATTGTGCGCATCAACTTCTTCTGGGGATTCAGGTAATCAATGTTTTTTTAATCTTACATTACAACATCGTGTGATTCGAGAATTCAAAAATCTAAGTTTCACAATAAATTCAAGATTTCCTTTATCCCAAGTATTATAGATTTTTAAATTCTGATGATCGATTCGTAAATACAATCAGAGATGTTGCACATTAATACTGCTACAGGGGATTGTTATGTAGAGAGTGTGTGCATGATTTTCAGGTTTTCAGTGGCATGGTGGTCTTACACGTTTCCGATGACAACAGCTTCAATAGCTACCATAAAATATGCAGAGGAAGTGCCCTCTGTAATAAGTAAAGGTCTGGCGTTGGCATTATCTTTCATGTCTTCAACAATGGTTTCCGTACTCTTTGTATCCACACTTCTCCATGCTTTTCTCTGGCAAACTTTGTTCCCTAACGACTTAGCCATCGCCATAACAAAAAGAAGACATGGCGGCAACAAGGAGAAGAAACCGGTCAAGAAGGCGTACGACATCCGACGTTGGACAAAGCAGTCGCCCTTGTCGTTGGTTTCGGGCATAAGAAAGCAAAATTCAGCAGACAAGGATGCCGATGGAGACAAATAAGGAGATATACTAGTACATGTTTTTATTAAGAAGTTGGAAGTTTATAAAAGATGACATCTTTGTAGCTTCTTGTACGTATAGTAGGATTTCAACTTTCAAATCAAATTGCATATTCATGTCCTGGAATATAAAAAGACAACTATCCTGAGATTCCAATAAGAAAATGCACCAACTTCAGAATCAATATTTACTCCATTACATACAGTGACAAGTTAGCATTTAACATAACCTGCAACCTCATGACCAAGGATGATGCTCACCACGTCTTTTTTTATTTTTTTCAGTTAATCAATTTAGTCTTCTTTTCTCAAACAAATTAGGCCAAAATCAAAATACCACTATTTTTAGTATATTTTTTTACAGTCGCCCAACACATTTAAGAAAGGGAAAATCCACGATTTTAGCAATTGCATAGGTTTTTTATACTAATTCTAGCTACTAATATAAAACATATTAAATCTAGCAATTGAGGGAAGCTTAGTTGAATTGGCCTTGCAGTTATAAAACATAGTATTAAACGCACTTGTTTTCATGGTTTTAGTCTCTAGCCATCCACAACAGTTATGCAGTTAAGAATTTACATATTTTCGTGGTCTGTGAACGTCTATTAAAAATGCGAAATCACATAATATTCATTTTTAAATAAAATCACAAAATTAAAAATGCGGAATTACATAATATTCATCTTTAAGTAAAACCACAAAATAAAAAATTTGGAATCACATAATATTCATATTTAAGTAAAACCACAAAATAAAAATTTGGAATCACATAATATTCATATTTAAGTAAAACCACAAAATTAAAAATGCGGAATCACATAATATTCATCTTTAAGTAAAATCACAAAATTAAAAATGTGGAATCACATAATATTCATCTCTACGTAAAATCATTAAATTAAAAATGTGGAATCACATAATATTCATCTTTAAGTAAGACTACAAAATTTAAAATGTGAAATCACATTATACGATGCAAATAAATCACTAATGTAGAATCACATTAAACTGCTCTTCAACAAATAATTCTAGTAATTAAGAGTTCAAAAAATTTTTGGGTCACTAACTTAGAGCGGTTTGCACTTTTGGGCCACTATCTTTTGACCCGACAAAATTAGGCCATTAAGATTGAAAATTGGCAGTTTTAGGCCAAATTTTGGCCCGAACGGGCTATTTAGTGCCACATAAAGTCTGCTTGTTGTGTTGGCGATATTTTTGAGTTGGAAGTGTGAACGGTGATCCACCCCCACTAGTATATACTCGTAATCAACAAATTAGTACTGTATTCATTAAACCCTCAACAACTCACAACCACAAACAATAACTTAGAGACTAACCATACCTACATACAAATATCCATTAACTCTCATGACAAATCTAGTGTTTAAGCTAGAATTACATACTGTAAAGAGGAGGTGGCCGATTTGCCTTTTTTCACATCTCTCATATTCACCATTTCTTTCACCAGCAAAATTCGATGTTATAGCATCCAGTCGAGACGTGGCGATCGATTGCTTCAAGATTTAACCTTTCATCGGCGTAACTGGAGAAGGTATTTGTCAATGGGACAAGGGATTTGTCAATAGAGTTTTGTTTCTGACTTTGGGGGGTTTGGAAATGAGAGAGAAATCTCAATAAACACCATCTCCTCGTTTCATAAGGTAAAAAGAAGTAATAATAACAACAAATTAGTAAAAATAATAAATAATAATAATAAATTATTGCCAGCCCAACAAACGGGGTTTATGTGGTATTAGATAGTCCGTTCGGACCAAAATTTGGCCTAAAACTGCCAACTTTCAATCTTAATGGCCTAATTTTGTCGGATCAAACAATAGTAACCTAAAAGTACAAATCACCCTAACTTAGTGGCCAAAAAAAATTTTGAACTCAATAATTAACGTATGACCAAAAAATTTAGTGGAGATAAAGAGTTAAATATGATAAGTTGGAGAAAGTGAAAACATAAATACTAACCTTGTTTTTAAACGTCAATTGCTATTAAAAAAGAGGAAAATAAATGCTTAAATTTGGTATATAATGTTTGCTACAGTCACCCAACCGCATTGCACATGATATGCTGCAACGCGTGGCCCCTAATAAATGTAATAAGAATTTGGTATATTATGTTTGGTACGATTATTGTAACAACTTATACTTATCTCTACTAATATAAAAAAAAGTATTGTTTTATAAAATTTAATTTGCCTATTTTATCCTTAATATTTATTAATATTATACAAATAAAAATGATTTTATGTAAAAAAAATTTTATGTGGCACCACCCAAATTGCTCCATTTCCATTTATCTAAATTCTCAAAGTTCCTGAATACATAATTAATATTATCATATTTATATTCATATATATCTTATATATTGCATAGAAACAAAATCTTTTAAAGATCAAATCTTCAAAATCAATATCTATTATATTTTCAATTAAATTATCCACTTAAACTTCTGATCATATACAATAATGTTTATCAATTCATTATATTTATTGATTTGGTTTTACAATAACATCCCAATCTTGAAGAATTTACATAAATATTCACACAACTGTTTCACACAACTAATTTAATTTGATCAGTTACGTTAATTAGTTACTTGAATATATTATTTTATTTTATAAAATTTATTTCTTATGTAGTACACTTCTAATCACTCTAATTCTATTTATTTATATTATCCAAATAAAATTCGAATAAAAATGAGATATCTTCATATATTAATTCTTCATAACAATTCTCATATAAAATCGACGTGGAGCAATTTATTTGAGAGCCAAATATATTTTTACCACACATCGATTTTGAGAAGTAAGAAAACTTTAAAAAATATCTATAAAAATGAGGCTCAATTAATCGGTTGATCAATAAATAGTTTAAATTTTATTAAAAATTTAATATGACCACTTATTAAGTCCTATTATATAAAATATTTATTTTCATGCACTTTTGATTCATTTATTTTATTGTCCACAAAAATTAAAATCATGGTCAACAAGCTGATTCTGATTGGAACCGTGGGGGTAGACGAGCCGATTCAGTTACGACATTTCAACATAACGAGATAATTCTAATTTGGAACCGTGAGGGGGGGCAAAATATTTAGGACAATATTTTTTAATAAAAATTATATAATAAAATATTCTTACAATAATTATTACATATATTCTAAAAACGACATAATATCAGTTTGTTATCTACGGTATCAAAAATTTCCTCTCTATTGAATGGTATTTTGATATTTTCTTTTCTCTCCCTTCTCTACGATAAAGAACATGGAGAAGATGATTGAAATATAATGGTATTTTGATATTTTCTTTTCTCTCTTTTCCTCTCTATTGTTATACTCTTTCTCTCGTTTTTTTTAATGAAAGGAAGACAAAAAGTCAGTACTTTTAAAGAAAGGAAGACAAGAGGTCAAATACTTTTATTTAATTAAATTTTATCTTTTTTCCTTTTGAGTTATGCCCTTATTTTATTTTATTTTTGGTGGGGCAAGTTTTAATATATGTGTGAATTTCTTCATGACATGAGGTATACTTAGCCCCAATTGACGTGGGGCAATTGCCCCACCATTGATAAGGGTAGTTCCGCCACTGACGGGAGGATTCCGACCTTGAACCATGGGGGTAGACAAGTCGTTTTAATTACGGAAGTTAAACTTAACGGGATGATTCTGACTTAGAACCATGAGGGTAGACGAGTCGTTTCAAACCGACAGTTCAACTTTTTCAGAATTGTAGTCGACGGGAGGATTCTGACCTTGAACCATGGGGGTAGACGAGCCGATTTCAAACACGTCCACAAAACTCACACAAAGTGTAAAACTTAAAAATAATTAATGGACAATATTTTTATTGTAATTTTACTAATAATAATTTTCTGTTGATTTCGACGGGCTACACACTAATATATTTAATTTAAGGATATTAATGTAATAGTATATATTATATTTATAACAAATATAATTAATCATTAGCATTAACTTATACATTGAAAAAATAAAGTTTACCTTATTTATAAATTATTCTCTTAATATTATGAATTAGGATTCATTGAATATTTTATTAATTACTCTCTTTAATTATGAGCTTGGATTCATCAATTTTTTTTTCATTGTGAAATTTTAGAGATTCATCAAATTTTCTTTTCATTGTAAAATTTTAGAATAAACAGAGTATGAACACCTTCATAACGATCAAGAATATTGTGTTCCGGTCTATGCTTAAAGTTGAGTTCTCTAAGTTACATGCTCTCATGATTAAAATTTGTGATTGTAAGTGTATTATAATTTGTTAATTATCTTGAGAAATTGTTCATCCCTGGTTTTATTGAATTAGAGAGGGAGGACATCAAACTGGAACTTGTTGTCCTTTGTTCATGAACGTTTCTCAACAATAAGTTTCTAGATTCTGCTTAATCATCTATTTTCCTAAAAAAAATAAAAAAGTAAAAAGTTTCTAGATCGCAAAATCAAGTTATTAGTTTGACTGGTGATTGATGCTGCAAGATTCTAGGTTTTGATGGCTAAAAATTGATGTCCAAATTCATATCTGAATTTTCTATGTTAATTTCAGTTCATATTTTAACTATCAATGAAAAAATTATTAATCCACGCACTCACTGTCCTGTAAAACGTTATTGTGGATGAAGGGTGTAGAAAACAAATCGAGAATGCTCTTTGCAATTATATATTTTGGCTATTCTTCAATTTTTATTCTTATTAGTTAATTATTATATTTGAAATTTTGAAATATCACATAATATTTATTAAAATATGTAATACTCACTTCATCTCGAGTTTTAATTTATGTGTTCAAATGAAGTAAAAGTTATTAATAATACTATAAAAATAAAATGAACACTAAAATAATCTCACAAAAAATCTTTATTAAAATCATTCTTTTTACGTTATTTTTGCTAGTAAATTGAAATGAATTTGGATAATTAGCGTATCACCATATGGGTGTGAGATGAGAACGAGTAATAAATTATTTTTACATCGGAATTTAGACAATTATACATTCTAAGCAGGAATATGAATTTTAATTTATTTTTACTAAATATATTTAATATAAATGAATTATTTTACCGTTGATTTTTCGACGCACTACCTACAAGTTAATGATACTACAAAGAATCTTAACTGTCCCCTTGGGGATGATCTAATAGTAAAAGTGGGAGCCTGAGATTGAAAGGTCTCAGGTTCGAACCCTATGACAAGTCTATATAGGTCGAGCTTGTCACACTTGTACTTGAAAAGTGTGGTTTACCTGCCCCGTGTGGTTTGCAGACTACTGCATAAGGAACGGGGGTTTACCTAGTGCGCACCTAAAATAACGGTTGCGGATTCCCACGACATAAAAATAAATAAATTTTAACTTTTTAATTAATCGTATTTTGACTTATTATATTAGATTCAATTTATAACAACATATCACTTTCAAATTAGAAATATATTCTCAATCTTTTTAACTTTTTTTCCGGTCAATTAGTCTTACGTGGTATATATATATTTATTTTTGATATGGAAAAGGGGGACGATGGGATTTGAACCCAAAATTCTACTAAATAAAGAGTGAAGTCGTACCACTTGGATGTTCTCTTGGGTGACCATTGTACCATAGTTAGAGCCCCTGAAACAGTTGCGAACATTGGAAATTAAATTGAACAAGAATGAAGGATACACTTGTAGAGATAATTATTAGTTCTTTTAATTTATTTAGGGGCTGAAGATTATTAGTTAGTGAGATTAAATTTATTTTAAAAAAAGATGAATTAATTAAGCTCCTATTCATATCAACTTTAGAAAATGTCGCCGAAGCCAATACATTATTCCTCCCTCTACAGCGTAGTATACATTTCTCAAGCAGAAGCAGCTCTTCCAGTTCCGCTGAAAATGACGGTCTCCCGCCGCGAAAACTTGAGTCTCTCCGCCTCCTCCCTCGAGATTTGGTAGGCGTTGGCCACGACGTCCACCGGCAATCCCCTGATGGCGGAGGTGCGGCCGCTCAAGGTGTTGATGGCCGCATTGTCGTTGGTGTTGAACGACACCCACTCAAATCCCCGCTCTCCGGCCTGCTTCACCACCGCGAAGTTCTGCGGCACCACCACAACCTGCCCCTCCCTGACCTGACCGTCGAACACCGCCTGCCCGCGGTGGTTCACTATCTGCACCCGCGACTCGCCGCGTGTAGCGTAAACTAGGCTATGGGCGTTTGTATACCAGTGCGGTGAGAATATCGCATTCTGCATGAAATTCAAATCTCTCTTAGTAATTATGATTAATTTTCTAAATTACTACTAGTACTTTAAGTTTATATATCTATAATTATTACCTTGTGGAGGACTCCTCTGGCGGCGCTGAGCTGGAGGAAGCGGAGGATGGGAAGATTGAAACTGTTGAGGGTGGAGAACCTGCCGGCGCGTGGGTTGTAGAAGTCGGCGCGCGAAGGACTGTCGAGGTTTTCTTTGATCCTGGCGGAGCAGACGGTCTCCTCGAGGCCATTGTGGCGGCCGTAGCCGTGCTCTTCTTGGCTCCTCCGCGGCGGGTGGATCACCTGAATGCTCCTCTCAGCGGTGATAATATGGCCTCTCTCGTCATTTTGGCCGCGGAGCTTCCTCGCAGTTTCCACATCAACTCCGAATACTTCCGATAGCGTTTCATCGTCGAAACCGCGGAGAACGTTGCCCAACTCTCCTTGGGCTCGTTCTTGGCCGTGGCGCTTGCTTACGCCGCGCAGCCTGTATTGCTCTCTCTCTTGTTCTTGGTCGGGGTTACCGGCAAGGAAGAACGACTGTAACATGTATGTATATATATTCAAACATATTTCAAACAAATTAAACGATTAGTTAGTTACTACTAGTA
This sequence comes from Schizonepeta tenuifolia, assembly GCA_029490685.1. Lineage (NCBI taxonomy): Eukaryota > Viridiplantae > Streptophyta > Magnoliopsida > Lamiales > Lamiaceae > Schizonepeta > Schizonepeta tenuifolia. The sequence continues at coordinate 76,764,191 of CM055957.1, read as the reverse complement.
GTAGTAGTAGTGGCAGATGCAAAAAAAAAAAAAAAAAAAAAAAATGAAATAGGTAGGGTACCCTTGGGTTTTGATCGAGTTGGTTGGCATAGTTGGAGTTGTGGTGGAAAGCAACAAGAACAAGGTCCTGGTCGCCGTCGTTGTAAACCCAGTGAGCATCGCCGGCTCTGATGGCGATGACGTCGCCCTGCCGGAATTGCTCAACCTTCTGGTGTCTGTCTCTGGATTTGGGGGTTGATTCCTCGCGAGAATATTGTTGCTGGGGTGATTCGAATGTTTCAGGGCACCCAGAAGTCAAAGTCCCATAAGTACCGCTTCCTGCAATTGCATTTATCAAATCAATATTATATACTACTACTACTACTATATTGTTGGCAAAAAATATATAGATGAATAAACATGATAATGACCTTGGATGACGTAGACAAGAACAGGGGCGTTGTGATAGACAGGGAGGAGGAGGCCCTTCCGCTGGATAGTGTGGCGGCGGAGAGAGACGCCGGCGCAGTGGAATTCATCATTCCGGTGATCCCAGAACTCAGTCTGGCCACCCTCGGCTCTAATGGTGTAGGACGGCTCACGAGCGTCGATATTGATGATCTGGCACTCTCCCTGCTGCCACGAGTACCCCTCTCGTTGTTCTCGTATGGCGTAACCCACCCCTAACAGCAGGAGAAAGCTTAAAACGGAGAGCGAGAGCTTGCCCATGCTGCCTACCTAGCTGCAGGATTAGATATATATACTTGTGTTTTTGAGTGGTGATGAGAGGCGGAATGGTGTATTTATAGTGCAAAACCGCAATAGTTTGCATCGCCTTTCTGCAGTTTGCATGGCTTCACACCGCCGATGGCTTCCACATCTAATTTTATCAAGGCCCACCTGGCTTTCAACTTTCGGATAATGCTACAAAAATAATGTCTTATTCCTTTGTTTCTGGCAGTTTTTGAATTTGTCATCATAGGATTGCATGTACTTAGACGACAACAAGGTTAAATACGCTAGAGAAGGTCTCTTCTATTTGTATATCCCGATCTCCTATTTTAATCAAAATATTCATTCTTCTCAAAAACTCCTTTCCCATTGTCTCCAATTCAATCTCTAAAAAATAAAGTACACAAAAACTTGGGTACAACATTTGCACCGTGCAATACCCGTCCACCCACTCCACCCCGACCCGACCCGTTTGACCCGGGTCAACCCCCTTTGACCTGTTTTTTTTTTAATTGTTTGCCGCTTCTTCTTTGGTCAAGATTCAAGCGAGCCGAAAAAATTCAAATTGTTATCCGCCGATTATCTTTAGTTTAATAATCGGAGCGAAGGCGAAGCCGTAAAATCGGAGTCGAAGGCTCCGCCAGGAAAAAAAAAATCTGGAAACAAAATTAAAAAAAATAAATAAAAAAAATGGGGCGTGTGGATCTCACCCGCGGGTCGGGGCTGGCGCGTGGGCGGGTCGTGTTTAAGTATGCACCATACATAAGTATGCACCCAAGTGTTACTCAATAAACTTTTTCCTACCACCAATGACAATTTATTACTCCATTTGCCCCTGAATAGTCTAGTTATTTGGGTGCGGCACGAATTTTTAATAAAAGTTAGTAGTATGTTGTTGTGAGTGGAGAAAGAGATACAAGTGTATATCTTAAGTTACTCGAGAAAGAGATCCACACTTTGTGAGTGGAAAACCAATTTAAAAAAAAAGCTAGATGTGGTGAGGTCATGTCCCAAAATAGAATGGTTATACTATTGAGAGATGATAAATATCCATTTTGTAGCAACTAAACATGTTTTAATGTCGCTAATTTCATGACTTTACCTTTAAAAGTGTTTGGTTTTGTATTGTTTTCACTATTTTGGTTTAGTTTCACGTTTTGATGGAGTTTATGCATTTGTGTAGGGTGAGCTAGGGACTTGAAGTCAAGATGGAAGGCCATAGAAGGGCGAAGATGAAGAAATGGGAAGGAAAAGTGGAAAACGGGACGTGAAGGCACGAATCAGAAAAAAACCGGCGGTTGGAAGAAGAAAATCGGCGATTTGTAGCCAAACCGCCGAAAAGAGGTCCGGACCGCTGAAGCCACCACCGGAAGTTACTGTATTCGCTCCGTAGAAGAAATCCGAAATCGGCGGTCCACTCGGCGGGTTGGACCCAGACCGCCGATTTTTGGAGCCAAACCGCCGAAAAATGCCCCTGAACCGCCGGTTTTTACTGTTTTAGCCTAAAAACGGGTTTTCTTCCTCTTTTTGCGATTTTAACTTGGAGTAGTAATTTTTCCTCCCTATATATACTACTTGGCAGGCCCAAAACGGGGAACCTATCTCCTTTAGCATAGATTCCATTTCAAATAGTTTCCAATTAGGGTTTTAAACACATTTTACTTCATTGTAATAGTGATTATGGTTGGATTTGAAGACTTTGTAAAGATTTCAACATTGGGTTCCTAGTTTTTCATCTATGCTATCATTTCTCTTTTGCTTTATGTTAATTAACATTATATCTAGCTAGATTTCTTGTTGTTTTAGGGGTTTATGTGGATTTGATGATGGTTTGATCATATCTTGCTATTTCTCATATCCTTCCTCTTCTTAGTTGTGGATTTGGTGCTTTCATTCATGTGGGAATTGTTGATCACCTTTCTTGCATGTCTAGTGTTTATGAAAACTCCTAATAGGTTTTTGCTTGCATGAAATTCCAATTTCACTTCATGTTTTGGCTTGAAACTTAGTAGGTGATTGTTCAATGCATGGAAGGTTATGATTCTTGTGCTTTTTGGAGTTGTTTGATTGGCTTGAGTTGTAATAGAGATAGTCGATTGAATGATCCGCTTTTGCTAATTGTCGAGAGAGATTAGTGAATTTCTATGTGGATTGCTTCCTATTAAGAAGATTAAAAATAGTTTGTATGATTTAGGAAGTTGTAATCAAGCTATCTAGAATCGAAATAAATCCCTAGGACCAACCCTTTCTCTTTATTGTTCCTTATTCGTTCGTTTGATCTTTTGTTTGTTGATTTTGCACGATCTTGTCTCTTATTTGTTTATTTAGTTTTGAATTTGAGTTTAAGAGTTTGAATGATTCCCGAACATTGTTTGTGCAAAGCTTGAATAGTAGGAATTCGCATGAATTTTATTTCCACTAAAAACTCGGCTAAATAGTCCTCGTTGATACGATACTCGATCCCTATTGCTTCAATAACCCGATTAAAGTGCGGATAAATTGCTTAGATAAATAGGTGATCAAGAGATGGCCCAAAAAAAAAAAAACTTTATTATTTAGGGACTGATAGAGTATATATTTTCATACTAATCATAAATGGGACATGAATTGTAAAATATCATGCCAAATGTATATTTTAGCATCAAAATCTTGAGCAATAGCTAGCTAATCGCTATATATAAGGTCGAGATTTCTACATATATGTTTTAATGCTCATGTGATTACGCAAGTATTAAGATAGTACATGCAATTCTTTGGTAAAGCATAATGTGAAATAAGGTAGCGAAGGTCCAGAACTAAGATATATAGGCTCGAGTTAACATGTTCAACGTTTCCCTATTCAGTGGAAGTGAATTGGCAGATTGTTAAGAAAATATTATTTAAGCTGAATCAGATTAAAAATAATATTAGAATGTATTTATAGTAGTAATTTAGGTAGTCACGTTTGGTGGTTCAAGTGTTGACTCTCCTGCTCATCATGTGACATTACCACTTCAACCGATGAGACTTGAGAGCATATAACTCGTGCTCATAGGGTAGGGGAGGGTCTTGTGTATGTATATACTGTAACTGTATACATTAATCTACCACGACTAACTTTAATTGATTGATTGCTTTTTTAGTAATACTAATCAAGTTGGGGATAATGGAAATCCGTTTGCTCACAACATAATTAATAAAATGATCTTTCCATGGAGATTAATTAGACAAAATCAATAGTTACAATCAATCTCAATTTGGATCTGGATTCATTTTCCTTTCAAGAAAAATAATAACTATGCCAGCCTATCTATAAAATGATTCCTGAATATTCAATCCATTACAATATCGATCGGTTCTCTTCTAATTAATCCGTGATAGATAAAGAATACATTAGTGTGCAACTGCAGGAGATCATGGTGAAGAAAATCCCACTGCTAGTATTCTTCCTTTATGCTCTTTTATCAGGCATGCTTGAATTTATTTAATTTTTCTCTCTCTCTCTCTATTTATATATCAATCCGGCCTCTGTATATATAGTTTTAATATATCCATATTAAATAATGCGTTTTCTTTTTGGTTGTAATTGTGTTGTGTTAAGTTAACCCTGGATTGAGTGTTGATGCGGCGGAAATGTGTACAATGAAAGCATTCCCGGAGATAGAGTGCACGAAGTTTAAAGATTGCTTCGATTTTTGTGTGAAGAAATACGGAGGCGGCGGCGTTGCTATGTGTTTTAGAAAGAGTGTAACGAGAAATGGTTTCTGTAAGTGTACTTATTGCTAATTAAAAATGGACAACGATATTATTTTATAATAAAATTTCAATTTCATGTCACAAGTCATTCGTGAACTTGTGCATTATTTTATGACAAAACGACTTTCACTCAACATTAATTCATTCAATAATTTCAAACTGTTTTGTGAAGGATCGTTCCGATATGCACCAATTACAATGCACCAACGGCTCAGATCGAAAGTAGGCCTTTTCATTTTTTAATTGTTTTTGAATTAATTTTATTTCAGAAAAAAGTATTTTTGCTTTTTCTTTTATTTTCTATTTTCCAATCATGATTGGACACTTTTTTCTATGTATTTTGTCCCACTTGTATTTGTCTTATTTTTCATCCAACCAAACAAATCTTCTAGTACTATTTTATTTTTTAATGGTGTACTATTTGTTTTTTAATTGTTTTGAATTTATTATTAAACTCTTTAATTATAATTATGATGGTTAATTACCGTTATTATGTATTTAGGTTAATGTAGTCATTAATTATAGATGATTAATTAATTTGGTAGTTATGTAATACGGTAATTAGTTTGTATTTGGATTGACTTTATTAATATAAAACTCTGTAATTACCATTAAATTAATAATTATAATGTAGATTAAATACTACGTCATATGTGTAGTGGTTATATATGACCGTATGAATTTCTTTAATTATTACTAAATTAACAAATCTAAATGGCCCATAATTATTTCATTAGTGGAATTAATACGTTAATTAATAAATCTAAATTATTTTATTTAATTAATTTTTTAATACGTTAATTATTACAGTAATTATGGTTGTCATGACTAGATTGGTTAATTAAAATGTTAAATGTAGATTATTTTTTATGGCCTCTAATATTAATAATGTAGTACGATCTAATAAATTTAATAACGTTAAAGGCTTACCATGAAGATATAAGCAATAAAATTTTTGAAGTGTGGCATGGTATGAAAGATTAATCTTTTTTAAACTAATTATTATTTTCGATTTAGGGTTTTGTCATCATGACCGTTTGTGTTGCATAGTTAATTAACACATCAAATAAAAGGCTTTATGATTAATATTACTAAACTAAATTACTTATTCAATACAACTATCTAGAAATAAAATATTATATTAATTACTATAAATGTTATATTATACCATCTACAAGTTTGATTGGAGAACATTTTTTTTTTATTATAACCACTTTATTTTCATAATATCGAACTAATTTAGACTATCACTTAATTGAGGCAATGTTTTTTTTTTATATTTCATAATTTAATATTTCCTTTTTATACCGTGATTGTGTTTATTGGATAGTGAATTAACAGATATAATCGATTAAATTTATCATGGCTCAAACTTACGTAGATGTGATAATAGTCAACTTTTCCAAATTTGTGAAGGCTATTTTGAATGATTCATTATATTTAGTCATATTATTACTTAAGTTAATTATGTAATTTAATAGTTGATTTTTGTAATTTAATAATTTGTTTTGGTCGATTTAGAATTTTGTTACTATAGTTGTTTTCATTGGATAGTTAATCAACAAATAACTGCATTTTGAACACTTAAATGAGTCTCGTGCCAATTGAATAATGGATTACTGCGAATTGACAATGTAAATATAGTCAACAATCCTCCAACCTATGAGGCCAAAAGTTTGCAAAACGCCATGATAATATTATGCTAAATTAACTTTGGCCATCGTAAAAAGAGCCTTAAACGAGTCTCATGGCAATTGAATGATGGATTAATGCAAATTGTAAAATTGAATTACTCAACAATCCTCCAAGATATGGTTCTAAAGGTTTTCAAAACGCCATGACAATATGACGTTGAATTAAATTTGGCCATCGTGTTTAGAGCCTTAACAACTAGGTCCACGATGTCGATAGCCAACTTTTCAAAGAGTGCAATGACCAATTATTTTTAATATTTCTACAAGCATATTAAATCAGGTGAAACTGATTATATTGTTTGTATTCATCAAAATAAAACAATTTTAAGAATAAAATGAGATTCTTCCAATGTTCAAGTACAATATTCAAACATATGACTTTTGCTTTACTAGAAAGTGTGCGAGTCTTATCATGATTTACATGAAATATAAAATGTCAACTAATTATTACCTCCATTTATACTTGATTGATTTAAAAATGATTTTGCCATGTTGAATGGAATTGCAATTAGCAATTGCCAATATCTTTTATTTTAATTTTCTTTAGATCACATTGGCCGGTGAAATGGACAACAATATTACGTCGACAATTTAAGATTAGATCATATGTTGCCTAAATGTATGTGAAACACACTGAAATTTGATAATTTATCAGATTTTAGATAACAACTGACTGCATTTTCAATAGTTAAACGAGTCTCTGCATGCATGAATAATGGATCACTAACAATTGAAAATGTCAATATAGTAAACAAGCCCTCAACCTATGAGACCAAAATTTTGTAATACGCCATGATGATATTGAGCATATTTAACAACCATATTAAAAAAGTATGATGATACATACTTTTATCATGGCTGAATTGCATCTACATTTATTGATCATTGGCCACTAAAATATATTATTTCTACAAGCATAATAATTTATTATTGTTGCTAATATTTTTAGTACTCAGACAAATGTAACAATTTGAACAACTATATGATATGCTTCCAATGTTTAAGTTCAATATTCAAACATAGAAGTCTTACTTCACTAGTAAGTGTACAAGTCTTATCATGATTTATATGTGTTGCCTGAAATCTAATATGTCAACTTATTATTACCTCCAGTTATACCTGAGTGATTTAAGAAATGATTTGCCATGGTGAATGGAATCACAATTGGTAGTGGTCAATATCTTTTGTTCTGATTTTCTTTAGATGTTAATGGTCGTCGTAAATGAAAGGTCCTATTACGCTGGCGAGTGACTATTAGGTAATAGGACTGCAAAATTTGTGTGGATCTCACATAAAATTTCTACTTTTTCATACTTTAAATAACAAATAACTGCATTTTGAACACTTAAACGAGTCTCGTGCCAATTGAATAATGGGTTACTGTGAATTCGAAAAGTGAATATAGTCAACAATCCTCCGACCTACGAGATCAAAAGTTTGCAGATAGCCATAACAATATTGTGCTAAATTAACTTTGGCCATCGTAAAAAGAGCCTTAAGAACTTGGTCCACGATGGCAAAAGCCAACTAAAAAAAAGATTATAATGGCCACTTAATTGATTATATTGTTAGTACTTAAACGATTGTAATAATTTGGAAAACTGTTGGGAAATTTATTAGTATAAGTTTTGATGAATTCCAAAACCGGCTGATCCCAACCGAGTAGATGTTGCCAGTACCTAATGTTAGAATTTAGGCTCGTTGTTTGAGCAAAGTTAAGATTTTATCTTTACAGGTCTCCAGCTGAAGATGGCAACAAGGCGTCACTCAGACAGAACATCAGTTGTGAAGAAAGACAACTGAGAGTTCATTTGTTCAGATGTAAACAAAGGGAAGTCTTCAGAACATCAGTTGAAGGAAACCAACTGAGCGTTCATCAGATGAGAAACAGTTGAAAGGAAGAGAACATCAGATGAAAAAGAAATCATCTGAGGGTTCAAACCCAACTGAGTAAAGAAGTGGAAGACAACTGAGGGTTCAGTTTCAGAACCTCAGTTATAGAATCTGAACAAGGAGTTCAACTGTTTTGAAGTTCAAAGTCAGCTGAGAACTCGACAGATAGGAACATCAGCTGAAGATCACTCAGATGAAGGTCAAGACTTTCAACCGACAAACCGAAGTTGACTGTCAAAGATTTGAATTTCAAAAGGAAGTCACATGAGGGTTTGACCGTTCAGTCATTACCCCATCTGGCCCAACACAAGGCTGTCTCAGATGGAAAGCAGAAGAGCACAGATGCCATATCGGGAAAGTCTGCAGAGATGAGAGACAAGCCATCGCTTTCAACCGATCAGAGATCAACTGCTCCTCCAACGGCTAGTTGATTCTCTCCGCCTATAAATAGAGGCATCCTCTCATTCGAGATGGACAGATATGCAGATAGACACATAGACGACGAAAAATTCAAGAGCTTTCTCGAGAGTAATCAAAGCAAATCTGCAACATCATCATCTAAGAGCATCAGCAGCTGAGAGTTCCAATTTGAGAGAACATTAGTAGCTGAGGGTTCCTAGAATACGAAACCGTTTTTGATCTTAGGTTGAGTGTTTATTCGTTCAAGCCTTAGATCCAGCTCTCATTCTTGATCGAGCTGTAGTTGGAAATCCTATCCTTTCTCACACCCTAAAAAGTGTGCTAGGACATTACTCTTCCTGTAATTGAGTAGTCAGGTCGTCAAGTACCCGCAAACTTGACTTAGGCTGTTTAGTGCCCGGAAACTAAACTGTAACGGTTGCTCAGCCCGCGAAAGCTGAGTGGTTCTGTCCAGAAGAACTTGGACTGAGGTGTGTGGACTCACATCTCCCCGTGGACGTAGGAGTTCTCTCCGAACCACGTAAATCTTGTGTGTCGTGTTTTCTTTTGTGTTCAGTCTTTATTATCATATCTTAACAGACAAACTAACCGCATACAATCTGCATACTTTCACAACAACAGTTTTGATTTTGACCAACCGTGCATAAAAGCGTGAGTTTGACTTTACGAGTTTATTTTCCACCACATTCCGCACAACACCAATCTTCCAGCTGAGGTTTCTTACTCAGCTGTGAGATCCCAACTGAGTCCTCTCACTCAGTTGAAGTTGATTTCAAGTGTTAAGTTTTTCGAAAGTTGAAAAATCCTAACTGGTGTATTCCCCCCCCCCCCCCATACACCAGTAACTCGTATCGGGACCATCAAGTGGTATCAGAGCAGTGGTTCAAAAGACTGCTGACTCTGTTTCACGAGGTGTGAATTCGAGAATTTTCTTCAGTGGTCAACTGAACAGATCTTTTCACGCTAGTGCATTCTTGCTCGCATTTTTGTTGTCCTGTTTTTGTTTGTGCAGATGGACGTCAAGGACAAGATCACAGTCATGTTCTCTGTTGTCAACTATACATCATGGAGAACTCGAATGAAGAAGATCCTTTTGTCCAAGCATCATAGGATGCAACAAGTTCTCACATCTGGACCAATCGTCATACGAGACAGAATACTTCGCACTCCCACAAATCCCAACGATGGAGATGCAGTGGTGGAGTATGTGGAGAAACAACCAGAGGACTACACTCCAGAGGAGGCCAAGGTGAGCCAGCTGGATATCTGGGCTCAGAGCACAATAATGTCCACGGTTGGACAAGATTATCTGCCCTGGATAGAGGAGTGTGAGACCGCAAAAGAGATGTGGGACATCCTGGCCTCGCTAAGTGAAGGAAGCGACGAGACAAAGGAAAACAAGTTCTCGCATGCATGTCAAGATTTTGACAATTTCAGTCTGCGACCTGATGAGACTATAGATCAGCTAGAGCTCCGGTTTATGGACATCATCAGAAGAATCTAATCCATCCGGAAAGGAAAATACACTCTAAGAGAAATAAACCTCAAAGTGTTGCAAGCTCTACCGGCTGAGTGGGATACTTTCACAAATATCCACGAGAGCCGAGCTGACCTAGGTGAAATGGGAACTGAAAGATTGTTCTCAATCTTAAAAGGAAATGAGTATAAGGTCAACAGAAGGAGGTCGCAGCCCTCAAGTCAGACAAATAGAATTGAGGACGTCGGCTCAGCATCAAAGTCAGTTGCCCTCCGAGCTGATTACTCAAAGTCGAGATCATCAAGGCCAACCAGGTCGGCTGACACAACTGCAAAGGAGCCGAGCAAAGAAGAACTGCAACAGAACATTGCAGCGTTGTCAAAGAAGTTAGCCGATATGGATACTCGGTTCGGCAAATATAAACGTTTCTATAAATCAAACCGAACTCGAGACAGTTCGAAGCCAGTCACCAATGGTTGCTTCGAATGCGGCAAGGAAGGACACTTCAAAGCCGATTGCCCAGACCTCTCAAAGAAGGAAAGAGAAGCACTGAGGGCGAAGCAAACTGCAAAGAATAAGGCCATGGTAGCTGAAGAAGCAGCTGACGATATGGACATCTTCACAGACACTGAAGATGAGGATGACCTGACCTCTACCAACAAAGTCATCAGTCCGGATCAATGCTTCATGGCACTTGGAACCGACCAAGATGATATTGAGGTACAATCTAATCCTGCTCGCTTAAATTCTTCCAATACTTCTAACATGCAGGAATCTATGAACGATGAGTTGGAACCTTCCTGGAATGATTTTCAAGAACTCAGTGAGGAACTGCATCAGCAGTCGGTTGAGTTTAAGAGTCTTCAAGCCCAGTTCGCCAAGCTTGAAGATTCCTTAACCGAAAAGGACGATCTGATCAAGAGACAAGCTGAAGAAATTGACCAGCTGAAAAGTCAACTGAGTACAGCCAACCAAACTGAGGCTTCAACCGATGAACAGTTGAAGGAACACATCAAGGCACAGAACGAACAGTTGAGCAAGCAAGAGGCTCAGATCGACCAGCTGATGAAGACATCAGATGCCCAGACCGAGCATATAGCTGTTCTTCTCAAGGATCTTCAAACTGAGAAGGACTACCTGACAAAGCTATATCAGTCATCCGAGATCATCGAGAATCTCATCAAATACAGACGGCAAACGGATGATGTGTCTCGACTCGGATACGACGTGGCAAAGGACACTGGAATTTCACCAGCTACCTTCACCAGGGCTGAGGAAGTCATGGTTGCCAAACCTAACACAGTTGAGTATGCAACTGAACAAACACCCTCACAACCGATAAAGGTAACTACGGCTGAGAAAGGCAAAGGAGCTGCAGATGGAGCACCAACGAAACAGTCCCTGGAGTCTACAACCGAGGGGGAATGTTCCAAGACTCAACGGAGGAACCGGAGACGTCGGAGTCGCAATCAAGCTCAAAATCGACAACATATCCAAGCTCAGAACCGACGTGATAACCGACCAACAAACCAACCACAGCAGAGATGGAACCAACAGAACCGACCAAGCTTCAACCGACATAATCAACAACGGGTTCCATCACCACAACAATCAGAGGTTCCAACAGAGTCAACCTATGTGGAAAAGTTACGACAGCTATGGTTACTCATGCCACAACATGAATCAACATCCGGGCATGAACAACTATCGTCAACAGCCAAGACAATGGAATCAGAATCAGCCAAGAAGATTCCACAATGGCGTCCGACCTCACAGACAAACTCAACAGGATAAGAATCGCCATCAAAACAGGGGGAAAGCCTCACCTCCTAAAGCCCAACATGGGAGAAATCCAACTCCTCCCAAGAAACAGAGCATCATTTCAAACAACAAGCCTAAGGATAACCGGGGTGTTGTTATAATTGATGAAAATGGGCAGATCATTTGGAATGACAAGGCTATTCGAGTGTACAGAGAAAAGCGACGCACGGTTCCAGCGGGAACTGGTTCTAACCCTCCAGGACCCAACTGAAATTGGGGACCTAAGCGAGTTTCTCCTTGCAGGTACAGGAGAAACAGCTGAGGAAGAAGAAGGCGTCTACAACAATGTGGATGATGGATAGTGGATGCTCGAAACACATGACAAATCTGAAGGATTTGCTTGGAAGTTTCGTGGAGAAAGAAGGTCCATCAGTTACTTTTGGTGATAACTCAAAAGGATATACCAGAGGTTACGGTACCCTTGAAACCAATCATGTTTCAATTTCTAATGTCTCTTTTGTTGATGGATTGAAGCATAACCTGCTCTCCATCAGCCAATTCTGTGATAATGGGTTCTCTGTCAAGTTTGATGCTCAGGGTTGCAGAGTTAAAGATGTCGGATCAAAGCAGGTGATATTGTTGGGAAATCGATCTCCAACAGGGAATGTATACTACGCTGACTGGAACAGCAGCCTCCCTGACACTTGCCTGTTGTCAAAGAGCAGTTCGGATGTGAGCTGGCTGTGGCACAAAAGGCTCAACCATCTGAACTTCAAGACGATGAACCGACTTGCCAGACAAGAACATGCAAGAGGCATACCTAACCGAGTGTTTTCAACAACACACATCTGCAGTGCATGCCAGCTGGGAAAGCTCGCTAGAACCTCCTTCCGGTTGAAGTCAACTCCTTCAACTGACCGAGTGTTACAGCTGATCCACATGGATCTCTTCGGGCCAGTTATACCAAAAAGCATTAATGGAAACGAATATACATTGGTTGTAACTGATGACTACTCAAGATATACGTGGACCATCTTCATGCGCCAGAAAAGTGAGACCCGAGATGAGCTGCCCAAGCTGATGGATCAGATATCGAACCAATAAGAGATGAAGATTATATCTATCAGATCAGATCGTGGAACGGAGTTTCTAAATGAAACCATCATTGAGTATTGCGAAAAGAATGGCATAACCCATCAGACATCAGCCGCGCGTACTCCACAATGGAATGGCGTAGCTGAGCGAAGAAATAGAATTCTGAAGGATGCAGCCACATCCATGTTAGCGAGCTCAGCACTGCCTAAGAGATTTTGGGCTGAAGCGATCAACACAGCATGCTACACACATAATCGATCTCTTCTCACCAAGCGGTTGGGAAAGACGCCCTACGAGCTGTGGAGACGCAGAAAGCCAGATATTTCTTATTTTCGTGTTTTTGGATCTAAGTGTTATATTCACAACAATGGGAAGACTCAGTTGAAAACTTTTGATGCCAAAGCTTCGAAGGGCATATTTCTTGGATATGCAGCTCGGATCAAGGCATATAGAGTTTTCAACAACAGCTCTCGTGTTGTGGAAATAACACCTCATGTTAGTTTTGATGAATCTACCTTCGAGTGCAGGGAACAGGTAAAGGAACAACACGCGGATCCAGCTGTTCTACCAGTTCTCACCAGATCGCAAGCTCTTTGGGAAAAGAACCGAGCTGAACCACTGGTATGGGTAACTGAGGATGAGGACCCATACTCCTCTGACCTCAGCTCGCCCCTAGGGGGAACTTCAGCTGATGTCCCTCCAACTGCATCAGCATCCGATGCCCAACCGAACTCAGTTCAATCTATTGTAAATGTTGAGGATCCAGACTCAACAGCTGATCAATCACCAGCTCTGAAGACTCCAACTCAGATGTCTGAATAGCCACTGTTGGAAGAAGAAGGAAGACGCGACCGAAGATGGTATGAAGTTCATTCCACCAACGACATCATCGGAGATCCAACCGAGGGTGTGCGCACACGGAGCAGAGTTCCAAATCCAGAATCAACCGAGGAAGAATCCACACTTATGCCCAATATGCTGAGGAATTGGCAGTTTTAGAGGAGTTCGAGCAAGCTGGAGATGTTGCCATGATTTCTTGCTATGTAGCTGATGTTCCAGAACCGAAGAATGTTGGGGAAGCTCTCAATTGTGTCCACTGGACAACAGCCATGCAAGAAGAATTGAATGAGTTTCTACGCAACTGTGTATGGGAGTTGGTAGAAAGACCAAATGGTGTCAAGGTGATTGGACTAAAGTGGATTTTCAAAAACAAGAGAGACGCCATTGGATTCATTGTGAGGAATAAAGCAAGGTTGGTAGCTCAAGGATACTGCCAACAAGAAGGAATTGACTTTGAAGATTCCTTTGCACCAGTTGCAAGGCTGGAAGCCATCCGGATCTTTCTAGCTTATGCCGCACATCACAAGTTCAAAGTATATCAGATGGATGTAAAGTGTGCATTCCTCAATGGAGATATAAAAGAAGATGTATATGTTGAACAGCCTCCTGGTTTTGAGACTGGAGATGGAAGAGTGTACAAGCTGAAGAAAGCTATCTATGGTCTAAAGCAAGCACCAAGAGCATGGTATGACACTCTTTGTGGATTTCTTCTGGACTCGGGGTTCAAACGAGGTTCAGTTGATAAAACTCTGTTCACCATCAAAGTTGGAGAAGATATACTTGTCGTGCAAATTTATGTCGATGACATCATTTTCGGGTCCAAGTCGGAGGAGCTGTGCAAGAAATTCTCCGATCTTATGAAGGAAAAGTTCGAGATGTCAATGATGGGCGAGATGAATTATTTCCTTGGATTACAAGTGAAGCAGTCACCTGAAGGGATTTTCATTAACCAGTCCAAATATACAAGGGAGCTCATCACCAAGTTCGGATTGCAGACAAGTAAGACAACCAAGATCCCTATGAACACGAACTGGAAGATCGAACCAGGAGCTGAGGGAAAGCTCATTGATGCCAGCCAGTATAGAGGGATCATCGGTTCGCTGCTCTACCTAACTGCCAGCCGACCAGACATTTCATACGCAGTTGGAGTGTGTGCTCGTTTTCAAGTCCAACCAAGAGAAGCACACATGTTGGCTGCAAAGAACATCATTAAGTATCTGAAGGGAACTGTCAATGTGGGATTGTGGTACCCAACTGATGACAATATCCAGCTGACTGGATACTCAGATGCCGACCTAGCAGGAGATCGGTTGGACAGAAAGTCTACTTCTGGACACTGTCAGTTCATGGGAAGCAAGCTGGTTTCATGGTTCTCCAAGAAACAAGCGTGTGTTGCTACTTCGACAACCGAGTCAGAGTACATGGCTGCCGGAAGCTGTTGCATGCAAGTATTGTGGCTGAAGCAGCAGCTGAGAGATTATGAAGTCTCAACTGGACAGGTTCCCATACATTGTGATAGCTCGAGTGCCATAGCTATCTCTCTAAACCCTGTTCATCACTCTCGGACTAAGCATATCGATATTCGTCATCACTTCATCCGAGATCATATTGAGAAGAAGGATGTGTCCATGGAGAAGATCCCAACTGAGATTCAGAGAGCTGACATCATCACCAAACCTCTTCCTGAAGCCCGGTTCAAGATGCTGTGTGATCTTCTAGGACTTTTGGATCCGAGCTAAAAACTCATCCGAGCTGAAGAGTCATCCGAGCAGAAGAGTCATCCGAGCTGATAAGGATTCATCCGAGCTGAAGAATCGGATATCGACTTAAGGGGGAAGCTCAGATGAAGGGGGAAGCTCAGCTGAAAGAGGAATATCAGATACTGATTGCCAACTGAAGACGTCAAACGTCAGCTGAACAGACGAACTCGAGTCAGCTGATGGTATGCAGCAACTGAGGAACTCGACTAATGAACACATCTGATTCAAACATCAGCTGGCAGGTATCATTTATGACTGAAGGTGTTATATTCTTAAATGAGAATGTTTGAAATAAATTCAAACATTCCTGTGCTAGTCAGTTATATTAAAATAGCCATCATGTCGCATTAAATGTAAAGTACGGCTGAGCATCCATAGCCTACTTTATAGTGCGACTGGGCTGACATGAAACTGTACACCTTCTCACACGCTGGTTAGAACTCAGATCAAAACGTCGAGTCAAAGATAGTCAACAGTCGCGTAATCCCAGCCGTTGATGGATTCGCGCCATTTAACCCCAGCCGTTGATCTCATCCAAAGTCAAAGACCTATATAAGGCGAAAAATCAGGAAGATATCTCCTAATTTCCTCATTCGTGCTTATCAATCGTACTATTCATCGTCTTCCAGTTTTTCTGCCAGATTTCTTCCTCCCCTATATATTTTACCTTTGCAGTGATTCAATGGCACCCAAAAGCAAAAGAATGGCATCATCCGGACCTTCCCTCGTGCCTACAACGTATGAAGAGTCGTTCAATATATTAGTATCGAAGATTCACATCGAGCAGATCCTCTCCGACGAGGATCTAGAGTCGCAGTCCTAGCCCCTCTCGCCAACACTCTCCATGAGAACGGACTTCTGGAATGGGCCAAGCTCTGTCCCTCTCACTTGCTCAGGCGTCAAGTCGGAGAATTCTACGTCAATCTTCTTCGCCCCCTTGACGGTTCAGAGGGAGTTTCTACGACGGTGTCCTGCCGATAAAGGGATGTTCCGGAAAGGACAATACGTCGTGTCTCCTTCTCCATTGACGTGTCCGATGTCCTCCGATACATCATACCCATCAACCACACCGCCACCGAGTTCCTGGAGAATATTACCGACGAACAGGCGGATGAATTTCTACAGGATGCTCTGATCGAGCCAGAGCGGTTGAGGAGCAACATGCAAAGGACTAAGCTGAAGCCTGAACACCGCCTGCTGTTCGACGCCGTGTCGAAGGTCGTGTTCGGATACAGTGGCGTGTTCGGCGACATCAGCCGACCCAAGCTGAAACAGCTGTTGGCCCTGGAGCACCAACACCAAATCAACTGGTTCCAATATTTTCTGAACCAGTTGATGATGGAGAAGTCGAAGATCTCTGAGACTACGACTGAATCTGGAGAGAAGCTGCTGAGTGTGAAGGGCACGCTCAACTTCGGCTGCAAAATCTCCGCCCTCATCCTCCTCGCAACAAAGGACAGCAACATGGTCTGGGCTGACTGCGAGAAGACGCCGCTGAAGAAGCTGTTGCTGTTCCCGACGACCAAGAAAGCATAGGAGGTGCTGAGGAGTGTCTACACTCCCAAGGACAAGAGGGAGTCGGGAAGGCAAGCTGAGTCAACAGCTGAGGGAGAACAAACTGCTGCTCACCCCACAAAATCCAAAGCCTCACGTCGCCGAGCTGACGTTGAGATGGAGTCGACTGATGAACCTGCCCAGAAAAAGTTAAGGGTAAGGTTCAAGAAGACAATCAAGAAGGCAGCTGAGGTGCCAGCTGATGAGCCAACTGATGTTCCAGCTGACGAGTCAGCTGATGAGCCAGTTGAGGTTCCAGCCGAGGAGCTAGCTAAGGAACAAGCTCCAGACGAGGACTGAGCGCAGGTCGAATCCACACCTGCTGAGGAGCGTTCCGAATCCAGCCGCTCAGTTGAGGCCGCATCATTCGAGATCGCACCTCGAGACCCCGGAGCTGATGAGGCTGAGGGCATGGAGACGTCGGATGCATCCTCCTCATCTGAGGACCTCGAAGATGCTACCACCTCCCCCACAGCTGGAGCAAATGTTGTACCGCCCCCAGAGCCTCTTGCTCTCTCTATCCAAACCGAGCCAGAAATTCCGAGCTCTCAGCTCGATGCCAACATCCTGACCTCTCCTTCGGCCGATGTTGAGGAAACCATTCCACCCTCTTCCCCAACTGAATCCCAAATTCCGAGCTCTCAGCTCGATGCCGATGTTGTGACCGACTCTTTGGCCAACATCGATGAACCTCTTGAACCCGAACCATACAATCTCACCCCCTCCCCGATCAACGAAGCGGAGGACCTGCAGGCTGTTGCTGACGAGCACGAAGGCAGGGTGGCCTACTGCTTTCAAAAGCTGTTGGGTCTATTCCCTACGGCTCGCGACATGCCCATCTTCGCCACACTGGGAACCGAGCTACTGTACCAGTTCCACCTGATCTTTAGCCAGTGGTATGTCAAGGAAGACACGATCAGGGTACTGAGCTGGGACAGGCTGAAATCTGACGAGTCCCGCATCCGAGCCTACTTCAACTATTCCAACTTGGAGGTGGCGTACAACAACCGGATCGCGTTGCTCACTAGACGGTTGGACCAGAGTCTGGCTGAAGGGAAGGACACAAGGGAGGCAGCTGAAAAGGAGTGTGTCGACTTCCTTGACAGCATGTTGGTGAAATCAGCCGACTTCCTTGAAGATGTCGATGCAGCAGCCGCCGCCGCAAAAGAAGAGGAGGAGAACCTGAAGCTGTACCTGGCAAACCGTCAAGCCATGGTCACAGCTGAGCCTCTAGCTCAGTCTGCTCAAGCCTCTCCAGCTGCTCAGCTCGCTCCTTCAACAGAACAAATCTGCGAGCTAATGGCTGAGAGGGTAAACCAGTTGAGGACCGAGCTGCTCGCCAACCTCCAGCACCAACACGATGACCAGCTGAGGGAGTTGGCAGCTCAAGAAGTGAAGTATCAACAACTGATGGAAGAGAATGCCGAGCTGAAGATGAAGATGAATGATCTCTCCTCCTCCACCAGTCAGGACGTGTCGGAACTGAAATCCACTCTGTTGGGCTTGAAGTCGGAAGTGAATGTCTTCAAGTCCTTGGCTGACTCAAATCTGGCCAAGTCCCAACAGACGCAGGATGCTGAATGGGAATCCCGGTTCGAGTCGCGTTGGGCTGAGTTCGTTGCATTTCAGACAGAGGTCAACGACAACCTCTCTGTCTTGAAGAAGGCAGAACAAGAGCGCCAGGACTCCGAACTGGCGAAGAAGATCGAACTGGAGTGTGCGGTCGATGAACTCTTCAACCGTGTTCAATCCACCGAGGCCAAACTCAACTCTCTGGACGGTTCAGTAGCAAGCCTTGTTGCTGATGCCAAAAAGGGGGAAGAGAAGGAGAAGGAGGGTGAAGCACAGGAAGAAGAAGAGACCCAAGAAGAAGGAGTGCCAGCTGCTCAACCATCCAAATCTCAGCTGAGGAGAAGGAAGTCTGCTGCTGCCAAGACAACCGAAGTTAGTGGAGCCGAAATGTCTAAGGACTTGGAGCAGGCAAAGAAGATTGGAGTTTCCTACAGCTCCATAGCCGAGATTGCAGCCGAGCTGGATTCTGAACTCGACGGGATAACAACCGAAGAGTGCATTGCAGCGGCCAAGGCTATTGATGTAGAGGAGAAGGACTACATGAACCCGAGCTGGATCAGAAAGTTTGCCGCCAGCCAGGCGAGGAGGGTGAACCAGTTCGAGGTTGAGCTGAAGAAGGTTTCTCAGAACCTGGACCGCAACGTTGCCTCCCGCAGCCGACGCCGCATCAACAGAATCCAATCAAAGGCGGAAGCTCGGTTGAAGCAACAAAGGTTGCCTCTAAAGTCCAAGGTTGAGAGTCTGTTCAGGCATACTGACAAGTGGATGCCGACCGAGTGGAATGAGGATTGGGAGATTTTCAAGCAGGAGTTCGTGAACGACTTCTATTACAGGAAGGTTTACGCAACTGACGACCCAAGGAGAGCGTTCAAAGAGGCGCTGACTGAGTTGCACTCAGGTGACCCGGGCATGTTCAGTCAATTCAGGAGGGCCATGATTGACGCCAACCTGGACTTGAACACTGTTCCAGTTCCCAAGAGGGTTACTTATCGGCCACCTCTTCTCTCGGATTCCAGCAACCCGAACCGTCAGAAGATTGCATCTGAGGCGAGGCAGGTCTGCAAGGAGCATGGAGTGGACATCTCTAAGGAGTCACCTGCTAAGAGGGAAATTTTTGTAAGGATTTTTGGCAAGTATGGGCTACAATACTAGCTCAGTTAGTTTTCTAGCAACTGTTGTAATTTTATTTTTTTTTTGACTTTTTTGAGTCTATCTTTTGTAACAATCAGTTGTAATGAAAACTATTCAGTTATAAGATTCACCTTGATGAACAATCTCTCATTGTCCAAGCTCTGAATCACAAAGTCTTTTAAATACCATGTTATAACTGTGCTAACCCTTTGATGTTTTATCTTATAGACTGTCTAGAATTTCAGCTGAGATTTTAGATAAGTTAGTGAGGTTTAGATCAGTAGTGGTTTCAAGTTGTAAGTGGTTTTGGCATCATCAAAAAGGGGGAAATACTATTACGCTGGCGAGTGACTATTAGGTAATAGGACTGCAAAATTTATGTGGATCTCACATAAAATTTCTACTTTTTCATACTTTAAATAACAAATAACTGCATTTTGAACACTTAAACGAGTCTCGTGCCAATTGAATAATAGGTTACTGCGAATTCGAAAAGTGAATATAGTCAACAATCCTCCAACCTACGAGATCAAAAGTTTGCAGATAGCCATAACAATATTGTGCTAAATTAACTTTGGCCATCGTAAAAAGAGCCTTAAGAACTTGGTCCACCATGGCAAAAGCCAACTAAAAAAAAGATTATAATGGCCACTTAATTGATTATATTGTTAGTACTTAAATGATTGTAATAATTTGGAAAACTCTTGGAGATTCTCTCAATGTTCAAGTGCAATATTCAAATATAGAAGTCTCGCTTCACTGGAAAATGTGCTAGTCCAATCATGATATGCATGTATCGCCTAAACTATAATATGCGAACTTATTATTACCTTTAGTTATAGCTTAGGGATATAAGAAATGATTTGCCATAGTAAATGAAATTGCAATTGGTAGTGACCAATAGGGGTGAATAAACGGGTACCCGTGGATACCCATACCCGCATTTGCGGGTACCCGTACCCAAATAAGCAAAAAATGAATACCCATACCCTTTCCATTTTAGTCGAACGGGTACCCAATATCCAGCCGGGTATACCCGACCTGGGTATAGGGTACCCGGTATACTCGTTTAGAAAATAAATAAAAAAGACAAAAATATGATAATTTTCACCCGCTCGATTTTTCGATAATTTTCACCGACAAATTAATAACCAACTGTGTAACAATAACTAGACGACAATAACAAATCAATACTAAATGTAGTTTAAACATTTAAGTTCAACAAATAAATTATTATGAATATAGATTATTCATAGGTTGTGTTTAGAGTTATATTTAGGTTTAGGTTTTAACTTAAAAATGAATATATATTATGAATATATTTATAATTTATAGTATAAAAGTAGTAATTATATATAATAAATAATTGTATATTGTTGACCGGGTATTTGACCGGGTACCCAATACCCTAACGGGTATACCCGTCAGGGTATTTTCTAAAAATTTCATACCCATATCCATCCAATACCCGCAAATTACGGGTATTGGGTACCTAATACCCGGCCGGGTACGGGTAGGGTATGGGTAATCCGAAAACCCGTTTTCCATACTTTCACCCCTAGTAACCAATATATATTGTTCTAATTTTCTTTAGTTCACATTGGCCGGTGAAATGGACAGCTATATTAAGTTGGCAATTTAAGATTAGATAATATGTCGCCTAAATGTATCTGAATCACACCTAAATTTGATAATTTATTAGATTTTAGATAACACTGACTACATTTTCAATAGTTAAACAAGTCTCTGCATGCATGAATAATGGATCACTGACACTTGAAAATGTCAATATAGTAAACAAGCCCTCAATCTATGGCACCAAAAGTTCGAAAAACGCCATGATATTGAGCATAATTAACAGCAGTCATGTTAATAGAGTGTTAACAATTTGGTCCACAATGGTGGTATCCAAACAAATATAAGATTTCAATGGTCGCTGATGATTATTCAACTTAACAAGTATCATAATTGATTATCTTTCTTTTCTAAAAAAATGTAACAATTTGGACAACCGTAGAAGATTATCAAAATGTTCAAGTACAATATTCAAACATTGAAGTCTTGCTTCACTGAAAAATGTGATAGTCCATTCTTGATATGCATGTATCTCCTAAAATCTAATAATTCAACATATTATTGCCTTTAGGTTATAAACTAGAGAGAAACGAGAGAATAGAGAAGAGAATATGAATCGAGTGTATTGAATGTGAGGATCAAAGACCTCTATTTATACAAGTACAGAGCTAGGGTTTTAGGGTTAATAACTTGGTCAACACTCATATAGACGTATATAGGGTTTTAGGGTTAATAACTTGGTCAACACTCATATAGACGTATATATCTATAAGATCTATAGATAAGATATTTACAACACTTTAATTATACTTAAGGGATTTAACAAAAATTTGCCATTGCGAACGGAATTGCAAATGATAGTGCCCAATTTCTTTTATTACAATTTTCTTTAGAAGTTAATGGCCGTCGTAAATCAAAGGCCTTATTACGTTGGCAAGTGAATATAAGGTAATAGGTCTACAAAATATATCTGAGTCTAACATAAAAAATTTCTACTTTTTCATATTTTAAATAAAAAAAATTAAATTTTCAATACTTAAACAAGTCCATGTAAGTGAATAATGGATTACTGCAAATTGAAAAAAGTGAATATAGCCAACAATTACGTAATATTTTCCACGATAATGTATTTATGTGTTTTAAGAATTATATTCAATATCACAAATTACTCATAAAATAGAAATATTATATATATATATATATCATTCAGTAGCTCTCTCTCACACACACACACAAAGCCGCCAAAGAGCGAGGCAATTAGAGATTCTAGTTCAAAGGTTGTTAAAATTAGAAGAAATTGAGATCAATTAAGCAGATGCAGTAAGTTTGAAGGAGAAGAAGCATACCAGAAAGTGAAGAATTTAATGGACTGGGCAATAGCGAAGCAAAGAAAGGCAGACAAAATGATGTTATACTTTATAAGGTTCAAGGGGAAGAACTTATAAACTAAAATTATGTACTACATTATTCGTCAATAAAAATGAGTGATATTATTTGATAGGGTAGTATTATTTGGACATACTATGTCCAGACATACAATAGAAAAAATAGAGATTTGACGGAATTTTTTAACTAACAATTTAATGTCATAGTTTCGACAGTTTGATTATTAATAAACATATACTTTTTAATTTTAATTATAAAATTTCATCCCAATTTAAATTCACAAGTTTAAGAGTTGGGTGTGGATGAGAGTAAAATTTGGAAGCGGGTGTGTGTGAGATTGATATTTCGGAAGGGAATCTGAGTAGGAAAGAAAATTTTAAGACAATCAGACATTTTTTTTTTCTATTTCAAGCACGTATGTCCAGACATAGTATGTCCGAATAGAATTATTGTATTTGATAACCATGATAAAATTACCAAATCAATAAACGTCGGAGTAAAATAGAGCAAATTCAGACAGTCCCAGCCGATTTTCCGTTGTCGACCATGTAATTGCAGATTTGGCCATAGGGAAAAATATGGACCCAATAAAGATTGTTGGGATCTGGCTTTTTAGAGGACAAACTAAGCCATCTCTATCGCTTCGGAGAACACCACCGCAGTGACCACGCCGCATCGAATTCCGTCTCGATCGAGAAGCAATAGAATTAGGCGGTGGCGAAGTTGCGTTCATTGTCCTTCCTTTTACAGCAGTGGCTCCTCTCTCCACACAACTCACTCTTTTCCTTATTCACTGCACACTCAAACACAAAAAGAAGACGGCGATGGCAAGAGATGGAGACGACAGACAGCGGCGGGAGAAGCTATCGAGCAGCAGAGTCAGATTTGGAGAAAGGTGAAAGTAGGCGGCAGACGGCTGAAACAAAGATCAGACGTGGGAGATCGTCAGCGACTCCACAACGCCGATGACGAGAGGGACTAAGGGAGGGAAACGAAGTAGACAGAGAGGAGAGAGAGAGAGTATGTTGGCATAGGGAAACAAGAGAGAGGGGATGAAGGGATGAAGTCCCACGATAAAAGAGAGAGTGTGTTGACGGAGAAGAAATAAAATGCACAGGGTACGAAAAAAATATCTCATTTGCTTCAATTACTGCATAGCTCGGAAATGAAAATTTCGCCGTCCGGCAAATAAAGAAATGAGGGTGAGGAAATTACGGGATTAGCAATCGCCAAGAAAATAGAATAAAGTTCGAACACATTTCGGCCAACTTCTACGTCGATGGCCATGAAGATAAAAGTACGGCCATGAAGTCAGAAGTGGGGTCACTCAATTGTTGACTAGAAAACTTATTTTGACTCAAATTAAACTAAGGTAAACTACTTAATCCATGGTTACAATATAATATTAATTTAAAATAAAAATAAATTTTTATTTTTATTATTGACACTTTTGCAAAGGTGATGAGGTGTCACAATCTTAAGGGCTCATGTATTGTGCTAACTACACAATATAGGCACACGTTTTGTGAAGGCAAAAATTTGGGTGCGTTTTCAAAAATAAATAAATTAACAAGGCATAGTAATGTCGTTCCAACGTGCAAGTGGACATGCTAATTTTCACGGTACACTCCGACAGTACACTCCGACAGTCCACATCATCTTTTCGTAGTTGAATTTTGGCTCATATGATATAATCATAATAGCAGGCTAAAATTCATGCCACAATCAAATGTTAATCCCCAAGTAACTACAGGATGAAAGTTCTGCTAAAAAAAAAGAAAAAAAAAACTACAGGATGAAAGTTAAGATTATAAAATAAAATTAATCCAAAGTTGAAAGATATATTAGCTATGTATGTAAATTATAATATGCAATTTTTCTTTATAATTAATTGCTTTTTACTATAATCAGATTGGAATATTTGAAATTGAGATTTTGCAGGCTTACAATATACTTAATTAATAAAATTATCCTCCCATTAGACAATATCATCTTCTTTATAATAGGAGAATGGATTGTTAAACCCACAACAATTCTCTATCCTATGTGGAATTTCCTCTAATTTTCTTTTATAATTATCTAAAAATCTCAACTTTTATTTCAAATTTGGTAATCCAATATATTCAATTAATGAAGAAAAAAACGTTACAAAGTATATAGCAGTCCACTATACCATACCACATCATTTATGTTATACAATTAATATTTGACAAATATCATTTCTGTTATTTATATTTTTTTAAATAAACTATTTTATATACAATTTTTTGGAGTGTCACTGCATCAATTATCAATCTCATGTTATTTTCTGGAATTTTTTTTTTTTGGATTATCTAAAATCTTTAATACATACACTCACTTTTAATTTATGTCATTTCTAAAGTGAATAGTAAGTTTTATGAATTAATAATTTTCAATTTACACATTAATAATAATAGACGTTACAAAATGTAAAAATCAGGGCAAATTGATAACCATTTAATTTCTTCCCTAATTTTATAGTACATTTTTACTATATATTTCTCAAATTCACAAGCTGCCCCACTGAAGCCCAGCCGCCTCCCGCCTCTTCTGGCTAACGATTATGTATAGAATATGGTATCAGGATTATATAGGTTTATTTTGGTGCATATATGAATTGATGTATGGTGCGAGAACATATATAGAGAAATCTTACTATTATATTTATTCCGAAAAGAAACAGCCTTTAAATGTACATGACTAGCTCCGGGTGACCGCTTCCAATGAATATTGAAACGTGTATGAATCGAGGTACTTCAACAGTTCTCCACCTTAATTATTGAGTGTACTATTATATTTCAGGAATGATTCTATAAATAATGAACTTGCACTATTTGGTATTTTATTTTTATATCCGATTGAGAGTTGTATTTTACACCACTGTAGTACAAAATTTGTTTGAGTTCCATAATTATAGGCAATATTTATTTTTATTTTCTGACAGGGGGTAATTTTTTGTAAGTACAACATATACTCACAATCTATTATTTGTATAGTGTTTATTTAGTATAGCAATATAAAATGAGAATATATTTAACTAAAATGTAGAACTAATGTCAAAACTGATTGTATTATATAATTACCAGACACAAGATTCTATTCATAATAAGATGATAATAACAACCAATCAACTGCTACTTCAGTTCTTTGACTATAAATTAAATAACAAGCTTGCTATATATACATGTTACATTACAAAATTTATTTGTGTTCTATAATTATAAATTAATCATTAAATAGCTTAATTTCCAGCCAACTTTGGGCTCCATAATTCTTAGAATTGATTGTACTAAAATTTGCGATGCAATTACGAAATCTATCATTTTGAGGGATTCATATTAGGCAAATGAATTTGAGGGATTTGTCAATCAAGCGCAATTATTAAAGACATTTGTCAAATTTCTAGCCAAAGTTAACTGGCTAAAGACATCAAATATGCAATTATTAATGTAATGTATAGTAGAATCGGTTACTTACTTCTATTGAAAATGAGCTATAATCCATTTAAATGGTAACTAAATATACAATGTTTATCTCTAAGTATGTTGAGATGCAGAAACTTGAGAATTATTTTTATTTATCATTTTTATTGATATTATATCGTGAAATTTACACTCTCATTCCTCAATTATTTCTGTATATCTGTAACTGTAACTTTTGTATTACTGTTCCAAATTCATTACTTCGGCGTTGCAACTTTAATTGAGCCTTTATTTTGGACTATCTCAATATTAATAAAAAGTAAAATTTATGGCATGATTTGTTTGATGTGCATTTGAATTAATAATTTAGTTAGGTTCCTCGAAAAAATGTTAAGACTTTATTTAGTTATGTATGTTTACATTATATTCCCAATTAATTTGTGCATTGCATGGATGCATATATGAGGTAATTAATATATTAACAATATATAAAGTCTTTGAAGACTAAGCATGGACAATTATTGTTGGAAAAAAAAGAGCTAGAAGTTGTAGTTATAAAATTATTAACGATTTTTAATGGCGATTTTAATAGTTAATGTTCTTTGTAGTGTACAGATAGTAAAATCTTTGTTTTAATTGAATTTGAGATGAATACACATAAAGAAATTCACATTAATAATAGGAAATATTTAATGGAGGGCATCTAATCTATTATGATTACTAAATGAGCCCGATAAGTGAATTTAGCTATGAAACTGACGGGTCGGTCCAAATTGATCGAGGAAAGGTAAGGTTATAACAGAAAATTTCTAAATTCGAACGAATTTTTGAGTGAGTTCATAATTAATATATATTTATTTTTTATTTTAATCAGAACTAGATACAGATAAGGAAATTTTGATTTGAGTTGAAAAATATTTAATGGATCGGTACCCGATCCATTGTTATTCGTAATGAAGCCCGATAAGTAAGGATGACAGTTTAGCCAAAATAGACGAGTTGATCCTCCGAAAAGAAGGGTTGGGGCGGAAAACTAAATTTACCCCCTTTGAAATT
This sequence comes from Schizonepeta tenuifolia, assembly GCA_029490685.1. NCBI lineage: Eukaryota > Viridiplantae > Streptophyta > Magnoliopsida > Lamiales > Lamiaceae > Schizonepeta > Schizonepeta tenuifolia. The sequence goes on along the minus strand of CM055957.1, from coordinate 76,737,088 downwards.
GTTGTCTTCTTAATTGTTGTAAAAAATCAACATTAACTCGTTAAGTATACTGGAAATTATTATTATTATTATTATTATTATTATTATTATTATTATTTATTTATTTATTTTGTAATGTTCAGCTTTTAATGTGACATATAATCAATTATTAAAACAACTTATATTTAATTATTTAAAAATTAAAATAATTTTGAATAATTAACGGGGTATTACTATACAGATCTGGATACACAAGTGATAATATCTCATTTTAGGTGAGGAGGCCACAAGGAGTGTTACGGGATTGAAGTGTAAGAGCATGAGCAATGGCATGAGTGACGATGGTGGATTTTGTTTTTTTAGGTTTAGAGAGCCATTTTGAAATAAACAGTAACTGTTAAAGATGTGAGAGACAAAAATACTAAGTTGTAACTTCTCATTACTATAGCTGTGTATGGAAGTTGGGGAGAGAGAGAAATCATAGAAGATTTCAAGCGAATGCAAGTGAAGAAGCCGTAGTGATTAAATACTGTCAGATTCTTATTGTTTATCAATGTGTATATCAGTAAGTAGGAGCCTTGATGGTGTTGGAGCTTATGTGTTTGTAAGTTTGAGTTGTTCATGTAAACTTGGTAATAAAATCCCTATTTACCAAAAAAAAAAACGAAGTTGTTCTTTTCAGCTTTCTTCTTTTTCTCAGATACAATTTGTTTCTTTTTTTTATATATAAAATATTTGTCATATATAGTTTCCATATTTTGTTTAGTAATAAGGTGTTGTCATAAATGAGTCATATCTTATGAGAAGAGTTGTTTTATGGTTGGAATATAGTACTAAAATATTGGAGCATTTAGAAATATATTATATATGTGTTTGTATTGCCATAAGCCCTATATATCTCATATTTTAATTATATTGGAGCATTTGTATTGCATAATTTGTGGAATTATGGGAAAATATAAATTCATATTAAAAAAGTCTTTTGATGAAAGAATGCGGTGCTAGCTAGGCTGCTCATTTATCATACCATTTATCATACTACACGCATATTGGATCATTTAGATGAATAATTTTAATTTTTTGATGGTCTATCGAGAAGTAAGAAATTGAAATGATTTAAATATTAGATGAGTTAATTATAATGTCAGTACTATGATTAAATAATCAGCGTTGTATTTAAGGAAGTATTACAAAATTTGTGAATGACTTATCTTTTAATTGATATCCCATATTTATCATTAAATTATGGTCTTTTTATAATTATGTTTAATTGCTACAAAATAAAATCCACAAGACTTTGGGTGTACCATTTTTTTATACATGTGTATATTGAATCTTAATAAGTAATAAATAATTTCTCTTAATTAAATTTTTTAGTCTAGAATCTTCAGCATGCTCTATTTTTAAAAAAAATTCTCCACGAGATGATCCTCTCATGACACACTTATTTATAACGAGATGATCCTTTGTATAACACTTATTTATAATGATTCGTCAAATTATTTCACTTTATAAAGTATTGGTATTTTTTTAAATCGTATTTGTAAATTATTAGTACAATATAAAGTGATTGTTTGTCAATAAATTCCACACGAGATAATCCTTCATGTAACACTTATTTGCAACGAGACAAACATTTATGTAACACTTAATTTGTAGTGATTTATCAATTTTTATAACTTTGAAATAAAGTATTGAATTATTTTTAAAAAATTATATTTGTAATTACAACGTAAAAAGATTCTCTATCAATACAATACTTATTTTGCAATGATTTATTGAAATATATAAATTCAAAATAACGTATTAAATTATTTTTTGAATTTATTGATAAATTACAATATAAAGTAATTTAAATAAACTTATTTTGTGCATATTTTTATGGGACAGAAGGAGTATATATTAATAATGTTTACTTTAAAATATTCAACGAGTATTACTGTGCATCTTTAAGACGTGAACAAGTGTAGTTTTTAAAATTAGATAGAAATTGGTGCACGCGTGTATAAATTAGTAATAAGCAAGTCAAATCACTATGGGATAATACTATACATGTTGTGGAGGGAACGAGTAGTAAAATTATTTCTAAATCGGAATTGAGACAATATAATTTTCACATTTATACTTGAAACTTATTTTTTCCATACTATAATTTTAATGTTCCCCTTTATAATTTTCAGGGTTTTATAGTATATTACTATACGAGTTTGAGACGGTAACAAGATGTAAACTTATATTTAATCGAGTTGAGACGTGTAAAGAGTATATAAATAAAGGTGTATTTATACAATATATTATTAATGTTTACTTAGTAGTACTTTTATAATATCATATATTACTATGCAGACATAAGATGTGAACAATATGAAATTTTTTAATCGGATATGATGTGTATATAAACATACAAATTTGATTAATTAATCAGTATTTATTCTTATAAGGGTTTTAGAACAACTTCAATAGTTATACAACAATTTTTTTATAAATATTATATAAAATATAAAAAAATTCCGTCGATGTTCGACGGGTAACACACTAGTTAAATGTAATTTGGGTTAAAAGTTTTAATGAAAGCCTGCTGTTTTTCATTCAAGGAAAAGTTTTGTCTATCTATAAAATGATCACTCAGTAACATTCAATAATCCATTCTTCCAATACTGATTGTTTCTCGGTTAATCCATCTATAAATAAATACTCCCTCCATCCATGAAATAAAGTCTCATTTGAATGTCGGCACGGAGATTAAGAAAGCTGGTAAAGTTGTTGTGAGTGGGGTTAAGGTTCCATTTGTTGAGAGTGGAAGAAGTGGATTGAAAATTAAAATTTTATGAGTGGAATAAGGGTCCCACATATTGTGAGTAGAAAATGTAAAATAGAGTTAAAGTTGTTGTGAGTGAAATAGGGGTCCCACCTATTGTGGGCGGTAAAAGTAAAATTAGAGTGAAAATTGTTGTAGGTCCCACTTAATGTGAGTGAAAAAAGATAATTAGGGCTTTATTTTATGGACAAATATTTTGGGGTAAGTATGACTTTATTTCGTGGACGGAGGGAGTAAAGTGTGCCTAACCTAAGAAGAAATTCCTATGGGTTGCACATGTATACACCCACTCACTCCTCATAATATTTTAATAATATAAAATAATATTTTAATAATATAAAATTATATTATTAAAATATTATTATGTGAGGAGTGAGTGTAGTACATGTACACTTACTCAAGAATTTTTCTAAACTAAGATGATGAAATTTACGGTGCTCGTCTTTGTGTTTATGCTTTTTTATTAGGCATGTTCTATGTTATTTTCTGTATTTACATATCAATGTAACTGATAGTCCCGGTAACGAGTTAACTGGTGTATGGGGAGAGGATAATACACGAGTATAGATTTTTAGACTTAAAAACTTTTTCGACTTTGAATACTCGATAACTGTGAAACTCAGTTGGAGTGGTCGCATGGTTTGGTGTACACTTGACTTTTAGGACTGAGGGTCAACTGTACGGTCGAACTGAGGTTTTAAGTGCAGTGCAGAATGTGGTGGAAATTTGTTTAACTCGTCATAATTGAAAATCCTTTAGCAAAGGTCAAGTTCGTGAATCTCTTAGTGCAATTTGTAAGTATGCTAGTATGATGCAATAGTGAAAAGTTAGTTAATAAAACTGTAACTGAAATGCACAAAGTAAAACACAGTAATTTTTACGTGGTTCAGGCCGTAACTAAAAACACTGTAATTTTGCTCATGACATAAATGTAATTAATAAGTATCATGCTAGGACTCAGGCCAAAATTGAATATTAAGTAATGCATATTTTCTCATTTTTTTCCAATTATTTACGAATAAATAACTATAAAGATCTGACTATAAAATAAAATTAACCCAAAATTGAAAGATACCTCAGCTATGTATGTAAATTATAATATGAACTCTCAATAAAATCTTTCTAGTTAATTGCTTTTTATAATCTTGGAATATTTGAATCTGAAATTTGCAGGCCTACAATATAATTCATTACATTATCCTTCATTAAATAGACAATATCATTAAATATAATTTGGGTTTTAGCTTTAATGAAAGCCTGCTGTTTTTCTTTCAAGGAAAATTTATGCCCATCTATAAAATGATCACTTATAACACTCAACAATCCATTTCAATACTGATTGTTTCTCGGTTAATCTCGGTTAATAGTTTGAGACAAAAAAGAAATTGGTGTGCCTAAGATGATGAAGTTCACAGTGCTCGTCTTTTTCCTTTGTGCTCTTTTATCAGGCATGCTCTATTTTATTTTCTGTATTTACATATTAGTATAACTGTTTTAGATGGAGGAATTTTCCATATTGTTATTATATTAGTTATATAATTATCCTATTCAAGATACGTAAAAATAGTTAAGGAGATTTTTAAAAATTAAAAGGTATAGTGGTGCCATTGTTATAATTTAAAAATTCAATTGCAGTTACAAAAATGATCAAACATCATGTGTAGTAGAGGTGGAAAATTGGGAAAATGGGCCGGGTTGGCCCAGCTAGAAGTTCTGCCAAGCCAGAAAATTCTGTCTGAAGAAAAATTCGTTCGGGTCAAGCCTGCTCAGAAGAAAAAAAAAGAAAAAAAAAAAAAAAAAAAAAAGAGGATTCGGACAGGCCGACCCTAGACTGACTACTGAACTTAGTCTCCATTTTATAGGCCCTACCCGATTGAAAATTCCATCAATAAGCCTAAAACCTCCAGCCCCAACCTGACCCACAATCGGCCTGGACTGTGGGTGGACCTTATTTTCTGGATTCCAAATTTTAGTTCAATCAATCATCTCTGTAGTTTTATTACTTAATTTATATACCTATATTAATTAATTAAATAGTAGTAGTATATATGTTATTTTTACTTATTTATTTTTGCAAAATTTGTTGTGTAGTTAATGGATGGAGTGGTGATGCAAGCTGCACACCTCACCCATTCCCGGGACAGGCGTGCGATGTGGATTCCATCTCAAAGTTTAAACCTTGTTTGGATTTATGTCAAAGGCTGTACGGAAGTCTCGTTATTGCCGAGCGTGTTAAACCCATTCAAAAGGGAAACTCTTTCTGCATGTGTGTTGATTGTAAAAATTGAATAGAGAATTTTCACTAATAATGTAAATTAAAAATTGAGTTGGAAATTATATGATCTCATATATATGGTACATGACATATTTATGATTCTACGCGTATTAATTGCACCAGCTGAACAAGAAACTCTGTGGATGATAATATCCTTGTGATTCAGATATATGTTTAAGTACTCTTTTGTTCTTTTTAATTAAGCATGAATTGCATGTGACATAGTATCTATAACCACACTGGTAGTGTACGGTTCGAATGCACGAGTTATAAGAAACTTTAAAATTTAATAAATACGAGTATGGAAAAATAATTAATGTAGTTATCTTATTATTATGGGTTTTCCTTTTTTTTCAGCTTCACATGGAAGATAAGAAATGGAGTAGAGAAGATATTCTTACTCGTATTCAACAAAGCTAGAATGAAATTCAAGTTGAACGTTCTACGCCTACACAAATCTCAAGATCCATTGACACAAATGAACGAGCTTGGAATCCTCCAGACCTGGGTTGGATCAAATTAAATTCGGATATTGCAGTCTTATCTTCCACACGAATTGGTATGAGTTTTGTGCTATGAAAAGAAGATGGCTAATTGATCCTAGCGGCGAAAAAGAAAATAAGTGTATCAAGATTGTATTTTGTACTATCTAGTCATTTGTTGTAAAATGATGAAATAAGTTTCTATTGTTTTTTATAATTAAAAATCAGCTTATTTAAAATTGTGATTTTTTCTTTTTCTTTTTATTTTTTGAATTTATTATAGACGACGGGTGAAATCCGTTGTCTATATGATGAACTACTGTGTCTTTAAATTGCATAGACGACCCCGTCGTCTATAACACTCATAGACAACAGGGAATCCCAGTCATCTATAACCGCCCTTAATAGACTATAAGGCTATAGACAACGGAGATTTTTGTTATAGACGATGCGAAATCTCGTTGTCTATAACCTTTTTTTTTGTAGTGAATGAAATTTACTGACGGAAATTCCGTCAGTAATCCGTCAAAGCGAAAATCGGAGGAATTTGTCCGGTCAACATTTCTGAAGGCATTTCCGTCAGTAAATTGATTACTGACTCTCTTTTTCCTGACAGCCTTGTCCGTCAGTAATTCCGTCAGTAATATGTTTTACTGACGGAATATGGGGATATACTGACAGAAATTTCCGTCAATAATTTGTAGTATTTTTGTCGTGGCAACACATTACTAGAAGGTTTGGGGGTTAAATTTGCCTTGTCCATGATTGTTGAACGTGGTTGCTCATGTTGTTGATGGTACGTAATGATAATCTGAGATTAATACAAGCGATTAATGGTTGAGTTGTGCCGAGTAAATTTGATGGTCTTATCAATGATGATATCAAGGATTTGCTAACAAGCATGGAAACCATCAAATTTATTTTCAATAGAAAAGAGTTCAGTCACGCAGCACATTATATGGCTAAAGGTGACGCAGGAGTATTTTCTATTTTTATTCCTTTGCATATTGCTTCTTATGTGTAATGTGTATTGATAGATTTTTAATGAAAATCCTTTATTCTAAAAAAAAAAGCAACTATTTAGGTTTGGAATTACAGTTTGAGAGTTTGCTGAGGGGACAATAAAGAACAAGTTAATGAAAATCTTCTGTTTACGGCATGTTCCATAGCGTCCAGATTCATTCACATTTTAAGTTCGGATTTTTTACTCAAAAAACTTGTTATTCCTTCCGTCTCACCAGGCTCGGCCTATTTCTTTTGGGCACGGGGTTTAAGGATAAAACAATTAAAAGTAGAAAGTAGTAGGGGTGGACTAAAATACCAAAATTTCGGTATACCGATCGAACCGAACCGATAAATACCGTATTTTACTGAACTTATGGTATACCGTATTTTTGGTATGGTATGATACCGTACCGAAAGGTTTTGGTATGGTAACAGTATATGAATTTCAAATACCACGGTATACCGTATCGAACCGAGAGTTTGGTATACTGAATTTTCAATAAATACCAATATTTGGTACATACCGAAATCGCGGTATATGCCGAAGATTTGGTATATGCCGAAAATTCTAAATAATTATAAATAAATTGATATATTTATATAATTATATATGTATATATATTAAATTATTAATGAATTATTCATTATATTTAATTAATAATATCAACTTAACCCATATTCAATTGTGTTGTTGCTGCCCCTAGTTTTTAATTATCATTCGCCGTTTTCCAGTTTTCCTCACACAAAAGAAAAATAAAATCTCTCTTCGACTCTCTTCTCTTCTCTTCTCATCTCATCTCATCTCATCTCCCTTCTCTCTGTCACTCTTGTCGTTGCTCATCGTAGCAAGTCGTCAACCCCAGCTCGAGCCTCGCCGCCGTGCCTTCATCTCTCAATCTCTCAAGATAATTTTTCATTTCCTTTGCTCTACAGAAGAATTTTAGGGATTGAACGACGAAACCTAATTTTAGGGGAAACAGAAATTAGTGATATAGGCTAGTTTAATACTTCATTAGCTGTAATATATTGACTATTTGATTAGTGATATTCGATAATTTGTTTGATTTGATATTTGGTCATATATGCTGTAACTCATAATGAGTGTAGAAAATATGCAGCAAAGAAAATGGGATTTGTAAGTGTGCACTCCACTAAATTCATTTGTTGGAATTGTGTTGAACTTGCAGCTTGTATATACAAAATGGGTTGTATTCTAATAATATCATTTACTTTAATTGTTTTCAGAATGGAATCTGAATCTTCTCATGCGCTACATAATCCATCTAGCACCCCCGATGCAATGGATAGTTCAACAAAAGATGATGGCAGTAGTGTGAAACGAGCAAGAGAAAATACAGCAGAAAAGCCTCCAAAAGTTCCTAGAAGTCAATTTTGGAATCATTGTGTGAAGGAAACAAGAATCCATACTGGCAGCGAGCAAGCAATAGGGACCTACAACTATTGTAAAGCTGTTGTACCAACAGTTAATGTTGATTGTTCAATGTTGAGAATTGAGATGTTAAATTATTAATTGTTGTTGTAACGTTAAACTGTAAGTTGGATTTTCTTTTAATTTTTTTTAACTTAATTGGTTGTTGGAGATAATTATTATTAGTATTAAGTGTTTTCTATGTTTTTTAGAATTTAAATATTTGATGTTCATATTTTCGGTATACCGTACGTTTATGCTATGCCGAACATAAGGTACGATAACGGTATGCTTTTTGAATAACGGGACGGAGGGAGTAATTCTTTTGTTGAATAGATGGGGCCGCGTGCAGTCTCAATTAATTGGATTTGCAATTTAGGGAAATTAAAACTAGAAAAATAATTGAGGCTACAATATGAGCCAACAACCATATGCTTCTATGGGCCCGTGGTTCTATATTAATTTAGTCTTAATTTCTAAGTAGGCAATATATTAAGGGTTAATACCAAATAATGCACTAACTTTATCATATTCGTAATATTAATGACTTTGAATAATTTCAATTAAGACACTATATTATTTTTATTTCAAATTAAATACTTCTAATTTTTGGTTATCTTCACAATATCTTCAATATATAAGTTCGATTTTTTTTTTTTTTTTGAAAAGCAAAGCAGCGGGTTTGAATTCTAAACTTCATTACTTACAAATTGAAGCAACAATGATTGGATGTAGTCTTTGAGACAATTTTCTTTCCTAGATATCAAAATCCTCAAACTAATGAGTACGAGTGAACAATTTTGAAATTATTTTAGTGCTAAGGCATTCTTACAAAAAATGTTCAAAGTAAATGAAATACTAGCTATCTTATAGGTCAAATAGCGATCCCTCGTTCATATCGATTTAAACAAAGTAAATGTGTATATATACTAGTTTAATAAAAAATCATGTGTATATGTTATTCAAATTTTATATTACATCCAGCACACAATCTATTTAGCATGCACGAACCAGGAAACTAAAGAGTGTTCACATATACGCGGTCGAGTTTATCTAGCATGCACATTGTCGTCTCTTCATAAAGCAAACTATAGATGTACAGTGGCATAGATTATCTATAGCAATTTATTTTTCTCCGTATGATTTGTAAGCTATTGTATAGAAAAGTCTACGTTGTCGCGAACGTTAAGGGCTGTGAATCTGACGAAGCAGACACACTCTTATTACTAGTTGATGTCCATGAGTATTCAATGTCTGGAAACGTTATAGGCATGGCTTCAAAATCTCTCATTTCTTCAAAATCATCATCTTTGACAACTGACTGAAATATTCTAAAACTTTCTAATTCAGTAGCAACTTCTTTCATAGTTGGTCTCATTTTCCCTTTCAAGTTCAAACATCTCTGTGCGAGCCTTGCAACTAAAATCACCTCTTCCTTTTTACCTTGTTCCCAAACTTTAGGATCTAGGATTGTGTCAAGATAGTTCTGTTCTATGCATGTAAGAAATCGTGTAGCTAGGCTTCTTTCCTCTTCTGCTTTATCAAGCGATATCGGCCTTTGCCCAGTAAGAAGCTCAACAAGAACTACTCCAAAACTATAAACGTCACTCTTTTCAGTGAATTGACTCGATTGGAAATACTCTGGATCTAAGTACCCAAATGTCCCTTTAACCAAAGTAGTTAAATGAGTTTGATCTGCAGCAATGGACCTCGAAGTTCCAAAATCTGACACTTTGACAACATACTTTTCATCTAAAAGGATATTACTCGATTTGATGTCTCTATGATAGATAGGCATGGAAGATGCATAATGTAAGTAGGCAAGTGCCCCTGCTATATCTGCTGCAATTTTCAAACGCATGTTCCATAGAAGTGGAAATTCATTACTAGGATCGTGAATGAGCTCAAAAAGTGTTCCATTTGGCATAAATTCATAAATAAGTAGTGGAACCTCAGTCTCCAAACAACACCCCAACAATTTGACCACATTCCTGTGATTGATCTGCGACAGTATCGCAACCTCGTTTATGAATTGTTGCACTTGATTCTGTTCAACCAACTTTGATTTTTTTATAGCCACAATCTTACCATGAGATAGCATTCCTTTATAGACCGTGCCTTGCCCTCCGTGTCCAAGAATTCGGCTTTCGTTGAACTGATCTGTAGCTATTTCCAACTCTTTCGAAGAGAAAACTTTTGTTCTTCCAAGCACGCCTTCATTGGTTTGCTGTTGCAAGAGGAGACCTCCATTTCGTTTGAAGAATTTCTCTTTAACCATTTTTAATTTTCACTTTTGCAACAGCTTATACAGCCAAAAGCACATTAGGAGTAGCATCACCAATCCCAATCCAGAGCCAATACCTTAATGCAAAGTTACTCATGAGAAATAAAAATCTATATGAACAAGTCGAAGTGTGTATATTGAGTTGCACATATATGTTCATTTAATGCGCGCATAATTTGTACTAGTATATTAATTTTTCATTTGTGTAAAAGAAACATAAAAACTGAAGCATTTGAAGCACTATATTTTTACCTATGAAGATGATCATCTTGGATTTGGACGGCGGCAGCGGAATGCAACTTGTACCATCTTGCGTGACATAAGCATAATAGCCTTTTGAACATGAGCAGTAATATGAACCAGGACGGTTGATGCAAATTGAAGTTGGATTGCATGTATTAGTTGCACTATCAGCGCATTCATCAATATCTGGTCAAAGAGCAACACAAACATGTGCAGTATCAAAAATTGACTGCATGCGAGCGAGATCTATTCCCGGCGTTCGACCCAGTTTCCGTTAAATTAAAGCACAATTAAAAAACCAGTATTGAGTTTTGAACTTGAAATTAATTTCAAAGTCAAGATACTAAAAAGTGAAACGAAAATAAAAATAATAGCTAGGTGGAATGATTTGAGCTAACCAATCTAATTATATTAATTTATTACCACTAGCACTAGCTAGAGAAGAAAATTATTATGTGTATTACCTTGGCAGCCTGAATCGAGGTAAGGATTGCCTCGGTATCCTTTGGAGCAATTGCAGAGGTATCCTCCTCCATTTCCAGCCGTAGCATCGAAATCAACACAATCGGTGTTGGCCCGACATGCAAAGTTAGCCAAATCCAGTTGTGCTTCTTTGCAATTCACAGCCCCAATCCTCCAATCCAACGCCAGTAATTTGGACCCGGCGTAATTCATTTCATAAGCATCATATGTTGCACTTGCAGAAGTTGAGTTGTTTAAGAAGGGAAATGAAGAACCATAACCCATACCATCTTCATTAAACTCATAATTGTTGATATGTGAAATGAAGGCGTAGCTGCAAGAGACATTAATGGCACGTGGCCATCGTCCATTTAGGTCGGTCAAATTTACTTCAAGGTAAGTCGTGCCTGAAAAATCGAGAATGCTGCTGGCTAGAAAATTAAAACATTGTGTAGTAAAATAAAAAAAAATAAGAAAATACTAGTATATCTTATGGTAATTCCGGGGTTTAAATTTAAGCATTATTACCTCTTGGAATGGGTGTCTTACAACAGCCATTGCCTGCCGAAGTAATTCCATATCCGTGTGAGCACGATGCGGAGTTGCCGAATCTAGTCGGCTCGTCCGAGCAAATAGTTGCACAGCTGCCGCGTATAGAACTTTGATTATCTTCTCCAATAACCGCCACAACCATATCATCGCAGCCAATGGCAGTGATCCAATTATCATCTGATACGGAATATTGGCTTCTCAACAGGTCAATAATCAAGCTTCGCTTCTCTGCCTTTGTTATTCCATCTGACAAATGGTAGCAAGTTGAAGCTACGCCGCGATAGTTTACCAAAGCCTTTGATGAATTGAGCTCAATGATTTCGGTGTTGAGAAGACGGAGGTAGGGTTTTGGAGGGTTGGTGCTGCTGTTGCATACGATTTCAAAAGGTGGCGCCAACGAGCAATTCTGCCCCACTCCAAATGGAAATGGAATCGATATTTTCCCACATTGATCCAAGCATCCATCTCTGGCAATTGAGCTGGGAAATGAAATTGCTGGCGGAACAATGTTATTGTTAGATCAAGGACACAAATATTAACATCACCCAAAATAGTTGGAACATTCCAATAATCTCAACATTCTGTATTTTAAAGAAATTCAAAGTTCGTGCAAGAAAATATAAACAAAAGTTTATAGTAGTATTTTTTTAAGATAATTAATCCTTATCTACAATACTGATTTCCAAAGTGCTTTTTTTTTTTTTTTTTTTGGAACACTGATTTGCATAGTTTATTATTACTAGCTAGTATATATATCAAATTTAAGGATAATCGTATATAACGTAATACTGTACTCCTTATGTTTACAATATCCTTACCACTTTATCCATTATGGTCCCTGCTGAATAAGTTTGTCACTTTCATATATATTTAGTAGTAGAATCTATATAACCCATCATCATTTCAACCTTATATTACTGGCCATTTATAGTGAAACCTTTACCCAACTCCTAATAATATCCACCGCTACTGATCTAACCAGCCTACAAATACCGTACCTTTTTACTTTCTAGCAAAATGAATTATTTTGACGGGCCCTAAGAAATAGGATTTTAACTTTTTTTTTCCCACATCCGCACACCTATATATTAATACACATACATATATGATATGACAAAATTTGCTTATTTGACATGCACACATCAACATTCGGGTCCAAGTATTCGATCACGTGTCAACAAGCCCATATATATAACTGACTTTGGGCCCAGAATAAGTGTGCAGACGCAAAAAAAATAAAATTAAAGTCCTATTTTTCAGGGCCCGTCAAAATAAGGTTTTTTGCCAGAAAATGCAAAAACTACGGTCCTTGTAGGCCCCACTACTGCTTCCTACTACCCTTAATATCCACCCATTTTTTTTAACTCATGCCGCCCACAATGTGGTAAGTATATCATGGACGGAGTGAGTCTATATATATAGTATATCTTATACTCCGATCCCTCCGTCCCGCTCATTTTGTCTTTTTACTGTTCGGCACGGAGATTAAGATTAAGGGTAAAAAGATAGAAAGTGGGTAGGCTCCACCACTTTTGAAGGATTTTGAAGGGTAATTTCTTTCCTTATTTGGTATGTGATAAATTGAGTGGGACATCCATTTAAGGAAAGTAAGACAAAATGAGCGGGATAGAGAGAGTATTATATTATTACTTTTAAAAAAGTGTATAGTCTTAGAAATATTGATTAGGAATAAATCGTCCAAATCCATGATAGCTATAATATATTGCCCTTTAAGCTAGCTCTTCATAACATTGTAAAGTTTGCTAAAACATGTGATACTATATATCCTTGGTTACATTGTAATTTTTGCTAATACATAGTATTATAATATCCTTGGTTTTTTAAGGATAGTTTCGTATTTTAGACATGGTTATTCATGCATACAACATGCATGCTTATTCTATAATATTTGTTATTAATTTACATATATAAAGTATAATAGCTTTTTTTTTAGAGAATATAAAGTATAATAGTCTTTTTATTACAATCATTTCCAAATTAGTTAATTGATCCCTAGTTATGTCAGGAAGTTAAATCATACTGTATTTTTTATATGTCATGCTTTTTATAAATTACTAAGTTATAAGGGGCGGAACTACCCTAAACCCTTTCCAGTATTTGTTTAATAAAAATTGTGATTCGCTAGAAATATATTCCACCAGTGTCGTTGCTGTTCAAGTATGAAGAAGTATATTTTAGGAAAAAATGATCACAATTCCTAAAAAAATATAAAAATAGTTAAAATTTGACGCAACACGTCTAGGGTAAAAAAATTGTTCTGGCTCCACCCCTGCATGGTTGTATTTATGAGAAGTGTAGATGATGAAGATAGCAATGATATAAATTTGTAAAACAATTTATTTAGTGGTCAACTCAGTATATATATTCAGATAAATAGTAGTAGTAGTAGTAGTAGTATTAATTAAAGATTAAAATATGTATTAATTCTTTCACACATTTTATTTAGAGTAAAAAAGCGCACTAACTTTGTTTGCATCCTCCGGGTAAGTAAGGATTTCCCTCGTATCCTTGCACGCAGCGGCACGTGTAACTTGTAGCAACGCCATCAACACATATACTCTTGTCGTCTCGACATGCGTAAGTTGTGGAATTCAACTTGGCACGACTGCAGTTGTCAGCCCCAATTATCCAATTAAGCCGCACCACCGGCGGCCTCGTTGTTGATTCCCAATTATCGTTTACTAATGTCGTATAGTTATCCAGATAGTGCAGCGGATACGAAAATAAGGTCTCGTTTGTTTTCCTACTCTCCTGGATAAAGGCGTAGCTGCACGGGAACAGCTTTCTACGTCCTAATCTTCCGCTCAAGTCAATTAATTCTGCTCCCACGAAACTTGTGCCGCCTGTGATGATGACTCAAATGTTATGGAGACGAGTATTTTTTAAACGACAATAATACCACCGTAGTTTGACAAGAATATTAAATACTTGCAACAATATTCAATGTTCATGAAGACTGAAATGGTACTCACTGTATATTTTTGTCTTGCTCTCAAAACAAAAGAAAAAAGAAAAATTAATCATAAGTAGAAGCAGTTTTTCTTATAGTTATAGACATGACTTTTAAAAATTGTGCATGATTACGTACATTTTATTCACATTACGTATTATTGCTTTTTATTTAGAAGGATATCTGGTTTTGATAATTAATTAATTACCTCCGGCGATATAGGCCTGGCAACATCCATTAGAAGAGCAATACCCGACGCCGCCGGTATGATTCTTGTCGGTGCAAAAGGTTGAGCAACCTACACCGACAGAAGAAGTTCCGTTGGATTCCAGCACCATATCATCACAGCCGATGGCAGTGAGCATGTTTGCGTACGACAACGTATAAGGGGTCCCTGACAGGTTCACGCTCTTACTATGCTTATATAACGACTCACCGGATGTAACATTATCACAGCTAGCTGAAATCGGGTACGGGTACTTCACCCGAATATAACTTCGGTTTATTCTAATTTCTGTCACTTCTTCATTCATAATGGAGAGGTAGGCTTTGGCCTTGGCTGAGTTGTTGGTGGAAATATTGCAAATCACATTAAAATATGGGTTGTGGGAGCAATCCAACCCGACTCCGAATGGATATGGAATGGTTAAATTCCCGCACCGACTTTGGCATCCGGGTTTAGAAACAAGAGTGGCGCCGGAGAATATTGGCAACACAAGTAGCAAGATAGAGATAATTACTTGTTGCAGAAGACGCACCATTATGTACAATGAAAAAAATCCTCGGTTTAAAACAAATAGTAGTTCAGGTGAATATATACTTGTAACTTTCCATATAATATAAATTGGAAAAGGTCCAAAGTTTCCTATATTAACTTCTGGGGGGGTGTGAAACACTATTAAATTTTTTATTGATTAATATAAGTAATGTGGACTCGCACGTTAAAAAAAGTAATTTTATTAAATAAATGTTAACGAGTTCATTTATATTTAGTTTATTTTTTATTAAATTTTTTACAATTTCTCATTTTTTTATATTCTTTCATTAATGAAAACAAAATGAAGAACGATAAAAATATTTTATTGTAAAGAGCACTCAGCACTCTCGTTATTTCTTGTATTATTGACATTCCACGAATTACAGAAGTTTTATGTCCAAATATAAGAACTATTATTTACATTTTAATTTAATTATTCTTTCGGTCGTTGTACCTAGTGCTTAAACTATGATACAAGATAGATCACAAAGTGTATCCTTATATCAAAACGGAAGAAGAACGTAGAGGGATTTAAATTCTATCCATATATTTAGCAAATACTTCATCCGTCCACGATAAATGTAACCTTCTTAATATATTATCTTTTTACCTTCCCCATTCTCACACACTTTCCTTTATTCCACTAAAATTAACACAAGTACCTTCTCCACTCTAACTCATCCTCGGTTTTTCTTTCCTACTCTCCCTCACTCTCCTTTATTTCTTAAAACCTGTGATACTCAGGTCACACTTATCATGGATGGAGGGAATACTTGTTACCAATTTATGATACTCACACAATTAATTATTTTGTTATAGTCTGTGCTTATAAGAAACTTTAGAAATTCCTAGCTATGTAAAACAACAAAAATATGATAATCACATAATCATATATTGCCAACTTCTAATAACATTGAACAAAAAGAAAAATTACAGCCATCTTCGTAATCTATATATAGACATAAGTAAACTGTCTATCGTCATACACTAAATATCAAAAAACAAATGCTATTGATTTTCACTTTTTTTCCTTTCAAAATTTAACTCATTAAAAATTAAATTTTGAACGACTGTACATGCAAAAGAGAAAAAGTTATCAAAGCAAGCCAAACCGGTAAAAGGAAAAAAACAAGCAACTTATCATAAAAAATGAAACTTGAACAATTCGTTGTTCTCTTTGCATTAAAAAAATCATGTTAATCTTATAAAGTAATATGCACCATCGAAAAAAATTGAACTCCTTTATCAACATGTGGCACTGCTCTCTTTGCATAAGGAAGGTGACTTCTTGTTGCTTCGTAGAGAATAAAAAGAACAAAAGAATCCTATAAGCATAAAGAGTAACTGTAATGCAGAATTATATTTCTTAACAAAAACAAAATGATAAGTATGCACAAGTATACTATCAATAAGGTAAATTTATATTTCTTGTGACTAATAACATATTACTGTATTAATATTATTGTATTATGCTATTATCCTTAATTTTGTCTTATAGTAAAAATATTTTAGGCGATTCAAATTATGTAAAATAAGGTTTTAATTTTTTTATATAAGTATAGATATAGATATAATATTAAACAAAGATTTTTCTCATAATACGAGTAAGTTACAAATACAATTTGACATGCATGGCTCATTCAGATGGAGACTTTCTCGTGTCAACTTCTGTTTCATATCATATATTTTTTCAATGGAAGTTAAAGCATTTTCTACGATGTATGATAGTTATGTATTTCATTATTTATTTATTTATGATCTTTTGACTTGAACAAGTTAAAGCATTATCTACAAGGGGTGATAACAAAATAGAAAAAGAAAAAGTCCGTTGATCTTTTCATAAATATTAATTAATGTATACCATCTCTTGTAGAAAAAGTCAAAAAGTGGTTTAGTTGACCTCACTTGTAAGCAACTACCGTCAGTATGCATTGCCATCATACGTCGAATTATTAATGTTTTTGTGTTTTTTTCTTCTTTATGTTTTTACTTATACCTATCAAATTGTTAGAATGTGATATCATACGTCGAATAATTAATGAATGTTAAAACAATGTAAAGTCTACTTTAGACATCAGTAATTAACTTGCGTTAACTATGTTTTGGCAATGCGAGGACACATATTAGTGACTGAAATTGAGTCTGTTAAAGTTCAACTTAAAATGTGTTTGTTAGTGACTAATTGATTATCTCCACAATTCTGTATTATGCTTACAAAAAGTGTTCGCATGGGATTCAAGCTTGAAGAATATTATCGGTAAACAATAGTGCAAAAAAGTGGCACGAATGTATAAAGATCTGATACAGTGTTACGATGACCATGCAAAATCCTGAGATGTTCGTGCAAACGCTATATAACTAGCAAGTAATTTACAAATTATTAATTTTGATATAAATTCTTATACTGCAATTTTACCAATCAAACAATTTTTGTGCACATTCCAGAGAACATGTGCTTGATGGATACTAATTATTGCCTACCATACCAAATTCGAGTGGAAACAGTAAGATTGCAAGGAAAGTGATGGACGAAGCCATCTTTAATTATGTGAGAGAGAGAGAGAGAGAATAAGTGTAAACTAGATTAATATACATTAAAAATTCCATTTAAATAAACATAGAACTAACTTGCGTAGGAATTTATTCTCAAAAAAAAAAAAAAAAATTGCGTAAGAAGAACATGACGTGTGGCGATAAAGAATATATTTACTAAATCCATATTTATAAATTCTATTCAACGCTTGTGGGTATAAAAGCAATAAACTAAGTCAAAAGTCTTCCATTTTTTTATTTCAAAAGGGCGGTATTCCGAAAATGTTTGCTTCTTTAGTCAGCCTCCAACTAATCAAACTATTTTGCCTAAAGAATTTCTTAAAGCCCCAATCACCATCCCGGTTGCGTATAATACAAGAGAAAAGAAGTTCCGAAAATGAAAGGCGGTTGGACGAAAAAAGAAGAGTAAAAAGAGGCTAAAATTTTGTGTCAAAGATAGTCCAAATTATAACAGTGATTATATGGGCTAAAAAACCCTGAGCAGAAAGCAAACAGTGTTATATATCTATTTTAGTAATCCATTCAAAAATAAGATGCACATTCTTAGATGCTTGAATGATCTACAAAATAGAGCGAATAGCCAAAAAAGTATCGACGTTAAAATGTACTATATTTTATGTTACAAATAAGTGAATTATTCATTCCGTCGTTTTAGTATTATGTTGGGATTATCACATTCATCATTCATCACGCGGCGTTCTATTGATAGAATTCCTCAGATATGCTTTTCAGCGTTTTCGGTGGCATTTTCAGATGATGGTTGAATCCTTATTTTGTAATCCTTCTTTTCTTGAGTGAATACGCGCGAGTTGTCATGTCTCTCTCCAAATAACGATTGTAGGTAAATTAATTGAAAAGTAAATTTTGTGCCAAATTAGATTATTCTAATTATAACATTGATTGCCCCACGAAAATATGGGCTAGACTTTCTTGAAGCCCGAATCACCAAAATTATAAATAATAGGGTTAATTATCATTTATGACCCGACCTTTTCTTACGTAGTTATTTTATTGTCTGACCTTTTAAAATATTCAAATTTGGCCTAACCTTTGCTCCGCTACAACATTTATGGCATCGGAGCAAAAATCCAGCAATGGAAAAATGATTAGGACCATTCGATGCCGATGTAGAAATCACTATTGTCCATCTAGGAAAAAAAATTGATTTACTTTCTCTCGCATCTTTCTCACTCTTCGGCCTTCTCTCTGGCTTAGTTAATGTCGTCGCCGCCGCCACAAGGAAAGATGTATTCCAGCTACAATCAATCACTCAGAAAGCCAAAACTCAAGTGAAA
This sequence comes from Schizonepeta tenuifolia, assembly GCA_029490685.1. NCBI lineage: Eukaryota > Viridiplantae > Streptophyta > Magnoliopsida > Lamiales > Lamiaceae > Schizonepeta > Schizonepeta tenuifolia. The sequence continues at coordinate 76,717,983 of CM055957.1, read as the reverse complement.
TACATCAAATACACAAATTGAATTGGTAATACATCAGATTCATTCATATCTATAAATTACAGCACCTCTCATGGCTTCCAGGCCCTTCACACTTCCCTCTTCATTTTTCTCTTTAAATCTCAATCCCTTATTGATTGATCTAGGGTTTGCAAAGATAGCTGAAAATAATAATAATGCGATGACACAAGGATTTACGTGGTTCGATCAATGTGATCTACGTCCACGGGAGAGAATATCTAGTCTTTATTGCTTGAGAGTACAATGAGTATTTGAACCCCTTTACACCTCTAATCTAGCATCTATTTATAAGCCTTGAATTGAGCCCTAATCCTTCTAGGATTCGGATTCCTTATACATATCTTGTTTCCTAGTACGTGCATATCCGATTCCCCTCCATAATAGGATTCGATCTTCTTCCAAAGTAGGGCTTCGTTAGCGACTTTACTTGGGCCGAGCTCTATGGGCCGAGCTTTAATATATAGGCCCAATTAGATTGGGTCTTAGATCAGGTCCAAGAAGAGGCCGGTACTATCACATCCCCCCCAAAAAAGAGGGAAGAAGACATGTAGACGCAGACTACGAGGTCGAATTTCCGAGGTGATTGATCGCGCAAATCACCTGTACGAACTGGATTGCCGAGCTTATCGCCCGAGCTGAAGTAGCAGATAGAACGAGATTAGTAAAGTGAGCGTCAGCGGCTTGGTTATGTTGTTCAGGTCGTTGGTATAGACGTGGCCCATACCCGAACTTAAAGGGAGGGAAAAGTAGTGGGCCGTTTTGAATTTGGTTGAGGGATGGTCCATATTCCGAGAAATGCGGGCCCACGTTTACACGTGTATAATGGGTAACGGCGGGATTCAAATACATATAATGCGGGATTTGAAACGTCTCCCCTATCCCACTGTTTCACATCCGCTGCTATAGCAAAGATTTTTCAGCCCAGAAAATCCTCTTTCTTCCCTTCTCTATTCCCCCAAAAGCTTCAATTTTCTATATCACTGTGCTGCCGGTGTTCACGCCGTTGAGACTTCCATTCGCGACCGCTCCAGAATACTTCCGCTCACTTTCACAAGTAAGTATGGCCTCCCATTCTCAGTCTAGTAGTAGTAGTGATTCTCCTCCGGCAAGGGCCGTCGATAACAGCGTAGAATTTAGGATTTTTACCGTAGGATCTTCTGAACCCACCACTGAAATTTTAATAGTGCCCCCGCGTGCGAAGGGGAAGGTGACCGATTACCCCTCATCTTTAGACGAGGCTAGGATTAGGTTGCTTGCCCAAACTTATAACTTTCCTTCTGATGCTGACTTAATAGAACCTCGCCCAGAGGATAGGGCCTGCTCTCCCCCAATGGGGTTTGTTACCATTTATGAGGACAACCTACACGCTGGTCTTCGTGTACCCCTCCCCGAGCCCTATTCCGAGCTCCAGAAGAAGCTTGGCTTAGCGTTAGGGCAGATAATGCCGAATTCATTTAGGCAATTTACCGATTTGGGTGTGGCAGCGATTGATAAGGGTCACCAAATATCTGCCGAGCTCATTCACGAGCTCTTCCTCTTCAAAAAGAATGCGGGCTGGTACTATGTCGCTGCCCGAGCTGAGTTCAAGGGGCAAACTCAAAATAAAGTGGACAAGAGGCACACGAAGTTTTTCTTTTGTCGCCACAATAGTTTTGTCGACCTGGTTTGGAGGGTAGAAAAGCCTTACGAGTGGGTAATTGACAAGGTGGATAAAGCTTTAGAGTCTGCTGTGAAAGCAATGAGGGATCACGGTTCTTTTGAGGGGCGCTACAACGAAGACTCCCTAGCTGAAGCGGGGTTAAGCCCGTACGAGCCCCAAAGTATGGTGGATCCTTCGATGGGTGAGGCCCCGCTAGTACTGTTAGGATTGTTGTTTTTTTTTCGTCGTCCTTACTCTTTTCGTGCCTTTTTTACAGTGAAGAACTTCGGGAAGATAAAGGAGGTCGATGCCAAGGCCGCAGCTCGCGGTATCAAGAGAGTGAGGTCGTCTGGACGATCTGCTTCCTCCTCTGACCAGAGTCAGCTCGGGGGATCCTCTGACTTAGCTCCGCACTCCGAGGTAGCGGGGCTTGTGGCGAATGTTCGCTCCACTCCCCCTAAACCACCTCAGAAACGAGCCAAGGCCGGGGACCATGTCGAAGTGGAGATTCTCAAGATCTCGGGCGGCGACGCGAGCCCAGTAGCTCCTCCAAACAAGCTGGCTGATCTGCCTTTTCCCGAGGTAAAGACATTGCTTTTATTACATAATTTTCTGTAATTCTTGCCTGTGTAGCTAACTGTACTCCCTCTTACAGGGCATCGATATGGTCGTGAGGTGGCTGAAGAACAGCGTTGGGGAGATGTCCGCGAAACACGAGGACGAGAAGAGCAAATACTCTGAGAAGTTGATGTTGGTCACAGCCAGGGCGAAGAAGGCTGAGGCCGAGCTGAAGGGGGCCAAGGAAGAGGTGAAGGCTGCGAGATCCGAGCTGGTCGCTCAGCTCGCGAAGGCCGAGGCTGAGGCTGAGAGAGCTCGGACTGAGGCCGATAGAGCTCGGAAGCTGGAGTCCGAGCTGAACGCGGCGAAGGATCGGGAGGCCCAGCTCGCGGCTAGCCAAGGTGAGGTTCTCCGGGCCTATACGAAGAGGCTTCTGCTGTCGGAGAGCTTCTCCAGCCTAGCCAATGACTTGGCTTTACTCATCAATGGGAACTTCGCCGTGGCCGCTTTGGAGAAGGCCGCCAAGGATTTCCCCAACCTGGATGTGGCGAAGTACGGCTTCGAGCGCCTTGGGGATGATACTCTTCCTTCCCGGTACGCCAGAGTGGTCCGGGATCACCTCGGTCAGCTTCCTGTCTTGGAGAGCCTCGCCAGCTCGTCTGAGCTGCTATCTGCCGAGCAGATTGCTGACTGCTCTGTAGATCGGGACTCCGACCTGGATGCCGCCTTCGATTCTCTTCGTGATGAAGAAGAAGAAGGAGACGAGAGAGTAGGAGGAGAGGAACAGGAGGTTGAGGCTGGTGACGATCTAACTCGTCCCGAGGATGCCGAGGGTCCCAAGACTACCGTTGATCCCGGGACTGTTGGTGCTGAGGATCCCCCCTCTGGGCCGTCACCTTCTGAGAATGAGAAGGTCGGCGATCCTTAGCGTTTAGTTGTTTTTTTTTTAACATTGTATTCTTGTACTCAACTTTAAATTAATGAATTTTGTATTTTCTCTGTGTAGACTTCGGGTTCTGTCAATGTTTCTTCCTTACGCAAGCAATTAACTCTTCTTTCTGACGACCTACGCGAACAATGATCCTTTGCTCAGCAATGGATTGAGAAATGTCGCCGAGCTGAGGAGCTTTTCGTCAAAAAGTGTAGTCTGCTAAAATCAACAGAGGCCGAGCTGAAGGAGTGGCAGTTGAAGTTCGAGGCGCTTTGCGAGGAGTCCGAGGTGAAGCGGCTCGTTGCTCAGGAGGGTGCTGATTTACTTCAGGCTAAGCTCCTTCAGGCTGAGGAAGAATTGAAAGTTGCCCGAGGTCGAGCTGGCCATGATTCCAAGGGTCATGAGAAGATTGCCGAGGAGCATGCCGAGTCTGAAGATATTATCCGTCGTGGTGGTGGTATCACCATATCCGAGGCAGAATTAAAGACGAAAGAAGACTTGGGGCAGTATCTCGAGCTAAAAGAAGTATTCGGCCCCGAGTCTTTTGAGCTTCAAGGTGCTTTTGATATGCTGAAGGAGACTGCGAGCAGGTATAAGTGTATATTGGACCGCCGACCCAAGTTACGCGCACTCCTGGCCAATGGCGTGGGCGCAGCAATTCCGTCTTTATCTCGGACGATGCCTTCCCGCGAGGTGAAGACAGCTTCACGGGAACATCAGGTCGGCCCGAGCCAAGGTAGCCGAGCTGCTGGGCGAGGTTCAGCTACGTCGCGAGGTCGGGGCTTTCCTATTGGAAGGGGTCAAGGTCGGGGACGAGGCCGAATTTCAATTGATGGCCTTTTGGGGCCTACCTCATTCGAGGAGGATTGGCTCAACTTTAGCAAGAAACATCCTCCTCTATAGATTAGCTCGATACTCCTGTAAATTATGTACAAATGGAATGTTCTAAATAGTTAGAAATAAAGAAATATGTTGAGTTTTTGAACTTCCTGTTCTTTGTGAAGATTGCTTCTTTGGCTTTATTTGCATGTTGCATTTTTGAGGGAGTTAAACTCGGACCTATTTGAGTTTACAAGGGGACCATGGTTCAGACCTCGTATTTAATTCTCTCGGGGGAACTTGGTTCTGACCCCGATTGAGAAAAGTTTTATCCTTGATGAGGGAGTTTGACTCGGACCTCGTCGGATCTTCCTTTTTCAGAGGGAGACAAGCTCGGACCTCGGAAAAGGGTTTCCTTTGCGCATTTCTTAGGATATTATTACCCCATGTCGGGTCATTTAATTGACCTGGGAAGGGAACTTTAGTTCGTCCTTATGAGGGGATTTGTTTTTGGATACTTCGTATAAGCAAATTAAAAGACACGAGAATATGCAAAACGAAAAGAAACCTTATTAAAGAAAGACCGAAACAAATAAAAGTTTTGACGAGCTCGTAAAAATAAAACATTATTAAGAAAAAAGAAAAAAAGAAAAAAAGACGAAAAAACTTAGACTCTAAATGCAAGGCACTGCTGCTTATACGAAGAATCTCTTTAGGTGGGCGATGTGCCACGTTCTGGGTACCAGCTCGCCCGAAAGGTAGGCAATTTTGTAGGCTCCTTTGCCGAGAACTTCGTGCACTCTATAGGGCCCTTCCCACGTGGCTTCAAGCTTGCCGAGCTTCTCTGAATGACTTATTTCGTTGTTTCTAAGCACAAGATCACCGACCTGGAACTGCTGGGGTTTGACCCTTTGGTTGTAATATCGGGTCATCTGTTGTTTATACCGAGCTTCTTTTATGCTGGCTAGTTCCCGCTTTTCCTCGAGTAAATCCAGGTCGGTTCGGCGTTGCTCTTCATTGGCTTCAGCTGAGAAATTGATGGTGCGGGGGCTTGGCGCCCCAATCTCTACGGGTATGACCGCTTCTGTCCCGTATACTAAACGGTACGGGGTTTCCCCCGTTGGAGTTCTGGGTGTAGTCCTGTATGACCACAGGACGTTTTGGAGGTTGTAGATCCATTCCGTTTTGTCCTTCTCTAGGCGGGCTTTGAGTCCGTTCACTATTGTTCTGTTGGTGACTTCGGTCTGGCCATTAGTTTGAGGTCGGTTGACCGAGGTAAAATTTTGCTGGATATTGAGTCCTTCACAAAATTCTTGGAATGCTCTGCTCGTGAATTGCGTCCGTTGTCCGAGATGAGGACTCTTGGAACTCCAAACCGGCACACGATATTCTTCCAAACGAAGTCGATGGCTTTCTCACTTGTGACTTTTGTGGAAGGTTCGGCTTCGACCCACTTGGTAAAGTAGTCGACTGCAACTATTAGGAACCGTTTTTGCTTAGGGGCCGGGTAGAAGGGTCCCACGATGTCAATGCCCCATTCCACAAATGGCCACGGGCTCTGTATAGTAGAGAGGTCGGTCTAAAGTACCCTTGTCACCTTGGTATGCAGCTGGCATTTCAGGCACTTTTTCACGAACTCTTCCGCATCTTTTGCCATTGTTGGCCAATAGTACCCCCACCGCATGATTTTCTGTGCTAACATCCGAGCTCCAATGTGATTGCCGCACGATCCAGTGTGCACTTCATTTAGTGCGTAGTCCGCTTCCCTTGGTCCCACACACTTTAGTAGAGGCTGTAAATATGACTTCCGATATAGGACTCCTCCTTCGAGTACGTACTGCGTGGATCTAGCTAGGATTTTTCTGGCTTCCGCTTTGTCCTCAGGAATTTCCCCGCTCTCCAAATATCTTTTCAGGGGGGTCATCCAATTCGGGTCGTCCTCTTCGATTGCATTGACTTCTGCCTCTTCTATACTTCGATTCCGGACTTCTTCTACTAGAGTTGAGTCGGTTGAGTTCGCCAGCTTACTTAGCTCGTCAGCTCGGGTATTTTGGCTTCGGGGAATGCGAACTATTCTGAAGAACTGGAAGGATTGTTCTAGGAGCTTGACTTTCTCCAGGTATTTCTTCAGCTTCTCACTCCTCGCTTCATACTTTCCTAGCACGTGGTTGACCACTACTTGGGAATCACAGTAGGTTTGGATAGCTCGTACCTGGAGGGTTTGGGCAAGACGTAGTCCGGCAATGAGAGCTTCATATTCCATTTCGTTGTTCGTAGTGGGGAACTCGAATCGTAGCGAGTACGTCAATTCCTTTTTCTCCGGGCTGATCAGGAGTATGCCAGCTCCGCTCCCTTTCTTTCCCGAGGCTCCATCCACGTACATCTCCCAGCAGTCTGGGGGTGTCTTCTCTGGTATTTCTTGGAGTTCGGCTTTGGCTCCAGACTCTTTTGGCTTATTGACGACGTTGTATTGAGCTTCTGCGAGGAAGTCTGCTAAAGCTTGTCCCTTTATAGCTCGGCGTGGACCGAATGAGATGGAGTGCTCTCCTAGCTCGATTGCCCATTTCGCGATCCTTCCTGAGGCTTCCGGCTTAGTGAGGACTTGCCGGAGTGGTAGGTCGGTCAAAACTTGTATTGGGTGAGCTTGGAAATAAGGTTTTAGGCGTCGAGCTGCATTTACCAGGGCTAGAGCGACCTTCTCGAGAGGCTGATACCTTTTCTCTGGGTCTTTCAGGACTCTGCTGACGAAGTACACAGGTAGCTGCCGATCTCCTTCATCTCGGACCAACACTGCGCTTATTGCTTCTTCCGACGCTGCGAGGTATAGGAATAGGGATTCTTCCTTTTTGGGGACTGACAAAGTTGGTAAGTCTCCAAGGTGGCGCTTGAGCTCGTCAAAGGCTAGTTAGTGCTCTGGTCCCCATCCGAACTCCGGTGCCTTCTTGAGAATTTTGAAGAACGGAAGATGTTTCTCGGCAGCTTTAGAGAGGAACCGACTTAGTGCGGTTATGCAGCCTGTCAACCTATGTACGTCGCGAATGGTTCGGGGTACCTTCATTTCTTGTACGGCTTTGATTTTCAAGGGGTTGGCTTTGAGACCTTCCGGCGAGATCCAGCACCCTAGGAATTTCCCAGATCGCACGTTGAAAGTGCACTTCTTGGGGTTCAGCTTGAGGTTCGCCTGCCTTAGCACGTTGAGCGTCGCTCATAGGTCGTCCACCGCTGAAGCCTTTTCTTTGCTTTTGACGACAATGTCATCTACATACACCTCGACAATCTTGCCGATGTGATCTCGGAAGAGGAAGTCGACCATCCGTTGGTAAGTCGCTCCGGCATTCTTTAATCCAAAAGGCATGTATTTGAATGCGAAGACACCGAAGCTCGTGGCGAAAGCTGTCATGATCGCATCTCCCTCATCCATTAGGACTTGATAGTACCCCTTGTAAAGGTCAAGAAAGCTGAATACCTCGTATCCCACTAAGGATTCAATCTTCTCGTCGATGTTGGGGAGAGGGTAGCAGTCCTTTGGGCAAGCTTTATTGAGGTCGGTATAATCCACACACATCCTCCATTCCCCTCCTCCTTCTTTCTTGACTACCACCGAGTTAGATAGCCAAATTGGGTATTTGACCTCGAATAGTAGTCCTGCTTTCAGCCATTGTTGCACCTCATCGTAGATAACTTGATTCCGCTCGGCAGCAAATGTTCTCCTCTTCTGCTTTACTGGGGTGGAGCTCGGGTCGATGTTGAGTTTGTGCGTAATGATGTCCGAGGACACCCCCGTCATATCCGTTGGCGACCAAGCAAAGATGTCTTGATATTCCCTAAGGAGCTGGATTACCTGCAGACGGGTCTGGGGTCCCCCTGCAAAGCCGATCTTGACAACTTTTGCAGGGTCGTCTTCGGATAAGGGGACTTGTTCCGCCGTGGTATCTGAAATCGGCGTCGTCTCTTCCAACTCCTCGAGATACTTTGATTGCTATGCTTGCGGTTGACCTCGAAGGGCAACTTGCATGCACTCATTGGCCTTTTTCTGGTCACCTCGGACAGTTAGGATTCCGCCCGAGGTCGGGATCTTCAGTAACAAGTGGTATGGCGAGATGATGGCTCGGACCGCATTCAGCCAATCCCGACCTAATATGATGTTGTACGGTGAGTTCGCTTTGACCACGTAGAAGTGGATTAGTTTGTTAACGCTGGTTGGCGGGCTGCCAATGGCGACGTCTAGCGCGATTATCCCTTCAGGTCGCGTCTCCTGCTGCGTAAAGCTCCTGAGAGGCAGGGGTACGGCGTTAACCCGAGCTGAGTCTAGTCCCATCCTATCCAAGCAATGTTGGAAGATGATACTGACACTAGCTCCACCATCAACAAATACGCGGTGGACCAACTTATTGGCTACTCCGACCTGTATTACCAGTGCGTCATTATGGGGCGTAGCTGTAGGTACAGGGTCATCCTCGGAGAATGTGACGGTCTCACTTTTCTTGAACCTCTTTTTTGTCTGTTCCTCTTCCGACGGAATTGGTGGTCTGCGAGCTTCGGACCTCAGCTTAGTTTTTGTCGTGCCTGGGGTTAGCCCGGAGATGGTGGACACCACCCCGTCGTATTGTGGCACGCCGCACTGAGGGTCGTCATCCTCTTCATCATGATTGGTTTTAGCGCGCTTATTATCGGGAGCGCAGCGACCCTGTCCGCCTTTTCGCTTCTCCCTTTTGTTTTTCCTTCCCCCGGCCTCGTACTTCTTCAGAGCTCCTTCCTGGGCTAACATCTCTATCTCTTCTGCGAGGTCGCGGCAGTCTTCCGTGTGGTGCCCGTGGTCGTCGTGGAAGGAGCAGTGCTTGTTTTTATCTCGAGGCTTTGACCCCGACATAGGGCGTGGTCTGGTGAACCAGTCCTCATGAAGTGCGAAGATCTCGGCATTTGTTTTCACAAAAAGAGGTCCCTGAGAGTGCTCTGATCCCATCCGAGGTCCAAGCCGGGACTGGATAGGTCCTGGTCCGAGCCGGGATTGGATGGGTGCTCGCTGAAGACGTTCGTGAGCACTTCTCCTATCTCGATCATTGCGACCTCGATCTACTTCAGTCCTCTTCTTTTCGGTTTCTTCTCACTTCAGTCGGTCCGCATCTTGGCCATCCGCGAACTGGTATACAATCCTCCACATCTCCTGAGCCGTCTCGGGCTTCTGTTTAGCAAGCTCCTAGTTGAGGGATCCAGGGGCGACACCATTTCGAAAAGCCGAGATGAGGAAGACATCGTCGATTTTATCGACTTTCAGACTCTCTTGCATAAATCGGGAGGCGTACTCCCTTATAGTCTCTTTGTCCTTCTGCCTCACCGATAGGAGGTAGGCTGTGTCTCGGCAAGCCTGACCTTTATATGGAATCTTTGCTTGAAGATATTTTCCAAATAGGTCCAGGACCCTACACTGCCAGTTGGGAGGCTATCAAACCAGGCTCGGGCGTAATCAACCAGCATTTCGGGGAACAGCTTGCACATATGTTCCTCTTTAAGGCCCTGATTGTGCATGCTGTACCTGAAACATGTTAAAAAGTTGAGGGGGTCCTCCAACCTGTTGTAGGCCGGTATGTTCGGCAACTTATATGCCGCAGGAAGCTTGGCATCAAGCAGCTCGTCGGTGAACGGGCTGACGAGCCGGGCTGGTCTTCTCTCACGTCGGTGTCGGTTTGCCTCGGGGCTGTAACTTCTGGAATAGCTCGGACTTTGGTCCCTGCCTGGGCTATGATGTCGCCTTGGGAGATGGTGTTGCTTGGGACTCCGACGTGGGCTGGAGCTCCGGCGACGGAGTGGGCTTCGTCGTGTGTCGTACTTTCTCCTCAGCTCGGGCTCCTACGTCTTGGAGTGGTGAGGAATTTTGGGTACAGACTTCCGCGTGGAACTCTCCCTAGCTTCGGATATCGAGGGCATCCGAGCTGTTGTGAGGAAGCGCTTGAAGCTCTCCTTATTCGCTCTAGCGAATTCAGTCGCGGCATAGGTGGTAGCGAGGTCGAAGTCATCGAAAAAATCCTCTTCCTTCGACCCTGATTTCTGTGGACCCTTCTGAGGGATGTCTTCCAGCTCGGGCATCCCTTTGAACGGATCCTCTTCTATAGAGTTATTGTCGTGCCCCTCCTTTGGGACCGAATTGCCTTTCTGGCGATTGCCCCTGTTTGTGGGGCGACTTTCTGCTTCGTTGGGATTCCCACGTTGGCTTTGGTCCTCCCGCACGTTTTGTAATCGCGTTACCATCATTGTTCTGCTACCAGAGAACCGTCGATCGAGTTCCCACAGACGGTGCCAATGATTGATCTAGGGTTTGCAGAGATAGCTGAAAATAATAATAATGCGATGACACTTGGATTTACATGGTTCGATCAATGTGATCTACGTCCTGTGTGATAGTACCGGCCTCTTCTTGGGCCTGATCTAAGACTCAATCTAATTGGGCCTATATATTAAAGCTCGGCCCATAGAGCTCGGCCCAAGTAAAGTCGCTAACGAAGCCCTACTTTGGAAGAAGATCGAATCCTATTATGGAGGGGAATCGGATATGCACGTACTAGGAAACAAGATATGTATAAGGAATCCGAATCCTAGAAGGATTAGGGCTCAATTCAAGGCTTATAAATAGATGCTAGATTAGAGGTGTAAAGGGGTTCAAATACTCATTGTACTCTCAAGCAATAAAGACTATATATTCTCTCCCGTGGACGTAGATCATATTGATCGAACCACGTAAATCCTTGTGTCATCTCATTATTATTATTTTCAGCTATCTCTGCAAACCCTAGATCAATCACTTATCAGTTACCCGACCCTTTAACCCGACTTCAGACACTGCAGCTACAAAACTACATCAAATCGAGTGGTGGATGAAAGGGAACGACGAAAGATGGATGGGGTGGCAGAGTGCGCGGTGGGAGAGACAGAATAGCAGGGCTACGGGTTTGGCAAATATATCTTGCCGCCATTGTTGTTCTTTTACTCCATGTATGCTTGGGAATAAGAAAAAGAGAGATAGCTCGAATTTGAACTGTTAGATTTGAATTAGATTTATGTTGCTAGAATCCGTCTGCGGCAAATCGATGAGCTACTTATGTTGCTGCGATGTCTACCGCCGACGTGGGTGGTGGTGGTGGTGGTGGCTAAAGGGGGTGGCAACGGCGGCGTTGGCTATGTGAGAGAGAAGGCCGAAGAGTGAAAAAGATGAAAGAGAAAGTAAATCAGTTTTTTTTTAAAATATTCTTTTATGCCTAGGAGGATAATAATAATTTCCACATCAACATTGCATTGGATCGTCCTAATCATTTTTCCGTTGCTGGATTTTTACTCTGGTGCCGTAAGTGTCGTAGCGGAGCAAAGGTCAGGCCAAATTTGAGTATTTTGAAAAATTAGACCATAAAGTAATTATGTAAGAAAAGATCAGGCCATAAATGATAATTAATCCTAAATAATACTATAACATCTTTACGCGACTTAGGGTTGACAAAGACTCGTGGAAAAATAGGTATCACGGAGTACTGAACAAGCCCAAACTCAATCTCAGGTAAAATAGGAACAAAATAACTTGAAAGATAGGTCAAATTATATTTACTTTTTCAGAAAATAGGAATATAAAAAGAAAACCAAAATAGGCATTTAACCAGAATTTAATGGCATGCATCTCTTGATCAAATTCTGGTCTCTCTCTTTAGTAGAGTTTACCCGATATATTTTTCTATTCCATTTTGGGACTTATACAATTATGGTATTTTTAAGTCATTTCTCCACTAACAAAGGTGAATGCCAATAACTTATACAATTATGGTATTTTTAAGAGATCGGGTTGACCCAGTTTGATAGGGTCAAATCCGTTGACCAGTTTTTTTTTATTATTTTCAAAATTTTTTCAGATTTATTTTTTGTTCCGCCTTCGACTCCGATTACTAATATAAAAATAATCTTTTCCTTATAAAATCACGTAAGGTCAGCCCTGGAAGCTTGAAAGGCCTACGACAAACACTCAGTTTTCATCATAATCACACAAAACAGTAATTTTAAAACAGCACACTCACTATAAACACACATCAAAAGAGACGTATACTTTTTAAGTATGCAATTCGGATTGCCCTACCAAGATACGAGTTGGGTTTTCTCAAAACCCTGCAAAAAAAATATATGGATCAAAAAGAGTTTGTAAAAGAAAGAAAAAGATACATTAAAAATAAAGTGTTCTTTTTTTAGGGAACAATAGAAATAAAGTTGATACTGATTAGATTATGAGCAATGACGATCTCCGAATAGAGATAGTTGTATTTTTACCTATATGTAGGCCCATAGTGATCTCTCTCTCTTCTTTCCACACTAGAATATGGTGATCTCTCCTTTTCTTTTTTTTCTTTTTCATTTTATATTTTTTCAATTTCATAATAAAAATAACAATTATTTTCTAAAATATAAATTTTATTAATCTGAAATAAAAAAAACATTACATTAATTTAAAAAACTCATTACATAATTAATAAAGCGTGCCCATGTTGATCTCTTAAATTTATACTTTTAACAATAATCTTTAACGTACGAACTTAATTTATTAATTTTAACTAAAAAACATTAAATTAATTTCATAATATGAAGAACAATTAATCTCTAAAATGTAAATTATATTTAATTTCAAAGACAAAACATTACTTTAATTAAAAAAACTTATTACATAATTAATAAAAAATAAGTGTGTCCATGATGATCTCTTCATTTTATATTTTCATTTTACAATTATTTTAATTTGATAATTGTATCAATAATATTTGAAGTACAAACTTACTTTATTAAATTTAACTAAAAAACATCACATTGATTGAATAACTATGTGTGTATTTAAATAATGGTGTAAAAATGTGTTATTTGTGTGTATATTTATAGAGAATAAGTAAAAAAATAAAAAAGAATGAAATTGAGACAAATAGGAGCACGCCACGTGGCCGAAAAAGCTATGCATAACAAAGCGTTCATCTTTTGGCGGAGACCGCAAATGTGATCTTTTCGATGCGATCTCAGCGTTCTGCAATGGTATAAACTACCATTCTGTGATCGCAACAGTAGCGAAATCGCCGTTGTGCATGGTCTTAATCCTCAAAAAAAGAAAAAGAAAAAAAGTTGATATTGCTTATAGTCAAGAACCTTCAAATTCACTTGAAATGGCTCATGCAAATCAAATTTTGATCTCAGTTCAAAGCTTACCAAAGATATTGTAATGTATCATTCAATCAATAAAAAGAGTAGAGAATAAAATACAAAATAAGAGTAAAAAATCCAATTTGGTACAAAACCATTTAGAGAGAGTGAGAAATGGAAAACAAGATTGCGTTTTCAAAAGTAAATAAATTAACACCAATTTCTTTTTTGTCCACATTGTCCTTTGTGCTCTTTTATCAGGCATGCTCTATTTTATTTTCTGTATTTACATATTAGTATAACTGTTTTAGATGGAGGAATTTTCCATATTGTTATTAGTTATATAATTATCCTATTCAAGATACGTGAAAATAGTTAAGGAGATTTTTAAAAATTAAAAGGTATAGTGGTGCCATTGTTATAATTTAAAAATTCAATTGCAGTTACAAAAATGATCAAACATCATGTGTAGTAGAGGTGGAAAATTGGGAAAATGGGCCGGGTTGGCCCAGCTAGAAGTTCTGCCAAGCCAGAAAATTCTGTCTGAAGAAAAATTCGTTCGGGTCAAGCCTGCTCAGAAGGAAAAAAAAGAAAAAAAAAAAAAAAAAAAAAAAAAAAAAAAAAAGGATTCGGACAGGCCGACCCTAGACTGACTACTGAACTTAGTCTCCATTTTATAGGCCCTACCCGATTGAAAATTCCATCAATAAGCCTAAAACCTCCAGCCCCAACCTGACCCACAATCGGCCTGGACTGTGGGTGGACCTTATTTTCTGGATTCCAAATTTTAGTTCAATCAATCATCTCTGTAGTTTTATTACTTAATTTATATACCTATATTAATTAATTAAATAGTAGTAGTATATATGTTATTTTTACTTATTTATTTTTGCAAAATTTGTTGTGTAGTTAATGGATGGAGTGGTGATGCAAGCTGCACACCTCACCCATTCCCGGGACAGGCGTGGGATGTGGATTCCATCTCAAAGTTTAAACCTTGTTACGATTTATGTCAAAGGCTGTACGGAAGTTTCGCCATTGCCGAGTGTGTTAAACAATAAACCCAATCAAAAGGGAAACTTTCTCCCTATCTGTGTTGATTGTAAAAATTGAATGGACAATTTTCACTAATAAAGTAAATTAAATAAGCATATTTTGCACGGCACAAATACCCACCTACCCGACCCGATCCGGTTGACCCGGGTCAACCCCCTTCGACCTGTTTTTTTTTTTTCCAGTTTTTTTACCCTTTTTTGTTTGTCGCTTCTTCTCTGGTTAAGATTCGAACGAGAAGAACCGAAGGCCTTGGAGCGAGGCAAAAAACTCCAAATTGTTGTCCGCCGATTATCCTTATTTTAGTAATTGGAGCGAAGGCGGAGCTGTAAAATCGGAGCCGCATGCTCCGTCGGAAAAAAAATCTAGAAAAAGAAAAGGAGCGCGTGGACCTCACGCGCAGATCGGGCAGGGCGCATGGGCGGATCGGGTCGGGTCAAAACCCATCTGCATGGTGCAGATTTATGCACAGGAATGTTACTCATTAAATAAATTGAATTGGGAATGCTATGATCTCATATATATGGTACAAGACATATAATTCTACGTGTATTAATTGCACCAACTAAACAAGAAACTCGGTGAATGATAATATCATTGTGATTATACGTGTGTTAATTGCACCTACTCTTTCGCTCCTTTTAATTAAGTATGAATTGCCTGTGACATAGTATCTATAATCACACTAGTGAGTGGTGTATGGTTCGAACGCAGGAGTTGTATGAAACTTTAAAATTGAATAAAGAAGCATGGAAATGCATAATAAACATAATTTAATAATAAACACACTCCAAAAGAAATATTGTAATGTAAATATATATTATAAAAAGCTGATGAACACCTCTTAATCTAGATTGTTTCCTTCAAAAGTTCATAACTATAAACACTCTTATTCAATAGAAAACATTCGCAGTTTAACTCAAAAATACAAACTATATAAAGCTAATATGAATACGGGAACCTAGATGTTGTATACACATACCGTGCTTCATCCTTTTGGGATCTGAAGACACGTGTAATATTCTATTAAGTTATTAAAATTAAATCTAAATTCTATATTTTGAACTCTGGCTAGGTGAGTTAAAACACTTTATTTTTTATTTTGTTTCTTCTCTCGTTCCCCCTCCCTCTCTCGAAAAAGTCTGGTTCTTCCTCCCTTGTTCAATTTTGTTTTCGTCTTCATCGATTGGTCGTCGATCTACAGCTACTTCTAAGAGGAAGAGATCTCGGAGAATCTGCGGAGGCAAGCAGTCGAAGGAGAAGACTGATTAGAGGATTCTGATTGAAGAAGTTTAATCGGAGAATTGACCGGAGCGACTAACTTGCGGCAATTAGGGGATTTGAACGGCAAGGCTCTGCCGGATAAATTAATCAGAAGAATCGCGGCGGTAGATCATGACGGAGGAGACTCGGCAGAATTTCTGATTCGAGATTTGTGCGATCGGCCAAATTGATCGGAAGAGGTCTTGGCGGAAGAAATTGATGGAAGATCTTTTGAGTCAAGCAGTTGAAGGTGTATTCTAATCGGAGGAGATCGATTGGAATTGTTCGATCGGCAATACCGCGGAAGGAAGAATCAAAGAAGTTTGATCGGAGGGTTAAGGCTAGGGAATCAGAGTCAGATGAAGCGAACCGACATGATTGTCAGCGGGGAAAGTCGAAGCCGAAAGACACGAAGAAATGGAGTCAAATTCTGAAACCTTGGGGAATTAAAGAACTCTTCGTTTCTTGGGGAATTTTTGAAAAGGAATGAAAAAATTGAATGGAGAAGAAATCGATCGAAACCTTTGCGAGAAGTCGAGTTGCAATTTGATAAATTAAGGGAACAAATGGGCCTACAATTAACTCTGCCCGATTTAATACTAAAAAAAAAAGGAAATTTTATCAATTTTCCAAATGGATGGCTGTGTAGGAAGGGAAGCACCATATGTGAAAGCACCTTCCTATTTGCCATATGAATACGAATAGGAGTTTGAAAAAAAAAAGAATGAATGAACGAGATATTGGATAAGAAGAAAAGGAGAAAATAAAATACTATAAATATTTAGTTGGCACGGTGCTTATCCAAATGGAAGTAGTAATATTTGGGTATGTAACTTTGCCCTAGAAATTACAATAATGAGTAGTTATATTGAGTGGGGGAAGAACTTAAACCTCACTACTTATAGACAAAATCTATGTATGAAAGTTATTATTTCAGACGAAACGATGTATGAAAGTTCTACAATTTCAACTCACAAACTCAAACTAATCTTTAAAAAGAGTTTCCCATACAAATTTGGCAGTGCTAGTGCTATTTTTCCTAAAATAATGTCTACACTAATTGAAAAGCCCAAATTCAATTTTGAAAATCTGTAGCCCAAACAATTAAAAGTCATACATATGAATATTCACACTAATTGAAAGCCTAAACTCTTGCACTTCAAGTTCAACCATTGTTTCCCAATCCATTCGTGTCATCTCCAACTAAAGTAACACATGCATGAGAAGAAAAATCATGCACATCTGTTTTATTGAAGTGCATAGTGCCATCATCTTGAAACTAGTGCAGCTTTGGTCAAAGATGAGTAAGCAACAGCAAGTCACATTATGCCACGTGTGTTTATCAATCCCTGGTTAACCCTTGACCAGAGTTGTATCCGGGGAAGGTTGCCGTATAAATCTCCACCACCACCGCAGTGACCAGTGAATATCTTAGTTTTATCATACTTCATTCCTTCATGAAAAAAATCATACTCGTTCATTTTTATTTGTCAATGAAAAAGAATTTTACTATCATTTTCCCACTCATATGAGGTAAGACTTTATTTCATTTACAATAATATTTACTCTAATTTTACTTTTTCCACTTATAATAAATAATTTTTTATTCTCCTCACAATTACTTTTACCTTTATTTTATCTTTTACCCACTTTATTAAACATGTGTCCATCCCACAATGAAACTCTTTTTTATGGATGTAGAGAGTAATTAAATTATTAATATTTGCAATTTTGTTAGTTTAATACCCTCTATATCTTGATCTTGTCCCAATTTGTTTTGGTCTATCCCATAAAATATTAGTAATATCTCGTTATAAATAAGAAAATATTTAACTCTTCAAAATTTTGTGTAAACCTAACTAGTATTTTTTATTTTTAGCGTTATTTTTAACCTACATCCCCAACAGCTATGTGACAAGCTTAATGGGACAGACGGAGAACTAATCTTATATGAATAGCGATGTTTTCTTTTCGAATCGTCTTGAGATTATTTATGAAGGCAAATGAATGTGTCAATAGTAGATATAACAAGAGTTTCTATTACTATAGATAATTTACATCTGAAATTTCCTTCTCACAATTAACATGATTGATGATTTTATGTTGAAGCCTTAATATTGTTTGAGTATAATGAAAGAATGTTTGTTTATTAACTTTTTTTCAGCTAAAATCACATTGTCAAATGCCATCTTTTAGTGTGTTCTTGATTAGAAGTCATCTCCAGATGATCTATTATTATTTGGTTCACTTTAAACGTATGATTGAATTGAACTTTACCGTGAATAGACTAACATGAAATACATACTGCTTAAAATAAATTAAATGTTAAACGTTCTACTAGTTTATGTATCATTATAAATACTTTTCCCTCAATTAAATGTACATATTATTCAATGTTATTTCTCTTTTGGCAAAATCTCATATGCGACCGCGCCACGCGCGTGTATTACACGCGCCTGTTTTTTCTGATTTTTTTTTTATTTCAATTTTCTTTAATTTCATTTTTTTGAATTTCAGTTTTTTTTTCATTTTTTTAGTTTCAATTTTAAAAAAAAAAATATCCACATTTTTTTTCACTTTTTTTTTGTTTGCCTCTACGTTTTTTTGTTTACCGCTTCTTCTTTGGTCAAGATTCGAGCGAGGGGAGCAAAAGGCCTCGGAGCGAGCCGAAAAAGTCCAAATTGTTGTCCGACGATTATCCTTATATTAGTAATTGTTTGCACTTTTCTTTAACACGCCGTAAATGCACGGGTGTTATTGTGTATATGGAAGCAAGGTCATATTCCATAGAGACTATTTTAATCTAACAAGTACTACTTTTAACTATTATTCTCTATTTAGACTCCGAACTTTAATTTTAAATTATTAATCTAAGAATTAACAAGCAATGAAAAACAAACAAAAATAATTAAGAAAATTCAAATGTGATAAAGAATATCTTAAGGCTTTGATTTTAGTGGATAATTAAACTCAAACTCTTATCAATCAACCAATTAACAAGGGACTCAACTCTTCTTAAGACAATCATAAAATTAGTTTAAACCTACTCTTGTAGTGCCTAAACCGTGAATTACTCACTATGGTTTTCGTCTCCGATAAACATCATAAGCAAGTAACTCCAAAAAAATCCTAAGATTAAAGCCCTCACACAAAGCCTTCTCGAGCCATTTTCTCTCACGAACTCGTACGAAACCTAACTTCTCTTCTACATGCTCGTTTATCCACATTTAAGCTCCCAAAAACCTACAATTTCACATTAAAACAAGCAAGTATCAAATTATTCAAAACAAATCAACAAATGTACTTAAACTTGCTTTCTAACATGAATTTTCACAACAAGTAATCACTTTTAAAACCCAAAAATAAGTGAAAATCCACGTTTATCAACCCCTCCAACTTAAAGAGTTGTGTGTCCTCAAACAACGCAAAAGAAAAGAAACAAAACAAACATGGATTTTAAGCGAAATAGTAACTCATTCGGCTTCAGAAATTTTCAAAGTTATGGCTCATGCAAAAACTTAATCAAAACCAAACACAAATCAACCAACCAATCATTCTAGCCTCATTTAAACTCCTCACGGCAGGGAAAACATTTAAGTGAACTCTCAATTCTCAAGTGTATATACGTTCAAATCAAAACATAACATGTAACCTACCATAGGCTTGCCAATTATCTAACCTTGCCATCGTTCAAATGTGTGCTTCAAATCAAGATCAAAAAAGACTTTCTTTTGGTTGTAATGTTGGCTCTTTAGTAAGGTAGGGAAATTTATGCTAAGTGACTCAATTCAAACAAAAACCCATCTTTCAAATATAACACAAGTCTTTCTTCAATTCTTCCACAAACTTCTACCTCTTTTCCACAATCTCAACATAGCATTCTTTTTTAGCACCATTCTTTCTTACGCCCTCTTATGCTCTTATTTTTCTCTTTTTTTTTTCTTTCTTTTTTTTATATACTTTTTTCTATTTCCATGTGCTTGTATGGGCTAATTTTCAACTCAACTTCTAAAACAAAGGTGCTTTTTCAACTTTTCCTTGCATTAATTCTAAATACCACCAATTTCCTAAAAGGATCTACCCCCAATTCACCATTAAGTTATCAAAAGAAAATGGCTCAAAAGCTCAAAGTGGCAAACTAGGATAAATTATCAATTTGGACCAATAAAGAAGGAAAAATTGGCTACTCAAGGATGTCCTTAAATCATCTCCTAATTCTTAGCACATTAATACAATCTTGAAGAAGATTCATGGCAAGTTCTAGAGATCAACATGCATGCATGACAAATCACACAATAATGAAATAGACTGTGAAAATATAATAGTCAAGGCTCAAATCTCACATAGGCTATTTTTTCGAGTCAAAATAGGCTAAAACAATCAATCCATTAATCCATGCTCAATCCATCATGAAATTCTCACACTTATCAATTTTCAACTCAAACCCACAATTTCATCAAAGTCACACATTCACCCAAAAACATTTTTTTTTTTTTTCATTTTTAGAAAAATTAAACTATGACAAAGAACTAAACTAAACTAAATAACTAACAACTAAACTATGAAAACAAATAAAATTAAAGACACAATCAACTCCCTTCTCCATCCCTCAAACTTATTCAACAACAAGGAAGAATAAGTTTGTAAGAAGAAGAGGAAGTTGATTGAAACAAACGCACCGTATCAAAAGGGCGGAGGCGTAGGGTAGTTTTAAGACTGCACCCAATCGAAAATGCCGGTGATCCCTTGTTGCATCATCTCATAGTTCCTTCACATCTCCTCACATTGTATTGCATTTGAGCCTCATATTGGCGACGAGCCTCCTCCTCTTGGCGATTAAATCGAGCATACACCTCATTGGCAAAAGTATCCAACCGAGCGTTAGTTGTCTTAAAATGAGTGTTGAGGCATTGCTCATAAGCATCAAAGTAAGAAGATGGCACATATCGTCGATGGTTGGAAAGGTCGGGGGCATCTTGAGGAATTTCTTGTTGTTGAGGCTCTCCTTGAGGCTCATCATCTCCACCATGATCATCACCCTCATCATTATATCCATAGGGTACATCCCCCAAAATAGGCCCATGAAGCGGCTCATCAATAGTAAATTGACGATGCAATGGAGTCATCATCAACCAGTTAACATCATTTTCTCCCACGAACTCGTACGAAAACCTAAATTCTTTTCTACATGCTCGTTTATCCACATTTAAGCTCCCAAAAACCTACAATTTCACATTAAAACAAGCACATATCAAATTCTTCAAAACAAATCAACAAATGTACTTAAACTTGTTTTCTAACATGAATTTCCACAACAAGTAATCACTTTTAAAACCCAAAAACAAGTGAAAATCCATGTTTATCAGTAATAGGAGCGAAGGCGGAGTTGAAAAATAAATATGAAAATTTAAAAAAAATTGAAAAAAAAAATTGACCGATTAACAGGTCAAACCTAACCCGGATCCGGTCTCATGAAAAGAGACCGGTTGCATGGGAGTCTTTCTCCTCTTTTTTTTTTTTTTTTTTTCATATTTACACTTTTCTAAATTTCCAATACCTTCTACATCGGGCTATGATAGTATATACTATATAGCTCGATCTGTTCAGTTGTGTGTGGACGTGTCTCCATGTATATAGCATTATAGTGACTTATCCCACATAGGGGTGAGCACGGTTCGGTTAACCGACCATTTGCCCCACACAAAAACCGTCCGTACGGTTTTTATTCGGGTCGGTTAACCGTTAAAAATTAGAAAATAAACACCAAAAACCGTAACAACGGTTAACCTAAAAAGCGGTACGGTTAACCGTTATTCAACGGTTAACCATGACAAAAGAAAGTTTCGATTTTTTTATAATTAATAGCATCAAAAGTTTTTCATATAAAAAATTTATATTCAAAATATATAATGTAAAGATGTAATAAATTAATTATAAATTGAACTCTACTATGTTTTTCAAGCAAAAGTGGTAAAGGTAAATAATTATCATAACATAATAACATATAAATAGTAAAATTAGTAATTTTTGTTGGGTTCGGTTTACCGCCGGTTTTTATATATAAAAAGAAAAACCTAACCGGTACCCTCGGTTTTTTAAAATTAGAAAAATAAACCGAAACCGCCGGTTCGGTTAACCATATTTTTGGGACGGTTTCGGTACGGTTCGTCGGTCGGTTCAGTTTTTCGGTTCGCTTTGCTCACCCCTAATCCCACATACTATATCACATTTGCGAAAAATAAAGTATATAAATGATTGGTTATCTTGCTAGAAAATGCAGTTATATGAGTGTTAATTAAGATATGCATGTGATTCTAATTAAATATGCTACTTTATTAGTTTTATTTAAAAATAAAAGGAGTAATTACAAGAGTCGATTAATATAGAAATCCAACACACATGGAGAGTGACTGCAATTGAGCGAGCATGCCGTAATAAAATTGATGCGACGGGTCAAAGGATATTTATGGTGAGAGAGTGTGTGAAAGGCAATATATAGTTATACATGTGACCATTAAATCCCTATTCAACGATAAAACCTTTTGCCCTATCTATATTCTCAAGAATATCAAAACACACACACACACACACAGAGATATAAAAGCAGATTTAGTTTTATATATATACATATATATATATATATATATATCTGCACTAATTGATAAAATTGCCTACCAAACAAACCTACTATTCCTTCTCATGAAATTAAACTCCTCTTGGCCTTAATCATACATAATTCTAACACACAATCATCATAACCTCTCGGATTGAAAGAGAAGAAACTAATTTCATCCTGAGAATTTAGAGCCAAAAGGAAAGTCTTCAGTCTTGAATGTTTGATGGCAGCAGAGGCCTCAAACTCAAACTCAAACTCAAACTCATCATCAACTATGAAAATCATAGTTCAAAGCAACCCTTCAGCATCCCAACTTTCTGAACTCGGCATCAAATCTTGGCCCAAGTAAGCTAGCCCCGGCCTAATCTTGCTTCTCTCTCTCTGCAGACTCTGATCTCTCTCTCTCTCTCTCTCTCTCTCTCTATCTCTCTCTCTCTTGATGTTGATACGTATATGTTTAGGTGGGGTTGCGCCCCTGGGAAATACCAGCTGAAATTCGATGCGCAAGAAACGTGTTATTTGGTGCGTGGAAAAGTGAAAGTTTACCCTAAAAACACAGAAGCAGAAGCAGTGGAATTCGGAGCAGGAGATTTGGTTATTATCCCAAAGGGCCTTAGCTGCACTTGGGACGTCACCATAGCCGTCGATAAACACTATAAGTTCGATGCATCTTCTCCTTCATCTTCATCCTAATTAATTTTCCTTTTCTTTTTTATATATATTTACTCATCATTCAATAATATTATATGTGCAACTTAAGTTAATTAATGTGAGACTAATGCATGTCCTCAATTAATTTAGTATAGTTTTCTTGTTGTGTTAGAAACTTTTCCTGATTCCATTTCCATCACCTTAGTGGTTAGCCCTTAATTTGGGATGTATTTTATGATGAAGATATTGTTATTTATTTTTTATTTATTTAATTGGGGGGATGATGTATGATGCATGCTGTGTTGTGACAGTTTTGTTTTTGCTTCTGGAATCTGGATGTGTTAGTGTTAATTTATTGTTTGTTTACTGTTTGGGATAGAATAGAACAAGGAAGGATTATAATTTTGGATAGCAGCATTGCAGTCAAAGAAAAGTTGGGAAATTAATTATTAGTCAATGCCACACTTATTCAAACACTTTAAATGTGGCTTTTGACTGGTCAAGTTTAAGTATCATATTTTTATCATGACACAGCACAGCCAAAAGGCTACACCACTTCTTTTTGGATATACTATGTAGGTAGTACTATTATTATATCCAGCAATGGGGCTGGGCTGGGCTGGGCATGCCTTATCTTGCTTTCTTTCTTTAAATAAGGGTAAGGAAAATACACTACACTTTATCATTCAAGCTCTGCCTGCAGGTTTCTTAAGTTGCCTTAACATTTTCCAAACCACCTTGTATGCTCAAGATCAATTCTTTAAGTTTAAACATATTTATGTGATGAAGAAGATTCATTTAATATAAAGTGCATAAATATCCACTTTTATTAACATGGAGTACTTTTATTAGAAGGCAAATATGACTTTCAAAATGTCCCACACTCAATTTCTACAGAAATGTGACGGTTGTTATCGATTCGTCTAGGAACAAATGTCACTTTTCTATCGTTGAAATCAAGTGACTTCCATTATCGTGACAGGAATTACTACATGTTAACTTGTTTGTGTTAAACGTCATCGGATAGATTATAGTTATACTAGCATCAAGTTCCAAAATAAGGTCATACCAGCTACCCCCTTTGGATTTTACGAATCATAAAATCGATATAATTTTTATTGCTCAACGAAAACTTCAACAGTGTTCAAGTCATGAATGTTTTCAATATATTTAGAAATAAATTTTGCTCAGTTTTTTATTATTTGTTGCTGAACATATTGGGGTGGAACTGGAAGAGATGAAATCTACAGATTAGTGGAATAGGGGAAATAAATTGATTAGTGTGCTAATTTAATTTCTATCTTTATTTTTTTTCTCAAGCTCATATCAAGATCCCGACTAACCTAATCAGCTCTATCATATACCGAAATTTTCGTTCAGTTAGATTTACATAATATTTGTCGTATAAATTAAAATCTAGTTCATGATACAACTGAAGAAAAAAGTGATAAGTTGCTAGCCTCGACATGATTTATCAAAAGCCCTCATACTTTCGATCAAAAAATATTTTTCTAATACTAACTAGCGTTAATGATTTCGACAAATCCATAAAAATGATCTAATAAAATGAAATGTAAAGTAAACCCAAAAAAAAATGTACTGGGGAAACAAATACCAATATTTCAGGGACCTACAAATAACAAATAAGGAAAACAAAAATCCGAGCATATCAACAAGGGGTTTCTTCAACATGAAATCTTACTTCACCTGTGTGAGCTGAGCCAAAAGCTCGGTTTCCTGCTAAACAGATCGATCGTGGTTAGCTGCCAAGGATGATCAAGCAGGTCACAGAGTAGGTTAATTGAAACCTAGGGTGTATCCTAGTCCAAATTGTAGCAGAATGAATAAACAGGTTAAAACTTAAAAGACCACAAGAGAGAGAGAGAGAGAGAGAGAGAGAGAGAGAGAGAGAGAGAGAGAGAGAGAGAGAGAGAGAGAGAGAGAGAGAGAGAGAGAGAGAGAGAGAGAGAGAGACATACTCCTCAAGTAGAGTGGATAAAGACTGGAGCTGGACATTATGCATATTTGAAAGTAGATGAACTGCAGTATCCAGATGAGGCACACTGCAAAAATTCAATCAGCAGAGTCAAGAAAAAGATAAAAGTTGCAGGATACTAGCAATTCTACAAAATCCTTTTTGGTTTAGTTTCTTTTTCGTTGTGATATGGAGTAATAGACTTCTCACCAAAGGTACAGGGCTGAAAGCAGACTCTTACTATGATTTGAAACTACTCGAATGTTCATTTTCAACCAATTGCCAGGCACAAGTTTCAGCATAATACATAATATGTGGGAAATACAGTGTTCTAAACAATATTTATTTATCATAGAGAGGATACACAACAAGAGAATGTGTTGTTCGAGTATCATCCAAGAGCTGTTCAATATTACATCGAATCATTTCACAGACAACTGAAAAGTGAAAACACGAGGCTTCTGATCTATTAATGCGTTACTCTCACCCAATTAAACCAATAGATGTTAAATCGAGGCTGGTACTGAATGAGATAGCAAAAGGGAAACAAAAAGTACAGTTCTGTTTTGCACGTAGTCAGTCATCACCTAAATGATTTTCTGTCAGCATACTTATCTTCCTGGCTAAAAGAAGTACACTATAGACTAATGATTCATTGATTTACAATAGACAATGATGTTCCATAATAAATGCTAAATGACATATAGTTAAGAAACAGTTTTTCCTCACCATAGTGTTTATTTTATCAGAACAAAAAACATGTTATGTATGTGTTCAGGTTTGCCAATCATAAAGCACAACTCTGAGTGACTATAACAAGGCATCTTCAAACTATAGTACATTAAGATTTAATTTTTCAACTAACTACAATGACAGCAGGATGCACTTAAAAATACCTTCAGCTAACAACAACGAATATGCAGTAAAACTATCTTCCTGAAATACATTATCCATCTCCAAAGTATTTTCCAGTTCCAATACTCAAATAATATTTCATAGAACGCGCTGAAAATGAGACAAACACTGCCTTAGAGTTTCAAAATTGATTTATTTTAAAGTAAAAATGATCATCCAAATATTATTTGTTCAACACTCAAATTTAAAGCATTTGTTAGCAAATGAGATTATGACCTTCGCAATCCAGTTTCAACGTTTTCCTCCAGCGAAGAAATTACTCGAGGCATATGCTCAAGTACCTGCATCAAACCTCAATAAGTTCTATGTCAAGCAGGAATCTCTCGTCTCAGAAGCAGTTACTTGACGAGAAGTTTGTTGGACATGAACTAACCAATTTTGTGTTTTCTATCGTAGAGGTCTTGGCTAGAAGGTTTTCCGAAAGCTTCATGAGTTGAGCCTGCAACGATTTACATAGCAAACGAAGAAAAATAGAATACAGAAACTACAACAAAATGCTTAATGACCACCGGCAAGAAATTAAGACAACTCAGAACGAAGTGACTATCAATTGGAAGATTATGTAACACCTATACTATGGGCCACTTTGTTAGAGCATACATGAATATACAGCTATGAAACACTAATTCTAAAACTGCCTAAGCATTATAGAAAAGGAAATATAACAAAATATGATGCCATTATTTAGTTAAATTTGGGAATACAATTTCATCTTATCTATTTAGCATCATAACACTCACCAAAACATTACAAGCCTATACAACGTTTTCACTAAATGAAAGAGTTGCATACAATTGCAAGCTAATCAGATAAAATTTTAGTGTTCTGATTAATGTGATAGTTATGCTTCCATAACTATGATTCATCCAAAAAAGAGGTATGGCCGAGATTCTTAAGGACTGAGGCCTAACCAAAGTAAAAAGAGCCATGCAGAAATAGTTTTCAACCAGCAATGAACTCTCCAAGAAGATAGAGAGAGAGAGAGTCTCAGTCAGGACCCATTCCCATGAATAAATCATACATAATCCTTCAATATTTTATTCTATACATGAGATCACATAGCAATTAAAAAAGTTTAACAAATTTATCTTCTTAGGAGCTAGAACTGATCAATAGAGAAAAAGGGAATATATGAGCAATGAGGCGATTGACATGGCTGAAGAGTGTCTATACGAAAGCCTTCTCTTCTTCATTCATTACAGTACCCATGGAATACAAAATTTTACTTGAGATAAATTAAATATCATAAACTTTTAGCATGAAGAGAGAAGTGAATAGACCTGGGATGGGGAAGATTGATGCATGAGGTGAAGGACATTGGCGGTAGATTGCAAGGATTGGGATATTTGATCAGCCACTGCCAACTTTGCCGAACTTTCTCTGCCATCTCTGCCATCTCTGCTACCGATTGATGTAGCCATCTTGATTTGTCCTGATTGAAGGAACTTCTGATGATCAAGTATTAAATCTCTTTATGTCAGTAAAATATTTTCTCCTCTTTTCTTCTTATTGTTCATGTGTGTGTGTGTGTGTGTGTGTGTTAGGATGGGTGGGGGGGGGGGGGACTTATGGTTTCCTCTATCATTCTGCAACGATATTAAGTCTTTTAGTAAATTGTATAGTCAAGTTTGTATAAAATATCTTGAAGGTGAGTACATCAAGAGGGATTCTCACAAAGGTTTCAAAGTTTTCAGAAATGGAAGGTTGAGAATGGTTTTGAATTCACTAAAGTAAAAATATCTGTGAAAAAGAGAAATTCTGACAACAAAAGAACTAAAGGATAAAAAAAGGAAAAAAGTGGAACAATGTAAGAAAATAGAATGGTATATATGAACGGGTAACAGCCAATGGCTGTCTTGGATGCAGGAATAATATAGGATACAAAAATTATATGGAATAAAGAAAGAAAAAAGTTAAATCCCCTTAATTTATGTCAAATTAAATGATCCTTAAGTGGAAAAAGAGGCTTGGTAATATCTAAATTCTCAGAAAATATTTTCCACGATGCTAAGTTATTACTTGATGCTACTTTGTTTGAAAGTAGTAACTGGTTATCGTCACAGCAGCCTGCTGTGAATTGATATTCATTCTTATATATTTAGTTATATTTTTGTTGGCAATCTTCTCTAGTGAACTCTATAAAACTAATATGTAACATTACTTCTTTTTCCTTTTCCAACAAAGATGAATATTTAATCCATATATAGATATACATTTAGATCACTTGAAATAATCCAATAGGCCAGACAACAGCCTAACAAATATCTGGTTCAAAATGAGTTCTACAGTGGGAGAAAGAGCCTGTTGAGTAGGTGATTCTCAACATCAATATACAAACCTAACAAAATCGAAGTTTTGGTAAAAATTCTAGAAAGGCTATGAAACACACCATTTGCATGCCAAACTTTGAATCGTGACAAAGAAGACAATATGTAAGAGACTGCCAGAAAAAGTGGCTTGTGGTGCAATTGCAATATATTGCATTTGCAAAGGATTTCCACATGCTAAATTGGGGAAGTTAAAAAACATTTTCCTAACAAGACGATTTTATAAAGGGCCAGAAAAACTAAACATGAAAAGAAAGAAGCAAAAGTTAGGTTAAACTAATTATTTAGTGAAAAAAGTGATCAAAGTGCTGAAACCATCACTTAGAACCAAGACAACAAGCAAGCTTTTTTTTAGGTTCAGTTTTGGTTAAAAATCATTAAATGAAGTTCAGCAATACCCAATCTCGTGAAAATATTTCTACATCTTATTTGCAGGTTCATTAGAATCTTTTAAATCCCTAACAAAATATAAATAACGTTACAAAACACGTATCTAGCAAGAACATAGCACCATATCCAATTACATAGATGAAGTTATTTAGCGAACAATTTGCTTCACCTGATTTGTAGTTGGAGTCGCTCAAGCCATTGAAAAAGGTCCAACTTTCACAGGAAGCTCACGAGTTCTAAACTCCTGAAGAAACGAAAGAATATGGAATAAAAGTCAGTTTCGTGACACATTTTTATGACCAAGTACGACTCATATGTTTTTCTTCAATTATAGTGTCTGTCATCATCACTCGTCTGCATGGTTTCCCAGTGTACTCCTATCCAGATGCTAATTTTTCTAAACATACAATTACTCAAATCCTGGAAAGTAAGAAATTGAGCCTCAGATTTCGAGAGGTTGTGAAATTCCCTCAGCAATAGCATATGCTCCTTCACTTAGCTACGTCTTTAGAGTCCAAATTTCATATACTGGAGTTCTATAGGTAACTACTTAGAGAGTTCCTGGTCAGGGGTAATTAAACTAGAGAATGGGAATCATTTCAAATAAATTTTACTAGGCCAAATGATTAACTATTTTGATTACTTACCCCCATTAATCAATTTGATTGTCATTGTCATTCCTCTTCTCAGTTATGCCCATAACCAAAGCCCTGGATGATTACAGACCAAGTTAGCGCCCCTGTTAGCTGATTCTTTGCCTGACCAACTTCAGTATAATTCCAGTAATAATGATATATGTAGGACTAAAACAAGTTCACAATTAAACTTGCAAAATTATTTTCTTAGCAAATTTCTAATGCCACTACCATTTGCACAGTAACCTTTCGATTCGAGGTAACCTAACCTCCCTGCAATTCAAACAATTGACGACCATGAGTAAAAGACGAGGAGCGATGCTGAAGCCCTCGTCCCAGACATTAATTTCTTTCAAGAACCCTAATGCCAACATAATCCAACTCGGGTTCATTAAACCTATTAGATACATACAACTCCAGGATATTTGGTAAGAAAACAATATTCTGTAACTAGGAAGGTCAGCTGACTATTCGTAGCCTAACAAACACAGGAAATCGAGCAACAAGCTTCATATGCGTAAGGAACATCTAGTAAATCTGCAGCCTTCTACCCACCGATGATCAATTACCAACCAAATTACAGTAATAACATGACGGAAAATAACCTACTGCAGCGTAACATGAGCCTATTAACGGGAATATTCAAATCATTAAACATACCAGAAAACCAAACTGCTATTGAAAGAAAAGGAAAAAAACAGATTCAAGAACCATCTATCTTCTTCACAATTAGGATTAAGATTAGTAAAAAGTCCAACAGTCACTAAAGCCAATTAAAAAACCTGAAGTTCAGTAATGAATACTCAAAATCCGGAGCGTGGCTCCGTGGTGGTGATCTTGTTATTCCGGGTTCAGTTTGGGGATTCAAGATTTTGGGTTTGATTTGAAATTTGTCATTGCCATAGTCATAGCAGTAGTATGTACGTATGTATAGTTATCACATGTAAATCAAAAGAGTAAAAACAAAATTATTACGTAGTAAAAGAGTCAATTTGATAATTTGACAGGGCTTTTGTACTTATTCGGAGAATTTCGATCGCATTGAGAGTGAAGGAAATTTCGATTTATTTTACCTGAATTATCTACGAACGAATTTTTTAGAATTCCACGGCAACAAGTTACGACAAAATTTGAAAATTGTTTATTTAGACCACCCACAATGGGTGAGTGGGTCTCTCTATCGAGGGTCGAGACACTCAGACTATGGAGACACCCCGCTTCAAAACCTCATAGTTAGAGTCCGTCTCCATAGAACGAGACACGAACCTCTTGAGTAGGGTTGTCTAAATGGGTAGCGAGTAATCGGGTAGTGTTATACCGACTCGATACCCGACAGGTGTTGAGCACTCACTACCCACATGTTCAGGTAAATGGATTGGGATATGGGATGAGAATTTTAGAAATTTTGGGTACCGGATATATCCCATACCCGATCCGGGTACCCAAATAAACTCGAATTTTTTTATTTTTATATATGATATTTATTTTATATATTATTTTACTTTGAATAAATATAAACCTCTTATATCTATACGACTATACCCTAATTTTTCTCATATATATATATACCCTAGTTTATCTAGACTCTTTGTCGACCAAACACGAAGTAGGGCAACTACGCAGTCGAGAAATTTTATTGTGACGCCCGACACCGTCGCCGATGTCATTTCTTTTACAAGTGAAGTTTTCGGTTGATTTATGATACAAAGACGATCACTATTCTTATTAGAAATAAATAAATAAAATAACTCTCTCCATCCTTTTTATTTGTTCTCACTTACTCCTTTTTGTTGTCCAAGTTATTTGTACCTACTTTAACACATTTACAAATATATCCTCATTCTTTCACCCTATTTTCTACTTCCTCCGTCCCGCCGAATACGGCCTAAATCATATGGTCACGGAGACTAAGAAAAAGGATATTAGATATAAAGAAAGTGTTTAGTGTAGTGTTAATGCAATATTTTATAATACTAATAAATTATAGATTGGATGGTTGAATGTGTAGTCAGAATAAGTTAGTGAGGTTTAGATGGGATGATGGTCATGTATATAAATTAACTAGTGTGTAACCCGTCGAAAATCGACGGGAAACCACATTATGTTGTAATTTATAAATATATAACCATAAAAATAATACATTAGTATCTATAAAAAAGAGTTATTTATTTATTTTATTACACTTTCTTTAGCTGCAACAAATCAAACTATTTTTTTTTCTAGCTTAGTTTTTTCATTACTTTATTTTGAAGTGATATTTTTCGATAAATCATATGAATGTTACATGAATCATCTCGTTGTTAGGGTTACGATGTAATTTACATATATTAATTTTAAAAATTAATGTTTTTATTTTGAGGTGATATATTTATAGAAATCGTTACAAATAAGTGTTACGTGAATCATCTCGTTGCTAAGGCAAAAAAGAACTCTCGAAAAAACATTGCAAATAAGTGTCACGGAGTCTAAGCTTTTTGAAAATTACATTTTAAAATAGTTTGGCAAATATTCTCTACTATTTGCTCAAATATTTAGATTTTTAAATATTTTTTTTAAATTAGCAAAACTTAATAATTTGTCAAATTAACAAATTATTGACAAATTAATAATAATTGGTAAAATTAAAATTTTAAATAAAAATGAAACTATTTATTTGACCAAATATATATTAATTGCCAAATTAAATTGATTGTCTAAACAAATATTGTAGGATGAAAAAATAAACATTGATTTTGAGTATTTATATGAAGGTTTTTTTTTAAGAATGAAGTTTTATTAACAAAACCAATGTGAGATAAGAAAAAATATGTCAAATATAGATAGACACACAGACACATAGATAGATAGATAGATATGGATAGATAGATAAATAGATAAATATCAAATCATAAAAAGGAATATAATATTATCTATATGAGATATAATAAAAAAGTTTGTTTCGTTGATTTTATTCCACTTTCTTTAGTTGAAACAAATCAAATTAATATTATAAAATTATTATAAAATTATTATAAAATTATTTCGCTATTGTACTCTGAGATTGCAACATAGTATTAATATGTTTAGCTTTGATAATCCCGTCCCACATTAATTATTATAATACTTATTGCTCCTTTTATATAAATTATTTTATTAGTGATAAGATAATAAATATTGATATTGAGAATTTGTAAAGGTTCTCTAATAGTAGAGTTTTTTTGAAAACTGACGTGGGATATAAATTTTTATATTAAAACATAATATATGAATGAATAATCATTAGATATTGACAAAATTTGAGCAACACATAATAGATCCTTTAACCAAATTAGCGATATGACTATTTTAAATAAAGAGTTGAAAGATGATATAGATATTTACTTGTGTAGAAAGATTTGTGTGCTTTAAGCAGATTCATGTTCCATATTTAGTTATTGAAGATTAAAGAGTGTTAAACATTAAATAATAAAATAATATGAATAAAAATGTTATGGAGGCCTCAGTTAATTAGCAAATATTATTATATGAGACGAAAATGAGTAGAAAAATATTTACTTATTAATCGGATTTAAAAGATTTATGGTTATATATTCAAATTATTTTTGGGTGAATAAACCTTAGGCTCATTATCGCCGTTGACTAAATTAAATGATTGAATTAATAAGAGTAGACGACGAAGTAGAAAGGGATTGGAAGAGGTAATAGAAATATTACGGAGGATACAAGTATTCTTGTATATTCTTGTACTTGTGAACAAACTAATTATATTCTTGTATATGTATTGTCAGCATTTTTATTTCTTTAAAATCCATAACAAATAGATTCTTATTTTAAAGGGTAAGAGGGTGGAAGAAAGGGAGAACATAAAGTTACTACCATTCCACCCGTGCCTTAGTATTACATTTGAAGATTAGGCTCGCACGTCAAGAACTCTTGAGCAACATCAATAGAAGATTATAAAAATGCATCTCAATGATAGAAAAAAGATCTAAAGCAGTAATATATGGTTTGGAATAACAAAGTCGTACCACTAATCTAAATAATAGTTTCTTTTTCCATGACTATATATACAAAATAAAGTGATTTTTTCAAAAGTAACACTAAACAATGAAAAAGGAGTATATGTACTTGTTTTTTTTACATTTCTCGCTTCTTATATTATTGAAAATAAAAACATATACATCTTCGTGTCCATGAGATTCTTCAAACTAATTTTTTCAGCAGAATTCTAATATGTAGTCAATACACTTTTATTCACATGAATAAGCAAAATAATCAAACTCACATAAACTGAAAATAAATATTGAGAACGAACCTTTTTCGATGGTTGCATGGATCTGCAACTTTGTCAGAAGTAAAGATCATCGATTACTGAAATAGAATTTAAAATTAAACTCACATAAACTGAAAAAGAAATAATAAAAAAAAACTTTTTCTCGATGGTTGCAAGAATTTGCAACTTTTTCAGAGAAGTAAAGATCATCGATTACTGGAATAAAATTAATAATTTATTAATATTAAACTCAAGACACATAATAATTTGCAAGAACATGAAAATAAGGAAAACAAACCTATAAAAGTTTTCGTAGGAAATTTGCACGCACTCGATTTATACTTATATAGAAGAAGAAGACAAAACTTTTGAAACTTACCAATATATTCTTATCATACAATTACAATATGAAATATATGGATACTTATAATAATACAATAAATATGTATAAAGCTTACCCCTATATGCCTTATCTAAAATTATGATAGATACTATTCAAAAATCTGAGATTTCTTTACCCATATTTAAAATATTATAACTTATATACATAATTTTTCCATCATAATTATTAATTAAATATATAATAATAGAATTTATAAATTTAAAATACATAAAATGAAGATGTATGATAAATAGAAATACCGAATTGTAGTTGCGCCACGTAGGACCAAAATTCAAAGTGAGGCCTCGGATCTGCAACGGTATTAAATATATATATATGGAGAGAATGAGAGAGACAAAAACCAATTAATTAAATCTATTATAATAGTGAATTAAAAATGCAAAAAAAAAATAATATAATAATATGAAAAAAAAAAAAAAGATAGTACACGATTGATTTGGGGCAAATCAATAAAACTTTAGTTTGGTAATTATTAGGTATACTCTAAATTGAGAATAAAGGAAAGATTTTAATGCATATATATGAATACTAAATAATATATCTGAAAGAAAATACTTGAAATTATATTTGAGATAAATAGAAATATCGAATTGTGATTGCGCCACGTGGGACCTAAAATTAAAGTGAGGGCTTGAATCAACATTGGTTTTAATAATATATAGATTGTTTCCTTTAAAGGAAACAAACCAAGTATAATGAGACGTCCAAAATGGAAAACAGACCGTATTCGGTGGGACGGAGGGAGTACCTTTTTTTTATTATGGGCTCACCACTAACAACCTTTATTTCATCAACTACCACTTTATCACTATCTTTACTACTTTATCACTACCTTTTTTCATTATGGCCCACCTCTAACTACCCCTCAAATATATTTTTATTCCATCAACTACTATTTTTTCAGTTTTCTTAAAACCCTTGTCAGCATCCAAACGGGAACAAATAAAAAGGACAGAGGGAGTATATCATATCGTGTGATTAATATATATATATATATATATATATATATATGTATGTATGTATATATATATATGTCATGCGTAGGTTCTTGAGATATATTTATTCTATCAATCTATGATATGATATCTATTAAGTGTTGAACGCATGATTTGCTAACACTACTACAAATATTCACATACATGACGCCATTTTTTTTATGACGGTTTATATGGTAAACCGTCATGTATGTGCGTCTTTTAACATTTCATGACGGTTGTAAAGTATTACGTCATGTATGACCGTACTAAATTAGTTATACACGACGAAATCATGAAAACCGACATGTATTCGTTGACTTTTCTTGACAGTTATAACAACTATCATTGTTAATCGTTATAAAAAAACTTTTTATTTTTTATTTTTACATTAATTTTAATACATTTTTGAGCTTTTCTTGACACTCATAACAAGTGTAATGGTTAACCGTCATATTTTTTTTATTTTACATTAATTTTAATATTAATATTTATTTTTTCGTGACAGTTATAATACTGTCATGAAAATATTTAACTTTTTTAAATTTAAATTAATTTTATTATTCTAAATTAAATCCGCTTACGTTCCCAAATTGAAATCATACTCAGATTCTTCCAAATTTTCTGAACACTCGCGCCTCCTCTCCCGCCCTCTCCCTCGCACCTCCTCTCTTTCGTGCCTTCTCTCCCTCACCTCCTCCTCTCCGTCCGTGCCTCCTCTCCGTACGTCGGCGTCTGTCTCCGTGGCTCGGAGCCTGTCTCTGTGGTTCTCCGTCGCCTCCTTCTCTCCCCGTTGCAGAACCGTCGCTCCTCCTCAGCGTCACCCCATCTGGCCATTCGTGGGTTTCTCTTTCTTCGTAGTTGCGCTTCCCACAAAATCAAAGGTGAGGTTTTGATTTGGGGTTCGAATTTAAGAGGCTTTAGTGTATATCAATTCGATTTTGATAAGGGCTAAACGAAGCCAAATGTGTTCCGCATCTCGCCCTAAATTAAGTCTTTTTAACCCTTTTTTTATCGTTGAATTTGGTACATCTCAGTGAGGAAAAAAGATATCACTTAAATAATGTATTTGT
Organism: Schizonepeta tenuifolia; assembly: GCA_029490685.1. Classification (NCBI taxonomy): domain Eukaryota; kingdom Viridiplantae; phylum Streptophyta; class Magnoliopsida; order Lamiales; family Lamiaceae; genus Schizonepeta; species Schizonepeta tenuifolia. Next base: position 76,682,341 of record CM055957.1, on the reverse strand, counting down.
TGTTCTTAGTTTGTTAAGAGTGTAACTATGGATTGTTTTACAGTCTCGATCTGGTGGTCACTAACGAATACTTTCGTAGTGACCGACAAATCTACCTTAGACAAATGTTTTACTTGTCCCTTGAGAGTCTAGACCTAAAAATCTACTAATAAGATGCGTAGCCTTTACTTTAGTCTTGTTTTAGATGTAGCTTGAGTTCTTCGTTACCAATAAAGATTGGAAAAGAACTCGAAGACTATATTTCCAATAAGTATTGATGCAGCTTTGAGTTCTGTTGTTCTGAGCTAAGTAGCTAGGAGTTAATGCTGCTCTGTTATATATTAAGACCAATTTCGTACTAAGAACTAAGAAAGAGTGGCTTTGGTTCCTTCTTGATTTTTAGTTATTAGCTAAAACTAGAGCTAATGTCTTCCTAGTTCTTGAATAAACCAGTTGTGAAGAAGCTAAGCTCCTGTAGCTAAACCTTCGTTTAAGCCGTCTAGCCTTCTTGTTAGACTTCTTATTAACTGCCCTTCTTCTTTTATTATTTGGACATGATCTCTTAAAAGTATCCCCTACGGTTTTTCTTTAACTGCCGCTCTAGCACCTAGCCTAGCAGTTAGAAGAGAAGTTAACCCTTGTTGCTAAGGCATTAACCTCGTAGGGAAAGCAGTAAAGCAGTGAAGCAAAGCAGCTAACCTCTTAGGCAGCTCGTTAACATCTAACCTATTAGCTAATAAAACTACTCGCTAGAATAGTAATAAATCGATTAACTCTATCTTACAGGGCTTGGTTTAATTCTTGCTATATAAGCTACTAAGGTACCCGCGGTAAAGCTGTGAAGAAAGCCTTCTTTTAATTAGTTCAATGAATTGATTTAAGAGTAACTGAAAGCTCTATTTAACTGCTGCTAAGGGTCTAAGCCGACCTACCTATCAGGAATTGTAGCTATTGTATCTCCTCTCGTTTGGAGGCCGGTGAAGAATTCTTTATATTCGTTTCGTAAATCCTAGAATAGCTACCCCTACGGTCTTTATTTCTTGCTTGCTAAGGGGCGTGTCCTATCATTCTTTCTAACTACTCGCCTGGAGTTAAACCTACGGTAACCCCGGGAAGGCAGTACCCTCGGAAAAGCCTAGCCTAGCAGTTAGCAGAGAGTAACCCGGGATGAAGGCAGAATATCCTTTTATTTATTCGGATATGATTTCTTAATTGTATCCCAGTTCCCAAATCTGGGCAGCTGGGCAAAGTATTCCGGCTTCCTTGTTTATTAGAGGAGGGAAGGGAAATTGATACAGAATTGGTTACATTGAGCTGATAGTAGTTTATCTAAGCTTTTTGAAAAGACTAACTTCGATTTATGAGGCGAACATATGAGGAAGTGTGATGTACTTTTAGGCAGCTAATGGAAAATTCAATGTAGGGTAAAGTTGTCTATAGTTTTCAGTTTATGGAGTGTCTACCTCCTTTGTCCATATATTATTGAAAAATAAGAGGGTTAAATCTCACTATAGCAGTTCACCGATATATCTGGTGATGGGGTGCATGTAATTAGTATTTGGTAATACATTTTTCCCCTCTTTTGAGAGAATAGTTGGTAATGCTCTTGAAAAGGCTGTTTGTGTGAGATTTTCTATATGTATAAGCCGCAGACGATATTCTGTGATTAGCATTTCAGGTTGCAGTATTTTACTCAGGATACCCTTACCAGTTTCTTTACTAAAGTTTTCCTACAGATGATATTAAAATTCGTATGTATTGTATTTGATTAACAGGCCAAATTATTTTCTGATTGGGTTGCTTACATAATTCTTATTTCTTGTCTAAAATTTGCTTCCTGAAAATTCAGAGAATATACCTGATTTTAAGATATTCATTTGCCTCGTATATTTTTCATTCCTTTTCAGTCTGCAGATAGGGATGAATCTGAAGAGTATGGGGCTATCGTATCTAACGCCTTGGTTGGGGATCGGTGATTTTCATGCCATCTGCTCTCAGAATGAAAGAGCTAGTCGGTCTGAAGATTGGAATTCCTGAATGAAGTCAGGATATTCTTACAAAATCAGAACTCTCTCATGTTATTTGCTACATTGCTTTTTTTTGGTGGGTTGAAAATTATTCATAGCTAGTTCATTTTTAGCTATGTGATTATGTCTAAATTAGTGTGGAGGAAGAAATTCCAAAATGCCAAACGATTTCTTAGACTTCACTTCTGCTATTGAGAATGGAGAATTGCATATACACATGCTGATAGTTTGAATTTTTTGAGCCATATTTACGAGTCTTGATTGTATGTCTGCGTTCTGCAGTTTCATTGGTGGGGATTATTTCTCTATGATGAACATCATGTTAAGAGAGTTCAGTAGAAGAAGAATTCCATTAGTCTCGAAACAATTATTTTGGGTTCTTTCGATATCCTTATTTACGAGCTCAATACCCTAGTTGTTGACTTGATTATTATCTTTTCAGGTAGAAATTACAGTGTCAAAGTATCCCAACCGAGTTATTGTCTATGGTCTAGAAGGTAACTGCCCCATGTTTTTATACATGGAAATTTTCGTAGTTATTTGCTATTTTTTTTTCTGTAGTTATTTGCTGATTTTGTCATGCTTGTATGGTTATTGCAGCTTGCAAGGCTAGAGGATCCGATCTCAAAGTTTATTTCAAGGTAAAAGTCTATATATTTTTTCTCTTTTCGTGTTCCACTTACCAAAGAGTAATATATTATGATATTTATTTACAAAATATTGATTTCTCTGCAGATGAATTAGTTAGAGATGATATTTTGTGTGTATAGATTCTTTATTCTTACTTTGATGGTAAAGTATAGAATATTGTAGTGTAAAGCAATAATACTTCTACTTGGATTGCAGTTTTGATGATGTTTTTTGCCTGTTTATCGTATAATTAAGCCATGGATTAATTCAAAATATGAATCCTTGGTAGGGTGATATTGAATTGGGATTTCGAATAGGTGTAGTGTAGTAGATATTCCGTTAAGAACGTGAGATGAAATGGACAAGTCATGGATATCGCAAGAGTATGAAACTGGAGTTGAAGCTTTCTTGAATTTTGCATTAGAAAATGCAAGGGATCCTAGCTTAATCCCTTGTCCTTGTATAAAATGTGGAACACTCGCAAGAAAGCCGTTCTTACTGTTAGAGCACACTTATGACTTCATTTTTACATATAAAATAGGGTCCTTTACATCCGAATGACCGTGGATGTGGATATTATGTGTTGCGGTTCATGAAAGAGATAGTAGAAGGATTTCAAAGTGATCAATCACTTTCCATTAGCTCACTGGTAATAACATAATATAGATTGTATCATATTGAAGATTTCATCACTTGTTATATTTTGAAATATCTTTTTGTGCATTTGTTTTGTCTGTAGTTTCCAACAAGTACTAATTATTCTAAAAGCGAGATTGACGAAGTCAGGGATGAGTGGGCTACTTGTGTGATTGATCATGTACGAGATTCAGGTATACATTATTTCATTTAATGATGTCATGCATATTTTCTAAGTTAGGTACTTGATTAATATGTTGAATTTGAATATATATTTTTTCTAATGTTAGGTAACTGATATCCGAGTTCATTCGTGACATCCAACTATTGTTGTCGGCCTATATGAGAGAAAGAAATCGTTGAGCGAGGTCTTTTGTGAACAATTTACACCTTATTTATTTTGTTATTCAAGAACACAATATTTTGCTATGTACTCAACTAAAAAATGATGTATTTGGATGTTTAATTGATGAAATGTATGGAGATTTAAAGTATTTATTATTTTGGAATGCTTTCCTATTGAAAGTCTTGGTTTACAGTATGTATAAATATAAAAAAATAAAAAAATATATTAAAAAAATTAAACATTTCATGATGGTTATAAAGCGACAAGAATTGTAATAGAACTCGTGACAGTTATCAACCGTCATGATAGCATAAAAATTCCGTCATGAAAAGAAGGGAAACATTACAGTTGAATATTAAACATGACGGACATAAAACGTCATGTAAACTACATCTTAGATGACGGTTATCAACGTCATGTAAAACATCAAATTAAACGTAAAGAAAACCTTTCTTGACGGAAAATTACGCTCAAACATGACGGATATAATCCGTCATTAAAAGTATTTTTCATGATGGTTTTTCTCCGTAGTATAGATGATGAGCGCCTAGACCACGATTGGGAGCGCTCATAGATGACGGATTTTATCCATCAGTATGTCCGTTTTTGTAGTAGTGTAAAAATATATGTACATCCTTTAGATCGGTTTGATTGTTTTGTCAGTTAACAGATTTGAACCAATGCACGGGTTATTAGGGTACCCTAATACCCGATCGAGATTACCCGCTCAGGTATTTGGATATTCAATTTTTCATATAGGGTCGGAATAGGGTATTAAAATTTTGAAAAAATCGGGATCGGGTACCCGATATTTTCGGATAGGGTACCCTACGCGTACTGTTTAGATAGCCGTACTCTTGGGTAGCAATTTAGTTTTTTTTTTCTTTTTTCTTTTTTTGCTATTTTTACATTTTTCAGTATTTTTTTTTTTTTTTTTGCTTTTTAATTTTTGTTCATTTTTTTCTTTTTAATATGTTTGCTAATAAAAAAGTACTAATAATTAAAATGAAACAAAATTGTACAAATAATAAGTGAATAAATAGATCTTCAGAAACTCATTAGATGGAGAAAGCATAGAGATAGTCCCATTGCAGGTGATTTTCTCTATATCCATCACGCTCCATAGATACACCCCATGGAGATACTACCACTGTGGGTAGTCTTATGAGTGTTTCTCTTGTTTATATTTTAATTCTCATTTTATGGTTTTACCCTTTAGTTTTAGATTTTTTTTAAAAATCAACTCGAATTAAAATTAATGATACCATAACCAATTAATTGAGGCGATCTCCCATGAGACCAGATCCTCTATGACCGAATCCATGCGACCGGATCCGGGTTGACCCGGCCCGATCAATTTTTTTCAATTTTTTTTGCGCAGCAAGTGGGTGATTGGCGCATGTATTACACGCGCCATGCGCATCGCATAGCATGCGACCGGTCGCATACAAATGTTTGCGCGGTTAATTTGATTTTTTTTAAGTAAAAGCAACCAGAAATGAATATACATTTGTTTCAATAAAAATTGAAAAGAACTTGTTAATATTGATTGATTTTTTTTTAAGAGACAAATTGTCATATGTCATTAAGGTATATGTAACCATCAAATTTTATAAAAAAAATGCACTTTTGACAAAAAGTAGGAATATTGTATCTAGTTGGTAAAAAAACGCTCTTACTTTCCACCTATTTTTCTCTATTTTTTTTGTCTTTCCTTATTTTTCTCTCCATCTCTCTCTCCTCTTTCTTCTCTTGTGTAGGTTTCTTTCCTCTCACTTTTTCACTCATTCTATTCTCTCATCACCACCACCATCGTCGCCTTAACTCTACCGCCACCGTCGTCACCGCCATTCTGCAGCTGCCATTTCGTCGCTTTTAATCTCGCGATTCATCCACCGCAAGCTTCACACTTTCTCGATTTCTCACTTTATATACCCTAGATCTCGCCAGAAACCACCGTAGTCCGCCCGCACAAACCATCGCGTGTCTCGCAATCTTCTCACCGAAATCTATGGCATGTATATGCTCCGGATCCATTAACAGGGCTGAAAATGGTGTGAATATTGTCTTTTGGTTTAAATTTTGGTTAATTCGTGACTTTTTTTCACTTGTTTTGATGATTTTAAAGTTTTTCCATATAGTTTATGATGATTTTTAGTGTATTTAGGTTGAATTTTGAGCAATTTCGATGTATTTGTGCAAATTTTTGGTTTGTGTTCATGCCTTCATGGAGGAGGTTGATTCTGAGTTTCGATTTTTGCTTGTAATTATTGTTCATATAATATTCACTCGGTATGCAGTACGAGTTTACAAAGTCGTACTGCTTATTAACTGGTATTCATGTAATATCCAGTCGGTACGCAATACAAATTTACAAATTCGTACTGCGTAACAACTAGTGTTTATGTAATATTCAGTTGGTAAGTACAAATTTGTAAATTCGTAATGCGTACCTTAAGGTGTTCATGTAACATTCAGTTGGTTATGCACGTACCTTAAAGTGTTTATATAATATTCAGTGGGTACACAATACGATTTTGTAAATTCGTACGAAATGAACATATTCATACTAGTAGTAACTCGTACTAATAGCTGATAGTTTCTTACAAGAACTCAAAAAAATAATATTGTGGCTGGAAGCATCTATTTTTATAGCATGGATGAAAAGAACACTTGTAATAACATTGAACAACAGGATTAGAGATTAGTGAATTTATAGTTCTTATTTGTAAATAATTTGCTTTAACTTCTGATTTGTAAACAATTTACAATATTAATATTATAAGTACTAATATTTTGTGTTCGTACGGTGTTTTGAACTAGTAAGCGATATGAATATGCATATTCGTACTCGCTAATAGCTGGATTTTGAACTGGTAGAATTTGCATATTCGTACCAACTGTTAACGTTGGTACGCTACCAATACACAATATTTATACGAGCAAAATATATTATTATACAAACAATAGAGAGAGCTTAAAGCTAAAACATAATCTTCATTCTTATAATTTCACCAGCAGGTGATTGAACTAAACTATTTACATCAAACATATACATACTCTTATCGTTCTTCAATCGAACTTTTATCTTACTCAATAAACATTCGATAGTTATACCATTAGGCGATATATGAATATACTCTTTTCTACCACCCTCATAACTGATGTCATTTCATTTTCCTCCATGGGCAACAACTAAACAAGATGGCCTCGTCTGCATCAAATACGTACATAAAAAATAATTTAGGCAGTAATGTTACACACGGTACGAATATACGTACTATCACACAACAAACTCGGTACGAATTGTGAAATTCGTACCAAGCATATAAGTTGGAACAAGGTACGCATTTATAATTATGTACTAAGTTGGTACACATTTATAATTATGTACTAAGTTAACAAGTATATTACTGGTACACTTGGTACGAATTTGTAATTACGTACAGAGTTAACAAGTAATAATATTGGTACACAGTACGAATTTACTGCGTGCCTTGTCAACAACATAAGGTACGGAGTACGAATTTGTAAATTCGTAATGTGTACCTTCTCAATAACATAAGGTACGCAATACGAATTTAGAAATCCGTACCCAATACCTTGTGAACACCTTAAGGTACGTAGTACGAATTTACAAATTCGTACTGCATACCATGTGAACACCTTGAGGTAAGCAGTACGAATTTATGAATTCGTACCAACTAAACCCAGATCTAAGATCGAAACGCATATATGTGATTTTAGACGAAATCAATCATCAAATAGATACATATCGGATCACAAACAAAAATTAACGTCAATACCTCCATAGGTTTCTCCACGCCACCAAACATCGCCGGAAAATTGATGATATTTTGTTGCCGGAAAACCTTAAATTCCGATAAAAAGTAAATACAAATTTCATATTTTAGGGTGCGAATTCACAACACTCCATAAGAAAAAATGCGATGAAGAAATAACGAGAAGAAAGAAACGACACACATAAAAGAAAAAAACGACGAAGAAAACGAGCTGAGGGAGAGAGACAAGCAGAGAGAGAGAGAGAAAAAATTGAGAGGAAATCACAGAGGAAAGAGAAAAACTGGGTGAGAGAACGTGAGAGAAGAGAGAGAAAAATGATAATGTAAGAGAGAGAGTAAAGTATGACACAAGAAAATGACAAAAATGAGGGTAAAAGGGTCTAAAACCAACTTTTAACAAAAAATGAAAAAATTTGAACTAGTGACATATTTTGATATTTTAAAGGCACTAATGTTGTCCGCAACGGTGCGCTCGATGCTTTTGCGAGTGCTACGTGGAGCTCGCAAACCTTTGCAGAGCTTGGAGCTCGCAAGAGCGAGGGTCTGCTCGCAAGGAAGAAAAAAGAGAGAGCATGTGGGCTCACCCACATTTTAGAGCTCAACTCAACAAACTTGAGCTCGCCATTGCAAATGAAAATTAGAGAGCATGGAGGGCCCACTAACATAGGTTGCGAGCTCCTACGTGGAGCTCGCCGCTGCTGATGGTCTAATGCCATATGGGTGTATTTCTTATTTTTTAATAAGCGTTTGCCTCTAAATTGTTGAATTCATCAAATCTGTATATTATTTCTTCAACTTAAATATCATTCTCAAGATTTTGAACATTATAATTTTGATAGCATATTTAAGAATAGAACTTAGGGGGTATATTTAAGAAGGAATTTGGTGGAAAATTTTGTATAGACGGAATTGAGAATTCCTCAATTCTGTAAGGGTATTGGGTGGAATTCAAGTGGAATTCGCGAGTAATTGAAGAATTGAATTCCACAAAGCTAGGGACCGTTGGGATTAAAAATTCCCAAATTAGATAACTTTCCCATCGAGCCCTAATTGCTCACTATCATCCCTCCATCGCCGCCCCCATCGCAATCATCCCTCCAACGGTCGCACTCCCGATTTTTCTCCACCGCCGGCTCCGCCCCACCCCTCCCACTCCTCCACCGTTAATCATCTTCCATCTCCGCTCCGCCTCTATCGCAATCATCCTCCACCTTTATTTTCCTCCACCATTATTTTCCTCCAAGAATTCTTCCTCCACTGTTACTTCTCCTCCGTCGACTTCCACAACACTGCCTGCCGCCACATTCCCTAGCCGGTACGCCGCCGTCGCCCGTCGCCCCGTTCACAGCAGCGCCGCTCAACCATAGCGGACGCTCAGAACATTCAAGCGAGCGCTGAAACGCAGCGACCGCTAGAAAGGCTGCAGCGGTTGTGGTGTCCCAACGCACGCTTGGATGTTCACAGAATCTGAATTCCAGTGGGGTGGAGGTCGGAATTCATGCTTAACAAAAATAGAATGATTTCCACCAAATTCCACCACAATTCAAATTCCAAAGAATGTCCAATACACCAAAAATTAGATTTTATATTTGAATTCTGTGTTGAATACACCTGGAATTAGATTCCATATTTTAATTCTGTGTAGAATACACTAAGAATTCTGAATTCTTTTAAATTCCACCAAACTTTTTGAATACACCCCTTAATCGAAATGAAAACCTACAAATTCTATAGATCCAACTTAACAATTTCAAAATGTACATTGTTACACACACTAGTATTAAGCATGATAAATTATGGATCCACTTGATTTAAATTTAAAGCGTTTGGACTTCCGTCTCTACTTACAGTAGACCTCCAGATTTGTTCGTTGAAAAAATAAGTCAAATTCAAATGTGAAATTTGTGGTCGGGTACTAATTTGAAATTGCGAATTTAGAAGTATGATAAATCATCAGAAAAGAACAAAATACTCAATCTTGAAACTAGAAAAAGACAAATCAGCCAAAAAAATGGTTTTTCCTCCTTATGTCAATTGGTTCGTCATTCCCACGCGCTCCAATTGCCGTGCAGCAGACACTCGTAAAATGTTTTAACAGCAGGACAGTGTGCTGGTGGCTCCACCGTCATTAAAACCTCTCTACCACCCCCACTCTCACTCTTGCTTCCCTCCCTTTTCCTCTCTCTCTTTCTCCCTCTCACTAAACTTCTCTCCTTCGAGATCGCTTTTATTCCCTTTCCTCTCTTTCTGCTTTTCGGAGATCCGGTTCTGCTACTGTTTTTCACGTTTCCTCGCCATTTCCTCCCATTGCTGAAATTTTGCATTAGATCTCCGCCGCAGCTCATGGATCTATGAATTGGCCACTGGAATTAACCGCATTGCCGCTTTTGAGCTAGGGTTTACTATTTTTGTGTTGTTCCGCTGGGCTTATTTTTCAGCTTGCTGTGCGAAAAACGATATGCAAACTCTACGCCGCCGGCGCCAAGTGAGTAAGAGTATTTGTCGGCGGGAAGAGCTTCAACGGAACCCTTGGCTGCTACCGAAAGTTTTTGGCTGCGGTCTGGTTGTTTGAGAAAAATGTACGTGAATTGCGTCGTCGAGAGTGAAGATGCTCCTTTTTCTGCTTCCTCTGCTCACTCTGCTTCCTACTCATTTCGGTAAGTTTGGCCGTTTCTTTGCTTAACTCTCCTGAATAGTACTTGGCCGAAGTCCAAATTGAACTGTGAATATGTTTTGAATTGCATTTATTTCATCTACGGGGGAAATTTTCGGACGATTTCCTGGCTCATTGTTGTCTTTAACTTTTATTTTTTAACTTATGATGCATATAGCTTATTATTGATGGAGAAACTTTCCTTTTTTCCAGGGACTCCATTAGAACCCATCTACTTATCTCCATCTCCGCTACCTTTGCCATCATCTGCAAGGAAGAGTTCCAGTGAACATGGTAAATACTCCTATTTTGTTAGAATTTGCTAATTCAATTTTCTTATCATATTTCCTCATATTTATTTGTCCCTCTTTTGTAATAAATTTTGCCATTGAGCTGATTTGTAAATTATTATTCCCAAATATATAGTTTGTCATGCTAGTTGACATGTGACTGGAACTATGTAGGATTCTTTCCTTCCATGTCATCTTTATCAACCCTTCCAAACATATGGAATGCTATTTATGTAGAAAACTATGTTTTAACATGTCGCAGTGAGCTTAGAATCAATGAGCACATCACTTAATTCGTTTCTTAGAGCCCGAAGGCACCATTTTAAGAACTTATCAGCTGCACCGGCTCCATCCCCTGTATCACAAGGTATTGTGATGCATATCAAATATCTAAAAATTTTAATTTGAAAACAGTTTTATTTCCCTGCTGAAGTCACTCTCTCTTAGGTCCCATTGTTAGTCCCACTACTGGTAGGACCATGCCTAAACATCGGCACCATCGGCGTAAAGTCAGAGGTCCTGCAGTGTCCCCCTCTCCTTCCACTACTTCAGGTGAATCATCTTGTTTGTGATCCATCTTGGTGATTACTCTATCTCACATTAAAGACTTGATATTTGTGGTCTTGTCTCGTTTAATTATGTCAAAATACTATATATATTCTAGGAAACAAGCATGACATACCACACTTAGTCTCAAATTAGAGCCATTTAATAATGTTCTTCTCTGCAATGAAACTTTTAGGTCATGTAAAGGAGATAACTCAACCAACCACATAGTCCTTATTTCAAGTCTACATGCTTGAGAATGTTCCTTTTGCTTTATTGCAGTGTCTTTCCTTTCATGCTATTTCTTTTGATTCATTGCTGTATAACGAGTCTAATGACACAAGAAGCAAATTTTTGGTTATTCAACTAAGGGCCTACTATGTTAATGGAGATCATACAATCTCTTTTATTCTTTATGACCGGCTTCTATGATAACTTTGTCTGATAAAAAAAACTTCATCTGCTTGAATTCACACTTGCCCAATTTGAAATTGGTCATGATTATGTAAAGGATCTAATTAAGAACATGAATGTAAGGGGACAGAGTTCAGCAACAGTTTTATTGATCTTAAAGTTATGCTACTAGTCAGCACTGATGTTTGTGATGGATTCTTTGCACTGGAGGATATTGTAACTTTAAGAAGGTGATCATATAAAAACATTAACAATGATCATATATGTCTGTGAAGGATTGAAACATTTTATCCGACATGAAATTCATTTTTACAAGGAGCTAGAGCTTGGACATGTCTTAAAGTGCTCGAAAATGATGTTATACTTCTCAGAATCAGTCTGCCTGTTTTCATCTGTGTCTTTCCTTTACTACTAAAATTGGATTAAATGATATTGCCTACTGAATGTCAACTTGACTCTTATTAGTCTTCCTGGATAATAAGAAATAGTTTTGATTGTGAGTTTATATTACATAGGCTCAGTGCCAATGCAGGAATCACGTCCTATAGCACATGGAGTGTCGTGCATAACTTGTCTATTAATTTTGCTTGTCATGGTATTACCATGTTAGTTTTACCCGGAGGCATTTGATGGATTAATGTGGCAGGTTGTGGTCAGATTTGCACAGAGCCACTTACTGCAGCCCCATTTGGTTCACCCTGTATGTGTGTATTTCCCATGAAAGTCAGACTTCGGTTAGGGGTATCGCTTTATGCTATCTTCCCGGAGGTCACAGAGTTAGAGATTGAGTTTGCAGCAGGCACCTATCTCAAACAAAGTCAAGTAACAATAATTGGTGCTAGTGCTGACAGTCAAGATCAAGAAAAGACAGTGGTTGAAATTAATCTAGTTCCTCTGGGGGAGAAGTTTGATAATACAACTGCTATCCTCACTTATCAAAGAATTTTGCATAAGAAAGTGCCTCTAAATAGGACACTTTTTGGTGACTATGATGTGATGTACATTGCTTATGCAGGTACTAAAAAATCTCTACATTAAATTCGTGCCATTACCAGTTTTCTGCTCTAAATGCTAAATACACTTTATGCAGGGCTCCCTTCTTCTCCCCCATCTGGGATTATTTTTGGTGAAGGTCCAACTGGAAGTATTGGAGATCATCAATACCCTATTACTGCAGATTTTGATGGCAAACATGAGAAAATGAACCCTCGAATAATTATTGTCATTTCTTTATCAGCTTTTGTGCTTTTGGTGGTTTGTTGTGCTGCAGTTGCTGTTCTACTGAAGTGCAGGAATGCACGCGGACCATCCAACGCTGTTGGTCCAGCTTTCACACCATCAATGAACAAAAGATCTGGTATCTTTCATCAAGACTCAAGAAACATTACATGTTTTGGATGTCATATGTGAAATTTAATCCACAACTTTTTCACTTAAATGAGCTCCTAAAGTTGTATTTATTTGTAAGATTTCTAAAAAGTTATTTGTTGTTTTGACAAAAACAGTCAGTTTAGGTGCATCACCACATACACTAATAAATCTAATTGGGAAACCTTCTCCTAATTTGCTTCTGGAGTTAATTCATAAATGTAATGGAAGTGCATTTTCAAGTCCAGGAGGAATTAATCTTGTGTTTTGTATGTATATTTTCTGCGTGGATGGCATTCATGTCTGGGTTATTAGCATATATGTCTCTTCATACTCGCCTAAAAGATAAAGTTCATCTAAGGCGGAACCTGAAATTTAATATCTTCCGTTGAAAAGTTCCTGTTGAATTACCCTGATAGGTCCTCTTGTTAGATCTGATCTGACTGAGCAAAAATTGATGGTTGGTACGTTTGTCAATACATGTCAAAGTGTGCAAGTGGTTAAAGATTTTAAAGGTGCTGTAATTTATTTTTTTGTTCTGCAAACTTTGCTTGTTTCTTAAATTTTTATGTTACAGGAATGGGGTCTATGCTGTCAAGTAGCCCAGCCAGCTCAACTTCAGCTTCTCTGATTTCTCCCATGCCTGCTTCTGTTCTTTCTGTCAAAACATTTTCTCTGGTGGAGCTTGAGATAGCCACAGAAAAATTCAGCCTAAAGAAGGTGCTCGGTGAAGGAGGATTTGGGCGTGTTTATTATGGGCTCCTGCAAGATGGAACTGAAGTTGCCGTGAAAGTGCTAACAAGAGACAATCAGAACGGTGACCGTGAATTCATTGCTGAAATTGAGATGCTAAGTCGGTTGCATCACCGGAACTTGGTGAAATTAATCGGTATATGCATTGAACAGCATACGCGTTGCTTGGTCTATGAACTCATTTCAAATGGCAGTGTTGAGTCCCACTTACATGGTATATCTTTCATTTTCTTTGACTTCATAGATACAACCCATGCTTTTTAGTCTCTTGATCTTAGTGACATAGGAAAATTTGCATGCCTTTGTAGACTGAAGTTTGGCAGTTGATATTATAGGACCAGACAGTGGCAGGGGCCCTCTTGATTGGGATGCACGTCTGAAAATTGCACTTGGTGCTGCAAGAGGATTAGCTTATCTTCATGAAGATTCTAATCCACGTGTTATTCATAGAGACTTTAAAGCTAGTAATGTTTTACTAGAGGATGACTTCACACCCAAGGTTTCTGATTTTGGTTTGGCACGGGAAGCAACAGAGGGAAGCCATCATATATCTACGCGAGTCATGGGCACTTTTGGGTATGTTCCTTGTGGAAAAATGGTTATATAAAACTTGTGTGTTATTCATGAATATGAGGCTGATTAACATAAATTGAGCTGGATAGATTAAACTTATTTGAAACATATATTTTAATATGAAAATCATGACAGCCTTTCAATCCTGTTGATCATGAAAGTGATTTTTTTGAAAGAGATCCTTGGTCGGCAATTGTGTTTTGTTTCTTTTTATGCTTACCCCTCTCTCATTCTCTGTGGTGTATAAGTATAGTGTGAATCTAATCCTACTGTGGCCTATCGGATATTTTTTTATATGTCGTATGTTTTTATATATCTAATATGTGTTATGACTCTACCAGATATGTTGCTCCTGAATATGCAATGACTGGACATCTGCTTGTCAAAAGTGATGTCTACAGTTACGGGGTTGTGCTACTAGAGCTTCTTTCAGGTAGGAAACCTGTTGACATGTCGCAGCCCCCTGGACAAGAAAACCTTGTAACCTGGGCACGACCTCTACTAACTAATCGAGAAGGTCTGGAGCAACTAGTTGATCCATCGTTGGCTGGTAGCTATGATTTTGATGACATGGCAAAGGTTGCTGCTATTGCTTCAATGTGTGTACACCCGGAGGTGACTCATAGGCCATTCATGGGTGAAGTAGTTCAGGCCCTCAAGCTCATCTACAATGATACAGATGAGACGTGCGCTGATGCATGTAGTCTGAAGGAATCATCAACTCGTGATTCAGATTTCAAAGCAGACTTTGCCCCATCTGATAGTAGCTGGTGGAATGCTGGGGCTCTCACCCCCCGGTTGAGATGTGGGCAAGCCTCGTCTTTCATAACGATGGAGTACAGTTCAGGCCCGCTTGATGATCTGGAAAACAGACCGTTTTCAGCTTCAGGTTTGGTCGAGGGTGGGATGGCGTCGCCACTAAGACATGGAAACAGATCAGGTCCGTTGAGGACGGTAAGGAGTAATCGATCGTTTTATAGATTACAGGGAAGCATGAGTGAACATGGGGGAGTCCTCAACAGAAGTGCTTGGAATAACAGCAACACCGGCCATGATGGTTCATTTTAGATTATGTTTGAAGATGTACAGTATCGAAGGATCGATCATTGGTATGAGGATGAGTGGTTTTCCGGTGTAGTCAGTCAGTTTGCTTTGAAAATGGCTTCTAATTTTGTTATATCTCGCAATTCGTTTACACATACGGACAAGCTGTAATTTGTACTCTCATTGTTGTATATTCAAATGAATAACTTCGATGCCTTAATCCAATTATTCAATTTGTAGCTTAATCGCTTGAAAGATAAACTAAATTTCTATTTGTCCACTTTAACACGTGATGTTCATTCTTTTGACATCGCATTTCTTTCATAAAAAAAAAATACTTTATCCTTTCTATTGAATGATTAGCGTACTTGTACTATCGATTTTAGCAATTTGAAATTTTCAACTTAACATTGGTGGGGTAGGAAATAAGGCAAAAATGAAATGAAATTTGCAAAGCAGTAGAGAAAGACATCCTTCCAATTAAGGGCAGAGGACAAGCATGAAATGCAGGAAGCAATACAGAAATCAAAATACACGCTCTCTCCCAACTCCAGAAATTAAATAAACCATCACCATCCTACTACTGTGCAAATCCTAAACACTACTATCTCACAAAATAACTAACAATGCTAAAATTGCATATTCTTCTACAACATGCTATCTGCATTCGTCGGTAGCCTCTTGAAGAAGTTGACAGCGCTCGACGGCATCCTGTTCCTGAACTTAGGCGGCCGCAGGTAATACGCGCCGCCCAGAGCCACCACCCATCTGATCGGAACCAAGTAGAACCCAAACGCAGCCAACAAGCAGAGCATCACAAACAAGAACGTAGCTCTAGGGTCACGCCAACTAAGTAATGCTTGAAACCTTTCACCTTGAGTAGCCAAGTCCCCCGCCACTGTCTGAATCCTCCCCGCCACGCTGCGGAGCCGATCATATCTCATCCGTACCATCTCAGGGCTCCGACTCGTGGGGAACGAGTCGAACTCCTCATCCAGCTCGTCCGGATGGACGCTCTCCGCATAGGACAGCCTCGTATCCATGTGGGGCGGGTGGCGCGGGCGAGACCTGTAGCGCCACAGCCCCATTGCAGCCATGGTGAGCAGAATGCAAGGGGTTATGAGCTCCGGAAGCAGCACCATCACAGTGAAGGCGGTCAGGAACAGAGTCGAGTACACCGGTTTGTGCCAGCTTCTGACCATCTCGAGCAGCCTGCTCGTGGTAACGAACCACCCCAACACATTTGTGAGCCTGAGGAAGTTGGCCTTGCTCTTCCTCATGCTCCACATGTGCGAGTCGTGATCGAGCATGCACTCCACCACTTCTCTCCCCAGCGGAGGCTCAGCTCGACTCAGCCTCGAGGCCACCACGTTCAAGGCCTGGTAGCGGAGGCTGTCGAGCTGAGTCACGGACAAGGGCTGCACATAATGCATCTTAGGCAGCAACGGCATTGCATACATGTGAAGCACATTCAAGATGTTGGCGCAAGAAAACCTGACTGCCAAATGAAGCTCCCCCATTTTCTTAACTCCGGAAGGATGCAACATGAGCAAGGGGTAAGCATGAGTGTACACCCTATGAGTTTCGAGCGTAGACAAGCGGATCCTCACCTTCCCTATCCGGGTGTCCCGACTACCCATCCCGACCACCGTGCTCTTATCCACACGAGAGTTATCAAACAAGCCAATGGAGATGACTGTGCATGGATCAAACACCTCCCAAGTGTACTGCTCATTCCATTTGGGGGCCAAACTGTCCACCACCGTTCGAGTTCGAACCCATTTCTGCCCATACTTAGCTACACAATACGCATCCGTCGACCCCCCTTTCCCTTCTTTGATCTTCATAGGGATGAGATTGGTTGCCCCCAATATCCCAACTTCAAGAACACCAATGTGAGGCTTCCAAAGCTGCTTTGCAGTGGGACGAACATCGCTGCTATACATGGTGGACTCATCGAGCACGTGGTAGCCCCCGTCGAGGGAGGCACGGAGGTGGATCCTGGAAGCAAACCTAACCATGGCCTTGGAATCATTCTGGCTGCTATACTGAGTCTCAAGATTGAACCACCTAGACGCCACCAGCTTGTCATCGAATCGCCTCTCAATGTGAGAGATGGGCAGAATGAGCCTCCCTACAAGCTCGTCTCTGTTGGGAGCCAGGTGATCCTCGATGGAGATCAACAAGTAGTCCTCAAACGGCTCCGCCACGACGAACATCAAATCCTCGTTCCAGTAGGGATTCGAGAGCGTCCTCGTTGCTGCAGGCGACGCCACTCTAGTCCTCAACACCTGATTCCCCACTTGGACTTTGGCAAAGAGCTCCGGATACCTCAACAGATTCACCGAGGAGGCTTTGTCCCCCAACACCACGTCTTGCGCTTCGATCACCCCAACTCGCAAGTACCATAGCTTAGGAGAGAGATAAACCTTGGACTTGATCGAACACAGGCCATCCAAATGCACATTTGCAGCCTTGGAATGCCATGCCTCTGCAAAGGCCTCATCAGCTTGAGTCCCAAACCATATGGCAACCATAACCTCCCCGGCTTTCGCCCTCTCGCCTTTCCTGTCCTCCACTCTGTACCACTGAGGCGCCAGCTGACTGTCCGGAGGCGCCCTCTTCGGAACCTCGTTCAGATCGAACCACACGCGGCCCAAGGCGTCGTCTCTGTTGTTCTCCCTCACGAAAACCTCCACCGCCGACGATTGGATGCTGTCTTTCGAGAAGGCAAACACTTGATTCCACTCTGCGTTCCCTACAGACACCCTTTTTGTGATCCCCTTGTAGTTCCCCAGCTTCACCTCCGCCACCACCTCGCCGCCGCCGAACACGGGGAGCTCTCTGGCCTTCACCACCCTCACGTACAGATACTGCATTTGCTCCACCAGATCGTAGGTGGAGCTTGTTTTGTCCCTGCTCACGCCGCCCAGATGGGGGCTTGTTTCCTTCAACGCGTAGTCATTTGAGGCCCCACCACCGCGGAAATACCCACCCGTCGGAATAACCGGGCCCGGCGTAGAAGTGACGACGACGGGCGTGATATCACCCGGGCCGGGCTCCACGGGCTTCATCTGCAGCCCAATCTTGCCGCCCTCGTGGCCCATCTGCTTCCGCGCCACCAAGTTCCCACCTTGGTGCTGCTGCATTCTCTTGTTTTTCTTGGAAACGGCGCCGCCGGAGAGCACCAGGCCGTCGCTGATAACCTGTTTGACCTCTTCTTTGGTGGAGAGATAGAGCTTGAGAGAGAGCTCACCTCGCACGTGCGAAAAGAGGCTCCTTTTGTCGAGAGTGTGAAGCTGGGGCTGCTCCTCGCCCTCGCGGGCGACGGTGGAGCCGGAAACCCTGACTTTGCCGAGGAAATTGCGGGAGTTGTTGGAGCGGCGCTCGTTGAAGACGTTAACGTCGATGGTGCGGTAGGGGAGGTGAGCGACGTCGTTTACGTGGAAGACGAGCTTCTCCTTCCAGACGGGGTTGAGGTCGTTGTACTTGACCTGAGTTCGCTGGCGTTGGTTCTCGAACTCCACCTCCACAAACGGCGACGACGACCCCTCGCCGTCTTTCGGCATGAGGTTGGTGGCCGCCACCACCTCCACCACCAACTTTTCTTTGCCGTTGTCGTGCATGGCTAGTCAATTAGCTGCCTAGCTTTTCAGAGAGAGGGGGGAAGAAGGGTTTTTGATTTGAAGAGGAGCAGCAGAAGGGGAGAGAGAAAGAGGGAATTGAATTGAAAGGGAGAGGAGAGAAGAAGGGAATGAGAAGAACAGCGAAAGAGAGACAGGCGGAGAATAGGGTGTGTTGGATATTGTGAGGAAGGCTGCAGAGGAGGCAGCAGCATGGTTGCCTTATTATACTACTAGTACTAGTATGTGTATTGGATGGCCGTGAGAGAGACTCTCTCTCTCTCTCTCTCTCTCTCTCTCTCTCTCTCTCATATACTTACACATATACATACATAGCAGTAGCGTGTATGTATATCTGGTGTGTGTTGTGTGTGTTTGTATTGGGGCACATAATCCCACTTCATCAGACACAGCGTTGCTTTTGAGGGCGGGGCTTCGTTTGGCTTCAATTAATGCTATTTTTTTTTACCCATATTTATTGTATATACACAACGGATAACTACTCACACAATGTGTTGGACTACAAAACAATGCTACAATTTCTCATCTACAATTTTATGCTCCTAATTCAAATAGTTCTTCCTAAATTAAAATTATAATAATTCATTTTTTCACTATTTAAACGATCATAGTTTTACTATATTTTGAGCCTGCAATTTTTATTTCGACACTTTGGTTTTCCATCAAAGATTCGTGAAATAAGTACTAGTTAAGTTGTAAAAGCTAATACTACTATATGTTCTATTTAAACTCCGATTGTTTATTTTTATATATAGAAAGTTTACAAATAACAAAAAACATTTGGTGTCATAAATAGAACCTTTTTAAATATGATTATTTGGAGCATGTTCACAATCAATGTTTCTGGTAATTTAAATATTTGAAAAACGAAAGATATGGAATGTAAGAGCAATTTACGATAGACATCGTCAGGGAATTAATAAAAATTCCTTTTATATTTCAAATGGAGTATCAATCATTTTCACGGTTGGATTCTGTTTAACGGCCATGCTTGTACCTACTATGTTAAGTGACAGATTTGTAGTAATTATTAGTTGGAATGTCAGTTTAATCCTAAACTTGCGGGTTGGCCCGAATTGAATTGGAAGAGGGTTAGTGTCGAAATTTTTGGCCCGATAAGACAAACTAAAATTAGCCTGAGCTCAATAAAATTAGTCTGAAAATCGAGTGGGTTGGCCTGATAACCGTAATTCATTAATTAGTTGTTACATTTCATTATTTTGTTTATAAATTCAATAATAAGTTCTTATTGTTTAAATATTATTTTGATTATTTATTTGTAATTAGTACTCATCATGTGTCTTCAAAATTATAAAATAATAAAATTTTAATAAAAAAGAGTGCCCCTAATTATGTAATTACTCTATGTATTTAATATGGGCCCTTTTTTTTTAATAAGAAAACACTTGATATTTTTTGTTTACTATAAACATATGATAATCAAGAATATTTATATATTTATTTATTTTGATCATGAATTTCTTGGACCGACGGACTAGCCCAAAAACCGAAGGTCTAGGGTTAGGGACAACAATTTGTAGCCTGATTAACTCGAACATAAAATAACCCGAGACCAATAGTTTTGGCCCGAAAATCGAACGGATTAATAGATTGGCATCCCTACTTATTAGTCATTTGTTTAAACAACTTAGCAAAAATTAACAAGAAGCAGCCCTTTACTTTTTGTTGAGTGGTTTTTCTTATTTGATTACTATACTAGTTTCTTTGTTGGATACCTCACGGTTGTTGTTTGTATATTTGTACAAGTATTTTGCATTTTTCCTTTGCTGGATTATCTTGTGTTCTTCCACTTTGAGTTTCTGTACTCCCATCAAATGCTTCCGGCTTTGTAGCTCTCCCTCGATTATGTTCGAGTATTTTGCAAAATGTGTAAATTGATACAAGTTTTTTAATTTGACAATAAAAGAAATACTTTTCGACTTGTATCAAATGAATATTTTAATTTGATCACTAAAAAGAAGCACCTCTCAGCTTGTATAACTCTCTTTGAGATAGCGTAGATAAGATTGTGAAACGCTGCATATATTTTATATCAATTTCATCACGCACATAGTTTTCATAATGTGACAATTTGCATCAAAGTCCATCTTATTAAACATGATAGAACCTAAATCCAGACTCAAGCACAACTAGTTCAAGCCTAGGTCCAAAATTCAATCCAATTAAAGACAAATGCTGTTGAAATTGGTATAAAAAATGTTGTAACATATGCACATTCGTATAACATATACCTTGAGTGTGATAATATGAGTGCTTGTCATATATCGGTAATTCATTTCTCAAATTCAATTTTTGTTTATCTAGTCCATGGAACATAAAATAATTCAACTCCATTTCATTATGACAAAATGAAGTGGTTCATCTCAAGAAAATATAGGTAATTTCAAAACCAAAGTTCCAACGCTATATATAACATCCATATATCTTCTCATTAAAATGAAATATTGGATTAAATTAAATATCAATCATATAGCACAATATGTGGATGATGTTAACAAATAACAATAGTAGGGGAATAAATAGGGATGAGTTGTTGATGAATGGGGATTGTGACTCGTTACTCGTTAGTATGCAATTATGGTCCTTTTACTAGATTTAGCATTGGCATTGGCAAGCATGTAAGAAATGAGATTGGCATTATTATATGTTTCAAGGTATAGTCTAGTTTACATCTCGAAAGGATAGATGCTTCACCTTTTTTATAGTACTAATACACAACTTTTTTCTCCCTAGAAAATTGTCTGTTTTATGTGAAGTCGCGAGCTAATTCCCTCGACTCTGTCAAAGATTTCAGACACTTGTTCTCCTCCAAACAATCCAAACTCCACTCGCTCAAATCAACCACTAATTCACAATCGCGCATATATATATTTTGACCATTCCTTATTTTTTATCTCGCATATACACTTTTTTTTGTGAAAGTGCATATTGTTCATTATAAAAAAAATGTACTAACTACTAAAATAAAGTAGTATAAATATACTCACCAAAACTTATTACTTGGAAGTATTCCTTGTACGTGAATTTTTGCTAGTATATAGAGGGATAGGGTGCATGACGCTTCGTATTCGTATGGAGTAGGGGAGGAGAGATTAGCAGTTATGCATGCAGATGATGCTCATGCACTTATCTCTTTTGTCATTTTCTGCCTGTTGTTTTGTCGACGTCTACACTTTTATTTCTTCTTTGATGTAATCACTGCACGCCCGTGTTACATATCCATACATTGATATAATTACAATATTTCATCTGTCTCTGTTAACTATGACTATTTTCTTTTTTTAGTCATCATGTTTCTTTTTAATAACATGTCTATTACCTTTTAACATTTAAAAGTTGAATAGGTTTACTCTCATAAAGTTTCTTATTCATTAAAAAATTAACAATATTATAAATAAATCTCTTCCTCTATTTAAAATATGCCTTACCAATCAAATATTTATTTACTTTTACTTACAACCCTCACACCATATTAAGTAGAGACAGAAGGAATACTTTTTATTTCACATAGATGAAATAAAATCAAATAGTATTCTTTCAGTCCAAGAAAAAAACGCCTATTTTAAAATGACACGAGGTTTAATAATATTGGTAGAGTGTGTTATGAGTAAAATACAGATCTCACATATTATATAGTTTTAAATTGAGTAAATGGAATAAAGGTCCCGCTTAAATTGGGTGAATGAGTACAAAGTAAATTGATTTAGTGAATGATTAAATTAATATAAATTGATTGAATTGAAGATTAAATTAAAGTAAATTAATTGAGTTATTAATTAAATTAATATAAATTGGTTGAGTGAAAGATTGAGTTAAAAGTAAATTGTTTGGGCTATAAATATAAAATAAAATATGCATCTTTTTCATCGACAAACGAAAATAACAATTATATTTTTCGAGTATATGCATTACCTACTTGGTACTGGTATACTTTTCTTATCAAATTTTCACCATGCTAAACCGATGTTTAAAAAACAATTTTGGGTCCCCACGTTCAGACCTTCATTTCATTTGGAATGGAATATATAGGCCTAGATTGATTCTTATTTTTTTGATGATTTTGGTAAAGTCTAGGTGATTGGATAGACGTAAATTGAAAATCTTATATTGATAACTAGGTCTATCCAATAATTGATAATGATTGATTTTAATTTTTTAATTTTATTTTGTTAATTTTAAGATTAATTAGAAATGAAAATAATTATAAATTAATACTTAATTACAATATATTAGTAATAACTAATTATAGATTAATTATTGAAAAATTAAAAACCCACTATCCTATTAAATCCAAAAACGGCCCACCACTACCCTATTAAAAAAAACTTCTCTACCACCGTGCCAACACCCTTCTTCTTCCCCACTTCTTCTTCTCACAACCTCCATTTCTGCAACTCAAAAAGAAAAGAAAAAAATATATAAATAAAGGAAATCAAAGCTGGCAAAAAAAAATGGCAAAAATTTCCTCCGCCTGACGCGTGGCGCAAGACCTTGGTAGAGAGAGGTCGGAGAATCAACTCTACTCTCCCTCGACTCTCCCTCGACCTCCCACAACGGGGATGATCGACTTCAACGAGGTCAAGCGAGAGTCGATAATCCTCGCCTCGAGTCCGAGATCGACCCCCGCGTTGTGGGTGCTCTTATCGACTTGGAAATGATAGATGCATAGCACAAATTTAATGATATTTTGTTTATGCCAAAACTCGTAGCAACTACTAAATTCTCTTCTGATTGTATATACATCAAACACTTATCATAAAATATGTTATTACATATATATAGTCAGAGATTATTAGTCTAATCTATAAATAAAAAAATAATTATGCAAAATGGAACAATAGGTCAGCGGCTAGCTCCTCCGCATTTCTTTCGGATCAATGTGTGTAATAACAACTATTGCACTTGGGTTTCATTTTAGGCGACAATAATTGTAGAATAAATCAATTAGTCCTCACCGAGTTCAAACAGCATTGACAGCCTTTATTCTGCTTGCCTTGGCCTTCTTTCATCTTCTCTGAGGTTTCCCAAGATTTATGAGTTTAATGGAGGCAACGGACACTGCAAACAGCATTTTCAGCATGAGATTCAGCCACGGAGGGTTTACATGCTTGCTTTACTTAATATATTCGTCCAAAGTTCCATAACAGCTCACTATATCATTCAGATTCTTGACAAATGAAGTGGAATACAAATTTCTAAGATTAACGATCTAGCACTTTTTTTTGTCAAAACTACAAATACGAACTTTTTGTTATAAATTTCACAGATTAATAGTACATCTTTTAGAAGCTCTTTTGAATAAAAGTTGTACATCAAGTTTCACACATGACAGCGAAAGCATGCATAATATTTCTTGACAATTTGGACAAATAAAACAACGCATTGAAGCATAAAAACATACCTGATCTTTTGTCCATTGGTGGTGTGAAAGCTGGACCAACAGCAATGGATGGTCTGCGAGCACTTCTGCACTAGAGTCGGGAAGCAACTGGAGCACCACAAACCACCAAGAGCACAAAAGCTGATAAAGAAATAAATTATTTGAGGGTTCATTTTCTGATGTTTGCCAGCAAAATCCGCAGTAATGGGGTATTGTGATCTCCAATACTTCCAGTTGGATATTCGTCAAATATAATCCCAGATAGGGGGAAGAAGGGAGTCCTTCATGAAGTGTATTTAGCATTTTTAGAACAGAAAACTGGTAATGGCATGACTTTATAACCTGGATAAGAATGTACAATACATCATAGTCACCAAAACGTGTCTTATTCAGAGGCACTTATGCAAAATTCTTTTGTAAGTCGGGATATCAGTTGTATTATCAAACTTATCCCCCAAACTAGATTAGTATCAGCACTAGCACCAAATATTATTACTTTAAAGATAGGTGCCAGCTGCAAATTAAATTTCTAATTCAGTTACCTCCAGGAAGATACCCCTAACTGAAGTCTGACTCTCATAGGATATACACCACGCAGAATAACTTAATGGGGCTGAAGTAAGAGGCTCTGTGCAAATCTGTCCACAACCTGCCACATTAATCCATCAAATGTGCCTCAGATTCAAAAAAAAAAAAAAAAAAAAAAAAAAATCATCAAATGCATCCGGGTATAAATAAAACGGTAATACAGTGACAAGCAACATTAATAGACATATTATGCAAGACACTCCATGTGCTAATCATAAGGATATCTTGTTATCCATGAAGACATTAAGAGGCAAGTTGACATTCAGCAGGCAATGCCATTAAATCCCAATTCCAGTAAAGGAAAAACACAGATGAAAACAATGTTCATGTTTCTGATGAGTTTCTCAAATCATTATTTTGATGTTAGAGCCATCTTTATTAAAAGTTACAAAGTATATTACTATACACAAATCAGTTGACTCTGGCCCCTTAGTTCCAAGTTCTTAATCCAGTAATCTAGGTCATTTACATAATCATAAAATGGGTTAAGTGTGAATTCAAGTAGATAAATCTGATCTCCACAAATGTAGTAGGTCCTCAGCTGAATGACTAACAATTTGCTTCTCGTAGCATTAGACAAGAGAAACAGCAATGGCAAAACAAATAGCATGAAAGGAAAGACATTGCAATAAAGCAAATCAAACAGACTTAATAATGCTATATAGTTCTATTGCAATATGGACTATGTGGCTGGTTGAGTTATCTTCCGTTACATATAAGTTAAAAGTTCCATAGCAGAAAAAGCATCATTAAATATTTAAATGGGCCTAATTTTTCACTAAAGTATTTGCATGAAGTATCGTTTCAAGCACTGTAGTATGTCATGCTTGTTTCCTGGAATAATCAAACATCAAGTGTAGATGATGATGATGATGATGATCAAAATACAAGAGCTAAAACTGAATACACCAGAAGCTAATACATCAAATTGCATTAAGAAAATGAGTGTGTGCTGGTGTTCTAAGCATAGGAAGTTGCAATTACGACCAATCTAGAAGATGGCAGTAGGTATACGCAAATGAGCTTTGATATTTATGTAACATAGTGTTTGTCTGGGTCTTAAGACATCATTAGGCACCCAACGCTTTTCATGCATAGATATCATATTTTTACAGATGTATCAACTACAAATAATTCATCAAATGTCTGCAATACTATAAAAGAAAATAATGCTACAAAAACAGATAGATAGAGCAAACAATAGTAGTCTACAGGCCGGACCTGATTTAACACACTTACGCAATTTTATGGCGAGACTTTCCAATTGTTATTGCTATCTTTGTGGAGAACAGAGACTTCACCTTTCCAGCTACAGCTAGCAACTACATTGGGCAAGGCAGGATGGAATGCAACATCTATACATGCCTGCTCATATGCCTTAACCTTGGTGAGAAGTTTAGACGTTTTCGAGTTATAGAAGTAGATACAACCATCAGAGGATCCAGAGGCCACCAGGTTCCCGTCTAAACTGAAATTGCACTTGATAGGGAAACCACAAACACCATGACCTTCATATCTCTTGTACTTATCAAGTTTGAATGGTGGTTTGGAAGAGAATATAGCAATATAGTTTCCATGGGATTGAGCAATAAAATATGGATCAAATGGGTGGCATCTGATAGAGGGGCATGTGTAAGCTTCCGCATAAACCTGGGAAGCGATAAATCAGTCGTCTAGAAGAACATTTTATACCAGAGACATGATTCCAGACCGTAAAGGTTTAAAACATGAATTCTTTATTTAAAACTCAGTACATTAAGCAAGCTAAAGAACAAACAAGGATCTCTCCTATGGAAGGCTAAACAAAGTTCATTTGATTTAATTTTTAAATGACACTACAACAATATTTCAATTTGAGATGCTCAATGCTCCATGTACATATAATTCCGGACAATTCATTGAAATGCATGCACAACAAGTTGGGCCAAATTACTCAAAGCATTAGTTCTCCTCACTGTCATTTTTTTTTTTTTTTTGTAGGTCATCTGCATGGTTAACACCATTTCTCAAGCTAAATGGGACAAAATGCAGCGAAAGTTGAACTTCAATGTGACAACTAATCTCTCCGACCCTTGGATGTTATAATACAGTGCGATAGCACATTTTCATGTATGAGCATGATCCACAACAATGAATCAAGAATACTAAAATATTACCTGATTGGATAAAGGAACTTGTCGTGAAACATCCCAAACTATAATTGAATTTTCACTAATGTTGCTTTTAGACACATCACTTGAGGTCATTAAGTGCAAGCCATCAACGGTGAATTCTACATCAAGGATTGACCCAAGACTACGGACATATTCATGGACCACTGTTCCAGTCCGGATATCCCACAATTTAAGGTGACCTTTTGATCCCCCAGAGACAAATAGATCATAGTTGTTTGGAGAAAATCTTACAACTTCTACTATTTGATCCTCCTTGAAAACCTTAATCTCCATTCCTTGTTCAACATCAACCAATCTGGATGCGCAATCATAACCACAAGAAAGCACAGATAATCCCAGCTGAGACCATTTCACATCTTTCACTGCTGCACGATGATAGTCAAATGCACATGCTCGCTTATGACCTTCACTCCATACATTCCATATGCTCACAGTGCGATCCATTCCCGCAGATGCAAGAAGATGAGCTGAAAATACAAAACAAATCAGATAATCATAGCATGAAAATCAAATCAAGCCTTTTCAATAGGTCAAGCAGATGATTGTGGAAGAGACTAAACTCGGTCACAACATTGTGTCTCAAAGGGAAAACAAATGAACCTCAACCAGATCACACAATCAATAAAAAAACAATTCTAGCTTGGAAACGGCCCCTCGAACAAAATGTAGGGTAGAAGGTTCTCTAACATAATGGAAATACCCTTCTATTACTCACTGCAGTCTGTGATCAAAGATGCAGCATCAGCTGTAAATGACATCCTCTAGGCTTTCTCGCTAAAGAACAATCTTAAGTTCAGATATCTCAACAAAACACATTTATAGTCAACAAGTATCATAAATGATATCTGTCAATGCAGATTGAAGAGAGAACAGGCTTTATAATGCTAAAACATAGAGCCTCATAAATGAACACATGTCTCCTCAAGTAATACGCACACAATAAAATTAAGCACAGTAGCACAATATAGTACAGATGTTATCAATACAAGATTCAGCTACATTTGATTTGTATGACATTTCATCAATTCTTTGCGTATCTTTTAAGAAACAGCACCAATCAACTTCACCAGAGAAGTACAATGAAGCATGCTAGGTATATACTGACATTAGCATTTGAATAATAGTTTCTGATAACATTTACAAAATTTGACAAATTACCGTGAGTTATGGACCACTGCACTGCATTGACAGACTTTGTGTGCCCATCCAGAGCAGCAGAAAGAGAGACAGGCTTTTGACTGGCCTTCATCCGACGTTGCAATGTAGTCCGAATAGCATTTGGTACATCTGAGTCTGAAATGCTTCCCTTCACTGCACAAACTAAGCTTTGAAGTCAATCACGATTCACTAAATAACTCCACATGTTCCACAATCCAATTGTGCTTGGTTTTGAAGGGAAAAAAATGATGTTTTTATGTCGTTAACCACAATCAATTAACAAGTTTAATCAAATTAAACGACGTGGGAATTGCCTGGTGAAGGTGCAACATAATTTGGCTTCCCGGCAGTTGGTATAAGATCTGAGGCAGCTGCTCTTTGCCGCTTGGATATGTATCTTCCAGGAATCGGGGCCTCAGCATTGTGACTTGGCGGGCGAAACACGGGCATCTGGATCCTGTTCGCTGATAAAATGTCAGGTCTGAGGCGTTTGGGAGTAGGTGGCAAAAGACTGCATTGCTCGGGTACTCTACCACCTTGATTCCCAACCCCACCGTCCTCATCAGAGTCGGAAGCAGTTGCATACGCTTTGGAGAGAAGATCCATTTTAGTGCGGGCTCACGTTTTCAGCAATGTGATGCTCTAAGGTGGACAGACAAAAGTGATTTGCATTTTGTTAACAATAAAACTTAAAAAAAGGAAAAAGACAAAAAAGGATTGCTCGAGTAACCTGTAACCATGAGATATGTCAACACAGAAGCAATCAATGATCTTGCTTAGAGATACAGTTGAAAACATGCAAAAGGTTGGGGGTGAGTATTCAGCTATCTCGGTCGGTTTTGGCATGAAAAATAACCGAGCCGTAACAACCAAAATTCTGAAATTGGAACTGAATCGAATTGTTTTTTGACACCGCACCGGAAAGAAACCCAACGATTATTTCAGTTATTTCGAATATTTTATCTTTTTTTTTTTTTTTTTTTTTTAACTTCTTTATCTGATTTTACTACAGCTTGAATACGTGCACTCGCCTATTGTGAATCTCTAGAAACATTTTAAGCGAACTTGAGTCTATTGAACAATGCAAAGCACAATTTAAAGCTGTCGCTAACTCAGATAACTCATTTGCATTTTATAGATATTGTGGATTGTGGGATTCAATATGAATGATGTGTCGTAGCTAGCAAGCATCAAGACTCAAAAAGATTCAAAACCAGCTTAATCAACATGAATAATAACAGCAGAATATCAAAACTACACAATCAGAATCAAGAGAGAGAGACCAACGTACCTGGAGGCTGGAGTCTGAGGCTGGACAGACGGCGGCGATCGGATCGGCGGAACCTTTTGTGGTTCACGTTGAGGGGTTGGAGATAGAGTATCTTCCGGCAAAAATTGAGGTCCGAACCAGCGGCGGCGGAGCGGTTGCGGAGGCGGGCTGTGGCGGTGGTTTGAGCGAGAGGGAGTTTAGGCGGGGATGGGATTCTGCAGCCTTGCAGGTAAAGGATCATTTTTATTTTTCTACTTTCCATTTGCTGAAAATCCATTAAATTATTTAATATTTGCAAATTGAGCCCATATACGCTTAACAAATTGGGCCTAAAAGGCTGAAATCATTTGCAAGTAAGTCTGGGCCTATCCGGAATATTAAGTCTTCTGCAATGATCGGTTTATGGGTTTAATCTCACTTCACTGTTAATCGATCCCAATAAGCGAGAATTTTCGGTTATCCGATCCGAAAAATCGTTTGTGTATTAACTAAAAAAAAAAATACCAGCCCATAGAGAGGCACTGTGTGCAACCTGCCGTCCGGGCAGCATTCGGATCAGGTTTGACCCGTTGATCTGGTCAATTTTTTTTTTAATTTCATTTTTTTTTCGGCTCTGCCTTCGGCTTCGATTTTACGGTTATGTCTTCGCTCCAATTATTAATATAAGGATAATCAGCGGGCAGTAATTTAGACTTTTTCGACTCGGTCCGAGGCCTTCGCTCTCCTCGCTCGAATCTTGACCAAAGAAGAAGCGACAAACAAAAAAACGAAGAGGCAAACAAAAAAAAGGTGGAAAAAAAAGTAGAATTTAAAAAAAAAATTGAAATAAAAGCTGAAAATTTAAAAAAACAGAAAAAAAGTTAAGACATAAAACACGAAATTAAAGAAAAAAATCGAAATAAAAAAAGTTATATATATATATATATATATATATAAATATATGGCGCGTGCACCTCACGCACGATCGCATGGGGTGCGGCATGTCGCATATAAGTTATTGTGCAGCCCATATATGTTACAATTTCTAATAGGGCTGCTAATCGGTTCGGTTTCAGTTAACCGAACCGAAATTCTCGGTTAACTGAAACCGAAAATCCAAGATTCTAATAACCGTAACTGAGACCGGTTAGTCGGTTCGGTTAACCGATTAACCGGTCAAACCGAAATAATTTTTTTTTAACAATTTCAACCTCAACATAAAAAGAGGAAGCAGTAGAAATTGCATGTCAAAATTAGTAGGTGGGCGGCAGCTTATTAAAAAGAATGGAGATCAACCAAGAAATTTACTGAATCTATAATCTAGTTTATAATATTAATACAATCTCGTAAGTATGCAAATTTCCGCATTTGTAATCATTAATTATTTCTAACCATCCTATTATATATACATAAATGTTTATATATACTTTTATATGTCAGTGAATTCTTCTTCTCTAGTCTGTTTCTCTAGAGTAGCAGTCCCCCAAAACATATTTGCTCTTTAATTAATTTGACCCCTAGTTATTTGCTTTCTTATTTTTCTTCATCGTTTTCTTTTTATTTTTTAGTGAAGAGATCAGAAAGAGAGAGAGATAGTAACTTGGTTACATATCACCCTGATTTCTGATTTTACACTAACAATCATCATGCTCCTTTTGATTATTATAATAAATTAATAGATTAGAACTTTGAGAGGTATACATAAATTTTATACTTTTAAATAATTGCCGGTTATTCGGTTATAACCGATAACCGGTCGGTTATAACCGAAACCGAAAATCTCAAAAAAACCGTAACCGTAACCGAACCGATGAACCGATTATATCGGTTATCGGTTAACCGAAACCGGCCGGTTATCAGTTATTTCGGTTAATAACCGAAAAAACGAAACCGTTTAAACAACCCTAATTTCTAAAAACAAAGAATGTACTTGCAAATGAGGAGTTCAGAAATCAAAACCTTCAAAAGTTAATCAAATTCCACAATTATTTGGGCAAATCATGAAATGTAGAACTCAAGCAACCAAATAAATACATTACTTAATTCAAAAACGGTGTCGAATATCAAGAGAAAACCTATTTACAAATCGATGTAGTTTTGGTTTTTCTTTAGTTCGAAAAACATTGTGAAATTCTTCAAAAGTATATAAATCTAATTAAATTGGAGGAGCAGTAACAATTAAATTGGAGAGCGTTGTTTTATCTATTGATTGATGAGGTCCTTCTACTGTATTGACTTTGAAATACAATTAATGGGTAAGAATGAAGAATTTTGGAGGATATGAAAATGGACCAGTTGATGATGATGAGGGAGATCACATGAACTCATTGAAATCCATTCTTCATTTGAACAAACCCATACCTAATTATAAATTTGGACCAGGTTTGAATATGTGCATTAATAAAAACATAGGACCAGTATTGGACCAATTTCGCGACTGCCGCCGTGCAACTACTTTGTACATATTTGCAACATTCTAATGACAAATTGGTATCTCTAGTGTATTTCAATGATCTTTGTGAAATTGACTAACTATTCATATCCAGCTAAGGATATATATAAATATAAATTTTTGTTTTTGACATCGCTATCTTCATTTACTTCTAATTGTTTATTATTTATTATTATCTCATATTTTTAATACTATCATAATCTCTTGATCCTTTGTTATTGTTTTTGGTTGTGATATAGATTAGTTAGATTGAACACATTAGAGATAAACCTTAATATATTTATTTTAGCATTAGCAGGCAAAGTAACCCAACAATAATAGTAAGAATGTAACTTACTAGTGCGCACCGAATATAGCGATTCATAGTTTTCACAACATAAAAAAAAATAAAAATTACTTACTTACTAATTATGTCATTATGCTATAGGTTGAGCCCATTTAATTTGTACATCAATAAATACCCAATTCTTTTGTTTTAGACAGAAAAATAAATACCCAATTGTTGAGGTAGTTGATAGTGGAAACATTAGACTCGATTAGTACACGGGAATTGTACGTAAGAACAATCATAATAATTGAGTTCATATTTCAACAATCCCAAGTGGTTACGTTTACTCGTTACGAATTAATATTTGATGTTTATAATTATTTTATCTACACTATTATCTTCTTTGGGGTTTTGATGGGGGACCGAGTGAGATATAAGAAGCTGTAATAATGGTCCATCATCTATATTCTCTTTAATTCGTTTTGAGTAGATTTTACAAATCGTAATTGGGCTTCTTTTCTTTCTCTCTCTACACCTGCTGTTGCTGTTGTTGCACCTACTACCAAAAATATTCACCATCTCTTCCCTTCTTAGATGGTCAATACTTAACAAGCTGAGTTGGGCTTTAGTGAGGTATAAACGTGTTTAATTTTTTGATTTTTGGGTCCTTTTTTAAGTAAGCATATATATGATGGGGGCCTACTTATGATTCAAAATCAGACTTCACACACTTGATTTTAACATTTTTGGTCCCATTTTCAGAAGTAGTTGTTACATTACTTTAAATTTATTCATAGCTAGATCTACAAATTGATGATATCTAATTCAAGGTACGTACTTATTTGTGTTTGATTATCATATTTCGAAGTTCTAACCACATGTTCATAATTATTGTTACTATGGTATAATTTTTAAAAAAGAAACACGATATTTGAGGACCACTGCAATAATAAAAGCATAAACCATATTTTATATATTTTTTTTCGAAAGGCCATAATGTTAAGCAGTTTAATTTGAAATTTTGACAACTCAAAATCATCACTAGACCTAATTTTGTAATCGAATGCTTATGTGTTGAACAATCTTGTGCGTAGCGAAACTAAATTACCAAAATATTTTTTTGAGAGAAAATAACCAAATTAAGATATTAAGATTGTGAGATTTGAAAGATTTGATTACATGTGCAATTATGGTGCAACTAAACCTTAATTTGAGATGTCTATTTAAAAAACAAAAAGAAAAGCCTAATTTGAAATGAAAACGTTACAAATTCACAATACCTTGTCGAAAAAAGAAAAGGAAAAAATCACTAAATAACATTGATTTTTTGTAAGTGTATATAAGTGATTGTAATCAATTGATAATTGGGATTAAGATCCTCACACTACAAAAAAAAATAAAAAATAATAATAATAACGACAGAATTATTGGCGAAGCTAAACGATAGCGGAATAATGATTTTGGTGTTTAATATCAGTATATATAATATAATGGTTTTCCATAGCTTTGTCCTTTAATATATGATTGACAAATTTTTGGTCATTGCATAGTTAGGCTAGCAAAATAAATTTCAATCATAATACCTTATGTCTCCATTCGCAAAAATGTAAAATACAGCAGGTCGCATTACTTGAGACCACGCGTGGAGCACGTGGGATGCACGCGGCAATTTTTTTTTAAAATTTCAGATTTTTTAAATTTTTATTTTATTTATTTTAAGAGTTGAGCGAGTGGAGATGAAGACCTCGGAGCGAACTAATAGACATGAATGTTGCCACTACGAATATTTATAGATTGAAATCGAAGCCGAAAAGTGGAGTCGAAAAAATCTAAAAAAAAAAGAAAATAGATGTAGCGTTGACCTAGGTTGACCCGTATTGACCGGGTCGGGTCAATACGAATCTTGAGCTTATCAGTATGAGCGAACAACCTCGTCTGAGCCTTATCTGATTTAGGAAGCTCGTACAGCTGATCAGGATGAGATGGTAACGGAAGATTCCTCCTTGGCAAATGCTGCAACACGATAATACCAAAAAAAAAAAAACGAAAAAAAGAAAAAAAAAATCAATAATACAAAAAAAATATTGACATGGCACCGCCATATCATCAACGGGCTTGAGGTATTACCAAAAACTCAAATTATTAATTTTGGGCTTGGAATAGAATATAAATATAAAAAACGAAAAATATAGTCCTCATTTTCAAATTTCATAAGATATGGTCCTCTTTTTAAAAACACTCAAAATTACGGTCCTCTTTTAACAATTAACTCCAAAGCCTGCAATACCAAGTTACTTGTATTTTGCTGACAGAAAATCCTTTTTTAAGTCCACGGAAAGATAGTATAACATTCAATTTAAAACGTACTTCAATTCTGAGCTAACTATAATGTAGTAGTACTACTTAAAATAATAATAATAATAATAATAATAATAATAATAATAATAATAATAATAATAATAATAATAATAATTGTAGTACTACTATCTCAGTAGTTGGATATTAATTTTTGTTACCGTGTTTGTCTTTTTTTATAAGTAAAACAAATTGTCATGTTTACGTACAGTAGATCTCTATAAATTAATACCCTGAGGAAAGTGAAAATTTATTATCTTAGAGAGGTATTAATTAATCAATAAATTAATATTTTATTAATTAAAAGTGGTACATCATATTAAGTGAATTTAAATGAATTACAATACATGAATTCAATTAATGTGAGTGCAATGTATTAGAAAATTAGATGCGTGTATTGCATTAATACAATTTAACTTAATCCAATGTATGGATGTCAATCATCTATTGAATTATCCGGGTCAAAATGAAGCATAAGCTTAGAAGAAATTGTTGATAACATAATTGAAAACCCAATTGAAGATGAAGCTCAGGATGATACAATGCCATTGGAAACCGTTACGGGAAAGGAAATAATAATAGTAGTATAAAAAATTCTTCACAACTTTTTGTTGAAGTTCGAAAATGCTACATCGGAACTTTTGAGTGCCGTGAGAAAAAGTTAAAGATGGAATTCATTTAATTTGATATAAATTTCAATAGAAATCAATCAATATCAAGTTCATATTTTTACTAGGTTATCTATGTAATTTTAGGAAATTATTAATTTATGATTTTGTTGGGACCTTATATTTATATAAGGTCTTCATAAAAATTATTATCTTATTAATTTATCGAAATTATTAATTTACTTCCAAGGCCCAACTCGGGACCGAAGAAAATAATTATCTTAGAGAATTTATTAATTTATCGAGTATTAATTTAAGGAGATTTTACTATATATGCTCAAAACTCGAAAGAAAGAGAGGCGAATCCATGCATGCAAAGTCGCATTTTCAACTTACAAGGCCAAAAGATGCTAAATTAATTTTTTTATACAAGATAAATTATCAAATCATCATTTGATAATATTTAAAGAACTCTATAAAACGTTTGTTCCTAAAGAGACACTTAAGCGGTCCGACTCCAATTTGTAAGCAGTGAGGTTTCAGGTTCAAATTTCACCGTCCCTACACCATGTCAAAAACTAAATAAAGAACTCTATAAAATAAAATCCCATTACTACTGTAGTTTTTACTAGTAAACATATTCATATAAATGGGAAGACAACCTACACTTTGATAGAAATCCAATCAAATAAACTCAAACTAATTAGGAGAGACTTACGGATACTGAATTAATTAATTCCTAACAAACGTATTAATATTCATAAAGTTATACGCGTTAGCATTAATTAACCAAACTTTTCTTGATTTTTACCGACTCTTAAATTCATCTGCATATATGCATTTGAATATTGTTGCTCCCTAACTGGAGACAGCAAATACAGTTCCATTTCAAGCCGCTCATATATTTTTGGCTTTATTGCTCTTTCCTCTTTAGTGAAATTAACTTTGTTAGGCAAGATTTGTACACTCGAACTAATCCATTTTGATATAATAATTATATATCACGGCTACCAATCATTATTAAGGCAAATACTTCATTGATTGACAGTTACTATTTATAATGTACGAGTCATCTTGTAAGACTTTTTTTATGGATATTCATACTTGAATATAAGTAATGTCCGATCCGACGAAATTTCACATGTCAAATGATATTTGTATTCAAAATTTGATGTTTAATTTAGGATATTTTAAAGAAGCTTTTAAGTTCACCTAACAAAAACTTTAGCATTTGATCGGCTTCGTTTTTAGTAGCAAGGTAATTCGAGTGCACGAACAATCAATGACGGAGACACTGATTGAAAATATAGTGGTCTATTTAGTTTTTTTTATTTTTTGAAAGGTAAAGATGAATGTAATAAATAAAAAGAGTACAAGAGTTACTCAGCCCTTACAAGAGTAAAGTTTACAATGAAGAAGGTATACAATCTATCGGACTTAAGCACCAATCATTTAAAGAATAACAAAAAGAGACGGGGAAGTGAGCTTGTAACTATTTCCACGAATTGATTTTCACGCCTTCTACTAATTTAGTACAAGACGTGTTCATTCCATTAAAAATAACGTCGTTCCTCGCCTTCCATATCGTCCACACAGTGCATTGCCAAATCAAATTTAGTACCTTTTTTTCCTCCTTCCTTTCGCCGGCCGAAATAAAGTTGCCCAAATTATTACACAAGTTCGGAGACATGTTTATAGAGTACCTTAACCACACCCTCACCAAATACCAAACTTGAGCAGCAAGATCACAATCAATCATCAAGTGGGAAGAAGATTCGATACCTCTTGAGCAGAAAACGCATAAAGAAGATTCATCACCAACCAAAATATTCCTTTTGATCAAGTTTTCTTTGGTCGGGATCCGATCTTGGAGTAGTTTCCAACAAAAAGCAAACACTTTGATTGGAATTGCAAGCCACCACACTTTTGAAAAAATAGGGACAGTAAAAGCATCTCGTGTAGCTAAAGAAGCATATATGGATCGGGTTGAGAAGAGCCCACCAGTCGATCCCTTCCACCGAAAAGAATCAGCCTTATGAATTGAGACTTTAGACCTGCAAACACACTTATAAAGTTCCAAGAACTCACAAAACTCATTAGCATTGAAATATCGCCTCCAAGTAAGACGCCAAGACCACGACTCACTACACACAACCCCACAGTCTTTAATCAACCAAAATTTTTGCGCTATTAAAGCATAAAGAGAAGGAAATTTATTTTTGAGACAAACACCCTTCTCGTTAATCCAAGGATCCTCCCAGAACCTAGCACGACTGCCATTACCTAGGACAAAAAATAAATTACTGAAAAAAAAAACACCACCCTCAGCCCCGTTGACAAGATCAAGCAAATCCCGCCACCACAATGACATTTTATTTCTATCTACTCTACCACGACAGCCACTGAAAAGAGACACATACCTAGACTTAAGAATTCTCACCCAAAGAGAATTTTCCTCTCTCAACCATCTCCACAACCATTTACAAAGAAGAGCCGAATTAAAAAGTTTAATATTTCTCACCCCAAGACCCCCCAGACTTTTACTTCGACACACTACATTCCACTTAGCCCAAGAAATTTTATGACGATCACCTTTCCCCCCTCCCCCCCCCCCCCTAAGAAGTATCTTTGGAGTTTGGATAATTGGTTGGTCACACATACAAGAGCTTTAAAGAATGAAAGGTAGTAGAGTGGTAGCGCAGAAAGAACCGAGTTCAGTAAAGTAATCCGACCTCCGAAAGACAGATTTCTCTTTTCCCACCCCGCCAACTTCTTTCGAAACCTCTCAAAAAGAGGTTTTCAGACTTCTTTCTTCTTGTGATTAGCCCCAATAGGAAGCCCTAAATAAGTTAGGGGGAAAGCACCAATCTTGCATTTCAAGATTTCAGCCATTGAAGCACACAACTGACCGTCCACATTAATTCCATGTAAAGAGCTCTTTGAAAAATTAATTTTCAATCCAGACGAGATTTCAAAAAGTCGAAGAATACCTTTGATGGTTTTTGCATTGGACAGTGTTGCACTCCCAAGAATATTGTATCGTCTGCAAACTGGAGGTGACTAACTCTAACTCTGTCCGTACCAATCTCAAGCCCTTCAAATGCATGGATCTCAATCGCTTTCTGCATTAAACAACTAAATCCTTCAGCAGCAATGAGGAAGATGAAGGGAGAAAGCGGATCCCCTTGTCTTAAACCTTTCTGTAGAGCAAACTCTCTCGAAGGACTACCATTAACCAAAATAGACATCGTAGCAGAGGAGATGCATTCGAGAATCCACCGTCTCCAGACTCCACAAAAGTTCATACTTTCAAGCATTTCATCAATGAATTCCCAAAGCACCGAGTCATATGCTTTTTCAAAATCAACTTTTAAGGCAATCCCTTGCTTGCCTTCTCTCTTAACGAAATCCACCGACTCATTAAGTACGAGAATGCCATCCAAAATCTGCTTATCTCCGACAAAAGCACTTTGGTTTTTTGAAATAACCTTGCACATGACCTTTGCGAGTCGTTTCGCAAGTACTTTGGAGAGGATTTTGTACATACAGCCAATAAGAGATATTGGCCTATAGCCCTTGATATTCTGTGCGTTGCCTTTTTTCGGAATTAAGGTGACAAAACTTGGATTTCCGCCTCTCACAATTCTTCCATGCTGATGGAATTCAGACATAAACCTCATGATATCGGGTTGCAATATATCCCACATTTTCTTTATGAAACTGAAAGTAAAACCGTCAGGTCCCGGACTCTTATTTCCACCACAATCCCAGATCGCTTGTCTAACCTCCTCCACGGCGAACGGAGCAGTAAGGAACATATTATCTGCTGCTTCAATTTTCTTCAAGACTAAATTTCCGAGAGAGAATCTTGCCCCATGAGATTTGGATAAATGATTCTTGAAATGAGAGTGTATTTCTGCCTTAACCTTAGGTACGTCGTCACACCAGGAGCCATCAATCATCAGTCCCTCAATACGATTGCTTCTAATCCTTCCATTGGCACAGCTATGAAAGAAGGAGGAATTAACGTCGCCTTCACGGATCCATTGGACTCTAGACTTCTGGAACAAATAGCTATCTTTAATTTTTTTAAGGTGTCAAACTAAAGCTTTTGATTCTCTAAGCTCTGAAATTTCTGCCTCTGACAAATCTCTTGCTTCTTGCATCGTGTCCAAACTCTCAAATTTACTTTTTGCTTCAGAAATTCTGCCCTCCAAGTCACCGTACGCTTGTTTACTCCAAGCTTTCACATCGGTCTTTAATAATCTCAACTTCTCTTTGAGAACAAATCCACCCCAACCGGAACACTGATAGCTGCCCCATTTTTCTTCCACGAAATTACAGAGTTCACTGTTACGAAGCCAAGTGTTGAAGAATTTGAAAGGCTTTGCACCCCAGTTTTGAATAGATTGATGCAAAAAGATAGGACAATGATCTGATACTGACTTGGGCAATCCAAGAAGTGTACAATTTCCCCATTTGATTGTCCATGATTCAGATAGAAGTGCACGATCGATTCTGCTACAACACTTGCCATCCAAACGAGACCAAGTGAATTTACGTCCTACCAAAGGAATATCAATTAGGCCTGCATTAATGATGAATTCGTCAAATTTTCTTGAGCTTGTTGAAGAGTGATACGCCGATCTTTCCCTTCCTTTCCCAAATATCTCTGACTTCGTTAAAATCACCAATCAAGCACCATAAATCAGTGTTGCTGTTAGAGATCTTCTCCACAAGGGATCTCCACATTGCAATTTTGTTCGTCAATTCACCCGGACTGTAGATACTTGCTATTGCGCATAATTTTCCTGAAGGAATCCAGTTCCCAATGACTCCCACAACTCCCTCCTCAACCCACCACTCAACGACATTCATTTTTTCTCTTTTCCAAGATATAAGAATTCCACCTGAACTACCATTTGAATCTCTTGCACTCCAGCCCACATCCGTATCGCCCCAAAGTGATTGGATACGGAGCGAACTATGATTAGTGTATTTCGTCTCTTGAAGGCATACAACATCGGGGTTGAACTTAGCGATCAAATCTCTGATGTCATGCTTTTTTATTCTTCCACCTAGACCTCTGATATTATAAGACAAAATCTTCATAATGACACAATTCTTCAGCACCCACCTTCAGACTTTCTTTACTTAGGAGACATGAACATTGTCTCCTTCCTTTGCTGTCAAATCTGTTTGTTCCATAATCTTCAGTCTATCAAGAATTGGAGCTTCAATCCGTTCCTTGAGAACTCCGAGATCCACCCCTAACTCGTAGATTTGGTCTGGCCCCATTGTCAGTAGATTCTGAT
Source organism: Schizonepeta tenuifolia (assembly GCA_029490685.1). Classification (NCBI taxonomy): domain Eukaryota; kingdom Viridiplantae; phylum Streptophyta; class Magnoliopsida; order Lamiales; family Lamiaceae; genus Schizonepeta; species Schizonepeta tenuifolia. The sequence goes on along the minus strand of CM055957.1, from coordinate 76,642,067 downwards.
CCGCTGCATTCGATTCAAAGATAATTGACATCGCCGGATTAATATCAATAGAGCCACTCTTCCCTCCACATTCACGTGTGTTATGAGGTGGTTTCAGCCCACCAGAATCTTCCATTCCACTCACGAAAGCAGACCAAAGAGCTCTCCTCTTTTGCAATTGTTTGACAACAATCATTCGTTCTACTAGTTAATAAATAGGAAAAAAAAAAAAAAGAAGAAGAAGAAGTTTGTACCAATTTGCAACACTTGTCCCGCAACAAGTGACTCAAAATTGTTGAACACGAGTATTTAGGTGAAATGTAAAAAGTGGTTGAAGTGGTAGGACCAACAATCTTTGAAGAAATAATTATTTTCTTATTTGAAAATGAGTAACTTATAATAGGACAACCCAATAGAAAATACGAGTCACTTATTACGGAATATAGGAAGTTCTGTATAACCTCTCATGGCAGTTGCATACATGACATATGGCACACAAAATTGAGCTTAAAATATGACACACAACTCGGTCCAAAATTTAGGTCATCAACTCCAAAAAGTTAAACACAAGTGTTAGAAAGCTGTGGTATTAATAAACTTTTAATTAATTTCGGTGGCAAAGATGATAAAGAAATAACATTAAGTTGCAAATTATGGGTCAAATATTGTTATTTAAAATACAATAAGTCTTAGAAATTTCAATCACTATGTCAATACCATTTATTGCAAATATTTTATCTAACCACAAGATAATTACAAAACTAAGTAACAGGGCAGAGACTCTCTTATAATTCAAAAATTAATTGAGGATTAATTATAATACAATTCATATGCAAGTATTTTATTCTCTTTTTAAAAAAAGTACCCTTATTAATTATTGCATGCCATTGTCCAACTTGCATCTTTAGGGTCAAAATCACGTAATTAGCAACTGAATTAATCTGTAAAATGGAGAAATCATGGCATTATTCTTTGAACTGATTAACTAATTAATTATTAATCTTTAAATTATAAGATGGAGGTAGTTGAAATGTTATTAAAATCTAAACGACTATTTCCCTCACATGTATGTTATAATTATGTGAAAATTGTAAATTATTTAATAGTTTGACTAATTTCTTGCTATTTAAGGCCAAAATATTCCGAACTCGCGGACTGCAGCCGGAAAAGTCTATTAGTCCATGTGGTCTCATGTGTTTCCACAATTTTCTCTTCTCTTGCTAATGCGTCATATCCATAGTCAAACTTTATTCGTTACAAAATCGAACTTTAGCCATGTTCTAGAAAATGTTGGTATAGTATGCAACAACAATCTCCAACTTAATTAGTTACGTACACATGTATGATTTTGTTGATTATAATTTATTTTTAATTGGAATTATTTGTACTTTATGGTTGAATCTTTAACTTGATCTGAAAAAATTGTTCAACCTTTAAAAAAGGCAAAACATTCATGGTCTTAATTTCATCCAATATAAGAAATAATGCTACACTGTTCGTTTCTTCCCTTGTTTTCTGTATTTCCTAATCTTATGAGTTTCTCGACTGTCTGCAGTGGTTGTCTCCATGGGTGTCTTGAGACACCCAATCTATGGAGACAACCCAATGTAGCATCCATTGTCTTGAGAGTCGAGACAGTGATATATTGACAAAATTAATAAACTAATTAGATGGAGACACCCATTAGAGACAGTCTCACTACAGCTGACTGTCTCTATCTCCATCACACCCTATAGAAACTCTACCACTGCGGATAGTCTAATAAATGAATAAAGGTGCAACGTTTTGGTACTGCATGCAAATTCGTCCCCATATCATTTTTAGAACTCGGAGGAAAGCATTTTTTCTTTCTCATTTCTGCAAGGCCAACCTATTTGAAAACCCAGGCCAACTAAAGATATATATACCGTGAAGTATAATTAATCATTTTATGGATCATTTGGTTTGTTTGATTAGTCATGATAAAATTTGACTCATAAAATAATCAAATCATAAAATAATCAAACCTAATGTTTGGTATTTGAATGATTAAGTCCATTCCTATCCATCAATTAAGTGATAATTTATCATTTTAAATTTGAGTGGATTATTAATCACTCATATAATCCTGTCAATCTCATCAATCCTATCTATATATCTTATTCTACAAACCAAACGCCATCTCAGAGTCAGAGGCGTTGTAGCAACAATTATAATAACAAGTGTCTTCTCCTATAAGATCAAAATAAAATCTTTCAAAAAAAAAAAGAGGAAAAAAGATCGAATTGAAATCCAATAAAACCCATAGCATACCACCTAATAGCTAGAATATTCTAGAAACACGAAAAAAATAATAATTAGGAAGAGACTAAGTTTGTGATTGATCACGTAACACGCAACATTTCTTAGTTCACGATTTGGAGATACGTATAGTTAGTAAGGAATAGTAAATGACGAGAGTGGGTAAATTTGATGTTGTCTGCGCGGGTAACATCCATATGATCAGGCAATATGAACTATGTGCCTTTAAATTACTTGTACAGTATAATCTTCAATTTCAAAATTATAGTAGTATTCAAACAATAACATTATTAGAATTCAAATTAAATTGAAAATGATAAATACAATAGTGTACAAATGGCACGAGAATCACCCAGCGTGCATCGTGGAACTCAGTCAGGGGCGGAGCTACATGCATAAGCCCCCCTCAAAAAAATTCACTTAAACCTAAGTACGTTGAGTTTAGCAAAAAAAATACATAATTTTACAGAAATATCAATATCCTGGCCCACCAAAAATTAAGAAATATAAGGATAAGATATAGCTAAATATTTGCCCCTCCGCACCCAGAACTGGAAGACTCAAATTTAGAGAGAGTGGGAGAAAAGTTGAACAGGGGAGGGAGGGAGGGTGGGAAGTGGAATAAAATTTGAGGGAACGCGTAATAAATAATTATTTATTTAAATGATTATAATTATAATGAAGAAGGCGGCGTAAGCGTATTCCGTGTTATAAACAAAGCAATTTAGTGCAACCCCATGTGCTACCTAGTAGTAACAACTCTACTAGGCGCATTCTACACTATCATTCATTCTATACTAATACCATTTTGTGTATAATAGACTTAGCTTAGTCATTATATTCTGTGCTATATTCCGTGCTAAATTTTGTTGTGACAGAATCAATTTATATTCATAAATTGCTCGGTTTAGATTTTTCAGTTTGATTGTGTATAATAACATGACATCCAAGTTGACACTCTCCTGCTTAACATGTTTGATTAATTTTAGTTAATTTCTCCATTATTTTCCATATATTTTACTTATGTTGCTAAAATTCATAAAATAATATGGTTCAAATTGTTCTATGACTAAACTCCTCCTTTTTTGGCATTCAACTTTTAACTGAAAATTTGTTTTTCCTTCTTTACCACTATACTATATTATTAAAAATTATATATATGTAGTTGTTAGAGGAAAAATAGAGGGATGTATGTGGTGCCATGTCTTAGCATCTCGAAGGGATAAAAGCATGAATTTGGAGGCAGAAATCGATGGACGTAAAATGCATGTATCCATCACATGAAAAAAAGATGCTAAGTACACATAGGGATGCATCATAATTGTGTAAAACTAATAAAACAATTTTCTATTTTTGAGAATTTAATAGAAAAAAATATATAAGGTTCCAATTAGCCTCTATATTAATGATTTTTTTTTTTAATTATAACGAGATATATATGTGTTATCAAATAATTCACTACACCACCATAAGATGAGACCTCTATACCACATAAATATGAGACTACAACCATTATGTAGGGTGAGACTACACCACCACCATATAAGATGAGAAATCTATATATTTAGGCGGGATTGAACCGAAGCCCGCTCGCTAACTAGACTATTAAGAAATATAGAAGAAAATAACTTTTAAAATTCGTTACCAATAAGTTTGAAGACGTATAGGTTTAAGGGAAAGTTTAAAAGGCATCATGAATTTAACATTACGACTTATCTGTTGATGATTTGTTCATTGTTTTATTCAAGTTTTAATATAAAAGGCTAAATTGGGTCTTTTTTTAAAATCATTAGCTATAACTGCAGTATCCATATATCAAGAGATTTTTAATTAAATCTTACTTTCTTTCTTGAGAAAAATGGGGTCAAATAGTATGGGAAGTAAAAATTATGTCAAGCCACTTAATTTTTATAAATTCTATCATTCGTAATACAAAATGTACGTATTCGTACTATGAGTACTACAATTAAATTCTGTTAAGTCACTTAATTTTTATAAATTTTGTCATTACGAAATGTACGTATTCGTACCATAAGTACCACAGCTGGTACGATTTGCACCAATAGGAGATATACTCTTAGTACGAAATGTACGTATTCGTATCATGAGTACCACAGTTATATCAACAAATACTCTTAGTACGCATATAAATTGATATGTTGGTACAAATCGTACCAATCTCACCAGTATTAATTTAGTTTATTTGTTGATAAATGTGGTACTCATGGTACAAATCATATCAATCTCACCAGTGTTAATTTAGTTTATTTGTTGATAAATGTGGTACTCATGGTACGAATATGTACATTTCGTACTACGAATGACAGAATTTATAAAAACTAAGTGCCTTGACAGAATTTAATTTTTACTCCACATATTGGCCATTTGACATTTTGCACCTTCTTTCTTCATCATTAAACCGTCATTATATCAAAGAACAATTTTTTTTGCTGATTCATTCATTTTTTAACTGAACCTAATATGTATTTATAGCAACACAATATAAGGATTGAAACAATAAACAAAGACTACTAATAAGATCTAAGCATTAAATATTTCTCATTTAACCATATGGAGTATATTTTCTTTTAATTTCATATATTTCCATTTTGGGGTTTTTTCATAGATAAATACTATGCTATTTACAACCGATCGATAAACTGAAAATAAAAAATCCCCAAACTTGTGAGGATAGAATAGAGCCAAGTACATATAAGGTTCGAGAACCTCCTCTCATTAATTAATTACTTAAATAACAATATACTCCATGATCTACAAAATTACATACATCATCTTCGGTGCCTAATCCTCCTTAAATAATTTATCTACCTAGTTCATACGGTTACGGTTGGAAAATATAGGAGCGTGTGTCATGTGTGTACGGAAAAGAAAGACAGGAAAGAAAGGAATCGAGGCTAGAGTTAGACTCTATCTCCGTAAGACAAGATTGCCCCGCTCTCGTGCACGCGGTCTGCAGCAATTGTCTCCAAGATACAACGGTTCGGGTGAACTTTGAGACGTTGCACAACGTGTCGTAGTTCCGGCGAACAATTTGATACTCGGGACGAGTACTTCCTAGACTCGACTATATATATGAGATGTATGTATGCAAACTCGTTGTTGTGAGTTCGAATTGTTTATTTCGTGTCCTTCAATGTCGAATTCTGTGGGTATTTATAGGCGGAAGGTGCCCGTTCCGAACGTTGCGTACGAGGTGGTTATCGGCGCCATTCAACCAGATGCCGACACGTGTCACTCGCGAAAGGGTGGCTGTCCTGGTGCCGCCACGTGGCAGATGAGGAAATTCGGTTTCAATCGAATTCAACCGCCGATAACCGCACCGTGTGATCAGCCGCACCATATGTTCCCTTATCCGTACTAACCGCCAGTAACCGTCTCTCCATGCGGTCCACGTGTGAGTCCCTTAGCCAAAATAACTTTGGCTCCTCAATTGCTCCGATCGCGACTGAGCGAAGTGCGCCTCAAAGCGCCCATTGCGACAAGTGAGACGTGCACGTGCTCGTCCCCGTCGGACTCGGACTCGGACTCAAAAGGTGCCAACACTTGAGCCACTAAGGTGCACCATAGGTAGCACACTTGGATATACTCCCTTATAGTGTTGCTCCTTATATATAGCACAAAACATCCTTGAATTTTCGATGTGGGACAAATAAAGTAGAATACACACAATTTCTAGTTCCAAGTAGCCATGTTTATGTATTAATTGCTCATTCATTTCTTAGTTGAATTAACAAATAAATACATTAAATCATAGTGCTCGAAACGTAGATTTCGTTTCTACTATTAATTTTCACATAATTCTTACGGATTTAATGCTATAAAGAACCAAAATTCCAACAGTTACTACTATAGGCCACCTTATACGAATTGTATGTAACATAACACAAAGGTCATCACAATAAGGTCCTAAGACCAAGAGAAAACACATGGGGCAAAACATCATTTACCCCTTTTACTCATGAAAGTTAATTCTAAAAGTAAAGTGTCAACGCCACTCAAGAGAGAGAGAGAGAGAGGAAACCATTGAAGAGGGCGGCACCTTGGTTCATGAGAAACAACATTATATATTGATATATGAAATAAATATAATTACTAGGGTTTGCAAAGGCCACATGAAAGAACCTGGTTTTGCCAGGTGCATTGCTTCTAACATGCGGCATATATTATATTTCTTCCATTCTACGCTTTTGTATATAACCTATACCGACCTCTTTACCCAACATTGCCCTCGAAAATCGTGGTAATAAATGAATTCCCAAATGGGGACTAATTAATTGGTTAGTATTCGTTCTAAAAAAAAATAAAAATAAAAAATGGTTAATGTTCATAGTAATTTATTCGTATAGATGAGTTATACCTCTCCATTATTGAACCTAATTTTAAACACACAAGAAGTATATTAGTCCATGTTCCTTTGCCATGTGGTTTTCACAATGGAATCCTCCTTGATAAAATTATATAAAATCTCATAGCTTCTTCTTTTTTCTCTACCTTTCTTGAGTATTATTTTATATTTGCCAGTTTCAAATGATTCTGATACAATATCTCGTATATGACTCACTTTGATTCAATTTCAATAATTTATTAACTTTTATTAGCATAATTGGTGAATAAAATCTTCATTCAATGAGTTGGGCTTACACCCTTATGTGAAAAAGTGGTCCAGAAAACAACAAAAAGAACACAACTAACGAATATTAATTACAACACAAAAAAAAAAAAAAAAGAGAAACAATTGATCACCAAAACTAATATTAATGTATATTTTTCATAATGGAAAATTTTAATATGATATTCAACGATTTTAGTGAGTTAGTATAGATAATGGAATGGAACCTTTAAATACTGAGGATCTAGCAAAATCTTTCTAAATTGCGAATGTAACTGGTTAGATTTGTTAAGATTTCCCTCTATTTTTATAAGTTAGTGTTTTGTTCTTCCCAAAGGTTCACTTGTAATGCCATGTGCCATTATTATCATCATAAAAAAAAATCCTTATTTATATATATTTAATATCTTCTGCCACATCTATTAAAAAAAGCTAAGATTATAATTATCAATGATTTGGCAAAACTTCAGTAGACATTGATACTTCGAACTTTAATGAATATAAATTTAATTATTTGTGGTATATATATATTGTATATTCACATCACATATGAGTATTAGACTATCTACAATCCTTGGAGACCAGTAGTCTACAAAGGGTCTCCAACACTTTATTTTTTATTAGAGACAGTTTAGAGACATCTACCCCTGCAATTCAACTGTCTCCAATATGTCTCTAACTTTAATATTAAACAATTCCTCATTTCCATTAAATTAATTTATAAAATTCTATTAATAAAAATAACATAAAATATTACATTAATTCAAATAAAATAAAATATTACATTAATTGAAATAAAATAAAAAATTACATTAATTAAAATACGGACTAATCGTGTAGAAGTTCAAATTTGTGCCAAAGGTGCTCAATGAGATCATTGGTAAACCGATGGTGCTTTCGTTGATCTCTCAAGTCGGCTTCCCGTTTGAGATATTCCTCAAAGGCCAGCGGAGTGGCCCTCTGGGATATCCCGCTAGTGGATGCCAAGTCGGAGTCGTCTCTCCAATTCTCTACATCCTCTCACTCGTCTTCGACTATCATGTTGTGCAAAATAATGCACGTGAACATGATATCTCGGAGATGCCTCATGTACCAGCACCGTGCCGGATTCCGAATTATTCCCCATCGGGCTTGGAGAACTCCAAAAGCCCGCTCTGTGTCCTTTCTGGCCGATTCCTACATCTTCTTGAACCTTGCCGTATTTGGGTCAGTTTCAACCTTAGGCGTCTTGATCAGTGTTGGCCAATAAGGGTAGATCCCGTCGGTCAAGTAGTACCTCTTTTCATACTGTTGACCCATGACGGTGAAGTTGCACGCTGGAGCCTTATCCTCAAGCACATCGGTGAACAAGGACGAGTGATTGAGGACGTTGATGTCATTGTTGGAGCCGACACATCCAAAAAAGGCATGTCAGATCCACAAATCATGCGACGCCACCGCCTCCAAAATTAAGGTAGGCTGGCCATGATCACCGTGCGTGTAGGCACCCGCCCACCCTTTTGGGCAGTTTCTCCATGCCCAGTGCATGCAATCCAGGCTCCCGAGCATCCCCGAAAACCCGTGCCGCTCCTCGTGCATCTGTAGCAGGCGAGCGGTATCAGCAACGTTTGACTTCCTCAAATATCTCTCGCCGAAGTGCTCGATGACTACTCGGCAAATTTTTTTGAGGCATGCACGGCCAGTGCTATCTCCAATCTTCAAGTACTCGTTGAACACATCCGCAGCACCGCTGGTGGCCAGTTATCGCACCGCCATCGTGCATTTTTGCACCGACGTCAGCCCCCATCGTCCCAGAGCATCTCGTCGATGCGTGAAGAAGTGGACGTTGTCCTTCAACGTCTTGCAGATGCGCAAAAACAGATGCTTATGCATCCGGAAACGACGTCGGAAAAAGTGCTCGCTGTGAGTGAGGTTGTCGGCGAAGTAGTCGGCGTGTAGGAGCGCAAACGCCGCTTCATGGTCGCGGTCGACGAACGACCTCACCCTCTTCTTCATCTTCTTCTGCGCCGCTACATATGCACGAATGGCTCGTTCCACGTTCGCCATCATCTCCAGGACCTCTCGTCGTCGGTGCCGTGCTCTTCATATTCCACCGACGAAATTGAAGTGCTCGATGAAGAAGACATCTTTGAGATATAAATTTGAGAGAGGAAATGAGGTTGAATTTTTTGTGGGATGAATCAGGGATGAGAGGTGTTATTTATATTGTAAAAAAAGAATAAACAAAAAATCGGTTTGTAGCCGTTGTGCAGCCAACGTTCAATTTTTGAATTTTTTGTCTATTAGGCCCGTGTTTAATTTTTTATTTATTTTTATTTTCTGGATGGGCGCATGCGCTTCATGTGCTGGCTCAAGTTGGTCTCGCGAGCTCGAGCCGGTCTCGAGCCCGCTTATCCTGCAACGCACCTGTCTCCAGTGCTGCCCGTCTCGAGCCCCCTCTCGAGACCTTCTTCGTACCCGCATTGCGGGTAGTCTCTTGTTCCCCAACGATTGTGATTCGAAATTCTCATCAATTATAAGTGGATCGATCTTATAAAAATGGGACACATTGATAAAGTAGTAGTACTGTTTTAAGAACGCGCGTAACTAAACTATCTGCAAAGTAGCTAGGTGGAATAAATTTACATACATTAACCTGTCTAATATTTGACTAATTAATTACAAATCATAAAAGGTGTTGATTTATATGAAATAAATTTAAAATTAGGTGGATTAATAATGATGAATAACAGATGATATAACAAAATATATATGTGCGTAAATGTGTGTGAGAGAGATAAAAGTTCCCAAATAATTATAAAAAAAAAAGGGCTTGAAATCTGATAGGTCCCTCTTACAATGATAAATTGAACCTAACTCCATAATTTAGTGTATAAATATTCTTCTAAATCATTACAATGATTTTAACAACTTTGTTTGAGTTGAGGATATATTCCCTTAAGTTGACCAAAAGATCATATGTTACTCCATGTTGTGCGTCGGAGATCATGTTTTTCAATTTGTGGTGCGAATAGATGACTCCGAATTTTATTTTTTTTTAAATAATGAAAAAGCAACAAATTAAGTAGGTCAATCGCTCTCGAGTTACGTGGCAGATTTTTATTGGAAATACAAAAGCGATTCAAGGATATACTACAAGAATTGGGATTAGCATATAAGTCTGCCTGTGTCCAACATTCGAACAAGGTAAGTCTCTTTCTTGATATCTATAGTTTTTGGCCGGACACATACAAACTTTTAAAAATAATCTGTTAGTTTTTTGAGCTGCAATTAATTTTAGCGCACACATTCAACATACGAAATATCTTTCTATATTACACCTATATTTCCGCATCATATAGACATAAAAGCTTAATGGCAAGATACATCCTCTCTAGAAAGGTTGAAGGTTCAAATCATGTATGCGTACGTAAATTCAAAAAAGAAATAAACATGCCACACGAAATTTCTGATTCCAGAATTTTTACATCGGACTTTAAAAAAGTATTTATACATTCAAAATCAACTTGCCAAAAATTAAAACCGTGGTACGAATTATCAAAATTATACTGCAAAGTTTTACAAAAAAATCTGTTTATTTATTAAATTTTTTCGATCATTATTTCATTAGTTTCTTTTTCGTTCCTTCTTAGCAGTAGCGAAAACTCGACCAGCTCGAGTCACCTAAATACAACATTAGTTCTCTGACTAAGATATATATACAGGGACGGAGCTACAATGGGTCATGGGGGGCCACTGGGCCCTCCATCCGTGGGCCCTGCCCCCATATATATATATTACATACTTCTTCCGTCCACGAAATGGTTGCCACATTGTGGACGACACGGGTTTTAAGAAAATGGTAGTTAGTAGTGAATTATAGCGAGTATTGTTGTGAGTGGAGTAAGGGTCCCACAATAAATGTGAGTGGAGTAATAAAAGTGGCAACCATTTCGTGGACAAACTTAAGTAGCAAAAGTGGCAATCATTTCGTGGACGGAGGGAGTATAAATTATGATAATTTAATTATATTTTAAAAAAGTAGTTATGTTAGATTTAATGCATCTCTCATTTTTTGTATTTTTTCCTTCTTATTTATCAAAATTTCTAGATACTAGAATTCTTATGTGAAATTTACAGTAGTTTTGTTTTAGTTCATTTTTATTTGATTTATTTATTTCTCATCATGATAATTGAAATATTATATTATTAAAAAAAGAGTTAAATTTTGTAGAACATGATTCTTTATAAATATAAGCAAAACGAATTTAGATATGAATAATAATTTTGATTTTGAATTATCAAAATCACCAAGACATTTTGAGATTTTATTGTAAAATATTTATAGTTATTGCATAATTGATAATGAATCTATTGTGCAACACTTTAAAATAGAAAAACGAAATACATATGAACTTTAAACTCTTTTAAATGGTGTAAAATGATATTATATTATGATTGTACTAAATTTTATATATATGTGTGATATTTTGAATTTATAACTAATTTTGGGTCCCCCAGATAAGAGTTTCTAACTCCGTCAATATATATATATATATATAGAGAGAGAGAGAGAGCGAGCTGCATGGCCTTTTACGTAGAAGGTTCCTCCCAACAATAAGAGGTGACGACGAAGCATATAGAAGCAGAATGTTTGTTGAAACTGCGCCAAATTAACATTAATGAATTAAGAGACAAAAATTCTTACAACTCGATGCAAAGTATCTTAGGCACTGCCACGGCTCACAGCTGTATTTTTCATTACGCAGCATCGCAAATTAACTTTCTGCACCTTCATTAAAATTATTCAACAGTACTATTAATTTCTTCCAAGAACCTTTATATATCACGCGTGATTATTATAGCTATCACACACCTTTTGTTATATATATATATCCTCCAATTAATTAATCAGCCTAGAAAAGCAAACTATAATAAATATTAGTAGTACTCTATATTTAGCAAAAGTGATATATATAAATGCATTTGTTTGATGGTTGATGAGTTAGCTAGTACATCCGGCCACACCACAAAAACAAATTAAGTACGATATGAAACCATGTAGTTTTAAGTCCTTAAGATTAATTAATTTTCACAAAAAGAAATACTGTAGTATATATTAGTATAAAATATGAATACTTCAAATTATTCCCCATTCTTGTCCAAAAGTGGAAGCTCCAGAATAGCTCACAACCTGGCACCAAAAAGGAATACTTACACACATATAGTACATAAATACACGCATGTATAGGTGTATTAATGTGTGTGTGTGTATGAGTGCCTGAAAGAATGCAACTTAATTATATAATAATATGAATAAATCCATAGCCAGCTACATAAATTAATTCAATAAGATAAAAAAAAATTGATTAACTTAAAATTTTCGGTTCTTCGGTTTACTTAATTAATATTTTTAATTATAAGTGATTTTTAAATTTTAAACTTTAAATTTTTTAGTTTATAGTACAACTTTATCTCGATATATATATTTAGATTTGAGACAACAACATAAATTTGAATGAATACGATAAAGGGAAACAAAAAGTTTTAAATCTTGATATATTTTCATTATATATATATATATATATTGATTTAGATACAAAATTTTTGTATTGTACATAATGTTTCACTTCATCAATTCATGCATACTACACATACAAAATTATGATGTTATCCAATACAATAGTATGATAGTACAAATATAGTAGATGACTTCATCTAGCATGAATCGGTGATAGTAAAATAAAGATATATCATTCAAAGATGCAACAAAAATTCCAATAAAATGTAGTACTTGGCATTTCATATAGATTCTCGCATTTGGAGAATGTTTTGAAAACTGTATCAAACTATTTTCTTTTTAATCGTACTAACGTATTTAGAAAATTAGACAGGGGCAAGTTCATAGCTCACAATCGTTTTTCATAAAAAGGAGAGACTCCATGAAAACCAAGAATTCATCACATGCTACCCATGAATTTTTACATTTCTTGAAAAACTCCAAGTTGGTGGGGAGAGGCCTCATTCATCCTACAATCATTTTATTTTCTCAAAACCCTAGCCACCTAGGCTACCTTCATGCACTTGATTAAACAATTCCTATAAATTACTTTTTTTTTGAAAAGTAATGGGTTTAGGATGTTACTTGTGCTTTAATCATAGGTTAATTAAACTTAATTAACCTATGATTAAAGCACAAGTAACACCCTAAACCCTGTGTAAGTACATACTCATAAAGTTAGGACGCGTGTCAATAATCTAAAGTTAGTAGAACTTTAACTTTTGTATTTATATTTTATACTACTAGTAAATTATGGTAAGAAGTTTATTTGTAGCGCACCGTATAGACTTACTATAGCTAGCGATATAAATCCAATCTGAAAGTGACACACTGATCCGAATAGCTAGGCTGAAGAAAAAGTGATGATATGGCAATACAATATAAATGATGGTTTAGTTGAATAGAACAAATAAATATAAAAGAGAAAACCCCATCTTACGTCCCAAAGTTAATTTTTGTAAATTTTCTCTCAACGTTTCATTTTTTTTACAATTGTGTCCTAACATAACAAATGTTTTACAATTTTGTCTCGACGATCGATTTCCGACCATTTCTATCAGCTAGCTTGTCGGAGTCATTGACACGTGATTTTTAGAATAAAAATGAAAACTTCAAATAAAAATAAAAACAAATGATTAATTACCCCATTTTAACCACCTTGCTCACGCAACTTAATATAAGAACAACAAAAAAGAAATTACTTAGCTGGAGGAACAAAGAGGGCGAAAAACGAGAGAATATAACCACAAATAAAATATATCAAGAGTAAATGAACTAACCACCGATTAAGAGAAAAATTTCTCATGTAAAAGCATATACTCTGCTTGAATTTGTCAACATATGATAATATTTCAAGCGAAATCAATGAATTTTTATCATTTGAAATACACTTGCCAATGACATGAAGTCTCCAGTGAACTAACTGGTAAAAAATGCCGGAAATCAATGTTTAGGACATTATTGCAAAATAAATTAAAATGCTGGGACACAATTATAAAAAAATATTGAAACGTTAAGACACAACTGTACAAAATTGAAACGTTATGACATTATTGTAAAAACTTTGAAATGTTGGGATAAAGTAAAACTTAAAATGTTGGGATATAAAACGAGGTTTTCCCAAAATATATTTTTCGAGAGCAATTCGACAAGATTGACATGATTTAAATAGAAACCCCCCTTTTTTTTTTTAAAGTGAATTTATTTATCCATGATTATACCATGGGGGACTTGAAAATCTGTATAAATTTTGGATAAAATGAATGTGGGTCCCACGGGGACACTAGGAAATGTGAACCATGGGTTGGCAAGAATGGGCTTAGTGGGCCGAAACAGCCTTAAGTCACAATCCCCAATGTGGGGGTCCAATAAGGTGTGGGTGGCGTCTCTCTCCCGGCTATTTTTGAAGCTTCCACTCCACGTGCTCACCCTGCTGCTCTTCTTACTCAGCTTTTGCTATTGCCACATCACCACCAACTTATGCACATATCTCTAATTTCTGCATTTTTCTATTGGGTGAGAGGGGTGGGCCCACAGAATCAGATGACCAAGACGAATCTATTATATACTCCTAGTGCTTTTATTTTTGCTGATACTGCGCCTATATAGTGTATAAATGTATTAATCTAGATTAGTTTTTCATTTATGTAGAGATGTGCATCTTTACATGTTAGTCTAGTATAATTAAACATACTTATGTGTATAATTAATGTACATTTCAAATAATTCACCCGATTGATGTAACAACTGTATTGACCATCATTATTCTCATTGTGTTTTTTCCTGTAGTGATCATTTATGGTAATCATGTTTCATGCATTCTTAATCTATTTGTAGTTTTGCAGACCGATTCCCTTAATTAAATGCATCCCCTCTTGTTAGTTCATGAACTCTATTCATGTAATTTATTTTACGCAGTACACATTTGATGGAGGCTTAAACCTAAAACCCAACTTATACTGTTGGAGGGAAGCTTGTTAATTAAATTACATAAACTCATATAGTATATGTTAAGTATTCTATTCAGTATTTTTATACATATGTATAATTATATTTATATCGGCACCCCTATCTGTCCTATTTGAAAACAACTCATTATATTTTTATTAAGATGGGTATTTTTTTATAAAATATATTTCCACAAAATTACTGGGAAGAGAAGACTTGTTTATCTTGAGTATTGACCAACAACTACATTATCCATGGACTATGATTGGCATACATTATTTACATTATTCATATATACAAGTTGTATTGAATCAGTTTCCACTTTTGATATTTGTTTAAGTTATTATTCAAAGGCCAAAAAATATAGAAAAATTAGTGTGCCGCCTGTTGAGATTCATATGATCTTAAAAACATGTCAAGCTGGGACAAGAATTTCAATTAAAGTTTTAGTTTTGGATTTCAAAACTTAAAACCTAGTATTTATTGATTTATTTTGGACGAACATTGGATTTCAATCCTTCCTTTTGGTTTGACTTGTAGGAATTTTGGTTTTGTAACTTTTGTTTTGCTTCTATTATACTTTGTTATCAGTGTTTGAATTGTACCTTTCGTGCGTTTTGAATAAATTTACTTAAAAAAAATGTGCCGCCTAAGTATCATGAGAATAATCTTTCATATATTTCAATATCTACAATAAAATAAAAAATCGATTATTAAGAAAGCTACAAACTGGAAAAAGTAACCTAGAAAATATGTGCTAACCCCACAGAAAATTATTTTAATATACACTACAATTAACTAAAGACGAATTAAAAAAATGCATAAAAAATGTAGAAGGATTTAAAAAAAGAGATGGAAGACTTTGGATTATGATTTGGAAAATGGGCCCCATCCCAAAGTCATAAGCTCCCACCTTCTTCCGTCACATGCATCTTTCTATCACTCCTCTATTTAAGCCCCTCCACCCTCCCTCTGTCTCTCATCAATTCCAAACAACTTCATTCTCTTACAGCCTCAACCTTCTTCTCTCTCTCTCTCTCTCTCTCTCTCTCTCTCTCCTACACAATTCTCACTCGATCATCTTCCCAAACAAACTCTTAAAAGGATTTCGAGAAATGTTTAATTTGACGGACATGGACATGTTTTCCCGCCGATGCGTGTGGGTTAACGGCCCAGTGATAGTCGGGGCCGGGCCCTCTGGGCTGGCCGTAGCGGCCGGCCTCAGAGAGCAAGGCGTACCTTACGTCATCATCGAGCGATCCGACTGCATTGCCTCCCTATGGCAAAAGCGCACCTACGACAGGCTAAAGCTCCACCTGCCAAAGCAGTTCTGCCAACTCCCCAATTTCCCCTTCCCCGATCACTACCCGGAATACCCATCTAAGAAGCAATTCGTCGAGTACTTGGAGAACTACACGCGTCACCACGACATCAACCCCCACTTCAACGAAAGCGTGGAGTCGGCCAAGTACGACGACGCCTGCCGCCTCTGGCGCGTCAGGACCACCTCCACCAACGGCGGTGCCGAGGTGGAGTACATCTGCCAGTGGCTCGTGGTGGCCACCGGCGAGAACGCCGAGCCCGTCGTCCCCGACGTCGACGGACTCAGCAACTTCGCCGGAGAAGTCGTACACGCATGCGACTACAAGTGCGGCGAGAAATACAAGGGCAAGAAGGTGCTCGTCGTCGGATGCGGGAATTCCGGCATGGAAGTCTCCCTCGATCTCTGCAATTACCAAGCCAAACCCGCCATGGTTGTTCGCAGCGCGGTGAGTTAATTATTCATTTAATTTATACCCATTTGTTGCATGAACTTGACCGAGATTAAGGTTTTAATAAAGGTTTCCTGTGTTGTTATTGCAGGTTCATGTATTGCCTAGAGAGATATATGGGAAATCAACGTTTGAGCTAGCCATGTTGCTGATGAAATGGCTGCCGCTGTGGCTGGTCGACAAGCTTCTGTTGTTTCTGGCATGGATGATTCTTGGAAACATCGAGAACATGGGATTAAAAAGGCCGAAAATCGGACCGTTGGCGCTCAAAAACTACGGGAGAACCCCTGTTCTTGACGTTGGTGCACTAGAAAAGATAAGATCAAAGGAAATTGAAATAGTGCCTGGGATCAAGAGGTTCTGCTGCGGCTCCGTCGAGCTTACCAACGGCGAAAAGCTCAATATTGACGCCGTCATTCTCGCCACTGGATACAAAAGCAATGTACCTTACTGGCTACAGGTGAGAAAATGTTCTGCTTTCTCTTTTCTTTTTAAAAAAAAAAAAAATAAATAAATAAAATTATGACGAGAGTATTCTTTAAAATTTTGGGACGAGGTCTAATGTGAAGTTGTTCATTTTTCAGGAAACAGAATTCTTTAGCAAAAGTGGATTCCCGAAAACGCCCTTCCCGAACGGGTGGAAGGGAAATGCGGGACTTTACGTGGCCGGGTTTACGAGGAGAGGGCTCTCCGGTGCGTCGGCTGATGCTATCAAAATATCTCAAGATATTGGGAAAGTATGGAAGGATGATTTGAAGCAGAAGAAGCAAAAAGTGCCTACTCATAGGAGATGCATTTCCACATTCTGATCAAGCTACTTCCTTCTAATCTAAACCCATACATAGCAAAGGGTATATACTTGAAAATACAAAAGCATTAGAGACTAGCCCTCTCCAGAAAATAGCCCAAATTTTGTGATATTGGGCATTTTATTTTGTATACTGAGGATGACGAGGCTTTTTCCTGTCTATTTACTACTACTGACTTTGTAATACATCCATCCTGTACAATTTTAACCCTCCAATTTCAATCTAAAGAAAAGAAGCCTATTTTCTCCATTTTTGTCAGATCAATTTACGCGATTAATTTGTTTATTTCTTATCATCACTTACATCCTAAGTCGTGGAATATGAAGACTCCGAACAGGAAGAATGAATGTTTCTCAAGTCTAGTTGTTTTCCGAGTTGAAAATCGAAGAGATTGATGTACTGTATCTAATTCAATTCAGAACTCATATTCCATTAACTCATTAATTCTTTTCACAACTGGCGATATCAACATCAATAATGTGAGGCCTATCAACATATCACGAAAATGTAACGCGTAACTAGTATTTACATTTGAGGCTAGGAAATTTACAATTTAGATCCATTCTATTTATACAAAGTTGCAATTTAATACTACCCAACTTTCATGATTCTTTCAAGAATGTGAGGACATTACATGATTGATCGAGTTTCCAATGAAATTGACAACATAGGAGAACTAATAAATTGTATTTCAATGTAAGATAGATTTCTCAATATGAACTCACTCCCTCCAATCCTAAAAATATATTAGCTACGTCTGATTTCAAATAATTATGAGGAATGGGTAATAAATTGCAACGTTTCAGAAATTGAGTTTAAATTACAAGTTACTGCAAATGTGACTATAAAATAATTATTATTAATATTATTGTTATTAGTCTTCGTTCTTTCGGCATCTAAAGAGCTGCACTCTTCCAAGAGAGAAATGGTCCAGCATTTTATCATCAAACTTGCATATATCTACAGTAAGGGAGTGTGATGTACAATTACAGCAATTATTGTTCTTTCACATCGTTTTCGTTTTTATTCAATATCATCATCGGGGTAACTCGAGATGATGGTGATTTCTTCATTTGCAACAAATATCACACTTGATTAATTCGACTTGTACAAGTTAAATAAATTAATGTGGCTCTTGTTTTGCAGTAAAACTTGAAGTTTGTTGATCTGAGCAGAAATTAGTAATTACTTTTTCTGACCATCAGAGTATGACTCATTTTGTGTTGAATCGAGGATGGATAAACTCAGAAACATTATGGAAATTTACAGTTAAATCCTATCTGTAAAGCAAAATGATAATTGATGGAGTAACATTTACAGTAAATATTTCCTGTAAAGCACCATAAATCTTGAAATACAGTTCAAAAGCACTCAGAAACAGCAGTAGATAAATTTGAGATTGCCTTGATCCAAGTAGCTGGATAGTATTTCCCTCGCAACATTTAAGAAAATTCCATTTTCCAACATCAAATTTCACTATTTGGGCTTGGCTCTTTCTTCAATGAATAATTAATATGACCATCTAAAATGGAAATATATTACAAAAAGTTTATATAAAAAACAAACATATGGCGTCGCCCGGATTCGAACAGGAGACCTTCTGTGTGTTAGACTGACGTGAAAACCAACTACACCACGATACCATTTGTGCAGCGACGCCTACAGTTTAGTTTTTAAACCGTATAATGATAAACTGCACTTCAACCTTTAAAATCAATGTCGTGTGGGTCCTTGTGGACTCGCGATTGGAGAAGACTTCCGGCAAAAATTAATTCCGTCCAAAATGAACAAATATATGGAGCCACACATCATGATTAAGCCATAAAATTAGTTCAAGTAAAAAGATTATTCATTTATAATTCATAGTTCTAAATTTTCAGTTCTAAGTAACTTCTAATAATTTTTTTTCATTTACAATTTATGTTGATATATATGAATTTATAGGCAAAATAAATCTCGATAAATATAACATAGGGAATACAAAGCTTTTTGTCGAAAGAATGAGAGAAAAATATATTTTACACTGATGATGACGTAATGTAAATCAAGAATATGATAGTAACATAAACTATATCTTTATATTATTTAAATAAATCAAATATTTAACTAAATCCGTCTACTTTCATATAATGAACCGTATTATGGCCAACCACATTATGATCAAAGTAAATTTATCTTTGAAAATGATGGAAAATAAAAAGTATGAAAATATTAGCATTTTCATTCTTTTTTATCACATGTTTACTACGATTGAGAAAAAAATTATTACATGATCCCCCACTTCCTCCCTATTTTTATGCCCTTTTGACAATTGGAAAATATTATTCCACATATTCTTATGTTAATATTTTCCACAATTAAAGTGAAAATGATGGAAAAAGGTTGCTCAAGAAAATTAATAACAAGAATAAATATGTGAAAATAATGAAAAATAAAAGAAAATACTTTTATTACATCATTTTCCATCAAAATAAACATCCACCCTTCCTATCAGAATGCTAGTTTAAATTTTACCAAAAGATAGTGCATACTTTAAAATCGAAATCGGAACACTATTTTAGAATTTGAACGTAACATTTAAAATATCAAGTCATGTAAATATCACTCTAGCATTTTTGAACATCACTCTCTTTGCAAATTCTCAGAGTGAATGCCGACATAAAAAATTAATTTAGAGACGGAAATTCTCGTCTCATGTTTTTTTGTAGTGAGTCATGTCTATTTTATTGTTGTCAGCGAAGCATAGTTTGGCAATGAGAACAAAAACCCAAACACAAGTTTCTTCTTTGTGGTCCATCTAAGCATTTCGTCATTGTCTACATATGAGCTCTAATTAATAATCAAATTTACACACGCATAAATGTTATGAATATTTTAACCCCTATGACATTTTTTATTTTGAACTAGTTAAACATAAAATTACACTTGGAAATGTATGCGACCGAAAGCAAATAAAATTTATCCATTTAGCTCAACTAGTGCACCCACAGATCCATATAATTTATTCCTCACGAAAACAACCCACATGCTTCTCCATACTAGCTATCGCCCAAAATCTTCAGATTTTGATGGCCCATTCGACAAATAAACTAATTGATTAATGTAATAAATAAAATGTTTTCGATCAATTCTTAGAATTTTAGGTGATGGCTTGTATGCAGAACGAAAATAGAACATTAATGAAGAAAAAATTCGTTGAAAATTTTTCTTAATTTTTTAGAACTAATATTAGGGCTCTAAATTTATGAAATTAGTACTCCAACATCTATTCTCTAAGGGGGCGTTTACTAAGCGGGATAGGCCGGATGGATAAAAATAATATAGGTTAATCAAGCATTTACCTCTAAGGATTAAATTTAAGGATATCTCATGACAGATGATCATTATTCATATTTGGAACTACACATGTGAGATTAAAGGAATTATGAGATAAGAATAGTCAATCATATCCTATTTAATAAACGCCCCCTAAATGAAGAGGAGCAATTAAATTAAGAGATTGGAGTACACAACTTACGAAGGCCGGGCTGATCATTTAGGCCTATCGATTCGTCATTGATGTGTTGACACAGTAAGACCAACACGAACACGATTTGTTAAACTTAACTCGATCGACATCATACGATTTGGACGACAAATTAACATGAATTAATGCAACAGGAACATAACAATGACATGATTTTGTTTTTTATAGGAACAATACGATTACGGTACTAATGGTACCTAATGTAGAACAACGTAAAGGGTAACTAGGAAATAAATTAATAATGATAATAACTATATATAGGTATATAAATATTATCTTAAATGTCATAAACTTGAGAACTAACTCGTTAATTATATATGTGCTCGGAAACTCATCATTTAACTAGGGGCGGCCACCGATAGGTGATCTCGACTACTCAACTTGCATGAGGATGTGTTTCTTCTTCTGGTTTGGCTCTTGTGAGTTATTCCTCATCACTGCTGCTTCTTAATTCAGACATCCCAAAACCATGCCTGCAGATTACCACATGCCCTTTAATTTCCTCACTTTACTTTCTCCTAGTATATAGTATTTGTATGCATTCAGACATACATTGTCCATTTCCTGTCTTCGCATGTTCCTTAACTACATTCATCACACATCTTTCAATTTCTTGTCCATTCCCAATATATATATATATATGTGTGTGTGTGTGTGTGTGTGAGAGAGAGAGAGAGAGAGATACTTCAATCGACTTAATTATCTTTTTCTTTTTTCCTTATAATAAAAGTATATATATATATATATATATATAGCTCGCTATTTATTCTTTGATGCTAAATAGTCCAAAATGGTGCTATAGTTAGTAAGCTAAAATTCAAATTCAAATTCAAGAGTTGAACTCTTTTTCGATGCGGCTAACTATTCATAGAGCTTAATCTTTTGTCAATTACTAATAGTTATTTGGATATGTGGAGTTCACATCAACCTACAAACACTTAACTGGAACAAGTAGGTTCCCATCCATGTTGTGTGTAAAATCTCCAATTATATATATAAAGTTAAGTCGTCCGGGGCAAGAGCTAGCTGAACTCTCGATCACGCAGTGCTTCTTCACGTACTAGCTAGGGTCTTTCGAATATACAAACGACGGCGACGACATGATCAAGTTGCCAACATTTAGGTTTCCTTGAACCAAAACAAGAATTAGACAATGCGGCCAAGATGAGCTGGAGATGTATTAATTCTTATCTGACCTCAACTTCTAAACCAATCATATAACACTATCATTGCATTATTGAAGAATATATATAACGCACTTTTCGTAGAGAATTAAAGATTTGATGCGCATCAAGGAATCAAATTAGGGAGAGAGAAGATGCATGAATTGACCTGAGAGTGGTGAGACTGACTATTCATTCAGATCTCAACCCCAGATTGGGAAGCAGCATCAATGGCAATTTTCAATATATATCTGACATGCTATATTATCTGTCTGTTTTATGTCTGGATTCTTACAAACCGAACCTAAGTTACTGATTTATTCTATAACTACTGCATATTTATGTTGTCCCTCTTTCAATACTTTCTCATGTTACTACGTTTGCAAATTCCGTCCTACTTATTTACTTATTTAATTAGGGCTAAATTAAATTCATCACTTAAAGTTATTCACTTAACATACAGTTTGCTTCGCTTGTTTAATTAATTTGGATTTTTTTTTTATGTTATTTCGAATTTCTATATAGTACTATTGTGCTATTGTGAACTGAATAATCAAAAAATAATTTGAACTCGATTCCCAAAGTCCTTCCTTTTTTTATGTACTAGTTGAGAGATATGTGCGTTACACGTATAACCTCTCGTTTAAGATAATTTAATTTATTACAAATACATTTGTAAATAAAAAAAAGTTGTAATATATAGTATTAATTTTAACTATTAACTTCAAGAATTATTAGCAAGTAGGTGCAAATAAGAATGATAATGGATCTGGTATCTCTACTAATACTCGTTCCAAATACGATTAAATAATACTTTCATTACTCATACCAACCTCAGACCAATTTGATCCGATGGTTATCAGTATAAATGAACACTACATAAAATGTAAAAGTAGCAATAAATAATAGAAGTCATAATTAATACATAAAAACTTAACATAATTTTTGTTACAATATAAATATGTACTAAGAAAATTTAACATAAATCAATCTATAACTTCGTCATCTGATCATGCATGACCAACAAACCTTCATATTTTAATCTTACGAGTAAAAATAATACAAAGAGGGGAAGTAGTGACCCTATTCATTTCAATCTCTTTTGTCACTTCCTTTCAAATTATAGCGTATTTTATTAAACAAACAAGTTGATGTTAATATTTTTATCTAGTATTGAAAATTAGAAAATTATTAAAGGACTCGAGACATCGATAACGATAGGAAATGTATAAATTGTAGACCTTAAAATAAGCAAATTCATTTATAATTACAAAATATATTTTCTATTTTATGTACAATTTTAAAAAAATTTATGACGGTCGTAAAGAAGATCTATTATAATTTAATTAATTTGATTAACTACCTTAGAACTTTAGAAGAAACAAAAACGTACATAATGGTGTTCCAATCATATGTAAAAAAGGTGCCCCTGATATTGTTTATGAAAATACTTCTAAATTACAAACGATAATATACATAACTTGTATTCTGAAAGTGGAGGGGAATTATTATTATTATATAATATCTTTTTTTTGGAATTTTCATTTACAAATTAACCAACAAAATATTTTAATATTGAAATATTAACAATAAAGAAAAATATGCTAAAAATTGTGTTCTTTGAATGACTAAATTAATGTAATATTCTAAACTATAATATATGTTTAATCTCTTTAATGATTCTCTCATCTATGTAGTTAATTAAATTTATAATACATAATGATAAAGGGTATAACAATTTTTTTTTGACAATGGGTATAATAATTTTTAAGTGTTACAAGTATCATGTTTTAATTTCTCAAACTTTTTTTCGTTATCTTTATTTTCTTTTTCAAGTCTAGTATATATATATATATATATATATATATATTTAATTTACATATACTCTTCAATTAAACTTTAATTAGTTTGGTGTATGATAAGATGAAAAATCAATTCTCATGTACTATTTCAACTTTAATTTGGTTGAGATTGTGTTTACCAATAAATATAGATTTAATTACATGAAAAAATATATTTTTTACACCAAATTGTAAATTCATTTTCATCGTCTTCTATGGGATGCTTTTAAAGTTATGGAATTAATTTATCAATCATTATTTTATATACTCCCTTCATGAACCATAGTGGCTAAAAGTACTTCATAATTTCGGTAAGAAAATAATTTATAAGTGTAGATGTTAAAAAAATAAAATATATTCATTTGTGAAAATATTTATCAAAGATTAATATGCTAGTGTTCATTTGTGAGCAGTTACGTAGATAATCTCTCCACTCATCAAAACTGCTTAACTGCTTACAAATTTCCAAGAATCCATTTTGAACTACAAGATCACCCCCTTCATTCTGGGGTGACGGAGGCCTAGTAGCCAGCATCAAAAATTTATTTTAAATTTTTTTTATTATTTTTATTTTGATACTCGAGAAATTATGATAAAGATTTTCAATTTTTCAAATTATGCAAAATTAAAGCCCAATTTTTGAAGCACAATTACATCAGTCATGCTCGATTTCATTCAAATTTATGGTGCAGTATGATATTATACTTTAAAGCTATAAAATTAATTTATCAACCACTAATTTCTTCACTCTCATCATAATACCCACGACTGCAGACCTATAGGTACTTCATAATCAAATCATATAATAATTCTAAATTAAAAACACAACTTACACAAAAATATATAATTACAGCACAATAATGTAATCTCGAGCTATCAAAATGTATGTGACTTTTCTCTTTCACTTTTGAGTAATAGAATATGCAGGACTACATTATTAATTAATATATTAAGTTGAGTTATAGTAGGAGTAGGACTGCATTATTAAATTATAATAAAAAAAGAGTTATAGTTGGAATAGTACTATATTATTTATTTATTTTATTTATAATAAATTTAATATAGTTTTACACTATTGCCCTTAAAATAAATATAATATTAAGGATATATTACGTAAATCAAATTTTGTAAAAATCCGTTCTTTTATAATAGGTATAGATAATATGCAAAGCTAGAGGCTTTTTTAGGACATTTAAAAACCCGTTTTTCGCATTCAGGACATTAAAGCTGCGGGCTTCATTTTGCAGCCCATTAAATTTTTTTTGTTGGACCGTAGGACTTTTTTTGGCCCGAATCCACAAAAATCGTATGTGAGCCGCACGTGTTGGCCAAGTGGAGCCCAAATGCGCTCGTGGACGCCACATCACGCCACACCTCACTCTTCCCTCACTCTTCCCTCTCCTAAATCTAAAATTGGGAAATTAGCTCACTTAACTAAATCCCCAAAATTCACGACCTAAACCCTAGTTTCTGGAAAAAAAAATCCTCAAAATTCGATTTGCCCAGTTGCTCGCCGGTGAAAGCGAAGCTCACGACAATGGTGACGGTGAGGGAGAAACGAAATCATGGTCAGCCTCCTCCGATTTACAGTAAGTAATTAGCTTGCGTGATTTTTGTTTTGTATAAGAAGGTTTCATGAGTGTGTGGTCCCGAATAGGTTTATTTATGGTGAAATAGGATTTTTTATGTTGTGGTTGGTGGTGATGGATGTTAGGTGGGGTTCAAACATTGAATATTGTAATGAATGTGGGTGGTCCTAATGTTTATTTAACAGTAAAATTTGTCCTTTGCTTTTTTTTTTTTATCTGTATTTTTGCTTGTGGGGTTTGTTGACGTTGATATGTGCAACTGAATTATTTTATTTGTATCTTTATGTGGCTTTGCATTGTTTTGGAATATTTTGTGGCTTTATTTTATTTTATTTTATTTTATTTGACTGTAGAACCCCCAAATGTATATTTTATAGTGGGTTTTCATTATAATGGAAAGTTTGTTGTATCCCCTAAAGCTAAGTATGTGGGTGGTGAGAAATTGATACTAGATAAAGTAGTTGCTAAGCAAGTATCCATACGCTCTATAAAATAGAGTCTAGCATGAGTTTCATTGATGGGGATGTGAAACTGCATGTTTTGAATGATATGGAGTTCAAGGTGATGTCTACTGATGATGAAATTAGAGGTATATGTAATAATGCATTGTGGGCAATGAAGGTTGTGTTTTATGTAGAAGAAGTTGTAGAGGGGGCCCAAGCTACATGTGATGTGGAAGAACAATCAGACAATCTGGATGATGTAATAGATGAAGTTGCAGAGATTATGACAAATCATGATGTAGGGGTTGTAATGAGTGATAAATTGGAGAAACTAGGGTCTGAGTTTGTGCTCGTTGAGAAAGTTAATTATAGGGAGGGGTCATCTAGAACTGCTGGGGGTGTTGAGAGTGATGAGAGTGACAGTGATTACAAGGTAGAAGATGAGAGTGACTGTGATGAGAGTGATTATCATGAGAATGAAGATGACTGCTTTTACACAGATAGTGATGATGAGAGTGAACCAGATATGGATGTTGTGACTGGTGAATTTGATGAATATGAGGATTCTGATGGTGAGTATGAAAGGCCATCACCTGTATTCAATGTTTTGTCTATTTTTAAACCTTCTTTGGAGCTTGGCATGATTTTTCACTCGAGTGTTGTATTCAAGAAGGCTATTCAGTCTCTTGCAATTAGGGAAAATAGGTGTTTGTATTTTCTAAGAATGCACCTACAAGAATTTATGCTAAATGTTGTGCTGAGGGTTGTGACTGGAGATGCCACTTGACCAAAATAGATGGTGAAGAAACCTACCATATTAGGAAGTATTACAGTGAACACAAATGTGATCCCATTTTTCATGTGAAGAATATGAAACCTGGATGGTTATGTGATAAGTACACAGGCCAATTTGTGGTGGATAGGAACATGCCAGTTTAAACTTTTAGGCAGGATGCAATGGATGAGCTTGGTGTTGAGATATCAAGGGATCAAGCATTTAGAGCTAAGAAGAAAGCTCTGAAAACTGAGGGTGATCCTGAGCAACAATATGCTAAACTCTGGGAGTATAGAGATGAATTGTTGAGGACTAATCCTGGATCTACTGTCATTCTTGGGGCCCCTGAAGATGAAAATGGTGAGCCCAGATTTGACAAGTTTTATGTCTGTTTTCATGCAGTAAAAAAGAGATTCAAGGCAGGTTGTAGGCCTCTGATTGGGCTTGATGATTGTCACTTGAAGACAACATATAAGGGGGTTTTACTTTCAGTTGTTGGGTGGATGCCAACAATGGAATTTACCCTATAGCTTGGGCTGTGGTGAAGTCAGAAACAAAGGAAGTATGGGACTAGTTCTTGGCTGTGTTGAAGCAGGACTTGGAGATTTTTGATGACATCATGTACACTATTATCAGTGATAAACAAAAGGGCTTAAATCATGCCTTGGGTGAGGTCTTTCCCAATGCTGCTCATAGATTTTGTGTTAGAAATTTACATGAAAATTTCAAGCTGGCAGGCTTCAGGGACAAACATTCAAGGATGCATTATGGAGATGTGCAAAGGCTACCACAATTGGAGAATGGTAGCGGAACATGGAGGAGCTCAAGACCTTCAATGAAGATGCATGGGCATGGCTGGACTCAAAGCCTGCATCCCAATGGAGTAAGTCTTATTTCACTGAGCTCCCTAAATGTGACATGCTATTAAACAATGGCTGTGAAGTGGTCAATTCCACCATCCTAGATGCTATAGAAATGACAATCTTGACTATGTTAGAGTGGATTAGGGAATGGTTGATGAAGAGATTTCAAAAGAATAGAGAGATGGCAGGTTTCAGGTGGATGGGTAGACTCTGTCATAGGATCAAGAAGTTATTTGAAGATAATGCTAAGATGGTCAATGACTGCATCCAATCAAAGGGGATAACACTCACTATCAGATAAGATGTGTAAATGGATAACACTCACAAAAGACTCTATACGCCCCAAGGAACCCAATGGAAAAAATTGCCCACAATGAAATTTCGGAAGTTTTGTACTCTTTTTTTTATTTGTACCCTCTCGGAACGAGGATTTCAAAAATGCGAAGAACAAGATCAAATTCTCAACGAGGTGCCTTTGGCGATCACTTTTATGTCAAACTGGAATTTGTGGTAAAGGGCGTGTAAGATGAATATTATGGTCTCTTAGGGCATATATTTTGGTAATGATATGAGTCGGATGAAAGTTTCGAGTAGATATGGTATAGCGTGTAAGGTATGGCGATATGGTATATATATATATGGTAAGTGTAATAAGATATGGATGGAATATATGGTATGGATTATATGGGTGGTTATATATGGTAAGTGTATAAAGAGATGGATGAATATATGGAAAGAGAGATATAATGGATCTGGACGGATATGGACAGATCTGGACGACTCTTTTTTTTTTTAATATTAACGACGAACACAAGAACACGAAGAACAGAAACGAGAAAGACAACGACGCAATTAACACAGA
Source organism: Schizonepeta tenuifolia (assembly GCA_029490685.1). Lineage (NCBI taxonomy): Eukaryota > Viridiplantae > Streptophyta > Magnoliopsida > Lamiales > Lamiaceae > Schizonepeta > Schizonepeta tenuifolia. The sequence continues at coordinate 76,613,548 of CM055957.1, read as the reverse complement.
ACGACGCGACGAAGAAAGATAAGCGAAAACCTAACTCTACCCTTGACATGAGAAAGAAACGAAGAAAAACCTGGATACGAAAATGTGGCTCCTGATGCCAAAATGATGTGAACCTCGGCACGCATGCGGAAGACTCGAACAAAATACAATTGATGGATATCCCAAAACCTCTGTATCTGTTTCTCACAAGTAAAATAGGCGAATAAATCCCTAAAACTTAACGATAGGACGATACAGCAACTCGGGGACGTTGAATGACACACAACGAGGAATGATTGTCTGGTTGATTCGTCGGATAATGAACTCGACTTGACAAAACCAAGAAGAACTCGAAAACTCTCAAGAGAGAATAAACTCACGTTTGTATTAATCAAAGTATGTAAAACGACGTCCATACATGGCCTGTATAAATAAGCGAAATCAAACACTATTTTAAGAAGGAAACTACTTAATGGATGGGCTTATAATTAATGACCCAACTAACTAATCAATTAAACAAGCCTAACTAACGAAAATAAAAAGACTAACACTAATGGACTCAACTAAACGAAAATAAATAAAGTTTTTAAAACAAAACAAAACAAGTCTTCAAACTTGAGCCCACTCGCACATGATAAGATTAACATAACTTGGGCTATCCAAAACTCCATCGCCAATGGGCTTCTTCATTAACTCTTAATCATAGACTTCTTGAATTAAACCCATCAAGCTTTCCTTGAACTTTTTTGCTCGAGATCTTGTGACTGGACCAACAGGAACATGCACCGGATCTTGCACCAACGACGATCCTTGGACTCCATCATTCCCCTCCTCTTGAAGAAGTTTTGTCCTCAAATCCAAGGCGTCACCTACATCAAAAGGACTCAAATCAGTAACATTAAAAGTAGCACTCACATTATACTCACCGGGCAAGTCCAACTTGTAGCATTATCATTGATGCGCTCCAAAACTTGGAATGGTCCATCGCCTTGAGGAAGTCCAACTATGAAAAACCTTCAAGAAAAAGAGGATGTGCAGGTGCTTCAATAAGTGGTAGCACACTAACCCAAGATTATCCAATTATACCCCCATCCACCCAGATTTCTAGTGCTCAGGAAGAGCAGACTTTTCCATCTCAACTTACACATCAATCTCAAATAGGAAGAGCTTCACAAACAGGACCTACTATGTTGCAGTAGCTCCATCAAGGAAAATTCAAGAAGCAAGGCCCTCTGATTTTGGAGAGCCAGAAGACGTTCCTAAGCATATCTGACTTACATGCAAGAAAGAAATGAGCATATCTGATTTTGTTTGTCTTTTTTTAAACTTGGCATAATACCAACATTGGCCATTTATTTTGATCTCTTAGCATTGCCGTGTTTTTGTGAATGAATGTTGGGGGTAAAACTATTGCAAAACATTGGCTATGACTCTGTTTTTGTGAATCAATATTGTAAGGGCTGCAGATATTTGCTAATCATATATCTCTCTTTTGTATGAATTCATCTACATGTCATATATCTTTCTTTTGTATGTGATTGCCCTGTTTTTGTGAATCTTCAAGAATTTAAACTAATGATAAAAATTCAAACAAGAAAGGCACCAATCCATTACATAAACAACAAAAACATTATCATAAACAAGTGATAAACATTATCATGAGTGTATCATTAGTAGCAACAACAGCTACATAATTAGCATAAACATTACATTATGTTTTGTTCCAAACATAAACAACACCAACACCAACTAAACTAATGGGAAACAGTGATAAACACAACTGTCCCAAGCTCTAACATAGATACAACAACTACACTTCATAGTTTACATTAACAAATATATAATAACTAAACTTAATAGCCGACAAGAAACATCCCATTTCTTGGATAATACTCCCAAAATCAATATATAAGCTTCCACTTCCCATGCCTAATTCATCAACTTCCAAAACCAGATGCTAGAGAATAGAACAATAACCAGCCACATTTTTTTCTTATTCTTTTTCACCTCCACAAGCTTGGCTTCAACAACATTTATCCTTCTTAAAAGTCCTGGTATAATCATCTGGGAACGAGCACATATGGGAGGGTCGTACCAATCAAAATATCCACATCTCTGAAATTTTAAACAAAAATCAGTCGCCAACTACAAACAATTTGCAAAATGCGAAAGAGTGAGAAAGAATCCATATTTTGGTCCCATACCAGTAATCACATTACAATAAAAAGAAAAACAAAATCAGCCAAAAAAATTATTCTCACCGATCTCGAGCAACACAAAAACCTCCGTTCAGAATTTCCTTCTTTCCATGATGTGTGCAGCAAGGCTCTTTGCAGATCGGGACATGAGCAAAACATATTTCCTTGCCCTTGCATTTTGTTGGAAGTGAGGAATCTAGGGTTCTTCGATTTGGGAAATTTGATTTCTGTTAAAGGGTTCCTCGATATAAAGAGAGAAGAGTGAGGGAAGAGTGAGGTGTGGCATGATGTGGCGTCAACGAGCGCATTTGGGCTCCACTTTGCCAACACGTGCGGCTCTCGTGCTATTTTTGTAAATTCGGGCCAAAAAAAGTCCTACGGCCCAACCAAAAAAAATTAATGGGCCGCAAAACGAAGCCTGCAACTTTAATATCCTGAATTCGAAAAATAGGTTTTTAAATGTCCTAAAAAAGCTCTAGCTCATAATATGCATATATAGATATTTCTGAATTTTGTTCATCCAATTTGTTTCGTGAACACATTTGTTCTTACTTCCAAACAACCAAAATTCAGTATTTCTGTCTTTTAGGTCCCCTTTTTTTCCAAGAAAATGTGAGTGTTCATGTTTATATATATGTTTGTATTTTGATTGCTTGAAAAGCGGTGGAAAAACTGATACTAATAGCAAAAGGACCAACATCTCATCTCATAAAATTGGACTCGAATTTTTCTGGCTCAAACAAATTCAATTAGCCGGTGGACTTTCAAATACAACTGGGCTTCTACTGAAAAATTTGGGTATGGGAGATTCTCTATATTAGACTTATTAAGTAGTAAATAGTAATAGCACCATTTTTCTTTTCTTTTCTTTCTAACTATAACTCTTATTTTTCCTTACTAAAGAAAAAGAAAAGTTTAATAGATCTATTGTAGTAATACTCCAGGGATCGTTTGGTATCCATATACGTATATCAGGTATGAGTATCAATATGATCCATATCCATATCTTGTGTTTGGTATATTAGTATATGAGTATCAAATTTGATATACTTGATATACTTGATATGCTATTTTTTACTAATATTTTCATATACCAATTTTTGTTAGTATATGACTCATACCTCTACTTTCATTCCCACTTGATATCAATCGATATTTTCAACATATCAAACACGAATACCAAATGATACGATTGATTAAAGTATAAAATCGAAATGATAGATTCAAACTCTTGGTTCAGTTCGACTTTGTCAATTGGTTCAATAGAAAATAGTTAAGAAATTGGCATACGAGAAACCGCCCAAGGCCCCAAATCAAATGTTTAGGTAATTTGATGAAGAATTATTTCTTAAAATTAATAAAATTTTAAATAGATTAATTTTAAACATAACCCCCGTTTCTTTCATTCTATAACCCTTCAATTAAAATATTAATAAATAAATAATAAATGTACTACTATAATCTTATAAATCTAAATTGAACAAACGCAACTTTAATATATTTAAACGAGAGGCACGGTCCCATTTTAGTTACACCTTCTCTTTCGTTAATTCTCGCCTCCCCTTGTAATATTATTTTCCATTCCATCAATTCATTTATCTTGTACACATTCAACAAAGGGCTAATGCCACCATTAATGATATATATTGTTATACAAAAATGCAAATAAAATTCACAACTGAGAAAAGCAAAAAAAAAAAAAAAAAGTTGGGGGGGGGGGTGTGGTGGTTTAAAAAAAGAGGTAATATAGTAAAATGTCACTTTTCCTAACAAAAATGTTAAAATGTCACTCACAAAATAAAGATGTCCATATAGCATTTTACTTTATTAAATGTCTATAATACCTTTAATAAGAATACAAGAAGGCTAATTTTAATTTGAATCATACACGAAGACTAACTTCATGCATGAATTTCCGATGGTAAAATTTTCCAACGCCGACAGTGTGATTATGGAGCGGTGGTGCGACCGTCGGTGAAAATTTGAATCATACACGAAGCCTAACTTCATGTATGCATCATACATAAAAACTAAACTTCGTGGATGATACAAATTTGAAATGTTTTGACAGCGAAAATTTTCGTGCATGACACATACATGATTGTTAGTCTTCGTGTATGATGCATACATGAAAGTTAGACTTCGTGTATGAAACATACATGAAATGTTTGACGTCGAAAATTTTTATGTATGATGCATACATGAATGTTAGTCTTAGTGTATGATGCATACATGAAGTTAGGCTTCGCGTATGATTCAAATTTTTGCCGGAAATCTTCACCAGAAATTCATACATGAAGTTAATCTTTGTGTATTGATTCAAATTAAAATTAATCTTCTTGTATACCTATAAGGGTATAAAAGGTACTATAAAATAAACAAAAGGGATATTCTAACACTTTTTTTCAAAGTGACAAAATTCATGTTTTGCTTTTGAGAATGACTATTTGGACTTTTCTCTCTTAAAAAAAGTAGTTTCTATAGGGAGAAAAGATATTTAATTTGCTCGAAAACCAAAAACAAAGAAGAACAAAGAATGATTAATTTTAAAAAATAACTTAACAAATATTGAGCAAAATTGTTGTGTTGGTAGGGGAGCCCTGATGCTACCCACCCTTTCCCTACACCACAGTAGCTGATCTTTTGACACGTGGAAAATGCCAAAATTTGCCAAGAAAATAAATATTAACTAAAATAAAAATTGGTCCTCCAACCCTGGTTACCAAGTTATATCTAGGTGGCTGTTACTGTAGCAATCATGCACTGTTCATCCATCAGGCTGTAATTAATGCTTCCATAAATTATAATTTGAATCATTTTGTGTATTTATTATACAAAAAATCCGAAAAGCTAATTTCGTATTTAATATTGAAGAATCGTATTTAACTTCTTTGTGCTACGAATTGAATTCTGAGAACAAAAATTTAAACTGTAACGTAAATGTTATAAAAATATTGTAACAAATAAAAGAAAGAAAATAATAAATCATTAATATTTTACTAACAGTCCCAGATGTAATGATTTCCTACTACTGATAGGTGTGTGTAAACCAAGAAATACAGAGTTTTTGTTTTGTTCTATACATTTATTGAAGTAAAATTATGTGACCGTAGTAGAAGTTTTTTTTTTCTCTAGCGAAGAACTCCAGTGTATCGCTGCCGTGCAACAGTGGCTTGACTCCATCCTCATTTTGACGGTTAGTAATATTTATGTTCATGTCCCTGGTTCGTTGTTTTGGAAGAAATTCCGCATGTTGATGTCTGTCCCGACTTGACCATGTTTTAGTGTAAGTATTTTGGTAAATGTAGGGTTTTTTTTTCCGGTAGATTCGTTGGGCTTAATTAAATTGGGTTTACCGGCATGCATGTTAAGTTTATTGTAAATTATTGTTCATTTGATGCATTCGAGTATGTTGAGTGGACCAATTTTAAATATGTGGAGGACCCCAATGTGTGCGGCGGAATGGGTTCACCCCTTTAATTTTGTTATCCATGTTGATAAAAAGAGAGTAATATTAATTGAAAATTTGTTGAATCGTTAATATGTGTACAGATTGAACCCTCATTGATCATATGGTGTGTTGGATTGAATTGCCTTAGCATCCCACCCCCCTTTCCCCTCCCCTCTCACCCCACTCTTTAGAGATTGAATTTAGAAAGCTGCATTGTTATAGTAGAAAAAGAGCTTAATAAACGAGAATATTTAAAGATTTTCATGTTTTCCTTTTTTGAGAAATTCATTTGGCTCCCTGAAGTGTATCCAATTTGCATTCTTCCATAACATTATGTGACTATGACTAGTATTGTGGTCCCCTATCTTTTTATTATAGTTGAAGAATTAGTTGACTCAGTTATAGTTACATTGCATTGTAGTGGTTGGTGGCTTCAATTCTCTGTTTAAGCTATACATTATAATTCCTATAACTAAAATAAAAGTGGCTGCAATTGTTGTTTTGTCAAAAATAACTATGCGGCCAAGGAAAACAGTTATCGAGTATGGTCTCAATCTCGAAAAAGGTAATTTGAAATCACCTAATACGATGAATGGATGTATTTTACAATTGTTGTACTAGTTTATATTTTGGTCTTATTAACATTGGCAATGGTTGGCATCTTAGCGGCCATTGCCTCTGCTCAGTGTGGTATTGCTTACGCAGTGAATTTAATCAAGTCTTCACTAGATGATACGAATCTAAGTAAGTTCAGAGCCTCGTGCTTCGGCCGGTTTGTTGATATACCTCAGCTGGAGTTCAGGGGAATACTATGTCATATGATGTTGCTTCATATGTGTGATGAGGATCGTGGTTCTGTTTGGTTTAAGATTAGGAATCAACTCGTGGAGTTTGGTCCTCGTGAGTATTATCTGTGCACTGGTTTGAAGTTTGGACCTCCTAAGATGCTTCCGCGTATATCTGACATCCACTCACGCGTTTTTAAAGGAAAAAGGACTGTATATGTGAAAGACATTGAGGATGCACTTACAGAAGCCAGCTTATTGAACAAAGGCAGCGATGATACTCTCAAATTATCTTTGCTTTACTTTCTTTATGCGGTTGTTTTCGGATACGATGCAGGTAGAAAGTATGGTGTGAAGATGATGTATATTCATGCTGTAGATGATTTGATCGCGTTCAATTCATATCCTTGGGGGCTTCTTTCGTACAACAATCTGGTTTCGAAGCTGTTCCTTGCATTTGATATCGTATGCAACCAAGTTTCTAATAATCATAGCATAAGATATGACGTGTATGGTTTCTCTCATGCATTTTTGTGTTGGGTTTATGAAAGCTTCCCACATATTGCATCTTTCTGTGCTGAGAGTGTTTCTGGTGAGCAATCTGTGCATCCTCGTATCCTCTGTTCTAGGACTTGGGCGAGAAAAACTTGGAAGGAGTTTCAGGAGTTTTTCCTGCATGGTGAAGACAATCTCCAATTCGTAAGACGAGCATGCTCTAGCTTACAATTTGGCAATACTAATATGATGCGTGGTTATTAATTCTTTTTCTATTTATTCCTTTTTGTAATGTAGGTTAACATGATCCCCTCCAGTATCGAGCAGCATGCACTTGCCCACGAGCAGCGGTATTTTCCAGTTGTTGAGGAGCAACAGTCGAGCTCAGATGGTACAACAGAATATAGAAAAGGTAGTTCTGAAGATGGGGGAGAAGTACGAAACGTGACACATGATGAGGTAAATGCAGCAGCAAAGGAGAAGCAAGACACCAATGAAATGAATGCTGAACGGAAGGATCACTGTCAAGTGTCCAATTCCGCTGCTTCCCATGGAGCTAATGGTCCACAACAGAGGGATGAAGTGAGCCACGACCGAATTCGATGCTTGTATATCTGCATTATTAATATCTTGCATCTTTATGATTACATATTTTGTGAGTCATTCCTTATATATGTATATGTGATCCATCATGCTTATCTGTCTGTGATTTCCAATTTGCTAGATCTTGGCTGAATACAAGGAGTACATCACGAAAGCACGTGGCACGGTTGAAGACATAATTGCACGGCTTGTCTACTATGCCGACCTGCTTGGACTGCGGGAGGAGTGTGCTGCATATCTCCGTGCGGGGGTGAAGTTTATGGTTGTAGTGGGAGAGAATTTGCCAGTTAAAGCACCCGCACACGGCTCGAAGACTACAGTTGAGGCTGGTGACGTTTGCAATGTCGGCAATCATCTACACCCCACCACTGCTGAAAGGGAATCCAGCAAGCGGCCTCAACCCGTAGCTTCTCGTGTAACTAAGCAACGACGCTGCGTAGCAAGAACTGGATTGCGCAGTAGCGAGAGAGTTTCGACAGCAGCAAAGGAGGCTGATGCATCAACATCACTGCAGCAGGATGGTGTTATTGACGGACGACGGCCGAGGAAGCGGCGCGCCCCCAAAACGAATGTTTCGCCTGAGGATGACGGTGGTAACGAGGTGGAATCGTCATCGCCCTGTGCCCATTCCAATAAATGTGATGCCGTGCCTGATACTCCACCCCGGCGATGTCGGTCTCGCAACGAAGTAGAGGCGAATGCGTCTGTTATGCCGCATAAAGAGGGTGGGCAAGAATCCGTGTGTGCCAGTCCTCGTGTGCATGTTATCGATGTATCCGATGGAGAGTGTTTGGATGACAAGGATGATGATGGAGTAGGGGCACGTCTTGTGAGTCAGAGGCGTAACTCTGAATGCAGTAACCGTCGGATGGAGTTCAGATGGACTTGCAACAGTGTGACCGTAGATGACAACGAGAAGGCTGAATTCCACGTTTGGCACGGCCTTGCCTTACGCAATTCAAAGTATGCAATTTCTATAAATTAAGTTTCCTTGCTGCTGCTCTTAACTATTTTATGGTAGCGTTGCTGTATATTATTATTAATCCCTTGTCTTCCTCATACCTAGTACTGGTATGTTGAAGCTTCCTTTGTCGCAGTTCTCGATTATTGGTAAAGACTTGTTCACTGCGATGTTAAGTGGCAGAGGCGACTTATCAGACACTGTAAGCTGCCTGCTTATTTTTTCACTAGTTTATTCCCCAAAATTGGTTGATATTATTCACGCGTGTGTATTATTGGCAGCAATGTGACCTTGTACTGCATGCTATGCTCCACAAGGCGCGCGTGAACGCGACGCAATGCAGAGACGACTGGACAATTCTCGACTTTCCGGGATGGGTACGAGCTACTTATTTTCATTCCACTTTGTAGTTGACATTTAAACGTGATGTGTAATCTTCATTTTTGCTTATTCTCCCTAGTCAAAGATGCGTTCGCCTCACACCAAGTCCAATGACCGGTGCCTGACCAAGTATATCTCCGGTGTGAACCCTCCCGAAAGAGGCGTCCCTTGGAAAGATGTGGCCAAGGTCCTTGGAATCGCCCACGTTCGTGTTAATCACTGGGTAGCATTTTCCATAAACCTGCTGGAACACCGGTTCGTAGTCTACGACTCGATGTACTCTTCACAACATCTGCCAAGTATAGTTGCGGCGTTCAAGTCAGCTTCAGCACTATTACCGCGTATTCTCCTCACCTACGACCTTCTCAATCGCCTGCCAAACCCTTGGGTACCGGGCACTGCTAGGATCGATGTCTTCGATTCAACACCTCAGCAGTCCAACACACATGACTGCGGTGTTTTTGCTCTTAAGATCGTTGAATGCCTTGCTTCAGGCACTCATTTTGATGCGGTGGACTGGACCAACCCTGCCTCGATCCATGACGATTTCTGTCATGATATATTTCGTCTTCGAGTAATGGCTGATCTTAAGCCTAATTAGGATTTTCTGAATGATGATCTAGATCATTTTCATCAAACACTTGTTCCTTGTATGGACTGAAGAAGCCATAATTGGCTTAACCTTTTCCCATCATATATTGCGGTTAATATTACTGTTTTGATCCTTTCTGCTACATTTGTTTTCTACTCTCCAACATTGACGTTGATAGTTGCAGCAATTCATCAGGGTTTGGCACTAATTAAGGGGGACATCACCTCCACCTGTCACTGATTCATATTAAGTTGTATAGTTCACTATGTGGTGTATATTCCGCAATCAGCGTTGACTTACCCACATCTTGCTAGTGTTCATTTATCCTTCGTGGACCGACGTTCATGCGACTTGGGCTAATTGGGGCCGGGCCTCGAGCTCTACTACCCCAAAAATTATACGTTTTTTCTTTAATAGTGGTTTCGAAAAATACAGAAACTTGGAACAACAGACACAACAACATGGGTACGCACCTACGCGATCTAACTTCATTGAGTAATTTAAGTTCATGAATTTCAAAGTTGTGGCTCGGTAATTGGAAATGAATGTGAGCACTTTTTTTTTTTAATTATGTTTGACATCATACACACACATGAGTTGATTCCCGTATTTCCTTCGTTCATTGCAAATGTGGTTATTTAACTTCCATGCCAATATCAGATGTCATCCAAATTTATATATTTCGTGAGGCAAACTTCAACAATTTTTCCCCACCCACGCACATATACGTATTATATGATACCCATAAAATAATTCACCCACACAAATATATAAATAATACCGTTCCAATACATATGTAATAGTCCCTCGTTACGGTAGCTTTTTTGGTAGCCGTGTCGAACGTCACACCGTCAATGCCGATAAATGCATCAAACAAGTGAATCCTTGTCTTAAGTTGCATTATCTTCATCACGATATCGTAGCCCGACTTCATTCGGCGCCCACCGGTGTTTATCTTAATTTGTTGCGCAATCCATGGCAACTCATTGTTGACGGCCTTCCTGTCTGCAAAGTCGACGCGCGGAATACACCCGTACAGAGCATGCACCAGCGCCTCTTCTTCGCTCCCGCTCCACTGGTTGAATTGAATTCTTAGGCTGTCCATGGTTGGAACTTCAAGTTTGTTATTTTCTTTTCAGTTAATAAGCAAGTTTTACGGGTCCTGCAATTGAGACGTTGAGGAGCATTATATAATGACTTGCACAGGTAGTTTTTCGGATTGGGTCGGCTGCAACTGGACATTCGCAATGGTTGCCGAAACGGTTCGTGCGCAATCGCACCGCTGAAGTCTTTCTCTCCCTCGCATGTCTCCGGGGTCAAAACAAGCGGAGTCAGCATTTTTGTGCATTTGGGCTGGCCCAATTAAACACCTAACTCCTGCACACTTATTTTAAAATCCAGGCCCTTGTTCCTGTAAAATAATAGAGGTTTATCAAGTATTGATAAAAATGACAACATGATAGTTATAATTTATAACAAACACAGCTACATAGGGTTTGACATGTAAACATATCGTTAAATTACAAGATTTTAATTTAATTTGACATGTCCTTAATGGATATACGTTATCAGCGAGTTTAGTGCATTGCATCAATTCAGTTTCTTACGCTTAATTAATTATGAATTAATTAATTATTAATATATCACATATTAGTAATATTTAATAATTTTACTAAAGTTTTTAATTTCCCGTCGTTTTTCGACGGGTTATATGCTACTTTGTTTAGCATATAAAACATAATAATGTAAACCATTTGTTCCAAGCACTGCACTTGTGCATGCTGGTTGCTCTCTAAAATCTCACTTTCGCTTTTTTTATTAATATGTGATTCATTCTTCTAGGTGAAATTAAATTGTGATATGCGCTCATGTTTGCTTTTTTTTTTTTGCTTATTCAACATATTTCATTGGTGGAAACTGTTTTTGGGTTTTACTTAATGTACGCCGTACTTTGCATGCCGCTAACAAAATTTAATTATCGACATGGCAATAATAATTTGCCAATGTTCGTACTTCTTTCACGCTCCAATGATATGAACCTTAAATTTTACTAACTCTACTACAAGTCCAAAGTATAGAGCTACGGTTAATGAACAAGTAAATTATCTATCAAATTGAATTACAGTTTTACTAATCTGTTGACCAGTTTGACCTTCTACTCTTAATGTAATGACTAACTTCATAAACTATTTAAACGCAGTCCACGCAGTATAAAATGTGCATCAAATGTTAAAACATATATAATAGGCCACACCATACATCATACATTCCGAGATAATTATCATAATCTACTTTCCATGTCACCATATACTCAACGCTTACAACAAGATTTAGGCCACCTAAACACATTAGTGCTTATGTTCAACTCTACTTCAACATAATCATTGTTGTGGACCTTCCGCCATACTTAACACAGTTCATCCCCACAAAGATTATCATCACCCAAAAAATCATCATCCCTACCATGTACACTTTCGCCCGACTGAGAGATCGCTCAAGCATGGCATGTTTTTCCTGCATTTTTCGAATCTCCTTTTCCTTCCCTCCCAGCTCGATCAATGCAGCACTAAGCTTTTCTTCCATTTCCATCCTCTGCTTTTCAACTATTTCGAGTTTTGCCTCCATCTCCACACGCTCGACCTGGTAACATGCCTCCATTTCGATTGATTCCACCTCCTTCCTGCGCAGTTTTGACTCCATTTCCTCTCGCGCGGCCTGCAAATCTGCTTCCAAACGGCGTCTCTGCCTCTCTGCGTTTATCCACAGCGTCTCCGTGTACATCTGCTTCCTTATGACCTTCAACAGCACCGTCCTCACTTGTCCTTGATACGGCTATTCGTACCACCTAAAAAATTGACACCCGGCCTGACCATCAACCCAAACAGATGAATGTTAGAAAATTTTGAAGTCTCAACACTGATTACGGCTCCACCACTTGGAAGCGGATTTACCTGTGGCCACAGCGGGCATCGCCAATATCTTCTACCGGGGTTATCGAGAGTTAACGACGTCCGCAGTTGAGCCGGTCCATCTCCGCAAGCAGGTCGCTCCATCCGAATTCCATAGCTCGAACCCACCGTTGTAGTCGTTGATGCCATCGTCAAACAAATTTGCCCTAATCAACACCGCTAGAGGAAAGGGGCAGCTGTCTCCGATTGATTAGGTTTCCAACAGTGCTGGCTACTATTATTAGGAGTCTGGCATTCAATGCTGCCATCTACCCCTAAGCTCCCTATTATAATGTACCCAAACTTATTGTAGAATTTAGGGTTAATATCATAAAAATACAAGAACTTTGAGCCAATTTTCATTTTTCCCACGAACTTTCAATTTTTTATGACAATACACGAACTTTGAGTCAACTTTGAATTTCCCCATGAACTTTCAACTTTTTGTGACAATACACGAACTTTGTGTTAACTTTCATTATTCCCACGAACTTCAACTTTGGTCCAACTTTGAGTCAAGTTATGTCGCAATCGAGAGTGTGCAGTCTTTTCATCCGACGACTAAAATAAACGATCTCTTCTTTTAATCTCGTACGCTGTCATTTAATCTCTAATTAACTTCCCTGTCTTGCTAGGATTTTTGGGGATATAATTTTTCCTATTTATCCAATCAAGCCATTTGGGAAGAAAAAGGCATTAGCGTACGAAATTTATTTTGGCAAGAAGATTAATGGCAAATTTAAAAAATTAAGAAGCAATATGGAGAAATTTTAAAAAAGATGACACTGTCACATCCCGGTTCCCATAAACCTAGACGCGATAGAGGGGAATAAAGAAGCAGGAAAGAAAGGGGTTTTTGTTTTTCACATATAACAATTTATTCACAAATTTAATAAAGTCGGGCGACAAAATCACGCTACACCCATTAAAATAAAATATGGGGTAAATCTGTGTCTAGCATAACCAAAGGAGTCGAGCATCCACTTCAAATGGTGTTATCATAGTTTCATTAATAATATAATATATTAAATTATGAATATGATTTGTATATAATACATATAAAATAATATTTTCAAATGATTTCACGCGCGCGCACACACACACACACACAGATATATATATATATATATATATATATATATATATATATATATATTAAATATACGAAACTTTAAACTATCCAAATATATATGTATCGCTCGATAACCTATTTTGAACATTCAGAATATTACAGACACTCTTGTCTTTATAGGATAAATATGGATAAAATTTAAATATCCCAATATATATCACCCTAAACTCTAGCAAGATAATAAAATATGTTTGTTAATTTTAAGATTAAACAATCGGGCATGAAGATTTAAAAATATGGTACTAGTAGTTTAATTTAGCTGACTGACGAAAAGACTTACTTTCGATCGCCACAATTTTGGTGAAAAATGATCGTGAGGAAAATCGAAATTGGACCAAAGTTTAAGTTTTTGAGAATAATGAAAGTTGACTCAAAGTTCGTGTATTGTCACAAAAATTTGAAAGTTCGTGGGGAAATTGAAAGTTAACTCAAAATTTGTGTATTGTCACAAAAAATTGAAAGTTCGTGGAAAAATTGAAAGTTAACCCAAAGTTTGTGTATTTTCATGAAATTAACCCTAGAATTTAAGAACGAAGGTTTAAGAAAGTTCGTGAAGAACTCAGCTGAGGTCCAAACTCTACATAGACGCAAAGTCAGTTGACGCCCAAAATCAGTTCACGCTAAAACTCAATTGATACCTCAGCCTCAACTTAAGAGCGGTCTCAGCTTAAAAGATAGAATTTTAAAATCGGATGAGTAGCAGCAAATGCTTACAGGCTACGCCTATTTTTCAAGCTCAAATAACACTAAGTAATATATTTATTTTTTTACTTACAATTTTTGTTTCATATTTGAATGCAATGTTTATTTTCACTATTAACAATTGCAAAATACTGCTTCTCAACCTTCAATTGGTCGTAAACATTAAATTAAATGCTTTCACTATAATGTAATTGTAATTGTGATTACCTTCTGGGTTATTCGGGACTTATTCATCATAAAGCAACATCAACGCACACGTGCGGTCTTTGGAAGAAATTGTTTACATTATCATGTTGTACATGTTAAACAAATAAGATGAGCGCATACACATGGTTAAATAATGAGGTAAAATAATAATAAATAAATACTAATTATTTGAAGTATAATCAGGAATTTAGTTTCGAAAGCAAAATTAATGCACACATGATAGCAGTGGACACTTTCGCCTTAAGTACAACTACTTCCGCCTGGGGAGGAGTTTACTAAATATTAATTGTTTAATGTATAAGAGGGTGTCTGGCGGTCACAAAGTCTTGCTGACTTCTTTCACCAACAGGTTATGCCCAGGTGTCATTTATGTATAGTGATTAGCTTCTTACATATACCCTTTCCTGTTTTCACCCAGCTCACTTAATTTATGCATTCTACCTCCTTCGACCTCACCTACGCTTCGTTGACAGAAAAAATGCCCGAGCCCTCGGAGGATTACGCCCCATGGTCGGACGCCGAAGAGGATTACATGCTGCACTACCTCCACCGTGTGTGCGCTACGTGGGAACCACTTGGTACTGGGAACGTGTGGAAGGTCGTCAACGCTTTACAGGTCAGCCTCCGGCAGGCGTTTCCCTACTACGGTCGTCGGACACGCGTCGACCTTGTGCGACATATGAGGTCAATGAGAGACGACTTCCACGCATTCCTCCACTTCATATCCTTGCCTGGAGTGGCATACAACGCGAAGCACAACCTGGTCTCCATCACTGCCCCCTACTGGGAGTACGTGGCCACCGTCGGCGAGGTTTTCCCGTTCCCCATTTTGAAATTAGATTTTTCCGTTTTTAGTTGATGCCATCCATTCCCGTACTGTAAGAAGGACCGAGGGCGAGGACTTTTCGCGAGTTCGGTGTTACCTTCTAAGACGAGCGCCAGTTCTTATTTGCCGGTGGTTTTCTTGATTGCATCGACTACAACTGGATGTTGCCTGCTGCTGCAGGCGTCGATCCCGCTTGGTTGGGACCACCCCATGTGTAAGAAGATCTGGTTTAGGGCCGTTTTTGTTTTGAGCATCTGTCGTAAATTGGTACCTACAGTTTTGGTATTTACAGAATGTACTCCGTACATGTGATGCCATTATGTAATTTAATTATGCTAATTGCAATTATCATTAAGCAATCTTCATGCTTGTTTCATGCTCCTTCAGTACCCAGCTTCAATTTTAAATTCTACACTACAAGCTATAAATGTAAGGTTAATCACAACTTCAACTAGCTATGAAAGTCAAAAAACTTTTTACTACTGTTTAAAAATTTAAACATTCAGCTTTTAATATGGTGATTAACCCCCATATACAATTTATACGCAGCCGACTTACACTATAAAGTGCGCATTAAATGTAAGAAATTAAAAAGTTTGTGTGTGTCTGTGGTTCGAGGGGAGGGGCGCCAGTAGGTATGTGTTATGTCAATAATAAATGAGTTTATTTGGGCAAGGGGACATTCATGTGTAGTTAATTTTTTAAACTCTCAAAACTGGATGACATGGCAAACGAATTTTGCCCCAAATTGGCTGACTGTGCCGATTAATTAAGTACTTGCATCATATATTGGTTGTTGGAATACAAATTCTCCTACGCTCCCCTCGCGATTTAGGTAACGGAGATGCATAACATTTTGAACATGCATTCTTAATAAAAAATTAAATACTTTATATAGCTCTATTTAAAAAAAAAAACAAATAGGGACAACATGATATTTCGCCCCATAATACAATTTATCCCATGTCGATATCATATGAGATTTGTGGTGCCTATTGCCAACTTATTATTTAAATTTCTCGTCCAATTTGACCTTTTAATTTGACCCAGAATTATAGTCGGGCATACTTCGTGTGGACATAGACGTCATCATATATTTGTATGGACATATTTGGCCGTTTTTATTCAGCAAATAAATGCAAACATTAAACAATTTAGGTTTATAGTGATATAATCTCCGGGATAGCCACAACGACATGTTCAGATTAATATATATCAACATATTTAATAGTTCAGAAATATTGCGAATATAGGAAATAATCCATCCTAGAAGATAGATTGACGTGAATAGCTAAATTTTCGAAAAAATGACTACCACTTCTTTCAAACTTATACCCACCTAAAATTAACTTTATTGATTTTTTAAATTCTCCATGCCACGTCACGAATGGAACTCTATTTTGGGTAAGGAGGGAGTCCTCTTTTTTTGGTAATAATGTTTATGTAAATGGAAGGGCCATTTATTAGGAGGTGATTTCGTGCACGTGGCTGTGAATTGCAGCATATTTAGTACGTGCCACTTTTGGGCTATACCGGCGGCCTTTTTTCTCACACTAAACTTAAATTTGTATTCCACTATTCCTTATATGTCAAAGGGAAAAAAGTATATCAGAGGAGTGGGGTGGGGGGGGGGGGGGGTGCGATCTGGGGGTTGGATTCTGTGAGGGGCTCCGCCTGGGGGGGGTTTGTCAGCCGTGCTGTCACACAATTGCTTTTTCGGTATATTGTATTTCATTATGGTGTATAAAGAAAATGCAATAAACATTTAATGAATAATGAATATTTAATGTTTCACAATACAGATGAAGAAAAAAACAGGTAACACAAAATTTTACAATAGGTAAAATATCCATTAAACCGATCAAATGAAAATTAAACAAAGTATGCATTAAGCATATCAATTAAAACACAATGTTTATACGAATTCAAACCTACTATCGATTAGAATGCAATTGTCACTAAAAAAAGCTGCATTCACATACTATACACGATGCAATACACAGTGCAAAGGAAATAATGAGGGGCAGATCTATTAAGGGGCTACACCGGGCTCCAGCCCAAGTGCAACGCCATAATTTTCCCTTCTACAAATTATTCAAGATTCCAATGGAAGAGAACTCAGAGAAGAGAAAGAAGATTGAGATAGAAGAGGGAGTTTTGCAGGGGAAGAAAGGGTGAGGGGCCTGAGGGTTTTGACTTTGGGAAAAAGGCAATCGAATTTTGATACGTGGAGGGCAATCAAAACATCCCAACTGGAGGAGTGAACGGATCTGATTTGAACATTATGCTTGTGGTCTTTCATTATTGAATAATGAATATTTAAAACTTAAATATGTGAATGACACTGAATGATATGCCAATGAGATATACAACTGTTAAGGTAGTTGACTCCCTCCTTTTTCTTTTGTATTCTTATCCTATTTCTCATATTAATAATATGAAAATTTACAAAAGATCCAAGCTGTAAATTACGAAGATAATAATTTTAAGAGGGAATGTAAAGTATGTTTATCTATACTTATTATAAAAGCGCCTTGTTTGCAAAATTTGCTTTACCTATTATATCCCTATTATATATGTAAAGCCTTAACTATGGATACTAATCGTATTAGTGATAATATACTAGCAATAATGATGTTATTATTAGAATTATATTCGTTAAACTTTACTATGCAACAGATAAAGTTGTTCAGCAAAGTATATTAGTTAATTGCTAAAATATATCTATACACACTAACTAAATTCTTCACCATCTATAATAGAAATTACCCACTTAATAAATACCCACCAAAGAGAAGGTAAATTTGATTCACAGATAGAAAAAAACAAATTAGGTTAGTCTCTTATTCCATTCTCATGGCTTTGCATTTATTTCAAAGATTTTTTTTTTCATTGCTTGATCATGTGCAATATCAATAGCCAAGATATCATAGATATAATTCTAATTTTTCATGTCATTGGTATCATTCGCGTTTTATTTTTTCCATTAATCTAATATACTATTATCAAATAGTCTGTCATTTTTTCAAAATTAATTTTGCCTATACTATATATCATTATAGGCGTTTATGTAATTTAATATTATATTAGTTAATTTTAATAATTAAAAAATAAATTAAAATTAGTAGTGTTTATAACTCTTGATCAACATCCAAAAGATTGAAAAATTATATTTATGTTAGTATATATTGTTGTTCTATTAGAAGCTTACAATTTACAATGTATATGCTCATAAAATATATATTTTATTCATTTACACTTACGAGTATATCTTTATGCACAAAACATTATTCCTCAAAACTAGCATAGAATTCTAATCAAATATGTTTAGTTAATTTTTTTTATTAGAAAAAGTATATTAAATATCTATTTGAACAATCTTTTAGGGACAAATAAATTAACAAGCATAAACTCAAAATCTAACAAAAAAATAACAAAAATAAACTCAAAATCTAACAAAAAAAATAGCCAAAAATGAACAATCTATTTGTTACTGTTTTAGTGTTTAAAATAACAAAAATAAATACAAAATGACCGAATCGATGGTCTATAACCCATCGTTTTTGGATATACATTTTTTCATCAATCTTTTGCAAATCTCTTCATGAAATTAAATAAAAGTACTTATGTGGCAACCCAGGTACACATAAGCACTGCCCAGTCAATTCAACGTAAGCCCTACTGTACTAAGCTGATAGCTTATTTAAATTGATATTTAATTAGGTTCAACTCTTACGCCCTACATCACGCGGCGGCTGCCCAGAATATGAAAATTCCGGTGGAAAAAGTGAGGCACCCCCGGCCAACGCGTGATTGAATCTTACCGTAACACCCTAGCAGCTCTACCTCGAATATTGGAAGCCAAAACGGTGGCGTTGATGCACCCACCGTGCGGTGCTAGTCACCGGCTCTGGGCTGTCGAAATCCGCACTCAGGGCCACGAAGTTCAGCCGACCCAAACATCGCTCTTAGAATATAAACCGTCTCTCCTCATAGAGGTGTAGGCCGTAAAGCCTATACCGCCGGTGCCACCGCAATTCCTGCCACAACAGCCCAAATTCAAATTAGTAACCGTCAATTAAGTTAGGACCGAGGGCGTACAAGTGAAGACGGAGCCATGGATGTACGTGCGCACCCCCATGGCCGGCCTGCTGCCCCAGTAAGCGGGGCTAACTGAAACGGTGTTAATCGATATAGCGAAGTGGACGTCGGGGCGCCGAATGAATTGGTTGAAGCGGTAGAATTCGCGTCGCAAAGCTACAACCCGCAAGATTACTTCGTGGCGCGACCGTCTCACCCCAAGCGCCGCCCTCTCGTTTAGCTGGTCCGCACAAATGCCAAATAGTTGAATGAAGTCACCGGAATCACGCCGCGGGAGTCGGCGACAAGCTCGGAAAAGCCACCGGATTATGAAGGCATCCTCCCTTGCCTCCCAAGGTCGTGGTCTAGCATTTTCCCTAGCAAATATATACTGAGCAATTGAGCTTGGCATGTTGGGGTTGGGTTGTTTAGAAGGATGTGGAGATGCAAGTCAATGGCTGTGGATGGAGAGATCTAGTTATATTGGATGGATCACATACTATGAGGTGGTGGTTGTGCGAAGCGTACACGAGACTTCATGCAGTACAATATCATGTCCATATTTGCAGGGAAAAAGCATAATTTTATATCTTATTTGAGTGGGATGTGGTAAATTAAAACTCTGCGCAGGGAGGTTTGAGCGTACGGAGGATTCCCCAAGCTGTCCATCTGTTGTAGTAGCAGGCAGAAGAAAGGAATGAGTTGACCCACAGCGAGTTGATACAAAGATACTGTACCTTATTGACACATCAAATGAGGCTTACATGCTGAGTATAAATTTTGAGGGAGATTAGAGGGTAAGATAATTGATGAGTAACTACATACTATGAGATATATGAATTCATTACATCTACATACCTGGGCGTCACGTTTGTTTTGGCATCGAACAAAATGAATTAAGTTCACTAAATAAATTTAAATATTCAACATGTAGATAGAAAAATATAATTTAACTACAGAACTAACCTAGAAGAGCAAATTAATTTCGACGGAACGTATTGTATATAAATACAGGAGCCGTTAATGCAGTTCATAAAGTATGGATATCATTAGAACTATAACAATTATTTGGTATACGAAGCTATGATGGAAATATAATCATTGTTACTGTGTTATTACATTTATGTGGATGTGCAAATCATTTAGCTGTGGGATGCAAAAATAATTATGCATATAATAATATATGAATAAAAGACCAAAAATGTTGAAATTAAGATTAATAGTATTACTTGACGGAGAGAGCACCACGTAGGACCTTAACTTAAGGATCGGGATCGAATTCCTGAATGTTTTATATATGAATATATACACTTTCCATTTGGGCCAAGATAGTCGTATATTAGATATAATCAAATATCACGAAATATATTAGATATAATATCCGTTTACATATGACACATATAACGCAATCTTTATTAACTGAAATGCACGAAATGAAAATCTAAGATAAATAGAATTATTTGATCCAGGTTGCGGCACGTAGGACCTCGAACCAAGGGGACGCATCGAACCCTATTAATGTACGTTTTCTCAAGGCTACCCCCGTTAATAACTATTTTTTTTATCATTTTTAATTCATATCATTAACTAAGATTGTTTATTATCAAAAAACATTTGAAATTTAAAAACAAAAAAACCATAGTAGCCCGATTCAATTTCAAAATACTTTATTGTGCATAGGAACACAAAGTGAAGTGCATATGAATACAATCGTGTTGGCAAATTAAATTCCGGTTAAAAAAAAATTGAAATAATGGGTATAGTATATATATACATATATATATGGGTGTATTGTAAAAAAAATAAAAAAAGAGTCTACGTAAAAGGTCTAATATGTGGCACTAGGGGCGGATCAAGGATACGATAGTAGTGTGGGGTGATGAAGAAGAGGGCGCAAGACTTTGTCGACCGCGACCGAGAAGCGGCTGTTTGCGCCCTACATGCCGACTACTTTGCTGACAACCCCACCTACGGTGAGCTATTTTTCGACGCCGTTTTCGGATGCACAAGCATCTGTTATTGAGCATCTGCAAGATGTTGGAGGAAAACGTCCACTTCTTCACGCATCGACAACCTGCGTTCAGGCGATGGGGGCTGACGGCGGTGAAAAAATGCACGATGGCGGTGCGACAACAGGCGACCGGTGGTGCTGCACAACATGATCATCGAAGACTAGTGGGAAGATGTGGAGAATTGGAGAGACGACTCCGACTCTCCGTCCACTAACGGGATATCCTTTCGGACAACTCCGATCTACTTTGAGCAATTTATGCAATGGGAGGCCGACTTGAGAGATCAACGAATGCACGAGGGGCTTGCCAATGATCTAACCGAGCACCTCTACCGGAAATTTGGACCTCTACGGGAGTAGTCCAACATTTTTTTAATTAATGTAATGTTTTTTATATTATTTATTGTAATATGTTATTTTATTTGAATTAATGTAATGTTTAATATTATTTTTATTAATGGAATTTTGTGAATTAATTTGAGGAAAATATGGAGTTATTTAATATTAAAGATAGAGTACCCTTAGAGCACCTTTGGGTTGCAGGGGTAGAGGTCTCTAAGGGTGCTCCAATGCTAGAGCACCCTTTATTAAAACCGTTATGGTGCTCTAAGGGTTGTGGATAGTCTAATAATTTATGGTTGAAATATAAGCATCAGATTGAATTTTGTGAATTGACCAGTAATATTATCAAGCTGTTACATAAAAAGGGTTGTTACGTGGACTCAGGTGGTACTGTAGATCACATAAAAAGTACAACAGGAATATATATATTTTAAACAAGAAGCCATAACATGTATACACTGTACAAGCATTTATTATGGTAAATTATGCCTGCGACAGCCAGGCAAAGGCAAGTGGGCTCTGCACAGGGGGGGGGGGGGGGTGGGAAGGGGAGCTTTGGGAAGTGAACCGGGTGTGGGAGGTCAGGGGGGGATTGCATCAGTCTTCTCGCGTGGATAGTACGAGGGCTGTGTCGTTTGTGGGTGAAAAGCCTGTTACTGTAGACAAAAAGGTGTAGGGAGGAGTAGGGGGAGTAATGAAGCTGGTGTAGTTGACGTTAATGATGATGTTTGACAAAATGGCGCGGGAGTTAATAAGGGCAGGGGTGTCAGGAACAATCAAATTCCAATTTAATGGATTCGGTGGGTCCCACGAATTTTAGTGAGGATTATGTTAGCTGCGCTGCGAATCTCCATGCATTTAACACTTCTATACATGGCAATATTTTGGTACTACGAGCCACCTAATTTAGGGAGATAGGCCAGTGCAGCACCTATT
The DNA here is from genome assembly GCA_029490685.1 of Schizonepeta tenuifolia. Lineage (NCBI taxonomy): Eukaryota > Viridiplantae > Streptophyta > Magnoliopsida > Lamiales > Lamiaceae > Schizonepeta > Schizonepeta tenuifolia. Next base: position 76,590,919 of record CM055957.1, on the reverse strand, counting down.
GTGTCGAGATAGTTTACATGTACGTTAGATTGGCTCGATCGTTTTTTTTTTAAATTATATCCATAGAATTAATTTCAATGCCCACCCATTTTGATGAATTTGTAACATAAAAAGGTATTTCGCAATTTAATCAGACTGGAAGAAATGAATCAACAACTACTTTATATGTTGGTACTATTGTACCAGCGTACGTCTTATATTTTCACTAGACTTTGTGATTAATCGGCCTACACCATCCGCACTTTAATCATTTATTATTTCAACTTTTGTTATGTATACTTTGTGACTAATCGGCCCACACAAACGCCTATTTATTACTTTTTAGAATAACACCATAGTTGGGTGTAAAAGAGATTTTCTTTGTTGTCAGTATCCAACCACTTTGGAATTAAAATGTAAATCCAATCCTAATTATGCACGGATCAGATAATTAATATTCATTCATTATATGTGTATTAACTAATTAATATTCCTTCATCATATACATACATATATATATATATATATATATATATATATATATATGTATAAATACATATGTGTATATATTCTTCAAAATACTCATTTATTGGAGTGTGCTGATTAGACTCTTTATTGTAATTGAGCTTAATAGTTAAGGGTATATCATTATATTTCATGTAAGATAATTTATATTGCTTATAAATTTACACCATTATACTTTGAAGTTTGCATATTTGGAGAATATGCGTAGACTGTTACAATTCACAGTCCCAATGCTAGCGCCATGATGAAATTATAGTTGTGTTCACTATAATTTGTAAGATAAATTGTACAGATGTATTTATTATTACTTAACATTGCATGTATGTTTTGCCAACTTATTTAAATCATAACAAAAAAAAAGGAACGTTATAAATAACATCGATTACTTATTTTACATAAGAATTCTCTGTTAATTTCAGCTGTGAAATTAATTGAAGATAGTAACATTGAAATTAAGTCGATGAATGTTGGTATATCGACAGAAGACAGTAAGTTAATTTAATGTGGAAATTTGGTACCACTGAGATGTCTATTATTTATCAGTACTAATCGTACTAAAGTCTTTGCACAGGAAATATACGTCATTTCCTGTGCATTGCATGGGATGCAATATAGTTTACTAATATTACTCGTAATAAGTTTATTTAGTAGGTGTTTTTGTTTGGAAAATTATTGTAATCATTGGTAACCAATTTATTAACCAAGTGATGGATGACTTATTCAGAAATGGGTGAAATTATTAATATTTAATGTAGAAAAATAAAGAATAATTAAATAATTGACCAAAATAATAAGACAGTTTTTGTGATTGATAGCTTATATATTCGGCTACTTATTTGTTTTTGACCGATAGATTTTAAATTAGAAAAACGATGTTGGTAGTAAGTAAAAGGGCCAGTGGTTACTCGCCCTTTTTCTATTTATAACTTTCATGTAAACTAGCTTCAAAGAGCGCTACAAAAAATATTTAATAAGTCAAACAAAAATGAAAACAATAATATTTGACCATACATGTAAAACATAGTTGTTGCTTATTCATAAGTACTTCATAATAGAAAAAAAGATTACCAAGGTAACAAAATGGGAAAAAAATTGCATAAAAAGATAGTCCATTATTTAATAGAAATAAATTTTAGTAGGAAAAGATATAATTTATTGTAAGGCAAGTCTTATTCTCAATTGAAAAAACATCCCATTTGTCTTTATTACCCTTAATTTTGGTATGTAGTAAGGATATTGTAGGCACAACAAATTTTGGAAAACACGGCTCTTTTTTATAGTAGTATACATTTAAACGATACATGAGTTGGACACAGATTAACCCCCTACTCCTGTTCCACGTGCAGCGGCCGCATCATCAATCCCGTATTACTCCATTAACGCTCATGTAAAATAGTTGCGTGAACACAATTTTTCTTTTTTTAATTTACATTAAAAATAATAATACTCACACACCGGAGCTAGGGTTTTTTGGTGGCCGAGAATATTCGACCCTCTGGCTTATTAGTTAGCAGGCAACGACTTAACCACTAGGTCATCCCCACTGGGAAATCACATTTTAGAGTGAAGAAAGAGCTCGCATAAATTACTAGCATTATAACTAATCGAATCTAGAAATTGTAATTAACAATTGGAATGTCGCCATATGTTAATCTGTAATTAAGCGTACGACCCTAGGGAGCAAAGGAATGTTCCAATAGTAGAACTTGTATCGTAGGAAATGAAAGTGGGAGCTAGAAGGATTATTAAAATTACCAATTGTGGAGTAAATGTGCATTAAAAACACCCAACCGTCGAAACTCCTCAAGCCATTATAAATTGATGCTGGGAAGCTCATTATTGTACTTGCAACTTCACACCCTTTTCACGTCAATAGCTAAAAACAAATTTCTAGATTGAGTAGGATATATACATAGGGTTTTATTAGGCTGAGGTTGTTGTAGAAGGAAGTGGACTTGCCCGCATACTGTGAATACGCCAGTGGATAGTTGTAGTTTGAAGGCGCCAGGGTTTGTTTGAGGGTGAGGACTTCTCTACATGAGTTTGAATACAATTTTTTGTTGCATTATAATTACTGCAAATGTTTCAATAACGTTGATTTGCTTGTAATTTGTTTGGCGTTTTGCAGTGACAAGTTGCGGAGAAGCTAGTGTATATATTTTTGATCGAAAGCTACAACCGAAGTTTGAGGGACTAAATAAAGGTATGCCATGGACAAGAAACTACCTGGATTTACTAGTAATTGGGTTGTGATGATGTAATAAATCCTTTTTAATTTTTTTTTCCTTTTTGTTATAACCACGCATCGAAAATGGTAGAGAGCAACAACGTTTTTTTTTTCAAAAGATTTGAAATAAAGTGTGATAATCCAAAATACGCATCAATATTTTTAACTAAGCAAGTATTACTGTGGTTAAGTAATATTCTATTTACTAATCTCATGATAATGGAAATTAAAGTAGGATGGAGCTCGTATGCAACATCCGCAAACAGAGTTGATAGATGTTTGAAGTCTCAAACATTTTTTGTTATGATAAAATTTATTAATTACACTAACATATATTTGCTGTGTGAATTTGTAGGAAGCTTTTGTTCGACGAAGAGGCTGTGTAGATGCATAATGGCATTTAATTTGGGAAAGTGGTACCCGTCGTCGGGTACGTATTGGTATGAGGGGTTGCACTTTATTTTTGGTGTGATTGAAAAAATGCGAATTTATCTATATGTATGATGTAGGTGTGTGTTAATATTTTTTTTCCCCACGTAATGATAAATGATGTGTTGTTGGGCCTAGACTATGATAATAAGGTATAATAAGGCTGGACTCTACCCCATTTTAGGTCTGGGTATTGTTGTGGAGCCCAGGCTACTGAAGAAAGCAAAAATTGACCCGTTGGGCTGCATGTAGAGGAGATGAACTCCATTGGAATTTGGGCCAACTAATGTTTATGCATGTTTTGGGCCTAATGTGTGTGGGTAAAGCAAGTAGATGTAATAGGAATAAGTTGTTCTGTTTTACCTTACTTACGAGATGTTTGTGGCATATACCCAAAAGATAAAACTGGATTTAAATAAATTTCACGTTTAATTCAAATAATGATACATCTTCGTCAATGGAGAGTAATTAAAGACAGTTTGCATAAACTGTTCTTGAACGTGTCTTCCAAAAATTATGGTTTGGAGGACGATTAAACTTAAATGTACATGTAATTCATGTTGTGGTAATTATTAGGAGTCTGTGTGATAATAATTTTTGCATGCAAGAGTGGAGTGGCAATTGAGGTTGGTTTTTGTCTACGAATTGATATATACAGTGTGGAGTCACTTCTAACAATAAATTCTCCGTGCAGGGAATGCACACATTCGCAATACGAATTACACCAACCATGTTGTCAACATTATTAATAGGACGTTTGGGCCGATTAAACGGGACGAATTTAAAAAGTCATGCTTCGGAATGTTGCTGCAGTTGCAACACATAACGTTCCAAGGCCAGGTCATGTTCGGGCTGCTTACGCGCATGGTCGACGCCCGGACTACGGGCAAGTTGAAGTTCAAACTGCAAGCAGCCGAGGCGGAGTTTGGCCCCCGCGAATTCTTCATGATGACAGGGCTGTCTTTCAAAGAAACTGGAATTAAATGGCCAGCGACGTCGGCGATTTATGACCAATTCTTTCCTGCTAATCGCCTCCCAACCTTTGACTACCGGGAGGAGGTTTTTATGAGGGAAGCCGAAATCAACAGGGAGGGAGACAACACATACAAGCTGGCACTCATATATCTGATCTATGGTGTGTTCTTCCACACAGGAATCAAGAAAAACAAGCCGCTGGATGTGAAATACATCCACGCGCTCACAACATGGCCGACTTCATGCACTACCCGTGGGGCCGGGATGTGTACACGTTTATGGTGGAACGCATGTACACCATGTGGGATCAGATTCGTGAGAAAAAGAAAGACGGTGTGAAGATGCCTGTGCTACATATCTACGGGTTCCATCCAGCGCTCCAATGCTGGTTGTACGAGGTGGCACCAGAACTCCCGGCCTAATGGATGAGCAAGTCGACCGAGTGGGACCAGGTATGGCCACGAATGGGAAGGTGGAGTGTTAGCCATACTCCGTGTTTCAGGGACATAGAAGAGGTGTTTAGCGACAAAGGCAGTCTACTCTATGTAAGTTAGAAATATCCATTGAAGTACTGGTGTATTATTAACATATTAAATTTTATGAGGCATGTTTTGTGTGGTATGAGCTGCTGCAGATGAGTCAAACAACTGATTATGTGAATTCGTGATGAACTCTATATCAGGTGAGGATGCAGCCAAGCGAGTTTGAGCATGAATGGTGGGAGAAGATGGGGTTGGATACTGCTGTGTTTGATTTAGAACAAGAAGCCAGTGCAGGGACGGCAGGAGAGAGGCCAAAGATTCAACGCAGGCTAAGCTTTGCCGGGGTCAACAGCATGCAAGGGGGCAGCAATGCAGGGAGTCCGTGTATTGACGAGTACAGGAACCCTCCCTTGGCAAATTATAGTGTAAGAATAGTTGGTAGAGTATTTATACAAGTAAGTGACAGTGGTAATGCATACAAATTGAGATGCCAACTGATGCTATATTTTATGGAACAGGGTGAAACTGTTTTTGAGAGGTTTGCTGTGGAGCAGCTTAATCAGATGTCGGTGGCGCTTGCATACTTAGTAAGTGAGGTTCAACGACAAAGACATACTGAAGAACAGAAGATGGACAGGGGAAAACAGGGGGACGCTCATTTCTGCAAGGAGTTTTACACGACGCTGGCTCAGCTTGACAAGAAAGATAAGGGGAAGGGGAAGGTTTCCGAGCACTCGCCCGATAGCTGGACCGAAATTCTAATGAGGGACACAACATCAGCAGGTGGGGAAGATTCGTTCATGCTGCGCAATAATTACACCACCGAGATCCCTCCAAGTGCAACGGCTGTCAAAAATGGATCATTAATGGCGGATGCACGCCGCGAATCTTCCGCTTTCAGGCCGTACCACCCTGCGCCTGGTCTGTTCATAGGAAAGAGGCCAGCCCCTGAAGCATCAGGGAGTGTTAGGAAGGTGGGCCGATACGTTCCTGCATCGCCCCTTGCATTTGAGCCACTGCGCTTGAGGGAATCTGGCCAAGACGAGCTAGAGTTTCAGGAGTGGTACGCCTTTGCTAGCATCGGCGAAAAGTAAGTGATTTACATATAGTAATAGTTCAGACTATGGGATGAACCAAATGAATTTAATGTATGATTAATATCTGAATGTATTGCAGCGGTGACCAGCTGACTACTCTAATGCGTGACGAGAGGGAGATTAAAGCATGGAGATTCCACAACTTCCTCGATGAATCCCGGTGGCTAACAAATTTTGTAAGAATTTATAGAGAGTGTACACAGGAATATTTGGCATGCAGAATAGTTTTCAACATTACTGGAAATTGTTCACTAAATATACTTTGTTTTATACTAAAGGAATGCAAGCTGGTCCTGAACATGATGATGTACAAGGCGTTGATGGAGCCAGACCAATTCCGCCCCTGTTTCACAGTACTGGATAACCAAGCATGGGTAAGTAAAGTATGCAATAAAGTAGCAAGTTTGGAAGCTGTAGACTTTAAGATTGTGTTTGGGGTATTGAAAATAATTATGGTATCGTCAATTTTGCACTAGGGGATGATCAAGGACACGCGGGGAAGATTCGTACACACCGACCTCTTACCATATGTGACTGGGGATCTACCGGCAGAGAGGCCCGTGCCATGGAGTTTTGCCGACTACGTTGTCGGTATTGCAAACTTGGCAAACAAGCATTGGGTCGCATACTGGATAGACTTCGCCATGGAGACAATATGGGTGTACGATTCGATGTGCATCACGGCGGAAGGCTGGCAGGCTGTGCAGGAGCAGTTCCAGGAACTTAGTGAAGCCGTGCCTGAGCTAATAATTGCTGATAGTGTCTTCGACATGCAAGGCCGCGTGTTGCATAAGCGGCATTCATGGGATGTGAAGTGGTATCCAGCTTGTCCGCAACAAACCAATTATCATGACTGCTGCGTAATGGCGCTAAAGTTTATGGAGTGCCTTGTTGCTGCCAAGTCAGTGGTGGACATAAATCCGTGGTCATGTGGAGAGTACCGGCGAACTTGGGTGATCGATGCGTGGAAGTTGAAGCTGGAGGCACAGCTGAACAACATTGGAAACCCGGAGGCATGTAAAGAACCAAACAACCAAGCTAATTGAAGGGAGTGAAGATTCGTTTGAACGAACTCGGTAAAAATGTAAAATTGTCGACTTTCTCAGTTCGTAGGTATCTTGATGTTGGAAAAAACTATGAAGTATGATGATGTTTGGTAGAAGGTGGGACCGCTGAAGCCTGGTTTTTGTAAGATTTTGCTGCATAAGTTATCTCCTCCTTCGTAGAAGTAGTCATCTATGTATGTGGACAATAACTACGATGATGAATGTGTAATGCCTTGTTCCAAAGGTGGCAATGAATATGAATGTAATTTGCCTCCCATAGGCGGCCTATGAACATCTGAAATGGAGTTCTCCTACACTGCAATTTTGAGTACGTAGAAATCGAAAATAAAATTAAAGCCGCTGAGCTGAGGAAAAGTCAACTTTGTACTCACACAAAAGCTTCAATGTTGATACTTTTTAAAGATTTTTGTTAAGTTAAATGTAAATATTGGATACAAGAGAAATGAACGATGGAGCAGGAGAAAGAAGAAGCAGGATTTTAGGTTAAAATTACAACTACACTAGAAATCTCTATCTTTATTAATTTGCCTTGTAAGAGCTAAAGGTCATGCTATATTATTAATTGCTGCATTCTGTATGAATCAATTTCCGGCCTAGATTGAGCTAAGTATTACTGGATAAAACCACTCCTTGCATGTACTGGCTTGTTTATTCAATTTGTGATCAGATTACACTTGTCATTACAAGTTAGCTTCCCCAGGAACGAAAAGGAAATGTCAAGTGGGCTAAAAGAAAAAAATTACGTAAATGACTTGAAAAAGGATAAGTGTACACTTACAATTACGTGGATGATTAAAGCTGAGGATGTGGGGGGAAAATTCAAAATGGGTGGGAAAAAGGTAAAAAAAAAAAAAGTCACTGCAAAATGTGCACAGGGTGCAGGTTCGCTTTCTACTTTTTGAAGCCTCTTTTCTGAATTTGTGGAATTCTTGTCCTTCCCACAACGAGTTTGACCACTTAACTTTATAGCCACCAAATAAAATTAAAGTATGGAGACTATCAAACCAGCATTCTTTTAAGCATCCTCAACCAGTCCATTTGAAAGGAATGGATGCCAACGAGTTGCGGGGAGGGCCACAAAACTACCGACGCATTGCATTTATCATGCTTGGATGTCCAATAATATATGAAGCTCTCGCCGGCAGAGTTCCGTGCAAGGGAATAACGGAGTTCGTGGGGGAGAGCGGGACAGGGAAAACACAAATAGCCATGCAGTTATTGCTAACCGCACAGCTACCAAAGGCTGCAGGTGGGATGAACGGAAGCTCGATGTACTTGCACACACAAGCTCCATTTCCATTTCAGCGGCTACAGCAGATGGCGTCCAGTATGCAAGGCATCCCGTGCAACGCGTTGGATAGGGTATTCGTACGGGCAATTGATTCAGCCGATGCCCTGGTCGACCTCCTCGTGCGACTCGACGTTGTCGTCGAAAGAGACAACATTAAGATGGTAGTAATCGACTCTATCGCATCATTGTTCCGTGGTCATTTCTCAACCAACACGTAGCAACAGCTGGATGAGCGCAACAAAATAATGTACAAGATTAGGGCTGTATTGGACTCCATTTCACTAAAACATGGAGTGGCAGTGGTGGTCACAAACCAGGTGGTTGATGTTGTGGAGGATCAACCAATGAGTCACATGCCACAGCCGATCTCAGTAATTTCTTCAGGAAGAAGAGTGCGAGCAGCACTCGGCCTAATATGGGGGACGTGCGTGAGAACAAGGATTTTTCTTACAAAGGATGTTGTCATTGATAATGACACAGACAGTAACAGCTGCCTTCGAACCATGAGGAAGCTATCCGTAGCATTCTCCCCGTATGCACCCAGGGCAGAGTTGGCGTTTTACATATCGACTTCCGGAGTTATGGCCTGTCGGCCTTAGAGCAAAAGGCCAACCCAGATCTTAACAGTTTTATTTGCATTTTATTAGTTGAAAGTAGCGCTAGAAAAAATATAGTCTTGGCAAAAAATGTATTGGGTAACGAAGCAAGAGAATAGTGAAATATTAACTCAGTACAATCCAAAGTATGTCAATCCAATTATAAAAACTATAGTGTCAACAGAGGTAATTTTACAAAAAATGAGTCAGGGGGAAGGCTTACGGCTGAGAAGATGGCCACGAACCTGAGGCATCCTTTAACCAACCAGCGCTGTGAGGGGGGTAAGCGTTCGCACTGCAACGAACCTCCTCAATCATCTCAAACGGCACGCGGTGCGGCAGAGTAGGGCTGACATCAACAGCATTTTTTCGTACTTCGGGGTTACCTGTCAACGCCAATCCAATTTCAGAATCATTTCAACGCTTACAAAGATACCTTAACGACAAAATTTTATAAACACCTAATAATTGAATCGAACCTATACACAAATATTACCTTTAAGTTTCTTCCCTACCATGAAAGATTTCCACTCACGGGCACTAATGAAGCCTTTGTCTTTGATAACGTTAGGATCGCTGAACCAGGGAAAATTCACCTCGTTGCTGTTAAATTCGTTACGGACCTTACGTTTTTGCTTTGACTGTGGTAGACCGACAACATCGAATACTGCCCTCCTCATTTTGTCAATTTGTTCAATAATTAATGACTGTCCTGATTCACTATCGACACAAGTAGACGCCATCTCATACACATGCCTCATAACAGTCTGCACAAACAACATAAAAGGCAGCGTAGACCGGATCTCCAACCCTCTTCGCTCCACAACGCATGCATCCTTTGCATTTTTGGTCCATTGCTTCAATATTTGGGACTCTGGGATAGTGAAATGATTTATGAAGCCATATACTTTCAGAATATGCCGGCACAGAATTCCCTCTGACTCCCACTTTCTACATGAGCACGTGGAAAAATAAGACTTAGTGTTGAACGTCACAGTCCTCGTCCTGCCCTTCATACTGTTTGTCATAGTGAATTCGAGGTTGTCATCACCGAGGTCACGCGTATTGTGAGGAAGAACAACACAAAACGTTTTTGTGGCTTCAGCCTCAAACTTCTTATACACCTTGCGTGTGTATACGGATGCTGCCTGCACAAACAGTTGGTTCTGGCTCACAAGCTGACCTGACATCCATATGCCTAATGTGTCCTCCTCCATTTCCTTTCTACGCCAACTCTTCTTCATTTCTTCATAGTTATTAACAAACTGAAACAGATTGAAACTGCACTTTTGCACACTCTTGACAACACGATTCGTACCTTCACTTCGGGACGTCGCCAGCAGCCCCGCTGTAAATATGCCTCAAGTGAAAACAGACGCCCAACATCAACGAAGATTGTACATATTGGTAAACCAAGGAGCCGTCTTGCTGGTCGTATAACCCATAATCTCCTTCCACACTTCATCAAACTTACCTTCTGTCTCCACATCATTCATGCATCTATACCAAAGCTTCTTGAATGCAGGTTTGCCATTAAGCGACCCAAACTTTTTGACAGCATTTCGATTGATATGCCATTGACATAAACGGTGTTTTGCATTGGGAAATGTGGTCTCAATTGCCTTCATCATCGCCATACATTGATCACTGAAGATTACCTTAGGCTCTACTCCATTCATGGACTTCAAAAACTCCTTGAACAGCCACTGAAAAGAACTGGTGGTCTCATCGGACAAGAAACCCATGCCGAATAAAATGGTGAATGTGTGGTGGTTAATACCCACAAACGGAGCACATATCAAGTTGTACATGTTTGTGCGGTATGTAGTATCCAGGGATAAAACATCCCCAAATGCTCGGTAATCTTCAACAGATCTCATATCACGAAAGAATAAGTTAACTAGACGACCATCTTCATCGGTTTCAGCATTCCAATAGTAAAATGGTTCTTCGTTAGCTTTATCACGAAAATATTGCATCACTCTGCTAGAATCAGAATTTTGCAGCAACGACTTCTTCCTCTGCCTCGCAAAGTGATCATAGGCATCTTGGCGGATAAACCAAGGTTTTGAGGGCCACCAGCCTGCTTCTCCAAGAATCCTACTGCACCACTGACGCCTATGCCGGATGCCTGCAATGCTTCCAGAATAAGCGCATTGGCTGTTGATAGATTTCTAGATGACCGCAGCATATATGTCATCTCAGATGCTACCAAACCATGGTTGTGATCGGTTAAAAAATGCTCACACGCCACGGCGAGCCCAATGACCATGAAACTCTAAGCTTTGCCTTGCAGCCAGTCCTAATCAGTATTTTCTTGTAGGCAGGAACTGCCTCCTTCTGTCGTTTTGTATCAGGTTGTCCGGCACAACAACACATGAACTCTTTCCACTTGATCGTATCACTTCTGCCGACATAACGCTGCTCACCCTTACGAACACCAAAACCTTTTAAGCGACCATATTCACAGTAAAGTAAATAGGCTTCATCCAGATCATGCACATTTGCACCTATAGAAAGACGCTTCTCCACTTCCCGCAAAAGAATAGTGTCCGCCTCACTCAGTGAACCATCATCATCCAAGTTGGTGTTATTCGGGACGGGATTTTCACCGACAACACCAGTAGACAACTCATTCGAAGCCGGAACGACAGGCTCCTCCACTGAAATCTCATTATTATGAGCCAGTACGTTCCTGTCACAGTCATCATGAGCCCCTGTTCCTCCACTGCCAATTTCTCCATCTCCATTACATCCAAGTCCCTCCAAATCAACAGCTAGACCTCCATCATTATCATCCCCATCTTCCGAATCACTGGCAGTTAATCCATCCATTTCATCACCGTTGCTATTGTTGTCGATCCCATCACCACTAATTTTATTGTACATTTCATCTTCACTTGGATCCTCATTGCCCAAGGAATTAATTGCTTCCAGACCCAAATCAGAATTAAGGTCGAAATCCATTACCGTGACGAATATCTGCAACAAATGTCACAACAAAATTCAACATTGCACATACAAAGTCAAATACAAACTTGTTGTGAGATTTAAAGACCATAACATACGTAACTGTTACATCAACTTCAACTGAAATTCGACAAAGTAAACCGCCTATTTCACAATTAACAGACGCATTATACACCTTATGATTAAACATACAGGGCAGTTTAATAATTCTATTAAAAAAAATTAATGTATAATGTTATCAATCAAAATTAACACCTACTATACTATGTATATAAACAGACAATGAAATTATACAATGAGCGCACATGCAAATACTTGTCACTCTCAATATTTGCCTACAATATACGGCACTTTCTCCGCATAGCGTATACAACTAGGGCACAGACATGGACCTTCATTTAAGAAATTAGTAGCATGCAATTATTAAACCATCCTCAGTTTTCGTATCAGAAAATTCCTTCATATCAATGGGAATTGGGGCCAACAGATGAAAAAAATTCGGCATCAAAATTAAAATCTACTTTATGGATACTTACTTCCACAAAGATAATTAAACTGCAAAGGTATATGATCCCAAAGTACTATAAAAAATTACTCGATTACACTAACCGGATTCAATGAGAGTCGTAGTCGATTGCCTCAAGAAGAAATCAGTGCCGGACTCAATTAATCAAATAAATTTCTGCAGCTCCGGCCTCCCGATTTTTATGTAGCATACACATAAATTTTAGCTCTAGAATCCTTCAGTAATAACCCGCGATATCCAAAAGCTATTCGAGCTCAACAGCATTCGAAAAGTAATCAATGATCAGATTTTCTTGATTAATCGGTGTTAGGGCGCCAAATCGATAGACTGTAAAACTTTTTTGTATTTAAGGAGCTGGGGGAAGAAGCTAAATTCAAACCAGAAGCTGGGGAAGACGATACAAGTTGGGCATTTGTTACGGTAGGACCCACAATACAGTAGAAGAAGTAAATGTGTTGTGACTTTTACTTGCCACGTCGCAGTGTTACCCAACCAGGGTTCAACATATAAATTAATATAATGGATAAAAAAAATGGAAAATAAAATTATTCTAATTTGCAGCTATTTCCACGTGTACTCCATCCAGGTGTGTGTTTCATAAAAAGGGTGTGTAGCTACTTTTTTCCCGTGTTGGTAGCAGAGTGGCCGGTGGAGGGAGGAAACTTAATCAATTTGAGAGATTTCTCTCCTTCCATATCAAATTGGTTGAGGGCTCTTCTTAAATTTTATTAATTGAGGTGAGAATTTAAAAAAAATGAATTTTGTTAGTTTCCTAAAAGAATAGAATTTTGGTTGAATCTGCAAACACGATTTCAATGTCTGCAATCTTAAGCGTTAGAGGGGCTTTACATTTCAGGATTGTGTGGAGGCTATAATGATTAAATTATTTCAACTATTTATTAGAATTTTTATCTAGGACTATAAGGTTGGTTATAAGGGTATAATAATATATATATAATTTATTATTATTATTATTTTAAATATGAGCTATATTGAAAAGAATGGGGGTTAGGTTTAAAATTACCCTATTAAATACTAAAACTATGACTAAATTGATATTTTTAAGTCGCAATTGTTTGGACTTGATACTAATTTGGGGGTTATATTTAGCTTTTTCATAAGTTTGGCAAACTTTTTTTTTTTGATAGAAAACCTTGGAGATGGCGTCAATGGCGGCGACATGTCGTTTAACCGTTAAATGCTTCGAGTCCAGGTCTGTCAGCCCTCGTTCCTCCTCTCTTCTCCCACAGCTTCACGTAGTGTCTGCTGCTTGCTATAGGAACAGCGGCAGCAGCAACTCTTTGCGCTCTCGAACCACGTCAAGAAATGGCGGGCCCCTCAGCATTCGGGCCATGTGCTCTGATTCATCCGGACCCGGGCCCCAATTAGAAGACACTATCAAGAACACCATTGCTCAGAAGCCAGTCGTAGTTTACTCCAAAACTTGGTGCTCGTGAGTGCTTCCTTCATTTTGTGATGATATTATTATGTAATTACTGCGCTAATTTCTGCCTAAATCATTTCGGATTTGAATTGTTCTGTTTTATTTTATTCATTTTTGGGAAATATTCCGGTGCTAGATACTCTTCGGAGGTGAAATCTTTGTTCAAGGGCCTTGGTGTGGAGCCATTTGTTATTGAATTGGACCAATTAGGTATGATTTAAGCTGGCCAGTTTCTTGTATTTAGAGTGGCTTCATGTGTTATGAATTTAATGTGATTGTGAGTTAGAATTTTATATTTTGTCCATTGTTTGTTCTGGTTTTAGGATCAACTGTGGAATTTTGAGAAATCTTTGCAACCGACCACTTTATATTTCAAATAGCTACTAAAACTTATTGTAAACGTTTGTATATGTTTTGCATTACTTATGAAGCCCTTTATTGTGCTTCTGGTCTGGTCTATCCTTTTCCTCCTCGGCCAATTAGGAAACTTTTTTGTTGAGTTCATAGAGGTTATGCCTTGTAACTATTCTCCTTTGGCATGTTAAATTAGTTTGGCAACCTGTTGCAATATGATATTCTGATCTAGATTTTGCTTCATCACTTAGTTATAATGAGATTTGGACTTACTGAAAGACTTCCATAGAAACATTGCTATGACATCTCGTTCATTGGAAAACGTGGAATATTGGATAATTATTGGTGTGTCTTATTTTCCATTCATATCTGTTATTTTTTGACAACCTGCTCCAATTCAGTTATACTTTCCGAAGTACTTTTAATTCAATCGAACATGCCTCTTTACCCCCTTCTGCTAGTAGGATTGGTAATTAGGTCTTGAAGCATAGGTGGAACTGCTAGGTGAATTTGAGGATCAAGTCGCAGTATTTCTTGAAATATTGGTGCGATTTTGCTGGTGTTGGATTATTGATGATTTTCCTAGTATGAAATAAATCTTTTTTGTAGAGCATAAATATGCTAATAGCCTCTTCTCGTGTTTTTTAGTTTGCATACAATATCACCCTCCAAATGTGTATAGCCTGTAGACCTCTGATAAATGTACATTATCCAATAGTTGATTGGATCTATCAAGGTAGTGATTAACCGGATCTCGCATTTGCAAGTTCCTGAGTTCTCTTGCTTGCAATATCATGTACATCGCAATTTCATAAAATTTTAAATAAACGATATATGTTGGTTTTCTATTGGTTTCTTATGAAAATTGTTTGGATAGTCCTTATTTAAATCCTTGATCCTCTGGTATCGTCTCTTCAAGAAAGGACAATATTTGGGACTTAAAAAACTTTGGAGTAGGATTATTGGTTTGATCTAATTCGAACATGATTTTCTCTTCAAAAAGGTACGGGTACTTTTTTTATATCTAAAACCTTGCTTTCAAATTCAAGTTAGACAGGTCAACTTAATGTGACTTTTTATGGAGGAAGCAACTCTTTGATATTCTCTAAGATCTGGTTGTCGTTTAATAATGTTTGTCCAAGGACTTGGCATCTTGATGTCAAAATTGAACACCATTATCTGATAGGCTTATGATGAATATGTTGAATTTTCTCAAACATTAGCGGATTCTCTTGAATCCAATGGACATTGGTAGGGGGAAAATCTTTTTGGCATCCGCAGCTTGGCCCATTCTTAATTTCTTTCAGTTTGTTCTTGTTCTTCATATTTAACACCCGGAAGTTGCTCTTAAGTTTCTAAGATATATTATTAGTTTGGTGCATTAATGCATAGTCTTAATAGTTCATATATAGTTCACATGTGAGGTCAACCTTCATGCACCCCTTGTTCACTCCCTGCTTATGTTTGACATTTTTGGCATTCTTCACGATACTGTAAGCTGAAGAAGAACTGGACCTCATTGCGGTTGTCTCTATGTAGAGTAGGAGCCTTCCCAAGCCAAAGCAAGTCATATATCTTGCAGCCTGTGGCTTGCCTACTTTTTAGAACTGTAGGAATTCAAGTTTGGAAGCTCCAGCCAAAGATTTATTATATTGTTACTGTTAATTACTTTGTGAATGATGGGACCTTCTGACTCCATAGTGCCAACAACATTATTTTGTATATATTGCTGCACCTACTCTTAGTCTTTTACTATAACATTAGATGATACTTCATTTGGGGCAGGATTGATTTTTAGCTAAAGCTTTATATGATACGTCATCTCCATGCAATGGCTATGTACGTGTTTATTTTATTCATTTTCTTGGTGTCTGCATGAAAGAAGGATGAGTTGTTACATGTATTGAGTAGCTAGTTCTGCCAAAGGATAATATTAGCATCAGAAATATCTGTTTTATCATAGTTTATGTATTGGAGGATGAATTTGACCTTGCAGAAGCCTTGAAGAATGAGAAAGAAAGTTGATTTTATATAAAATAGACCTTTGAATAAATAGATCCTGACGGCTGAAACCATCCTTAAGCTTTCAAATCGACTTTATTTTTGTTTGTTTAAAGTGTCCACTTTAAAGCATTAGTGATCTGCTTCTGCAGCCCTGCTTTAGGCATAATATTTAAAAAAATATCAATATCATGGGAAAGGTGTGCAAACTTAATTTGGCCTAATTTGTATTGTTCCTTGTTCCAATTTACAGGCGCTCAAGGATCACAAGTGCAGAAGACTCTTGAAAAACTCACAGGACAACATACAGTTCCCAATGTTTTCATAGGTGAGAAACCATTAGAAAGTGCAGTTTAATGATCAAGTATTGACCATTAGCCGTCTTCAGTAA
This sequence comes from Schizonepeta tenuifolia, assembly GCA_029490685.1. Lineage (NCBI taxonomy): Eukaryota > Viridiplantae > Streptophyta > Magnoliopsida > Lamiales > Lamiaceae > Schizonepeta > Schizonepeta tenuifolia. Next base: position 76,574,565 of record CM055957.1, on the reverse strand, counting down.
ATAACCATAAGCAAGCCATGGCTTGATCGATATTAAACATTTCATTGCAGTCATTAAAAATATTTTTTTTTTGTTATGCATCAATCAAGACTCAAATTAGCAACTCTAGAAAAAATATAATTATATATATATATAATTAGAAAATCTAGGCCCTTGGGGTCTAAAAGGAAATGTTACAACTGTAGTGGTCTCACTTCCTTCATGAGTCCCCTGTGCTGGGCAATATTTCCTTCATGAGTCCCCTGTATGACTATATTTACGCACGATATGAGTTGTTGCACTAAAAACATGACCTTTAGATTTTATGCAATCTACAGCACTGACTCGATTTTCTCGTTTGGGCCATGGCAAAGGATTTTTCCATTGATTAGGGAAAAATCTTGAGAAAATAAGGATGATAGTCAGTATTAATTTATGCAATGTGACTTTGGCCCAACCAGAAAGTTGATTGATGTTTGACATTGCACAAATTATAATTGTAATGTGACCAAAAATAAATACGTGTAGAAGTGTAATACCACTAACTTTTAATCACCACATCAGTGTAAAAATACACATCTAAAAAACAAATCTCATCAGAGCAAGTATTTTTTTCACTCATGATAGGTGTTTGTTTGAAGTTGCATTATCCTTTATTATTATTATTATCACTAAGCATTTACATCTACGACTCCATTTTAATTTTGATTTTTCATGACAGGGGGCAAGCATATTGGCGGTTGTTCAGGTATTCTTTAGAACAGCTTCTTTAAAAAAAAAAAGATGCAAATATTTGGTCTGTTAGTGAATTGCTATTTCTTGGCTCAAAATAGTCTTTACAAGTTGCTGAGGAAAATATGTTTTGTTTTCACATGTATAAAATGCTTTGTTTACTTATTTTATTCATTTTTTTCTTATATTCTCTTGCTAAATTTTCAACAAATTATTCTTAAAAATTAGATTAGAGTACAGGCAATTCCACCCCCAAGCCCGTCCTCAGTGCTGGTACAGTGTAGATGTCGTTAATCCATGCAGATATTTTGTTGCCACACATACCTTAATTGTGGAGAGACCAATTCGATCAGTTGATGTTAGAAAGATATGAAGAATATTACAGAATCAAAGGGCATTGAAAAAGTTGTTTTTCCTAAATTTTGTGTGGTGATGTTGCAGATACGATTAACCTATATCAGAAAGGGGAGCTGGAATCTTTGCTATCAGAAGCTGGTGCAACAAAGTAACTCTATTTCTCGAGTTCTTAGACATACAATGTTGGCATCTTTTTTTACTTTATGCACTGCCTTTTCGTTCTATTAATTGGAAGTGAATCTCATTTTTTACTTTATGCACTACTCTCTACTATCTTTATTTATAAATAAATATCTCTCATCCATCATGTCCTATAGAGAGAGATAGAGGCTCTTCTTAATTCTTATGTCTTATCTGTGTGATAGCATAGAACTACGAAGTGCGTTGTCAAAAATATAAAGTCATTCATGTGTGAGACGAGCAGTGAACAATTCCCAATTACAATCTCCGATCATATGTGTAGCCATTTGCATAATAGAAATGTTTTTGAGGCCACATTATGAAAATTAGCTTTTCAAGCTACTTGTTTTTAATAAAGTTATGGAGTTGCCATGTGTGTTATTATAGAGTCGGCCACAGCCATCGATCACAACTCCCACATGCTAAATATAAAAGCACAATGTGTTATCGAATCGTGTCAATCAGAATAAGAGAGAAATATTTATTGGGATATGGTGTTGATACTCCTCAGGGTGTTACACATTTTTGTTACTAAGTTCCAAACGTTTGGTTGGGCATATGGCCTCTCAATACTTTAAAAATGGTATAAATTGGTAGTTCGATAACTGTAATTTCAACAATTTTTTTTTTTCCTTTTTTCTTCTATGCGGCCTACAAAAATTAGTGACAATATGATATTTTGTTCAATAGCTTTTGAAAAATTAATAAGAGCAATCAAAGCTATTTCCAACACATCAAGATAATCATTTTCTGAAAAGGGCTTAGCTTCTGATTGGTAACCTACGTGGATGAGCGTAGTGGCGGTGTCAGTCAGATCTATTCTATCAAGTGCCAGAGTTCAACACGGAGGAGGACACACGCGCCTCTTCACCAACACTATAGTGAAACTCAATATCCTGAAGCTCGTTTTTCGTCGCCATCACCATGGCTGCTTAATCGTTGCTAATTGGATGGGGTCTATAGAATTTTTTTTCGTAAAACAAGTGAAAAGTAGTTAATTTTGGAATGGTCTTTAAAACTCTGTTAGCAATTGGATCAATTTGTACCATTATTTAACGTTGAAGGGATTGGATGTTCAAAACCAAATGTTAGTGACCTAGTAGCAAAATGTGTAACACCTGAGAGGGTATCAACACGTTATCCCATATTTATTTGTTAGTTAAATCTATTATTGGATTTTGAGCTAGACACATTGTACTTGGAAAAGTATCGAGCTGAGGGCTACTCGATCGATGGTCCCGAAACGAGTTACTGGTGTATGGGGGGGGGGGGGGAAATACACCAGTTAGAATTTTAAAAATAAACTCTTGAAAATTACTTCAACCGAGTAAAAAGACTCAGTTGGAATCTCACAGCTGAGTAAGCAACCTCAGCTGGAAGAGTGGTGCGGTGCGGAATGTGGTGGAAATTATCAACTCATAAAACAACTCAAGTTTTTGTGCACGGTTGGTAAAAAACCAAAACAGTTGTGAATGTGCGGATGCAGATTGTATTCTGGTTAGTCAGCTAGTAGAGTATGCAAGAAATAACTGAATAAGGAAAAACATAAGCACACAGAGATTTAACGTGGTTCGGAGATAACCCTCCTACGTCCACGTGGAGTTGTGAGTCCACACAACTCTGTCCAAGTTCTTCTGGACAAACCACTCAGCTTACACGGGTTGAGCAACCGTTATGGATAAGTTTGCGGGTACTTATCAACCTTACAGTTTAGTTTACGGGTACTAAACGACCTAACTACTCAGTTGCAGGAAGAGTAGGATCCTAAACCTTTTCAGGTGAAAGAAAAATGTGTTTCCAACTAAAGGCTCGAACGATGTGAGCTATGATCTAACTCTCTACGAACTCTCACTAAATGATGTTCTCAAGGTTCGATCTAAAGACACAAAACTAACTAACTTTAGAACTCTCAACAAGTGATGTTCTAAGAGATTAACTTCAGTTCAGCTCGTGAAGAATATTGCTCTTTCTCTTGCTCTCTGGTTTCTTCTCGCGTGTGTGTCTTGTGTCATCTTCGAATGAATGAAGGCCTCTATTTATAGGAGGAGAGTATCAACTAGCCGTTGGAGGAGCTGTTGATCTCTGTTCTTTGAAAGCGATGGCTTGTCTCTGATCTCTGCAGACTTTCCCGATATGGCATCTGTGCTCTTCTGCTTTCCATCTGAGATAGCCTTGTGTTGGGCCAAATGGGGTAATGACTGAACGGTCAAACCCTCACGTGACTTCCTTTTTGAAATTCAAATCTTAACAACAGACTTCCAACAAGGGGTGGTCGGTTAAGACTTTCGATCTTCAACTAGCTTGATCTTCAGCCGATGTTCTATTTGACAACTAACAGTTGAACTCTCAGCTGACTTCGTGTTCAAGCTGTTGATCTTCTTGGTTGAGTTCTACAACTGATGTTCTGAACACTCAGTTGTCTTCCTTGTATCTGGTCAGTTGGGTTCTAACGCTCAGATGGCTTTCTTTCATCTGATGTTCTCTTCCCCTTTACTGCTTCTCATCTGATGAACGCTCAGTTGTTTTCCTTACAACTGATATTCTATCTCTTGAATGTGACTTCCCCCTTTTTGCATTATGATGAAGTGAACGCTCAGTTGTCTTTCTTACAACTGATGTTCTGTCCGAGTGATGCCTTGTTGCCATCTTCAGCTGGAGACCTGTAAAGATAAAATCTTGACAATGCTCAAACAGCGAGCCTATCTACTAACAGTAGGTTCTGGCAACATCTACTCGGTTGGGGTCAGTTGGTTTTGGAATTCATCAAAACTCTTACTAATAAATTTCTCAACAATTTCCCCCTTTTTGATGATGCCAAAACCACTTACAACTTTAAACCTCTACTGATCTAAACCTTACTAACTTATCTAAAATCTCAGCTGAAATTCTAGACAGTCTATAAGATAAAACATCAAAGGGTTAGCACAGTTATAACATGGTATTTAAAAGACTTTGCGATTCAGAGCTTGGACAATGAGGGATTGCTCATCAAGGTGAATCGAATATATACTTGAAGTTTTCATTACAACTGATGATTACACAGATATGCGCAAAAACCAAAAATTACAACAGTTGCTAGAAAACTAACTGAGCTAGAACTATAGCCCATACTTACTAAAGATCCTAACAAAGATTTCCCTCTTAGCAGGTGACTCCTTAGAAATGTCCACTCCATGCTCCTTGCAAACCTGCCTCGCCTCAGATGCGATCTTCGTACGGTTCGGGTTGCTAGAATCTGGGAGAAGAGGAGGCCGATAAGTAACCCTATTCGGAACTGGAACAGTGTTCAGGTCCAGGTTGGCGTCAATCATAGCCCGCCTGAACTGGCTGAACATGCCAGGATCCCTGAGTGCAACTCGGTCAGCGCTTCCTTGAACGCTTTCCTTGGGTCGTCGGTTGCGTAAACCTTCCTGTAGTAGAAGTCGTTCACGAACTCCTGCTTGAACAGCTCCCACTCTTCATTCCACTCGGTCGGCATCCACTTGTCAACATGCCTGAACCGACTCTCAACCTTGGACTTTGCAGGCAACCTTTGTTGCTTCAACCGAGCTTCCGTCTTTGATTGAATTTTGTTGATGCGGCGTCGGCTGCGGGAGGCAACGTTGCGGTCCAGGTTCTGTGACACCTTTTTCAACTCAACCTCGAACTGGTTCACCCTCCTCGCCTGGCTGGCGGCAAACTTCCTGATCCAGCTCGGGTTCATGTAGTCCTTCTCCTCTACATCCATAGCCTTGGCCGCTGCAATGCACTCTTCGGTTGTTATCCCGTCGAGTTCAGAATCCAGCTCGGCTGCGATCTCGGCTATGGAGCTGTAGGAAACTCCAATCTTCTCTGCCTGCTCCAAGTCTTTAGACATCTCAGCTCCACTGACTTCGGTTGACTTGGGAGCAGCAGACTTCCTCCTCCTCAGCTGAGATTTGGATGATTGAGCAGCTGGCACTCCTTGTTCTTGGGTCTCTTCTTCTTCCTGCGCCTCAACTTCCGTCTCCTTCTCTTCCCCCTTTTTGGCATCAGCAACAAGGCTTGCTACTGAACCGTCCAGAGAGTTGAGTTTATCCTCGGTTCGTTGAACATGGTTGAAGAGTTCATCGACCGCACACTCCAGCTCGATCTTCTTCGCCAGTTCGGAGTCCTGGCGCTCTTGTTCGGCCTTCTTCAAGACAGAGAGGTTGTCGTTGACCTCTGTCTGAAAGGCAACGAACTCAGCCCAACGCGACTCGAACCGGGACTCCCATTCAGCATCCTGCATCTGTTGGGACTTGGCCAGATTCGAATCGGCCAAAGATTTGAAGACGTTCACCTCCGACTTCAATCCCAACAGAGTGGACTTCAGCTCCGACATGTCCTGACTGGTGGAGGAGGAGAAATCATTCAGTTTGGTCTTTTGTTCGGCATTCTCCTCCACCAGTTGTTGGTACTTCGCTTCTTGTGCTGCCAACTCCCTCAGCTAGTCATCTTGTTGGTGCTGGAGGTTGGCGAGCAGTTCGGTCCTCAACTGGTTGACCCTCTCAGCTACCAGCTCGCAGATTTCTTCAGTTGATGGAACGTGCTGAGCAGCTGGAGGGGCTTGAGCGGACTGAGCTAGAGGCTCAGCTGTGAGCATGGCTTGTCTGTTCGCCAGGTACAGCTTCAGATCTTCCTCTTCTGCCTTCGCGGCGGCGGCTGCTGCATCGACATCCTCAAGAAAGTCAACTGATTTCGCCAACATGCTGTCAAGGAAGTCGACACACTCCTTTCCAGCTGCCTCCCTTGTGTCCGTCCCTTCAGCCAGACTCTGGTCCATCCGTCGAGTGAGCAGCGCAATCCGATTGTTGTACGCCACCTCCAAGTTGGAATAGTTGAAGTAGGCTCGGATGCGGGACTCATCGGACTTCAGCCTGTCCCAGCTCTGCACCCTGATCGTATCCTCCTTAACGTACCAGTGGCTGAAGATCAGGTGGAACTGGTACAATAGCTCGGTTCCCAGAGTGGCGAAGATGGACATGTTGCGAGCCTCAGGGAATAAGCCTAATAGCTTTTGAAAGCAGTAGGCCTAGGGATGGCAGTGGATCTTGGATCCGCTCCAGATCCGCAATACCAGATCCATTTTTTGGGATCTGGAACGAAAAATTTTGGATCCGACGGATATGGGACGGATCTGGGTTTATTTAATTTTTTTACCGCGGATCTGGTATTTCTATTTTCAGATCCGGATCCGTCCCAGATCCGATCCGCGGATCTTATATATATATTAATATTATATATATATATTATTATAATTATAAATTTTAATTAGTTTCATTTATTCATTGTTTACCTTTAACATTCATACTTATTCATAATTTTTTTTTTGTTGGCAAGGTGAATTGGGTGACACACATGCTTATTCCACAGTCAATGAGGATTATGATGAAGATGGAGAAGAACAGCTCGATATTATTGATATGGTAATTATTTTACATCAATCTTATACTTTTATTATTGAAATAAATTTGTGTTGCTTTGCTTATGGTCTTTCTTTCTTCATTTTTTTAGGACGTCGATGATGTTGAAAGCAGCTGTAATATGGACGACTTGTTCCCATATTCTCAAGATTGATTGATCGCATTCACTTATTTTTCTATTACATGTGACTTTAGAAATGTTTGTGTGATGTTTTGGTACTTATTATTGTATTGTTATGGACAACTTGGTGACTTGTTTTGGTACTTATTATTGTGTTGTTATGGACGACTTGATGACTTGTTTTGGTACTTATTATTGTGTTTGAGGTGATTTTGTTATTTTAAACTTTAATTTAAACAAAAGGACAGATCCGTGGATCGGATCCGCAGAACCGAAAATCCGATGGATATGGATCTGAATTATAAATTTTTAGATCCGATGGATCTGGGACGGATCTGGATCTCAACAAAAATAATGGATCTGGATCTGGAATTAACACGATCCGGTCCAGATCCGATCCGTTGCCATCCCTACGTAGGCCACCCTGCCTTCATGCTCCTGAGCAACTGCCTGCAGATCCTCCGCTTCGTTAATTGGGGAGGGGGTAAGATTGTATGGCTCAGGTTCAAGAGGTTCATCGATGTTGGCCAAAGAGTCGGTCGCAACATCGGCATCGAGCTGAGAGCTCGGAATTTGGGATTCGGTCGGGAGAGTGGGTTCAGAGGTTTCCTCAACATCGGCCAAAGGATCGGTCTCGATGTTGGCATCGAGCAGAGTGCTCGGAATATCTGGCTCTGGTTGGGTAGAAAGAGCAAGAGGCTCTGGGGGTGGTACGGCATTGTCTCCTGCCGTGGGGGAGGTGGTAACAATTTCAACGTCCTCAGACGAGGAGGATGCATCCGACGTCTCCATGCCCTCAACCTCATCAGCTCCGGGGGCTCGAGGGACGATCTCGAATGACGCGGCCTCAGCTGAGCGGCTGGATTCGGAACGCTCCTCAGCAGGTGTTGACTCAACCGGTGCTCCTTCCTCGGCTGGAGCTTGCTCCTCAGCTGGAACCTCAACTGGCTCATCAGCTGACTCATCAGCTGGAACATCAGTTGGCTCAGCAGCTGGCACCTCAGCTGCCTTCTTGGTCGACTTCTTGAACCGTACCCTTAACTTTTTCTGGGCAGGTTCTTCAGCTGACTCCTTTTCCGCCTCAGCTCGGCGGCGTGAAACTTTGGATTTGGCGGGGCAAGCAGCGGCTTGTTCCCCCTCAGCTATTGACTCAGCTGGCTTTCCTGACTCCCTCTTGTCCTTAGGAGTGTAGACACTCCTAAGCACCTCCTGTGCTTTCTTGGCTGTCGGGAATAACAACAGCTTCTTCAGCGACGTCTCCTCGCAGTCAGCCCAGACCATGTTGCGGTCCTTCTTTGCGAGCAAGATGAGGGCGGAAATCTTACAGCCGAAGTTGAGTATCCCCTTCACACTCAGCAGCTTCTCTCCGGACTCGGTTGTAATCTCGGAGATCTTCGACTTCTCCACCATCAACTGGTTCAGGAAATATTGGAACCAGTTGATTTGGTGTTGGTGCTCCAGTGCCACCAGCTGCTTCAGTTTGGGTCGGCTGATGTCCCCAAACGCGCCACTGTAACCGAACACCACTTTCAACACTGCATCGAACAGCAGGCGATGTTCCGGCTTCAGCTTTGTCCGTTGCATGTTGCTCCTCAGCCTCTCCGGCTCGATCAGAGCATCTTGCAGAAACTCATCCGCCTGCTCGTCGGTAATATTCTCCAGCAACTCGGTGGCAGTGTGGTTGATGGGAATGATGTATCGGAGGACATCGGACACGTCGATGGGGAAGGTGACACGACGTATCATCCTGGCCGGAACATCTCTTTGTCGGCAGGACACCTCCATAGATACTCCCTCTGCACAGTCAAGGGGGCACTTGAGGTTGACGTAGAATTCTCCGACTTGGCGTCTGAGCAAGTGGGAGGGGAAGAGTTTGGCCCATTCGAGGAGGTCATTCTCCTTGAGTGTGTTTGCAAGCGGGGCCAAGACCGGCGACTCCAGTTCCTCATCGGAGAGGATTTGCTCGAAGTGAATCTTCGATACTAGCATATCGAACGATTCTTCATATGTGGTAGGGATGAGGGATGGTCCAGACGATGCCATTCTCTTACTTTTGGGTGCCATTAATGATCACTGCAAAGAAATATATATAGAAGAAAGGAAAGACAATCTTTTGCAGAAAATGGGTTAGGCAGAAACTGGGAAGACGATGAACAGGTAATTAAGATATGCACGAATGAGGAAAGTAGGAGATATCTTCCTGATTTTTCGCCTTATATAGGTTTTGACTCGGATGAAATCGACGGCTGGGGTTAAATGGCCCGAATCCATCAACGGCTGAGATCACGCGACTGTTGACTATCTTTGACTTGACGTTTTGATCCGAGTTCCAATCAGCGTGTGAGAAGGTGTACAGTTTATCTTGTCAGTCCAGTCGCACTATAAAGTAGGCTATGGATGTTCAGCCGTACTTTACATTTAATGCGACATGATGGCTATTTTTAATGTAACTGACTAGTTCAGGAATGTTTGAATTTATTTCAAACATTCTCATTTAAGAACATATCACCTTCAGCCATAAATGTTACCTGCCAGCTGATGTCGAAATCAGCTGAGTTCCCATGTTGCAGCATACCATCAGCTGACTCGAGTTCGTCTGTTCAGCTGACGTCTGATGTCATCAGTTGGCGATCCGCATCTGAAATTCCCCCTTCATCTGAGCTTCCCCCTCATATGGATATCTATCTCTTTTCCCCAGTTGACTCCTCATCTGGTGGATCCAACAGTCCAAGGAGGTCACAAAGCATCTTGAACCGTGCTTCAGCTAAAGGTTTGGTGAAGATATCAGCTCTCTGAATATCAGTTGGAATTTTTTCCATGGACACATCCTTCTTCTCAATGTGATCTCGGATAAAATAATGACGGATATCGATATGCTTTGTCCGAGAGTGGTGAACATGATTCAAAGAGATAGCTATGGCACTCGAGCTATCACAATGAATGGGAACCTGTCCAGTTCTGACTTCATAATCTCTCAGCTGTTGCTTGAGCCACAACACTTGCATGCAACAGCTTCCGGCAGCCATATACTCTGATTCGGTTGTAGAAGTGGCGACACATGCTTGTTTCTTTGAGAACCACGAAACCAGCTTGCTTCCCATGAACTGACAGTGTCCAGATATGGACTTCCTGTGCAACTGATCTCCTGCTAGATCTGCATCTGAGTATCCAGTCAGTTGGATATTGTCGTCAGTTGGATACCACAATCCAACATTAATAGTTCCCTTCAGGTACTTGATGATATTCTTTGCTGCCAACATGTGTGCTTCCCTCGGTTGAACTTGGAACCGGGCACACACTCCAACTGCGTATGATATGTCTGGCCGGCTGGCAGTTAGGTATAGCAAAGAACCGATGATCCCTCTATACTTACTGGCATCCACTAGCTTTCCTTCAGTTCCAGGTTCAATCTTCCAGTTAGTATTCATTGGGATCCTCGTGATCTTACTTGTCTGCAATCCAAACTTGGTGATGAGCTCCTTTGTATACTTGGATTGATTGATGAAAATCCCTTCTGGCGACTGCTTCACTTGTAATCCAAGGAAATAATTCATCTCGCCCATCATTGACATCTCGCCCATCATTGACATCTCGAACTTCTCCTTCATGAGGTTTGAAAATTTTTCACACAGTTCCTCTGACTTGGAACCGAATATGATGTCATCCACGTAGATTTGCACCACAAGAATGTCATCTCCACCTTTGATGGTGAACAGGGTTTTGTCAACTGAACCTCGTTTGAAACCCGAGTTCAGAAGAAAACCACCAAGAGTGTCATACCAAGCTCTTGGCGCTTGCTTTAGTCCATAGATAGCCTTCTTCAACTTGTACACTCTTCCATCTCCAGTCTCAAAACCAGGAGGCTGTTCAACATATACATCTTCCTTGATATCTCCATTGAGGAATGAACACTTCACATCCATCTGATACACCTTGAACTTGTGATGTGCGGCATAAGCTAGAAAGATTCGGATGGCTTCCAGCCTTACAACCAGCGCGAAGGAGTCCTCGAAATCAATTCCTTCTTGTTGGCAATATCCTTGAGCTACCAACCTTGCCTTATTCCTCACTATGAATCCTATGGCGTCTCTCTTGTTTTTGAAGATCCACTTCAATCCAATCACCTTGACACCATTTGGTCTTTCTACCAACTCCCATACACAGTTGTGTAGAAACTCATTCAGTTCTTCTTGCATGGTTGTTGTCCAGTGAACACAGTTGAGAGCTTCCACAACGTTCTTTGGTTCTGGCACATCAGCTACAAAGCAAGAAATCATGGCAACATCTCCAGCTTGCTCGAATTCCTCTAGAACTGCCAACTCCTCAGCATATTGGGCATAAGTGTTGGAATCTTCCTCGGTTGAATCCTGAGTCGCAACTCTGCTTCTTGTACGAACACCTTCGGTTGGATCTCCGATGATGTTGTCAGTGGAATGAACTTCATACCATCTTCGGTTGTGTCTTCCTTCTTCTTCCACCTGTGGTTGTTCCGTGATCTGAGTTGGAGTCTTCAGAGCTGGTGATTGATCAGCTGTTGAGTCTGGATCCTCAACATTGACATTATTTTGAACCGGACTTGGTTGAGCTTCGGATGCTGATGCAGTTGGAGGGGCATCAGCTGGAGTTCCCCCTTGAGATGAGCTGGGGTCCTCGCATTCATCTTCAGAGGAGTATGGATTCTCATCCTCGGTTGCTTATACCAGTGGTTCAACTAGATTCTTTTCCCTTAGAGCTTGTGATCTGGTGAGAACAGGTGGAACTTGTGGATTGCCCTGTTGTCCTTTAGCCTGTTCCCTGCACTCAAAAGTAGATTCATCAAAACTAACATGAGGTGTTATCTCCACAACACGAGAGCTATTGTTGAAGACTCTATAAGCCTTGATCCGAGCGGCATATCCGAGAAATATGCCTTTCGAAGCTTTGACATCAAAAGTTTTCAATAGAGTTTTCCCGTTGTTGTGAATATAACACTTAGAACCAAAAATGCGAAAATAAGAAATATCTGGCTTCCTGCGTCGCCATAGCTCGTATGGTGTCTTTCCCAACCGCTTGGTCAGAAGAGACCGGTTCTGAGTATAGCATGCAGTGTTGATCGCCTCAGCCCAAAATCTCTTTGGTAGAGCTGAGCTGGTTAACATGGATGTAGCTGCATCCTTCAGCGTTCTATTCCTTCGCTCAGCTACTCCATTCTGTTGCGGAGTACGCGCGACTGATGTCTGATGGATAATTCCATTCTTCTCGCAATACTCGATGATGGTTTCATTTAGAAACTCAGTTCCACGATCTGATCGGATAGAAATAATCTTCATCTCTTGTTGGTTCGATATCTGATCCATTAGCTTGGGTAGCTCATCTCGAGTTTCACTCTTGTGGCGCATGAAGATGGTCCACGTATATCTTGAGTAGTCATCAGTTACGACCAGAGTGTACTCGTTCCCGTTCATGCTCTTGGGTGTAACTGGCCCGAAGAGATCCATATGGATCAGCTGTAACACTCGGTCGGTTGAGGGAGTTGATTTCAACCGGAAGAAGGATCTAGCGAGCTTTCCCAACTGGCATGCACTGCAGATATGTGTTGTTGAAAACACTCGGTTTGGTATGCCTCTTGCATGTTCTTGTCTGGCGAGTCGGTTCATTGTCTTGAACTTCAGATGGTTGAGCCTTTTGTGCCATAGCCAGCTCACATCTGAACTGCTCTTTGATTGCAGGCAGGTGTCAGGAAGACTACTGTTCCAGTCAGCATAGTAGACGTTCCCGGTTGGCGATCGATTCCCCAACAATATGACCTGCTTTGATCCGACATCTTTAACTCTGCAACCCTGTGCATTAAACTTGATAGAGAAACCATTATCACAGAATTGACTGATGGAGAGCAAGTTATGCTTCAATCCATCAACATAAGAGACATTAGAGATTGAAACATGATTGGTTTCAAGTGTACCGTAACCTCTAGTGTAACCTTTTGAGTTGTCACCAAAGGTAACTGATGGACCTTCTTTCTCCACGAAACTTCCAAGCAAATCCTTCAGCGTCATGTGTTTCGAGCAACCACTGTCCATCACACACATTGTTGCAGACGCTTTATTCTTCCTCAGCTGTTTCTCCTGTACCTGCAAAGAGAAACTCGCTTAGGTCCCCAATTTCAGTTGGGCCCTGGAGGGTTAGAACCAGTTCCCCCTGGAACTGTGCGTCGCTTTTCCCTATAAACTCGGATGGATTTATCATTCCAGATCACTTTTCCTTCATCATCAACTATAACAACACCTCGGTTATCCTTAGGCTTGTTGTTAATAGTGATGTTCTGTTTCTTGGAAGGAGTTGGATTTCTCCCATTCTGAGCTTTCGGAGGAGAGGCTTTCCCCCTGTTTTGATGGCGATTCTTATCCTGTTGAATTTGTCTGTGAGGTCGGACGCCATGTTGGAATCTTTGTGGCTGATTCTGATTCCAACTCCTTGAGTGTTGTTGATAGGTGTTCATACCCTGTTGATGATTCATGTTGTGGCATGAGTATCTCCAACTGTTCGACCTGTTCCTTATCGGTTGACTCGGTTGGAACCTTTGGTTGAACTGGGGAAGGAACCGCTGTTGATTCAGATGATTGAACCCTTGTCGGTTCTGCGGTCGGTTCCATTCTTTCTGTTGTTGACTCTGAGGTTGATACAGAGGTCGGTTTTGATTCTGAGTTCGGTTGCGATTATGTCTTCGACGCCTCTGATTCCTCTTCTGACTTTTGGAACATTCTCCCTCAGTTGATGTCCCAACCGATGGAACATTCTGTCTTTCATCTACTGTTCCTTTTCCCTTCTCAGTTGTGGTTGCATTGGTCGGTTGAGCTTGCTGAGAAGCGGAGGTTGAAATATTTTGTGGTGACTCAGGTTCCACTGTGTTCGGTTCAATAGCTTTAACCTCGACAGCTTTGATGAAGGTTGCTGGAGGAATTCCACTATCTTTAATCACATCATAACCGAGTCCTGACACGTCATCCATCTGTCTGCTGTAACTGATAAGATTCTCTATGATCTTGGATGACTGATACAGCTTAATTAGATTGTCCTTCTCAGTTTGTAACTCCTTGAGGAGGACAATTATCTGCTCGGTTTGTCCATCTGACTTCTTTATCAGCTGCTCGATCTGAGCCTCTTGATTTTTCAACTGATCTTGTTGTTCCTTGATCTGCTTCGTCAACTCCTCATCAGTTGGAGCCTTAGCCTCGTTCAGTTGACTCTTGAGATTCTCAATCTCCTCGGTTTGGCTCTTGATCAGATCGTCTTTTTCGGTTAAGGAATCTTCAAGTTTGGCGAACTGAGCTTGAAGACTCTTAAACTCAACCGATTGGTGATACAGTTCCTCACTGAGTTCTTGAAAATCACTCTAGGAGGGTTCCAACTCTTCGTCTAGTGATTCCTGCATGTTAGAAATATTTGAAGAATTTAACTTAGCAGGATTAGAGTGTACCTCAGTATCATCCTGGTCGGTTCCAAGAGCCATGAGGCATTGATCCTGACCGGTAGCGTTGTTGGTGGAAGTCAGCTCATCCTCATCTTCAGTGTCAGTGAAGATGTCCATGTCGTCAGCTGCTTCTTCTGCAACCATGGCCTTGTTCTTTCCAGCTTGTTTGGCCCTTAACGCTTCTCTCTCTTTCTTCGATAGATCTGGGCAGTCAGCCTTGAAATGACCTTCCTTCCTGCATTCAAAGCAACCGTTGGTGACAGGCTTTGAACTGTCTCGAGTTCGGTTTGATTTGTAGAATCGTTTGTATTTCCCGAACCGAGTGTCCATGTCGGCTAGTTTCTTTGACAGGGCTGCAATGTTCTGTTGCAGTTCTTCTCTACTTGGCTCCTTTGCAGTCGTGTCAGCCGATCTGGTTGGCCTCGATGTTCTTGATTTTGAGTTGTCAGCTCGGAGAGCAACTGACTTTGAGGCTGAACCAACATCCTCAAGTCGACTCGTCTGAACCGAGGACTGATCTTCTTCGGTTCACCTTATACTCATTTCCCTTTAAGATTGAGAACAATCTTTCAGTTCCCATTTCACCAAGGTCAGCTCGGCTCTCGTGGATATTGGTGAAAGTATCTCACTCAGCCGGTAGAGCTTGTAACACTTTGAGATTAATTTCTCTTAGTGTGTATTTTCCTCTTCGGATGGACTGGATTCTTCTGAGGATGTTCATAAACCGAAGCTCTAGCTGATCAATTGTTTCATCTGTCTTTAGACAAAAATTGTCAAAGTCTTGGCATGCATGTGAGATTTTGTTCTCCTTCGTCTCATCACTTCCTTCACTAGCCGATGCCAGGATGTCCCACATCTCTTTTGCAGTCTCACACTCCTCTATCCAAGGCAGATAATCTTGTCCAACTGTGGACATTATTGTGCTATGAGCCCAGATGTCTAACTGGCTCACCTTGGCTTCCTCTGGAGTGTAGTCTTCTGGCTGCTTCTCCACAAACTCCACAACTGTGTCCCCATCGTTGGGATTTGTAGGAGTGCGAGCTATTCTTTCTTTGATGATGATCGGTCCGGAAGAAAGAACTTGTTGCATCCTATGATGCTTCGACAGTAAGATCTTCTTCATCCGTGTCCTCCAGGATGTATAATTTACAACCGAGAACATTACCACGATCTTATCCTTGACGTCCATCTGCACACAACAACAGAGCAAATATGCACTAGCGTGAAAAAGATCTGTTCAGTTGACCACTGAAGAAACTTTCTCGAATTTACACCTTGTGAAACAGAGTCAGTAGTCTATTGAACCACTGCTCTGAAACCACTTAATGGTCCCGAAACGAGTTACTGGTGTATGGGGGGGGGGGGGGAATACACCAGTTAGGATTTTAAAAATAAACTCTTGAAAATTACTTCAACCGAGTAAAAAGACTCAGTTGGAATCTCACAGCTGAATAAGCAACCTCAGCTGGAAGAGTGGTGCGGTGCGGAATGTGGTGGAAATTATCAACTCGTAAAACAACTCACGTTTTTGTGCACGGTTGGTCAAAAACCAAAACAGTTGTGAATGTGCGGATGCAGATTGTATGTTGGTTAGTCGGCCACTAGAGTATGCAAGAAATAACTGAATAAGGAAAAACACAAGCACACAGAGATTTAACGTGGTTCGGAGATAACCCTCCTACGTCCACGGGGAGTTGTGAGTCCACACAACTCTGTCCAAGTTCTTCTGGACAAACCACTCAGCTTACGCGGGCTGAGCAACCGTTATGGATAAGTTTGCGGGTACTTATCAACCTTACAGTTTAGTTTACGGGTACTAAACGACCTAACTACTCAGTTGCAGGAAGAATAGGATCCTAAACCTTTTCAGGTGAAAGAAAAATGTGTTTCCAACTAAAGGCTCGAACGATGTGAGCTATGATCTAACTCTCTACGAACTCTCACTAAGTGATGTTCTCAAGGTTCGATCTAAAGACACAAAACTAACTAACTTTAGAACTCTCAACAAGTGATGTTCTAAGAGATTAACTTCAATTCAGCTCGTGAAGAATATTGCTTTTTCTCTTGCTCTCTGGTTTCTTCTCGCGTGTGTGTCTTGTGTCATCTTCGAATGAATGAAGGCCTATTTATAGGCGGAGAGTATTAACTAGCCGTTGGAGGAGCTGTTGATCTCTGTTCTTTGAAAGCGATGGCTTGTCTCTGATCTCTGCAGACTTTCCCGATATGGCATCTGTGCTCTTCTGCTTTCCATCTGAGATAGCCTTGTGTTGGGCCAAATGGGGTAATGACTGAACGGTCAAACCCTCACGTGACTTCTTTTTTGAAATTCAAATCTTAACAACAGACTTCCAACAAGGGGTGGTCGGTTAAGACTTTCGATCTTCAACTAGCTTGATCTTCAGCCGATGTTCTATTTGACAACTAACAGTTGAACTCTCAGCTGACTTCGTCTTCAAGCTGTTGATCTTCTTGGTTGAGTTCTACAACTGATGTTCTGAACACTCAGTTGTCTTCCTTGTATCTGGTCAGTTGGGTTCTAACGCTCAGATGGCTTTCTTTCATCTGATGTTCTCTTCCCCTTTACTGCTTCTCATATGATGAACGCTCAGTTGTTTTTCTTACAACTGATGTTCTATCTCTTGAATGTGACTTCCCCCTTTTTGCATTATGATGAAGTGAACGCTCAGTTGTCTTTCTTACAACTGATGTTCTGTCCGAGTGATGCCTTGTTGCCATCTTCAGCTGGAGACCTGTAAAGATAAAATCTTGACAATGCTCAAACAGCGAGCCTATCTACTAACAATAGGTTCTGGCAACATCTACTCGGTTGGGGTCAGTTGGTTTTGGAATTCATCAAAACTCTTACTAATAAATTTCCCAACATCGATAATACTCCGTCCGTTCCACTCTATTTGTCACCTTACTGTTCGGCACGAAGATTAAGAATAAATAGTAAAAAGATAAAAAGTTGGTAAGTCCTACCATATTTGAAGGATTTTTTTAAGGGTTAATTTTTTTTTCTTATTTGGTATATGACAAATTAAATGAGACATCTATTTAAGAGAAGTAAGACAAATTAAGCAGGATAAAGAGAGTAACACACAATTACGCACGGTGGCTCTCTCCATATATTATTATTATTATTATTATTATTATTATTATTATTATTATTATTATTATTATTAAAATAAAAATTATTCTTGCTTATAGATTTTAAATATCCACTAAAAATTTGTGTCACATATCGGTTTTTCAATGAAACTTCACCTATTGAAAGAGCTATAAATACTTACAATCAATGTGTATTTTCTCATCTTTTGCTCTAGCAGTTTTATTTGGTCAATTTATTTATTAGTCGGCCGATAAATAACTATATTCTTATAGTTTTTTAATATTTAATTTATTTGACTAATTTATTAGTTGACTGAATAAATAATTATTTTTTGTAGGAAACTATTTTATTAGTTGGCCGAATTATTTGGTTAATTTATTGGTTGACCGAATTAAATTTGAAATAGCCTAATAATTTTTATTTAATTTGATAAAAAATTAATTAATTTTTATTTTACCAATTTATTAGGTAGACGAGTCAACTCTCAACTCACGAGTACCTCAACTCGGGATCCCACGTGACACATCTCCATTCTTCATCCTTATTTATTTAAATTTCATTTTTTTTCATTTTATTAGTATTACTGTACAGTTAATACAAGACTGAATAGTACAATAAATTATTTTTATTAAGTTTTAGGTTTATATAATCGCTAAACGAGTTTTATAAATTTCGCACTTATAAATCAAAATCGCGGTCAACGGGCCGATTCTGACCCAAAACTGTGGCAGTATAGGGAAATTTCTCATCGACGTGTACCTCAACTCGGGAAATTTTAATTTTATGCAATTTTTTCATGTATTTTTTAAAATTTGTAATCGTCATCAATGAATTATTTTTTACGTTATTTGTAGTTAGATTTTCAACTTTGCATAATCTATAATTGTAATTAGCAAATATTACTATACATTTAAATTTTATGCAACTGTAGTTGAGTTTCCAACTTTTCATTTTATGCATTTTTTCATATACTTTTTTTTATTAAATTTTGTGTCTATATAAATTCTAAACGAATTACATAAATTACGCACTTATAAAATTTGATAAAAAAAAATTAATATTTTATCAATTAATTAGGTAGACGTGCCAATTCCCAACTTACGGGTACCTCAACTCGGGATTCCACGTGCGTCTCCATTCTTCATCCTTATATATTTTAAATATTTCATTTTATTAGTATTATTGTACAGTTAATACAAGAACGAATAGTACAATCAATTATTTTTTATTGAGTTTTGAGTTTATATAATAGCTAAACGAATTTTATAAATTACGCACTTATAAATCAAAATCGCGGTCAACGGGCCGATTCCGACGCGGAACCGTGGCGGTCAACGGACCAAATCGATGGATATTGATATACGGATTTTTTTAAAAGGAACAAACATGACTAATTTAATCGGATTTGAAACAAGTACGAGTATATAAATTTCAAACATATTTGATTAATCGTCTCCGTTAAAAAACATCGAATATGTAGAAAAATTGACAGAAAAATTACTAACGATTTGTCAACGAGTCAGTCCCGACCAAGAATTGTGCGCGTAGAGGTGCCAATTCACTACTAGCGGAACAACTTTTTTTTATATATATAAGTTTGAACTCATAAAATTAAGGATATTTGGGGTCAACTTTTATCTTATATCATTGACTAAGTTATTTTCCGATCACAATCATTCCACATAAAGTTTTGTTAAATGGTAAACTACCAAGTGCATACTGAAATCGATTCTTAAAGTTCTATTCCTAGTTAAAAAAGCTCTTCTCGAAATTGGTAAAAAAGAAAACGAATGTCATCATTTATTACTCTGTGAATATATTTATAAGATGATAATTTATATAATACAAAATTAGTATGGTAGTCAACGGGCCGGTTTGAGGGTAACGTACACTTATGGTAAAATTACTTTTTAGTAATATAATTTCGCGTCGGATGATTATACGCTAGTTTCTTTAGTAACAAAAGAGACTAGAACGACTTTCTTTATCATGATGATTAGAAAAATATTACTATTATCCATCCATCCATAGTGTTATGCAATCTCAGTTACTAAAACATACTCCATTTACGCGAGATAAATATGCAATAACATCTGCCTAAATTGATATAATTGCTGTCGTAAAAAAAATTCGGTTCAAAAGGTACTAAGGGTGGTTCCAACGGTGGGTTCCAAAAACTTGGAACCCAATTTCTACCATTGTACAGGTTCTGAAAATGGGAAGCCAGGGAATAGGTGCGGAAGTTGGCAGTCAGGTTTACAAAAATTTGTGGGGCCCACAGAGAGTGATATGTAGGGGAAAATATGAATGAAACGAACAAAAAAAAAAACAGATTCTCTGAAAGGAGTGAGAACACTTTCAGTTCGAATCAATTCGACGGTTCTATCGAATTATTCAATCGGATATAATTCAGAGTATGATGAACTTTAGTATGGGATTGTTTGAGAATGCAGAACCAGAACCAAATGAAAAATTGATCAGAACAACGAAACTGATTCGAATCAGTTTTTTATGCAGTTTTTGCAACTTTTCAAAAATTGCAAAATAGTCTCTCGAAATTCCGGAAATTAAATTTCTGATAAATTTTCTACACAGCGATTTAATCGGAAATAAAAATTTTCCAAGCTCGACCCCAGTCAGGGGCTCTGCCCCTTGGACCCCGCTAGGGGCTGCTGCCTCTTGGACCCCGCTATCGGGGGCGCTGCCCCCGAACCCCCGTCCTTTAGGGGCTTCTCCCCTAAAATCATAATAAATTCATATAAGCGTGCACTCCGCACCACCAAACTTATATGATGTATTATTATGACGATACTGATCAAACAAGTCAATCCAATTACACTAAAATATCCAACATGATATTAGTGAGGCGTGGAGGACACACCCTTCTTATATGGGCGAGTGTCCTCCACGAGCAAGTAGCCCAGATTTGCAGCCGATAACTTGTGAAAATGGAGGGACCCACCGTGCTTTTTGGCTTTCTTTTTTCAATGCTTTTTGGTTTTTTGGTTTTTCTTTTTTCTTTTTGCATTAGTTATGATAATTATAATTAAGTTGTATTAATTTTTATAGGATATTTTGTATTTAAATTATGCATCAGTAGTGTAAATTTTATTTTAGTTATGTATTTTCAATTTCAGTGATGTAAGTTTGATTTAATTAATGTAATTTTAAATATTATTTATAATTACAGAATTGTATTTTAATTAATTTGTTATATTTAAATTTTACTTTAAATATATAATCGAATATATATACAAAAAACATAAAAATAGTTATGTAAATATTAATTGGAAAAACATATATAAAGATATAAAGTTATATATATTGAAGTGAGTTCCTATTTTTATTAGAAGTTAGATTCAGTATTAGAGAAAATTTATAGGAAAAAATTGGTAGATTCTAAAACCTGATGTGGCAGATTTGAAGCTGGAAATAACTTCCAACCATTAGAACCATTCTAAGTAAGTTCTCAAATAATAATAGTAGTCCATATAAAGATGCAGGCGTGGCATGATAGAAAAACATTCGCAGTGTGAAAATAATAGCCTCAGAATATAATACAGTGCAAGTGTGAATGACAGTTGGCCTACTGTCACAAGCTCTTGCCATGGCCGCGCTGCCGCGGCTCTCCGCCCTCATAATTGATTGTCCCGGAGTTTCCCTTCACCGCCGTCACAGTTTCGCCGTCACGGCACTCGACTACTCAATACGACGTCGGAAAGGTCGACAATCCTCCTCCGCCGTCACCTGCTCATCCTCCGGAGGTCCCTCCCCGTCGGAAATCAGGTCTAATGCCAATCCATCAATTTCTTATCAACCATTTTCGCTGCATACATATTCAAATTCTTATTCCGCTGGCTGGATTGCTGTCTCAAAATCCTATATTTGTGCTAGCTAGTTTCAAATGGTAGCTGGCTAAATGAGAATTTTTTTTTTTAACGATAAACACGGTTCTCTGCGATTTGACAGAGATTTTATGTTGTTATGATGTTGTTGCATTAGCGATTTAGCATACGAGTATCATTTAATTACTTCTGCTAATATTTCACTTCACTTAATTACTAGAGGTTTTGTGCCCAGTTTTTTCTATGTTAATGAATGTTTTAATTTGCTGTGTCTGGGATTTTTTAGCAGTTTTGCATAATTTAAGATCTGCATGATATGCTTTAGGGACTATTTTTCTTATTAGCTGAAGTTTTTTTATGTGCAATTTTTCATATAATTCTTTTGTTCAAATGTGCATATCTATTCATATTATAGCAGGAACAGAAAAAATGATCATAACGGATGGAAATAATGATCTTGACGGATAGAAACAGTGTGTACCAGTGTTTGTACTGTTCGTCATTATAAAGAAATTCAGTTTTCCTCATATGCTCTCTTAAAATGACTATGATCTCTCAAAATTTTGAAATTAGATGCATAGATGATGCGTCAGTCACTTAATGTCACAAAGTCTTCACATATAATACTCTCCCCGTCCCATTCAATTTGTCTCACTCCCCTTAGATGGATGTCTCACTCAATTTGTCACATACCGAATAAGTAAAGAATTAACCCTTCAAAAGTAGTGGAACCTACCCACTTTCTATCTTTCTATGTACTTTCGGAATTTTAGGAGTCCCATCCATTTCATCAGATGTTATTTCCTTGGTTGAATACAAATTATGATGTACTAGAATACAAGAATATATGTTGAGTGAATTCCTTTATTTTTATTGCTTCTGCCTCAGCTTCTAATAACAATCAACAAGTGAAGCCTCCTTGTGATCAATAACCATTTTATTTGTTGTCCAGTTCCACAGCCAAAATACGAAGTGAAGTTCTTACTCCGTTTCGCACAGTTCGAATGTTCTTTTATATTGCTTTTATTGCTAGTGGTTCTCTTGGAGGATTTATAGCCCTCAGCCAGCTAATTGGCGCCCTTGTGAATCCATCAAGAGCTGCCGACGTTCCTGAAATCCTCAAGGGTCTTGGCATTGATGTAGGAGCAGTCTCTATATTTGCATTTCTTTATTTTAAGGAGAATAATGCTAAAAACGCTCAGGTGGCTAGGCTGTCAAGAGAGGAAAATCTCTCGAATCTTAAGCTTCGTGTAGATGAGAAGAGAACTATTCCTCTTAGTGCTTTTAGGGGAATTGCACGTCTTGTTATTGTAGCTGGTCCTGCCAGCTTCATAGAAGACTCCTTCAAACGTAGTGAACCTTTCTCCGAGAGTCTCCTTGAGAGAGGGGTTCTCGTTGTACCATTTGTGACTGATGGAGGTTCACCTAAACTCGAGTACGAAGAAAAAGGAGAGACGGAGCAGATCAATGACAAAAGGAAAAGGCTATGGCAGCTGTCTCCAGTTATTGTTGCTGATTGGACCAAGTAAGTTGCTTCTAATTGTATGAACAAGGAAGAAAAATGATTCTCTAAATTTTCTCTGTGCTCATCTCATTCATTCCTTTCTGTTACTTGTCATCTCATGTTGATCATCATTGATATTTTTTTGAATAAACTGGCAACAGGTGGTTGGATGAACAAAAGAAACTGGCTAATGTCTCTCCTGATTCTCCGGTGTAAGTAACCTTATTGTTTCCTAACTGTATAACATTGTTCAGGTTTACGGCATTTTTAGTAGTTGAATTTACTCCTTGTAGATGTCAACTTGTATGTGTTTGGGATGGAAGCTTTTGAAATCAAAGAAGTAGGGAAAACACTGGAAATTTAAAAACTTACCAATGATATGTGGATCTGATTCTAACATTTGAGGGAGGGTTTGTCATGTTAAATTGCAAAAACTCGTTGCCGAATAAATTATTATTCATTTTCATATTGTAAAGGTACTTGTCTCTCCGTATGGATGGCCGAGTTCGAGGCAGTGGCGTTGGCTATCCACCGTGGAACGCATTTGTTATGCAGTTACCACCGGTAAAGGGGCTATGGTCCGGACTTCTTGACGGCATGGATGGAAGAGTATAATAAGCTATGAAACTGCCGTCGTCCCAATTCCCATATATTCAACTTTGGTTTGTATACCTCTCTCTTAGGGAAAGCTTCTCCACTTCATTTATTTATATGCGTGTATATATATTTTATACAATGTATTCATATCTTAGGTATAAACTCCTCCATTCACCAAGCAGATTTGTATTGCAAATCTTGTATTGGTTCATATTCTAAAATGTCATATACTAATGTTTTAGGGAAGAGATCCAATAACAGGTCCTTAATGAAAGAAATTTGAACAAATCTGTACAGTTGATCTTTGTATTAACGAGTGTATCAAAGTAATGCATAGAATGGATTCACATGATTGTGCATTATAGTAATGCATATAATGCATTATTATATATGACGGTACATTAAAGTAATGAATAGAAAGCATCATATGGCGTGAGCGTCAATCTTGACCATTCATTTAGTCCAAATTTGTATATTAGATTTATTTATATTTCGTTAAAATAAGATACTGTTTTATAAAAGGAGCTGGATGATATGCGTTAACTGAAGATCAATTAGCAAATATATTAACAAAACCACTTCCAGTTTGCAAGATTTCAGTTGTATGTAATACTAGACAAATTTTTTGAGATGGTGTTGTATTAATATTATTAAGGTTGTATTGGGATATAACTAACCAATTCTGCTACATCAGCTCATTAATTAGTTAAAATCTGGTAATCCATTACAATAGAATCTAGCTTTCGTTTCTCTCTTGTCTTACTTTGTACAAATCCCCATCTACAAATGACAGGTTCAAGGAATGAAGCAATAGTTTTTCTTGATCATTTTCTGCTTATTCCTTGTTCTTCATATTATGGTTTAACCTCCTATAACGAATCCATAAGTTCAACTTTAAAGCGTGACATACAAACCAGCCAAAAAATAAGCACATAAACATTGTGAAATGTATGATACAGATATCTGGCATTGAAAGTAGGAAATAAAGGATGCTACAATTTTAAGACATGAGATCATGCAACGGGTTCGACTTCATCCAAAGCGTAGTTGTTTGTAGATACATTTGCGTAGTTCACTTTCTGGAACCGCACCACCACCGGGTACCGAGTCTTCGGGTCCTGATGCTCACAAAATATCATAACAATATCTCGTAAATTACCATGCATGTATTGACAAACAATGACAAACTCTAGACATAAGTAATTTGAAATTTTATATTGACAATAGTGTTTTTGGCGTGTCAACTTATATTGAATGTGCACATATATAAGTGACAAATTAATTAGTTTCTCACCTGGTCAACAGTAACAACTGATCCAACGCCCTTGTACCAGTACGATTCCTTCCTAAGGATTCTTACCTGTAATAATCAATAAAATTTTCACTGAAATTATTTAATACTAAACACCTAAGCAATTTTAACTGATTTACCAACGATAATTACACCGGCCGGTTTATTCAATTAATTAGATCGTGTGCAATTTTTTCCGATCAAATAGTAATACACTGAGGCCTTTATTTGTAAAACAATAACCTTTTGCTTAATTCATGTGTTACTCCCTCCTAGTCCTAATAACTTATTTTGTGACTGGAGGTAGTAATATATAATTGTAATTTTAACTACTAATACCATTAATTGAATGGGAGTGTTGTAATTTTAGTCACCTTAGAGCCTCTTGGGGGGCCAACTGGTGGTGGCTTGGCCACTTTAGGGGCTTCAGCAGGTGCATCGGCGGTGGCGGCCGCCGCTGGTTTCTCCGCCTCCTCCGCCGCCCGAACGACCAGCCTTGAACTTCTGTTATTCTTGGAAGAGAAGAATATCATGCTGGGCTTAGGAGTGGTTGTATTGGATGTCATATTTTGTGCCAACACAAATCCGCATGCAGCAGATGCCATGCTGCTGGTTGCCATCTTCTCTCTCTCTCTAGAGAATTTTGCTCTTCAAGTTTACACAGCCAGTTTTAGTATTAGTATTTGATAATATAAGTGAAAGGGATGAAAATTAATTAAAGTGACAAGATTTTGAGAGGCATTGAATGGAAGGGATATCTTTTTCCTGGACTGAGATTATTGGGAGAGAGCATTGCTGTTGCTTTGGCCATTGGGACTCTGCCACTTGGACACCATATCCCATTCTTTTGGATAATGTCATCTCTATACATTTTTGTTCATTTTCTTTTTATAATATTTGTCTTTTTATTTTCTTTTTGTAGGTCCGGTTTTTTCTACATTAGTCATTTGCATGATGTTCAATCGCTCAACTTTGTGAAGTTATTATAGATTTTTGTGTATAGTATACTAGTCGTGTGAGGATCTAAATAAGGAAAATAAACAATAAATTCTAATTAGTAATTACAAAATAAATTACGAAAACTTTAGTTAAAAAATTAAAGAAAATCAACATAAAATAAGTAGTACCGTATATTAAAAAATATTGCAGTAACATCTTGCGAGAATATTTGATTCAGCACGCGCATGTAGCATCTAACGATTTGTTAATATTTTGTGTCAATAAATTAATTGTACAATATTATCTTTTTTCAAGGCCACTGCTCACTCTAGTAATGTAGTTCAAATTCTAAAAAATATACTCCCTCCGTTCGGATTTTAAAGTCTCATTTCACCAATTTCAAATATTCGAGTTTAAAAGTCCTACTCTTATTTTTAGACCATTATAGTTTCTTACTTTTTAGAATTACTACCCTTTGTCATTTAGGACCCCATCTCATATCAACTTTATTTCCACTTTTTTATCATCCCAACAACATTATTCTTACTTTTTGGTCAATACCACCTCTTTTTTATCATTACCACTATTTTTTTTGTCATTATTCACTACTCCTACTTTCTAACTTTTACCCTACTCAAAAATACTTTATTAATTTTCTTAATTCCCGTGCCCATTTAAAATGAGACCTTAAAATCCGAACAGAGGAAGTATGTATTTATTCAATTCGTGCAGCGTGGCACGAACTGCTTCAAATCTTCGTTGGGATTAAGTAAAAATGTACACTTACAAAAAATATCCAAAACTATATACTGTACAACTTATGTAATCCAGATACTCATGCCTTTAAATCTTATAATCTCTCATTAGTTGTCTTGTTGTAAATGGATGATTTTAAAATCAATATAAAATTGTAGTACTTGATTAAGTTATCTGATTTTATGAATAGTTTATGCACTTCTGATGTTTTGAGGCGTAGAACGAATTATACATATATACTCTTGTTATATGTAAATGGTAGTATGGTACTATGCCTTTTCTTCACAGAAAATGATGAAAGACCTCAACTAATGTGTGGTCGGCCTTACTGTGAGGCTGGCTACATTATGAGGAATTAAGAGTAATTACACTTGATTTAATATGTAATTATAGTTTATTAGTTCCAATTAGGAGGATTATATTTATTTATGATATAGTGTTATTAAATGTCATTAATTAAATTAATCATATCAAAAAACGAACTAAAAGCTGGGCCGGGCTATAGGGTCAAAGACTCAAAATAGTATATTTATAAATGTTTTTATTAATTATTTGAAGATAGGAGAGAATAGGAAATTGCCGAAATAGTCTGCTCAGTTTTTATGACATACTCTATTATCTTATTTAACATTTGCTAAATGACATATGGAAACTTGTAATGTAGTGGTGGTTCGACTAGCAGCTGCAGCATTCAACTTAAGGCGTGTGGTTGTGTTCAATACTAACTCCAAGCAAGCAATAATATTATTGTTATTTCTCTATCTACATACTACTCTCTCTCTATCTACCATCATTCTATTTGGGCTCGATCCGATGCTTGTGCGGGCTCTACATTATATTTGGGCTTCCGAGTATTCTTAGTTGGTCCACTAAATACGTGATATTTGACTGCAACAAGGCCCCAAAGTTTTATTGCAAAATAATTTTTAATTTTATTAAGGAAATCATTTTGCCTTCGTGAAAAGGAAATCATTTTATTGTACAATGTTGCAAGTCCAAACCTCCTCAATCAAGGAGGGAACTAGCTAATTCATGCTACAAATTGTCAAACAAAATCCCTCAAACTAAAACAAAAAATGGTTGCCAAACAAAACATACTGATGAAATATCATGTGACAAATTATTTCTATCACCTCTGTCAGATCATCGTCGTAGAAGAATTTATATCTCCAAGCGCCTGCACCGCAAGAATTTGTTCTCGGCCAATTTTATTTGTATTTCATCTTTTTTAATACAAATATTTGTCCATTTACTATTTCTATTCGATCAACTTTTTTCCATTTTATGTAGTTTTATTCTATAAAATAAAATAAAATATTCGTGGAACAGTAGTTTTCAATAAATAATTGTCAGAAATAATTTTAATATGTCGCAATAAACAAACGCAAGTCTGAGTCGACCGCAAGCAAAGCGGTGGTGGGAAAAAAAACGAATACTCACTGCGAGCCAAAAGAAGATATCTCTCTCCACTCCCTGAAATTCCGGCTACATTCACGCCGGCATTGTCGGGTTCCGGCGAGTGCTCCTCCTGCACCGTTGTCTCCGCTGCTGTTTGTTCCTATGCAAAATCACCCGTGATTAATTACAGGAAATTGTACATTGTTCCGATTTCCTGCCTGAAACTTAATTCCTTCACTACTCCGACGATATTTTTGGAGTTTCACCGGTGCTTCCTGCTGCAGTTCTTCCTTGCTGTACTATCTGCATTATCGCTTTCCGAAGGTATAGACACTATGTTGGAATTAGTTATGACTTTTAATTTTCTGTTTCAGCCTTCTTCTGAGTTTGCAGCTTTTCTGTGATGATTTTTAATGAGTAACGCCTTTCCGCATTTGATGATGTTCATGTTGCCTTTTTAAATCGATGCTGTAATTTGCTAGCGTTGCTAACAAACATTGAAGTTTAATCTTCCGTTTATCTATAATGAGTAATGTTGAGCTTTAGAGCTGCTTTTTCACTAGGAATTCTGATTTTGACTTTTTAGGCATATAAGTTTCTACAAATGTCTAAAATTAGGGTTAAAATTGAGTGATACCTGTGATTGGAGTAAAGCTATAGTGGTCCTGAGTAGTTTCTGTCTGCTTTAAAAGAAATGGCAGTCTCTTTGGTACTCCTGTTCTGCGATTTACTCAGAATATTGGAGGAACTTGGAGTTCAATAGAGGATTTTGGAGATTGGTCACATGTTGATGTGAGATATCATGGAAATATGCCGTAAATTCATGTTCACAGGGCAATTGTGCAGTTAAGTGTTGTCTTTGTTATTATTTCTGTATTTGTTCCTTTTGCACATTAATCTAGGCAATTTGTTCTGTAGTTGATTGACTCATTGGTTTTCATCTTTAACTCTCCTTTTCCCCCTCAATCTATTCTATTTACCCTCTCCTTTGATCTCTTTAGGGATTCAAACTTCATTTAGTGTGGAAGATTAATCTCTCTCTCTCTATCTCAAACTTCTTTCGGTATGGAAGATTAGTCTCTCTCTCTCTCTCTCTCCCGCCTCATCTTTTCTAGTTTAATGTATCTTGGTTGTGGAGTTGGGAGGTTCCTTTGTGGATGACGGTTGAAATGTTAAAACTACTTAAACGTACACGTTCTTAACAACTTTAGTAATATCCATCTAATATGTGCCCTGGATCCCAGAGTATCATCTTTTCTTTTCTTTGTGGCTTTTATACTTTGTTCTGATCTATTGCAGACTTCTTTTATTTTTTTCTTTTTTTTCTTTGGGGGAAGAGGGTAATTTATTTTAGGATATATATATATATTTTTTATCAGGTATTAAGAATGGTATCATCACAGTAACATAGAAACATATTGGGTGCTTGGGATGATTGATTAACCTCTTTGGACAAACATAGAAGTTCTGCAAATACACTGCTCAAAGATAAGGGTTCTGTTCATTTGGAGAGGCTTTTGGGGTTAAATTTTTTAGTTATGATACGAATAGAATAAGATAAAATATGAGATTCTGAGTAAATGGCCCTACATGATTCTTGGCATGTGAAAGTGTTTTTCAAGTAACAGTTCACCCGTCCTGCAAATGAGTTTTTTGTTGTCCAGTTGCGACTGGTAAATAGACGATATTATCATTGTTGTCCAGTGACATTGTATTAACTTATTTACAGGTTCTCAAATCTCTTGGAGCAGATCAGATGATCAAGGATAAGTCCTGGCCATCCAACACAAGGGAGAATGGTAATATCTTCAAACCATTAGAGCTTTTTGGTTTGAGAACTGTAAACACCTTTTAACTCCTAGTTGCATGATCTGTAGGTTAGAGAACTTGTAAACAATACTGCCATTTTACATCTCACTTTACAAACATGATATGATATTGATAATAGAAGTTGTCTTCCACATTCTGAATACAATTTAATTAGAACTGTGTTCTTCAAACAACTTTTCCACACATGATTTCACATCTATAGACAATGTTCTCTAAACTTCTAAAACTAACACTAAATTTCACTACTGAACAGTTTTACCATTTTTAGAAACCCCCAATGCTTTAAAATTCTCAACCAAACACTCTTAGTTTTATTGAGTTAGAGCAACATGTAGAAGCTTGTCGCCTTGCACTTTCCTGATTGACCTTTCATGCTAATAATATATTCTGTTGTTTTGAGGTTGCAGAGTGCATCAGAGTTCAAGAACAGTTTTTCCAAGAGAGAACATAATAATGCGCCCATGAAAATGCTCAGTGCACAAGACTCGTCCATTGAAATGGTGACGAGACAAAATCCACCCAATTTGGTTGCCAAATTAATGGGACTTGATGCACTTCCTCAACAGCAACCCGTCTCAGCTGTATTAAGAAACCATTCTAGAGGTCATCCTCAAAATCGGTCGGATGTCCCTATGAGTTCCTGGGAACAAGAGAGTGGGTTTCAATACTTAGATCCAAACAAACACAAAGTTGTTTGTGAAATATTGCAGCGGTCGCAGAAATCACCTCATGTGGCAGGATATGAGGAGACCATAAATGACAGAAAGATGGGTCTTGTTCGTCAGAAGTTCATTGAAGCAAAACGCCTTTCCATGAATGAAAAACTTTGCCAATCTAAGCAATTCCAAGATGCATTAGAAGTTCTGAGTTCCAATAAAGACTTATTCCTGAAATGTCTGCAAGAATCACACTCAATGTTCTCTGAGAACCTTTACAGTCAGAAGTCTGATGCACATCCTGCAGAGACAAAACGGATCACTATTCTTAGACCTTCAAAGAGGGCAGAGTGTAATGACTTTGTGGAGGTTGAGAATAAAACTGCGAAGAAAATTAAAAAAGGAGACTTTCTTCAGCTGAATGGATCGGAGAAAGTTCAACCAGGAAGTTCCTCTCCTGAAAGTTTCAAGTATTTCGAAAATCCATCTCCACCAACTCAAATTGTAGTATTGAGACCTACACGTAAGAAAACATGTGTTGATATAGCTGTTGGTTCTCCATATTCAGAACAACCAATGATGTTGCACAGGGAAGACTTCTTTGGGCGTATTGAAGATAATGAAGATCAAGAATCAAGAGAAGTAGCAAAAGAAATCGCTCAACAAATGCATGACAAATTTGGCCAGCATTGCAAAGATGAAAAGTTGATTTCGTCTGTATTATTGAATGCCCATGTAGATGATGAAAGTTCATTTGATAACTTAGAAAATGAGTATGTCAGTGATCATCTGTCTGATTCACAAGCCATGTTTCCTGCATCTAGACACTCTCGGGATTATGTTGATAGGCTTAGCCCTTACTCAACCTCCCCATCTACTCGGCCATCTTATTCACAAGAAACATCAGTTTGCAGAGAAGCAAAGAAACGCCTTTCTGAAAGATGGGCCATGATGTCATCTAATGAGATTGGTCAGGAACAAAGACAATATCAGAGAAGCTCCAGCACATTGCGTGATATGCTTGCTTTACCTGAGAATAAACCAGTATCTCATGGGGAAGAAGGCACTTCAAGCCAGGTATTAAAGGACTCAGATTTTCTCTCATTTAGTGAATGGAGAGGACAAGAAAAAATGGATAATTCACCAAGAAATCTGATTAGGTCGAAATCTGTTCCTGTATCTGGTGGGTTTGGAACTAGGCTGAATATAGGCAGTTCAGATTCAGTGAAGGGGAAATCAGAATCTTGTATGGAGGCTACGATAGCAAGCAGTGCTAAATTATCACTCAGAGAAAAAGTTTCAAGTTTGTTTTTCTCGAGTGCCAAAAAACCTGATAAAGAAAAATCTCTAGTGTCCCAAACCGAAGATGAATTTCATCTATATCCTGGAGATGGAGACATCAGTAGAACAAGAAGTCTTAGTGATAAAGCGTACATTCATGCTTCACCCGTGATGGAGCAATCAACGAGAGCATCTTCCTCTAATCCGATTTGCACTAAAATGACGTCTCCTGAGGTAATATGTCAAAACTTTTTATACATTAATTACATCTTCTGCTTGATGCGTAATATATTTTCTCTGGATTGGTCAAATTGAAACCTTTCATGATGCTTTCTTCATTGTTATCACAATTTTAAGGCAGTTTCCACTAACAGTTTTACCGTACATTCTGTGGCTTCTATATTCTCCACAAGTTTAATAAGGATTTTGCAGTGATCACTCAGCAGCTCTATAACATGGTAATTGATTTCATCTTATCTTAAGTTCTTTGTACGATATTCCAAAGTTGAGGTGGACACTGTAAGTGATGATTGAGAGGAATTTTAGGGTCTTATGTAAGGCCTACTGCAGTAAAACATTCTCTCTCTCTCTTTTTTATTTTTTTATTTTTAATGTCGTGGGAACCCATAGCCGTACCTTCGGTGTGCACTGGGTAAATCCCCGTTACCTTAGTTTGTTTTAGTAAATTGTTTAATTTTGTACCATTCTTATACTTGAGCTGCTGTTAGCCTTTGTTGAGGTTTTTACGAACTTGTGATTGCAAGATGTCCAATGGCCGAAACTATTTTGAATTTATCAAATTTAATTTACCAAGTATTTCTAAACTGGGAAACGTGGAGACCACATAACACACTTTGCCACTTTTGCAGAATACAGGAGTGGACTCCCCCCGTTTATCTATAGGAACACACCTGATTGACAAATCACCACCTATAGGATCCATTGCACGCTGCCCATCTTGGAATGATTCATCTGTAAATACAGAGTCTTCTCATCCCCCAAAGAAATCAATCACCATTGAAACAGATGGAGAAGAACAAGAATGCTTCATCTTTGTTAAGGCATTATTATCTGAGGCTGGTCTCCATGGGGAGGCTCGTCCTGCGTCATCTTTGGCGAGATGGTACTCACTGGAAAGTCCATTGGACCCATCTTTAAGAGGCAAGAGTATTGATTTTACAGACGAGAAGGAATTGCCTGATGCCAAGCTAAGACAGAAGAGAGCAGTTCAAAATCTTGTTTATGATTGCACAAACGCAGCAATACTCGATGCAGGATGTAAATCAAACTTGAGCAAACATATATGCATTGGCCCCAACAATTTGATAGCTGGAGGTGATGCATCATCGACAATGCTGGATGAGGTGTGGAGCCAGATTAAGGTATGGTTTTCTAGTGAGGTGAGAGGCTTGCTGGATGATTGTGGGGAGAATAACAGCTGGGTAGTGGAGAAGGTGATAAGAAATGATGTATTAGGCAAGGGGTGGAGCGATCGTTTTAAGTTGGAGATCGATAATTTAGGTAAGGAAATCGAAGAGAGGTTGCTGGAAGTGCTTATACAGGAAGTGGTAGTTGAATTGAAGGTAGAGTGTGACAATGCTTTTAATTCATTTAGTTCAACTTAATAGCTTGTAATTCTGCAATATCAATATGTTTGTTGAATCTTACTATGTTTGTAGTATGTCTTGACACGATATATTGAATCATAGTTAATTCATCATTTATGCATCAAATTTCATGCATGAACCTCCTGTATATCAATTGCATCTTTATATTTAACAATGTCAGGCAAATTTACTCAATTTTTTTTGTTTGTTTTTCGGATTAGAGACAATGATAATAAAATACAGCTGAAATTGAGAAGAAAATTTATGAGACGTAAAATATTGGATGCTAATGGTAAGGGTGCTGTGTGCGACTACATGTGAACATGATTTAAAAAATGGTTCGTGTCAAATGAAATCACCATCTATAGTCTCAAATTACAATTGCAACAAGAATTAATGGAATATTGGACTGCATTTTGATTATTCTTTGCAGAAAATGAAACATCAGTGTCCAAGAAGAAATAGCTTGGTCCCGAACAATTACAGAAAAACAAACAGCACACTAAAAGTTACTAATGTTCTTTTTTCTACAACGGTTACAGAATTCATTCACACCAACATTTCAAAATATTATACACCATGCAATGCAACTGCGAGAAACAAACTCTACCTTTTTTTAAAGATTGAAAACAAACACTATCTTACTAAATCATATAAAGAATAAATGGCACATAAAGCTGATCACAGAGGAAATACACACCACTTCTGCTCTTCATTTGCTTCTTCCGATTTCTCACTTCATAACATCAGTTGATGCTTTTGGGTTCAAGAAATTTTGTTTTGCATCACCACTGCTAGTATTAAGTCCATACTGAAAGAAGAAGTTATAGAGAAAGTCAATAACTTGAAGAGAACGAATGCACAGCTACTCTACTACTGAAACAAAATTCTAGGGCTATAAGGAAAAAAGGAAATTAAAAAAGGTCTCCAAATAAAAAAGTCTATTTTGAGTATAAACTGAATCTGAAACCTTATTTGTAATATGTTATCAAAAGCATATTAATAATCTTAAACAAGACAAGCAGATAAAAGGTCAGCTGCAAAATTGAAGTAAGACACTGGTGGGAACAAATATCAAACTTGCTTGTTATGCTAAGCACGAATATCTAGGGCAAGATGTTTCAGCCGACAAAGTAAATTGAGAGATCATTTCATTAATTGACAGAATATTTCATCAGATAATAATGCAATATGGCAAGTAAAGGTCGATGATACCTACAAAAACAATCTCCCAATGCATCAAATCTCAACGGATCTCGTGGCAATGCCCTCATGAATCGGTGCATATCTCAAGCTTATTTTTTCTTGATTCGTTTGAAATTAAAGATCACAATTCCATTTAATAACGTCAGTTTAATGGTTTCAATCATTCTGATCTATCTGGTAGATGATTTGCATTACACTTGTATGAGACGACCAAACTATCACAAGAAACAATTATTATAATTCAATTAAACAAATGCCAACAGAGTTGAATGTAATGATGATGATGCCATTTAACTCGTGTAATTGGTACAAGCAAAGATTGTATTTGTTATCAGAAGCTGACCTTTTCTCTCATTCTTGAACTCCAGATATCAGAATCACCTCTAGTTGAACCAGATGCTTGGCCTGAATATGGACTAAGCAGTGGTTCCCTATTTCCGCGGTAACCATAATCTCCCTCAATGTCGTCATCTTCTCCCTGACTAGAAACCAAGGACCTCAGTACTATCGCAAGAAGTAGGGATAGGACCTGTAAAAGCAAAATTGTTAACTATGATTTAAAATACTCCATTTCTAAAATCTATATGCCATATCCCTGAAGCAGACGTTTGTAGAGCTAATGACAAAGAATGTTGCATGGTGGAAGCACCTGCATCATCAGACTACTATCTAAAATACTAAGATCAAAATTTCTCGGCTATTGCATGATCACAAGAACAACTCAACGTAATTGAAAAATGACAGGAAGCATTTGCAATTAACTGTTTAAAAGTACTTTATAAACTCCGGAGACATTTTTAGGTTTGCCCCTGCTATTGACTCTCAAGGTAAATCAACACCAAGTGAAAAAGTCACTTGTGGTTTAAGAAACTAATTGACCAGTAAATCGCTTGTACCTATTTGTAAACTATTCCTTGGAAGCAACAAGCTTCTTAATAGAACACATTAGTTTGTCAAGGGCGTCATTTTCTCTAACTAAACCAAGTTAGCGTGTTCACCGAGAATTTCATAACTAATGTCCACCAGAGCAGGGAAACAAAATTAGAAAATTACAACATGCTAGTATGGAAGATTGAAACATGCCTGTATTGTAACAATCGCAATACCAATCCACATAAAAACATCAGCATTCTCTTTCATAAAGGTCCACAGGTTTTCGAGTTCTCCTGTGGGATCAGATGGGATATCCTGAAAAATGACTTACATCATAGGTTAAGACACAAGGATGGACATAATATCAGCAATAAAATAGTGTTGGCTGTGTGTGTGTTAGCCTAGTGGTAGTGAGGTTAATGCCCGGGCCAAAGGTCACGGGTTCGAGTCCTCCGTCACGCGGTGTTTAAATTTCTTTGTAATATTGTTCAAAAAAAAAAAAAAAAAAATAGTGTTGGCTTTACCTCCTCCCATTGGTGATCAAGAGCAATGAAGGTCACCAAACCCACTTCCAATAAAATGAATATGGTAGCGAGTACAGCATACTGAGATATTATATGGTCAAGGATACATTTGTACAACATCACATTAGCTCACAAACTTCAGTCTCTGACAAGATTCATTTAAACAAAAAATAATGATATGGTGCAGTTAATTAAGGAAGCTCTAGGTAGATATAGTTTAATGTTAAGAAAACAGAAAATATTCCTCCCAAGACACAATTTCATCTATTAAAATGCAGATTCATAATAACATTAGAGTGGCATGAACCATCAACCTCCATCTTCCTAATTCCAGCATTGCCAATGGACTTCTTATTTTATATTTTCTTTATTTCTTTAGCTCAGGTTTATAATATTTCTGATTGTATACTACTCCATATACACTACTAATCCTGTCACTCTCTCAAATCTCCACATCAGAAGAGCTTTGGAGTTTATATCAACTACAGTCACTATATAGAGCAGTTCCTATGTCAAACACATTTATGATAATTCGTACAGCTACAGGTTAGGGATATTGTGATATGGTTAGTATTACCACGTCTTCATCTCTCGAACATTTTAAAAGGGAATAAAGGAAACAACACCAGCACCACCACAGATCACATTGATGTATATTACCTTAAAAGACCAGATATTCTGACAATCTTCCAAGAAACAGAAAACTTGAAAACAAATCTAAAAATGGAGAATTTTGAAATTAACATACATGCAAGTATCACCACGATATAATAATTAAGAATTAAGAAAAGGTTAACAATACTATAGTCATTTGCATTAGACATTAGAGAGAGAGAGAGAGAGAGAGAGAGAGAGAGAAAAAATAATTGGATGGAGCAGAAGGATACGAAGCAAAGGCAACAGCCGCTGATGGCCTCGGCGCCAATAAAACCAATAAAACTGATGCCACATATCAAAATCCCGATTGCCATAAACGCATATGTAAACCTATCGACAACAACAGATAAATCATGACGAGACCAACAAATGAATCAGCACACTGCCTCAACCATGATGCGTATCAGACAAACAGCCGAGCAGCGAAATTAAAATTGCCAAGAAATTTCATCAACGCAGGCAATTACCAAAAAGAACAAAAAGAAAATGTGAAATAAGTACCAAGGAGCTGGGAGAGAGTTGAAACTGAAGCTGAGCGCATCGTCTGAGTTAACGACGCCGGAATTAGCCCTAAATCCGGATTCATTCGGCGGAGGAAATGAGTTTTGGTGGTGCTGCAATTGATTGAGCACATATGCAGAGTATACAATTATCACTACACCCACAAATGCGTGCAGGAAATTCAGGAATTTGAGGATGAATGCTAGGAAGGTGTGGGAACATGGGGTTCGCATTTGTAATTTTTTTTTTTTTCCTTCTTGAGTATTGGATTTCAGAATTCGATATTTTGACTTTTGAGTACTATAATGCAAACTGCTGCAAAATTACGGAGATTATTGCTTTTGAGTATGAGCTTAGTGCGTTGCAATTCAATAATACTAGTAATTCATTATGAAATTGGAATGAGTCTGGCCTTTTGTTTTGTTTTTTATTGATTTCATTTTGGGGAAAAAAAGAAAAAGACAAAGGATATATATAGAGAGAGTGAGAGAGAGAGTGAGAGAGAGAGAGTACTTCGGATTTGAATCATTGATCAGTCTGTTTAGGGCTTATCTATAAAGGGTAATGATATTCGGCCACACTGTGGCTAGCCACACGAGCTAAAAATGGTAATATATGTTTTTAAAATGGAAATATATTCTAATTGAGAAACATAAACCCTAAAGAGGAAATATGATTATTTCCATTTTTATAGTCAACTTTCCTTTTTTTACGCGTGTGGCCGGCCACAGTATGGCCGGATATCTTTATTCATCTATAAAATACAGCGTCTAAATTCTAAATCTTTACTGTATTAAAGCAAAATAATTTTCAATGCATTTTCCCTCTAATTTTACATGTTACATGCAAATAATTACATAGTTTTCAGTACAAATTTATAGTTTGACATATTTTCATTTTTTCATATTATTTTAATTTATTAAATTCAAGTATTAAATTCACGACTTTACATGTTTCTATTTTCTCATGTCATTTCAATTTTTCAAATTCACATATTAAGTTTTGAAGTTTGACAAATGTAGTTTTTATATAATGATGTGTATACTGAATTATTAGTACGAAAAGATAGTAGTCACATTAATTTAATTTTGGGTAAATTGCATGTAAAATCAAAACGTTTCGCCAAATTCGTAAATTGCACATGTTTTTAAAAAAACGTTTTGTAAAATCAAAACGTTTTAATTTTTTGCAATTGAAGTCCAGTGACCGGTTTCCCCCAACTTAAATCTTGTGTGGCAGTCGGAGTTGACACGCTGGACTCGCCGGAAACCAAAAGGACGTCGTTTCGAATTGAATAAAGAAAAAAACAAAAAACAATTTTTTTTTCCACCTCACCACCCTTCTCCCCCAACTCATCCCTCTCTCTCTATTCTCCCCATCTTCGGCGGTAAGGTGGTGGTGAAAGACACCCCTTCGTCGCCGGCCACCGCCACCAACTCCGGCGTCCTCCCCATCTCCTCCTCCACCACTCTCCCAAACACATCCGCCATCACCTTCACGCCGAGCCTGTCCCCATCCAACCTCTGCGTCAAATTCGTCCCCATCTCCCTCTTCCCCATCTCCTCCTCCCCATCTCCTCCTCCACCACTCTCTCCCATATCTGAAAGCAAAGAAAGAAATAAGAGACGTAAGACCCCGACTCCACAATCTTCCGATGAAACGGCCGCAGGCAGCGGCGAATCCACCACCGCCGCCGACGACAAAGACGCGAACAAGAAGGAGACAAAGTAGCAGAAATGGCGAATGAGGTAGAGGCGGTCGACGTGCGGGAGAGGGTAGTGGGGAAGGCGGCAATTTGGGCGGTGGCGGCGGGTTTGAGGTGGAGGAGAGTGGTGGAGAAGGAGATGGGGAGGAGGAGATGGGGAAAGAGGGAGATGGGGGACGATAGAGAGAGAGAGGGATGAGATGGGGGAGAATGGTGGTGAGGTGGAAAAAAAAATATAGTTTTTTGTTTTTTTTTAATTAAATTCGAGACGACGTCGTTTTTGTTTCCGGCGAGTCCAGCGTGTCAACTCCGACTGCCACGCAAGATTTAAGTTGGGGAAACCGGTCACCGGACTTCAATTGCAAAAAATTAAAACGTTTTAATTTTACAAAACGTTTTTTTAAAAACATGTGCAATTTACGAATTTGGCGAAACATTTTGATTTTACATGCAATTTACCCTTTAATTTTTGTGTTTGCTAAATGTATTATTATATGTAAGAATGTTAACTGAGATGAATTTTATTAATTTAAAATATTTAATTGTAATATAAATGTAATAATATTTAAATGATGTTCTATTGACTCTAAACATGTAAAATTGAAATATTAAATTTTGTCCGGCGCAACGCGTACGAGTGAATCTAGTTGGTTTAATAATCAATAAAATTGGAGAGCGGTAGCTAATGGGCCAACGAATATCCATGAAATGAGTTGTATAAAGAGAGATCCATATTCAGGAAAAGCATAAAAATAAAATACTTTTTTGTATTTTTACATGCCTATTATTTCACGAATTTAGACTTAATTTATGAAAAAATATAGCGTGTTAGATTCAGTATACTCTGCTGTAAAATTTTCCTATCATCAGTTGACAACATTCAATAGTCATATTTTTTCTATCACCTTCCCATTTCATCCAATCGCTATTTTATAGTATTTATATAGAGTAAAGCGTTTTTTAGGACTGTAACTTTTACCGTTTTTCAATTATAGGCAAAAATTTTCCGGGCTTTCAATTTTAGGACAATATCTTAAAAATTAATCATATTCAGGACAAATTTGAGCCCGATCGGGCTAAGTCACACATGAGCTCAAAAATTCGGCCCGTTGCCTACTTGACGTATTTACAAACAGTTGGCGTACACAAATCTGTAAATCAATTTTTTGCAGGTTCATTTTTCTCTTTTGTGCGTTTCACCAACTGTTGGAGGGCGTATCTATGTTGATAATATGCAGTTAGGAAAATTAGTAGTGCGTCTGAAGAAGAAAAACGTTTTAGAACCAATTGACAGAACAATCTTTTGAGGGATTGAAATAAGATTAGATTAGTTTAAGGTTGCACACGTGTTCTTCTGCTCTCTCAACAACTCTTCAAGGGCAAGACCACTAAATTCATTAAAAAGCAATTCCAATTTCTCAACTTGTTTCGACAACAAATTCAAGCCATTTGGGGTGACTTGAGCACTTGTCTGATTTCCTTACAAACAACTTTATTGTGAATTTTTCCAATGAATTGATTTATAGACTTTTATACGCCAAGTGTTTATAAAAACATCAAGTAGGCACAGAGCCGAATTTTTGAGCTCATGTGCGACTTAGCCCGATCGGACTCAAATTTTTCCTAAATATGATCACTTTTTTTAGATATTGTCCTAAAATTAAAAGCCCGCAAAATTTTGGCCTATAATTAAAAAACAGTAAAAGTTACATTCCTAAAAAAACGCTCTACTCTATTTATATATGTATCGACATGGTTAAGAACAACACACATGTACAATCATATCATATTAATACAAACAAAATCGTTTAAGGCACGTTCCAACATTCTCTATATAAATGATACTGTTCCAACAATATTTTCAAATTCCCTTTCTATTTCAGAACTAAAAACTTGATAGAGGACACTTCTTTGCTCAATTATTGCAGCAAAAGACGATTAGATAATATAGAAAATTCATTTAAAACCTGAATCCTTCTTCGTTAAGTTGAAAAAATTTCCAAAGAATGTAGAATATATTGTCAGTGAGTGAAACGGTGGTTTAATAAATGGTTTAACGACTACATAATCAAATATCACTAATAGTATATGGTTTAACGATTGATAAGATGGATTTAGAGTTGAGCAAGGCACCATTGGGCTCGACCCGGCCCGATTACACACCTAAGTACAAAGTAGATGGATATCGAACCCATCAAACAGATTAAAACTAAAGTTCTAGGTCAAAATTCATGATCAAACAAAATTTTGATCACAGCTACAAAATTTATTAACTTGAAATTCATCAAACTAACTATGACCTTACAAAATAAAATAGAAAGGAAAAACCAAAATGTTTGAGGCAATTGCAAACCTTAGAAATGGAAGTTACTGTAATCCCTGTCACTAAAGCTATTTAATATAAAATTATCAATATCTATGGTAACTCAAAGACACAAGGCCAACCACAAAAATATAAAGTAGAGTGAAACATATGCAAGTTCCTTGCTTCTTAAAACATAGCTAGCATATGGAAAATATGATTAGAAAACCATAAGGCAGAGGTGGCTACTAGAATTTGAAAAGGAAGCACATATATTTTTCGACGAAATTAGCTCTTGGAAATTGTCCTTAACGGCCACTCTTTTTAGCACGCTTTCCTTGGCCTTTCTTTGGTGGCCCCTTCCCACGACGCTTCAACTGTTCAAGCCTGCTCAGTCGCCTGCCACAATTTACTAAATTAGAATTACAGTATTTCAGATGTAAATAAATGAAAATCTTGTTCTATTCTAGAGAGGATTGGGCATTCTACAAGGATGGATTATCACATTTTAGGACAAGTTCCATTGAACTATCTAAAGTCCTACAAGAACATTACCACAGCAACTTTCATGATGTTTGGTGTAGTCAACATAGTTTTTTCATATATCATGCCACTGGTACAAAAT
Organism: Schizonepeta tenuifolia; assembly: GCA_029490685.1. Taxonomy (NCBI): domain Eukaryota; kingdom Viridiplantae; phylum Streptophyta; class Magnoliopsida; order Lamiales; family Lamiaceae; genus Schizonepeta; species Schizonepeta tenuifolia. Next base: position 76,533,114 of record CM055957.1, on the reverse strand, counting down.
GATGAATATGTGGGTGAAAACTTTGTAAAAAAGCAGAAACCGAGTCAAGTAATTGGGACGAGTGGGTGAATTTTGAAAATCCTAGAAATGAAACATATCCCTCTTTTCGGTTAGTGAACTTAGGTTCCATGACTCATGAGATTAACTGAAACGACAAAAGAATCATATCATCATTTCTTCCCATTGGCATCTTTCTAATTCTAAACTACCTAAGATAGGTTTTCATGAAAACTTATATGGTTTAGTCCTATATAGGAGTAGCAGTTGGCTCATTTGTGCTCTATTTGGCAATAAGCTTCTTCCTCAATAAACGGGCCAAATCCAAATGGCAGTAGAAAACATAATATGGTTTACAACTCTCACCTCCTCTTATCATCAATACTAACAAAGAAATGAGAAAATGGATGGAATTTTCTTACTTTCGCTGCTGTTGAGCCACCCAGTTGGGATCATCCCTTCTGATATCATGAGGATACCAAGCTGCTACTTTCTCACCAATTAACTTCTTGCTAAGTAATTTGTGGGGAGATCTTTGACCACTTGGGCTAAGAACATAGCCGAAAATCCTTGCTCTAGCCTCAGCGACTCCTCTGACTGCCACTTCCAGCAAAAATTTCTTCATGCTTGTCCCACTATTCATCTCCTCAATCTTAAAATTTCTGACTTTTACAAGCAAAGAGGATTGTGGGTTATGAAATGGATCTATTCACATAAAATGCTTAAATTTTTAATGGGCAACACCAGCGAGGAGGAATTGACATAAAACAGCGAACCAATAAGCTAAAAACAAAACCCAACAACAAAATGTGTTCTATTTTAAAATCTTCTTCAAGCAGTCAAACTTCATCTTCAACGAAATGATACCAAATTCGATTTTTAACGGAATATCAATAATCAAAATCGATTACAGCTGATTAATAGTCAAATGATCACCCAGATAATCACTTAATCGGAATAATACACGCAAGAAATTCGATTTTTGCCAAATTCAAACCAAGTATAAGTTTGCCCTAGCAATAAGATTGGAAAGAATGAACCAAAAAGGCAAACCTGGGATGACTGAGGACGGCGAGAGAGATGAGGACTGATACGAATGGTGCAGCTTTTCGAATAAGCTCAAACTCCGGAAAGAGGGAGAAGACAGTGATAAGATTAACAAATGTCAAATGCAACCAATTTCATTCCATTTCCATAACTTGCAGCTGCCAACCTGATACATCTATGCACCTATAAAACCCTGCTAACAAGTATCTTCACTTGGGCCTAGTACCAATTCAGCACTGGGCTTATCCTGTCAGCTTCTTGGGCCATATCTGGTTTGGGCTTCTTCAGCTCATTTCTATTTCGATAAAAAAAAAGAGAAAAAAAAAAAAAAAAACAACTCTTTCAGTTGAAACGTCAATATTTTAGTATTAATTTTCGCTCCCCAATATCTTAAACCCCCTAAACATTTTTCTTTTTATTTTTTTGAATAACTTAAAGTCTTAAACCCTAAACCCAGGCACACTCACTCTGTGTCACACTTTTTTTTTTTTTTTTCTTGCGCGACACTCTAGTCCTCTATATAAAAAAAACACACACATAACATAATTGAAGCTCCTTTGAAGTTAGAACCAACAAAATTCCAAGCAACAGTTCGTGAGCATCATGTATCGCTTTGCCGCTAACCTTGTTTCTAAAGCCAGGATTTCCAGAGGCAGCCAACGGGTAATTTCTTCTTCTATGTTTTTAGTCTGACTGTGGGGAGATTTATGCCACTCTATTCACCAAAATTGTGGTTAAAACTTCAAACAAGTACTCCCATAATAAAGATCGAGTATGAGAGTAGAAAAGCTGACGGGGGTATAGAATTTCGCACAAAAACACGATCTTTTTTTTTTTACGTTGTGATCAAATATTCATTTATTTTTTTATTATTATGAAGGTGAGTAGTAGTAGGTTGTCATGGAGCCGAAATTATGCTGCTAAAGATGTAAGATTTGGGGTGGAGGCGAGGGCTGCCATGCTTAGAGGCGTGGAGGAGCTGGCTGATGCCGTCAAAGTTACCATGGGCCCTAAAGTAAGAATCTTCTTTCATCGTTTTCTTGAATTTATGATTTCTCTCGCTACTTAGATTTATTCTTTCTCTTTTACAGGTATGTGTAATGCTGTTGTTGCTAGTAGTAGTGTTATTGTTGCGTGGTCTATTTTAGACTGAAAATTGAGTTATTGCTTCATTCCTAAGAAGTGTAGCGATTATTAGAAAAAATCGCTTGAGTTTAGCCTAACTATGACACATTCTATCGATTTTGCATGATTTACGAAGTGCTTTAAAGAAAATTACAAAAACTTCCCTTGACTTTATTCTAATTATAAAAAGTTCTGATGGTTTTTAAAATGTTTATGCAATCAGCACCCTGTTTTAGTCTACTTTACTGAGTTTTGTGGTCTTTTGCTTCGTTTGTTTATTATGCAATAGCTCATTATTGTTGTGTTGGCTCAAGGGTCGCAATGTTGTTCTGGAACAAAGCTACGGTGCTCCAAAAGTGACTAAAGACGGTGTTACGGTTGCAAAGAGCATCGAGTTCAAGGATAAAGTCATGAATGTTGGTGCTAGCCTTGTAAAGCAGGTTGCAAATGCTACTAATGATGTTGCAGGAGATGGTAAGCATTTTCTCTGGAAATGTTGTTTTACAGTTCTCCATTAGACTCTACAATAATTGCAAGAAAATGACTGGCTGAATTGTGCTGCCCAGGTACAACTTGTGCGACCATCCTCACACGAGCAATATATTCTGAGGGATGCAAGTCGGTAGCTGCTGGCATGAACGCCATGGACTTAAGACGTGGGATCAACATGGCAGTTGATGCGGTGGTAGCAAACTTAAAGAGCAGAGCACGGATGATTAGCACACCTGAAGAGATAGCGCAGGTTAGAATCAGGGGTTCAGTATGTAGTGTATTGAAGCTCGAGGAGTTTTTTTAGTACCTCCCAAAAATCTGTGTTTGACACTTAAACTTGTACTCAATCACAAGAATGAACACCTACTTTGTCATGTATAGGTTGGTACAATTTCAGCCAATGGAGAAAAAGAGATTGGTGAGCTCTTAGCCAAGGCCATGGAAAAAGTAGGCAAAGATGGAGTTATTACCATTGCAGTAAGTAGTTTTTTTACCTTCACCCTCTTATTCTTTAGAAACTAGAATTCATTGAGCAACTCTTTTATTTACTGAAAACTACATCTTCTATTGCATGGCTTAGGATGGAAAGACACTGGATAATGAGCTCGAAGTGGTTGAAGGAATGAAGCTTGATAAAGGCTACATATCTCCATACTTCGTTACTAACCCCAAAAGCCAAAAATGTGTAAGTTGTTTGAGTTTTCTAATTAGAAAACATATATTAGTCATAGCTGAGGCAAATTTTTTTGAGAAATAGAGATCATCAGTGGACGCTGAATGAATATTTGCTCATCTGTGTAAGTGGTCATCAAAGTCTAATAGCTATCTTGTTTCTGCAACAGGAATTGGAGGATGCTCTGATTTTAATCCATGAGAAGAAAATTGATAATTTTGGTTCCATAATAAAAGTGCTGGAGTGCGCAATGAAGGTAAGATGATGGTCACTGTAATTTAAAGCTGCTTCAAGTCTTACTTCATACATCCAATAATTATTATTTCTCTACATGTTCCAGAAGCAAAAACCTTTGTTGATCGTTGCCGAAGATTTGGAGAGTGAAGCCTTGGGTGCTCTAATTATCAACAAGCTTCGAGCCGGATTAAAGGTGTCATTTGGTTTTGTATTTGAATATCATTACATGCTTAAGTGTCTAAGCTCAACTAAAAGATCTTCTTTTTTTGTGGATCCACAGGTTTGTGCTATTAAGGCTCCTGGATTTGGAGACAACAGAAAGGACTTCCTAAAGGACTTAGCAGCCCTGACAGGAGGCGAGGTAATTGACCTATTATTGGGGTTTCTTTTATCCCCCTTTCTCTCCTCCACATCCCCCCAAGAAAAGGAAAAAGAAGGCAGCTTAGGTCCAAAGGCATGCACACCTAAATGGGCAGACTACTAATTGCTTCACACTTATTTATGCGTAGGTCATCACCAATGACCTTGGAATGGACCTTGAGAATTTCACGGATGACATGCTTGGCTCATGCAAAAAGGTTAGATGCAAAAGCTGCGTACAATTTCTATTCTTACCTAGACCTTCTAATTAAGTAATAGTTTGTCTTTTAGTCATCAACTTTTTGCCTAACTTCTATGCTGAGCTCTCAGGTTACAGTATCAAAGGATGACACTGTTATCCTTGATGGAGCTGGTGACAAGGATGCTATTGAGGAAAGATGTGACCTGGTAAATGTCAATAACTTTCTCGGAACTTGTCTCTGGATGATGTCCTTCCCGCCCTTTCCTTTTTCGAACTCCAACTTCTCACAATCAGTGCTGAACTTGAAAATTATGATCTAACAGTTACGGTCAGGAATTGAGTCGAGCACCTCTGATTATGACAAGGAGAAGCTCCAGGAGAGACTCGCTAAGCTTTCTGGTGGTGTTGCTGTCTTGAAGGTAAGATATACAAGTTACAATGTCCATGGCCACTCTAACAACTCAAAAGATGCTCTATTTTCTATCCTTCTTCGTCTAATCTTAAAGCTATCCACCATTGTTAGATTGGTGGAGCCAGCGAAGTTGAGGTTGGCGAGAGGAAGGATAGAGTTACTGACGCTCTCAATGCAACAAAAGCAGCTGTCGAGGAAGGGATTGTACCTGGTAATTTAAACTTCTTTTTTAGTTTTTCTCAAGTATTCTATTGTTTACAATGGTTGAAGTCTGAAAGCAAATATGCTGTCTGGACCCCCACTTATTATACATGTTAAAATAAATCCTTATTGCAGGTGGAGGCGTTGCTCTTCTTTATGCTTCCAAGGAGCTGGAGAAGTTGCAAACTGCCAACTTTGATCAGAAAATTGGTGTTCAGATCATCCAGAATGCCCTCAAGGTCACAACTAATATTTTGCTTTTTCACTCATCGATCTCTATAAGTAGAAGTAGGAAATGCTAGTATATGACAAATATTTGGTTCTTGTCATATACTCCTCGAACCTGACTCGGGATTTCCATATATTATTATTACAGGCTCCAGTTTACACAATTGCATCGAATGCCGGAGCCGAAGGATCTGTTGTGGTGGGCAAGCTGCTGGAGCAGGACAATCTGGACCTTGGATATGATGCAGCTAATGGTATAACTCTTCCATTTTTCCAAGAATGATATGAAACTTGTGCTCTTGTATTTCGTGTTTAATGTGGTATTTGTTGAATATCTGGAGCAGATAAATACGTTGACATGATTAAGGCTGGGATTATCGATCCATTGAAGGTCATCAGAACAGCTTTGGTGGATGCTGCAAGGTGAATATAACTAACTAGTATTGATAATTCATTGTATTTCTCCAGATTTTGTATTATTCTTGAGGTGATCAATCTGAATATAATGGCAGTGTGTCGTCCCTGTTAACCACGACGGAGGCCGTCGTCGTCGAACTTCCCCAGGAGAAGAGTGCTGCACCTCCACCCATGGGAGGAGGAATGGGAGGAATGGGAGGTATGGGAGGAATGGGGGGCTTTTGAAGACGTAGAAGATCCCAGCTTCCATGTTCATTCTAGTAGTGTTTTATCATTTTGAGGGATTTTATTTGTTTTGAATTTTAGGATAATTTTGACGTCCTTGACAGAAATGCCCTATGCATAGTCAGTCACCCAAAGAATATCTGGGCAACTAATTACTTTGGCCTTGTAATATCATATCGGCTCAATTTACGGTTTATCTACGTTTTATTTACAACCAATGCATTTTGCATTTTAAATGATTTTATGTTATTAACTGCAATGTTGAAGATGCTGTGAATTAACAAGAATTTGGTCTTTTTAGAATATGATTTTAAATGTTCGTAATAGTGTTAATGGTTTGACTTTAAGTCGAGATATTAATTGACCTCATTTTAGTTGTGAAATATGAATTGTGTATGTCGATCCTTACAGTTCCAATAATTCCATATTGCTAAAATACAGAGAACTAGCATATTGCTAAATTTTAACAAAATATTTGTAATAGATAAAAAGATATTTATACCCTGACATCTGTATACTTTCACAATTGATAACGTATGAAAAATTACAAACGTACTACAATGTATACAATTTATTAATTTTTTTTTTTTTTTTCCATACGAACTAATTTCTGATAAGTGCTAACTGTATGCCCAAACCAACTTTGAATGATAGCGTGGACAATGAAATAAGATTTGTCTTAATAATTTGCAAATTGTCGATTAACACTTAATTGCAGGTAAATTAAAAAAATAAAAAAATACATGCGTTTGATTGTAAATTTTCAGACCATAAGGCACAATTGTAAAATTATATATATATTGAGGTATAAAATAGCATTAGTATTATTATTATACAACAGCAAATACCTCCGGTTAACGGTTAACCTAAACTATTCACAAGCTAATCCAAAAACTCATACTATTCATATCCCCTAACTTTCAAACTTTTGCACCAATTTGAATATTTTAGGTGAATTTAACATATATCAAGTCGTAGGAGTTGCCCTGTAAAAATGCCCTCTTAGTACAAGTTAGAAGCGTATTAAAGGTTGACGAACAAAATTTTTCCTGTAGCAAACGAATAAAAATAAAATAAGCTATGTTGTAATACATTCACACACAACATTGCACTGCCCTCTCAACCGTTAACCAAGTTGTAAAAAGGAAAGGCAACACATCAGGAAGGCAACTGCCTACTGCATCAGATTTTCGTCTCGTTGAGCCATAACTGCAAGGTACAATTCTGGAAGAGAGGGAACATAAAATGGCATTATACACTTCGTAAACAACACACTGAATATGCCAATGCCTCCTAGTATTATTGTAACAACACAATGAAGTAGAGCGCCCCTACTGAGATATCTAAACTACTATAAGGTGATATGCACAAGTAACAAAGCTGGTGAAAGAAAGAAAGAGTGGCTTTACAGTAAGACTGCAACGAGGATATTGTTGCGAAATCATGGCCGTCCAGAATACTCAAGTGTCAGGGACAACGGTAGACAAAATCTGCAGTTTAGATAACGTATTATTGCACCCACTCATAGTGATGTCTAAATTTGATATAAACTATACCTTTTCTGTAAATAGACGAAATGATTCCTCCTTCATGGCTTTATCAAGCTCCTATCAAAGACCAAAAACACGTACAACAGTTTTCACAACTCCAAAAATGTACTTCGATAATTGAGAATCCAGGAATTCTAAAGAGGATTTTGCAGTATTAGATTTTACTAAAACTAGAAAAAACTCATTAGTGCAGGAAAAGCACCATACACACTTACACTATCAGGATCTGAAGAGCAATCAATGTTGTATATAAGCTTCTGAAGACTTTCATTCTTTAATAAATCACGAATTTCATTGGATGAAGCTGCACGAGAATCAGAAGGATAACTGACAACATGATACTGGTGAATTTAGCAGAATACTGACTAAATACTAGAAAAATAAACTGACAGTGGCAATTTAGAATAGGAGATTAGTCTTATACCGACAACAGTCTAAATAGATCAGCGAAACATGTGAATAAAATGAGTCAAGAAAATTGAGAAGATACAGACAAAAGCAAGAGAAAGCATTATACGCAAAACTTAAGCCTTAAGAAGCATGCATGTTTCATAAAATATGCAAACCCAACTTCAAGAACTACTATCTTCATGGCCCTCTGCCTTGTCTGATTATCATAATGAAATATTATAAGATTCTGGCTTTTCTTTTTTATCAAGTAATCATCATCCTCTAATATCTCTATTGGGATTGCCATTTTCAACTCCCTATCTCAACCTTAGAATCAAAGTTCAAGTTAAGCATCAGACGAATTACATGTGATTCAACTAATAAGAACAAATATTCTCTTTATTAAAACCTCTTTTTCTGTAAATAATATATCTCCTGAACCACCAACCACTTTTGAATACTTAAAAGCCAAGGAATAGAACCCTATACCCTAATATTTCACATAATATAGCAGGAGCATGAACCCTAGCTTCTGAAAATCTCTAGCTAGAGTGGAGATTTCAGATAGTCTTTGCAATATAAACTCAGAGAAAGATATAGAGAAAGGCAAAATAGCACCATATAAGAAGTCAGCATGATAATGTGAATTTATGCCATTGGAAAATCCTTGGCATGAGAATTCTAGCGTTCAGAAACTTATAAAAACTTACCAACAGACTGTAGTTGCAACTCTTGCAACACCTCACTCTGCTCATCAACATAAGATGGTCGGGCATCATCTGTTGTTGAACTAGGATCTGATGCAATAATCAAATTGTTACACAACAATATGAAAAAGGGCAAGGAACTGTATAATGAGCTAATAAAAATCCCAAAATCATACTGCAAAGCTAGTGCACAGAATTACGCTATCAATGTATGATTCACACATCACATATGTTTAAAGTTAATTGCATCTAATGTCAGCACTCAGCAGAAGGCCAACTATTCAGAAGAATAAGACGTCATCAGTGAAAATACGATTTTATTAGCAACTAGTGCAGCTGTTCATTTTAGACTAAGTCAGTTGAGCTAGTAGGTTATACTGATACACATGTGAACTGATTGTTAAACCATTGTTAGCTTTAAACTGCAAGTTGTAACCAATTATCAAGTCAGAAGTTGATAACAATTCAGTTCTTTTTCTCTCAGTCCCTCTTTCTGTCTCTAAATCACCTCATTTCCCCTAATCGAAATTGAAGTTGATAACAATTGTATTCTTCTCTCACAGTCCCTCCTCCTCTCATTGTCATAATAACCAATTCGCCTACTCGAGCTGGATCTCAAAATTAATTCTTTGATTCTTAGACGAATAAAAGAAATAGCATACAAGATATATCACATAAACTTTTCCACTTGGAATAAGCTCATACCCTCATGTTACTATAGCTGCAATCCGCAACAACAGAAACTTAAAGATAGAATAGAAACTACTTACAAACTTTTTCTTCCTTTAAAGATTCTGCTTTCTGGCAAGGAACTTCTGCAACAACATCGCAACAAAAGCTTCAGTGCAACAAAAGCTTCAAATAGAGAAAAAAGATACCAAAAAGCAAACTTGAACTATTGGTTTACCTTTGTGCTTCTTGAAGCAGACCAAAGAACAACTTCAAGCCATTAGAAAAAATCATCATCAATCACTAATATCTCTGGAAATTAAAGTTGGAAACGAGATTCTTGCAAAACAAATTCACAACCATCGAAAAAAACAAGGAGAGCAACTCACTAGGTTATTAAGCACGTAGGACACTTGTATTTTGATTGTGCTTCTTCACATACTTGACATTTTTTTGGCCCCATCGCATAATTCACTCTACAATTTCAGCAGTCTGCGGCATAAACAAGGAAAGGGTTCCAGATTCCAGTTGAATTTTAGTTTGAAGTTCAGGCTTTTTTTTAATAAAATAAAATTAAATAGAATTAACAAACTATTGAGGATTGAGGTTGAGGAGGATCGTTAAAAAACCTTCCTGTGAGGCCCAACTATTCATTTTTGGCCCAATAAGAAATACTGCACATCTTTGGCCCAAGTAGAAATTATTATTTCAAATTATCTGACCCTCACTAATCACTCTCTTCCTTCTTTCTTGAACAGAAAGACAACTCCATTGATCTTCTCTCTCAAACAACATCTACTTGAAGGTCTAAAATCCCCCGATCTCCAAACTAATTTGCACCTCCCTACACAATGGGTCAGGGCACGCCCGGCGGTCTCAATCGCCAGCCTCCCGGCGACCGGAAGAACGACGGAGACAAGAAGGAGAAGAAATTCGAGCCGGCGGCGCCTCCCGCTCGCGTCGGCCGGAAGCAGCGCAAGCAGAAGGGCCCCGACGCGGCGGCTCGTATACCGGCGGTGACGCCGCTGACTAAGTGCAAGCTGCGGCTGCTCAAGCTGGACCGAATTAAGGATTACTTGCTCATGGAGGAGGAGTTCGTGGCGAATCAGGAGAGATTGAAGCCGCAGGAGGAGAAGACGGAGGAGGATCGGTCGAAGGTCGACGATTTGAGAGGCTCGCCGATGAGCGTCGGGAATTTGGAGGAGTTGATTGATGAGAATCACGCGATTGTTTCGTCGTCGGTGGGGCCGGAGTATTACGTCGGGATCTTGTCGTTTGTGGATAAGGATCAGCTAGAACCTGGATGCGCGATTCTAATGCATAATAAGGTATAATCTTTACTTTAAATGTCGTTTTTCTAATCCTGAAAAGATTAGGTGGGTGCTTTAGGAATTCGGTGAGCGTTTTCAGATAACGGGAGTGAACTATGGAATCTGGCAATGTATAATTTGAACTGAAAAAATTGAGATTGGGCATTTGTATTAGGAGGAAAGAAGTTCAGATTAGAAATTTAGTTTGAGTATTCGTAGATGATAATGGAGTATAGGCTATGCATTTTGGTCTAGCTAAGACATTCTTAGAGTCCGGGCAATATTGGATCTACCTGCTTAAGGTTGGGCTTCAAGATTTTTACATTAGGTGTTTGAGAGCTCCTGCCTTGGTTAAAGAATAAATGAAGCTGAACTGTTATTCCAGATCTTCTGGCTTGAGTTGTTCTTGGCTTTGTGTAGTAATGAAGCTAAAATTGTTATTCAAACATATAAAAGCATTCATTTTGGAGCATTAATCCAGACAGAACAACTTAAGAGTCTATAAATTTTAGACAGTTGATCTGCTACCGGCAATATACGCTTCTTGCTGCTGTATTGTGGGCTTCACCTATCATTTGATATTGGTTGGTGGGTGCTGTCCGGGTTTATGCACTCAGGAAATAGGCCATGGTTTCTGGATAAGTTCCACTAAGATTGTTCTATATTATCTGAAAAACTTTCCATGTAGAATGAAGTATATCAGACATCTGAACTCATAAAAACAATGAATCATTCAGAAACTCAATAACTTTTGAATGCCTCTTTCAAAAACATGTTAAAATGATTTTGCTTGTCCATTGATTAGTAGCTACAGGTTTTATTTCTGTGACTACCACTCTGGTTCTATCCCTACAGATAATGGGACAAAAGCAACATTGCTTTTACGTTCCTGGATTTGTTAAGGGGGAGTGAGTAGGTTTCATAGAGTTATAATATTATTCCATATTCTAGATTCAAGGACTTCGTAACTAAAAAGGAGGTGCATGTTTATGAGTTTGCATCAAAAGACATTTCCAGAAAATGTGACCATAAGAAAAAGCAAAACCATTCCTTGATTAGAAGGGGTTAACTTTGGGGATTGAGTTTCTGTACTGTTGCTGGTCGATCAATCTTATATTGGGTATACCACTTCTTATTGCAGGTTCTATCTGTTGTCGGACTGCTCCAAGATGATGTTGACCCAATGGTATCAGTGATGAAAGTTGAAAAAGCTCCATTAGAGTCATATGCCGATATCGGTGGTCTGGATGCCCAGATCCAGGAAATCAAGGAGGCAGTTGAGCTTCCATTAACACATCCAGAATTGTACGAAGATATTGGTATTAAACCTCCCAAAGGTGTCATATTATATGGAGAGCCTGGAACTGGCAAAACTTTACTTGCAAAGGTATGTGTTTTTGATATTGTGCATTACTCGATTGTCAATACCTTCGTTGTGTCTCCTATGTCTCCGCTGATAGCATGTGGCAATTCATATAATTGCTCTGACTTCAGCATTATTTTACTGTTGTCTAATGAAAGAATTGGGGTCTGATGCTTGAAAGTTGTAACTTCTAATGACGGAGTACTAAGGAAGGAATGATATGCAGTTCATTGGCTTCCTTGTTCCAGTAGTGAAGTTTGGCATATCTTGATTAAGTGGCTCCATAATGATGACTTTTGACATTGATCTGCCTGAAACTTGCTTTTTCAAGCATGACTTCCTTCTCCTCACCTAGAACTGTTATGTGTTCAACATTAATCACTTGCATTTGATCCCTTATGAGCTTAATCTGTAAGAAAAGTGGCATATGATGAACAGTTTTTGTGGTCGCAATTGCTTAAATTTAGCATTTGAAGTTCATATTCTGTGGATGGTCACTACATTTGGCCTTATTTAGTGGATTATGCTTCTCTGTCCCTGGTCTACTGATTGTTTTATTCAGCTTGTTTACATATTCAGAGTATGTAAAGTGCTTAGTTCTCATTATGTTCCTTATAATTTCTAGGCCGTGGCAAATTCCACATCAGCGACTTTCTTGCGTGTTGTTGGAAGTGAATTAATTCAAAAATATCTGGGAGATGGTCCGAAATTGGTCAGAGAACTTTTCAGAGTTGCTGATGACCTCTCACCCTCTATCGTCTTTATTGATGAAATTGATGCAGTGGGTACAAAAAGGTAACGTCAAGATGGTTGATGGTTGCTGCTATTTATGTTTGTGCCAGGGTATTTATTGGATAAACTTTCTGTGACCAGGTATGACGCCCACTCAGGTGGTGAACGTGAGATTCAAAGGACTATGTTGGAATTGCTGAACCAGTTAGATGGTTTTGATTCAAGAGGAGATGTGAAAGTAATCCTTGCAACAAACAAAATTGAAAGTCTTGATCCTGCTCTCCTTCGGCCTGGTAGAATAGACAGGAAAATTGAGTTCCCTCTTCCAGATATCAAGACAAGGAGACGCATTTTCCTGGTATGTGTAGCTTATGAACTTTGATTTGCCGCCAATAAACTATTCTGGTGTTTCCTTGTTAAATTCTCAAATATTCATTGGAGTAAGGTAGCAACTGTGTTGTTTGATGCTTAGATACACACATCGAGAATGACGTTGGCTGAAGACGTCAACCTGGAGGAATTTGTTATGACCAAAGATGAGTTTTCTGGAGCTGATATTAAGGCAATATGCACTGAAGCTGGCTTGCTTGCTCTGAGAGAGAGGCGGATGAAGGTAAGATGAACCCCTTCATTAAGATCCTCAAGAATTCTTTTACGTTATCTGGGGATGGGCAAAGTGTTGTTTTGCCTTTTGAAGTAGGGTTATTTTTAGATTCACAGTTTGCACGTTAGTTTGCGACAGTGCGACAGGACCCTTAGTGTGTATTTTTTGTTAAAACACCAAATTCTGATCTTGTCTAAGAGAGGCCTAAAGAATCACTTGTTAGGGGGGATGACTGTATGATGTTAGTACTAGCATCGAGGTAGATTGATCTTGCGAGTTAATTATTATTATTAGTTTAGTCTGGTGAGGTATATGCACTGAAGATTGCTATATTTGAAAGTAGTGCTAGTTTAACTTGCCAATAAGAACTTCGGACTATACAAATCTATGATGTTGTGACATGCTTGAGTCAGTTTGCATCGGGACATTTTAGCTGTAGACGTTGACATTCAATTTTTATGTTTAGGTGACGCATGCTGATTTCAAGAAGGCAAAGGACAAGGTTATGTTCAAGAAGAAAGAGGGAGTCCCTGAGGGGCTATACATGTGATGATTCTTAACCTCTTGTTCCCCAAAGTAGATGTGTATCACATGTTCTTCAATCGTTAAGCTTATGACGATCTCTCGCTTTGTTGATGCTTACTTTTGGGGCTAGTTTCAACAAGAACTATCCTGTAAAGGAAGTTTTCGTTTGAGTTAAGCCTTCATGTTTCATTGAAGCTTATTGAATGCATGTTCGGAAAATAGTGTTGATTTCTTTTTATTTATTTGTTTCTCATTTTCCAGTTCAGTATTCTGTTTCATATTTGATTGGAGGTACTAGATCGATTTTCAATATCGTAGGTGACATTTTGAAGCGTGTTTTGATTCTGTTAATTCAAGACGAGATTAATCAGTGATGAGAATGATCGGTATATATCCATTAAATATTTTTCATATCCAAGACCGTTTAGAATATTATCTATCGATATTTGACTCAAATCCTGTTAAAATGCTTCACAATCCATATTTGTCCAAACTCGATTACACAAATGTACTTGCTTATTATTTAATTCCATTTAAATTTATGAAGTATCTGAATTAATAATTAAATGTGGTAACCTATATTTAATGATTTTGTCACTTACAAAACTTTTACTTTAACTAGTAAGTAGCCCATTCTCAACGGTGAAATAATTTTATATTTTTATTTATATAAATATATTTTAAAAATAGTTTTATTTTTGTAAGTATTAATGTTTTATTTCACCAAAATGAGTAAGGAAATAAATATAAACATCTTGCAAATGATAAAACAACTAAACAACAAATCATGTCATATAACTTTGAAAAAACTTGTATTTCTCTTTCAACGTTTTCCCCTCACTCTTTGTCTAGAATTCCTATCAAAACAATGACTTATATTTAAAAATAGTTTTATATCTATTTAGAAGTTGTTATATTGTTTGAGTTGCCGCCGACGTCCTCCTGCGAAGAGGAGAAAAATTCGGAGAATTTTTTAGTCCCAAGTCCACCAGTTAGTGTCCTTTCTTTTTACGAAATTCATGCTTAAATCTTCGATTGAATGCATGTTTATTTAGTTCTACATGTTAGAAATTGTTATATGTTAGAGTTAGGATTTTTATGTGGAAGATTTTGACATTGTTTTGGTGTATAGAGTTCGACATTTTTGAATTTGTTGGTGTGTTGGGTAGTTCGACATTTGTTGTGTTGGTTTGGTGTTCTTATGGGGTCGATGGAGATGGGGAAAATGACGGCGAAGGAATCTGTCGTGCTCACGATGGGCTTCCCATCGTGAGGTCACGATGACACTCCATCGTGAGCTCGCGATGGCAACCTCATCGTGACCTCACGATGGAAAGCCCATCGTGAGCTCACGATGGCTAGGGCTGTCGTGACCACGACAGAACCCTTCACCATCGTCGTGCCAGTCTTCCTCCCGTCGTGACCATGGCCACGGGCTGTCCCCCGTCCTTCATCTTCTTGTGTTATGTTAGTTTGTTGAATTATAACACGTTACCACGCACTTAATACTTGGTTTTATTGATTTTGTAGGAACATTATCAATTTGTTAGACCCGTCATGCTCTATTCGTCTCCTAAAGTGAACATTTACATGAGGGTAGACGTGTTTGATGAAATTAGGAGAGTTTTATTTGAAATTTCTGGTGATCATCAAGCCGAGGCATTCCTAAGAACCAGTGTTGTTGGGCGGTTGATTGATGCAAGAAGAAATCAGAGTGCAAGTAATGCGCTAAATCTCACAATAGCTCGACAGTTGCAAGGGATTGGTGCTAATCGGCTATCAGAGAACGAGCTTTGGTTTTATCTTGGTCATACGACCATTCGTATGACGGCAGTGAAATATGCTCTAATCACCGGGCTTCACTTTGGAAACTCTACATTTGATCCACATGCAGTTCATGTACCTCCTAGAATTGGCATTCACTACAGATTTTTCAACGGCCGAGAGATAAAGACCAATGAGTTGCGTGACGCCTTCAACAAAAAAGGACTTGGGAGAGACATCGAAGACTATTTGAAGGCGGCCAACTTGCTCATTTACTATTATTTTCTCCTATGTCGGGACAAACCCACCATAGAGGATTGGGCATGAACGTTAATTGAAGAGTTCGAGGCTTGGGATGCCTTCCCATGGGGCTCGTACACATGGGGAGCACTGTGTCACTATGTGTACAACGCCCAGACAGTCTCCAAGGACTACCACCTCTATGGTCCGGTTTGGGCTTTACAGATTTGGACTTATGAGATGATTCCGGCGTTGGAAGATTTATGTGGAATCAAAGATCGCATTGAGAGAGTGCCTCAGTGCTTGATGTGGGCCACAAGACTGATGAAAGTTGATTTCACTTAATTCCTCGATAATCCACGGGTACATTTATGATCTTATAATGTTTTTTATTCATTCAATGATGTTATCTATATTAGTTTCTAAAATTCTAATATTACGTTTTCATTACCTTTGCAGCTTCAGGTATTCGAAAGTGTTGAAGTTACGGAAGCAGGGCGTTATGAGTATTACATGCTGAGCTTCGAAAATGGAGACCCTTTTGATGTTCGATACGTACCTGCTAAACAAATTGCTTCCAGAAATAACCCGACTACAAAGAATGCAAAGCAAAAGACAATGGGAAAGTTGAAGCAGTTAGCATCAAGGGTGGTCTGCGGTTACCGGGCACGACAGATGGCGAAGCGTCATCCGGAGGGTACCCCACCACTTCGTACACCACCTCGTAGTTCACCACCTCGTACATCACAGTGGGGGCTCTCTGGAGAGCCAGGCAGGGTATGTTGTGTGCACGGACGACCATGCCCAGACCATGATGATGACACAGCAGCAGGGGTGACGAGATTGAGCGTCGGTTGAGGAGAGTTTTGGACAACGAATCTGACAACGGCTTCCTTGCTAAATTGATTCGGTGAATGAGTCAGTTTTTTGTTATGAGACGCCCAGACAGTCCTCCACAACAGTCACATAGGAGTCGTAGGACGGCATTGGACGCTCATTGTCACTCTACCTCGGCATGCGACGATCATATGCGGGCTGGTAGGGTCGAGCAAGACTTAGATCCGGCCCGTCACTCTTATGCTGGAGGTCAGACTTCTCCAATTTGGTCACACCATTCTGGAGTTGGGTCCTACCACTCTCACCGGCAGACTTCTCACTACTCTCACCGGCAGACTTCTCACCACTCTACTTTCCACCAAGACGAGCCGCAGACTTCCCACCATTCTGAGCGACAGACGTCCCACCACTCAGAGAGGCAGACTTCTCACTTTCTAGGCAGACGTCCCACCATTCTGGGTGGGGAAAATGATTAAGTGTTGATATGTGAAATGTTCGCGAGGAATTTGTGCCATCGGTTGGATCCAGTGGTTCCAGAGAGATCTGAGCAGAATCCATGGGCAGTTCTGATCCAGCGGGTGATCTCCGCTCGGTTAGAGCTGTACCATGACAAGCAAAGGCCAGGGCATGACAGACGGCAACGTTCAGTATGCCTATGACCGAGTAGCTGAGCAGCGCCTTCAATGGTGCTGTAGATCTGGATGGTGAGGAATGGACAAGGGGATACTGCGTCCTTCTTCAGTCTTGGGCTTCTCTAACAATCACCCATCAACTGTGACGAGGCATCAAGCCATGGTTATCGACCAAAGGACTCATCTCGCGTATTGTAGGCATATCGATGACCGGTTGGACGTGGTACCGCAAAATGAATATCCCGCGAGTTATGTCTAGTCTGTAAGTGCGGACATGGGAAGTTTGGAAGAGAAGGTTGGTGAGGGTCATACTTGGAGAGATCGGGTATGACTACTATCTAAGGAGGAGTGAAGCACGGCCTTGTGACCGGGGTGAAGCGTGACCTTCGGACCAAGACGACAACAAGGGACTCAACCATCCCAAGTGTGGAGTATGAACTCTTGAAACGCCTCAATGTCTTTGGGCCACGCCTTGAGTTTGTATGAAGCATGGACGGATCTTCAGTATGTCTATGACCGAATAAACATATCAACAATGATCATGACCTACCCCAAATCTTACCCCCTTTTTATATTTGATTTCCGTTTAGTTTATTGTGCAGATATACATGTTGAGACCGTGACAACTCAATTTGTGCACCGAAGAGTAAAGTAGTTCCTCACTCTCCGTGGGATCGACCCTAGCTTGCCACTAAGACTAGCCAGTCCGGTAGTGGGCTCAGGAGTGTGTATTGTCCGTCTGGAGCATACACAGGTATTTTGATCGTACCACACGACGGGTACGTGTCATATTGCTATATGATTGATCACCATCTAGATATTGAGATTAAGTTATTAACAGGAATTGAGATTTAACTTGAGAGTGTCTTTCATGCCCAAGAAGGTAAAGAGTGTTGGAGAGCAGTCGGTATTGACCTACCTCTTGGCTGTCTTTGGTCTGTTTATTCTTAATGTCTCTTGGGCAGCATCATCACTGAAGTGTCTTCGTGACTTTGTTGATCAAGAGAGGAGATCTTGCCTTCTGGTCAAGATCTGTAAAATTAGATAGACATAGGCTAAGTATGTTTATATCGTGACTTCGTGACCTTAGGATATAAACTAATCTTTGTCTTAAACCAAGTGATAAAATCAGTTAATTGAATATCTTTGCACCAATGAACGAGTGAAGAGTAATTAGGATCATTGATTCGAGACCCAATCCAAACATCTTTTGTTATTTGATATTTTTTTGTTGAGTTACAGGTTATTGAGTTATAATCAAAATCCCTTTTGTTGAGTTCTACCCGAAGAGCAGATTACGCCGAGTCCCTTAGGTTCGACCCCACTTGTCATTGACTACTACCTTTTTGGGCAAGATGTGTTTATAAGTATTATTTGTGCGAAGAGTGTAACGACAGCACTTCGTTAGCCGTTTACTTGATTCTGCTCCCCCAAAATCATGAAAATTTTGTGCATCCTCTGTTTGTTGGAGAGGGATATTCAAATCGACTCCACTCGGGGATAATAGATGTCGTGCATTTTTTTCTGTTGTGCCCAAATCCACCACAACTTGAGCAAACTTGAGGACGTCGTGCTCTCGTGCCTTCAACTGCTGACCGATCACGACTCGTTCTTGGACGATCGGCTTGACGTACATCTTCTGGAGGATAAACCCTAATTGATTTGATCTCCGGCGGTACATTCCACTCATCAGGGTGTGGTATTTGATTGATATACTCAACATAAGTCTGTCTTAGGCCCTCTTGTTTGAAATATCTATGTACGAAATCGTATACATTCAAACCAATGTCGCCCCGCCTGTTAAAATAGGAACAATGGAATTACTTACATACAAAATAAATATAAAATAGTAGAAAATTCTAAGACACGGCATGCTTACATGGAATCCTATCCTCATCGAAGACACGACAATCACATGTCCAATTTTGAAGATCGACTTGATATTGTTGATTATCTTCGTCTACTTTATAAACATGGTCGGTGATTGCTCGAACAGGAAGAGCGAGGCTCGCTTCAACTGATAGAGAAAGCTTGTTGAATGTAGTGACAATCAACACATGATCTCTCGATTTAGCATCGGTATGCCGCTCGTCAAACCAATCCTCCAATATGTGGCAAAATGTTTCAAGTAATGAACACACTGGTAAACTCCTACCTCACCACAAAACACTGTTCACGGCTTCGACAGCATTGGATGTCAGTAATCCATAGCACCGCATAGGACACTTTGGCCTAGTCCACCTCTCTGGTCCAATTTGAGAAAGTCGTCTGTAAGCACCATTAGGACTTACAGTGTACAACAATTCGAAAAAGCTTTCAAACACTTCGTTGCGATAACTATATGTTGATTCATAAAAGAGTGTGGCCACAGTTTTGCCGTATGAGGTCAAATTTTTTTGGAAATGGTGATAGCACAATCCGTGAAATGCATTTGGATAGACGGTTCGAACTGCATTCCTAATGCTCTTATGTTGGTCGCTCACTATCAACAAATCTTCGGAAGGATTGAAGCATTTGCGTAGGTTATAGAGAAAATAAGTCCACGACTCATCAATCTCTATCGGACCAAGGCCAATTGCAAGTGGAAACACTTGCTCGTTCCCATCCTTCGTGCAGGCAACAAATAAGGTTCCTTTGTTTCTACCCTTAAGATGAGTCCCGTCTACTATGAGCACAGGTCGAAGACACTGCTCAAATGCTCTAATACACTATCCAAGGGCAATGAACATGTGACAGAACACTCCTTCACTAGTCATCTGCAAGTCGTATATAGCCCCAGGATTACGTTGTTTCAACAAATACAAATACGATGGAATCTTCTGATATGACTAGGGAAATTTACCGTACATTCTCTATATCGCTAGCTGCCTCGTTCGGACAGCAAAGTTGTATAACATTTGAACGTCGTAGCGCATGTGCATCTCTGCCATCATCTTCTTTGGCCTCAGAACGACCTTCTTATCTATCAATTTCTTAGAAAAATAAAATGCGGCCACCTCGCCACTCACCGACCTTGCACGTGCAGCACGGTTCAAATCTGATCGGCCACTATAATCCAATGTCAACTTAGTAATCCGAAAAAGAGTTGCACATTCCACAGCACACAACCTAAACGTGCAATTCTTTCTACCACTCCTACATAGGTACACGGCACGATTCGAAGCGGAGCGATCGGTCTTACACTCTACAAAGTGCTCCAAATGATATATTCCTACAGCTATCCTCAACTCTTGCACTGATCGAAATATGGACCCTACCTCGAGACTACCATTGATGACGATAGGCCGCTCAACCCACGCCAACGGTATTATTAAACATATAACTAATAATGAAAATGGGTTTTATAATTTTTATTTAAAAATTTAGAATATATATTTATTAAGAATTGAGATATAGTATATAATATTAATATTATCAATTAATAATTACGCAAGACTTTAAAGAAGTGTGAAAATAAAGATAAAGATAGTAATAATAGATATACATGAGATATGAGAAATTATTATATGAATATAATAAGTAATACTTTATATGTGTATTATTATGAATTACTAATGTCAAAATACCAGAATAAAGGAAAATCGAAATAGAGTACCGAGGAAACAACACCGTTTATTTTCTTATTATTAAATTGATTGATTGATTGATTATTGATGATGATCGATACTATGGATTATTAAACCTTTTAATTTAAAAATGTTTAAGTGGTACGTTATGAGATACCAGAACGTGTCACACTAGATTTAAAGTAGGTCTGAATAATACTCGCCATTAATGTTAAGATGAACCAATATGATGATGAGTTGATGCGGAGGTATATTTCCCATTCCATTATACTTAGAGATCAAGATTCCATTTCGTCATACCTACGTGTGCATTCAAGCTTTTGATTTTCAATTTTAAAGGGCAATGACACGTTCATTAATTTTTTGTGCTGATAAAAAAATTTGAATTCATTCAACGTAGTAACAATCACAAATAAAAGACAATACCTTGCTCGAGTAACATGAATGCCAAAACTTAACAAACAAAAGATTTGACAAACTAAGAACCACAAAACTAATTTAAACTGATACAAAGGAAAGTTGGAAACCAACCACGACAGTAATACAAGTTAATATAACTTGCAAAGAGACGACAACTACTCAAGGGTATGGCGAAGTGCCGGTACCAGCTCCGCCACCAGCTCCGCCAATAACTCCGCCAAGATTGCCCATTCCGCCTCCAAAACCACCACCACCGCCGGGCATCGTCCCAATGCCGCCATTGAGTCCTCCGCCGCCGATGCTACCAAGTCCGCCGCCAACGCCTCCGAAAGGAAGGCCGTTTGCGCCGATGCCGGAGTAGCCGCCGAGACCGCCAAAAGAGACAAAGTTCTTCTGATCCGTAAAACCAGTAGCGTCGCCAGGCAAAAACCTAGCTGCAATCTGATGAGCTGAAAGAAGACCGATTACCACAAACATCAAACCCAGTTTCGTCATTGATATTCTTTTCTCGATTTCAAAGCTTTAAGAAAAACTCTAAGCTGACACCTCAGACAATGTGGAGTACGTAGCTAGCGTCTGTTATATAGAGCAGAGCAGTGGGGGAAATTTTAATTTATTTAACGAATGACTATTAAATGCAAAATTTTGTGTGTACTCTCTCTCTCTCTCTCTCTCTCTCTCTCTCTCTCACTAACATTTTAATTTGTTCAAATTTGTTTATAAATGACGACGATGATAACTTGCAATTGCTCTTTGAGCTATCATTTGGTAATTCAATCGTTAATTAAATGTAATAGTCTGCAAATTGCACATGAAAGAGTGAGAGAGAGATTCCATTAGGAGAAACGAAAATATTTTGATGATATATTAGAGAAAGAATAATTACATAAAAAGGTGTTTTAGGCTTATGTATGTTTATTTTTTTATTTTTTTCATGTAAGCTTCCGGCGTGCTGAGTCAAATTTTAGACTTACGTTATAATTTTATTTTCGGTAAGATATTTCTATTTAATCAAGCGGATTATATTCGAAAATGAAAGATCGATGCATCACATCTAGTACATATACTACATGCATCATGCATGGGCTAATTGAATCCATGTAATAAGGAGTATATATGAATGCGCTTTTACTTTTACTGCATATATGCACGTAAATTTAGACGGCTACCTAACCTAGCACTCCCTTAATTATTGCATGCCCCTTCCAACTCAAGCAGTATAATGGTATTTATTAGACTATCTGCAACCGGTCTCGAGCAAGGGTGCTCGAGCCGGCATCGAGCAGGGGTGGCTCGAGACGTTTACATGGCGGAGGGGAAGAGCTCGAGCACAGCTCGAGAGCTCGAGCCCTTGCTCGAGACCGGCATCGAGCAGGGGGTGGCTCGAGACGTTTGCGTGGCGGAGAGGAAGAGCTCGAGCTCGGCGCATGTAAACAAGCGTGGGACAATTTAAAAAAAAAAAAAAAAAACGTTGGGCGCGTGTGATACACGTGCCAACGTTAAAAAATTTAAATGCAACGGGCATTTCTCGCAGGCAACGGTAATGTTGTTTTTTTCTTTTTTTATTTTATTTTATTTATTTTACCTATAAATACCCATTTCATCTCCCTCATTTTCACACCTCTTATTCTTTTCGTCTCTCAATTTTTTTTCATCTCCTTCATTTCTCCAACAAATTCATCCTTAAAAAAAATTATGGATCCCAACAACCCATTTTCGTCGGCGTGGTATCCCGACATGGCCGACGACATGAACTATTTCACGGGGGCGGGACTTGATTCAATCAACCTCAACACTCCGGCCTCCGACGAATCCTACCCGTCGTTCTTCCCCGACGCCGACAGTCCGGCGACAAACACCGAGGATCGCCTCATTGTGGCACCGCCGCCGTCCCAGCCCGCTACCGGAGGAAGAAAAAAGAAAGGGAAGGGCAAAGCCATCGCCACCTCTGCCGCCGAAGATGACTCGGAACCCGTCCCGGCGAAGCGGCACAACTACACCGACGAACAAGCCAGCTACATGGCACAGATTTGGGTAGAGAAGACCTGCAACTCCATCGTCGGATGCGACCGGTCCGGTGAGAGATATTGGGGCGCTATCCAAGAGCGCTTCAATAAGAAGTTCAACTTGGAGCTCAACAAGAAAGCCGTTAGGAGCTTCTTCGGCCGCATCCAGACTGCCGTTAAAGTCTGGATAAGCGCTTTCCAGAAAGCCCAATCTCGCCGGCCAAGCGGCGCCGATGACGGGTATGTGATTGCCCAGGCCCAAGCCATTTACCGGGCTAATACCCAGGCACCTTCTTTTCGCTATTTCACAGCTTGAGACATTCTCAAAGACAACCCCAAGTTCGTCCTCGCAAATTTCCCAGATGTACCGTTCATGAAGAGGACGAAGACTACGGCGGAGGGCAACTACACTTCTTCTCAATCCCAGCCGTCTGCGGAGGAGGCCAGTCCACCGAAGGAGAAAGCGCGCCTCCCCGACCGGAGGGTCGAGATGCGGCAAGGGCCAGGGCAAGGTCCAAAGGAAAGAAGCCGGTAGAGGGCTCGTCCCAGTTCGAATTCGTCATGGATCGATATAACGACCGACTTACCCAGTTCGCCGAGGCCAAGCATGAGATCGCAGTGGCATTGCGTGAATCAGCTCGAGCGAAGCTGGAAAATGCACGCATCCGGGCCGAATATGTTCAACAGAGACGTGATGCGACCGACTTGGAAGTTGTCTCCAGGGACACGAGATTTATGACGCCGGAGCAGCAGGAAGTTCACATGAAGATGGTGGAGGAGGTGAAGCAACGTCGGGGGCGGGCGTAGTTTTTTTTCGTATTTTTTAGGTTTATTCCAGCATGTAGTGTTTTTTTTATTAATTAGTGTATTTTAATTTATTTAAAATTTTTCAATTTTCAAATATTAATGAAAAATTCGTATTATTTATTAATTAGTGTATTTTAATTTATTTACAAATAGATGAATTAATTTAATAAATGAAAATGGGAAATTGTTTAATATTAAAAATAGAGCACCCTTAGAGCATTCTTGGGATGCAGGGGTAGAGGTCTCTAGGGGTGCTCTCCTTAGAACACCCTAAGGGTGCTCTAAGGGATGCAGATAGCCTTAACTTATTCTTCTTTTCTTTTTATTTTTCTTTTTCTTGTGAAGAAGGAATAATTAGCTTATATTCTTCTTCATTAAAAAGGACAATACCAATTTATTTTTTGTTCAAGAGAAGTTGATTTTAGTTATACACTAGCCTTTAGGTTGGTTAAAATAATTAATTTCCGTGTATTATGGAACAAGACTGGTCATGTGTCTCATAGAGCCCTAATCGAAAATGAAAAATGGACCCTTATAACTTTTTTTTTAATATATCAACAATACAACAACAGTTAAATTATGAAGTAATAAGTTACAATAGTTTTCTAGTCGAAACTAGTATTCCAACAATACAACAACTTTTTTTTTTTTTTTTCTTAATCTAGCAAAGTATATAACTTTGTGTGTTGTTGTATAAATTATTTGATTTTAACCAATTTTTAAGTATACTAGCTATTCTTCAAAAAAAAAAAAAAAAAAAAAGTATATACTAGAAAAATTCAAAAAATGGGCTCCTAAAATTATGGGAACCTAAGCTGGTGCCTCTTGAGCCTATGCTCAAGTCGTCCTGGCATGTTAAGGAAGCTGCTTAACAGTACAATTATACAAACACACAAACACGCTTGATTTTGGAAACAAGAGGCGTAAATATATCCTCAGAAAGTATTTGCTGCACAGATGATGCTGTAAAATTAATGAAGTCGATCGTTAATGACTCACATTTTTAGAAATAATATATAATGACTTTTTTAGTCTCGTAGTTATGAAAGCTGAGACATTTTGACCTATAGCTAAATGGTGTAATTAACTAAATTAATTAGTAAATGAGCTTAATTAAAGTGCATTTTAAACCTTGATATTTTAATTTAAAAAAACAACCTTGATATTTTAATTTAAAAAAAAAAAAACTTGATATTTTAGACATTTTTTTCCCCGAAGAACATTAAATTTGGGTTTAATTTCCGGCAAAACAACGGTTCTGACAACATTTTGTTATTTTGTTTCATAGAAAACAAAATGCCGCCGAAATTAATATGTGAAAATCAGATTCAAAAACTTGAAATTTGTATATTTTCAAGGTAAAAAGTCCTATAATTTGTGATATCTCATGGATTAAATAGTAACATTAGTGAAATGATGTCAAAACTCAAAACCCTCTATTTACGAGACTAAAATACATACTACTACAATACTCATAATTAAACTACGTATATTGTCTGTGACCAAAACTTCATTGTATAGTTTCTACGTACTACTCTTAAATCAACGTCAATATATACGTTTTTATGATTTAATAACATCACTTTCTTTTTGGATAAAAGTGTCATCTATATCATTCATAATACCATTAATTGAAAGGGACATAAATCTCATGGAAGCAAGAATTCAGAGTAACTGCTAGCAGCGACTCATCAACTAAGACACTAAATTACATTTATATGTATACATAATTTAATAATAATGATTGGTATAGGTTGCACTTGCATTGAATCTCAATAACTAGTGAATGCCCTCTTTTATTCTCCAAAAAAAAAAAAAAGGATGCCCTAGCTCTTCATTAACAGTTTGTTTTGTTGCATGCATATATGTAGCTGGAAGTTGTTGAGTCGCATAAATATTTTCTGCAAGATAAAGCCATGCCAAATTATTATTTCCAATTTTTTTCAAAAGTATTAATTAATTGCTATATTCAAAGTCATCAGCTACTTATTTTTATGTTCCCTGCAGTATACGAAGCAATTGATCGCAGTAATAATTAAATTATAGATTTTTTTATATGGTGTAATTGATGGAGACCAAATCAAAAACAATTTTTACTAAAAAAAACAGACTGATATTTACAATTAAAGATTTTAACTTTATTTTTTTATTTTCTACACTTATTACTGATCATATTTATTTTGATCATTTTTTTTACATGCTAGCGGGTACGTACAATTGAAAGTGACTAAGTTAAAAATCTAACTATGCATAAACTTTTGTAGTACTTGGTTAATGTTTTGGCTTTAGGTTTCTGATAGTAAGTGATTATATACTATAAATAGGTGCATTATCAACAATAAGTCAAAATTTAGCAGCCCTAAGTTATGCACATTATATTAATTGTTTTCATGCTCGGCAGTTAGCATTATTTTGCAACGCCGCCAATTTTCAAAATTTTGAAACATCTATATTTCATTAGATTTGGTACAAAACATTAAAAGATACTATTACGGATATTTATTTATATACTGACCGCGAACCGTTGCACTGGTCAGAATTAATGTTTTGTTCCATTTTAAGTGGATCGAGATAGTCAGTTACCCTTGACATTCATTTTTGTCCTTTATTCATTATCTTGATCATTTGCTTTACTGCTGAAATAACTTTTCTTTTTTCGTTTCCTCACTCCAAATTGAAATCTTAACGAAACGTTAAAAAAAAAGAAAAAAAAAAGAGGATAACAGACTTTATGAATTAAAAAGTCTTATTCTAGAACAATTTGGAAAAAGTAACAAAAATAGTGGTTAGGGCTAAGAAAAAAAATTCAAATAATCGAACTGACGACATAGTGTACCGAAATTCTGATAATTATATGGTAAACTGAGTCGGGTCTGTTTAGTTTCTTTTTATTATATAAATTGAGTGTATCAATCGGGCTTTGATTTTAGAGGTAATGTTGTGAAATAATTTTTTTTAAAATAAAAGATTGAAAATGTCACCTTGAATTTTTAAGTTGTAAAATAGTACTTTCAAGTTTTGAATTGTTAAAAGTTTAATATATCCTATACAAGAAGATTAACTTTTATTTGAATCATACACGAAGACTAATTTCTGTTGGGGATAGTATTATGAGAGAAGAAGATTATGAGGATATAAGACAAAGCTACAGCTCTTGACTTTTATTGATAATGATCGATATATTGATCCATCTACGTACCAAGGAATTTATAGGTGATGGATACAATAAGAGGAATACCTAAAGATGCATATATACTTAAGAGCTTTATTAATGTAATTAAGAACTTGACTCTTGAGAAGTACTCCAATAGACTAGTAATTACAAATTACTTTTTAACACCCCCTCGTAATTTGTAATCTTCATAGCTTCCTTAAAATGATGAAGTTTCTCAATGCCCACGGCTTTGGTGAGGATATCAGCTGGTTGCTTCGTGGTCTTGACGTACTCCAAGAAAACCTTCCCTTTGTGAATGATGTCACGAATGTAGTGGTGCCGCAACTCGATGTGCTTCGATCTTGCATGGAAAATTGGATTCTTGGTCATCGAAATTGCAGATTGATTATCACAAAAGATTAGAGTTGGTTCGGAGACATCTTGCTGTAGAATTTTCAGAATTCTCCTCAACCAAATTGCTTCTCGCGCAACTTCATTTGCTGAGATGTATTCTGCTTCAGTGGATGACAATGCCACAGAACTTTGCTTCTTTGAACTCCATGAAATTGGTTTGGAACCAAGACAAAAAATGTAGGCCGACGTGCTTTTTCTATCATCTTGACTTCCGACCCAATCACTATCTGTGAAGCCAACTAACTTGTTGCTTTCTTCTTTCTCGTATTTGATTCCTAAGTTCTTAGTTCCTTGAAGGTAACGTAGAACTCTTTTCGCTGCAGAAAAATGAATCTTGCTAGGATTTCCCATGAATCTAGAAATTAGACTCACCGAGTAAAGAATGTCAGGCCTTGTGTTGGTTAGGTAGATCAAGGAACCAACACGACTTCTATAAAGAGAGGGATCTGATTTTTCTACTCCATCATCCTGCTTCAACTTCTCATTCAAGGCAATTGGAGTTTCCACCGATTTGCAATTCTCCATGTGAAACCTTTTCAACAAATCTAAAATATATTTTTCTTGTGAGATAAAAATCTCCCCTTGTTTTGCTTTATTTGGATTCCAAGGAAATACTTCATCAAGCCAAGATCTGTCATCTCATATTCTTTCATCATTGTCTCCTTGAACAATCTTACCATTTCTCCATTTGTTCCTGCATAAATCAAATCATCAACGTAAAGACAAACCATCAAAAAATCAGTTTCGGTTTTCTTCACATAGAGAGATGATTCTGATGGACTTTTCACAAATTCGTTGCTCAAGAAATAAGCATCAATGTTGCTATTCCAAGCTCATGGGGCTTACTTTAAGCCGTAGAGTGCTTTCTTTAACTTGTAGACTTTTTCTTCTTTCCCTGCTACTTCGTATCCTTGAGGTTGTTTGACATAAACCTCATCTTCTAACTCGCCATTTAGGAAGGCAGATTTAAAATCAAGTTGGAACACTTGTAGCTCCATTTGAGCTGCAATAGCAAGAACAGTTCAGATTGTTTCCATCCGTGCAACAGGAGCAAAAGTTTCGGTGAAGTCGATTCCGGGCTGTTGAGAATAGCCCTTAGCGACCAGCCGTGCCTTGTGTTTTTGCACACTTCCATCTTCATTATACTTGATCTTGTAGATCCACTTCAAGCCGATGGCTTCCTTCCCTTCATGTTGCAAGTTGCATTTACGGGAAGATCCATTAAATCTGTCCAAGTTGCATTTTTATCGATGCATCTCATTTCATCGTCCATTACTTCTCTCCATACATGTTCTTTTACAGCTTCCTCGTATCCTCCAGCAAAGAATGAGACATTGCACGAGGCATAAATGTTTGCTAGAGAACGTTCTTTTCTTGGACGATCATCTTCCGAGTCCGAATCTGAAACATTTTCAGAATTCTGCTAATGATACAGATTCTGGAACAAGAGTTTGCTGCAAGGGTATAACTTCCATGGAAAAATGTTCCGGAGCTTCATTTGCCCATTTCCAGGCTGCACTTTCATCAAAAATTACATCTCTTGAAAGCACCAATTTGTTAGATATTGGATTAAAGAGACGATAGCCTTTCGATTCATCACTATAGCCAATGAAAATGAGTTTTTCACCTTTTTTTTATCATACTTCTCCCGGTCTTGAGATGGAATGAGAGCATATGCAAGACAACCAAATATTCTAAGTTGACTTACAATAGGCTTTCTTCCATGCCATGCTTCAAAAGGTGTTTTATTCCGAACCGCCTTCGTTGGAGAAAGATTAAGAATATGGACAACAGTGCTCACAGCTTCTGCCCAGAACTTGTTTGGAAGTCATTTGTCATTCAACATGCTTCTCGCCATTTCTACAATGGTCCGGTTTTTTCTCTCGGCGACACCGTTTTGTTGTGGTGTATGACGAACTGTAAGTTGTCTCTTAATTCTTTCTTCCTTGCAATACTTCACAAATGGTTTGTAGATGTATTCTCCACCTCGATCAGTTCTGAGGCACTTAAGTGCAAAACCACTTTGCTTTTCCACGAGAGCTTTGAAGTGCAGAAATTTTGTGAAAGCTTCGGATTTCTGCTCAGTAATATACACCCAAGTCATCCTCGTATAATCATCAACAAAAAGAAGAAAGAACCTCTTATTGCCCAATGAAGGTGTTTTGGTAGGACCACATATGTCTGAATGTACTAACTCGAGTGGTGCATTAGCTCTCCAGGATGTTTTTGGAAAAGGAAGACGATGAATTTTCCATACACACATCCTTCACATACTTCTTCTTCAGGTTTGATTTTTGGCAGCCCAACAACCATGTCTTTTTGCTTCAAAAAATTCAGACCTTCGAGGTTAAGATGGCCAAACCTCAAATGTCAGAGACGAGTGACGTATGGAGTTGCACTCTTCCAAGCAACATTGGTGGATTTCATGTTGAGTGGAAATAAGTTGTTTGAAGTCATTTTGATAGTGGAAGTATCTCCAGTTTTTTTTATCAAGAATCTCACATTTTCCACCATCAAAGATCAGCTTGTAGCCATTTTTCATCATTTGTCCAACACTCAAAAGATTTTGAGAAATATCAGGAGAGTAATGGACATCATGAATGAATTTGTTACCTCTGTTGGTATGCACAACAACAGTTCCTTTTCCTTCAATTTTCACACGCTTCCCATTGCCGAGTTCGACGTGAGATGTGAAGCCTTCAAGTTGATAAAACTCTTTCTGATTTCCTGTCAAGTGATTGCTACAACTACTATCCAAAAACCAAGTGTGGTTAGTTTTTCCGGCGTCCATGAAAGAAGAAAACAGTTTATTTTCCTCTTCCTCAGCTGTAAAATTTACTCCTTTCTTCTTTTCACCATTTTCTTCCTTTTTCTTAAACCAGCAATCTTCATCAGAATGATTAGAAATTTTACATCTAGTGCATTTCCACCAACAATCTTTAGACTCGTGGCTATTTTTACCACAAATAAGGCACTCAAGATTAGAGTTACCAGATTTTTGTTGTGAGGAGGAATCTGTCCTCCCTCGTCCTCTACCTCCTCGTGGAGAATTTCTTCCTCTGCCTCTGTTTGAAGAGTTTCCACGAGATGAGTTTCCTCGCCCTTGTTGAGGGGACTTCTTTGAAGTATTTTCTTTGGCTTGAAAAGCTTGCTCCAAAGGTTGATTGTTGTATTTGTTCACTCTCTGCTCGTGCGCTTCTAAAGATCCCATAAGTTCGTATTGAGTGAGCTTATCGAGATCTTTAGTCTCGATGATGACAACAACAATATGCTTGAACTTTGGAGGAAGGCTCCCCAAAATCTTCTCAACGACTTTCTTGTCTGGAACATCAACTCCGCAGCTCTTAATTTGGTTGATAATTTCAGCAACTTTGTAGAAGAAGTCCTTCACGAGCTCTCCTTCTTTCATTGGCAGCTTTTCAAATTGACTCCATAAGGACTGTAGCCTAATAGAGTTTGCTTTTTCAGATCCTTGAAACTCAATTTTCAGAGTTTCCGACACATCCGACGCCGTTTTGGTGCCGAAAATACGAGGATAGATAGTTTTGCTGACACCTTGCTGAATGATTCGTAAAGCCATGGCATTCTTCTTCACATTTTCTTTGTTCTCCTTTTCTTCTTCGGAAGTCTCGTAGCCTTCTTCGACTACATCCTAGAGATCTTGTGAGACGAAGATGGTCTCCATTTGAGAACTCTAATAATCGTAGTGTTCACTATCGAAAATTGGAATTTGGCTTGATGTATATGAAAAAATGGAATTTGGAGTCGTCATATTGACGATCAACCTGTGCTCTAGAAACCAAATTTGTTGGGGATAGTATTATGAGAGAAGAAGATTATGAGGATATAAGACAAAGCTACAGTTCTTGACTTTTATTGATAATGATCGATATATTGATCCATCTACATACCAAGGTATTTATAGGTGATGGATACAATAAGAGGAATACCTAAAGATGCATATATACTTAAGAGCCTTATTAATGTAATTAAGAACTTGACTCTTGAGGAAGTACTCCAATAGACTAGTAATTACAAATTACTTTTTAACAATTTCATGTATGAACTTCCGGCGAAAAATTGCAGGCAAAAATTTCCGGCGTCAAATTTCAGACTAAAAATTCCGGTGAAAATTTGAATCATACATGAAGACTGACTTTCATGTATGCATCATACACGAAGACTAACATTCATGTATGCATCATACACGAAAATTTTCACCGTCAAAAAATTCAAATTCGAATCATACACGAAGACTAATTTTCAAAAATGAAGACTGACATTCATGTATGCATCATACACGAAAATTTTCGCCGCCAAAAATTTCAATTTTGAATCATACACGAAGACTTATTTTCAAAAATGAAGACTAACATTCATGTATGCATCATACACGAAAATTTTTGCCGCCAAAAATTTCAAATTTGAATCATACATGAAGATTAGTTTTCGTGTATGCATCATACATGAAAAATTTTGCCTCCAAAAAATTCAAATTTATATCATACATGAAGATAAGTTTTCATGTATGATACATACACGAAGACAAGTTTTCATGTATGATGTATACATGAAGTTAGACTTCGTGTATAATTCAAATCTTCGCCGGAAAATTTCGCCGAAAATTCATACAAGAAATTAATCTTCGTGTATGATACAAATTAAATAAAGAGGTGAAGAGGTTAGAGTTTGAGAGAGAGATGGAAATTGAGGTAAAGTGGTATAAAAGTCATGAAATAACTCAAAAGGTTATTCTAACACTTTTTTTCCAAGAGGACATAATTCATCTTTTGACTTTCAAAAGGGCTATTTTGAGTTTTGCCTCTTGATTTTATGCATAAAATCTCGGTATTTAACAATGAATCCGATTCCTTAAAAAACAATAAATACGAAAGAATCAAATATGATAAAATAAATGATTTTAAAAAAATAATAATTTTATTCGAACATACTATGTCTGGACATACATGCTTAAATAGGAAAAAAATGTCTGATTGTCTTCAAAATTTCTTTCCTACTCAGACCCTCTTCTGAAATATTGATCTTATGCACAGACCCTCCCAAATTTTACTCTCATTCATACTCAACTCCTAAACTTGTGAATGTAAATTGGGATGAAACTTTATAATTAAAATTTAAGAAGTTTATTAATAACCAAATTGTCGAAACTATGAAATTAAATTATTAGTTAAAAAATTCCGTCAAATTCCTATTTTTACCCTCGTAGTATGTCCAAATAGCACTATTCTTTAAAAAAATAGTATTATGATAACTATAATGTGATAAAAAGATAAATATAAGATGAAATAAATAAGAAAACTTAAATTTCAAATGAAAAATAACACACTAATAAAATTATTGATAGGTATATAATTTTGTAAAATATGTGACAAAATAAATGCTAAAAATTGAATCGTCTCTAAAATAAATATAACTGTATAACAATATAACAATAAATAATAATTATAATAATAACAATAAAATATACTTAATAAATAGTAGTAATAATAATATTATTACGATTATAATTAAAATATAGTACTATAGAATATTGATATAATAACTATAATAATTCTTTTTTGATAAAATATGCTCTCTCCATCTACTATATTTTATGTTACAATTTTCGTTTTAGAACGTTCACAAAAAATTATTTGTCACAGCCCCAAATCCCGAGGGACGGCAGAAGCCGGGGTGCGACTGGGGTTGGATTAAAGAAGCGGGGAAGAAGGGGGCTAATTGACTAAACATACATGAAAAACATCGACAAACTATGAATAAGACTTGAATATCAATAAGAAAGAGTTAATCCCTAAGGATTACTCGACAAAAGTATAAAAAGAAACTAAGTTCAAAAGTTACATACTTAGACTACTGAATATTGTTCAAAAGTACATCAAAAGAAATTCAAAGTTTGGCAGCGGAAGGGGTTCTAACTAAGCATCCTATCCTTTACTCAACATCAACCGTCGCCGCTCACCGTCGCTTCAACCTGCACATTTAGAAAACAATGCAGGGCTAAGTACAAATGTACTTAGTGGGCACGATGCCGAAATCATAATCATAAGTATAAATAATCTGGCATTTTATAACCGTAGCGCATCGGGGTTTTGTTGAAAAGGCCCGAGCCTACTAAACATTTTCTGACTAATTTGTATAAAGCAGCTTGCGCAAGCATTTTTAGAGTATGTTATGTTCAATCTTGACCCAAACTAATTCACCGTGGCTGGTACCCCTCAACAGGATATCACATACACCACAGGTTATAAAGTGCACTAACTCTGGAAAGCACTTAGCAGCTAACTCAGAGCCGATCGTTAGTTAACCTAGTTAGATTAACTCTAAAAGTCTGGAAAACCCGAAGGTTAACTCAGAAATCTGGAAAACACGAATGTTAACTCAGATAGGTACAAGAGAACTCACATAAAATAGTTGAAACAGTTTATGCCAAGATTATCACTTTGAAAACACAATTATCAAAGCGATAAATAATACTTTCGAGTTGTGGAAAAACCCACATTTTATTTGATATAGATAAAAGCCCACCTTGTAAATACAGAACTTATACGCAAAAGCTTCCAAGATTGGATCTTCGTTCTTTCCCTACAGTTGGCTTCCTCCTTCATCGTAAAATAACATACTTAAAAACGGGTCGTAAAAGATACTGGAAGAAAGAGAATCGAAGAAAGTTTAGTTGTTTCATTCTTTAGGCATTTGCACGCTTACTAGATTCGTTTTACTTAAACGGGAAACGAGACTTGTACCAATCTCGTTTAGAACTTGGAAGATCTTATACTTGGCTCTCGAGTCAGTAGAGAAGGTAGTCGATGTCTTAAAACGACTTTAAGGATTATAAGAAACTAAGTTGGAAAGAATCAACTTAGGCGATTTATATTTTAGTTCTTTGGACGACTTATGAAATTTCTCGTTTATTACTTCTTTAAAGAAACGATAAGAGATACGATCTCGAATGGTTTTCATCATTAAAGGTCTTGTCCTTGACTCTAGGGTCAGATAGAAGGTATTCGTTAGATAAAACGGCTTAAACGATTGAAAGGAACTAAGTTGTGAACTAAACAACTTAGAAAACAAGAAACTGAAATTTCACTGCACAGTCCAGTAACTCTGGAGGCTGTCCAGAACAGAGGACTTGGAAACAGGGGTGAGCCCTGTACCACTAGAAAGCTTAAGAAGTCTAGTTCGTGCTCCAATTTACGGATCACAAATCCGATAAACGAGCTGGAAGATATTACAGTTTCCGGCAGGGGTCGCAAAACTGCCGCGAAAACCCTAATTGTTTGATAGGTTCGCCGTATAACGTTTTAGGTTCGTTTTAAATTCTCTTATTCAACTTTTTAGAAACTGAACTTTCAAAGCAGTCATCACGTACCTCCGTACGTGACAAACTCCTTCTCAACTTGCTCAAAGGCACGACGTTCTAACGTCGGATTTCAACTATCAAGTACTATACCAACAAAGAAATTCCAAACGTGTTCTAGTTCCCGATTATCACTATAACCCATATTATATGAACTCGGATGCTTATGATGTCAACTAAAAAGATGTTTTAAATTTCATTATAAACAATAATATCAAGTTAGAATTTTCATCCGACTTTCCGATTATTAGTTACAACTAGATATTCGTCTCTTACGCGATTTCCAAAAGTCGTCGGTTTTCGTTCAAATTTTACGACGTTAATCTACGTCTAATGTGAACCGTTTTCATGCATGCAAACACATCTTAACATCATTATAATTCAGTTTATATGGTGATTTTAGTCTCTTACATTCCATTAAACATTTTTAGAAAATTTCCAATTAACTTCTATAATCAACTAATATAATTTGCAACAATATTCAACTAACAAATCATCACTTATATCTAACATGTATAAACTCCTAATTATCTTATAAATTTTCTGATTTCATACATACTTTAAGGGGATGATTTTCTTCTCAAATTAACAACATTTATTTACTAAACATACTCTTATATCACCAATTAATCAATTGCAATTCTATTATCATTTAACATGCAAAAACCCCTAATTTATACTTCAAACCCTAATTAAATTTCATAATAACATAGGGCTTTCAATCCCTTTTCATCCCAATCACTAATTAATCACCTACTAAGCATGAATTCATGATCAAAACAAGAAAAACAAAAATCCTACAATTTTCCAAAAAAATTCTGCATTCACACAATAATTAAGGTTCTTGTTTTTGATCAATTTTAATCCCTAATTATCATATCTAATACATCCAATTTCATTATATTAAGATCAATTCATCTATCCCATAACTTAAAATTTCGAACAAGAAGGAAAAGAGAAGAAAAGAAAATCTAAATGGATAGAATTGTGGAGGATGGAAATACCTTAAGATTTAATGAAGAACTTAAGAGGTTGAATGGATGGATTGATGGCTTGTGTTCTTTCCCAAGCTCTTGAAGAAGGCTTCAATGGTGGGTGGGAAGGATGAAGAAGATGAAGTTTGAGGGAGAGAGAGAGAGAATTGCCAAGAGGTAGAGAGAGATGGGAGGAAAATTTGGTTTTGTCTTAGTTTTTGCTATAATGATTAATGGTTGAAAAATGTGTAAAGTAAAATTAGGTGTCAACCAACTAACAAGGTCAACATGCAAGATTGCCACTCATGAGGTGAGGTGGCGGCTGCATGGGAAAGGTTTAGAGGGTTACGGGTTTTTCCGGCGTGATCCGACGTTACGGAAAAACGAACGACGAAAAACGTTGTTCGGTACAAAAATCGTCGCGATTTGATTTGACTTAAAAATTCTAACGTATGAACTTAATTAGAAAATAAATTTACAAAATTTATTTTGACAAAAACTCGGGACGACATAGTCCGAGTTTCGTCCGGAAAAACATAAAAACAAACTTTCCCGGCGTGTTCGTATCGCAATTTTGTAAACGTAAAAATTAGACGGTTTTCCGTTCTTAATTTACGAACTAAAAACTTTTCGTACGCGTTAACCTTAAATACAGTAGCCATCTATCAGACTTTTGTAATTTATTTTTAATAACGGATTCGACCGTTAGCCTTAGAATTCAAAAATTGTAAACTTAGGCGTGCAAAGCCATTTATTTAATTAACTTTAAAAATTTTAGAACGTAAGGAATTTACGGGGCATTACATACTTTCTTTTTTGCACAACTCCTCACGCATATTACTATGATTATTAGTATAACCATATTGTTAATATATAGTTTTTTGAAATCAACCATATTATTAGTACAATATGGTTATACTAATAAATCATCATCATAATTACAATAATCAAAATAATAATAAGGCGAGATTTTTTAAGAGAAGTAATTAATCGGAGTACCCAAATTTTGCAAGAATCAGGGAAATCAGTACAGTATTCTTTATATTTGAAAAAAAAATGTGTTTATTTTCAAAAATCTAATGAACTTACACCAAAATATAAATATTTGACACGAGAGAAATCAAATCAGAATATATCCAAGGGCCCCACATTGATTGCAACCTTACCAAACGAGTAATATGTTTTCCCAAAAACAATTGAAGATTACATTAATTACATTACATGCAATGAACGCTAAATCTAAAGATCTCTTTAATCACGCACGTAGTATAACCGTTGCCAAATATAATACTCCAACACTAAAAAATACTATAAAAAGGCAAAGACAGTAGCATGCCTTTCACTATCAATCACATAACATAATTAAGTTTCTGCAAAATGGAGTCCAAAAGAATTGCTACGATCATTTTGGCTATGTACGTTGGACTCATTTGCATGGGTTTGCTCTCAAGCTCTGCCGGCAAGTTTATTTAATTCATAAATCTTTTTATTTTATATTCTTATATATATGTGGGGACACACACACACACACACACTCACTCATGATCTATTTAATTAATTTATTCTTTATTTTGTTGGAAATTTCAGTGGCAGAAAATGATAAGCGGGGATCGTGGATTCTTCAAGGGCCATGCTCAAAATTTCCAGACTGCAATGAGTATTGCGTTAAAAATGGATTTGCAAAATATGGAGGCAAATGTGTTAGACTTGTTCCTGAGAAAGAAGATCTCGTTTGTGTATGCGTAGTGCCAAATTAAAACTTGTTTCTATCTCAAGAGTATCAACTTGTATAACAATGAGGATTCAATAACCCTCTTGACTTGGATCTATTACTTTTATGCCTAATGAATTTGATACTTCTTTATTCTGGAGTTTTTATGTTAAACACTGGAGTTTGTGTGTTAAAAATTTCTTCCTATCCAAACCCACCGGGCCAAGAGCGAAATTAGGGTCCGGTCGGGCTGTGCCCAAAAATCTATCGAGTCGAAAATCTGATCATCTGTAACTAATCACTGTTTAAAGTTTCATAATTTTACTTTCATGTCAACTGGAAAAATACAATGATAGCGTGAAAACAAGTATATTATCTCTCAAGATCATATAATGGAAGTACAGTATAATTACATAAAACTCAATATTTTCTTTGATAGTGAAAGAGAACCCAAGCATTACATACTTGGCCTCTTTGATATCAATGAAGAAGCTACATTAAAATGTAATAATATATTGCAGGATGAAACTATGCAACAAACAGAGACCATACACGGTATGACAGAAATGATCAGCCATCGTTTGGAGGATCATCCTCACGTTGAAAAGGTTCTGATTGCAAGGATGAGGTTGTAGAGTTCACAGAATCAGCAGGTGAGTATGTGTTTATGGTTACACCATTCACAGCTGATACCTTGTCTGTACTAGAGTCAGCCTTGGGAACGAGCCCTTGCGTTTCCATTGCTTCTCGTGCTGCTTGCTCCTTGGCCCGTCTAGCCTTTTCAAGCACCTCTTCCTACACAAACGAGCAGAGCTCAAATCTTGATTGTCATTTGCCACTGCTACTAATTCTTAGAAGAAGAAGGCTTGTTACAAACAAATTCAACTTGAAATGAAAGAAAGCATTGAACCAATTGGATTACACAAATTTGTGGCACAAATTTATGGCATAATTTACATTACAGACTCAATAGTGTTGGAAAGCAATGTGATATGGCATAATAGCAATGCCTCGAAATTGTAGGAAGCAAAATATTATTGTATATCAAATTTGACTGATAGCTGCGCATCAATTAAAGTCAAGTCTCTGTAAGATGAAATTGTCCTGCTTTATTTTTGTTTTTATTTTAAATTTGATGTCGTGGGAACCCGCAACCACTACCTTTGGTGCGCAGTGGGTAAACCCCCGTCCATGTGCTGTCCTGCTTTAGACAATACAATAAGGTTTATGACAATACAATCATCTATAGGCACAACCACTTTCAAACTTTAGATAGAAACACCCTGCATCTAATGTTCACAGCGAGCCACGACTTTCAAACTTTAAATAGCAGCACTCAATCTAAAGTTCACAAAACAACTAGTGTCTAGGACTTTCAAAAGAGAAGAGAAAACTGAGAATATTCTAGAATAAGAATTGAGAATATAAGAAATAATGGAGGACAATACGACTGACAGAAGAAGAGAAGACTTTTTGTTCGTAACTGGTAATGTCCTCTATATGACTGACAGCATAGTCATGATTCAATGCTTCAACAGACATCCAGTTACTAATACGCAAATTCTCTTAGATACTTTGAAACCTGATTCCCCCCAACCCCCATTTTCAAAATAGTAAAAGAATGGAAAATCTAAAAGAAAATTAAACCAACTGCCCATTTTCAGGTAGGGCAGAGGGCCACACTTTTCTCTGTATATCTCAAGAAAATGTTAATATCAATTCAGTTAAGGGAGACCACGATTTGTTAGTAGTGTAGCAGATTTTTACTATATGGTTTTGATTATTGGTCCTTGGGAAATTTCTCACCAAAAATGGAAATCATGAAATCCCTCTAGTTTTGAGAGAACAAAAGTAACACAGACAAACCAATTGATTAATGGCATGGTGGAGTATCACACGCAGAATGATGGCGCACTTATGTTCCATAAACTTAAAAACAAATCATATTAACGTTTCTAAATTCAACATGACTTGCTAAATCAACCCTTTTTCTCTCAATAATATATAAAAACAAAAACAATATCAATTCCTCCATAGTAAGGAATTGATGGCACAAGAGCAGACATCCCTTACGCCATCATGACCTAAAATACAAGAGCAAATGGAGTGTAAAACCCACTTCTCTTGCTAAACAAAACTTTCTGAAGCTCACAAGCAACACTAGGCCATTCAAAGGTGAGTTCTCCCTTCAAAATGCACAGTAGAAGCAAAAAAATCATAGACGGCATGGTACTGCAACGAGCTAAAGTTTCTAGGTATAAAGACATGATTAGTACCTGAAATTCTTGTACTTGCTTTTGTTGCTCAGCTTGCAATCTGCCAATCGTGCTAAGAAACTCGCCCACAGCTGACTCTACACGCTCATTAAGCGCTTCGGCCACTGCCTTTCCCAAGAAAAATGCATCTAGAATTGTTTTGCTCTCATTTGCACCTGCAGAATGTGGAATTTTCTTGGGAGTGAATCATTTTCATAACTGAATTGGCAGATATAATGCATAATCTTAGTTTAGAACATCTTTTTAACTAATTTACATCATAAAGGCATTATAATCGCCATGTAATCTCTGCTGCACAAGGAAACCGATGTTCTTACCACAACTTAAAAACTCAAACTTTCAGACATTTCCATTCTCGATTTACAAATTTTTAAAAAGTAGTATTTTTTAAAATTCAGATAAGGGCATAGTCTAAAATAATCCCTTTCCTCATTAAAAGGTCTCATATCAACCACATGCTTTTCATTTCCTATAATTCGAAGTTTTAACACACTCCGAAGTCCGAAAATTTCAATTTATTTATACTAACTCTATCAACAAAAACTTAAATAGCTTGAACATAAGAACCTAAAAAGCAACCACACAGAGAGAGAGAGAGAGAGAGAGAGAGAGAGAGAGAGAGAGGAAATTTGCAAAATGAACAAAACCCAGGCACACAAAACAGAGAGAAGAGGCATACCGGAATCGCCAGTGCAGTTGCAGCTGAAACTGGTTCGGGGAGATTTAGAGAAGAGAAGTCTGAGGTTGGAGGAGGGAGATAAGGG
Source organism: Schizonepeta tenuifolia (assembly GCA_029490685.1). Classification (NCBI taxonomy): domain Eukaryota; kingdom Viridiplantae; phylum Streptophyta; class Magnoliopsida; order Lamiales; family Lamiaceae; genus Schizonepeta; species Schizonepeta tenuifolia. The sequence continues at coordinate 76,492,705 of CM055957.1, read as the reverse complement.
TTGCTCACGTGAGGTTGCACGTGGCTTAATAGAGCAGCGAGGATGGTGGATTATCGATGGTGAACAAACCGAATAGGACGGTGGGGAATGGGAAGGCCTACTCATTTCCCCTTCCCTTCGTCTTCCTCTTTCTTCGGATACTTCTTCCTTCTCAAATCCCTCTTCTCTCTCTCTCTCTCTCTCTCTATATAGAGAAGGTGAAGTTGGGCTAATGCTCTTGGTTGGTTTAGATTGCACATCATTTCGGACAGCACGGTAGTTGTAGCCCAATCAGTTAGTTGTTATTAGAGACCCAAACTTAAAAACAAAAATTGAAAAATAATGTAAAAGTTTTCTTTAGAGACCGCCCAAAAATATAAATCCACGCAAAATGATAAGAAATGGACTCCTCTGGAAACATCTCTACTGTAGAAATAGATCCCGACCCGACCCGCCCTGTCCCAATTCGCGCATGAGATTTACGTGTCACACGTGGTTCTCACAGGCCTACAATATTTTTTTTTCACTTTTTTTTCAATTTCCAGAATTTTTTTCCAGCAGAGCTTTTGGCTCCGATTTTACGATTCCGTCTTCGCTCCGATTACTAATATAAGGATAATCGTCAGACAATAATTTGGATTTTTTCGGCTCGCTCTGAGGTCTTCGACTCCCTCGTTCGAATATTGATCAAAGAAGAAACGGCAAACAAAAAAAATGGAGGGAAAAAAATTTGGAAAAAAAAAATCTAAAAGGAAAAGAGGCGCGTGAGGTCCACGCGCGATTTGGAAAAAAAAAATCTGAAAGGAAAAAAGGTGCGTGAGGTCCACGCGCGGTGCGTGGATCTCACGCGCGGGTCGGCCCATCTGCACCATGCATACTCTAATGAAGTTTTTATCAAATGACAAATACTCCCGCCATCTCACCGTAGCATGTTATCGGGAGTGCGCCATGGCCAAGAAAATGTTATTTATTGTGAGGTTTAAAAAATTAAATATATTTTAAATAGAGTAAGTGATTTTATTTATTTAATTTGTTGTGAGGCAAAAAGTATTAACACGCTAGTATAGTCATGTTCTAAAATGGCAAACCACAATTATGTCAGATGTCTCGAATAATAGAGTGATCATACAATTAGGGAATGAATGTAATAATTTAAAGAGATAATCATTATCGATTTAACATACTTGGTTTTTTTTTTCAGAAAAGAAAGTTATACTTGTAATATGAAATGTTGCAAATTTATATAAATTAATTTGACTATTAATTTTATTTGGCAAACTAATCAACAATAAGATAATTAGGGTTTGGATTTTGATTAGGCCCATTTAATAGAGGACCAAGCCAATCCGTTTCATCCACGGGCCACGTCGCCACGATGGATCGGGCAAGGCACGATTATTTCCGACTCTCCAAGTTAAAAAGGAACATCGAATTAACAAGACAAAACAAAAAGATTAATGTATCCAAATCCAAAAAATCAGTCCAATACAAAAAATTGATAGTATCCTTAAAAAATATATAGATTAAAGTATTATAAATAATAAAGACTGAAAAATCCAATATATTTCAAATTATGCACTTTTTTTTAAAATTTTTTATTTTATCATGAACCATCTACTTTAAAGTTTAAACAACTACTATATGTCATATAACTGCGAGAAATTATGCTAATCTATTTCCAGTAAAAATTATCAATAGCATCGATGAGAATGTGACGTGAAAATACATGTATAAAAATGAGTAGCTTTTGTTTATAGGACCCAATTAAGAGATATTAACATTGGGATTTGGGACGGCCAAGTCCATGCAAGCTTCAAATTCGTCACTGTACATATAATTAAGCTGCGGCTCTTTATTCGTTTAATTACATGATCGATCTTCGAAAAGAGAGATAATGAATCAACAAGCCAACTGATCTCTAAACTGGGAGATTTGTTCAAAAATAGGCAACCTTCTGGATCTAGGAGGCGCCCATTCATTCATGAGACGTTCAAGCGCTTGGACAAAATCATCTTCGAAGCAGAGGCCGCGCATGCTCGACTGCACGGAGGAGGTCTGAGAATGCGGGTTGATATGGAGCTCCAACGACAACTCCTTGGCCCGATTTCTTGTTTTAGAGTCATCGGAGCCTGGAAGCTTGTAGTGCAGCACATCCTGAAGAACCAAGGTAGCATCGTCGTATAGCTCTTGTTGGATGAGACAGTGGCATAGGTTTAAGGCCTTGTTAGCATCGGGATCGATCATTTGAGCTTTACGGTATACAGCTTCTGCTGCTACGAAGTTGGACTTGTGCATATATGCCCAAGCTAAGTTCCCCTGCATGCATGTTTTTCAATCATATACTCATCAATAATTAGCAATTTGTTAAGGATTAAAAATTCATCATTTCATATAGATATAGTATATAGTAGTAGATACCAGTATTCTGGAAGTTTCTTGTTTGATGGAAACCTGAAACTTTTTTCCATGAGAACGTGCAGTTTTGGTGGGCTTGCCGTTGAAAGCCTCCCCTAAGTATATCATTTTCAGCTTCAGTTTTAGAAGCGCGATTTGCTCATCAACTTGTCCACATTTCTGCATTAATATTACTCATATCAAGCCACAAAATTTTGCATCAGACTGTGAAGGATCTGTTAGATCACTTAGGTTGCATCAAGGTTTTGGGCTGTCTAAGTGATCTTGAGTCGTAAGATGGATGGTTTGAGACAATTTGAATTTGAATTTGAATAGATACATACATGCATACATACATACATACCTTGTACAAGTCGATGAGAATGTTATCAAGAGATTCCTGGGAATTTCGGGGGCAAAGGGATCGAAAGGAATTGATGGCCTCAATGGCCTGTTGAGGTCGGTGGAGTTGCTTCATCACAATGGCCATATCTTTCAGGGCGCTCTCCACTCTATCTCCTGCATTTATAGCTTTCCAGAACCACACTACAGCCCCCTCTGGATCTTTCTCTACTAGCTGATCATGAATCAATTTATTTAATTATATACTAGTATATCACAATAATGAATTATCAATCTTAATTATAATATCACAAAACATTACTTTTACTATTAATTAAGCAATATACTAATGTATATATATTGTGTAAGGCAAAAGGCTGCTATATATGGAAGTCGTTCGAGACAGATCTAAAACTGTATTTGATCACTTCTATTTTGGCTCTTGGCTCTTGAGGACGATGTTGGAAAATAAATATTTCAAATATAATTAATTACTTCAAATTACTTAAGTCTATTTGTAATTTGAATTCATTTATTTTACTTTGAATAAACGTAACTGCTTATACTATCCCAAATAAAGTTAACAAATAGTCCTATATATTATAGGGTGTGAAGTTGATATTCGGTTAATTACTAAGATAAGTTGACAATGAGTCATATAGATTTAATTATTTATCAATCAATATGAAATTGTTATTATCGGTTTTCCATGTCTATATTAAATAAAATAGCATATCATTTTATCTACTACAGATGCCACCACGCGGTCACTCTGGTTGCCTTATTCGTTTCTCATCATCAGAAATAGCTAGTCTGGTGATAAACAATCTCGAGCTCTATTATTTTTGGGTATGAAATATATATGAATTCGTTTATTAGGATAAAATTGACATTTAATCCTATTAATATGATAAAATATTAGTGCATTGATTCATTTTATTTATTTATCCATGTAACAATTTTATCATCGTATCATCAATTAATCAACCATACTAATACTATTACTATATATAAGTAATACGATCTAACATATGGTTGTTGACCTTTACCCATCATAAACAATAATTTTACTATATATAATCCCCCAGTTGAATCATTATAAACTAAGCTATTCGATCACAACCACCTATATAAGTAAAATCCCAAGAGATGGAAGGATTCCAATCATAAAAATGATATATGAGCATCAAAAATAGAATCTGTATATAATAATAATAATTAAGCGGAGAAAAAAAAGCAAATGAGCAGTATATATATAACTGATTTTACCTGAGCATGTTTTGCTCGGACATAAGGCCCATCACCACAAGGAACTTTGTGAATTACATGAAATATACTAGCATCTTTTTCATTCTTCTGTGGACTCCTCTTCTTCTTCTTTGACCCACTCTCCATTATTCTCTCTCTCTCTCTCTCTCTCTCTCTCTCTCTCTCTCTTCTATGTATAGGTATGTATGCTGTTGCTGTTGGTGTAGGATCAATGGTTGAATCTAGGTAGCTACGAAAAGAGCAGATCGATGCAGATGGAGAAATAGAATAGTAGCGTATTTAATTATGTACCATACACATAATACTAATATACGAGCGGGCGCTGAATTAATTATGAGACGGAAATGAATGTAGACCATAAATCATCCAGGTTCGTTAAATTCTTAGTTTTGTCAACAGCAGGTTTCCCACTTATCTTAGCTGACCTGACACGTGTGAGTTCGATTGAGATTCCTCCTTAAACTAGTAATTCTCTCGGTAAGAATATTCAAGATAAAAACATAAATTCCATGTATCTCAATATACTCTACTCACTACTCAGATCCATATCTATTACGGATTAAATGAGAAAATGATCAAAATTAGCGTACATAAAATTAAGAATAAGCTGGGCAAAGTTAGGGTTTGATGAGAATTCTAATAAGATTATTCCGTTAATTCTTACTAGGGCTAATTGTAAAGGGTAAAATAGCACTACAGAAAAAATGTCATAGACTTGTAGATCCACGGGTGACGTCTTAGACGTGGTCTAATAGCATGAATATAAATCATGGGATTTAAAACGTGTAGTCTATAACCGCCTAACAGCAGAAAATATAGACCACGGCTGCTATTCGCGTGGTCTTTAACACAATAGACCACAGTAAATCCGTGTGGTCTAATACCACCTACTTATAGACGTCGGTTTTAAAACTCGTGGTCTATAACCTATTTCTTTTTCTTTTTTTTTTTGGAGGGGGGGGGTAAAATCCTAAATCCCTAATTTCAAAATTTCAACAAACAACTCGCCTCTCTCCCTTCTTCTTTCGCCGTCACTTGCCCGCCTCTCTCCCTTCTTCTTTGCGATGTCACTTGCCCGCCTCCGGTGAAATCTTCCAACGTCCGCCGTTGACAACTCGGCCACCATCCGCCATCAATCTTCTCCAACTCGACCACCGCCTGCTGGTGAGCGTCGTATACTCCCAAATAATTCCTGCAAATCCTGCTCAGAATCAAAATGAGTATAGTAATAAGCAGGGTCGAACCACAGAGAACGGGATATAATTTATTTTTTCTATAAATCAGTTTTTGGTGTAGCCACCACGCCTTAAATTTGGGTTTCTCTATTAACTAAGAAAGCAAGGAAATTAACTAAAATAATAAACTATATATAAATCAAAAGAAAGTAATTCGGCTTGAATAAATCCACACTAGTCTAGGCTCTGATCATCGACGCAAAGATTGATTAATTATCAAGGACCAACCAGTTATAGGGTACTGTGAATGCAGCGGACATACCCCAATTCCTACGTACTTTATCGATAGTTAGTTGTAGACGCCAGACCTAACTATTTCTCTTATTAAAACATAACCTAGCTGGAAACACCAGACCTAGATTTAATGCTCTAATAGCTTTTAGCTTTGAAGGAACCCAATTTAAACGAATTACCCAAGAACACAAGTAATAACCCGTTTACCAATTTATTCTTACTACGAACATGGTAGCTTTATCACTAATTAGCCATATTCCAACAATTACGGATTGGGGGAACTAATTGACTGTAATCCAACTTAATCTAAGTTGATCAGGCTTAAACAAAATTGGAATTAACCTTAAACACAAGGAATAAATCAAAATCCTAGAAATTAATTATACGAACAATTAGGTCTCACAGATTATTAAACTAGTGCTTCAATATTCTCGCCGAATCAAAGAAATTAGCTACTCATACTAATCGAATTTAACATAATCAAATAATATAAAGAAAATATTAAACTATTATAATATTCGAAAAGAGAACAAAAAAACCTGTCACACCAGAAATTAAGCAAATAGATCAAAAGTATTATAAAAGAAAACAATCTCCCAAATTCTGCTCCAAGATGCGTATGATTTCATCTCCTCTATGGCGGCTGAACATTAAAGCAAAATATGGAATAATGAAAGAGTTTGGCGGCTCATGTCTTTAAATAAGGAATGGAATCCTAATCAGCCGCCAATTCCTAATTACTAATAAGCTAGAAAAATAAATAAAATAATAAAATCCAAACATTAAAATAATTCTAACAATATTGTCTTGAAGAAAATAATATTCAGCCCGTTTATTTATTTTCCATCTTCGATGTTTTCTAAATTGCACAAAAATTCTTCTTTCTTGATTTCTCTCGTCCAAAATCTTTATGCTCTCAAACTCATCAATTCCTACACAAAAACACAACTAAAAGTGCAAATTATATCCACTAAATAATAGAGAAAGCTAATAATATGAACAACCAAATCACACATATCAAACATCCTCACACTTGAATCATGCTTTCCCTCAAGTATGAAGTGAAGATAACACAATTATCACACACGGTTGTTCAAAAAAAACAAGAAACTCCACAAACTCGAAAAAACCGACTCAAACATAAAACATAAAAGAAAGATGGAGAGTGAAGACATGAGACACGAACTGACTCGACCCAAAACAGCCAAGTAAAACTGACATGTCAGATTGCAAACTTGTTCTGCTCACTCGAATCAAGCAACTCACAAGAGATTCTCAACCATCAAATGAGAAAGATGAAATCTCAAAAATGCATCATTATCATCAACTTAGTCAAAATCGGGCAACAATCGAGCATAGCTCACAAATAACACTCATTCACTCAGTATAATATAAGGGACAACCACACAAAAATAAGATTCACGCAGTCGCGATATATAGCAGTCAACTTGTAACTCAAAAAGGTCTTTGTTCATTTGGCGTAACGGGGCTAGGGACCATTCAAGACTTTGGAAGGATCTAAGGGGGTTCCTAGGCTTAAGAAATTAAGATCAAAAGTGTGCACATCCAATCCGAAACATCATCCACAATCTCGAGTACTTAGAGAAAGAAGCAACTAACATATCTTGGGGCTAAGAATTCCACCTAGAACACTGTAACCACATGCTCAATTCTAATTAGGTGCAACCTCTCTCTCTCAATTTTTTTCCTTTTCCTTTTTTTTTCCTTTTTCTTTTTTTTTCCTTTTTCTTTTTTTTTTCCTTTTTTTTTGAAACAAGAATACATAATAGCACCCTTGTTTTTCTTCTTTTCAATACAATGCAACGGCATGCAGCAATCATCCCAAAATATTCCCAAGCAATCATCTGAAATCAATTCCTTCGTCTGCCCAAACAAACCACAGATCCATATAATGAAGTACAAGACAGCGGTTTGGGCAAACAGAACATATAAGCACAGCTTCCTCTTCTCTAACAAATAATGGAATGAAGTTCCGAATTTAGAACATGCATCACTGGCCAAAGAGAGTCTAAAAACAGCCTTGGTTTCATATTTAGTGACTTAAATGAAAGAACAAGGTCAAGGCTTCAAAGTGGCTCACTAGGGATTAATGATGGGTGAGGCAACGAAAAACAGGCCAAAATTGGTTCATCCTAGTGCCTTTTATCATTTATTACACATGACGCACATGATATCGCAACCTTGTGAACAAAAATTCTCTCAAAAAGAAAATAAGTAGAAAGTGCTCTACTATAAAGGCTCAAATCATATAAGTATGGGTAAAGAAGCTCAATCACTGCCCTTTTTCATCGTCCCAAGTATCATCACTCCAACTTTAAATCGCATCTCAACATTCAACAGTATATTGAACAACCAAGTTAATCACAAGACTCAAACAAGCAAAAGTCGTCTACAAATACCAACACAATCAGCAATACTTGGCTCAAATGACACGAAACTAACATAAACAAACAACTCAAAACCTAAACGACCTCCTCACACTTAAGCTTTGCTTGCCCTCAAGCAAATAAAGAAAAAGCACAAGGAAGAAACAAATACAGACTCAAAAAATAAAAACAAAAGAAATAATAAAAACAAAAATAAAGAGAGGGAAGGAAATCACCCTAGCCTTTTGTTGTCGAATTTAGGTGGAACAAGCTCCAATTTGGACAGCTTCTCATCAGAGGGTATTGATCTGTCGCAGATGTCCTGTTTGGGCAAACATGGCGTATTTCCTGAACCTTGAACATCAAAACTAGTCGTCTCTTTCATCGAAATTAGATCTTGTTTTTCCTGCTTAAATTCAGTCTCAAGATATTCTTGGACAAGAAAGTCAGTCACATCTATGGCACAAACATCTTTAACATCAAAAGGATTATTCAAGGCATCATCAATGCTGAAAGTTAATTTCTCTCCATGATAATCCAAGCAAATAGAACCATTAAAGACATCAATGAACGACTTAGCAGTTCTTAAGAAAGGACGACCTAAAAGAACACCAGACGAATCCTTTGACTGCATATCACTCATTCTCACCACATAAAAATCAGCTGGATAAACAAAATCATGCACCTTCACAAGAACATTTTCCAACAAACCCTCCGGATAAACACATAACCTATCGGCTAACTGAATCACAACCCTAGTATCTACTAACTCCACACCTGACAGACTATTATAAATAGCTAAAGGTATGACATTAATAGAAGCTCCTAGATCACACATAACATGCTCAATTTTTGTATCACCAATGTAACAAGGCAAAGAAAACATACCTGGATCCTTGCATTTGGGTGGCAATTTCTTTTGTATCACAACTGACACGTTTTCACCCATTACAATCTTTCCAGAATCCTTAGACTTTCCAGCAATGAAGTCCTTCACAAATTTGCTCAACGGCGGAAGCTTGATCGCTTGAAGGAATGGAAGATTAATCTCCAACTTCCCGAATATCGACATGAAGTCCATTTGATCTTTCTCCACCTTCTTCTTTGCTAATCTGCGAGGGAAATGAGCAGGTATCACAATATTAGGATCATATAAACTCAAGGACTTATGTACCTTAGTTGGCTCCTCCGATGTAATTTCCTCTCCGACCTCCTTTTCTTTCAGCACAACTGTCGGATCACTGTCCTGTTTGGCCAAACAGGACTGTTTTTCAGCCTTTTCAGCAGAAATTGATGTTGCTTCGGAATTCTCGAATTTGTGCAGATTTGATCCCTTCCCAGACTCATTGCTCGAGAGATTTCCTGACTTCTGGACAGTAGGCTCACTCAACTCCTTACCACTCCTCAAAGTGATCTTGTTCACATTCTCCTTGGGATTAATTTGAACTTGAGATGGCAAACGGCCTTGATTTCCCCTCATCTCATTCATGGAAGTCTAAAGTTGAGACATCTGACGAGCTAATCCCTCAATGCACACCTTTTGCTCAGCTTGAGATTGGTGTAATTGTTGTACATTATTCTGCAAAAATTGTTGTGAGCCAATCAAGTCTGCCATCATCTCCTCAAGAGATTTGCCTTGCTTTTCTTGTAGAGGTGAAGAAGGTGGAACCTGCTGAAATCCTCTTTGATGTGGAGGTCGGTAGTTTTGCTGCTGCTGCTGCACTTGTGGAGGCTGCTTCTGTGTCGAATCTCTCCAACGGAAATTCGGATGATCTCTCCAACCGGGATTATAGGTGTTTGAATATGAATCTCTCTTCGGTGGTGGATCGGGGTAGCTATAAAAATTATGAGACGCGTTTACTTGAGCGTGAAGCTCTTCATCACTCTCATTACATTGCAAGCTCGTGTGGCCAAAACTACCACATGCTCCACACGGCTTTTCCATCTCTCCAACACTTCTGACCTTCTCAACTACAATATTCAGTATCATTTCCATTCTTCCCATCCTCTCCTCAATCTTCTCTTCAAAATTGGAGGAACCTGTTTGTGTAGCTTTCTTGAGCAAACTAACTCTAGGCTCCTCGTACTCCCTTGTTGCTTCCACCAAGTATTGAATGAGGTTCTTTGCTTCACTCACTTTACAACGAGAAAACCCTCCTGTACCTGATGATGAGTTGACAAAATCCTTTGTTTTGCTATTCATGCCTTGGTAGAAGTTCTGCAACAAATCACCATCAGAAAATTTATGATTGGGGCAACTGTCCAACAATTTTATGAATCTTGACCAGTAAGCACTCAATGTTTCATCATATTCTTGCTTAATTCTGCTGATCTCCTTCTTCAATGCATGAGTCTTAGTAGGAGGAAAGAAGTGCTCCAGGAACAATTTCTTTATTTCAGACCATGTTGATATGGAGTTCGCGGGGAGACTACTGAACCATGCATTCGCCTCTCCCACTTGAGTGAAAGGAAATGCTGCTAGTTTGAACTGTTCCTCAGAAATTCCAGTTGGCCGTTTCTGCACCTTGCATATCTTAATGAACTCACTCAGAAAATTGTACGGATCCTCTCCTCTCTTACCATAAAACTTTGGTAAGACATTCAACAACCCTAGCTTAATCTCGATCGGTGCCTCCAAATTTGCTAGATTTATCGGTGTGGGAGGATCATCTTCCAGATGGATGGAAAGTGCATTCAACATCGGATCTGCCTCTGTCATGTCGCATTCAGTAATCGCGACAAATGTAGACTCAACTCCTTCTTCGGAATCTGCTTCTGCTTCAGAAAAAAGGGCTGTTTGGGCAAACGGGAAACCTTCAGTATCCGAGACACCACTGTCTGAATCGTGTTCTGTTTAGCCAAACTGAGCACTTTCCGATTCCAGTAGTTCTCTTTGCTTTCTCTAGAGTATCTTTCAGCAATCCTCTCGCGAGCTTATTGATTTCAGGGTGATATAGGAGTTCCGAATCAGAGGACCTGGTCATAAACTGCAAAAAAAAAAAGTAACAAAAGATCAATAGGAAATATAAAATAATAAACACCGTTCCCCGACAACGACGCCAATTTGGTGAGCGTCGTATACTCCCAAATAATTCCTGCAAATCCTGCTCAGAATCAAAATGAGTATAGTAATAAGCAGGGTCGAACCACAGAGAACGGGATATAATTTATTTTTTCTATAAATCAGTTTTTGGTGTAGCCACCACGCCTTAAATTTGGGTTTCTCTATTAACTAAGAAAGCAAGGAAATTAACTAAATAATAAACTATATATAAATCAAAAGAAAGTAATTCGGCTTGAATAAATCCACACTAGTCTAGGCTCTGATCATCGACGCAAAGATTAATTAATTATCAAGGACCAACCAGTTATAGGGTACCGTGAATGCAGCGGACATACCCCAATTCCTACGTACTTTATCGATAGTTAGTTGTAGACGTCTGACCTAACTATTTCTCTTATTAAAACATAACCTAGCTGGAAACGCCAGACCTAGATTTAATGCTCTAATAGCTTTTAGCTTTGAAGGAACCCAATTTAAACGAATTACCCAAGAACGCAAGTAATAACCCGTTTACCAATTTATTCCTACTACGAATATGGTAGCTTTATCATTAATTAGCCATATTCCAACAATTACGGATTGGGGGAACTAATTGACTGTAATCCAACTTAATCTAAGTTGATCAGGCTTAAACAAAATTGGAATTAACCTTAAACACAAGGAATAAATCAAAATCCTAGAAATTAATTATACGAACAATTAGGTCTCACAGATTATTAAACTAGTGCTTCAATATTCTCGCCGAATCAAAGAAATTAGCTACTCATACTAATCGAATTTAACATAATCAAATAATATAAAGAAAACATTAAACTATTATAATATTCGAAAAGAGAACAAAAAAACCTGTCACACCAGAAATTAAGCAAATAGATCAAAAGTATTATAAAAGAAAACAATCTCCCAAATTCTGCTCCAAGATGCCTATGATTTCATCTCCTCTATGGCGGCTGAACATTAAAGCAAAATATGGAATAATGAAAGAGTTTGGCGGCTCATGTCTTTAAATAAGGAATGGAATCCTAATCAGCCGCCAATTCCTAATTACTAATAAGCTAGAAAAATAAATAAAATAATAAAATCCAAACATTAAAATAATTCTAACAATATTGTCTTGAAGAAAATAATATTCAGCCCGTTTATTTATTTTCCATCTTCGATGTTTTCTAAATTGCACAAAAATTCTTCTTTCTTGATTTCTCTCGTCCAAATCTTTATGCTCTCAAACTCATCAATTCCTACACAAAAACACAACTAAAAGTGAAAATTATATTCACTAAATAATAGAGAAAACTAATAATATGAACAACCAAATCACACATATCACCTACCATCCTCTTTCCTTTCCCCAATTTCTATCCAACCTCGTCACTTCGCTGCCCCCAGTCTTGCGACAACGGTGTCACTGCCCAGTCGCCGCCGCCGCGGCGCAATTATTAGCCAACACACCTCTTTGTTAAGGTAATCTCTTTCTCTCCTTTCTACTTCTCTATTGTAAGTTTTTCTGCCCTCTTTCCTCCTTCTCTACCCAACCTCGTCACTTCCCTCTTTTTCTTTGATAGACACTGCTGCTACCTCTAGACGCCGTCTCCACCGCTGAAAGCCACTGACCGGAACCGTTGCCGCCTCGCTGCCGGACCCTCTGACTTGGCATTCAACTTAGGTACTACCTTTGGCTTGATCTTTTTTTATCTGTTGTAGCCTTTTTTGTTCAATCTGTTTATCTTGCCATTGGAGTTTTGAATGAATAGTTGTGTGGGGGTGCTGTTGAATGTAATGGAAATGTGAAAGCTTGTGCATTTTATTTATGATCGTTAAAGAGAAAATAGATTTATGAGAATAGGTTGAAGGTCGATGCCTGGAATTGCTGTTAAAAAATCGCCATAAACAAAAAAGAAAGTATGTTTAACTTGGAAACCACGGATGCAGCTGTATTTTTATGATTAAAAGTTGTTGTAGTATAATCTAACTCTCTTGCAAATAGAAATGAAATTTATCGCTTAATATTATTATTCCTACTGCTTTACGGCTCCAGATTTCAATAAACAACATAGATTGAAAGTAAGTTGCATCTTAATTCCCAACATCAAAAGTCAAAACAGATGGACGTGATCCCAATCAATATGTGTTTTGGAGAGGGAAAAGTTGAATAATTGTTCTATGAGAGCGCGGAAAGCTTTATTGTGGGAGACAGTGGTTCTTGAAATGGAGGGACTGGGCGGGCTTATGGCGAGTCATAAGGAAAGAAGAGAAGAAATAAAATGAAATGGAAAACCAAATAATCCATTTCAAATATCTGTAGCAGAATCCTTTCTCTGAGTTCCTGCTGTTTCTTGCTCCATGCAAAAGCCTCATCCTCACATAATCCCACACCCACCCACAAACTCTCTCTCCCTCCCTCCCTCCCTCTCTCTCTCTCTCTCTCTCTCTCTCTTAATACACAGGTCTTGAGAGAGAGAGAGTCTAGAATGTAGACCAAAGAAGGAGCAGACAATAGTTGAAATTAGGTTTTTTGTGTTTGGTTTATGGTGGGGAGTGGAAATCAAGAAAAATACATGGGATTGGGATGTAGTATGATGGATGGTATGGATTAGTTGAGAGTTATTTTCTTTTTTGAGATTGTATATTATGTGGCGTTATGGGTGGGTGAGGGAATTCTAGGAAAGGAAATTATTTTCTTTTATTATTGATGCAATTCTTTCA